>OU892282.1:14605044-16101325 GCA_917834065.1 Ceutorhynchus assimilis
ATACGGATAAAAAACTTCAAGAAATCTCAGAAACGTTCAGAAAAGATCTGGAAAACCGAGTGAAAACTGCAGTACCCCCCTCAAGAAGAGAATAGATATAAGCAGCTGGAGTCCCAAATGATGGACAGTCAGAAGAAAATTGAAAGTTTACTGAGTAAAAATCAGTCTATTGAAAATGATATTAAAACAAAATTGGCTGTACGAATATCTGCCTTGGAAGAACAACATAAGCTATTTAATATAACCAAAACTTATATAAGCATCGGCGATAAGAGAATAGTTAGAGCTGGAAAAGCTATAAACGATACCGATTTAGTTACAAAAGGTCAGGTAATTGAAATGATTAATGAAAAGGTGAAGCAGACTGCAGTACCAGCGGACACTAAAAAGCAAAAAGGAAAGGGAAACTAAACATCCGTATATTCGACAACTGCGAGCTTCAGTCTAGTTCAAGTTTTCGAAGATGTGTGATCAATTGTTGAAACTCTTATCTGGCGAAAAAAATATAGAAGATTGTAGTGCTGATGAGTTGAAGGATTTGCCAATTGGGTTCTTTCTGCAGTATGTCGATAGTACCACACTTTTGAATATTTGGGGGAAATTACCACTCGAATGTAGAAAAGATTTCGGGTTGCAGACAAGACTTCCTTGTTTCATGCATTATAATAGACCTGATTGGAGGACGCAAGTAGATGGACCTCCCTCATCGCAAAATACCTGTTATTTCTGTATAAAAGCCCTGACCAAATAGTGGACTCAGTCATTAACGTTGAGGCAATGGTTTGGCTTAGTTCTAACTTCATCGCCCTCGCAGCAGTCGTTCAAAATATCCTCTACATACATCCACCATCAGAAGTCCGAAATATCAAGGCTCAGCTGAAAACTGATAGCTATGTCAACGACTTATGGATTCCGCTCTACTACCGCCTCATAGACAACGATCGTACACGTACTTTCCAGACAGTACTTCCAGAATCGCGGAATAGATTCTACCAGTATAACTTGCGAGTGGAATTCTTGAACAACAGCATTTTGGAAAGCAGGGAATGGACAACTATCGGAATTGGTCCGCAGCAAGAAACCATCTCCAAAAACCACTGTAGAAACGAAACTAGAAACTCCACTTCAACAGATTCGAGACCTGACGCATCTACTTACTTAATCTTTACTTGTATAATAACCATAGCTGTAGTTTTTGGTATTTTATTGTCTAGAATGTTCTACCTTATTATAGGAAACAAATGTGATTATTTTAAGGCTTAATAATGAATAAAATTTTACCGAAAAATTGTTGTTTCATTGAACTTCATCACCTGAGCCTGGGAACTTTTTTTCGATACCGTGGGAAAATCGGCGGCGCCTTGAAATTTCGGGGGTTGACCTGGACTAACCCTCAATTTTTTGGGGGTTTTCTCGGAATTTGACTGAGTGATTATTTTAAGGCTTTACCCGGACCTAGATGGCGCCTCATACGGCAGGTAGTGAGTGTACAATAGCCCCCCGGTTTGTTCGTTCTGCGCCCACCGTCCACCGGTGGAGCTTCCAGCACGCCGGCGCGCGCTTGGTACGACATCTAGGTTCGGGGACATGCACTTAGAATAGGAATTGGTACCCGATACGCCATCTAGTATCGGTACCTGCCGTAGGTGTGACATCTAGGTTCAGGTACTTGCACTTAGAATAGGAATCGGGGGCTTTTGTAATTATCGTCCCCTGCTGTAGGTGCCCGAATCGGGGTCTTTTGTAATTATCGGTACCTGCTGTAGGTGTCCGAGACGTTTTGGAGATGGTTGCGGTCAAATTCCGGGAAAACCCCCAAAATTTGAGGTTAACCCGGGTAGCCAAGCCTAATCTAATTCCAAAATATTGAACTAGCCTAGCCTAGCCTAATCTAACTTGGTAAGTTTGGTAGAAATGAAGCGAGTAATGAAACACAATTTTTTCGGTAAAATTTTATTCAAGACGCCACCGATCTAGAGATTTTCCCACGGTATCGAAAAAGTTCCCACGCTATCGAAAAAGTTCCCACGCTATCGCAAAAGTTCCCACGGTTGGCCCGGGTCAAACCCCCGAAATTTCAGGTCAAAGACGCCGCCGATCTAAAGATTTTCCCACGCTAGCGAAAAAGTTCCCTCGCTATCGCAAAAAGTTCCCACGGTTGGCCCGGATCAAAACCCCGAAATTTCAGGTCAAATACGCCGCCGATCTAGAGATTTTCCCACGGTATCGAAAAAGTTCCTGGGCTCAGGTGCCCCCGTTAGCTAGGCATGCCTTATTTAATGCAATTGACGATGAAGATCAATGAAACAACAAATTTTTGGTAAAATTTTAACCCGGACCTAGATGGCGCCTCATACGGCAGGTAGTGAGTGTACAATAGCCCCCGGGGGTATTATAGGCAACTGAACCTATAGATGGCGCATGCAGGCATGCTATAAGCTCCTCCGGAGGACGGAGGTTGCAGAACCGGCCATTTATATCTACTATAATTCATAACTAGTGTGCACTCGGTGTGACGCCCCAGGGTGATTTCGAACGCACTCCAAAAGTTATTTTCTAAAGTCAAAATGCATTTCCTAAATGGAGAAGCACAGGACATCCTTGAGCTGCATGAATGTAACGGAAATGCAGCAATCGCAGCACGTATTTATTCCGGGCGTTATCCCCAAAGACCTCACCCTGACCCTAGATCCATCAGGAGGTTGAATAATCGTTTAAGGGTTACGGGTAGTATTCATACCCCGTCTTTCACTCGAAGACGTAGGGCCACGTGCGAGGAGAATACAACCAACGTTCTGGCACTATAATTTCCCCCCCCTAACGCACTTTTTTCATTATTTGACGTTCATCAATGATGACAATCAACTGTCAGAAAAACGAAGTCATTATTTACGAGGGCTTTTTCATAAATATTGATTTATTTTTGATAAAATTGAATTTAACACTCACTGGAATTCGTTTGTAGGAAGGCATGATAAAGAAAAACTGTGTAAAACATCCTCAAAAATGGATTGAACATATCTTAAATATAGCGTTCCATTTGAAAATTTCAAGAAAAATTAGAAAAATTCGATTGTTTTCAAATATCCACCCATAGAGTCAGTCTAACTAACTGAAGTTGGAATTTTTTACAACAAAATTAAAGAACAGACTCTTGTCTTTCCAACGAACCTAAGATCGACCCAATTCGTTGAGTCGTTTTGAAGTTATTCGTGTTCTTAAGTAGCAATATTTGACAGCTCATAACTATCTTATCCGATAAGTTATGGTAAAAAGTCATGAATCAAAATTGCGTGAAATTTCATCAAAAATCTATTGCTAGCATTTTCAAAATACGTTTCCATTTGAAATTTCGAAAATAAAACCATTTTTGTACATTGACAGTTGGGTTACGCCTCCTTGCGGTCATTTTAGAAAGCTGAAATATATTTCCAGCATTTTCTTTTGGCCATATTTATGGGATAATTTTTTTCCGACAAGACTACTATGAATAGTTTTTGAGATATGGCCGAGTGCCATTCTTAATGAATCACCCTGTACAAGATCAAATGCTGAACAAACTTTCAAAATGACCCTGTACCTACATTAATAAAAAGTCATAATTTTATTTTCCATTAATAAAAGCTTATCGCGCCCGACTTTGTTTACTTTTTTTACTCTTCATGATAAGTCCGCCCCAATACCAATGAACATAATAATTATTAACATCTTGTATAGCAATAGCCGGGATCCACGACAGTTACCGGTGGTTGTTGATGACGTCATTTAAAACGCACCATAACCGGGATTCGTATGAATACCGGTGCCGGGAGGCTAGACACAGCGTTTTATAAAACAACTTTACGGCCATGAGAATCGAGGCATCTCATCCATTTGGTTTAAATGTTACTATGAACTATTGTTTTATGTAGAAATTATCCATTGCAACGATTACATACCCGTTTCATTTTTTTTACTGCCAATATTCTTTCATTGACATTCAATTTCAAAAATAACATTTCAATTTGTTCTCATTAATAGAGGCAAGACTATGACTTTGACTTGTACGAAATTTGCCTTTGTTAGCCGAATTAGCAGTATCAGCACACGAACTTATTTCTAACTTTTCCAACATATTACATTTTTCTTTAGGAAACTTATTTAAATCTTGCAAGCTGGGTAAATCTTGTTCATATTTAAAACATTCCCAGTCCCTTCTTGTGACAATATCAAATTTAGAATCAATAATATAAATTATTATGCTATCCCAACCTTCTGTTTGTAAACCTAAAACACTCAAGGAACGCAAATGCTTTGTTACATTATCAAATAAACTTCTTAGTTCTGTGTGCGATTCTTTTATAATTGATGGATGATCAAAAATAGCCTTCAAATGATTATAAATTATTAGATTTTTCTTTTGGTACCGCTCTTCCAGCATTTGCCAAGCAATTGTATAAAACCTCTATTGCCTTTATTATCTGTTGGGCATCATTATCTAAACAAGACCTTGAATAATAAAAACGTTTAATATCAAATAAAGCACTGTTGTTATGTACCAAATCACAAAACAATCTTTAAATTCCAGCCATGATTTATATTGTCCATTAAATGTTGGTAATTTAATAGGTGGTAGCTTGACCAATGACTGTAAATTATTGCCAGAATAACCTGGGCTTGCATTAGAAACTAAATTAGAGCCAGAGCGATCAGATGATGCTGAGTGTTCCTTGCATACTTCATCACAAAGAGCTTGCATTGAACTAACAATTATTTCAAAATAAGAATTTTCAAACGAAAGCAATTCAGCATCGTTATAATTATCACTATCTGTTAGTTAAATCTGCCCTTGAACCTCAATAAATTCATCGAATAAAGGAGAAACCTTTTCTATTCTTAATTGTGATTCAGAAATTAACTTATTTCTATCATCAATATCATTATCAATATTATTAAAATATGTTTTTACCCTTAATTATTGCCTTTTTTAAATTTAAAGCCTTCAGCTCTGTTTCAGACATTGTTGATCAAAGAAATAGTAAATTGAAACAAATCACTCACCAATGGTGGTAACTTTCACTCCCGACACCGGCTGATTACGGTCTCCCATACACAGCACTGAATGGGGCTAACCAATAATGATTGTAATATAATGACCATATTCTTTTTAAATAAAACAACTTTTGTGTCAAGAAAAACTAATTTTTTAATGAGCGATAAAAAACATCATAACCAAAAACCTTCGTCCCCTCAAGAGGCCCGGCTTTCGTTCTCTCTCTTGCATGTTCACTTAATGCAGTGTTGCCAGTTATTTTTATCGCAATAGCGATTTCAATTTATCGTGCTCGCACACTTGGTGAGTTGCTCCTCTTTGGTTGCTTGGGAGAAGCCATTAGAGTTGCACTCACTTCTCGGACCCCGCCTGGGCACTTTCGTCTTTATGACTCATCGAGTCTTTAGACGTGCCTGCCCTTGGTTCGGCGCCGCTTTTCTTTGGGGAGCTTGGTTGCTCTACAGCTTTTGTGCTCCGACTGCTTTGCGGTTTTATAGTAGTATAACCGAACTTGTAACTTACCGCGTAGCCTCCGGATTTAAGTTTTTCTGTGGATGCACTGTCCACAGAAAGGGTTAGTGAGACCAGGTCGCCCTCGGCGTTACGTCCGATAACTTGCCAGTTTTTGACGTTTAGGCCCTCATTTTGGCCTTGAACAAGATTCAAGATTTTCTCCGTAGAGTAATCTGTGCTGCTTGGGAACCGAGCAACCAAGACGTCAGAGTGAGGAATGTCAGATTGCTCTACCATCTTTAGCAAAGCTCCCTCCCAAGGCTTGATGGAGGTGATTGCAGTTTGGAGCCACTGTTTGGTGGCTATATTTTCGCAAACTAGAGCGAGCCAGCCGGGTCTGTTGTTGGCGCTCAGAAACTTCGGTTTGATTGGACAACCCGATGCTACCTCGTCCACGATCTTGTCCATGATTGCCTCTTTGGTGGCTTGTACTTGCTTCACTGACAAGAGGCAATTGGGGAAGTCTGCAGGTAGTATTCCTACGTTTATGCCTCCAGCTATCTGGCTGAAGGTTGGTTTTGGAGCTAAAGAAGGCAGAGCACTACTGCTCGTTTCCTTCTTTTTTATGGGCGGGTCATTTCTGCCTGTTTTCCTTGTTCTTGCTTTTTTTTTGTCTTGAGCCTCAGGGGTATTTCCCTTTGACCGGGCTCTTTTTTCGCCCTTGTCAGAGGATTCAGCCCTTTCTTTGATTGGCTCAAGGGCTTTTTTGCGGGCTTCGTCTGCACTCATCCCCTTTTTGAGGAGGAATTTCATCCTCTTTTTGGCAGCGCCACTCAGCCTGATCTTCACGTCGCCCTTCAGCTGTAGGGCGCCCAGATCTTTGCCGAGTTCGTCCTTTGTTGAACGTAGAAGTTCAGTGGGGCTTTTACAGTCCCCTAAGTTTATGCATCCAGCTATCTGTCTGAAGGTTGGTTTTGGAGCCATGGAAGGCGGAGCACTACTGCTCGTTTCCTTCTTTTTTATAGGCGGGGCATTTCTGCCCGTTTCCCTTGTCCTGGCTCTTTTTGTCTCTTGAGCCTCAGGGGTGTTTTCCTCTGACCGGGCTCTTTTTTCGCCCTTGTCAGAGAATTCAGCCCTTTCTTTGATTGGCTCAAGGGCTTTTTTGCGGGCTTCGTCTGCACTCATCCCTTTTTTGATGAGGAATTTCATCCTCTTTCTGGCAGCGCCACTCAGCTTGATCTTCACGTCGCCCTTCAGGGCGCCCAGATCTTTGCCGAGGTCGTCGTTTGTTGAACGTAGAAGTTCAGTGGGGCTTTTACAGTCCCCTAATTCCATTTTCTCGGATGTGCTTGAGGCGCTAACATCCTTCGCCTTGTTTGGTTTTTGTTTGGTATCCATGCTAGGTCCCACGAGTAGCTAGGGAAGTAATCCATACAGCCGAGGCAGAGCCCCGCATGCCCCGGTCGGGCTAGTTAAGCCGTGGGTCGCCACATCCCTGGAGTTCGCATAGTATCGATTAGGCTTTCCCCTAACCACGCAGTCCTTGGCCTATGCTGTTCCACCGTGACTTGGAGGGATTTTTATTGTGGTTCGCCTTCCACTTGGCCGGCCGGTTAAGGCAAGCCCTCACGCCCTAAGATGCTTCCTCATCAACCACCGATCTTAGAGCGCGAGATATACCAGGCAGGTTTCAACAGAGGGCAGTCGACTTAGCCCCAACCCGAAACAGGGCTGCGAGACCCAGATTGCGGGCTGAGGCAGAGCCGAGTGTCCTCCTCCACGCTGTTTGTCTAGCAGACACCCAGCATACCGGGATGCTGTGTGTGTGCTTTCCTGGTATGGTGATCCACCCTTGGTCACGACCGAACGTCTCCACATCTCTGCAGCGACGCACGGCCGCTGAGCCTCTCCACCAACGACAAGGTCCCGTGGCTCCCCGGAGAGGTTATTGATAGTTTAGTTCATTTGTTTTTTTATAAAATCTCAATATTTAATCACAACATTTCGCTTTTTTTTTGAATATGGCATAACGATTGTATTATGCGTTTGCTATTTCGAGTCAAACTACCGCGGTTGCGGTTGTGATTGATGATGTTGGCTCCATTTTTTCTACTGCGGTTGATGATGTTGGCTCCATTTTTTCTTATTATTATTAATTAAGAAAATTGTAGAATAATATGGTACTTTTTTATTTAAATTACAATTTCTCATGATATTTTTTGGCATCCTGGATACCCTAAAAAATACTTCGGAGGAGAAGGTCAAGGGCGTAGCTTATCTAGGAGAATCAAATTTTAGAAATAATTGAATAAATTGGGGACATGTAGAAGAATGTTTTTTTTTGTGGTAAGACTCTCTGCTTTTTCCAGAAGATGATTTTTCTTTTGCACTATTTTTGTTGCCATTGGTATCTTTTTTAACAGAACTTGATATGCTTTTATGCTTAATTGAGCTGCTTCCTGCCCCATCTTGTGTAGCTTTGTCTATTGGTTTTGTTTTAGGATGTGTCTCTTTTTGTGAAAATTTTTCTTTATCAGATTTTTCTTTATCAGTCTTTTCTTATCTTTGCTCGACTTTTCTCCGTGTTTTTTAGATTTTATCATATCTTTAGTTAAGTTTTCTCTGTGTTTTTCAGATTTTTCTTTACTTGACTTAATTTTGTCTGGTCTCTCTTTTCCTTTAACAGATGATTCTTTATCTTTATCTGGTAATTTTTTATCTTTGACCAAATGTTCCTTTTCTTTGTGGTCTCTCTTTATCTGATTTTTCTTCCGGTTTATCAATTTTTTCACTTTTGCTATCTGATTTGTGTGTTGTTTTGGGCTCAACACTTATTGGACCATTTATTTATGGAGATACTTCAACGACGGTTTCAGATTTTTTTGTGGGGAGCTGTAAAAGACAGCGTTTGCAAAAAAAACTTATGCTACAGTGGATGAACTTCGAGGTGCTGTAATTGAAGCTTTCAGTAATATTGATAGGCGATCCCTGAGAAAGGCGACTAATTCAGTTTTGAAAAGATGCAACGTCAGCATTAATTATAACGATGAAATTTTCGAAAATGTTTTGTGAGATTTAAATAAAATGTCAGAATAATAATTTAAAAAAAAATTCATATGGTTACCCTAACAATTTCTTATTTTTTTTTCCCCATAGTAACTAGACTTACTACGTCGAAGTCGAAGAAAAGAAAGCATGGTTAACTTTGTTCTAACCACTCCAGAGTCAATTTTTTTCAAGTCCATCACCACAAATGTAAATAGACATACTGCTGAATTATAAGTGAAATATTATTTTGAGTTTTAGAGGAAATATTGCCAACTTTTATAGCAATAGTAACTAATAATGCAAGCAATATAAAAGCTGATTGGCGAATGATAAATACAAAGTTTCCGCATATTTCTACTTATGGATGCATGACACATGATCTCAATTCATCAATACAAGACATTATTAAATTGGAATCGTTAAAAAAAAATTGTTGCAGATAGCGAAGAAATTTTAAAAGAAAACAGAAATTCTCACCAAAATCTAGCAGTTTTTGTAGAGAAACAAAAACAGTTAAACATAAACATAACACTCAAATTGCCTGTATAGCTACCAGAGATTGGGAAGTAACAATTAATGTTCTCGAAGCTACTGTAGGCAAAAAATAACCTGTAACGAAGTTAATATAATTGTCCATAGATTTTTCCGACTGCGGCCTATCATTCTGCCAACAAGGAACAATTAATGTTCTCAAAGCTACTGAAGGTAAAAAATAACCTGTAACGAAGTTAATATAATTTTCTATAGATTTTTCCGACTGCGGCCTATGATTCTGCCAACAAGGAACAATTAATGTTCTCAAAGCTAATGCAGGCAAAAAATAATCTGTAACGAAGTTAATATAATTTTCTATAGATTTTTCCGACTGCCGCCTATGATTCTGCCAATAAGGAACAATTAATGTTCTCAAAGCTACTGCA
Source organism: Ceutorhynchus assimilis (assembly GCA_917834065.1). Lineage (NCBI taxonomy): Eukaryota > Metazoa > Arthropoda > Insecta > Coleoptera > Curculionidae > Ceutorhynchus > Ceutorhynchus assimilis. Next base: position 14,614,498 of record OU892282.1, read on the forward strand.
GGCAAAAAATAACCTGTAACGAAGTTAATATAATTTTCCATAGATTTTTCCGACTGCCGCCTATGATTCTGCCAACAAGGAACAATTAATGTTCTCAAAGCTAATGCAGGCAAAAAATAATCTGTAACGAAGTTAATATAATTTTCTATAGATTTTTCCGACTGCGGCCTATGATTCTGCCAACAAGGAACAATTAATGTTCTCAAAGCTAATGCAGGCAAAAAATAACCTGTAACGAAGTTAATATAATTTTCTATAGATTTTTCCGACTGCCGCCTATGATTCTGCCAACAAGGAACAATTAATGTTCTCAAAGCTACTGCAGGCAAAAAATAACCTGTACCGAAGTTAATATAATTGTCCATAGATTTTTCCGACTGCGGCCTATGATTCTGCCAACAAGGAACAATTAATGTTCTCAAAGCTACTGCAGGCAAAAAATAACCTGTAACGAAGTTAATATAATTTTCCATAGATTTTTCCGACTGCCGCCTATGATTCTGCCAACAAGGAACAATTAATGTTCTCAAAGCTAATGCAGGCAAAAAATAATCTGTAACGAAGTTAATATAATTTTCTATAGATTTTTCCGACTGCGGCCTATGATTCTGCCAACAAGGAACAATTAATGTTCTCAAAGCTAATGCAGGCAAAAAATAACCTGTAACGAAGTTAATATAATTTTCTATAGATTTTTCCGACTGCCGCCTATGATTCTGCCAACAAGGAACAATTAATGTTCTCAAAGCTACTGCAGGCAAAAAATAACCTGTACCGAAGTTAATATAATTGTCCATAGATTTTTCCGACTGCGGCCTATGATTCTGCCAACAAGGAATAATTAATGTTCTCAAAGCTACTGCAGGTAAAAAATAACCTGTAACGAAGTTAATATAATTTTCCATAGATTTTTCCGACTGCCGCCAATGATTCTGCCAACAAGGAACAATTAATGTTCTCAAAGCTACTGCAAGAAGTATCAAGTCGTCTTCGGTAGGTAGAGTTTTATTTTCTAGTCAAATATCATTGTCAAATCAAAGGCTTTTCACAATCTTTTTTTTTTTTCAATAACTGTCATTGGTTATTTATATTGGGACAACACAGTTATATTATTAGACTATGAATGCCTGAATTTTTCAGGAGAACCTGGTGCAGCCCAGAGGAATTTTGCCTCAGGTGACACTCTTCGCCTTCATTACAATTGTATATATTTATCAAATTTTCTTTCTAATAAAATAATAATTCATAACGCGAATTATTATAAATTTTTCCCGAAATAATTGCATTTGTTTAGTATGTATAATAATATTTAGGCGCGTGACCTTGCTAGCAAAGCCTACATTCATGTCGCTATGCTCAAGCAATGAACTGAAAGAAAAAATCCATCGGCGTCGTCGCTGTCCCCATTATACTTCGCATATAAAATGGCGAAGATTGGCAACGATAAACAGTACCAACCGACGCTCGAGTAAAACCAACACCAGCAGGTGTACGAACCATAGCCTGCGGCCCTACGCGACCTTCCAGCTCTGCCGAAGTCAGCAGCACCACAGCCGAGACCACAGCACAGCCCTGCGCAACGAACTAGTCCTGCCGAGCATCCTCACCGACCAGATGAAGGTAAGCCGTCTTCATCCGTAACTGTGGTACTCGCTTTGCACAGTGTCACGCTTCGCACCACTAGGTCAAATAGTTGATACACTCCAGGCCTTCCTGTAATAGGGATTTCACCCGAGTAGCCTGGAAGGGGGATTTCTATTGTAGTTGAACTTTGCCGGATCTCACCCTAGTACTTCCTAATCTTTGGCAGTGATCGCAGTGATAGATATATTATTTAATACAACTTGATGCTTAGAATGGAAACACAAGACATAATAATAAAAGATTTACCATCAGGATACAACTACTTATTTATTAATTCAAATGCTTAAAAATCAGATAAAACTATTATTCGTATTAAAGAAGTTTCGGATCAAGCATCTGCAGAGGTATGAGTATCAAAATCAGTAATCACATCATAATTTTATGTAGCTATAAGGTTTCACATAATTAACTACTACATTCTCATAGTCTACTTATATTTTTATTCTTAATAATATTATCAATTCATTTATTTTATAGGCGTGGCTCAATAGGTATATGGAGCAAACAAAAACAACTTGGAGGAAAGCTGCCATATACCCAAATAGTGGAAAGGTTAAAATATTTCGAGTAGATTTACGTTCTGTACACTTGACAGATAAAAGAGTAAAGGAAGTGCGTTCATCCAAAAATACTGGTTGTCCAGCTAAGTTGAATATAATTATTAAAAGGTAAGTTAACTCATATATAGGTATTTTATTTTGAAAGTGGCTATACGACCGTTAGACGTTCGGTTTATTATTTTTATTTCCTACTGAACTATAAATTTCTCGATAAATTTTGAGAGTATTTTTTTTCAATGGAACCTGGTAGGTATACTAGGTATAACATTTTCAGATTCTCTGAAAAATTCTATTCTATGTATGACCATATTTAATTCAATATTTTATTTTATTTATCTTTTTTTGAGAAAATTATTAGCTTCAGGGTTTAGGCTAGGGTGGCTCAAAATTATTTGATATTGTATGAGGTATAATCCTTTTAAATGGAACACCAGATATATACTGTTGGTAGTGTAGTGATTTTTTTATTCAATTTCTCTATTAAGATTTCATTTCAACTTACATTCTTTTATTATTCTAGGTACAACGCCAAATCCAGAGCGAAGTCCAAAGATCCTCTCTGACTCGATTGGCCAGGTGTTGTTTGTTTTAAAGCTACCCATAATCATTATATCAACAGTGCAGCGGTTCTTAAATATCGAGACATGTCAGATGAAGTCAAAGAAAAATTAAGAACACTTTTTCGGAAAGGACATAGCCCTGCATCTTCCCTGCACTGCATTAAAACTGACATTTCACTTGAAAATAGTGAAAAATTATTATGAATTAGCAGCCGATACCTACTATGTACCTTCAATTTCAGTTGTTCGCAAGTTCTTTGGAAAAGAGTTTCTTCAAGAATATGGTAGTTATTTCGGAGATGAGATGATTGAAAATCTTGCACAAAAGTTACAAGAGTACAGTTATGAGAGTCATGGAGAAAAAGCAAGGATTTTTAAAAGCAAATATGATGATCATTTTTCTGTTGTTTTATGTACTCCCATCATGGCAAGTACTCATAAAAATATTAGCCAATGTCGCGAGTTGTTAATGGTTGATGCATCAGGGGGTATGGATAAACAGAGACACCGAGTTTACTTTTTCGTAACACAAACAGTAGCTGGCGGCTTACCAGTTGGAGTGATAATCACTGATAGTGAGAGAGAATGCGTTTTTGATAAAGCATCGGCAGAATTTCGAAATATTTTGCCCAAAGATTATTATTTTAAACAAAAATATCCTACTGTTTTTTACCAGACAATGATTTGAAAGAAAGAAAATCTTTTAAAAAAAACTTTCCTGATTCAATGCTGTTATTATGCCAATTTCACTTTTTAAAGGCATGTTGGAGTTGGATATGTAACTGCAAATATAACATATCAAAAATGCATCGACAGGAATTGTATTAATCAAAAATATTCTTTATGCAGTTACTGAAGATGAGGCATTGAAACATCATAATATTCTCATGTTCAATCGAATATATGTATAAAACTTACCCGTCATTGCAGAAGTACTATTTTGAATTATGGAAAAAAGAAGATTGGGCTACATGTCATAGACAAAAATATCTGCCAAGGGGTAGCACTACAACAAATTATAATGAAGTTGTATTCAGAATAATGGAAGACTGTATTTTAAACAGACTTATGGCTTTTAATCTGGCACAGCTCGTAGATTATGTCCTGACACGTTAGGAAATGTATATGGAGAAACGTTTAATTGAGTTTGGTAATGGCCGATACCCCACTTCCATGTTTATGAGAAACAGAAACAAGTGGTTATATTTTGTTACCCATAGTAAACAACGGTTTTATCGGATTTTATGTAAATATAACGAAACAATAAATGAAAAAAAGCGAAACTGACGAGGAATTGGAGAGTATGTTGCTAGATGGTGAGAGACTATTTATCAAGAGAAAGTGATGAAACTGATTACTCAAGTGCAAGTGATAGAGAAGTTACACTTATTGAAACTATTAGTGGAAATGCTACTGGCGACAGTAGTAGTGATGAAACTAAGCCTAAAAAAAAAATAAGCAGCAAAATAAAGAATAATCTTGGAAATTCGATGAAATGTTCACTCTGAAAAATTGTATTATTTTATAAAACAATGTCACAATTGAAGTGGATGCGCAGCCGAATTAGAGTATTTCGATAATTTTTTTGATAAAAATTTAAAATCTTGTAACGATCACATTGTATACATTTCATACAAGGTGGTGCGTTGAGGTATGTATGTTTATGGGTATGCAACATGGGGATCATAAGAAGACCTATACCGTATAGGTCCTCTTCTAATGAACTTAAAAATATAAAACCTTTTAGTAAAACCAATAATTTGGATGGTAAACTAGAAGATGTTGATTTGGAAATCATGTTTGACCATCCAGAATGTCCTGATCTAACTGAAGTCACTACTGATCAGAATAATGCAGGCCCCTTAAAGTTGTAAGAATGCATATTTTATTCATACAAACAAGAGCTATCCAAAAATTTCACAGGAACTTGTCTAAGACCAAAGAAAATAATATGAAGCCCTTGTCACCCGCTACAGAAAAAACAGAGACTGCTTCAGAAACAGAAATACAGGAGAGTGTGTTTTTTATTGTTTCTGTAACTTCACATAATTTTCGTAGTTGCACAAAAAATAGTGTAATTACCATGACCGCGAAACTTTTTAGCGTCCTCGAGGTTATCTTGCCTCGGCTGCAAGCGACCTCGGCGATAACTTTTCTCTGCGTATGCTTAGTCTGTTTCTGCAAAGGTAGGTACTTAATGTTTTTTTTTTTTGGATTTTAGAAAAAGATACATTGGAGATCTTGGAAGCAGCGATTTTTCAAGAAGAAATTTAGCTTTTGAAAAAACTTTGGATGAGAGAAGAGAACGCAAAGTGCATACTTTACAAATGACTGTACGAAGACTTAAAAAAAAAATTACATCATTGCAACAATTAATTGATTACTTAAAGGAAAAATCCTTAATAAGTGAATCGTCTGCGTCAACCATAAAGGTATGGATTTATTTTTGTCTATTATTAAAATACTTTTTTATGCATGTCATTAGGTAAACATTTTTAAAAAATTCTCCAGAACAAGTTTTTCTTAATGCATAAGCATAAAGAATTAAATTAATTTAACTGAGATGAAAGGCTAATAAATTATGTATATCTGCATTCTGCTTGCGTGAAGAAGACATATAATACATTCAATTTTTTCTAGGCTTCACTTGCTGGACCAGCTCAAGATATTTTTGAAAGAATGTTGAAAGGATCCCTCCACGATTTTGAATGTTTAATTAGTTATTTGGAGTAATAAATCAATATAATTTATGATTCAAATCAAAGTATTGTATTCAATAATCTGAAATATAAAATCTGAAATGTGGAATCTAAAATCTGGAAGGTAAAATCTAAAATCTGAAATGTGAAATCTAAAATCTGAGTGTAAAATCTAAAATCTGAAATGTGAAATCTAAAATCTGAAATGTGAAATCTAAAATCTGAAATGTGAAACTTAAAATCTGAAATGTGAAATCTGGAATGCAGAAGCCAATGAGTGGTCTTTGTTTCGTGGAAAATTATGCCCGTAGCCCCTTAAATACTTGGAGAGTGGAGTGAGTTAGCGCCACCAGCCGGATGAAGACCTAAGATGGAAGGTCCCTGAATCTTATCAACACCAATCGACCTTCTGCAATTCCTAAACTGTAAAACAGCAAAAACAGAAGCAAAATTGTCTGCTGAGCCAATTCAAAGTCGGTTATTACCAAAACAAGTTCTTAATTAATATCAATATAATTAACAGTTAATAGGTATCGATAGTAAGCAGACAATATCGATAGTAGGCAATCAATAAATATCAATAGGTTAAGTGATTAAGTAATTAAGTAATTAAAGATTTCTGAAGAACACTAGTGGTGAATGCTTAATTTCCCTTAAGAAATTATAATTGAATGCGTGTTCCTACTTCAGGTAGAAATATAAAATAAATCATAATAACAAAAAATATTATCGAGTAACAAGTAATAGCGATTCAGTGGTGACGCAATTGCTACCTGTTGCAACTAATTCCAAAATTAACAAAACATACCAAATATACCTGTATAAACCCTATAAATTCACCTCCTACAAATTGTGATCACAAGTTGTTTACATGCGCATGGAGTGTACTATTTACTATTGTAAACAACAGCACATAAGCGCACCACTGAAATTTTAAATGATAAAATGAAATGAAATTGGTACCAAAAAAAAAAGTTTGGAATTGTCCACAATTGAAATGCTTATAGCAAAGAAATATAAGTAAAGAATTATGTGTGTTAAATTAAATTCTTATCTGTGTGCTTTTCTTTCGGGTGTTGTCTGTTCGACGAGTCTAATTTGGTACCCAAGGCAAATGTACCAATAAGTGCGCTCTTAGTTGAACCACAATTTCAGCTGTTGTTGCATTCCAAGTACTCAGGGCCAAACTCGAATGTCAGAGGAGGGAAAGCGCCTCCCGGAAAAATGCTTATAAGAAAACAAAATTCAATTAAACACTATCTTTATAAAGACACTACATAACTAGTTTTGGTAATTTTTTCTTGTTTTTAACCCCATTTTAAGAATAGATAGTAAACAATTAATTAAAGAAACTTATTTAATTCGCTATCCATCAATTTAAAAGAAAGATATAAGTAGATAGAAACCCCAATTTTCCCAGGAATTACAATTTTCAGAATTTAATATTCATCAACAATTTACTTAGTACGGCACTGATATTTAGATAAGACGGTAATTAAATGTAGTGAAATTTAACGGCTAAAAATTGACAATAAGACCTACCTCTATGAGGGTCGAAAAGTCACACGAAGCCGAAGCGTCAGTCTGTGTCTCTCAATTGAACAATTTATTATTTTTGCTTCTCTCTCTCGATGGATCAAGGATTTTGTAACCCTAAGAATTCGATCTGTCCCTTCAACTAGAACCAAGGCAAGAATGAGGAAAGGAATTCGCCATGGAAAAAAAAAACGTGAAATAGTACTCACCCAATTTTAACTATAAAATCCCACAAAGTGGTTCTTAACTTCCCAAGGAAAATCCAAATAAAACCAAGCCAAGACAATTCTTGAAGCAAAGGCAAAATATGGAAGATGATATTAGTCGGGAATCTGAGGTGATGAATTCGACCACCTCTATACAAGTCGCGAACATCCACCTAAAAAACATGAAATCCTATGTAAAATGACCTGCCGAATTCGAATTTCTTGTTCGCCCTTTGATCCGGAATTGCGAAATGTGTCAAAATATGACATTTTTGAAAAGACTGAAAATTTCCATTAAAATATTTTTTTTTTAAAACTAGTGCATAACTTTGTTAATTGATGTCCGATTGTCATGAATTTTGGATATGATATTTTTCAGTACTTTCCTGACATAGTTTCATAACAATAAAAAACATAGAATGTCACATAAAAGCTACGTAATTTTTTTTTCGCCAGATGACACAAAATATCGTCATTTTGCAGCGTTAAATGGTGAGTCGAGAAAACTTTTTTATCTTTAGAGATAGATACCAAGTGTAAGCGAGAAAAATGTTGCCAATGGAGTAAAGAAACTTTTTTACTAAAACTTTTTTCCATACGACGTTTAGTTTGGGCTGTATTTTTTTAAAAAAAACCGAAGAAAATTGAATTGCCGCGTCTCAACTCTCGGCATTGCCGGTGAGCGCGATCTTAGGACGCGGTGCAGCGAATCAGTGTGTCAGAGAGAGTTAACGCCGCAGCTTTCTTCATACGTGCAACAAAGACACGCATTACGATATTGTTATAATATTGTAGGGAGTATAGGGGAATGGGGGATTTATGGGTTTGGTTGGGTTGGGAAACAATATGAATGAATATTTGTAAACAAAATATTGAAAATCAATTGAAGTTTGAACTTAAAAATAATACTATACCTATTGTTAATGAGGCTAAAAATTTAGGCATAATATTTGACAGCACACTTACTTTTGAAACACATATAAAATTGAAAATAAAAGCTGCTTACCTTCGTTTAAGAAATTTATATAAGTTAAAAAAATATCTATCGGCCAAGCAAAAATACTACCTGTGCGATACTTTAATATTGTCCTTGTTTGATTATGGTGATGTTGTTTACGGAGATTCATTGTCTTCAGCTACGCAAAAAATTGTACAGAGGGTTCAAAATAGTTGCATGAGATTTTCTTATAACATTCCTTATCGGCATCACATAACACCATATTTGAACGATGAAAACATCCTGAATATGGAACATCGTAGAAAACTGCACATGTATAACTTTATTTACAGAATTCTTACAAGAAATAAACCCAAATATTTGAGCAGTATTTTCTTGCCCATGAATCATTCATATAGCACCAGATATAATCAAAATTTTGCTATACCCCTTCATAGAACTGCTTCTTTTCAAAGATCATTTTCCTTTGTGGCAATACAAATGTGGAATAGTTTACCAGTTGATGCGAAAAATCTTTCCCCATCAAGTTTTGTTGGAACTATTAAAACTAAGCTACTTCAACAACAGCAGCTGTAACGTAAAATTTTTTATTTTTTGTTTATGTTTTATTTTATTTTTCTGACATGTTTATTATCTTGGTTAAAATGCCCTACAGTTCTCCTTTTGCACTCCTGCCAATTATATTTTCCTGCATTCCTTTTGCTGCTCCCCCGTCGCCATTTACGCTTTACGCTTTATTTCTGTCTTGTTTGTAGTTTTGGATATTTAAAGTATGAACATGTGCCTTTGTAATTAATGATATATAGGTAAATCGCTCTTTCTTGTTACTCGCTACAGTTTGATGATAGTTTAAAATTATGTTTATATATATATTTTTTTTAAAAATTATTTCTGGTTTACTGGGCAGTCTCACATGATGAGATCGTATAGAACTCTCATGCAATCGGTTTTATAATCGGGAGACTGTCCATTTTGTCAAGATGTATAGTGCCTACATAAGTATGTATATTATTATTATAAATTGTATTTTTTTTCACAAATAAATGCTATTTGAATTTGAATTTGAATTTGAATAGGAAAAATATTAATAATAATTTTTTTATAAGTATAAAAAACAATATTATCATTACCCAATCAAAATATTTATTTCACAATGCATTTTCTCTCAGACAAACATTGGCAAAAAAGGAAAAAAAAAAAACGTCACATAAAAGGTATAAAAATTCCATTTATTTATTTATTAATTATTATCAAATATGGAATCTATTTTTAGGGAATCCAATTAATGTCAGAAAAAAAAATAATAACAACAAGATTTCTTTTTTAAAACAAAGCATCAGGCTCAATTCAAAATTTTGTAGTAAACGGCTAATTCCACATGTTTTGGTGTTTTCATTCCAATTAATACAAATAAAAAGTCTGGACAAATATCCAAAACCTTTTCTTCAAGCTTCTCTTCCAACAGAACTTTTCAATCTTTGTCAAAATTCACTTCTTTTTCACTAGTTTCTCAGTAAGTATTCACGAAAAAGGTTATATAATGACTTTGGTATGATATTAGGATGCACATTCTTCAGTAATTGTCAAAGTGTCTTGCTGCACACAATTTGCAAGAATGCGCCCTTAAATATTAAACATTTGATTGAACTTGAATTGCTTACAGCGTCTTATTTATTGATAATTACTTTAGTAGAGCAAAGATAACTTGAAAGTTTTCCATCTCGGAGAATAACCATAATCTCGACCATAATTGTTCTCTTAAAAATACTTTGCAGGTTATTGATAATCTCTTCTGACGATGGATATTGTGCAGTTCACTCAACGTTCCATAACTTTGCTTCCTTGCTTCCCTATGTAGGATGATTTCTATTGTGAATACCCTATTTTCTATAAATAGGGCATTTTCTATATAAGATTTTAATAAAAATAGTTCCAAACGAAATTACTTCAGATTCTTGTAGGGAATTTACTTCTGATTTTGATTTTTGAAATAGTTTCAAGAAACACAGACTATGATATGATTGATATGCACATTCGTGAGCAATCATGTCAATACAATTATTACCAAATACTTGAATTCAATGCAAAAGTTGATGGTTGTTTTTGCCATGTTCCATATTTCATTTTGCTTATCAAATGTCAGTATTTGCTTGAGTCTTCTCAAACCCCTACTATCGCGAATTTTATTGCATATTATGCAAATCTTTGAATAAGAGGATTTAATTCGCATACTAGTACATTTTGAAACACCTTCTTCTGGTTCAGGTCTTTTCTTGTAGGCTTTCCTGGTATAAGCTCGTCTACATTTAGAATTTAGGGTGATAAACACGATTTAATTTCTATTTTGTCAGCATAGTATCTAACGGCCAATTTCATAATAGAGAATTAAAAGTTACCTTAGCTAAATAGACTTTTAGGATAGGATTTTTCAACTTCAAATGGAAAGTTTACTTTAAGTTGATTATGAAATTGGCCGTAAGAGCTATGGAATAACGATCGCCTTTCTCAATGACAATGACAATAAATGCTTCATACATGCTTGAAACAGGAAATGTAGGTACGGCTTCTTTTGTGACACTCTGTTTCCTAATTATTTGATTGACAAAATACACTCGTTGAAATTCATATTTTGACTTATGATAGGTAGGTACTTCATGTCCTTTACAATAACAAACATAAGCGGGTGAAAATCAAAATGAAATTCAAAAGGAACGCTTCTGCCGTCGGCGTCGTCGCGTCATCTTTGTTGCACATATGAAGAAGGCTGTGGTGTTAAAAAAGTTTAACCCATTTATGGCCGGTGATGCGTATACGCAACACCGCACTTATTATTTTTTCATGAAAAATGGGCGGTTTTTTGGCGTGAACTATGGGCTGATACCATTGAACCAATGTTGAACAAGGTTGATAAAATCATATTTAAAGGAAATTTTTCATTTGCCTTTTTTTTGGGAAATGTTGAAAAAGCTCAATTTTTCTTTGAATGGCTACAAAATTTTATAAAATCAAAAACTCATTTTCAAGTTTTTATATTCAAGGTTTTATTATTTTTATTTCACCAACTACATTCCCAGTAACACTATCAAATTGAAAACTGAGGTCTAATTGGACCTGTTTTTTCCTGAGTAGGCCCTGAATTGGGCTGTTGCGTTTACGCATCGCCGGCCGAATAAGTGAAATCCCGTGTCGCAAGCCTGTCAGGACAAGTTTTCCGTTTTCTCGAGCAGATAACTTAATTGACAAGACATGCAGTTTTTAGTCTGAGTTTGCATCTAATCGAGTGCGTGTTACCCAAAGTCTTTATATTTTTTTGTTTATTGTGAAAAATGAGAAAATTTCTCACGCAAAAGGAGTTAGAGTTGGCCTTGGAGGAGGCGCTAGACGAGCTTCACGATGACAATGGTAAGCACTCTTGACTCTTTTTTTTTGTTATACATTATTCAACATTATTTTATGATATCCAGAGCAAATTGACGCTGTCTACATTCCACCGGAGGTAGATCAACTCACTGACGAAGAGGATCTTTCAGAGGACCCGGAAAATATCGTAAATAGCCAGAATGGAGACATAGGAGGAACCTTCGAGATCCACACCGCTCAAGATGATATTTATGACGAATCTGACGAAGAAGATTTGGCAACAAAACGTCGGAAAATTCTAGAAAACAAGGCAGTAAGTTTCAAACCGACTTGGAGATCTGGATCATTTGTGCACCAAAATTTGCCTCTATCCAAAGAAGAGGAACACATTCAAGAACTGAAGGGTGAATTGGGGGATTTGTCACCGTTAGAAATTTTCTTCAAGTTCCTTGACGTGGATGTCATGGATTTGATAATCCAGTTTTCTGAGAAATACGCACAGGATAATAACAGACACGAGTTTCATCTATCACGAGAAGAACTGCTAAATTTCCTGGGGATTCTAATTTTATCTGGATATCACAGCTTGCCACAGACGGATATGTATTGGTCTTTGGATGAGGACAAAACCGTGAATATTGTGAGAGACTGCATGAGTAGGAATAAGTTCAGATCGATAAAGCGAAACCTGCACTTGAGCGATAATAATAACTTGGATAAAGCAGACAAATACACAAAACTCCGCCCTTTTCTTGATATAATGAATCAAAAATTCTCACAGTTTGGCATTTTTTCATTCAACTTGTCCATTGATGAGCAGATGGTTCCTTATTTTGGACGTCATTCTTGTAAGATGTACATAAAAGGCAAACCTGTCCGTTTTGGATTCAAGCTTTGGTGCATCTGTTCTTCGAGTGGATACCTGTACAAGTTCATTCCTTATGCAAGAGCATCAGAAAAGAAAACTGATATTGGACTTGGTGCGACTGTAGTTATTGAACTTTTGTCAATTGTGAAAAATCCGCAAAATCATAACGTCTTTTTTGATAACTTTTTTCCTCTTACAAACTGTTATCTCTTCTGAAAACCAAAGGTTTCTTCGCCACAGGAAGTATTCGCGAAAACAGAACAAGCAATTGTCCTTTGGTTTCAAGTAAAGTGATCTCAAAACAAGGGAGAGGCAAGCATGATTCACAATTTGACGAATCCACTCAAATTTCATTAGTAAAATGGAACGATAATCTCATTGTCACAGCAATCAGTACCCATTATCATGTAGAACCTCTTACATCTGCCAAAAGATACGATAGAAAAGCGAGAAAAGAAATATCAATTCCACAACCAGCGGTTATTTCAACATACAATAAATACATGGGAGGGGTAGATTTGCATGATAATGGCGTGGCAAATTATAGAATCGGCGTGATGGGTAAAAAATGGTGGTGGCCACTATTTATAAATACAATCGACAGTACTCTCGTGAATTCATGGAAACTCTACAATATCGTGCATCAGGATGAGATGTCGCAATTGAATTTCAAATCATTCATCGCAGTACGATTACTAAAAACAAAGAACTTTCTCGCTAGGGTCCTTCCATCAGAACCACCCAATGAAGTGAGGGTTGATCAGTCTGGACATGTTATCAGTAGAACTGACTCCCGGAGAAGATGTCGTGTGTGCAAACAATTTATATTTGTGAGCGATGTTCAGTTTATTTACACCCGGATGTTTCCGGCAATATCACTTAACACTATCATTGATGCGTTTACGCAACACCACTTATTTCATGACGTAGCTGATTTATTGGTTTTTTGATGCGTTATATGTGTTAATGTAATGTGTTTTGATAATCTAAATATATTCTTTAAACAATTTGAGGTTTATTTCTATCCTTGGCCGTAAATGGGTTAAGTAAAAAAGTTTCTTTACTCTATTGGCAACATTTTTCTCGCTTATACTAGGTATCTATCTCTAAAGATAAAAAAGTTTTCTCGACTCACCATTTAACGCTGCAAAATGACGATATTTTGTGTCATCTGGTGAAAAAAAAATTACGTAGCTTTTATGTGACGTTCTATGTTTTTTATTGTTATGAAACTATTTCAGGGAAGGACTGGAAAATATCATATCCAAAATTCATAATAATCGGACATCAATTAACAAAGTTATGCACTAGTTTTCAAAAAAAATTATTTCAATGGAAATTTTCAGTTTTTTCAAAAATGTCATGTTTTGACACATTTCGCAATTCCGGATCAAAGGGCGAACAAGAAATTCGAATCCGGCAGGTCATTTTACATAGGATTTCATGTTTTTTAGGTGGATGTTCGCGACTTGTATAGAGCATCTTTAAAAGGCTTCCTAGGAGGCGTCAGATTCCCAACTATATTTAATTAATATCCAGCCCAAATCCAATAAAGTTGGCCAAGATGCCAGCGGATTAGAAATCAGTGGCGTACCCACGGGGGGGATAAGGGGGATATATCCCCCCCCAGAAGGTCTCGCAAAGTTCGCAAACTCAAACGCTACATCAAAAGGCTAATAAAAATTATGTAGGCTATGTTGGAAAAACACAGAACATAAACAGCAAAAAATTGAAAATAAATAAAAATTCAATTTATTCCATAAACCGCCACCGTAAACGGCGCGTGCTGATTGGTGCGCTTCATTTAGAAAACGTTCTAGAATCAAGAAGAACGACGAGTTGGCGGCAGTGTGGTTATGAGATACATGCCGGTCTGGTAGCATTGATCAACACCCCCGCTTTTGGTGCGAAAATCCAAAGAAAATTCAGTTTAAATGCATACAATATTTCTCATTCAAGTCATAGTCTCATGGTAGATGATTGATTAAGTATAAATTTACGTAAATTACACAATTACAGTATGTGCCGAGGCGGCGGCCGACTGGGCGAAACCGCTGTGTGTGTTTTAACCCTAACTCTGGACTAGTTGCTGGAAATCTAACCTCCGCTCTTCGTTGCCACTAATGCCACTTTGCTATTGCGATTCGCGACGAAACGCAGTGCGCACCGCGGCGCGCAGAGCAGTTTTGTATCTACATGACGCAAAAGGTTGTGAATTGGTTATGTTTTAATTTAATGTATGGTTTTTAAATTTTTTGCTATAAAAATACTCAACCAAAACCTAGTTAAGTATGAGTAAACAAACATCTTTGGCATTTTTTTTGAAGAGAAGGAGAACTGATGCAAGCGATAACGAACCATCTAGCTCATCGTCCCTGAATGCAACAGCTGAAACTTCCGCAAGTAAAAATCAATCTGAATATATATCTGTATATCCCAATGATATTGGAAACTTTATAAACAAAAATCAAACCACAGATACATTAGATGTTATTAATTCACTCTGGGTTCCACCACATACATACATGTTTCCTTTACTTGACAAGTATAATGCCAAGAAAGTGAAACTTCGGTTTCAGCATAAGTGGCTTACAGAGTTTAGTTGGCTAGTCTACTCAGCTAAAGAAAAAGGGGCATTCTGCAAATTTTGTGTATTCTTTGCAACAACAGGAGGAGTTAATAGTCAGACATTAGGTGCTTTGGTTAAAACCAAAATGGATAATTGGAAAAAGGCAAAAGAAGTAAGTACCTACCTATATTTATTTAATTTCATCTTATGCCTTGCGCTAAAGTTTACTTTACCGACCACAAAACGCATTTATCCCTTTTATAAAAAAAGTTATTTTTGATGTGAAACATCTATTGGCGGATTGGCGCGCCATATTGGCAGTAAAATCAAGCTGTTTGCCGTTACTGCGCATGCACGGCGTGGATCCCGTGTCGGCCAACTTTTTTTCATATTTTTCTATTTCAACTGAAAGAATTTAATTTAAAATAAATTAAGTACATTAGCAAATTTGAAATTTCTTACAATTTTATAGTATTTTTTTTTAATACTTTTTGAAATTAGGTATAGGCGCTCGTAGGAAAAATGTTGTACCTATTACGTGACACGTGCAAAAAGCGTCTTTTCCGCCATTGACGGCTGCTTCACGTCGATCGTGCAGTTGCCATCGCGTGCGGAAAAGTATCACTTCCGCACATGTTAAGAAAATAATTTTTTTAGATATTTAATTCACACCAAAGCACTCAATTTCATAAGGAATCCATTAATGCTTACGGAAATCTGGTAAAAATTCAAGAGGGCGGTCAGGAGAAGGTAATAGACTTGATAGATGAAAACAGAAAAAAAAACAAGTGGCAGAAAATAGAGCTAGAATTAAACCAATTATAGAAGCAATATTATTATGTGGTAGGGAGGAAATGTCACTTCGAGGACATCGAGATTCCGGAGAATTGAAAATAGATGATAGTTGCGTAAGAGAAGGAAAGTTTCGTGCAGTTTTAAAATATAGAGCTAAAGGGGACGCAGCATTAAGAGAAACACTTGAAAAATCAAGTAAAAGAGAAACCTATATTAGCCCAAAAATTCAAAATGAAATTATTAGCAATATAAATACTATAATGCTGAATAAAATGGTATCAAAAATTAATAAAGCAGGGGCGTTTTCTGTTCTAGTAGACGAAACCACCGATATATCGACAACTGAACAAGTAACGATATGTGTAAGATATGTCAATGAAAATAAAATCCACGAGGATTTCTTACAATTTGTTCCAGCAGAAAGTTTAACTGGTGAAAGTTTGTCTAATCTAATTATAAATAGTCTAGAAAAATTTGGATTAGATCTTGACAATCTTGTCGGGCAAGGTTACGATGGAGCAAGCAATATGTCGGGGCAATTTAATGGCGTACAGGCGGTTATTCGTCGTAACTACCCGAAGGCTATATATGTGCACTGTGCTGCCCACTCTTTGAATTTGGCAATTTCAAAATCTTGCGAGATACAGCAAATTAGAAACTGTCTAAATACCATAGAAAAATTATATGATTTCTTCAATACTCCAAAGAGACAGAATATCCTTTTAAAAAAGATTGATGAGTCTGATAATAATCCTTCCAGTAAAACTCTTAAACGATTATGTGCAACACGCTGGACGTCTAAGTATGAAGCAGTACAAGATTTTTTAGAATTATTTGGTTACGTCGCCGAAAGCTTAGAAGAAATCTCGGGCTGGAAAGAGTCTGGAGATGCAAATATGTTGCGAAACAGTCTAAATGATTCCGATTTTCTGGTGGCTCTCCAGATCATAAATCAAATATTTAGTTTTGCCTTACCTGTTTGTCGTTTCCTTCAAAAATCTGATACTGACTTAGGAGAAGCCATAGCTATGACGGAAAATACAATTTCTTGAATAAAAAAAAACTGTCAAACTGTCAACGACCATTTTTATAATTTTATACATATTCTTACTATTTTATATAACAAACCGATCCAGAAAATTCAATAAATACCCTAAAAGAACAATACAAATTTCGGAGTCTATATCTTGAAAAGTCCGATGAAATTCCTCCAGAAATTACACAGAAGAGAGAAATACATGTAATTATTTTTTTTTTATTATGATCTTCAGAAGAAATTCTATCATCACCGATGGAAACTGCCTTTTTCGCGCAGTGAGTCTACATCTCTATCAAACGCAAGTAAGGTATTCTGAAATACGGGAGAATTCTCTTACTCACATTGAAAATTCTTGGGAAGATTTTGAAGAATTTATTTTTGAAAACAAATATGACTATTGTTCTAAAATGAAGCAAGACAAAACTTTCGGAACATCTGCAGAATGCAAAGCTATATCAGTGTATTACCAAATAAGAGTTTGTATTTATATTGTGGAGGAATCCAGGAAAAGCGGGAACATCTTCCAGTTCTCTAGACCATCAATTGAATTTTTAAATTTTTCAAAAAATTCGATTCACCTTCTTTTCTTTGGAAAACCTGATTCAGGACATTTTGAGCTTTTAACAACAATTCTAGATCCACCTCCTACTAATCCGCCTAGCCAAGAAATCTCAAGAAACAATTTTTTAAACGAAGTGCCTATGAATTCAAATAACAGATCTGAATGTCTTTTTTGTGACAAATCCTTCAAAAACCAAAGAGGTTTGAATCAACATATTCGCCTGAAACACAAACACGATGAAACTACAGATGACTCTGATGTCAATTCAGATATTGTGAATACAGAATGCTTATCATGCGGTAAATTATTCAAAGGCAAGATTGGTTTGAAACATCATATACGTTTGAAACATCAGAATAATTCAAGTTTCTCACAAGTTCCAAATTATGATATTAATTCAGAATTTTTGGTTAAATACTTATCTAGATTAAAGGAAAGTATACCTATTCT
The DNA here is from genome assembly GCA_917834065.1 of Ceutorhynchus assimilis. Taxonomy (NCBI): domain Eukaryota; kingdom Metazoa; phylum Arthropoda; class Insecta; order Coleoptera; family Curculionidae; genus Ceutorhynchus; species Ceutorhynchus assimilis. The sequence continues at coordinate 14,632,304 of OU892282.1, forward strand.
ACACAGAATTCCAAAAGGTGCTCGAAAATCCATTTCTGAAGAACTCTCCTGCCTCCTTAATAATTGCGTGAAAGAAAACTCACCTCAAGCATGGATGTCGCTTTTTCTTTTCCCGTATTCAGTTTTGAAACTTCCAGATAAATCTAAATTTTCAAAATCACTCACTTCCAAAGTCAAAGAAAACCTCGACATTTGGACCAAAAATAAGTTGCTTCCTCTGTCAGAACTATTGGAGTCTTTTGATGGAAAAACATCTAAGAACAGTTCAAAAAGTTTAAAAAAAAACATAAACTATTTTAACTTAGAAAAGAAAATTCAGAATAAAATATCTCAAGGAAACATTAGCGGCGCCGTTCGAATACTATCTTCAGAAGAGACTCTCGCATCCTCAAAAAATATTTCTAATTTCGTGAAACTCCAAGAATTGCACCCTCAAGTCGACGATGATAGAAAATTCTCAGACGAGCCTTCAAAGATCATTCCAGAAGATGTCAGTTGCGAAGAAATTAAATACGCAATTAGCTCTTTTAGACCTGGCTCTTCGGGAGGTCTCGATGGTCTTACACCACAGCATCTCAAGGACCTCAGTTATGGTGAGCAGGACAGTTTTTCCACTATTCTATTTACATCTCTTACAAACTTCACTAATTTTATTTTGAAAGAACAAATTCATCCAAAAATATCTTCAATTTTTTTTGGCGCCTCCCTCTGTGCTTTAAATAAAAAAGACGGGGGTATTCGTCCTATTGCGGTGGGCTTCACATTACGACGCCTAGTTGCTAAAATTATTTGCTCTCGAATTCGTCCTATTTTATCTAATTTATTTCAACCCATACAACTTGGTTTTGGAAGTAAATGTGGCGCTGAAGCCATTTCACACAGTGCTCGTCGTTTTGTTCACTTTAAACATACTTCAGATAAGGTTTTTTTGAAAATTGATTTTAAAAATGCTTTCAATACGGTACATAGAGACATCCTACTGAGAAGAGTCAAAGACTACATTCCAAATTTTTTAAATTTCATAAGTCAATGTTACAGAGAGAGTTCAATTCTTTCATTTGGTTCAAATTGCATATCATCACAGAGAGGAGTTCAACAGGGCGATCCATTGGGCCCACCTCTTTTTTGCCTTATTATCTACCCCCTGATAAATTCTTTAAAATCTGAATTTAATGTTTGGTACCTAGATGACGGTAGTTTAGGGGGTCCTAGTGCCACAGTTTTAGAAGATTTCAATAAAATTATTTCAGAATCTGAAAATTTAGGACTGAAAATTAATTTTAGTAAATGCGAACTATATTTTCTAGAAAACATAAAATCGAATGAAAAAATATCAGATTTTAAAAATCTTGCAGAAAATATAGAAATTTGCGATTTTTCAAACCTACAACTACTAGGGTCTCCGTTATCATCAAATTGCATTGAACAGTCTTTAAATAATAAAGTACAAAAAATAGAAAATTTATGCAAAAATTTAAAAAGTTTGAATTCTCATTTGGCTTATTTCCTTTTAAAGAACGCTTTAGCTGTACCTAAATTGTCATATATTTTAAGATCTTCACCATGCTGGTTAGCGAAAAAATCACTTTCCCAAGTCAATCTCCTTTTTAAGCAGACTATGCAACATATAACAAACTCTACACTTAACGAGGAAGCTTGGTCTCTTGCATCTCTTCCAGTTAGATTTGGAGGACTTGGGATTCGCAATGTTGAAAATCTAACGTTTCCTGCCTTTTTAGGTTCAGTTAATGACACAGAATATTTAACATCCCTTATACTACCAAATTATATTATCGATAAAAATTATACAGATTTTGACTTTGCATTGAAAAATTGGCTCAATCTTTGTAATCTGAATACTATTCCGTCTCCATGTCCTAAAACTCAAAAAGATTTTGACAATTTTTTTTGTAAAAATTCAATACAATTTAAAATTCAGAATTCTGATAATCCAAAATCAAAAGCTAGACTTTTAGCTCTACAAGAACAAGAGAGTAATGCGTGGCTTTGTGTTTTGCCTTCTCCTCCATTGGGGACGTTATTAGATGATTCCACTTTTCGCATTTCCGTTGCCCTTCGTTTAGGTCAACCGGTGTGTGAACAACATACTTGCACTTGCGGACAATTAGTTGACATTCTGGGTCATCATGGCCTGTGCTGTTCCAATAGTGCTGGTAGGTTGTCCAGACATCGGTTCATAAACGAAATTCTGCACAGATCTTTGGTTGCAGCAGATACTCCTAATAGCCTAGAACCAATTGGTGTTTGTAGAAATGACGGAAAGAGAGCAGATGGTTTGTCATATTTCCCTTGGAGAGAAGGCAAACAATTGATATGGGATGTAACATGTCGAGACACATTAGCTGAAAGTTACATTTCAAGAACTAGCAACAAAGCTGGGGAGGCAGCTTTTCTTGGGGAGCAACAAAAGAGATGCAAATATAAGGAATTAGTGGAGAAATTTGTTTTTGTTCCTTTTAGTGTTGAAACCTTGGGACCCTGGGGTGTAGAAGCAAAGGACCTTGTTAATGAGATTTCTGCACGAATTAAACATTCTGGCAAGAGGTCATTAACAAGGAGCTTCATTGTTCAGCTAATTAGTTTGGCTATTCAGCGGGGCAATGCTGCTTCGATCATCGGGACTATCCCGTATCAGTCAGGTTTAGAAGAGATATTTTATTTATTCAATTAATTTTTTTTTTTATTTTTAAGTATTTTATAATTCTATTAGTAAAATAAATCGATTATTAATTTCTTGCTTAAAAGTTATACGTCAAGATGTTACGAAACAGTTTGAAACGATTTTCAATAAAGCTCAGGTACAAATTTAAATATAAAACGTGTGTGTATCATTTTTTTAAAAAAAAATTTTAGGATATTGCTTCAAGTATTGACACCAACATTCAGATGAAAAGAGTCATTTCACGCCAAAAAAATCGAGCAAATCCTGTCATACAAAATTCAGAAACACCAGTAGTTGACTATTTTAGGATTGCCATTTATATACCATTCATCGATCATTTCATTAGTCAGCTAGAGGAAAGATTTGCTAACCATAAACAAATTTTCAAAGGTTTTATGTGTTTGCTGACGGGAGAAAAATCAGAATCTGATTGCAATGCCTATGACGAACTTTTAGATTTGTATATTCCTGATGTGCCTAAAGTAATTTCAAAAACAGAAATTAAATTATGGCACAATTATCTGAATAGCTATCCCGATGTAAAAAGTAAGCGTCAAGCTTTAGCACATTTGGAATTATGCAACCAACAAGCTTACCCTAACGTGTACAGACTGTTGTTGATATTCTGTACAATACCAGTTTCCACAGCCACACCAGAGAGGTCATTCTCAACATTAAAAAGGATAAGAACCTATCTTCGAAATTCTACATCCCAAAACAGACTTAATGGTCTAGCAATGATGTCTGTTCATAGAGAATTATCTGTTTCCGAAGATGAAATAATCGATGAGATGGCAAAAAAACCTAGGCGACTAGATTTTATTTTATAAAATAAAATATCCAAATTTGCTCAGTGGCGTATTTATTTTCAGTTTTTTGACTTCGAAGTGCATTTAAACATATATTTGTAACATTGACACATGGATGTTAATATATGAACACTATTATGTATTTGTTATTTTGTATTGAAATAGTGGGAAAGAAATCATGATCGCTTGTTATGAAGGGTTCTGGGGTGTCGCCTCCTGCAATAAATGAAAAACAGCAACATTTTTGTTTTTCTCAAGATTCCGAAAATGGTTTTTATACAAAAACCAATAAAACGCTATTCGGGCAAGTTTGCAAGTTTCATCGAATGGAATGAGTATTTAAAGTTTTTCGATATTTCTACGGTTTATTTTTTTGAAAGCTCAAAATAATTGTTTTTGGGCGTGGCACCCGAAAAAAATTTCGCGCCTCCGGCGGGCTTTCGCCTCCTCCTGGATTACTCTCTGGCAATACACATGGACCGTGGTTCTGGGCTAGACCCCCCCCCCCAGAGGTAAATCGTAAAGACGCCACTATTTGCTGTACAAACCTATATTTTTTAATTTTGTTAATTTTTATCCCCCCCCCCCCCCCCCCCCAGAGCCAATGCCTGGGTACGCCACTGTTAGAAATTAACGTTGTAAACCGGCGAAAGAGAGTGATCAACTTTTTTTCAAAAATAGCGAATAACCCCTATCCCTGAATTTTCGCTCCTTCATAATTGGATCTCCCAAATCAGGTGACTTTTGACATACCTCTAAGGTCAGTCGAAATACCACAGAAAGAAAGGTAATAAAACCTGGCAACATCGCTGACCCAACGCAGAAATATGCAGATACCTACCTATTGTCAATTTCAATATTTCCTGATACTTTGGCGACTAAGACTATACATTTTTAAGGATAGATTGGCGAAGGAAAAAAATAAGTACGCATAAATTAAATTGTCACAATCTGCCAGGCAAAAATTTAATCCTTCATCGCGATCCTTTGCTTCAATCTTGGCACTTTTAATCCTCGAAAGCTCAATTTTGTGAGGGACACATTCAATAGAAGTTTGTGACATTTAAGAACAATTTCAAGGTGGTATCGAGCTGTTGCTGGCAGCCCGGGATTTACTCAAGATCAAACGCATTGATTTCAAAACAAATTCCTGGTCCAATCGTTTATAATTTAGTGATGGATGCGATGTCTATTCGGAAGCGAGCTGAATGACTTAAGAACTAGAATAGATTGCGACAGTTTACCAGAAGCTTGGGAGGCGTTGGTTTTCATGCTAGTTAGTATCAATTCCTCTTGGAAAATTCCAGTAGGCTACTTTTTTAATCGATGGGTTGTCCGCATCAGAAAAAGCAGAATTAGTAAAAAAATGCTTGGAATGTGTGCATGAAAGTGGGGTAATTGTAACATCCCTAACTTTTGATGGGGCAGCAGCAAATATTTCAATGTGTGAAAAGCTAGGGGCCAATTTTTCCAACCCCCTCATTTGCAAACAAAATTTAAAAATCCGATAACAAAAGATCCCATGTTAATTTATTTTCATTCATGTCACATCATAAAACTTGTTAGAACTGTTTAGCCTAGCAGAAATTATTGACACCGACCAAAAAAATATAAATTGGAGTTACATAACCCAATTAGTGGAGAAACAAAACGTAGAAGGCCTGCACGCGGCCATAAAATTGAGGATGACACACCTTTAATGGCAGAGAGAGAAAATGAAATTGCGACTGGCAACTCAAACAGTTGGTAAGAGTGTAAGTGATGCTCTTACTTTCCTCAGAGATGATTTAAAATGCCCAGAGTTTCAAGATTCTGAGGCTACGTCCAAATTTCTATTAAATTTCAATAACCCTTTTGACATTTTTCACTCTCGTAACAGATTCACAAAGTATTCATTCAAAAAACCGTTATCAAAAATAAATGAACGATCCATTTTTGAATATCTTGAAAGAATTCTCTCTCGACTCTAAAAAGTAGACTAATATCACAATACCAAAGATAAACGGGATTTTTGGGCTTTCTAATTTTTATGGAAAGCCTATAAGTGTCTATAACTACTACGTCCAAGAAAAACAACTATTAAAGTACTTTTTTAACTACAAGTTATCGCAAGATCATCTGGAATTATTTTTTGGAGCTGTCACAAAGGTGGACACAATAACAATCCGACAGCTAGACAGTTTGAGGCTGCTTACAAAAGATTATTGGTGCACTCAGAAATTAGGGCGCCAAAAACGGGAAACACCTTAAATTTGGAATCGATCCCAATTTTAACATGTGGATCGGACCCAAAGGTTTTAAAAACAGAAATGTGAGAAGTAAGTGAGGAAACAGAAGAATACAAATATTATTTAAAAGCAATTGAGGAAAATATTAAGGAAACCCATTTGATGTCTGATTCATGGAATTTCACTTGTTATGTAGAAGATGCTGTTATCATACATATCTGGATTTGTGATTGAAGGTTTTAAAAAATTTGTTAATTGTTCCAAATGTTTGAATTGTTTAGAAAGTGAGGAATCAACTTCTTTATTACAAAAAAGGAAGACTTATGGTAGGCTTGTGAAAGCATCTAAGTTTGTCGTAGAGCTTTGCAAAGAAGGAGATTTTTTTTTTGGATTTTTCAACATTACTCAAGGAATTTTTAATAAACAAAATCAATTTAATGGATACATTAGTGATACAGATTTTACACAATTTACCCGTTTCTGTATTGGAACCATTTGGAGACCACATTCATAACGATGAAGTTCTATCAGAACATTCAATTTTTATTACTAAATTTATTTTAAGGTCTTATTTAAAGTTTATTATGAAATCATAAAGAAATTAGGTTTAAACAAAAAAAGATCTAGGACTATATCCACCAAAACAATATTGTTTAGAAATTAATCAAAATTTAACTCGATATTTTTTCTCTTCTTGAATAATGGGGATCAAAGTTTCTAGCACCGTTTCTCAGTTAGTTCCAAGCGGAACAATGGGCCTTTTTTCAGTTTGTATTAAGTAGGTACCAGTACCAATCATTTTCATTAGCATGTAGGATTGACTTGTATAAACTTGTTTGGAAATTATGTTAAAATTTTAAACTTTTTAAACTTCAGTTTTTTTAACTGATGAGAATATAAGTAGTTTCAATGCTTGCTCCCCGTTCGAAATGTCTACAGAATGTTTTGCGGATTTACTCGATTTCGAACTGTGATAAATATCTGGCGATTTTCCAGCGTTATTTCCACAACAAAACCTTTCATTCTCTCGATTGCCAGACAGAAAGTTAATGCGAAAAGTTCTATACTTTTCTCTTGCAAGTTGACACCCATCCCCACTTTTTCAGCCATTGGAAAGCACCATGCTTCATGTAATTAATTTTTTTTCTCAAAAATTTCGAACGGGTGGCATGCATTAAAATCACCCATATTTTCATCAGCTAACTAGCCACATTCAGCCCACAAAATTCCAGACAAAAAAAAATTACTCCACTGAACAGTCCCTATCTCAGGGTCTATTATACAAATGAGATAAGTTGTTTATATAAACTCATAACAGGAAATCCTTTTTTATGTAGGTGTTGTTTATGAAAAATCAGCTTAGCTAGCACTATTTTATCATAAAAGAATGCTGCAACTGTGTTATTTAGCTTTCGTTTTCGAGTCTTGCTTGTAGCAAATTGCTCAGATTTCCTTATGTTACGTTAGATTTTTAATGTCCGACTGGTATATTATTCGAGAAATAATGACATAATGTCAAAGTCAGTTGAATACGAAATAATTCCCTAAAAATAACGCCCTAAGGGCGTTATGACTTCTTTTTCAAATACAAAATAATTTCCTAGGCACACAAGGCAAACGGTTGCCAATATCAGAATTGTCCCTAAATCAGCACACCCTTACAAAGCCTTTTCACAAAAATCACCATTTTATTCGAATCTCAAAAGAAAATAGACAAGAGCACATCCTAAAATGACTAAAAGAAATTATAAGACCAGATCACTCTTTTAATATATATATCTCAAATTCAGAATTAAAAATCGAATTTGAAAGAATAGTCTTTGCAAATTTAAACACTGCTGCGAGACTTGTTTTTTTCTAATATTTATCTAATGGACGTAACAAATGTTGAACAACAAAAAGAGATAATAACAAACTATCATCAAAATAACCATAATGGCATTACAGAAACTTATAACATCAAACAAAAATACTACTGGCCAAAATTGAGAGATTTCATAACATACCTTATAAATAATTGTGAGATTTGCTTACAAAACAAATACGAAAGACATCCTTACAAAATCGCTCACGAAGGCCCATTACTTTCCGAAAAACCTTTTAAAACCATACACTTGGTTTTTTTTCAATTCTCAAATTGCCAGTTCTTGACAATAATTGATTCATTTTCAAAATATGCACAAGCCTATTTTGTTCCTGATAAGAACGCTATTACCATTCTTAGTAAATTAAGGCATTACTTTTTCCACCACAATACTCCCCAAAAACTAGTCTCTGATCAAGGAAAAGAGTTTCAGAATAACCTTTTCAAGGAATTTTGCCAACTGTTTGGCATTGAAGTTCATTATACGACTCCCGGCAACTCTTCGTCAAATAGTCCAATAGAAAGATTCATTCAACCTTGCTTGAAAAATTAAGAATTCTCAAGATGCAAAATCCTGACGAAACGCCACAAAATCTTATGATTTCCGCCATTCTTATTTATAATCAGAGCATACATTCAACAACTGGACACTCACCATTTTCTGTATTATACGGCTCCTTCTTTGAGCAATACAACAAAAAACGAAAAAAGGAATTGTTACCTTTTTACGAACATGTTTATAAAACATCCTACCAAAAACAGCCCGAAAGAACACAAAAACAAAATCAAAACACTGAAGACCCCCCTTCAAGAACAGATCAAATTGTCTATAAGAAGAATCCTCTGAGTAGAAATACAATAAATTCCCAGTATATACCAACAAAGGTTACGAAAACAAACAAAAATAAAGTGGTAAGCATTTCTAAGAAAAAACCAACTACTACTCATATCAGGAAAATTAAGAGATTGAGAAAAAATCTTGTTCCTTTTCAGCCTCTCGATCCTGATCCTGACCCTGCAAACTCAAGTGAACCCTTGCCAGTCCTTTGAGGTTTACAATCTTTCCAATAATATCTACTATATTGAGGAAATATCACCCTCCTTAATTATTGATCATTGTCATACAAGATATATACCTTTTAATATTTCTAGCATTAAGTATACTTTATCCAACTCATTTAGCAATATTCTTATTTAAGGCACCATGGTAAACAGGCAAAATAATAATTTCACAAAAATCCAATTTTTCCATGTATCTAAAGCATTAAATAACACTTACCGACACATACTCAAAATAGAATGTTTATGAAATCAACAATAATCGTAAAAAACGCGGGTTATTGAACTTCCTTAGCAGCGGCATCAAATTCATCACAGAAAACATAGACAATGATGACTTATGCCCATACCTATAGTCGAGACTTGAGTCGAACTTGAGTTTTGACCACGGCTTGAGATGTAAACGCCTACTATAAACAAGTCTTGGCCAAGAAAGCTGCAAACTGCACCGGCGTTTCATGAGGCATACTCAAGTGAGGGGGTACCCTACCTTAGCAATGCTTGTGGTGGCCTGGGGCTAGAAAACAGCTGTTTCAGTCGATTCGTTGAGACCGTTGGTTATTAACGTCTTTGTTTTTATTTTGTTCAAATTTGAAGTATTTCATTTTGCGTTTTCGGCGAAAATACAAACTTTTTTTGGGATTTTTGATTCTGTGGAACAAGTGCGTGGAAATTCGTCATCATCATGTAAGTAATAATAATTAATAGTTTAGCAAAACTTTTTTCTTCAAATTTTGAATTATTACCTATATAGGCAGTGGAAAGACACCTTACACGCAGAGTGAAAGGTTGTTGTTGACGTCCCTAGTAGACAAATATAAAAACATTATCGAAAATAAAAGAAAGGATGCCCATACAGTCCAAGAGAAGCAAAAAGCATGGGAGAAAGTTGCTTCGGAGTACAACGCCCAGGCCTCCATGATTAGTGCCAAGCGAACTTCAGCGCAACTTAAAAAACTGTGGAACAATTTAAAACAAAGGTATGTACATATATATTAACATTTTGTTCTTATTGTTGGACAGAACTATTTCATGGAACAAAAGCTGTATATACCATCTTGGTTCAAATTTGGCTACTTTTTCTAAATTAGAGAAAATACAATTTTGTTTGAGCTCCATATATCTGTTTTTGTAGGAAGAGAAAGGTGAACACACAATTGAAGTATGAACAGCTGTTAACTGGCGGAGGACCTGAACCTGCACCTCCGGTGGAAGATCCGGTGATGGAAGCAGTGGATATCGCCGCCCCATATGTGGACGTCACACTGCCATGCACATGGGACTCAACAGGAGTTTTCGAAGCAAGGCATGCTGAAGAAATATCTACAGTCTCTACAGGTATGAAAGTGTAACAAAATTCCTTCAACACTGGGCTTGTTTGGGTTTGAAAAAAGGCGGTTTTAGAACGGCTCAAAACAATCGTCCAGTTTATCAATCAACAAAATGACAACGGCTCAGTTATCAGAAATTTAAAATAATAAACTGTGCGATTGTTCTGAACCGTTCTAGAACTAGAAGAGTCATTTTTCAAACCTGAACTAAGCTTTTAATAATTAGACTTGTGCAAATCCTATGCACTTTGGATGTTTTTTGCATGTAAAGATTTACCTGCATTTTTATTTATAGGTAGATTTATCAATAGCTTTGTTTACGGAGACGATTCGAAACTGACTCTGAACGCTTAAGGTAAGAATCACATCATTAAAATCCATTGAAATGAAACAATATCAATGGCTTTTCATGTTATGAATTTACCTTAGCGTTCAGAATCCGTATGGGACCGTATCTGCGAACAAAGCTATTGACAAAGTTTAATTCATAAATCTGCATTGCAAACAATACAATCAAATAACATCTTTCTCAGGTAGGAATAATTTGTATTTGAAATTGAATTATTTTCGGAAATACTCATATAATAAATAAGGAAGATTCAAGTAGGTTGTAATGATTTCAGGTAATTTATTCCTTTCCAAAAGACATACTTAGAATGGTTTGTTTGCTTTTCAATTAAAACAGTTTGTGCTCTTGAGACTTATTTAGAAAATATATTCTTTTATATATCTATTACTTTGTATATTTGTCTAATTATATTTTATTCTCAAACATAGAAGTGATCAACGAAACGCCAAATGAGCCTGAACATTTTTCTCCAAGGACCGCCACTATTAGTATGGCTACCCCACGAAAATCAATGCAAACCATAACACAATCGTGTATTGAAACTGGTAAATATTGTCTATACAAACAATATTGTCCTATTGTGATAATAATTTTGTTGCAGGACAAAAAGGAGTGACTAAATATGTAAGGAAAGAGAGCCAGCTACGGGTGCAGAAAATACAGGATAGCATAGAGCAGCAAAAACAGCTGCACAACATCAGAAAAAAAATTGAACAAGAACAACTACAAACAGCAGGAAAGCCAAGTCAGAAGCTGAACTGGCAGAATTGCAGCTGACATTATTCAAAAGTGAAAATAATTTCCAATAAAATATACTGTAATTTTGATTTTTTACTTTATTAATGGCCGTTTGCACCGACCGTTTTAAGGGAGCATATTTGATGAAATATAAAAAACTGTAGAAGATAATTTTCAAGGTGAATTGAAAAAGTCCAGAATAACAACAGCTCAGAGGAATAGAGCGAACTATCAAACAGAATCAACAGAACAGTACTACAAAATTTATATATTTATTCCCTTTTTACATGGCACAATAACTCAGTTGCAAGAAAGATTCGTCGAACATAAAGATATTTTGACATCAAATAAATATAAAAGAACATCTATATCATATTATTTTAAAAAAATCTATATTATACGATAGATTTGACCACAGCCCACTTAAACTAACGGGCCGCAAGATTCCTCGTACCGCGCCTGTGACGTCACAATCTGAGGGTCACGAACGAACTTGGCGATCAGCTGTTTGCATATAATTAGCACAGTTTATACCGTACCGATACAGTTGTACAACTCTCCATATTTTTTGAGGCCATATTCTCCAACCAATAGGAGCATTTTGTCCCATATCTTGCGCATGCGCTCAATGAGTGAACAAATTTCTCAAATTGAAAAAGCAGTTCGGCATATACATGTCTCTTTCCAATCCTGCACGCAAAAAAGAGATAGAGATAGCTTGGGTGAGAACCCGTGAGAAATAACTGTCAAACGAGACACGCAACAGGATTGTATTACAAAAAAAGAAGAGAAGTTTTTTGACTGAAATTATTCAGGAAATTGAAAAGTAACCGGGAAATTCATCAATTAGAAATTCGGCTTTGTTAAGAGTGTTTTGCTTTCCGTGTTATTCGCGATTTTTGTGTACTTGACTGTTTTATCGTTTATATATTGTGTATTATCATGGTTGCTTCCTGTTTTGTCTGTAAAAACAACACTAGAACTAGCCCAGGCTTAGGATATTTTAGTTTCCCGAACGATGAACGACTGTAAGTATTTATATTTACATATTTCATATTAGCTTTACGCTATACATTCACATAATCTTTGTTTATTATTATATGATCCCGTTATATTCTCAATGTTAATCCACAAAAAATCCTAGTCCGACTCTGTCCACGGCCCAGGATTCGTTGTTTCTGATCAATAATACGCAAGCGCGAAATATAGGGGCATAGAATTTGGCTTCAAAAAAATCAATGGTTTGTCAACGGAGTTGAACAACTGTATCGGTACGGTATAAACTGTGTAATTACCCAAGTAACACGAAACGATCTATTTGTGGTTTAAAACACATCTATGGCATCTAAATTGCATCTATGTCTGACTTAGATTAAATTTTAGACGTCTATTTTGGACGATTTTTATACGATACGTACAATAGACGTTTTTTAGATTTCTATTTATTTCAGGAAAATACACTTTTATACATTTAAAAGCTATGTCAAATGTCTAAACTAGATCTAATACTCTTCGTTAATAGATGTTTATTCCTGTAAATTTTAAACCTCTATTTTAGACCATTTGTAGACAATACGTTATTCCTGTAAATTTTAAACCTCTATTTTAGACCATTTGTAGACAATACGTACAATTACACCGGTTTTTAGATCTATTTCATTATCTATCAATCTATATTCACCATCTATCAGATATCTAAACTAGAAATCTAATATTTGTAAGTAATGGATGTCTTTTTCAAGTAAATTTTAGACGTGTTTTAAACTATTCCGCTAATTCGCGGTACGTGCTGAGGACTGCGCGTGCGCGTTACGAAACTCTTTAGTTGATAATTTTGGCATCCCAGGTTGTCGCTGCGATCGTTGTCGTTACTCGTTATAACAACGTTGTTGGTTCAGTTGGTTGCTGGTGTGGTTGTGGCGGGTGTCCATGTTGTGGCGTGCGATTGCCGATTAGGGCTAATGCGATTTTAATCTTGTCCGTTCCCTATTTATTTTCGCGAATAATCGCCGTATATTTTTGGTTTTTGGTGGTTGTACGTATTCGCGATTGATGGATTAATCATTAATCGGTTTCGCCAATTTGCATGGTGTGTTTATGGGTAAGTTTTTAGTTTTATCTTTTTTATAGTATAATTATAATTTATTTTTTCTCACATTACCGGCATACAAAATCGTGAAAAGAATGTTAATATTGCAGTAATAAATGTTTCTACTATCTAGAAAAAAAACTTGGTCATACAGTGTCCGCCATAAAGTTGGGTACATGTGTGTGTCGTGTATAGGTTAGGTATTTATTATAATAAAAAAAACATGAAAATGGCGCCAATACCGACTACGTATTTTATTGGAAGGGATAGTGCCCACTGAGTGTATTTGTCTTCTTCTACCAACTTGTTTAAGATAGACATGAAAATACATTTTTTTCTGCCCTGGTTCTACCAATAAAATTCGCTAGTCTGACGCCACAAGAGGCGTGGCTTGACTCTTGAGAAACCTTTCCAAACAAACAACGGTTTACAATATATAAAATCCCATAAGGGAATTTTTACTACCCGTTTATTGTTCCATTTGGTTTGGATAAGGCTTCTAGCTGAGATATTTAGACAAAGTGTGCGCGTATTGACCGATTTTCATAAAAATATTTGCCAAGGTACCTAAGTCTTCCGTGCCAGTTTTTGACGAAATAAATAGCTGAATGACAGTTGAGGTTATGTTTTTTTTCTATTTTGCGAGTTTATAAATTAGAAAACTAACTTTAATACTGTTTTTTCTTGAAGATTGAAAGTTAATTATGCCTCCTTTACGGAAATCCTAAAATATTTTTGTATTTCTTTAATTAGGAAGAGGGTTTTTCAAATTTGGCTGAAAACAACTACATAAACAACCTTAAATTCTTTAATTTCTCGAAAATACAGCGGATATTGGAAATTTTTACATAGAAATCAGTCGATATACACACACTTTATCCAAATATCAGAAACAGAAGCCTTATTCACGTAGAACTGAAGAATGCGAAGGCATTAAAAATTACCTTATGGGTTTTTACATGCAAACCGTTGTTTGTTTGGAAAGGTTGACTGGCGATCACGTGCCGGCATGACGTCACGACTTAGGTAATCTATTCCTTAATTCTTAATTTTTGTCCCTAATTCTTAATTCGTAAAAAGTTCAATTTATTTAACATTGGTGTTTTCAAGGATTAAGAATTAAGAAAAAAAATTAAGAATTAAGGAATTGGGTAACACCGGCCTTCGTAAAAAATAGTTACGATAATAAATAATTAATGCTGTGTGTTTTTTTTTACAGATTTGCTCGCAGATTTGTTAGTTTTCCTATTAATAATGCTTTCCATTCCCTTGATCCATTATGTCTCTTAAAATTATATCTAAACGCCACTTAAGACGCCGTATTTCTAGAAACACAAAAAACGCCATAGAAAATATTATAATTAATGAAAAATATGCAGCCTCTGGTTCAGCAGCAGAACAAATTGTAATAAACAATAACAATTTTCATTTAAATTCAATAGAATTAGAAAATATTTCAAACACCGATGATAATGTAATGATTGTTGACGATAATGAAACTGATGACCGTGACGTAAATGATGAATATTATTATGTGCCCAATAATCAAAATACTTTTACTGACAACAAATATTTTGATGAAAAAAATTCAAAAGAAAATGAAGACAGGTTAAAATTAAATAGTCAACAAATCTCCCAAAAAATAGAAGAAGAAGCGTTTGTTAGTAGTTTTAAGAAATGGGCTTGTCAGAATAACGTGCCTCATAAATGTTGCAATGAAATAATTTCTCTAATAAGGCCGAAGTACCCGTTTTTAAAAAAAGATATACGTTCAATTTTAGGAACACCAAGAAAAGTTGAGACGACGATTTTAGAAAATGGCGAGCTAATATATTTTGGTATCGAAGCTGGTTTAAGAAAAAAAATTGATTCAAAAATTATTGAACACACGTTAATTTCAATACAAATAAATATTGATGGGATACCGCTATATAATAATAGCACTATTGAATTTTGGCCTATTTTAGCCAAAATTAAAAACGATAAGGCCCCATTTGTTGTGGCTGTATTTTGTGGCAAAGGCAAGCCTACACCAATAGAATCATTTTTGTTAGATTTTATTGAAGAGTCAAACCAATTAAGAGACTCTGGATTCAAGTACAATAACATTTTGTACCAGTTCAATATTTCTCTTTTTACTTGTGATGCACCAGCCAGGTCTTATTTGAAAAATATTAAGGGGCACACAAGTAAATTAGGTTGTGAGAGATGTACTCAAAGTTCATTATACATAGAAAATAAAAGATTTTACGACGTGAATGATATTACCAGTACAAAAAGAAAAGATTCTGATTTTGAAAAACCAGAGCTTAAAAAAATTGACAAAAATAGACCCCAAAAATGTGATCATATTAAAGGTTTATCCCCATTAATAAAGTTAAATTTGGGTTTAGTTAGTCAATTTGTATTGGATCCGATGCACTTATTGTATCTTGGCGTGACAAAACGATTGCTCGTAAAATATTTAGTTGAAGGAAAAAGACGTATTAGACTATCCAAAACTGCCACAGGCAACATTAACTGCCAAATAAAACAATTGAAGTTCCCTGAGGAATTCAGTAGAACCTTACGAACTCTGCAAGACGTTAAGAGGTGGAAAGCTGTAGAATTTAGAATGTTCCTGTTGTATTATGGACCTATCCTATTGAAAAATAATGTGAGCAAAGCGATTTATGAACATTTTTTATATTATCATGCTGCTGTCTTTATATTATCGAATGACTATTTTCTTGAAAATTATCTTGACATTGCAGAATCAGCTCTAGCTCATTTTGTTTATAAATCAGCAGAAATATACGGAAAATTCTTTGTGGTGTACAATGTACATTCATTGATTCATGCATGTGAGGACGCCAGAAAATATGGTAATATAGAAAATTACAGCTGCTTCGATTATGAGAATTATTTGGGAAAACTGAAAAGGAGAGTTAGAGGAAAGCATCGCCCTCTGCAACAAATTTATAATAGAATATGTGAAATGAACAACAGTGATGTTTCAAATAATCATTCCAAGAAAATAAAAGAGCATGTGAAAGGGGTATTTTCGGAAGAAAACGGTTATTTTCAGTGCATAAAATATTATAATGACAGATTTGTTTTATCTTTAAAAAAACCTAATAATATAGTTGCAGTTCGCAAAAAAATATTTACAATAAAATCAATTTATTTTTTAAATAGCGTTTACTGGTGCTCAGGCGTACCTTTTAAATATATGTACAATTTTTATGAAAAACCCATAGAATCCTCAAAATTGAACATATATTTTGTCAGAGGAACAGGAAAAGTGGAAAATTTTACTATAAGTAGCATAATGTTCAAATGTATAGCAACAGCATATAAAGACGGTTTCATTATTTTCCCAATTTTACACACAACTTGTGCTCCCATGTACTAAAGCCTTATAAGGCAGTTTAAGATGGATTAGATTATACAGGGTGGGGCACGAAAAACTTCCCACCCAGGTTTTCTCAGGTGTTAGGTGATTAATCAAAAATCGCTCAGACACGTAAGTTTTTGTTTTTTAGGGGACGCATTTTATTGGTATATTTTCAACCCCTACTTATCAACCCCTAAGTGGGGGTGACAGGTACCCCCAAAATTTCAAATGGAAAGGGAGGTCGACTGAGACGTCATTTTTGATAGCTATTTCTATTAAGATTAAATCCCCAAAGTTTTAAGTTGCTACTATTTACCCTGCCGAAATGGCGCTTGTCAAAGTTGGGAAAAATGCATTTTTTCGAATACCTAGACTGTGTGGTTTTCACCTCATAATAACGAAACAGCATATTTTGTTATCCATAGTAACAAAATAACATTGTTATTTAATTTAAGTATTGTTATTCAACAGTTCAGCTTGAAATGGTTCATGTTGATTCAATTCAAGATAGAATCACTGTATCAGTTGAAGCATACATTTTTCCTAACTTTGACAAGCCACCATTTCGGCAGGGTAAATAGTAGCAGCTTAAAACTTCTGTGGATATAATCTTAATAAAAATAGCTATCAAATGACCTATCACTCGACCTCCCTTTTCATTTGAAATTTTGGGTGTACCTGTCACCCCCACTTAGGGGTTGACAGATAGGGGGTGAAAGTACTAATGAAATGTGTCCCCCAAAAACAAAAGTTGACGTGTCCGAGCGGTTTTTGATTAATCACCTAACACCTGAAAAAATCTGGGTGGGCAGTTTTTCGTGTCCCACCCTGTATATTTTAATTCAGGGCCAAGCCGAGACTGGAGAGTGGAAGTGCTGAGAATATATTTATTGTGTTATAGCATAGGAGTATCAAAAAATAAATTTTGCTTACCTACTATAAATTTAAATTAGGAGTTAATTGTATAATATGTAATTGGTTCATTGGATAGGTAAATAGAGTACATTTTATTGTTCAAAATATATTCTCAGCGTTTCAACAAATTACTCGCAAATACTTTCTACTAAAACCTAAATCTGGAATTATTTGGGAGTAGTACACAATTTTTAGTAGTGGCTTATGTCTCAAGACGTCGGTAGGTACGTAAAGTAATATTTTATGGATTGACTATAAAATTATCTAAGAACCTACTTTGGGTATATAATAATATATAGTTACGCATGGTTGTCAAAAAATTATTTCAATAAAACGAAAGTTCAAATTAAGTACCCATATAATTATAGTATGTACCTACATTGATTAAATTTTTAATTGTTATTACCGAATATTACTTGAAATAACGGCGTTTTAAAATTGGTATTTTAAGTGAGACTTTTCCTCAATCTATAAGCTTCCCGTTTATATCCAATCCTCATAGACGCAGAAGATTAAGCAATAATAATGGCGCAAACATATGCCATTGTTGAATTTGAGAAAAAAGATTGTGCGATTGTTCCAATGACGTGGATATGTGGAAATAATTGCTTCTGGCCTAAAGCTAATATTCCAAGGTTGGTTTCTGAATATGCTCCACCCAAGGAAGATTGGTCCCAGCATATGATTATCAAAATTCATGATACTTTAGGTTTGTGTACCCTACATAATAATATATTTGAATATAGCAGGCTTAGGTTTGCATAACGTTTTATTGCACCTTCCATGATGAAGTTGCTTATTCTGTGTAGTTAGAGTAGTTCTAAGTTCTAAATTTTATTAATATAGTTATAATTTAGATAACTCTAGTTCTGAAGTCCATTCTGGAATAAAATTTTAGTCAATAAAATCTCTATATATGTTTTAGAGGGAATTGAAAATTGTGAAAGAAGACTATCACAAATTATTGAAGAATCTACTAATTCCGAATCAGTGAATTGTCTGACGTCTTCTTTAGTTCGAAGAGAAATAATGAATAGGAATTCAGGGAATTCAAGTGATGACATGACGGAAAGGGGTTCTGAATTTCATAATAGGTATATACCTAAAAAAATTAATTAATATATAATAACAGCAAAAATATTAAACAATATTTAAACTTACATATATATTTTTTTATCCAGTAAAAGTGATCCAAATATAAATGAATTGATGGATGAAGATGATGTTCCATCCAAAAACTCCTCTGACTCTTCCGAGGACTTACCTTTGGCAAAAAGAAAGAAAACTTTAAAAGTAGATTCTAGTAAATCCAGGTAATAATTTAATATTGTACTTACAAAATTTTAATTATTAATATCAAATCTCCCTCATAAACTTGTAGTGCATCAAGAGGAAAAAAAACAGTCTTGAAAGCCAAAAAGAAAAAAATTGTCTGCAGAGAAAATAACGTGTGGCCCAATTCTTCCAGTAGTGATGATGATGAAAAATCGCATAAAGGATACAATACACCCAGCACTATCAAAGTAACTGAAAAACTCAAAACAACTTTCGCTGCATCTGAAGATGAAAGTTGGAATAATTTTCCTTCAAAGGCGGAATCTTCAAAGAACGCGAGGGTCAAGGAGTAAGTCTTTGAATTTACTAAAACCTTTAACTATGAGTAAGATGGTAGGGCATCTGAATGACAAGATACAAAAAATTCATACATAAAAAACATTATTATTATTATAATACAAATTCTGAGAGACATGGGAATTCTTCAAAACCTAATTGCTTAGATCAAGAACTAAAATTAAATTTAATAATATAACCATATTGAATCTATTTGAAGCAATGAAAATATTAATTCAGATTCCCAATCGTTAGGATGCATGTATAGCAAATTCTTATAAATATAGGAAAAGGAAAAATAATAACACAATTTATTGAATTTTAGGACAAATTCAAATGTTGCAACGGAGCCTAAAAAAAAAATACGGGTTTTGCAAAATGTCATTCTTCCCCAGAATAATACCCTGAATTTTTCACAAAGCAGATTTTCAAAACCTAATAATGACAAAATTGCTACCCAAAGTTGTGTTCCAAGTACATCATCTTCCTCCACAACTCCAAAAAAAGGTTTCGAGGCAACTGTTATTCAGCATTTGCAGAAACTTACTGAAGTACAAGATCAGAACACTCTTAAAATCGACCAGATGTGGAAATTTCTGAATGAAAGTAAACTAAAGCACGTGTCAAAACCAGAAGAGTTTCCGATACTGCCTGTGGACAGGAAAGCAGATTTCCAAAAACTGGAAGAACTTCTATTGGATGAGCCAATGCACACTTATTTGGTAAGCAAACTACTAACCTTTCTAAGGGCCAAATTATGAACCGACTGATAAGTGTCAGGTTATTACCTAGCAGGAACTTTCCATGCTCTAGAGAATAGAAAGTACCTGCTAGGTAACAACCTGACACTTTTCAATTGGTCCATAATTTGGCCCTAAATGAATAAGTTTGATAAGTTGATATGTGGGTACCTATCTGTAAGATCTATTTTTATTTTTATTTTATTTTTTTAGAAAAATCGTCTAGCGTGTATTGGGGGCCTTAACGTGAGAACCACAGTAATGGGCATGTTAAAATTTTGCATCACCAATAGATTAGCGACGAAGTTTAACTGGGCAGGCCAGAATAAGAAAGCCTTCAAAGCCACCAAGTTAAAAGATGTCATTTATGGTAATATTAAGTAAGTATAGGGTCGATAGTAAAACTGATTATTTAATTTTCAGAAGCCACTGAGCTTTGCTTTTCTTCTGGAAATGGAAAACCTTCGGATATGAATGATAAGGTCATTAATCAAGCCATGAAGGACTGGCTAAGATTGGCGGCACAAAGAAAAACAATATAATTCGTATATAAATATATTTGTTTCATATACAAATCATCTCAATTAAGTTACTAAATTAATAAATATAATTTTGTAATGAAAATTTTAGTAATATAGCTATCCCCGATTAATGTAGGTATAGTTTTTTTATTATGACCAATTATAGTAGGTATACATCCATGTTCGTACAGATTATGCTTGCAAAAAAAAATTAAGTAACTCAGAATCACAAAAAGCCTGAATAACACGACTAAAACTGACAATTACTTTCAGCTCTCCATTTTTATAATAGTTATTTTTTTTTTTTGAAGAAAATATGCCCATAAAGAGGCATGAAAAAAATAAAGGACGTTTAAAAAACATCTATAAAAAATTAAAATATACACTGTGGGCCAAATTAAGTTGGAACATAATTTGACCAATAATAACTTTTATGTCTGTTTATGGATTTTAATGATTTTTGGATATGATATTAGTCAATATGTTTTTGTTGCAACCTTAAAATTAATTTGACCAATTTTGGTCAGGTCCGGACTTACGACGATTTTATTAAATCGGTGTATTTAAGTTCGTTGCAAAAATGAACTGCACTACTTACAAACCAACTATTATTATTTTTTAGAAGGACATTTATGGGAAAACAAATCCTGAAAATATAAATATTTTAGAACCAAAACCTGAGAAACTATGATTTTTTTGACTAATATGTAATTCAAATAGGAAATTTTACATTACTTTAATCCAGATTGCTTTGGAATCAGACAATTGTCAAATTTTTGACATTTCATTAAGCTGTTTAATTCAATAGTATATTTCCTAACTAGTTCGGAAAGTGTCACTTTACCGCACGCGATTGCATTTGACCGAACGACGCGTAGCGGAGCAAAGAAAATGTGGAAAGTTGTTTTTTTGTCTTGCAAGTTGACCCCTACCTCCCACCTTTTCGGTCACTGAAAACTGTCAGGCATTTTTTATTTTTGAATTATTTATCAATGTCAATATTTTATTCAAATGCCAGTCAACGGATCATAGCCAATGGAGAAGACGCTTACAGACCGTAGTCGATAATGAAGGGGGCTTCATCCACAATCAATTTCTTCAATACTTACAAACTGCACTATAGTGCAGTTCATTTTTGCAACGAACTTAAATACACCGATTTAATAAAATCGTCGTAAGTCCGGACCTGACCAAAATTGGTCAAATTAATTTTAAGGTTGCAACAAAAACATATTGACTAATATCATATCCAAAAATCATTAAAATCCATAAACAGACATAAAAGTTATTATTGGTCAAATTGTGTTCCAACTTAATTTGGCCCACAGTGTATATTTAACAAAGACATATAAAAGACGTCTAAAAACACTCAATATAATGCGTCTAAAAACACGTATTATATAACGTCTAAATCTGATTTAAAAAATACATCGATTTTCAGTAGGACATAGATTATTCATAGACGTTTATCTGGCGGACATGTAGACGTCTATATGACGTCGAACGATACAGTATCTAGATGTATGATCTAGATAAAAAATAAACATCTAATGTATGTTTTGTGTTACTTGGGTAATCCTTAATTTATTGATTGAATAAGTATAGGCATATATACCCAAACTTGAATAGGTATATATACAAAATTTCTTGAAAGATTTTAAACAAAGTTTAAATAAAAATTGAGTACAATTGCTTGTGACTGTAACACAGCTAAGCCAAGACTAATACTTAAATTCGTTTTTATCTTCAAAAATATAAAATAACATGGGGATGTAAGGATGACCTAGATACCTAGACCGGTGCAAACCCGAGTGAATACAATAAAAAGAAACAAAAAATTGTATTTTATAGCCCCAGGCACCCAAACTTGGTGCCAGGCTGTCGGCATGCGAACTCATTGTTATTGAACTCTAAAAGTATAGAAATAAAAAATAAACTCTACCAAACATACCGCCCCCTTTGAAAGGGCTAACTTTCAAAATGAAATTAAACATTATGTTCTACAAAATACCTATGCCAACTCTCAAAAATACGAGATGAACTAGGCTTAAACTATAAAAATAAACAGTAAATGATGATAATATTAATAAAACTAAATAATACAAAACATAGAAAACTTAAATCTATAAATTGCCTATCGGCAATGCGCAAATTTTTGACACTGGTCGTTTCAAAATACCATGATTGGTTTGAATGTTCACAACACGAACTATATTGTCCTTTCCGGGAAATAGTTCGACAACTCTACCTAGCTTCCAACACAACGGAGCTGAATTGTCGTCTTTTAACACAACTAATGTCCCTAATTGTACATTTTCATATTGCTTGTTCCACTTTGTACGCTCTTGTAACGTACTAATATAATGAGTTGACCATTGTTGCCAAAAATGTTGCAACTGCTGCTGAAGGTGTTTGAAATGAGAAAGGCGATTTTCAGGTATATCACGAACATCAGTTTGAGGCAAGGCAGTAATTGCTTCCCCAATAAGAAAATGCGATGGTGTTAGAGCGCATAAATCATTAGGATCGCTAGATAATGGTACCAATGGTCGGGAGTTTAAAACAGCTTCGACTTGAATGAATACAGTGGAGAGAGACTCGTAGGTTAAATGACAATTTCCGATTATTCTTTTTAGAAGATGTTTAGCTTGTTTTACACACGATTCCCATAAGCCACCAAAATTTGGGCCATAAGGAGGTGAAAAATGCCAAGTAATCTGATTTGTTGACAAAAACTCTAGATACCGTTTATCTTTTTTGATTTGTTTAATTGCAGTTTTTATATCATTATCTGCACCAACAAAGTTAGTGCCATTATCGGAATAAAGATTTGAGCAAATGCCTCTGCGTGAAACAAATCTTTTGAGGCAATTCAGAAAACTTTCCGAAGATAGATCTCCAGCCAATTCCAGGTGAGAGGCTTTGGTTGCAAAGCAAACAAAAACACAAAGATACGTTTTTACCAAAGTTCTGCTTTTGGCTTTACCGTCCTTAACTAAAAAAGGTCCAGCAAAATCCACACCTGTACTAAGAAATGGTCGATGGGGTGTTACTCTAAGAGTAGGCAAATTTCCCATCTGATAGGCAACAGATATAGGACTTACCTTAAAACATATTACACACTTACGCAGTATGTTTCGTACTGCGTTACGACCGCTAATTGGCCAAAAATTTTGCCTTATAGCTGAAAGTGTCATTTGAGCACCTGCATGAAGATGTCTTTTGTGCTCATAAAGAATGATAAGTTTGGTGAGATGTGAGTTGCTTGGTAACAATATTTTATGTTTAAAATTGAATGAATAATTAGAATATTTGAGACGTCCGCCTACTCGAATGAGGCCATCCTTATCTAAGAAGGGATTTAAACGTAAAATTGAACTTTTAGATGATAAGGTTAGAGAATTTTTTAAACATTTAATTTCGTTCGAGAAATAATGTGATTGGGTTAATTTGCAAAGGGCTATTGTAGCATTCTGAAGTTCTAATTTAGAAAGGCCATCAAAAAAACGTTGATTGATTGTTTTAATTCGACAATTGCTTAGGAAACGTAAACAATAAGCCAGACATCTTTGCAATTTTGTAAATGATGAAAAATTTTCCATAAAAAAAATGTCCATGTTTGCTTGCAAGAGGAAAGTAAAATTAATTTTTTTCTGTTCCGAAATATCAGAAGGCAATAAATGCGGCATATGTTTTGGCCAATGCTCACCGTCGCTGAATTTTAAAAACGGGGGCCCAGACCACCATAAGTTGCAATTTTGAAGCTTATCAGGATCTATGCCCCTCGAAATTATATCAGCTGGATTCACTTCTGGAGGAATGTGCCGCCACTGATTAATTTCAGAAAACCGCTGAATTTCGGAAATTCTGTTTGAAACAAATGTATTTAATTGATTAGGTTGCAAAGATATCCACGATAAAACTATAGTGGAATCTGTCCAATAATAAAATTCATCAATATTTATTCTTAATGACTCTATAAGCCGTTGTGTCAATTTAATCAATAAAATAGCCCCACAAAGCTCTAGACGGGGCAAAGACAATGTCTTTAACGGTACTACCCTGGACTTTGCACATACCAGAGCAACATGGAAATCTCCAGATGAATCAATCGATCGCAAGTAGCAACAGGCCCCGTATGCTCTCATGGAGGTATCACTAAAACCGTGAAATTCTATTTTTACGGACTTGGGCAAAATGAGTTTCCTGGGAATTTTAATTTCATTGAGAAGTGGAAGTTTATTACAAAATTGAAGCCAATTTTCATGTAAATCCATGGGCACACTTTCGTCCCAGTCGAGCCCTAGTTGCCACAACATTTGAAGCATGATTTTAGCCTTGATTACACAGGGTCCTATTAAACCCATGGGGTCGAAAATTTGAGCTGTAGTGGAAAGCATGATACGTTTTGTGACCTGAAGCTTTTCAGGTACCTGAATGCTATAATGGAATGTGTCTTGCTGTGAATCCCAAGTTAGACCGAGAGTTTTTGTTTCTTGATCACCAGAAATGAATTTCTCGGTTGAGGAACAAACCTCGGGAATATTGCTGAGTAAAGCGTCATGATTTGTTACCCATTTCCTTAAATTAAAGCCTGCGGATTGGAGAATTTGAATAATTTGTGTTATGAGGGATTGACCATGTTCAATTGAGTCCGAACCACAAAGAAAATCATCAACATAAAATGATGACATAATTTTTTCACAAGCATCAGGAAACTGAATTTGATTCTCAATGGCCATTTGTTGTAGGCTTCTTATAGCTAAAAAAGACGCACTAGCTGTGCCATAAGTGACTGTATTTAGGGTGAACTGTTCAACCTTATGAAATGAGTCAGATCGCCATAAAATTTTCTGAAAATTTCGTTGACTTGGTTCTGCCATCACACAACGATACATTTTCTCAATATCAGCTGTGAAGGCGAATTGATATGTTCGAAATCTAATGACTAAATCAAATAAGTCGTCCTGTAATTTGGGACCGACTTTAAGAGTATCGTTCAATGATACTCCACTGGAAGTTTTCGCGGATCCATCGAATACCACCCTTAACTTCGTCGTGATACTGGAATCTTTGAAAACTCCATGATGCGGAAGGAAAAATTCGTTTGTGTTGGGAGTTTGTGAATTGGACGAATCAGTAACCTTCGTCATGTGACCAAGTTTCTCGTATTCAGTGATAAAAGAGGAATATTGAGCCTTCATTTCAGGATTTTTCTCAAGACGCCTTTCTAAAGCGTAAAAACGTTTTAGGGCCATATCAAAAGAATAACCTATTTGATTTATGTTTTCCTTGAAGGGCAAATTAACAACGAATTTGCCTGAGGGCTCACGATAAGTGGTGTTTATAAAATGATTTTCACATTCATCCTCTTCCAAAGAATTACAATGCTTACAAGGAATTTCTTCGACTTCCCAGAATTTTTGCAATTGTTTATTTATGTTGTCATTTATAGTTGTTAAATTGCACAAAACAGTTTTTGAATTATTATTAGTTGGGAGAGAACCCGAAACAATCCATCCCAATTTTGTTTTCTGCATTATTGTTTGATTATTAGACAGAATTATTTGACCTACACACAATAAGTTCCAAAAGATGGAGGCTCCTAAAAGTAAATCTATTGGAGCAGGATCGTTAAAATTGTCATCAGCAAGAGTGAGGTTTTTAGGAATATCTAATTCTTTAGAATTAAATCTAAACGTAGGCAAATTGGGAGTAATATTGTTAGTGATTAGAAATGAAATATTATTTAACTGAAATGAATTAATTCTTGACTTTACGCTTAAATTAGCACTTGAGAATATTTTGGTTACACTGTTACCAAAACCTTGCACGGAATGAGTTGTATTGGTTGCTGGGATTGATTGAATGGCATAAAGTTCCTTTAAATGAGTATGAATAATTGCTCTCTTATTTTCATAACGTTGACATAAAATTTGCCAAGCCTTGTCATAATTATTTTCTGAAACCTCCAATGAGTTAAGGACATTAGCAACATCCCCTTTCAAACATGATTTGAGATACCAGAATTTTTCAATTTTGCTGATTTGCGATGAGCTATGAATAAGCGATTTAAAAGTGTCTGCAAATTGAAGCCACTTGTCATAAGACCCATAAAATTCTGGTAACTTAATTTTTGGTAAATTTGCGTTTGATAAAGTGTTTTGTACATTTGTGTTTGTGTTTGAATTTTGAATTGGTATATTTGATGCGAGCGCATTTTGTCGCGCCAATTCTCTAAAGTGCGTATCAATTAGTGCTTTAGCTTCACCAGTTGATTCAAAGAACTCATCCTCGAACTTAACCCTGAATTCATTGTGTGATGTTCTTCTATCAAAAATTTCTAAATCTCCCTGAACACCGGCAAATTCACCCTATAAAATCTGTATTTTTTCAAGGCGAGCTTGTAATTGATAAATTTTGACGGAGTCTGAGAAATTGTTTACATAATCTGTGAACCTTGAAAGTGCCTCAAAAATCAGATTTCTAGAATAGGTCAAGCCTCTGATTTTATCAGCCAATATTGGTTGCTCATCAGCATTCGCTTGATCGTTAGGCATTGCAAATATGTTGAGCAAAAAGTTAAATTATTGAATCTTAATAAATTGTTTAAAAATAAAAAATAAAAAATATTGATTGTTTTGTTATATTGAAATTAAAAAATATACTGCCAAATCTCTGTTTAATTTGGGACAAAAAATGATAAGGAACGCAAACGTAAAAAAAAAATAACATGCGATAACTCCCTCCAGAGCAAATGCAATAATTTTGACTAAAATAGTCGCCCTTATATAAGGAAATTAATTATACGCGCCCAAGCACAAATGTATAGTTCATCAGGAACCACTCAAATTATTGATGAAAGTGTACTTACACTCACAAGTTGATTGTTTTGTTTTGTTTGTTTGCTCACCAACAACACGAAGGATCGTCCAGACGTGATACTAGGAAGCTGCAAATATCTGCTCACTGCTACCATAAAAAATGGCTTGATGTATGACGTATGTATGTTGATTATTGCTTCTAAAAACCATGAAATGAAATATTGTGCACTATATCAGGTTCGAAGGACCAATGAACGGGATTAAAATGGGCATTTCCATTTTCCGTTTTCAATGAGATTGCTGATTCACAAGTGCACAATAAAACGACAGAATTAAATAATTAATCCTCAGTTTATTGATTGAATAAGTATAGGCATATATACCCAAACTTGAATAGGTATATATACAAAATTTCTTGAAAGATTTTAAACAAAGTTTAAATAAAAATTGAGTACAATTGCTTGTGACTGTAACACAGCTAAGCCAAGACTAATACTTAAATTCGTTTTTATCTTCAAAAATATAAAATAACATGGGGATGTAAGGATGACCTAGATACCTAGACCGGTGCAAACCCGAGTGAATAGGTACAATAAAAAGAAACAAAAAATTGTATTTTATAGCCCCAGGCACCCAAACTTGGTGCCAGGCTGTCGGCATGCGAACTCATTGTTATTGAACTCTAAAAGTATAGAAATAAAAAATAAACTCTACCAAACACCTTAAACTAAAAAATTATCTTTAAAATGTGTTGTTGTTTTTCTCGGGCGATTTCTGCGAACGGTCCTGATATAATTCAGATAAAAAAACTGCCGATTAAGCGTTTGCATTTAGCGGTGTTTTTTGTATGTGATACTTCGAAGTTTAAATCGGATTTTATAATAACAAGCTTCTTTCAGTCTCGCTCAAACTGGTCACCAGTGAAAAATATAAAATTATTGCACAACAATTAATTTGATTTTATCCAAGTAAGTAAATATCTTATATACTAATATCAATCAACAACAAGACCTGTTTTTTTATAGCAAAGGATGAAAAACACTGAGAAAATTACAAGACCTGAAGCCTGCTAGAAAGTGAAATTCCCAATATTTTGACAGCGTTTTTTGTATGTTATGTTGTTAATTCGAAGTTTGAATCGGATTTTATAATAATTAAGCTCTTTCAGTCTTGTTTGAGACTCGTCAACAACAATAAAATTATTGCACAACAATTATCATTTTAACCAAGTAAGTGAATATCATATATACTGATATCGATACAATTATGAATATTTTAGATATGGATTTGAAATCAATCAATCAACAAGACCTGTCGTTTTTATAACAAAGGATCAAAAACGCTGAGAAAATTATAAGTCCTCGTAGAAAGTGAGAGAACCCAATATTTTCTACGATAGAGACCTCAAAATAATTGCAAATCTTTACTGGAACCAATAAACTATACAAATTAAGGTAGATCATAAAACTATTGCACAGAAATTATTATTTTAACCTAGTAAGTAAATATCTTATATACTTAGGTAATCGATACAATTGTGGCATATTTTTAGCTATGGATTTGAAATACTCGTTGAATTTGACGATAACGCAGTGTTTCTCCCAAGACGTACCACCAAAATGATTGGATCATATTATTAAGCAGTTTATTGATGGAAAATATTCGCTTTTTGAAATCGTTGTCTTAAAAAATGTATGTTTTTAATAAAAAAACGAGGCCCCTTTCCCATCAAACGTTGGTTCCAACCAAGGATAATACACACTACTACTACAGGATAGCCTATCCTCCTAAGGCCTGTGTGGAACAAATCCACTCTCTCCCCAACGTTAAATCACCAGTTGTGACGTAAGCAGCATGTTATTTCTCGCCTTGACGTAGGTTGTTTAAACAGCTGATGACTTAGTTATGGCGTCGTAAATGGTAACACACGACGTCAATGAGCAATCCTGTATGTGTGTATCATCCTTGAGTTCGAACACCCTCTACCAGGTACAACATGAAGCTAGCTGCTGGACCCTCATAGTTACGTCACCACCACATCATCCTGTTATAAGACACATCAAACTTGACACAGGTATTCTAAATGGCGCCACGGACGTGACCCAGGTCGCTATGACGTCATCACAGAACCCGAACCATAATTAAATATACGTAGCGATTTCGAAACGACTCGGAACAATCCCTTCCACGCACACTCCATATTACAGGAACCTGTAATTGCAAGAATTTACCGCAATAACCCGGTATGACGTCATCACAGGTGACAGATGACGTTTGACAGATGACGTTTGACAGGTGACGTTTGACAGGCGACGTTTGACAGATGACGTTTGACAGATGACGTTTGACAGATGACGTTTGACAGATGACGGTTGACAAGATGGCGGGAAAACATTTCCCCCACCCCTTTTTCTGGTACCCATGATAAAATCCGGGGGCCCCTTTCTGGGGGGCGCAGCCCTGCGGGCCCCCTTTTTGGGGGGCGGAGCCCTACGGGTCCCAACTACAGCATCCTGTATTACGAACTTCACACTATGTACGCTAGATGGCGCCATGACGTTTGACAAGATGGCGCCGACGATGCATCCACCTTCGTGTCAACGACGGCGCATCCACTACATGTCAAGAATGAAAGATTGAGGTTATGTTCGGAATTTTATGCTTGAATCCCTGTTGCTTATCTACTCAGGTCCAACAATAGCCATAAGAACGATGGAAAATTTTTTCAAGTAACAAAAATAATTTGATCCGCTCTTGTCTGGGCATTTAATTGTAATATGTTTACCGTCTATACTGCCGATACAGTTTGGAAATTGCCACTTTGTCTCAAATCCTTCAGCTGATTTTTTCCATATTTCCTCAGTTGGTTCTGGCATAAATTCATTTTGTAATCTTTTGCTAATTGCATTGCAGACTTCAGTAACAATTTTACTAACGGTTGAAAATCCAATGCGGAAACTGTGACCGATTGTATTATAACTGTCACCAGTGACCAGTGGCAAGAAATCTGAAATAAATTGCATTATTTCAATTTCAGGCGAGGAAGTGAAGAAAAGATGGAAAAATTTGAGGGATTCGTATGCGAAAAGTAGATATACTAGGAGAGTTCCCGACCGGAAGTGGCCCCATTCTCGTTCTGGGGCCCGCGCCCGTCATCAGAGAAGCCCCAAATTGAAGGGGCCTAACCCAGGTGAGCCTGTGCCCCATTCCAGGGCCCCATTTTTTCGGTGGGCCCCATTTTTCGTCAAGTGGAGGGGCCTAACCCAAGTGACGTCATCAAAGGGGCCACATGCTTGTCCCCGCTGCTAGACCCGTGGCCCCATTTTTTCGTGGGCCCCATTTTTTTGGCAAGCCCCAATTTAAAGAGGCCTAACCTAAGTAGCAAGCCCCCAATTTGAATAGACCTAACCCAAGTGACGATAGCAAAGGGGCCATACGTGCTTGTCCCCGCTGCTAGACCCGTGGCCCCATTTTTTTCGGGGGCCCCATTTACATGAACTCATAACCTTTTTTTTTTTTTTTTGAAACAAATATAACAATTTTTGAATATTTTTTTTTGCATCTCAAATCAGTGCTTAAATAGCTCTGGCCTCGAGATTTAAATAACTTATATTAACAGTGTTATGTTGTCTAAGTGGTGATAGTTGATACTAACGTATAATATACTTTTGATTTTTTGATTTAACATACATTTTTTTTATAGCTTTTTTTTTTAATAAATATTAAGGTAACTTTTACATTTTCTAACAAAGAGTGGATAAGAATTAGCAAACCTTATGTCATCTCCCAATTTATTAAAACATTTGGAGGCAAGTTGGACAGGATTATTTAAACCTATGTTAGTTTTGCTCTGTGTCAGATATAAACTTGACTGCGACCTTGTATCATGATTATGAATTATGCTTATGGATTGAAAATTTGTATTTGATTTTTGTAGGTTATTAAGTATTTTATATACAAGTTTGCACTGCTCAAGTTCCAATATTTTTTCTAATTTAGGTACATTCAATTCTTGATATAAATCATTCGTAGGTGTAAGATACTCATAATTAAATAAAATTTTTAGGAATTTATTTTGCATAATTTGCATTTCACTGAAGCTGGTTTTCCCACAGGTTCCCCAAATGGGTAATAGATATCTCAGGTGTGACAAGAAAAATGCACTATATATTTGTTTTTTTGTTTTTTGAGAAATATAACTTCTACATTTATAAATTATAGGTATCATAGGATTCACTTTATTTAATATTTTTTTAATATGTAATTGCCTGAAATGAGATACCCCATACGAGATGACAGGTACGTGCGACGTTGTCGAAACTAATAATGTGCGACGTTGCCAATAAAATTTCCTTAAATCTAGGGAAAAATCGGAAAGGGGCCACTTGTCTCCGCAGCTAGACCCGCGGCCCCATTATCCATTATCGTATATGGAACCAATACAGGCCCCCAAATTTTGAGGCGCACGTAGCCTAGAACTCATAACCTGAAATTTGATGTCCCATATCTCGTGCTG
Source organism: Ceutorhynchus assimilis (assembly GCA_917834065.1). Classification (NCBI taxonomy): domain Eukaryota; kingdom Metazoa; phylum Arthropoda; class Insecta; order Coleoptera; family Curculionidae; genus Ceutorhynchus; species Ceutorhynchus assimilis. Next base: position 14,663,957 of record OU892282.1, read on the forward strand.
GTAGCCTGAAATTTGTACAACGTATCTAGAACTCATAACCTGAAATTTGATACCGCGTATCTCGTACCTGGTACCTCGTACCTGGTACCTCGTACCTGGTACCTCGTACCTGGTACCTCGTACCTGGTACCTCGTACCTGGTACCTCGTACCTGGTACCTCGTACCTGGTACCCCGTTACTTGTAACAAGATACACCGTACTGGGCCCCCTTTTTTCGTCGTCGTCGTCGGCCCCATTTTTCTAAACTAAAATATGGTCACATAAAAGACAACATCATCATCATCATTGAAAAAATAGTGCTCCAATTTGGGCCCCATTTTTCACGGACTTGTAACGATTTAATTGGGGGGCCCCAAATATTATTTTCAAAATAATTATAATTTCTACCGTTCTCATAAACAGCAACAAGAAGAGCAAGTTGTGTGTGAACTTGCTTAATCCTGCTTATCACACGGAAGCCGCATTTCCTGCGACGATAACGAAACGCAGCTGGCTGGCCTGGTAGTTGTTATTCATTTTCAAATTTTAGTTAGATTTTAACGTCCCTAGGTGACACAAAGTTTTTCTTCAGTGCTCATCCAGATTGAATTTTTCAACGAAAACTTAATTCAAAATTGGGCGTTACCTCAATTATAATTGATTGTGTGTATTTAGTGCTAAAAACTATGTAAGTAATTTTTTTCATTATTCTTAAAGACCTTGATAATAATACGTTGTTCTATTTTTAGTTTAATAATAGAATCATGGATTTACCCCAAATTAACCAAGCAGCCTGTCTTGAGGAAAAGTCCTACTTAAAGCTACAAGATTTGACTCCAGAGCATCCCTATCCAATTCGGGGTGTGACTATAGTGAATTCAAAATTTGGAGAAGTAGCCCGAGTAGAAATGGATGAAAACATTACCTTTCTTCCTCAACGTGCAACCGATTCAATTAAACAAAACATTCAGCACTTCGAGGCTGGGAAATTTGGATTGAAATTTAAAGGCATGCGAGATATTAATAAAACACCAATTTTCAAAATTGTTGAATTGTAAGTATACCATATAAATTATTAAATTAATACTAAAAACATTTTCCATTTTTAGAGTTAACGGCATCGAGAAAACGTCAAAACGCATCAACAAGATCAAGACATAATGATTCAGGAGGAATTTATTATTTTTTTTGTTGTAGAAATATTGATAATAAAAAACACTTTATATTTCTACATAGGTAGTTGTTTTATTTATGGGATATTTATTGTGGTTTTGGTATAGGAGAAAAAGAAATAGGCCAGAATAATTTTTTTATTTCAATTTTTTATTTAAGAAAAATATCATACAGGTTATATTTATGTTCTAGAATTAAATCAAGATGATTTTCATTCCAATAAATTTTTCCCATTGTTCGCATATCCACCATAGTCAGACCTTTACTTTCTTCCTCATTCCAATAGCTAACATAAATGAATTCTCCAATGTAGAAATTTACATCATACCAACCATCATTTACATTATCGAGAAACTGTAAAAATTCCTCAAATTCATTGAAGGTGAATGGTATAGAAGTTTCGTTCTTGTTGTGTAAGACAATGTCCGTTTTCTCAGGATTATAAATAATTTGCACAATGTCTCCAATATTATATTCTTGATACACTGGTTTTGGAACAATTTTCCAATTTGCATGTTGCTGGTCCATTTGCAAATCTGGAAGTTGATGAAAATACTCCATCCCATTTCGGATCCATTTTTAAATTCTCAAAATTGGGGTTCGCCTAGGTCAAACCTTCGAAACTTCAAATTAAAGGCGCCGCCGATCTAGAGATTCTCCCACAGTATCAAAAAAGTTCCCAGGCTTCCCGTAAAATTAATTTATTGAACCATCAAGAACATTGACTTTTTCCTATGAGCATAAACTAAATAAATACAAGTAGTGTGATTCCAGTTGATTCCCGTTCTAGTCTTCATCTTTAGTTTCCCTTTCCTTTTCCCTTTTTATTCGCCACTGCTGCTGGTAAAACAGGATGCTTCTCGTTAATCATTTTGATCACCTGACCTTTCGTGATTAAATCGTTATCGTTTATAGCTTTGGAAGCTCTGACTATTCTCTTGTCACCAATACTTATATATGAAGGTGTTATATTAAATAAGTTATGTTGTTCTTCCAAGGCAGCTATTCTTGGAGCCAATTTGTTTTTGATATCAGTGTGATGATCCAGAAATTTGACCCGATAATTACAAAGTCGTTACAGTAAAAATTAAACTTTATCAAATAATCAAAATTTAATTCCGGTATTTTTAAATCTGTATCAATAAATTAAAAATAAAACCAATTAACGCTAATGTATTATTACGACACCCGGAAGTTGTCATCTAAATTAAATTCTTAAAAACTGATAAAAACGAGGTGATGACATCAATAACCGATCAATGAACTTTTTCTTAGCCAAGGACAGCATGTTAATTAATTTGATTATTTATCGCATTCTTGAACCAATAATGTCTTCGACCTCGATAAATCAGTATATTACGACATAATTAGTCGATTTTTGGGCTAAAAAAATGATATAAATTTCAAGGAAATTGCATCATTCTTTTAATAATAATGAGGTCGTCCAATGAAATTCGGATTCCTAAGTTAACGACCGCCTATATTGACGATTTGGGGGAAATTTAATAATATTCTTGCGGGGAGAGCGAATTGATATAAAAACTCGCGGAAGCGAGCTCCCAGTGATCTGTAGAACAGCCTAGTCCAGTTGAAGAAAGTCTGCCCAGTTTCGCGAAAAGTTTCTTTTATGGTTTGGCCTCGGGTATGTTTTAACTTAAAAAATTTACGGAAAATCGAGAAAGTAATAACAGTTGAAATTTCGTTCAATCAATTATGTGCGTGAAGCTAAATATTTTCAGTAGTTAATTAAATAATTTTACGTGTGTTTTATGGACAAAATGTAAGTACTTTATAGTGACAAGATTTATTTTGATGAACATGACTTTGTGTGAAATTTTACTAGAAAACTTTTGATTTTTAATTTAACGGTGGAACTTTATTACAACGAAATTAATAACTTGAGTGTTTTATGAAGAAAACATTATCGCATAACTTTAATTACCTTCAGATATAATGACATTTAAATGTGCAACAAAAATATGAAGAGTACTTACAATGCATTTAACAATATTCAATTTTGAGTTGGAAATTATGAATTAAACAGTTGGATTTATTAGCTAGGCATAGGAATCCGAAAATAGAATTTGTTCTAAGAAACTATTAACTGCAATAGGAAATTTTAAAAAGAAATTTGATGACATAATAGAATTGTTTTCTTAAAATATTGGAAACTAGTTAAAAGGAAACTTATATTAGAATTTGTCTGATTAAATAAACTAATTAAAAGGAAATAGGATGTTTCGTAAATTAAACTTGTTCATGAAATAGAATTGTCTTAGAATATGGGAAAGCCGTTAAAAGAATTTATTGTCCATGAAATGAATTTTGAATTAGGGAGTTTATTTTACAAGTAGAGGTTATTGTAAGATTTTATGAGAATAAATTAGTTGTTAAACAAATAGGTAATTATTTTGGGTTTTCATAAGTAAAGGACTTAGAGATTTTAGGGAATTATTTGACTAGGTAAAGGGTAGTTATTAGGAATGATTCGGATGTAGTGAAATAAATAGAAATATTATTTTGAGAAATAGTATGAATAGGGCGTTTCTTATTAAGTAGGCATATTTCAGTGGTCCGTATAATAACAATATAGAACGGATGTGAAGTATTAATTTTACAGAATTAAAGAAGGATGTAAAGTATTGGGAGATATTTGGCTAATTGATTTTGAGTTTTATGTGAAATAAAATATAATTTAGTACACCTCCTTAGTTTATTTCTCTCTCTTGCAAATAGACCCTCTTCCACAGATTTTAGATAGCAAGCTCCAAGTATATAAACACCATCAATATACCGCTCGCCATTTACCATCTAACTAATTTACATAGAGTACTTGGGGCGATATTGCTACATTGGTGTCAGTTGTGTGGGGTTGTCTATTATTTGTACAGTGAGAGCAACTAAGAGGTTATTTTAATTGTATTGTGAAAGCATCGGTAGGGTTAATAATAATTTTTGAATTGAGAGAAACTGTAATTTTATTAGTTAAATTTGAGTTGACATTAAACAAGCGACGTTAAAAATGTCCAACCCTCCTAGCCCCGTACCACAATTCAACACCACCATGCCTAACCTTTTTATAGGATTAGATTCCATACCTACCTATGATGGAACTACTAGTGCTGAAGAATTTTTAAATGTCCTAGAAGAAACCAGTATTTTAGCTGACTGGACAGACACACAGAAAATTTCAGTAGCTCGATTGAAACTGAGATATCGAGCCAAGCAGTACATAGAGTCAGAGCCAACCCTGAAGACCACAACAAGCTGGGCTCTACTCAAGGACAGTTTAAAAACTCAATTTGGCAGGCATTATGTGAAGGGAACCGCTATGAAACATTTCATTGAATGCAAGCAACGAACAGGTGAAGCTTGTAGACAATACCTTACTAGATTAAAGGTATTGGGGCACCGGACCGCTACATTCACCGGAAATCCAGCAACAGATAAATTGTTGGAAGAGAAATTGCTTGGGGACATTGCTACTCAATTTACCCTAGGATTGTTGATGCCGATTAAACAACGTGTACTCTCAGGAAATCCAGCAACCTTGGACGAAGCATTAGAAATAGCTGAGAGGGAAGAATCGATCGAAAATTTTCTGAAGCCACACAGTCGCGAATGCCGCGGAATTATGAATAAAAAGAAGACAGCAGGCCCAAGCCGTCAGAACCGTTGGAACCGAGAAACGCCACAAGCTAGAAAAATGGTGTGCTACAATTGCAACCAGGAAGGTCACGTAAGACCAAATTGTCCAAAACTAAAGGACGTGAACAGACAAGGTAACAGAGGTACGCTTGTTTGTTTCAGATGCCACAAGGAAGGGCATTTTGCTAAGAATTGCCGCTCGGAAGTCGGCGCTTTTTCCCAGCAATCGGGAAATAGGCAGAATTTAAACTCGCACGCAGCCCCCTATCAACCCCGAGACGTGGCTGCCAACGAGGCAAGTTGGGATTAAATGAAGAGAAATGGGTAGGGATATATACATGCTCCAAAGTGAGAACCCCAGAAAGTTGTAATGTAGTAAGGATTAGGGTTAATGATAAGTCGTACCTAGCCTTAATAGATTCTGGAGCTGTAGTATCCCTAGTTAAGCCCGAGATTGCCAAGGGGTTCAAGAAAGAAAAATGTGATGTAAATTTGGTGGATATACAGGACAATAAAATTCCTGTAAGAGGTATGGCAAATATACCTGTGATGTTCGAAGGAGATATCGTTGTGAGACACAATTTTATTGTGGTGAATACAGATTCGTTAAGGGCAGATTTACTATTGGGAATAGATTTTCTGCGCCAATATGGTATTAAAGTAGATTGGCAGAACAACTGTATGTACGCTTTTGAGAAGCAAATCCAAATGTATGATGAAAATATTGATGCTGAGTATGCGATACAGAAAGAAGAAAAAGAGTGGATGAACAAAGTTAGAAACTTGGAAATGGAGCTTGATGAGCTGAAAAATTATGTGAAAAATTTGGAGAGAAATGGAAGTAGAGCTAATATGGAAGATAATGTAGGAAACGAAGAGACGATGACATTTTCAAAAGGGAAGGATCCGACGTCACTGCACATGATGAAGGATCAGGTTCTAACAGCGATGTGCAGTCGCTGTGAAACCAAATCCAACTTACAGCTTGGAGCGACCCAGGAGAAAGTTATGACGTCATCAAGGAAACCGGCCGGTTCCAGAGAAATCCATAGATCCATTCCACTTCGACAGGAGGAAGTTATTAGAGGTCCAGTGAAGGACGAGATTTTGTTGTTTCCATTAGAGAAAAACTTTAATGAAGGTCCAGTGAAGGACGAGATTTTGTTGTTTCCATTAGATAAAAACTCTAATGAAGGTCCAGTGAGGGACGAGATTTTGTTGGTTCCATTAGATAAAAACTCTAATGAAGGTCCAGTGAGGGACGAGATTTTGTTGGATGAAGGTTTTCCGGCGTCTCTGGGAGAGAAGGTTATTATACCGCCGATGATTGATGAAGTGTGCCATGGAACCCTACGCGGAACTTCAAGGGCTAAGGCTCAACACATTAAACAATGTGATGAAGTTTCGACAGGCTGGCCAGTAGCACCAGTTTTTGAGAGGAAGGACAGTGAACTTCCAGAAAAATTCAGGAGGAATTTTGAGGTTCCATTAGAAAGGAATTCTAATGAAGGTCCAGTGAAGGACGTTAAATTCAGAGACCAAGATGGTTTTCTGGTGACTCTGAGAGAGGAGGTGATGATACCGCCGATGAGTCAAGTAGTGTGTCAAGCAACTCTACGCAGAGCTTCAAGGGTTAAGGCTCAGCACATAGTTATCGAACAATGTGAGGAAGCTCTGTCAGGATTGCTAGTGGCACGTGTTTTGTGTAAGAAGGACAGTGTAGTCCCAGTAAGGTTATTGAATATAACAGAGAAAGAATTAACTCTAAGAAGTAGATCTGTAATCGCAAGAGCATACGAAGCGGAAATTGAGCAAGCCAAGAAGAAGGAAGAAACTCTGCAAATAAGGAGTATTGACCAGAAGGGAGTCAAGGAAATTTTGGAGAAGTTAAATTTAGACAATCCCAAATCGAGTGAAGAACAAAGACTCAAGCAGCTTGTTCTTGAGTTTATTGACGTGTTTAAAGCACCAGAAGATAAACTAAGTTGTACAACAGAGGTCGTACATAGAATTATTACAGAGGATGTGCAGCCAATCATAAAGAGACCATATAGAGTACCATATCATCGACAAGAGGTTATGAAGCAAGAAATCCAGAAATTACTTGATGACGGAGTAATCGTAGAAAGTGAGTCACCATGGAGTTTTCCTGCAATCCTTATAGAAAAGAAGAGACACCCTGGAGAAGACATCCAGTATAGGCTTGTCATAGATTATCGGGAATTAAATACCATAACAAAAACTGATTATTTCCCATTACCCAATATACAAGAGACCATCGAAAAATTAGCGGGATCTCACCTATTTTCTACCATGGATTTGGCATCTGGTTATTTCCAAGTGCCCATACAACCAGAGGACCAGGAGAAAACAGCATTTTCTACTCCTGATAACCATTACCAATTTTTGAGAATGGCAATGGGTTTGAAGAATGCACCGGCTACTTGGAGCCGTATGATGAATCATATCCTAGGAAAATTGACGTATACGGAGTGTCTAGTATACCTAGACGACATAATTGTATTTTCCAAAGACGTAGACTCGCATTTAGAACGATTGAGGCACATTTTTGAAAAATTACGTGGAAGTAATTTAAAGTTGAAACCGACGAAATGTCATTTTATGAAGAAAGAAATTGAGTATCTAGGGCATCTCATATGCGAAGGTGGATATACAACCCACCCCGATAAAACCAGAATAATAGAAAATTATCCGGCACCCAAAAATGTCAAAGAAATAAGAGCTTTTCTTGGACTATGTGGATTCTATAGAAAGTTTGTTCCTAATTTTGCGAAGATTAGTCAGCCGTTAACGTATTTAACCAAGAAAAATATTAAATATCTTTGGGGACCAGAACAAGAGAGTGCTTTCGAAACCTTAAAGAAACTACTTATAACACCTCCTATTTTAAAGTACCCAGATTTCAGCAAACAGTTCATGGTCAATACGGATGCAAGTGCGACCGCAATTGCAGCTATTTTAACGCAAGAATATGAAGGAAAAGAACATCCTATATGTTATACCAGTAGAACACTGAATGATGCCGAACGCCGATATAGCACCATAGAAAGAGAATGTTTAGCTATTGTTTTTGCCGTAAAAGCTTACAGAAACTATCTAACTGGTACTCATTTCGTTATTGTGACAGACCATAGGCCTCTCAAATATTTATTAACGATTAAAGACGCGAGCTCAAGACTAGCCAAGTGGGCCATGTTTCTTATGGAATACAGTTTTACGATTCAGTATAGAAAAGGGAATCTAAATAGCAATGTGGATGCATTAACTCGATTACGTGAAGAAACTGATGAAAAAGAAGAAAGGGAACCACCCGTGATAGCTGTCGTTACTAGAGGACAAGAGCTGAGACCTGTATCATCTGCAATTTGGACAAAAGAAGAAATACAGAAATTGCAACAGGAAGATGAGTCGATAGACCGAATAAAGGAAAATTTGGATAATGAGAATTCCCCGTATTTTATTGACGACGGTATTATCTATAAACAAAGAGAAGAGTGGCAGCGAACTGACAGAATACTAGCTCCTAAGAAGATAATTCCAGAAATTTTGCGGATTTATCACAACGCAATTTATTCAGGACACCCTGGTCAGAAGAAGACAAAAGAAATAATAGAAAAGGATTTCTATTGGACATCTATAGGTAAAGACGTTAAGGACTTCGTGGAGAAATGTAAATCATGTAGTTTACACAAGACCAATTACCAACCACCAGTGACTTGGCAACACAACTTTGTACCAAAAAGTCCGTGGGGACGTATAAGTATGGATATAGTAGGACCATTAAATAAAACTAATAATGGAAATCGATACATGTTGACCTGTATAGATTACTTGACGAGATATCCAGAATGCATTCCAATACCAGACATCAAGGCGGAAACAGTTGCAAAAGCTTTCGTCGAGAAGATTATATGTCGTTTCGGAGTTCCACGAGAAATACTAACCGATTGTGGAACACAGTTTCTCAGTAAACTCTTTACTGAAATTTGCACTATTCTTGGAATTAAAAAGTTAAAGACTACACCATACCACCCAAGTGCCAATGGAATAATAGAACGTTTTCACAAAACCATAAAAACGATGATAAGTCATTACGTCGTTGATCACCATGATAGTTGGGATGAAGTACTACCCTTTTGTCTTCTAGCGTATAGGAATTTGCCGCATGAGGCGACGCAAGAATCTCCATTCTTTTTAATGTTCGGGAGAGATATGGAGCTTCCAGTACATCTAATGATGCCACATGGGCCGGTAAAATACGACCTAGACGAAAACTATGCTACAGAGTTAGTTACCAGAATGCAGAACGCCCACGAGTTAGCTCAGAGGAACATAGAGGTTTCTATTGAAAAAAGATGCGATAAACACAATGCAAAACGGACTAGGAAAGAATTCCAAGTCGGGGATTTAGTTTATGTGAAGAATCCAGTTTTACCAGGGAGGAATTTAGCACCAAAATTCCGTTGTAAATGGTCAGGACCGAGTCGAATTACTCAACAGCTAGGACCGGTTACCTTTAAAATAAAGGAGTTGCATGGGAAGAAAGAGCAGATTTTACATGCTGAAAGGCTCAAACCATGTAAAGGGTTGGAGGATAGAATGATAAATCCTACACCAGATAACGGAGATAGTGAATCCTATGAAGAGGAGGACAATGAGGTTCTACCTAGAGGAGAAGATATTATAGAATTTCCACTAATCCATAGGGAAATGACAAGAGACGAGATTGAGGAAATCATCGATCAAAATGAAAATAATGGCGTCAATGAGGAAATGAGGGCGCAAGAAGAAGATGAATTTTTAGCACGGGGACAAGAATTACCCGTCAGGCATAGAGAAATGGAAGAAGTTATAAATCAAGAAAATGAGTTAAATTCCGAAGATGAAGAGGAAGAGGAAGAAGAAGAGGTCGAGGAACACGAACCGGAAGTACGAAGAAGAAGTACAAGGACACGGGACATAAAATGGCCCGCTAGATTTAAGGATTATGTAATGAAAAAGCTGTAAAATGTAAAAAAATCCGAGTATGTCTAATCTATGTATAACTAACTAGGAATTGAGAAAAATTTAGATTACATAAGGAAGGATGTTAGCTATAAAATTTAAGAATAAGAAAATTAGAATCGAATGTAAGAATTCATTGATTTAAAGGCGTAATTTAGGTGATTAGGGAAATAATTGTATAAGATTTGTTAGACACTAGAAACATGCCATCAGAAAATAACAGGTACCAAGAGAACGACGAATTCGTACCGCCACTACGTATCCATGTTGAAATGGAAAATTTGGACAGTGTTGTCCTAGTAAAACTCCGATGAGCCAGTAGGAGCAAACACGAAGACCATGGTAGCAGTAGCCAACCAGAGCCAGTAACCACGAAGGAAGTGTTGTGAAAAGTGAAAAGTCAAAAAGGGTGTAAGTGTAACGTGTAACTAGCAAACCAGCGAGACCACCCTTGAGCAGCATCAGCATCCAGATCGTAGCTATCCTAGCTATGATACCTACTACTGTGAGATTGACAGCGACACTACAGGCCACCAACCAATGAGTCGTAGTGGAAGGCCGCAATATAGGTCCAATCGATATAGGCCTAATGAGTAACCAGCGCTTCAAGTAAACTTTGCTACAAACAAGGATAATTATCTTGTAAGATTGAAATTTGTTTTGTGTCGTTCTAGCATCAACAATTTTGAAGGAAAATATTAAATGAAAATTGTATTAATGAAGAAAATTAAGGAAAATTTTTGATGCGAGGAGAAAAAAAAACTTATCTAGTGTTGAGTAAAGATTTATAATTAATCTTTAATAATTATTTTGTTCATGACGTTGCGAAATTACACAGAAAAAGTTAATTTCGTATTACTTTTGTTGTTTAGTAAAATTTTGAAAAATAGCAGATATTTTTGAGAAATGTGACATTTAGGATGGAAAAGCACGTACATAATTAGGTTGAACGATCTGATAAATACGCGGATAATATAATCGTGAAATTTTTGAATTTGAGTAAAGTAAACCGACCGAACCTTTTACAAGGCAGGCACCTAATTTATGGTGAAATTTTATATTTTAATGGGACAATTGAATAAGAATTGTCCGAAATTATCTTATTCAATATAATTTCGGTTTTAAAGGGCGGAGGGATGTGATGATCCAGAATTTGACCCGATAATTACAAAGTCGTTACAGTAAAAATTAAACTTTATCAAATAATCAAAATTTAATTCCGGTATTTTTAAATCTGCATCAATAAATTAAAAATAAAACCAATTAACGCTAATGTATTATTACGACACCCGGAAGTTGTCATCTAAATTAAATTCTTAAAAACTGATAAAAACGAGGTGATGACATCAATAACCGATCAATGAACTTTTTCTTAGCCAAGGACAGCATGTTAATTAATTTGATTATTTATCGCATTCTTGAACCAATAATGTCTTCGACCTCGATAAATCAGTATATTACGACATAATTAGTCGATTTTTGGGCTAAAAAAATGATATAAATTTCAAGGAAATTGCATCATTCTTTTAATAATAATGAGGTCGTCCAATGAAATTCGGATTCCTAAGTTAACGACCGCCTATATTGACGATTTGGGGGAAATTTAATAATATTCTTGCGGGGAGAGCGAATTGATATAAAAACTCGCGGAAGCGAGCTCCCAGTGATCTGTAGAACAGCCTAGTCCAGTTGAAGAAAGTCTGCCCAGTTTCGCGAAAAGTTTCTTTTATGGTTTGGCCTCGGGTATGTTTTAACTTAAAAAATTTACGGAAAATCGAGAAAGTAATAACAGTTGAAATTTCGTTCAATCAATTATGTGCGTGAAGCTAAATATTTTGAGTAGTTAATTAAATAATTTTACGTGTGTTTTATGGACAAAATGTAAGTACTTTATAGTGACAAGATTTATTTTGATGAACATGACTTTGTGTGAAATTTTACTAGAAAACTTTTGATTTTTAATTTAACGGTGGAACTTTATTACAACGAAATTAATAACTTGAGTGTTTTATGAAGGAAACATTATCGCATAACTTTAATTACCTTCAGATATAATGACATTTAAATGTGCAACAAAAATATGAAGAGTACTTACAATGCATTTAACAATATTCAATTTTGAGTTGGAAATTATGAATTAAACAGTTGGATTTATTAGCTAGGCATAGGAATCCGAAAATAGAATTTGTTCTAAGAAACTATTAACTGCAATAGGAAATTTTAAAAAGAAATTTGATGACATAATAGAATTGTTTTCTTAAAATATTGGAAACTAGTTAAAAGGAAACTTATATTAGAATTTGTCTGATTAAATAAACTAATTAAAAGGAAATAGGATGTTTCGTAAATTAAACTTGTTCATGAAATAGAATTGTCTTAGAATATGGGAAAGCCGTTAAAAGAATTTATTGTCCATGAAATGAATTTTGAATTAGGGAGTTTATTTTACAAGTAGAGGTTATTGTAAGATTTTATGAGAATAAATTAGTTGTTAAACAAATAGGTAATTATTTTGGGTTTTCATAAGTAAAGGACTTAGAGATTTTAGGGAATTATTTGACTAGGTAAAGGGTAGTTATTAGGAATGATTCGGATGTAGTGAAATAAATAGAAATATTATTTTGAGAAATAGTATGAATAGGGCGTTTCTTATTAAGTAGGCATATTTCAGTGGTCCGTATAATAACAATATAGAACGGATGTGAAGTATTAATTTTACAGAATTAAAGAAGGATGTAAAGTATTGGGAGATATTTGGCTAATTGATTTTGAGTTTTATGTGAAATAAAATATAATTTAGTACACCTCCTTAGTTTATTTCTCTCTCTTGCAAATAGACCCTCTTCCACAGATTTTAGATAGCAAGCTCCAAGTATATAAACACCATCAATATACCGCTCGCCATTTACCATCTAACTAATTTACATAGAGTACTTGGGGCGATTTGCTACATCAGTGCTAATCGATTGGTTCATAGTGGCTAAACTTTCAATTTTCTTTTGACTTTCTTTCATTGAAGAATTCACTGTTTTAAAATCATTTTCAAACGAGTGGCTCTTATTTGTCAAAGTTTCAATTTTCTTTTGATTATCTTTGATTAAAGATTCTATCTGCTTATACTTTCCAGATAATTCTTGTGAGGGTGACTCAGTGACTTTTTTCTGGTTTTCAGAATCTGTTTTAAATTTTTCCAAAAATTCTCTCAATGATTTATCCATATAGGATTTCGTTGCATAATCTTGTGATTGGTTTTCCAAACGTCGTTTCAACACCAAATTTTTATACTCGTTAACAGTTTTTAAGCGCTGTGAACGACCAAACTTATCGACAGACATGATGATACTAAATTGAATGTCTACTGCTACAAACTCTTATTCTCTCTATCTCTGTCTCTCTCTTTCTCCCTCTCTCTCTTGTAGTTTATCCTGAAAACTAAAATGAAATAAAATAACGAATGTTTTTAAAGAATTTATTGCATAAAAAAATTATTTTTCACAAGTTCACATTCTTATTATTACATCACTAGATATCTAAAACACATAATTTCTTGAAATCCATAACTATTTTTTCCGGGTTGAGGTATACGAATTCTAACATAAAATAGGATAATTCACATATATTTAAATTACAATATTCTTTCATGACACTTAAAAAATTATTTTCGTTAACAGTGGTTACATTATAATATTTTAAACTATTATCATAAAAAGTTCTAAAATCTAGTTCTATAAGTAAACTTAACCTATAATCTATTATTTCTCGGATATATGAAATGGATTCTATATCGTCTATACAAAAACATAAATCAACTTCTCCGCTTGTTAACTTGATAATTCTCTCTCCAAAACACTGTAGAAACAATGATGGTATCCGATAATGAAACAGTTGTTATGACATCACTACCATCTCCAGACAGTTCCATGAAGGATGTAACAATATCCAGAAATTTGGACCATTCTATATAGCTAAACGAAACAGACACTTGTTCTTCAGGTAAATTTAGAATTGTACTTTTAGGCTAGGAATTAGTCCTCGATCAATACTTATTCCAGCAATTATTTTGAAATTCTTGGTTGAATAACAAGTCTCCCCCAAAAATGTTGATTTTTTCATGATTTCTTGTTTACTCATCAAAAACATACTATTGACATACTTCCAATTAGGTGAGGAATAGGTTGAGCAGCTATCATATTCACTATCCATACAATCAATATCTGCTGGTGTTGTCATGTTAAATTACCGTACAATACTTATTTTTATGATTATGACTTAGGTTATGTGAATGAGAAGGACTACTTTCTTTGCAAACTTGATACTTCAAACTCAGTATTACAAATGAGTTGCAAATCGTTTAAATCTCCTTTTAAACTAGATCTTTATCCCTGTCAACCCAGCTATTATGAGATTTTTCAAAGCCCAACCATTTTACATACATTTTATTTCCTTTCTTTCGTAATACTTGTTCTATAAGAAACACATCAGGATGTTTTGTTTTCTGTAGTTCTTCTTCATAAAAACCACCACTTATAGGCCAACCTTGCAAGTCCTCTAACAAATATGTTGTTGGATTTGTAATTCTCACTTTAGCTATGTGGAACAATTCCGTAGTCCAGTTTGGGGTATATCCTTTCTGAAAAACATGCTTGAACTTGCTTATGCGGACTACGTCACCGACCTTGAATTTCTGTTTTCCAGCTACCTTAATATGACTATAAACAGTATTAAGTAGTGTTTTTTCATTATTTTTAGTAACTTTGCTTGGTTTCATTTTAATCGTGCTATGTTTGCGGTCATTATATGCATCGGTAACAGGCTTCAATAAATCGATCCATTTATGGTTTCCGTTTAATGTAAATTGCTTAAACAACTTTTCTTTAATGGTTCGAATTACTCGCTCTGCAATAGATGCTTTTAGAGGACTAAACGAACTATAATGATGTATTCCATGTTTCTTCATTAGACTCGAAAATTGAATATTATAGTATTCCTTTCCATTATCCGAAATAAGTTTCTTGGGTATTCTTCCGGAAATTTTCAAAATGCTCTCCATAGCTTCAGCGACATCTTTCGCCGTATTCGATTTTACAGCTCTAGTCCACAGAAATTTAGAAAAACAATCGATAACAACCAATATGTACTTGAATCCCTTGTTTTCTCGAGCATACTGATCAAGCTGAGCCAAGTCGGTGGCAAAAGTATCATCCAGACCATACTGTAAAAATCTTCTACGATTAAACTTTTTACGTCCTGGCTTATGTAGTTCTTTAACCACCCATTCCCTAGCTTTTGTAATAGTTTTAATTTTTTCGTTGTGACTCACAGTACATAAATGTTAAGAGATCTAAACTTGAAAGTGGCTAACCCTATAATGATTCAAGATAACACATGTAGAACTATTTATTAAACTCAATCACACCCAATTCAGCCAGTTCCTCTAAAATACTCATAATCTCATTGATATTATTGGTATTTCCAGCTTTTTGTGATGCATCCAATTTAACAAGTCTATCAATTAATTCGTTGACGTCATCGTAATAAACATATTGTTTTCGTTTCTCATTATATTCTAATAATAAAGCACTTCCGGATTTATTTTGAGATTTTGTAGATGGATTTCGGTCAGATGGCGAGGCACTGTTACTTGATTTAAGCCTTTTTGCTTCAGATGATGTTGAGACCAAAGGTTTAACAAATTGTTTATATTTTGAAGATGTGGACCCTTTAACCTGTTTGGATGGATCAAAATCTCTTCGATGAACATTGGTCCTGTTTAGAATATCCGTAAACTGCAACTTATCATCCTCCGTCTGATAGATCGGCTTTTTCAGAAATAAAAGATCATATAAGCCCTGCGTTCCTTTATAAGATACACCCCCGACTTTAATATCTCCATTCGGGAGAAAGTTGACTTTTTGAGATCCCATAGACCAATCATCGGTTTTCATATCATGTTTCAAGCCATAAGAATGGTCTATTTCATCTGATTGTTTATAGTATCTATCTACATACTCTTGTGCTACTTTGGGATACTGATCTAAAAATTCTTCATACGCTCCTGATCTATCGTGAATTGATTTCTGCAGATCTTCTTTCAAATGTTGTAAGGGTTCATAAAAGACATCCTCAGCGCCATCATCATCATCATCATCATCATCATCACTTTTTAAATTCTCACTCGTTTGAGCAATAATCTCTGCTGGTTGCAACTCTACATTTCTAGGAAGTTTCGGTTCAGATTCAAAATACGTTTTAGGAGCTTCGAGCTTAACTTTTTCATGTTTAACTTGGACTTTTCTGCCAACCGTTTTCTCAACAAACTCTCTTAGAGGTTCAGTTATAGGGTGTATTATCCTATCAAGTGCCTCATCTTCCTCTTTTCTCTCCAGCTTTAAAGCCAAATACTTTTTTCTTATAGATCTAGCAGCGTTCAGTATTTTCTTCTTGATATTCCTATCATTTTCGCTTGGAACCGAAGCCATGATTTCCAACCAGATTGACTGTTTTACACTGTCTTTTATACTGCTACACAGATCAGGAGACAGGTCTGTATACAGCTATATACAGGTCCGTATACCGCTATACAGGTCTAGAGACAGCTTTACAGGTGAGCAGACAGCTTTTTAGACAGCTATACAGGTCCGGAGACAGCTTTTTAGATAGCTATACAGGTCTAGAGACAGCTTTACAGGTCAGCAGACAGCTTTTTAGACAGCTATACAGGTCCGGAGACAGCTTTTTAGACAGCTATACAGGTCAGAAGACAGCTTTTTAAGCAGCTATACAGGTCTAGAGACAGCTTTTAGACAACTATGCAGGGTAGGAGACAGCTTTTAGACAGCTACACTGGTTCAGAGACAGCTATGGTACAGCTATTGCAGAGGTCTGTACACAGCGACGTCTTAAGGAATACTGAGGAGAATTTGTCTTCTATGGAGATATATAGGTGTTGAACTGACTTCGGTATCTACTGCTCGTGATATCATCATCTTTAACAATGACTAAGAAACCATATTTATCTTTCCAACATTCAGAACAAATAGTTTTAAACGTATTTAAAGACATATCTGTTTTAACGTGATCGTCGTACACATGTTTCAGGTTCGTGTCATCCTGCTTAAATACTATAATCATATTTGCATTATCACGAATCAATTGCTTAGGTATTTTTGAATACGTCTGACAAAGATAAAAACAGTCAATAGCATTGTGGCGGCTCATACAAAAATAGTTTCTTATCTTGTCTTGCTTCTCACAAGCCACATCATCGAATATAAACACCGAATCTGACTTAGCTGTTTGCGGATCTAAAACGGTTTCATTATCACTGTATCCATAAAAGTTTATACCAGCAACACGGTTGAGCACCTCTTTCAGAAACTTATACTTCTCTTGGTCCAATGACTTGGAATATACATATACATTTCGGAATCTAAGTCCATTCTCATCGGTTAACATACTAAGCATAACATTTGTTTTCCCTGAATTACTTGGCCCGCATATTATTGCTCTAATCGTGTTTGGTAAAAGTTCTCCATGTCTCTTTCTAACACTAGTGGACTTATTAATGTCAAAGTTATCGATCTTAATGTTGATTTTCTGCTTCATCTTCCGCATCGTATATAAACAATGTTCACTCTACCTCTGTTTCATTCTTAATGAATACACCATCGAGTGTAGGTCCTTTAAATAGCTACATCAACAAGCTTTCTTTTGAAATTCACGGATCTACAACACAGACATCGGCCAGATAAAGTGCTGAAAAATAGATCGTGAGCAGGGCCGTATCTAGTGGGGGTTTTGGGGGTTCAAACCCCCCCCCCCAAAAATAATGAAATTCAAAAAATTCAACTTAAAAACAAACAACACTTATTAAAAACTTATTTTTTTTATTTAATTTTTATTACTAGTGTAACATTTTTTTTTTTGCCACTTTGTCTAACCCCCCGCAAAATTTTGGTCTAGATACGGCCCTGATCGTGAGAACGGGTGAAAGGATAGGATTTTGCAATTTCGGTTAGAAGAAAACTAAACGTAAACTCAGCATGGCTCGATCGAAAAGTTTGAAACCATTCAAATCCTATGTTGTGGCTAATATTAGAAAGCAAGTAAAGCATCGTGGTAGAGGAATAAAAGACTTTATTAAATCGGCGCTTCAAGCAGCTCGTAAGACAATCAAAGAAGCTGGTGGACCCAAAAAGATTCGAGTTCCACGAGTTATCCCAGTACCGAAAGTAGGTGGAATTATTCCTCTTATACCTCTGTTTGCCGGACTTAGCGCGCTGGGCGCTTTGAGTGGGGGCGCGGCAGGGGTAGCAAAAGCAGTGAATGACGCTCGTTCTGCGAAAGATAAACTTGTCGAGTCCAAACGACACAACAAAACGATGGAAGCTATTGCGTTAGGAAAAAAAGGGAGTGGATTATATCTTAGTAAACACAAGACCGGATATGGACTTTACCTGAAAAAGATGTCAAAAAACCTCCAATAAAGCTACCCGATCGTCCACTAAGTGATCAAGATATCAAGCGATACGTTAAAAAACTTAAAATTTTCAATTTTAGAGGCGTGTTTATACGAGATACCTTACCATCGTCTTCAAAGAAAACCGAATGCGGGGTTCTTAATTTGGATACGAATATGGGATCGGGATCACATTGGGTAGCTTATAAGAAAAAGGAAAACACGGTTGTTTACTTTGATAGTTTTGGGAACCTAAATCCACCAAAAGAACTCGTTCGTTATTTTAAAAATTGTAAGATACTTTTCAACTATGATCAGTATCAGTCATATAACTCCTACAATTGTGGACATCTTGTACTTGGTTTTTTGTTTAATAAATCTATATAAAGTAATTGTGTTTTGATTTTATTTCAGTCATGTCTCAGACATTCACGTTGAAAGGTCGAACAAGTCGCTTGAGTGTTGATATTACACCACCCATCAAGCTTGATTCTAGTTATAACTATTCATTAGCTCTCATCTCACTCAGTACGTGGAATTCCATTCCCAACATTGAACCAGGTCGAAACAAGTTCTACTATAGCGTTACAGGAAAACAACAAATAATAGAAATCCCAACCGGGTAGTACGAGGTTACCGATATTGAAGCCTATCTACAAAAACAATTAAGTACGACTACAACAGAAAATATTTCTCTTAAGCCAAACAACAATACATTGAAGTGTGAACTAAAGGCTATATATGATATTAATTTCAAGCCCGAGGATAGTATAGGAAAACTTTTGGGATTTTCAGAAAAATCTCTGGAAAAGAATTATCTACACGAATCCGATCTGCCAGTTGAGATAATATCGGTGGCTAGTATACGGATAGAGTGCAACATCATCTCTGGTTCCTACTTCAATAGTAATCCTTCACATACGTTATACGAATTTACTCCAGCTGTGGATCCTGGATACCGAATTATAATAGATCCTCGAAACTTGATATATCTACCTATCAATAGGGACAGTATAGATAATATACCAATTAATATACTTGATCAAGAAGGACGGCCAGTTAATTTCCGAGGAGAGGAGATCATAGTGAGATTAGAGCTTAAGAAATATGGTCTTGGTTTTTAATAAAACTGGTGACTATTTAAACAGTGTGTGGCGAGCTCAGTCTGCAGTCAACCGTCAAAGCAAACGCTCACACATAAAAGTTTGATTGGGTTGAGATCTCTGGCTTCCCAATATGGATATCGTATCAGGAAAACTGCAAATATTTCAGTCGGTCAACACCGATGAGTCCGTAGCGAGAGAGGAATGGCATACTTACCATCCTTTCACCAATTCTTTCAACTATAGTGATGAAATAGAAATTGTTATCAATCAACAAGATGCATTTATAGATATCAGCCAAGCCGAAGTTTACATTGAAGGAAAATTTAATGAAGACGTTACCGCTGGAAAGACAGGAAAATGCAATCTAACAATTAATGCAGGTGCTTTCCTATTTGAATCTATCACTTATGAATTAAATGGCAAGGAAATTGATAAAATTCCGAGATCCGGGGCTTACTAGCACAGTGAGGAACATTTTATGTCTCAACGATCAAGAGAGTAGAGCACTCGATCGAGCTGGATGGAATTGGCCTAAGGGTGAAGTGAAATCTTTAGCGGGGAACAAATTTAATTTCCTGATACCCTTGAAGATTTTACTAAATATCTTTTCCGATTACAATAAGGCTATTATGGGAAGACAGAAAATAAAACTTGTCAGAGCTAGAAATGATGATAACTGTTACATCAATACGACTGGAGATAGAACAGCAAAAATTACTTTACAGTAGAATTGAGGGTGAGGCACATTTATCCAAACGATGTTTTAAAATTGAAATTATTGGAAGATATTTCGAACAACAAACCCATATTTATTCCATTCAGAAGTTGGGAGATTCATGAGTTACCTACATTGAGAAAATCCAAGCGAGACGTGTGGACTATGAAATCAATGTCCGAGAGAGACAGATATATCATAGTGTTTTTCCAGAAAAACCGAAAAGATAATCTTCGATATGATATTACTCTTTTCGATAATTTAGACATTACAGATGTCAAGCTGTATCTAAACTCTGAAGTTTATCCGTATGAATCACTGAATCTTAATTTCGATGACAAACAGTTTGCCGAAGCATACCGGATGTATACCGAATTTCAAAACACGTATTTGGGTAAAACCAATAGTGAACCATTGCTGGACCTTCCCAATTTTGCCAACAGGGCATTATTTGTTATAGACTGCTCAAAACAGAACGAATCCCTCAAAAGCAACACGACTGATGTCAAATTAGAATTCCAAAGCTCAGAGAATTTTTCGGATGATACACGAGCCTGTTGTATAATCGTACATGATCGGGTGTTTGAATACTTACCTTTATCAGGTAACGTTCGAACCACAGCATATACAAAAACAATCAGCAGGCTAACTCTCACGCGCATCTTTTCTGAGCACGCCGCCATTAGGGGATACCATTTTGTCAAAACGCTGTCATTAAACGGCAGGAGCGCCGAAATTTTATTTTATTTGTTTATTTCTGACGGAGTTCATAGGCGTGCGGTGTAGAGCGGAATTTTAGCTATGATTTTCAAAACGATTTTGATATATTCGTGTTGTCATTTATGGTGTTATCTGTTATCATTCTTGTATATTCAATAATAATAATAAATTAGTAATTATAAACATTTTTATATGTAAGTAATAATAAATTAGTTTATTTAAAGCCAATACGACTCTGTCACAGGAAAGAAAAAACCTAAATTATCGTTAATCAGGCCCTGTTTCGTATCCCAAAATGGCCGCTAGTAACATTTTGACGATGAATTCCTTTATTACACGGACTGTCACTCAAGTTAGCCTGCTGATTGTTTTTGTATATGCTGTGGTTCGAACATTGATGTAGCCAGTGACTATCAAGCATTCGCAGGAAAGGATGGAGTTTGTGCTTTTGGACGGTCAATGTTACTTTTCTACTGATTTTCAAGTTAAAGAATTGGCTTTTTGTGATGGGAAACTGCTTAGAAGTTCCGTATTTGAACCAAAAATTCGACATCGTGAGTTGAATAAAGCCCAGAAGAAAGAACTCAACTATGTATCCCACAATATTCATGGTGTTCCATACAATACAGGCTGTGTAGACTATGGAGAACTTAATCAAGTGCTTAGGACAATTTAAAAGACATTGATACTGTTTACGTTGAAGGCTATGTTAAACAAGAATTTCTAATCAAAGTTCATGTTAAAATTAATGTAAATCCTCTAACTATAATTAATTTAGAATTTTCAGTAGGTTAAGTACCCAAGCTGGTTTATAAGCCCCACTAATTTCAATTATCATAAAATTAGTATTCGTTCATGTAGTGTTAAGAATGTATATGTATTGTATAATTATATTGGAAGTACCAAATAAACTTTTTTTAAAAAACAAATGGAGTTTATCTATTGATTCAACCGAATAAGCACAATTTTTCTCTAGGGTATGAGCTACACACTCGCTTAGAGAATTTAAAATATTTAGTAAATCTCTCTAAATTGAAAAAAAAACTTGGACTTTTACCAAGAAAAACAGTTACTGTTCAATAATTTTGAAAATTTAAAAATGGATTCGAAATAGGATGGAGTATTTTCATCAACTTCCAGATTTGCAAATGAACCAGTAATATGCAATCGGAAAATTGTTCAATTAAATCAATCCAAGAGCATAAATATAACTTGTATGATATTTTTCTTAAATAAAAATAAAAATTCAAACTTGTTCTTTCCCTATAGCAAAACCCACAATAACTTGTGTAATATTTTATAAATAAAACAATTATTAGATAATAACAAGTGCTTTTACTGTCATATAATTACAAAAATCCTCTCCGACTAGTCTGATTTCTTATTTGGTGGTCTTGTTGAGACGTTTTGTTGTTGGTGTTGTTGTTGTTGTTGTTGCTTTCTCAATTCCATTAGATCTAGAAAATCAACATGATTAGTTTCAGTTCAATAATTTATATAGTATACTTACAATTCAATAATTTCAAAAATGGTTGTTGAATTCAAGCCTTCAATCGCTTTCATACCCTTGAAAATTAGTGCATATTTCCCATTCTCAAAGTAACCAATATTTTGTCTTATCGGTTCGGTTGAACGTTGTGGGAGAAAAGTGATATTTTTTTCTAGTTCCACTCTCGCTACCTCTCCGAATTTTGAATTAACAATTGCAATCCTTATAATGGGATACGGATGATTTGGGGCTAGTTCCTTTAATTTCAAATATGGCTTTTCCTCAATACAGGCGGCTTGGTTTATTTCATCTAAATTCATGTTTGTCTATGGAAAATAGAACAACGTATAATTATCAGGCTCTTTAAGAATATTGATAAAATTACTTACATAGTTTTTAGCACTAAATACACAATCAATTATAACTGAGGCAACGCCCAATTTTGAATTAAGTTTTCGTTGAAAAATTCGATCTGGATGAGCACTGAAAAACGTTGTGTCACCTAAGGACGCTAGAATCTAACATGAATCTAACTAAAATTTGAAAATGAATAACAAGTACCAGGCCAGCCAGCTGCGATTCGTTATCGTCGCAGGAAATGCGGCTCCCGTTAGTGTGATAACAGGATTAAGCAAGTTCGCACAACTTGTTGTTGTTTATGAGAACGGTAGAAATTATAATTATTTTAAAAATAATATTTGGGGCTTGCCAAAAAATGGGGCCCAAATTTCTATGGTTTGAGTCTACTGGCCAGACTTTAGTATAGAAAAATGGGGCCACGGAAAATTGGGCGGGCCCAGTACGATGTATCTTATTACAAGTCACGAGTTATGGGGTACCAAATTACCAGCATGAGATATGGGGTATCAAATTTCAGGTTATGAGTTTTAGGTTATATTGGTTTCATATACGGATAATGGGGCCGCGAATCTAGTAGCGGAGACAAGGTCTGATTGTACGATGTATCTTGTTACAAGTAACGAGTTATGGGGTACCAAATTTGAGGTTACCAGCACGAGAGAACCTAACCGATCACAACTATATAAAATTTAGAATAGAAGTGGAAAGAGTTAACGACACACAAACTAACGTAGGGAAAAAAGGATGGATTACAAAAAACGGGGCGTTAGAAAAATTCATTATTGCATGCAGAACCACCCTCTCTAATGACACTGAAACCTCTCCAGAAAAACTTATAAATGATATAACAGAGCTGGCTGATAGACATCTGAAAAAAAAGGAACAAACGCAAGAGGACACACCCCAGTATACTGGTGGAATGAGGAAATTGCCGCGAAGCGACCCTCATGTGCAAGATCAAGAAGGAAAATAACAAGAGCGAGAAGACATATTGAAACGGAAGAATATATTATGAACAATCTTATAGAGGAGCATAGAAACAATAAACACGAACTCAAGAAACTTATACGGAAAAGCATGGAAGAGAAATGGAAACAGCTCTGTAAAGATTTGGATAACGACATATGGGGGAAAGCATACCAGATCATAACACGGAGGCTAAAGCTCAGGCAAAGAAACTCCCCGGACAAGGAAACCACAAAGAAACAGATCGAGAAACTTTTCCCAGAAAAAGCCCCTATAACATGGAAGAAAACAGGAGTCGAGGGAGCAAACGATACCCCACCCTTTCTTATGGAAGAACTATCCGCAGTTCTAAACGGAATGAAAAAAAACAAGGCACCAGGACCAGATGGTATTACCAAAGAAATTTTGACAGCGTGTGTTAGCGCAAACCCGCATGTGTTCTTGAACATATACAACAAATGTCTCGAAAAGGGAGAATTTCCGAAAATTTGGAAAAAGGCCAAGCTTGTCCTCATAGAAAAGCCAAAAAAAGACCCGGAAGGGCTAACTACATACAGACCGCTATGCCTTATAGACGACACAGGAAAAGCCTTGGAAGCCTTAATCAAAAACAGGCTACAGGACGAGATGAAGAGTAAAGGGCTAGAACATGAAAATCAATACGGTTTCACAAAAGGAAGATCGACAATCAGTGCAATCATGAAAATCCAGGAGAAAACTGAAGAGGTGAGGAAAAAAGCATACCAACATCGAGACATTTGCCTGATGCTCCTGTTAGACGTACAAAATGCGTTCAACTCGGTCCCTTGGGACGGGATAATACAAGCACTTGAAGGGGGAGGTATATCAAACTACCTAATCAGAATAATTAAATCCTATCTATCTGACAGAACCATCATCTCTCCGCACGAAGAAATTATACCAGTGACCTGTGGAGTGCCGCGTGGCTCCATACTGGGTCCCACGCTGTGGAATATCTTTTATAACAAAATATTGAATACAAGAATGGGACAAGGTATCGAACTGGTGGCATACGCGGATGATCTGGCTATGGTAATTCGAGCCAAGAAACCTGAACAAGTGGTAGCAAAGGCACAATACGCGACGCGACTGGTTGCTGAAACACTGAATAAAATGGGAATCAAACTAGCAGCACGGAAACAGTCTTACTTGCTACGCCGAGGAAAACCCAAAACCTCACTATAAACATCAGCGGAAAGCTCGTCACCACATCGGACTCGGTGAAGTATCTGGGGGTCACCCTGGATAAAAATCTGCGAATGACAACCCACATTAAGAAAATAGAGGAGAAGGCAAACCGCATGATGACGATGCTTTACAGACTAATGCCAAGGGTGGGAGGTCCGAAAGCGAGCAAAAGACGGACACTGACTAGCGCCGTAATATCAGCCATTGCATACGGAGCGCCGACCTGGCATCAAGCGCTTAGATATAAACACTATCTGAAACTCCTATCCAGCTTCAACAGGAGGCTAGCAATTATGATCTCATCGGCATACAGGACGGTTCCAACAATAGGGATCGAGGCTATTGCTGGACTAATTCCCATTGACTTGGTGATAGAGGAAAGGGTGGAACTGCACACGCGCGGAAAGGAACATAGGAGCGAGATGAGAGAAGCCGTAATGAGGAAATGGCAGGAAAGATGGAGTGAGTACGATGGGTGGACCAAGGTGTTTATTAAGAATATTGCCATATGGACAGGTAGAAAATTCGGAGAGGTCAACTACTATACCACGCAAGCTCTGACGGGGCACGGAGTCTTCGGAAGTTATCTGAAAAAAATTATGAAGCAAGAAAGTGATGAGTGTTGGTTCTGTAAGCAGCCGATCTTTGAATGCGAAAGGTTTGATGCAATTAGAGGCCAAGCAGAGATGCAATGCCAAAGTGAGATCAACAGGCAAAATATAGGAACCATCATACTTGAAAATGAACCAAGCTGGGAGGCCATTATGGGCATGTTGGAGAGTATTATGAGGACTAAGGAAGAGGAGGAGAACCGTAGAAACAGAGAAAACCAGTAGAATACAAAACAGACACCCTGAAGTAATGCCAGATGGCGGTTCCAGGGAAAGAAAAGAGGGGAAAGGGTTTTAGTCGGTCGGTAACCTTTAGACAAAGGTGCCAACCCGCCACACCCCCCGCCGCCAGACCATCAGGCGGGGTCAGTCTGAAAAAAGCAGATTTCCTAAACCCCTAAAAAAAACGGATAATGGGACCACGGTCTAGCAGCCGAGACAAGTGGCCCCTTTCCGATTTTTCCCTAGATTTAGGGAAATTTTATTGGCAACGTCGCACATTATTAGTTTCGAAAACGTGGCACGTACCTGTCATCTCGTATGGGGTATCTCATTTCAGGTTATGAGTTCTTGTAAATGGGGCCCCCGAAAAAAAAAATGGGGCCACGGGTCTAGCAGCGGGGGCAAGCATGTAGCCGCTTTGCTGACGTCACTTGGGTTAGGTCTATTCAAATTGGGGCTTGCTACTTAGGTTAGGCCTCTTTAAATTGGGGCTTGCCAAAAAATGGGGCCCACGAAAAAATGGGGCCACGGGTCTAGCAGCGGGGACACGCATGGGGCCCCCCTTTGCTGACGTCACCTGGGTTAGGCTTCTTTAAATTGGGGCTTGCCAAAAAATGGGGCCCACGAAAAAAATGGGGCCACGAAATGCGGCACAGGCCCACCTGGGTTAGGCCCCTTCAATTTGGGGCTTTTCTGATGACGGGCGCGGGCCCCAGAACGAGTGTGACGTCACTTCCGCTGTGGAACCGGCCTAGTTAATCTACTACTGTCAATTTGGCATTTTTCTGGTAAATTAGAGCGTGAAGTATTTGTCTAAATTTAATTTTTTACACATAATCGACATCTGTCATTGACATTACTTTACGCACTAGTGTGTGAAGTGAATTACTTTACGCACTAGTGCGTGAAGTGAAATTTTACGTCTTCTAAATAGTGCGTAAAGTGAGTACTTTACGCACGGTAGTAGAATTTTTTTTTTTTGTGGTTTAACGTAAACTAAAGTATGGCTGACTACTTGCTAAAAGTAGAACGCGAAAATTCTGATGTAGCTGTGCGTTACGAACAAGAAATTGCGGCCATAAACAGTGTTGATCCGTTGCGCTTGGCTAATTCTGCTTTGAGTTCAAATCCTGAAGACTTCCCTCCATTCACAAATATGGACTTGTTAGCTATATTCTTGGATTTAACGATTTAACTACTAGCTATTATACCAAACAGCAAATTAAAGCATTCAAGAGTTTTGTCAAACTCTACAACTATTTTGAAGCTGGAACCGTTGAATTGTATTGTATATCTCGAACAAACTACAGAATATTTAAATTAAATTTACTATTTACTGCCAGTTAAATCTCCACGTCTGATTGCATTTAACCAGCGATGTCTTCTGATTTTCGATAATTCATTTTGTTGAACTTTATCGGGATGTTTTCTGTTATTCAGCTCTGATGGTAATTTAAAAAATTTCACGATCTCGCGTTCTTCCCTACTACTATATTACTATATTCCACTACACAACAAAATGCAGGTATTTCACCGATACTTTTTAGCACTTAACATTTGCCTGCCCTGGCTAACTCACAAAACATCCCCCCTTAGAAAGGTAAGTGCCATGTTGAGAACCTGTCTATAAGTTTTCAGCGCCTCTAGTGACTGGAGGGGTCAGCTTTTGTAATTCTGGATTTATTGGCGAATGCAAAACGCAATTAGGGTTCGTTCGGTATCTTATTCGTTCCGGTGGATCGTTTGCACCATCGTTTGATTCTAGCGATTCAACACCACCACTTTAAAGTTTCTAGCATTTTTTGGCATAAAATAATTGTGCCAAAAAGAAGAAACTCATAAAATCGGTAGCGTTGAAGCGCCTTCAAGGTAAAATTGACTAAGAATTAAGATGACAAATTTAAATATTTATTAAAGTTTGAAACAAAAAATATAATAGAATATGGAATTAATTAAAATTATTGCGAAACAGTTTTTTTTCATGTAAGTATGCATACATACATAGGTAGGTAATGTTAGTTAAGTTAAAGATAATAAGGACAGTTACAAGAAGTAATGACATACATTTAACAATAGGTTTGAAGAAAAACAGTCAAAATCCCAAAAATTCTTTATTTATGTACTACCGGTTTCGAAGCTTCAACGCTTCATCTTCAGGTATAAAAAGACTAAAATTGAAAAAATACCACAATGAGCACCAGTTGTATTATTTTCGTTGAATCAATCAACCTCTAAAATTGGTTATATTAGTCTTAATATCTAAAAACTGTAACTTACATATTTAATAATAATGAGAGTTTTCAGAATCAGGTCGATTCGGAGGAACAATACCTGGGCATTAGGCAAAATTGTCAATAAGGGATGTTACCCTTTTGAGTGTTATACTCATGTCCAAAAACAGGAAGGTCGGTTGATATTTTTAGTCTGAAAAAATTCCAGGAAAATTATTGAAATTTATTAGCAGTAGAAATTCGATAAGTTTACAAAGGGTTGGTTTTTTATTAATACGGAAAAAATTCCATTATGTGAAAAATACCTTTATTTGTCAAAATGGTGTCTCTTCAGAACATGTGTTTTTCTTTCTTTTTGTTTTTTGGTTTTTTGGCTTCTTGGGATTTCTTGTTGTGTAAATATTAGTGTATATAGACGAAAAACAATGACATACAGGGTGTCCCACGGTGGATGGCGTATTAGACGTTTATGGAGAACTAAAAAGCAGATCATTTTGAAAATTTGGCAACCGGGATAAACGACCATGATCTACACTTTAAAAATATTTTTGACCATGCGGTGCTGCCGCTTCTACTCTAAACTAGTGGCAACATCACTATTTTAAATGGTATTAAATTGCATATTTGGATTCTACGTAAAATTCTGAGCAGATTTCATGTGATATACCCTATACCTAAGTTCAACTGTTTTGGAAATATTGACAGTTGAAAATTGACTTTTTGCAACTTTGACAGGCTGTAGAACCGGAACGGTTAATTTTAGAGGAAAACCGATTTTACATTCCTATCTTAGATTTTTATAAACTATCATTTGACACCATCTTTGAATTAAATCCATGATTAAAAATTTCAGTTAAATTTAATCTCCGGTTAAGTTCAAAGTTGGTGTCAAATGATAGTTTATCAAAATCTAAGATAGGATTGTGAAATCGGTTTTCTTCTAAAATTAACCAATTAGGTTTTACAGTCTGTCAAAGTTGCAAAAAGTCAATTTTCAACTGTCAATATTTCCAAAACAGTTGAACTTAGGTATAGGGTATATCACATGAAATCTGCTCAGAATTTTACGTAGAATCCAAATATGCAATTTAATACGGGGTGTTCCATTTAAAATAGTGATGTTGCCACTAGTTTAGAGTAGAAGCGGCAACACCGCATGGTCAAAAATATTTTTAAAGTGTAGATCATGGTCGTTTATCCCGGTTGCCAAATTTTCAAAATGATCCGCTTTTTAGTTCTCCATAAACGTCTAATACGCCATCCACCGTGGGACACCCTGTATATATTTTTGAAAAAACGTTACTAGAAATAATTAATTTTAAAAAGGTGTAAAAGGACAAATTCACATTTTTTGGACGATGATACAACATTGACAGTACTGATAGGACTTTTTTTTAAATATTATTCATTTATATTATTATATTTGTTGGGTCAGGTCACGTGCTCTTTTTTGGAGTGAAAGCACTACGTATGTGTGGCGACCTCTATTAAGTATTTATTTTTATTTAATAAAAAATAATTAATAGAGGTTGCCACACATACGTAGTGCTTTCACTCCAAAAAAGAGCACGTGACCTGCACGTGACCTGAACCAACAAAAATAATAATACTAGCTGACCCGGCGAACTTCGTACCGCCTCTGAATTATTAAATATACCTATTAAATGTTGTGTTAATGTATCTATTAGCTGAATTAAATTCAGTTTTTTTCGATGGTGAATTTGGCTTTGGTTGAAAAAAATTAATGTTTACTCTCTGGATCAGAAGTCACCTAAAATTAAAATTTTTCATCATCGTTTTTTAGGCAGCTTGTGGGCATTATTCTTGTAAAGTTTACCACGAAATAAATAAACTCAGGCACAGGAATGTTCAAAGAAAGTAAAGAAAACAAAAAAAATCTCTAGCGCAGCCCTATTTCACTTTATACGCACTGCATGCATTGCACTACTCCATCTGTTCTACTCTATCTGCGCTACTCTATCTGACCTACTCTTTCTGCACCACTCTATCTGATCGGAATAGTTCTGTGCAGCATTGTTCTACTCTATCTGCAATGCCGAGCTTCGTTCCAGGTATCAGAGATGGCGCGGTATACAAAATACAAAATAAACTTGGTATCGGTTATAAGACATGGCGCCGTATGCGGGCTTAATAATTTTTTTTCATAAATAAATAAAATAATTATTGAAATAACCACATTAATGACATAACAACATGCTGGTACTGTCAACGCTGAAAAAAGTTTCAATCTAACAGCACAATTCCCATTAACAAAATGATCCTCTATTTATTTACAAAAAATGTGATAAATGAAGAACCGCTCGACCGATTTTGTGCAAACTTCACATAAACCATCTAATAAATAGTCTGAACAAAACCTAAACATTTGGTTTGGCTAGGTGAGTCCGTTCTTGAGTTATAAAATTACAACGAAAAGTGGCATTCATTTTTATATATATAGATAAGTAATGGAATGACCACATTAATGACATAACATGCTGGTACTGTCAACGCTGAACAAAGTTTCAATTTAACAGCAAAATCCCCATTAACAAAATGATCCTCTATTTATTCACAAAAAATGTGATAAATGAAGAACCGCTCCACCGATTTAGTGCAAACTTCACATAAACCATCAAATAAATAGTCTGAACAAAACCTAAACATTTGGTTTGGCTAGGCGAGTCCGTTCTTGAGTTATAAAATTACAACGAAAAGTGGCATTTATTTTTATATATATAGATAAATGAATAATATTTAAAAAAAAGTCCTATCAGTACTGTCAATGTTGTATCATCGTCCAAAAAATGTGAATTTGTCCTTTTACACCTTTTACACCTTTTTAAAATTAATTATTTCTAGTAACGTTTTTTTAAAAATATATATGTCATTGTTTTTCGTCTATATACACTAATATTTACACAACAAGAAATCCCAAGAAGCCAAAAAACCAAAAAACAAAAAGAAAGAAAAAAACATGTTCTGAAGAGACACCATTTTGACTAATAAAGGTATTTTTCACATAATTGAATTTTTTCCGTAATAATAAAAAACTTCCAACCCTTTGTAAACTTATCGAATTTCTACTGCTAATAAATTTCAATAATTTTCCTGGAATTTTTTCAGACTAAAAATATCAACCGACCTTCCTGTTTTTGGACATGAGTATAACACTCAAAAGGGTAACATCCCTTATTGACAATTTTGCCTAATGCCCAGGTATTGTTCCTCCGAATCGACCTGATTTTGAAAACTCTCATTATTATTAAATATGTAAGTTACAGTTTTTAGATATTAAGACTAATATAACCAAGTTTAGAGGTTGATTGATTCAACGAAAATAATACAACTGGTGCTCATTGTGGTATTTTTTCAATTTTAGTCTTTTTATACCTGAAGATGAAGCGTTGAAGCTTCGAAACCGGTAGTACATAAATAAAGAATTTTTGGGATTTTCAAGACTGTTTTTCTTCAAACCTATCATCTGCCCAAAAAATGGACCACATACAATCCTTATTTAACAATAGCTTGATGAAAAACTTAAATCGTAAATAAAATGACAAAAGAGGTCCTTTTCTCACAATCCATAATCGTTGTTAACCTAACAAGTGAGGAAAGTATTTCTGCACGTGATGGAATTTGCACGAATGTAAACAAAAGCAGAGTTCGGACAAACGTTTAAGTCCAGAAAATACACTTTCCGCATGTGTTAGGTAGGAAGTTTATGTAGTTATACATAATATAAAGCTCATTCAAGAAACTGATTTCGCCTGGATGATAGAATAAATATTTTTGATAATAGTCTATACCCTTTACCACTAGCTTTAAGCAAAGACAACGCCAACAACTTCTCGTCCAATGTAAATCGTCTAGCTTTAGGCTTTTGGTTTTGAGTACGGACTTGGCTTAAAATAAAGCTGTATATCAATGGATTGATGTGGTCTACGAGCCTTTGAAATTTGGTTGATGATGCAAGTTATTCAGCAGCAGAAACTTTGGATTTAAATGACGACAACCTTCTACTGATTCTTCTTAACTTATTGCTGGATTCTATAACTTTGGAATAAAGATATTTTTCCCTTGGGGATAGGAATTTTTGCCTAGTGACGTTAATGTTCTTTAAAATTTGGCATCGTCTCTCATGACCTGTAAAAAAAAATAAATAAATCAAGATTGGAGACAAGTTTTTCGCACATTTAGCTTCTAATTTTTCTAGCATTCGTCTGCAAGTTTTAGTAATTAGTAGTCTTTTATAGTAGTAGTCCTACTTGGGTTAGGATGTTTTAAAATTCAAATACCTACTTCCAACTGGGTGGTTATTCATTAAGCAATAACACTTACCAATAAAAGTTGGTGACTTTTTTATGTTTGCAGATGTGATGGTTCCACTTGGTGTAACAATGTCTGCCCGAATTGCAGAAGTTTCAGTAGATAAAAATTGACGACATGAAGGGCCTGGTTGATCTAAAACAGAAATTTCGTTAACAATGATTCTACCAAAAAAGTTTGGATACACGCATTGTAGAATATGGTGTACCTGTATGTAACCAGGAATATTTTAATTATTGTGTCTCCTGATAAAGGAATAAACATTAAAAAAAAAAGAAATGAATAATAGTAGCTTTGTTTCCAACACAGCAGAAAACCGTACAATGTACCGTCACGATTCCGCGCAGAAACTCAAATTGGTATACTGATGAGTGGTTTCGAAACCGTTCATGGGACGATTTTTTGACGTGTTGGAACAGACTTATTATGTTTAGCTACCTATGTCAATCATAGTTGCGAAACTAATTTCTGAAGACGTCTTAGGACTCTTACGAGTTTCAACTGGTCGATCTCCACTTTTTGCAATTTTAGTGATTGTGGTTTATCAATTAACGACTCCTCACTGTTTTTGATAATTGGGGCTAAAATTAAAATTAATTTTAATGTTTCTGACCTATGCTCCTTTAAACCCGAATTCTAACACGTTGTCGTTAATCAGAACTATGGGGAGGAGTAAGTGAAAATGTAAGTACGTCTTTCTCACATATATCTAGTAGTATTAACTTACCTTCAGGGAGATACAGCAAAAGCGCAGCATTCCATATGAGTCCTCGTCTGGCTTTTGGATCGCCAACAATAAATTCTCGAGGAAAATGTCTTGTTCACACTCTATAATTATTATAAGCCTTCTCGACACTGAGGCTATTTAGCAAAAGATTGCGAACTTTTATTAGCCATTGTTTCATTTTTTCGGCATCTTTTGGAAACCGGAAATAGCTGCTGTATTTGTCGCCGCACCCCGGAACACAGCATATCTGATGCTTTTCAATTAACAAACTGAGAGAAGACATTTTGAGATAATAATTATTGATAATTGATAGGTAATTGATAATTCTAAATGTTGGGAGAAGTTCAAAATTTAAATTTTGACGACTGGAAATGACAAAATAAACTTCAAATCTTGGCGCACGGTCCGGCAGGAAAAAGAAAAATTCAATACATAGAAAAGTGATTTATATTGTTGATATAGAACGCTCACTTCTGTTGTAGTCGCCAAGTGACATTTCCGAGGGTGCTGCCATAGCGGTGTAGTCATTGAACTAATATTTGGCGGGCCATTTGAATCTCGGTTTTAAATGACTGGTTTGACATTTCAATTATTTCAAAATAAGGCAGTATTTCAAAACTTCATAAACTAAAATTTTATACATTTTATTTTCATATATGTATTTATGTCCGATTGACCAATAAAGTGCTATTTATAGAACAGTTTTGCGTCAATAAAGTAGCACTTTATTGTACTAGTAAAATAAAGTGCTACTTTATTTTACTAGTTAAATAAAGTGCTACTTTATTGCCTACCTAGACTACCTTACAAGGTAAAACAGGTCCTGACAACCTGCCAAGGTGAAACAGGTCTTGACAACCTGCCAAGGTGAAACAGGTATACCATCGCGAAATTTACTTTTTCATTAAATTTTTTTAATTTTTAACAGAAACCAGTCGCAATCGTACATAAAATCATGTATATAACGCTAACATAAACAGGCTTTATTGACTCATTATTTAATATATACAGGGTGAATCTGAAAGTGAGGGTTTTTTTTTAACAGGATATATATCTCGCCAAAATAAGTTGTTTGGCAAAAAATTGTTTACATGAAAAATTTAAGATAACGGAAGTACAGGTATTTTAGGGTTATGTGCATTAAAAATCTAATTTCAATAATCTAAGATTTAGGGTGGGTATTTTAAAGCTACTCTGAGAGTTAACTTAAAGTTAACTTCTGGAATAACATGTAATTCAAAAAGTTAACTTCAAGTTAACTGTCAAAGCAGTTTTATAATACCCGCCCTTAGAGAAAATATGATAAAAATTATCAGTAGTAATAGCCCAAGGACATTGATAATTGTCCGAAAAAAATTTATAAAAGATTTCGAAAGCTTGTTGCTAGAAAACAGACCGACGCGCTAGCGGAGGTCTGTTTTCTATAAGCAACAAGCTTGAGAAAGTTGTTATAAAATTTTTGAGCATTCATCAATCTTCGAGGGTTATTCCGATAGAAATTTTTTTGACAGCAATGTCCGTGACAATGTCATAGAGTGAAAACAATCCATGGGTTATTTTCAGTATAATTTTGACATGATTGGGTGATTTGTGTCACATGACAAGAAATACCAAAATTTAAGTGGCTGTTAGAAATGTCAGAAAATTTTCACAAAAATTGTTCAAAATTATTCCCATTTGTCTGTTGCTTCATTTCCCTCCTGAATTTTGTCTGTTTCACTTTAAAACGAAAATTGATGGGTTGAAAATGAATTTTTTTCTGATGGAATAATGCAACTGTGAGAACCTATTATGGAATAAGACTCATTATGCTGGACTAATAATGGCTTTTTTGCGGCTTTTTTTTGAGAAAATGTAAACAAAGTGATTTATAGTGGAAGTCTCCTCTAACCTCAAAATAGCTGTACCTCCGTTATCTTAAATTTTTTATATAAACAATTTTCTGCCAAACAACTTATTTTGATGAGATATACATCCTGTTAAAAAAAAAGCCTCACTTTCGGATTCACCCTGTATATATATAATAAAATTATTCGTACAATAAAGCCTTACTTTATGTACTTGTTATATAAATAGCTATTATGTGAGAATCACTTAATGAATAAAATAGTCTATCACCTATCCATAGATGATCTGGCGTATCTGACTCATGAGCTAACTGAAACACTTTCCAATTTGCTTTTTAAAAATGTCCATTTTTCCAGTTAAAAGGCTGTGATATTTCATCAAGTTATTTATAATTCCCTCGAGCATGTATGGAGCAAATGATGGAGCATCATACAATGACACGATTTCTAGGTTGTTTATCTCCAACAAAACCAAAATTTCTGTTTCTGTGTTGTTTTTGATGTAGATTTTCCTGGTCTGTGGCTTCAATTCGCTTTTGGCCGATTCATTTTTTGCCGCCTGGTCACATACTGTGGCAACAACTCTTAAACCGGCTGCTTATAATGATGCACTTATCACTTCTTTCACAGTCTTGGAATTCAAAACAATCAACGACATGCACTCAACAAATTAATTCAGATGACAACATGACATTTGCATTATGATGGTAAATGGACACGTGCATTTTTATCACTGGTTTTTATATACACGATTCTATGTCGGTCATTGTCATTTTCTATTCACTAAACAAAGATAGCTAACTCATCGGTGAAGTCACAGATTAGAATAAAAACGAGGGGGACGTTGAGAAACGGCAATATGGGCGCACAGCGGTGTAGTCACGAACTAAAACAAAATGTGGAGGGGATGAATCCAGTATTTAAGAATTTATAAATCACTTTTCTATGCTTCAATAGGTCGATTGAAGCGCCTCTAGTGATTGGAGGGAAAAGCTGAAACGACTAGACTGACGTCTCTCATAAGACTTACATTTAAGGGGGGATGTTTTGTGGGCTAAATTTTGACAGACGCCATTTTTGACAGATCGTTGGAATGCCCTATTATTTTGAAAGGTTTGACAATTTTGAAGGTACCAATAGGTATATTTTGAGTACTAAATGTCACTAAAAATCGTTGAAGAATGAGCTTCATTTTTCAATGATTTTGCGTGCGGGAATAATGACATTCTCACCTCAAAATCGAGAAAATTGAATTTTTTAATTATTTTCTCCACACTAAATTTAATTAGGTAGGTACCTACCCAAAGCTTATCCAAAATTGCAAAAATTTTATATTATCTATTCACAATCCGATGTCCAAAGGTTAAGGTAAAATTTATCACCTTTCAGTGTTATTTGATAGGGAAAGTTGATAAATTTACCTTTACCTTTGGACTACGCATCGTAAATAAAATATAAGTAAGTACTACAAACTTAGGAACTAATAAGGTCTAATCTAATCTAATCTAGGAAGTAAGTACCTACCTAAATAAAAACTTGAAAAACTTAACCAAATTCCTACATCAATTTCTGCGTTCAAAAATATCACCGTTTGCCCTAATACATTTGTTTACTTTTGTTTGAATTTTTTGAACTGCCCTGTAAACGTCCCTTCTATTGATTGTTGCAAATGCATTTCTTAGTTCTTCTTTACTATTAACAGGTCTTTTGTAAATTGAATCTTTAAGAGCACCCCATAGATAAAAATCCAATGGTGTGAGATCTGGCCACTCTACAAAACCTCCATTTCCTATCCAGTGCTCTGGAAATTCCCTTTGGAGAAATCGCCGCATATTCCTGCTGTTATGCGCAAGAGCACCATCCTGTTGGAACCAGACATTTCGAAGAGATGCTAACGGAACGGGATATCCATGAGGTACTCTCGAAAGACTCTTTTTAAAAACCTTAAATAGTTTACCGAAATTAAATTTTCTTCAAAAAGATATGGCCCCAAAATGCGATCTCCCAATATTCCTGCCCAAACATTTATACTAAATCGAACTTGAGGCCGGATTTCGCTATTTTCTCGAGGATTCTCGATGGACCAAATATGTTCGTTGTGACGGTTGAATATGCCGCAATTTGTGAACTTCGATTCATCCGTCCAAATAATCCTATGTAAAAATGCATCTCCGTTGCGATTAATTTGGTCGCGCAACCAGAAGCAATATGTCAACCTCCTTTCAAGATCCCCTGGACGAAGTGATTGACTCACATGGATTTTGTAAGGTTTGAAGTTATTGCTTTTCAATATTCTACAGCATTTTACTTTGTTTAGGGTCCGAATATTTGCTTCTGCGGCAATCTGACGCGTGGAAACAGAAGGATTATCGTTTACCTAAAATAGAAAAATCAAACAAATTTGAAATTTATCTATGTAGTTATGAAAAGTATCTTGGTTGTAATAATAGGTTGACCACAATTTTTGGTATCTTGGTATTATTGAACTACATACCTAGTTTAAAACAATATCAACCTCTGCCTCTGTTGTTCTGCTTCCATATTTTCCGCGTTGTTTAGAAAACGAACCATACCTAGATAAATTTGCATCTAGCTTTCGAATAAAGGAAATGCCTGGTTGGGGTCTCTCAGGGTAAGTGTTGAAATACATTTTCAGAGCGCGCACTGCGTTTTTATTGAATTGATATAGTATTTTACATTATTAGCCAGGTAAAACAGTTTTTACTGGTGATTGAAGGAAATGACTAGCGAGCCGTCAGGCGAGCTTGTCACCTTCAAGAGCCAGTAAAAACTAATACCTGGCGTATGATGTTATTTAAGTACATATATTTTATTTGTTAATATAAAAACATGGAAACAACTTATAAATCTAATTTAACGGGAGGTCTCACATGGCGACTGTAACGACGTAAAACAGGCGTTTCTGTGTCAGTTTGTGCTGAAATACTTGGTTGTATTTCTTTAGACGTCTCTGAAATGTCTTCGTTACAATCGCCAATAGCATCAGACTCATTTATGCTAGACCTTTGAATTGTATTAAATTCAGTCACAACTTTGGGTTCCTCATGCCCTAGCTTATTTTCATTAAGTGGACACGGTTCTTCATTCAAAGAATCGTTATTTTTGATAGGGTTTTCTCTAGTTTTTTTATGACGGTAATTATCCTTTAGATCATCAACATGCACCAAAGTATTTTTACCATTTGACTCTACTAAATAGGTGTAATTGCTAACATTCTCTAAAATAGTACCTTCAATCCACTTCTCATCTTCCCCCCTTTTTGTCTTCACATACACAATGTCACCCTTATTAAAACTTATCACATATTTATTTAAATTCATTATCTGTCAATTTAAGATCTTGTTTTAGTATTGTTAAACGTGTACGAGGCTTACGATTAAGAAAAAGTTCAGATGGAGTTTTGTTAGTACCTAACAGTTTGTGGAGTATTACGATAAGCAAATAAAATGTTATCAAGCTCATGTTGAATAGGTACATTTTTATTTTCTAATGATATTTTTAATAAT
Source organism: Ceutorhynchus assimilis (assembly GCA_917834065.1). NCBI lineage: Eukaryota > Metazoa > Arthropoda > Insecta > Coleoptera > Curculionidae > Ceutorhynchus > Ceutorhynchus assimilis. Next base: position 14,702,300 of record OU892282.1, read on the forward strand.
GCTTGTTATTTTTAATAATGCTTGTTTTAAAATTTGAACTATTCTTTCCGCAGCCCCATTGGATTTAGCATGGTATGGTGGAGTTTTAACATGGTTAATTCCATTTTTTATACAAAATGTTTCAAATTCGTCAGAAATAAATTGTGGTCCATTGTTGTGATCCTTCAGTGTTTTGCCTTGGTTAAAACTACTTTTGTTTTTGGTTTGAAACTTGTAGCTTTATTAGGTAATGGAATATAGAATGAAATTGAACTACAGCAAAAGTAAGACTTATTTTAGAGAGAGTTTTAACAAAATGTGTTACTACGACTGAAGCTGTCTTAAGACTGTCTTCTTGCTTCACTAGATCTCTTACAAATCGACCTTTACATCCCTTCTAAAACGTTTCTAAAACCTACATAATTACAACTGGAAAACCCTAAATAAATATTGGCAATAAATGACAGTCTGTTCGCCCAAAGAATGACCATTAAGGATATTTGGGAATTTGGGGGTTTATGGTGGACAAATGTTTAATTTATTTACATACAATATCTTTGGGTTCTTTAACAGAAAGTCTGGGTCATATAATAATATTGCTTTCGGCGACGTCGAGACATTATTTGGGAATTTTGGGGTTTATGGTGGACAAATGTTTAATTTATTTACATACAATATCTTTGGGTTCTTTAACAGAAAGTCTGGGTCATATAATAGTATTTCTTTCGGCGACGGCGAGACATTATTTGGGAAAGTATTCGAGGGTCGTAAAAGGTACAATGTCATGATATTATGGAGGAATATGACACTTCCCCCCTTGAAAAAAAAAAGAAATTTTCATAAAGAAATTTCTTCAAAACAAATCCTTTAAGAAATACAATTATAAAAACTAACGTAAAATAATATGAAACTTAACTTAATATAAAGGTAGGAATAAAAAGGAAAGAGAGAAAAAAAAATGTAAACTAACTTATACCTAAGAATATACAAACATATCTTTTACTAAGACATTTTTATGGACGGTCTTGGGGTGACTGATCTTCGCATGGACATGGAATTCGTAGTGGATGTGGTTGCTTCATTGGAACTTAGAAGGTTATTTAGTTCAATCCCTTCGCCCATTTTTGTTCTGGCTTCTTCTTCTAGAATTCTTGATATGTTTTGACTTGTCCCTGGAGTGGTATTTATATTTGTATTGAAAAGCTTAATACAGCAGGAATCCGATATGTGCTTTGGGCTTTTAGTACAACAAAACATACTTTCAATGCATGATATTAATCCGCACCACTTAAGAAAATTGTACACTATTACCAAAAGAACAACTGACGCGATAAAAGAAATAATGATAATGAACCAATGAGAGTGTTGAATAATAAATGGCTTCTTCAATTCTTCATCCAGCAATTGGTCCAGTTGTCCAAGTTTGTGATTCGCAAACTGTAAATCGTCCAATTTGATATTGGAAAGTCTTATTGGTTGTAGTGTGATTGGTGTGTTGTTGAATCTGGCTTCTTTGGCATAGCAGCAATCGTCAAGTGCAATATTGATATCTGAAATTTGTTTTGAAATATTCCGTGTAATGATTCCTGAGCTTTCCAAGATAATATTTTGAGTATAGCCTCTGCATTTGGGTTCCAAACTTAACAGCCCTGTTGATGCAATTTTTATATCTTCGATTGGAAAATTATCACAAGCCAGAGTAAGCTGTAAGGGCGTCGATAGTACGAAAAGCCAAGAGTTGTCGCTCAGTGGATGCCATATCTCGAAGTCTGCTTTGGAAGTAACGGTATGACAGTCAGCCGGGATTTTGGTAGAAAATGATGTAAACAATGCGACTTCGCACTTAGGAGGTTCTTGAATCCTTGTAGCTTGAGTGTTTTGGCAGATGAATTCCTCTTCTGTGATCCTTGTACACTTGGTAAGGTCTTTCATTTGCACATAACTAACCTTACTAATACTTATCAGCAGGTAAGGAAAATCAGGTAGGATATAGGAATGAATATCAGAAAAATTATGAGGTGTTGGAAGTGGCAATAATTTGAACAGATTGTAGGTCATTTCGTCAGTCAATGGAATTTCAATTGCAAAAATAATTATGTTATCAAAATGAAAAACTTTTAGTTTACTGATCTCAAAATATTTGTAAATAGTTGAATAAGATATTGGGAACGGTAATTGAAGTCCGTTGTTCAATTTGATTTCCGAAAGTACATTTAATAATTGTTTTGGTGTTATAACTTTCGGATGTAGGATATTATGTCTGGCCATTGTTATAGCTGAGATTAATAAATCATATTCTTCGTTCAGATCTTCTAATATTTGTGTGAGTAAGGCAATATGTGAACTGATGATAAGTTTCAGTTTGTTTACGTGAATACGTTTATTGGTATCTGCTGAGAAGGAGTTGAAAATTTTAATATTAGAGTTTCTTGATTAGATTTAAAATTTCGTATACTAGAATTAAAATTAGATATCGTACTAGAAATTATGCCAATTTGCTGTTTCATCAAAAGTTGTGTATTTCTATTACTTTGAATTAGAGTTTTTATCGATTTGTCATAAAATTTAGCATCATCGGCATCAGGCATGCCAAATAGCCAATTGAATGCGTAAGAAGCACCATCAAAAATTCCTCTTTTAGTCTTTTTCGTATTAGTACCGATTATTTCGCTGACAACTTCAGATTTTCCGAGCAATTTATTAAACCGAGATTGGACGACTTTTATAGTATCTTTGCATAGAAAATTTTCAGATTCAACAATTTCATTACTATAACATAGATCGAATGACTTTTTCAATATTCCAGAAATAAATTTTATTTTCTTTTCATATCCAGTTACATTAAGATGAGTAAATAGGACAAATTTAGAATTTGAAAGTTTAACTTGGCCAAGATTATTATAATAAAGACCGGCATGATCGTGGAGATTAGTAATGTGATAATTATCGCCTCTAACACAAACGGAAATGGAAGTTAGTACAAGTAGGAACAGTAGATTAGCGTTATTAATCATTGTTGCTTTGATCCGAAACAAAAGGTTTTATCATATTAGTATGATACGTAATAATTTTTTTCCTACGAGCGTGCGCAAAGTAGTACTTTTCCGCACGCATTTCGGTTCTCAAAGTTGCACTTTTCCGCACTCAGTGCGGATACAGGCCTTATCCGCACTGAGTGCCGAAAAGTAAAAATAATTGTCAAGCAACAATAAGTACACCTGTCGACTTTGACACATGATGACAAATTTTTCCTCTGTTCCTGTTCCAGCTAACATCTATACCTACAAACACCAAATTTAATTAACTTCAACACATTGTCAGATTTGTTTTCTATATATATGCATCTACAAACTTTCTCATCAAATTTATAGCATTTTCCATTTGTCGAAACAGGGCAAAAAAATGTATCCTTATCCTTACATGTTACATGCTTTTAGAAAAAGATGCGGATGCACTCAGTGCGGCACTGATGACAAATGGAAATCGCCATTAAACGCTTTAAGATGAAGAGCTCTGACGATGATTTTCTGTTATATTTTTTTTTTGTTATGTAATTTTTTGATAAATGCATAGGTTCCCTTCAAGTTAATTAAAAATAATTAAACAAATTATCGTTTTTTTTTTAAATTTTTGTTGTTACCTACCTGATATGAAGCTCGTAGGAAAAATTTTGTTCCTAACACGTGCGCAAAGTGTCTTTTCCGCACGCAAACACGTATCCGAACTCCGCTTCGCGTCGTTCGTATAACTGTGTTTGCGTGCGGAAAAGTAACACTTTGCGCACTTGTTAGGAAAATAACTATTTCCTATTTGTAGTTGAATATTATTGTTATTGAAAACTTTAGTGACTTTATATGGGCCTTTAAAGTTAGGACTCAGTTTTTTATTTAGACCAGGGGAAATATGTTTATTTACAATGTAAACCATATCTCCTATTTTATAATGATTTTTTTTTATTTTGTTATCGTAATAAGTCTTCGATTTTTCTTTTGATTTCAAGATGTTGTTACGTGCCTGTTCTTGAGTTATGTTAAGTTTGAGTTTTAGGTTACCTATGTAATCGTCATATGAATATTTAAATTCGGGTCTGCTAGTTATAGAGCTTGGCAAAAATGGTTTGGATCCAAATAATAGTTCATATGGTGTATAGTTAGTAGAAGAGTGAGTATGTGTATTGTAAGTGAACATTGCAAAAGGTATAAATTCGTCCCAGTTGTTTTGTTTGTCGTTAATGTAGTGTTTTAAATAATCTTTCAAAGTAAGGTGTGAACGCTCCAAAGCGCCATTAGATTCAGGGTGGTAGGGTGTGCTTGTGACATGCTTAGTTTTAAATAATTTTACGAGTTCTTTTATTAAATTGGACATAAAATCAGTACCTTGATCAGATAAAATAGCTTTGGGAATACCGAATAAAGTTATAAATTTGCATAATTCATTTGATACTGTTATTGCTTCATGATTCGGTATAGGAATGGCATACGAATATTTCGTTAAATCGTCTTGCATCGTAAGGAGAAATCTAGATCCGTTTTCCGTAATTGGAAGAGGTCCAACTATATCAATAGCAAGTTTTTCGAAAGGCTTTTCGCTAGTTGTTGTTATCATCATAGGAGCTTTACTGGGTTTGAAATTTGTTTTGTTTATTTGACAAGAAGGACATTTTTTTATATATTTTTTTGTCAGTTTTCATGTTCTGCCATTTATAACGTTCTTTTATCCTTTTATATGTTCTTGTAAAACATGAATGTCCTGCTAGTTTTGAATCGTGATTTTCTTTTAGAATTGCGGAAATTTCCTCTTTTGAACTAATAATAATTTTTTCTGAACTAATAACACATATTTTTATATTGGTGTCCTTGAAAAGATAGTGTATCATTTCAAAATACATTGATTGTTTTAAATTTGGAGAATTTTTCGTTATGTCAGGTAAATAGAAGTATTTTATATTATCTCTGATTAGTTCAGTACGTAAGTTCCGGAGTGAATAAAAAACGTCTTTATAAGAAATATTTTCAAAATGAAAAGTCTTCACGAACATTAAATAGGATTTTTTATTGTTATTTTTTAACTTATAAGTTGAATATAATTCAAAGTTTGATTTTATGCTATCGTTGAAATCGAATTTGTTTTTTATGGACTCTGAAAACTGATTACTTTCGTCCAAATCAGTAGAGAAATAAACTGCGTTTGGAAAAAAATCGAATAGATTTCCATTTTTTATTTCAAGTTGCGGATTGATATCTAAAGTTTTGTAATGATATTCTATAAAATTTTCAAAGGTATCATTTTTAGAAATAATGTTGATATTTAGACATCGAGATAAAGCATCTGCGTTAGTATTAAACTTTCCTGGTTTATGAATAATCTCAAATTCGTATTCATTAAGTAATAATCCCCATCTAATCAGTCTACTTCCGGGATTTTTACAGTTTAAAAGCCAAGTGATTGGTTTATTATCGGTTACAATTTTAAACTTTCTACCATATAGGTAGCATCTAAAATGTTTAATGCTCCAAATTACTGCTAATAATTCTTTTTCCATAGTTGTATAATTTTGTTCGGCAGAATTTAACGTACGACTTGCGTATGCAATAGGTAGGTCCTGCCCGATCTCACCTTGACTTAAGACCGCACCAATCGCATAGTCTGAAGCGTCGGTCGTCAAAATAAATTCTCTTGAAAAATCTGGATATTGAAGTAAAGGTTCATTTATTAGAATTTCTTTAAAGGTGTCGAAAGATTCTTGACATTCTTGAGACCAAATAAAAGCAACATTTTTCTTTAGAAGATTAGTCAATGGTTTAGCAATTTTTGCAAAATTGTTGATAAATTTACGATAATATCCAATTAAACCTAGGAAACTTTTTACTGTTTTTTGATTTTTAGGAATGGGAAAGTTTTTTATTGCTATAGTTTTTTCTGGTTTTGGTTTTACTCCAGTAGATAATCAAAGGGGGTTCTAGGACCAAAATCCGACCATAACCTCAATCTTTCATTTTTGACACGTGGTGGATGCGCCGTCGTTGACACGAAGGTGGATGCGTCGTCGGCGCCATCTTGTCAAACCTCATGGCGCCATCTGTCGTGAGTGCGGTGAATTCTTGCAATTACAGGTTCCTGTAATATGGAGTGTGCGTGGAAGGGATTGTTCCGAGTTGTTTCGAAATCGCTACGTATATGTATTTATGGTTCGGGGAATCACAGGTTCCTGTAATATGGAGTGTGCGTGGAAGGGATTGTTCCGAGTTGTTTCGAAATCGCTACGTATATGTATTTATGGTTCGGGGAATCACAGGTTCCTGTAATATGGAGTTTGCGTGGAAGGGATTGTTCCGAGTCGTTTCGAAATCGCTACGTATATTAAATTATGGTTCTGTGATGACGTCATAGCGACCTGGGTCACGTCCATTTTTGCATCAAACGCCTATCATTTCGTAAACACGCGTTATATCATTTTTTACTTATATGGTCACGTCAATGTGTGTCGGTGGCGCCATCTAGCGTACGTTGTGCGACGTGTCCTATTACAGGATGCCGTAGTGGTAAATAAAGAAAATTCGTGAAACTCAAGGTTACAGACCATTGAGTCGACGACGCTTAATGTCGGAGCGTTATAAACAAAGGTATCATATTGCACAGTTTATTTTACTGATAAGCATTTACGTTCTAGCGCAAATAACAAGCTGGGACTTGCATCTAATATTTTGTTGACGAAAAAAAGGATATTTTCACTGCAGATTAACTATGGGAAATTTAATGAATTAAATGAGTCACACTTGTTTTTTTTTTTTTCAAATTAAAACCTATTTATTTATTAAACCATAGGGTACATTGACTTTTTCCAATATGGTACGTTAAATTCAATAATAATATTACGCAGCAAATGGCAATAAATATGACTACATTTAAAGTGGATTTCGGTGCGATGTCGTTGTCTGATAGAGTCTTATGGGAATTATTGTATGTTTCTTCTTGCTGTTGTGGTTCTCTGATGAGAGTTCTCCATTCGGTATCTCCAACAGTTTCATCATGAAAATGCAGCCTCACCTTGTAACGCAGGTACGCCAATGACGTCGACGACGGTATACGAGTCGTGAAAACAGCTAAATGGCCCTTATATATTACTTCATAATGCATTTCTGTCCACGATGTTGTATTATTAGGTGCGGAAAAGTCCAGCATTATTGACATTTTGTGGACATTGTACGGTCTGTGTACATAGAAACTATTTTGCACAAGGGCAACCAAGAGAACATAGTACGATTGACTTGACACCATCATGGTTAGTAATTGAATGAATTTAAGATTCATTTCCACATCCTTAATAAATTGGCGCAATGGTTAATATAATGCAAACGATTTTTTTCACCAAGAAAACTTTTATTTTAATAGAAACATCATACAAATTAGTCAACTTCATCGTAACCTATATATTTTGCAATAATATCATCACACATGTATTTAGCGCCATACTGTTTTAATTGCTGATGTAGTCCATACTGATTCATAAGCACACATAGGTCCTCCAAAGAGATGGAATTAGCCAGATAAAGATTACAAGACTTGACACCATTTTCATATTTTTCCACATCTTGCGTGGAAAACCAACCATTAGTGTCGGGTTCTTGCTCAAGTGCTCGAAGTAAAAAGTACATGTCTGTTTCTAAACTAGTACGTAGCAAATAGACAGCTTGTCTTATACAGGAAGATTGATGATGGCAGCAGGCATCACCACGACGACCAGTAATACTACAACCGGACATTTTGACTCTTCAAAGGTTGCTATTGTAATGTGAAAAATAAAAAGCAGGCATGTTTTTTATAGTCATTTATTAATACTAATACTAATTGGATTGGAGGGTGGTACAACACGCGTCCAGCTTATCTAAATCCCTGACAATTTTGTCTAGGTTCATAGTAGCAAGTTCTAGAAAGTAGCAGCTACGTTCACATTTGTTCAAGTTACACATGCTGATAATTGATTGCAAAAGATGGCTGCCGTTTTTGACATTGTGAGTTACATTCAAATATTGTAGGCAATCGTCATAGTATACAATGAAATTCAAATCCTTGACTAATTCTAATCTATAATTTATGAGAGGACAAACAGTTAAAATTTGTTTGATGTCGTCCAAACAAAAACACAATGCACAATTATTCGACGTAAGAGTTAGAGCTTGTTCACCGAAAAACGATTCGACATACAGAGTGAAATTCTCGGATAACGCCTGTTGTTGACCAGGCACAGCAGAGTCTTTGACGCCAGCAGCAGCAGTTTCATTCACCATCTTGGAGACCTTTTCCAGGAATTCATACCAGTCGAAATCGGCTAGAGTTATGCAAGTTTGATCTTCGGGTAAGTTTAGCATGGAGTTTACTATTTTGACTGCTGGCAGCATTCCTCGCGCGACGCTTAGGCCCACAATCAACTTGAAATTGTTCACCTGGTAGCTAACTTCGTTGAGTAAACGTTTCTCTTGAGCAATTTCCATTCGACTTTTCAAAATCATACTGTCCAAATATTCCCAATAATTTGACGAACACTGCGAATCGTCGCTGTCTTCGGCACTGATATCTGCGTACATTGTGTGATTCGATGCACAGGACATTTCACGATGACACCGTGACTACGTTCAAATACTGAGACACAAATGTGGTACTTTGAGGTTTATAATAACTTTTACGGCCCCCCACCACCACCACTCCGTCGAACATGTCTTAGACCAATCACATGCGAGTATTAAATGGCATCTTTATTCATGTCAATCCAGCTGTTGTGTGATTTATCAAAGCCTAACCACTTTACAAGCATTTTGTTTCCCTTTTTTCGTAGCACTTGCTCCACGAGAAATACGCCTGGCTGTTTTGTTTTCTGGAGCTCTTCCTCGTAAAATCCACCGCTTATCGGCTGACCTTGCAAGTCTTCCAACAGATACGTCGTTGGATTCGTGATATGAACTTTAGCTATTTTAAAGAGCTCTGTAGTCCAGTTTGGTGTATAGCCTTTTTGGAAAACATGTTTATACTTGCTTATGCGAACAATGTCACCAACCTTGAACTTTTGCTTACCGGCAACTTTGATATGACTATAAACAGTATCAAGTATCGCCTTTTCATTGTTTTTATTCACGTTACTCGGCTTCATATGTATCGTACGATGTTTGCTATCATTATAGGCATCAGTTATAGGCCGTAATAAATCCAGCCATTTATGGTTCCCATTCAATGTAAATTGCTTGAACAGCTTTTCTTTAATGGTTCGAATCACTCTCTCGGCGATCGATGCTTTCAAAGGACTAAACGAACTATAATGATGTATTCCATATTTCTTCATTAGACTTGCAAATTGAGCATTGTAATACTCCTTTCCATTATCAGAGATAATTTTCTTTGGAATTCTTCCAGATGTTTTGAGTATCTCTGCCATAGCGTTGGCAACATCTGGTGCAGATTTCGATTTAATGGCACTCGTCCAAAGGTACTTGGAAAAACAGTCGATTACAACCAATATGTATTTGAATCCATTGTTTTCTCCGGCATATTGATCAAGTTGTGCCAGATCAGTGGCAAAAGTATCGTCGAGGCCATATTGTATAAATCTTCTACGTTTGAAGTTTTTACGAGCCGGTCGATGAAGCTCCTTAACCACTTGTTCTCTAGACATTTCACAAAGACAACTAAACATATATGTATGGGAGTACGTATATTTATAATAACTACTACAAAATATTGGCTGCATGTTTAATTTGATCAATTCGATGGTTGATGGTTGCTTCAAATTGTTCCATTTTCTGGAAACGTTCCTCGCACGTCATGGCCAGCTGACTCATCTTTTCTCCAGTCTCTCTTGCTAGATCACCAAGGCTACGAAGGTCATCGTGGACGTTTCTGTTCAAGATTTGATCCAATTCCTGAATGCGGATCATACTGCTTTTAACTTGATCGCTGATGTTATCCACTGCTTCTCCAAGGGCGCCAAGTGCTTCATTCGCGATGAGCACCTTATTGTATAGACTGGTAGTTGCCAAGTCTACATACTTTTTAGTGGATGCATCATTGTCGTCACTAGGCATTCCAATATTGCAGAGCCTATGATTTTCAACATTATAATCGCCATCGGTAGTGGTCGGCAAAGCTGATGCCTGAGCACGAATAATTTGACGACGACGTGACGAAGAAGAAGACAGGGAATGTCCAAACTTATTCATGGCTAACACACTAATGACTGATAGATGAAAGCTGTAGACTATTTTATTATTATTAGTAGATTAGTCTCGGATAACGCCTAGCTCTCGCAACTCTTCCAAAATACTCATTATTTCATTCGTGTGATTTCCATTGCCAGCCTCTTGAGACGCATCCAATATAATCAACCTATCAATCAGTTCGTTTACGTCATCGTAATACACATACTGTTTGGGTTTTTCATTGTACTGCATCATTAAAGACGACGGTGATGACGATGCCGGTAATCCGGATCCCGACAATGATTTTTTATGAGATTTTGATTGCTTTGCTGTTGGTGGTGGAGGTGTATATGGCTTTATAAATTGTTGATATTTTCTCGAATTGGTCCCCTTTATCTGACCTGTCGGTTTATATTCTCTTCTATGTGCATTGGTGCGGAATAAGATTTCATTGAATTGTTCGTTGTCTTTTTCCGTATTCAGTCGAGGATGTTTGAGGAATAACAAGTCGTATAGACCGCGACTCTTGGGATAAGTTACGTTTCCAACATTAATATCGCCATTTGGTAGAAAATCAACTCTTTCTGTGCCCATGGTCCAAAAGCCGGCTTCAGAGTTATATTTCAATCCATAGGTCGAATCCGTTTCATTAGAACCACCCAAGTATTTAAGAATATACTCTTGAGCTATCTCTGGATATTGTTTTATAAATTCTATATAACTCGAAGTCTGCTTTCCAATTATTGTTTGTTGTAAATCGTCGTCGTCGTCGTTTTCTATTGGCTTCTCAACAAACAACGCGTCATCCTCATTTTTTGCTGGCTTCTTAGATTTTTCCACAAGTTTATTCAGAGGAGCGGTTATGGGGTTCAAAAGTCTATCCAATGCTTCATCTTTGTTACTTTTCTCCAGCTTCAGAGAAAAATATTTCTTCCGTATGTTTCTTGCAACAGTATTAATTCGTTTCTTGACATCTCTGTCAGCTTTACTCAAAACAGGCGGAGTCATTGCAACAACTCTACGACAGGTCTTGATACAGGTCCGTCTACACAGACAGCTTTTCGAGACAGGTCAGTCTACGCAGACAGCTTCTTTTAGGCCAGGTCAGTCTACACAGACAGCTTTTCAGGACAGGTCAGTCTACACAGACAGCTTTTCGAGACAGGTCAGTCTACACAGACAGCTTTTCGAGACAGGTCAGTCTACACAGACAGCTTTTTCGAGACAGGTCAGTCTACACAGACAGCTTTTCAGGACAGATCAGTCTACGCAGACAGCTTTTTCGAGACAGGTCAGTCTACACAGACAGCTTCTTTTAGGACAGGTCAGTCTACACAGACAGCTTTTCGAGACAGGTCAGTCTACACAGACAGCTTCTTTTAGGACAGGTCAGTCTACACAGACAGCTTTTTCGAGACAGGCCAGTTTACACAGACAGCTTTTCGAGACAGGTCTGTATGCGATAACGTCTTTAGTAACACTGAAGCTGGTGTAATCACTTAGGGAATTATAAAGGTATCAAACTGGCTCCTGTAGCGTCCTTTGCACATATCGCAATCCTTGACAATAACCAGAAATCCATATTTCTCTTTCCAGCACTCTGAACAGAGCATTTTGAATTTTTCCAGCGACATATCTGTATTCACGTGATCATCGTAGACATGTTTCAGATTCATATCGTCTTGCTTGAATAAAATCAACACGTTTGCGTTATCTCGCACCAATTGTTTGGGCACTTTGGAATACGTTTGACACAGGTAGAATGAATCGACTGCATTATGTCGACCCATGCAAAAGTAGTTTCGTATCTTGTCCTGTTTCTCGCAAGCCACATCGTCGAATATAAATACAGAATCTGGTTTCGTATTCTCCGGATCCAACACCATATCATTATCACTGAAAGCCTGAAAGGTTACACCTGGAACATTTTTCAGCACTTGCTCGAGGAACTTGTATTTCTCCTGATATAGTGACTTTGAATAAACGTAGACATTCTCGAATCTGAGTCCGTTCGGGTCGGTTAGCAGACTCAGCATCACATTGGTTTTCCCCGAATTACTAGGACCACAAATAATTGCTCTAATCGTATTTGGCAAAAGCTCACTATGTCTATTCCTCTGCTCACTCATTCCTTTTTCAGGCAAATCGAAATTAAAATCAACTCTGATGGTGAGTTTCTGTTTTTCTGCGCGCATCTTTTATAAAACAGTGTTTACTTGACCACTGCCTCAGTAGCAATGGAGACACTGAAGGGTAAAGGTCTCCTAAATAGTGGTATCAACAAGCTACCGTTCGAGCTCCATCTCCCAGGCTATTCCTATTGTGGACCTGGTACGAAACTTGCTGAACGTTTAGCCCGAGGTGATCAGCCGAAAAACAAGTTGGACGCAGCTTGCCGAGAACACGACATTGCATACTCTGAAAACAGGGAGGATTTACATAAAAGACATCAAGCCGATAAGGTGTTGGAGAACAGGGCTTGGGACGAGTTAAAGCCAAAGATTCTAGTTTCGGTGAGAAGAGTGCAGCTTGGCTGGTGACAAACGTGATGAAAGCCAAACGTAAACTCGGTATGGGCATGCGTCGACGACGACGACAACAAACTAAACCGTTCAAATCGTGCATCTTGAACAAAATTAAAAAACATGTAAAACAGTATGGCAATGTAGGAGGCGGTCCAGGAGGAGAAATACCAACAAAGGAAAACATAAAATTGGCACTGAAAGCTGCCCGCATGACAATCAAGCAAATTGGTGGCCGAAAAAAAGTGAAATTACCTCGAGTTATCAAAGTGCCCAAAGTTGGAGGAGTTTTACCTTTAATTCCCATATTTGCTGGTCTCAGTGCGATGGGTGCATTGAGCGGAGGGGCAGCGGGGATTGCGAAAGCCGTAAATGATGCCCGAGCAGCAGCCGACAAGCTCAAAGAATCTCAAAGACATAATCGGGCCATGGAAGCCATTGCCTTGGGTAGGAAGGGGAGCGGTTTATATCTGGCTAAACACAAGACCGGACATGGATTGTTTTTGAAAAAAATGCCAAAAAACTACCAGTGAAGCTACCCAAACGAGCGCTAAGCGATAAAGACATTAGATATCTGACATCCAAATTGAAAATAGCCAATTTCCGTGGAGTGTTTATGCGTGATACATTGCCGTCTAGACCGAGAAAAATCGAATGTGGCGTGATTAATTTGGACACAATCAGCGGATCTGGAACACATTGGGTAGCTTACAAGAAACGCGGAAACCTGGTTGAATATTTCGACAGTTTTGGCAACTTGAATCCGCCGAAAGAAGTTGTTCGCTATTTTAGGAATTGTGAAATTTTCTACAATCACGATCAGTATCAAACGTTCAATACATACAATTGTGGACATTTAGCATTAAGTTTTTTATTCAATAATTGATGATAATAAAATAATTATAAAATCAAGTGTGTGTTTAGTAGAAGCATTAGTCATGTCTCAGACGTTCACGTTGAAAGGTCGCTCCAGTTGTTTAACTGTTGACATTAATCCACCAATAGAATTAGACTCTAGATACAGTTATTCGCTAGCCCTAATTTCCTTGAGTACCTGGAATTCTATTCCAAACATCGAGTCTGGACGAAACAAGTTTTACTACTACTACGCGAGTGGCAAAGACGACGAGCAGGAGCGAGTAATCGAAATTCCAACAGGGTCGTACGAAATTGCCGATATCGAAAGCTACCTTCAAAAGCAATTGGCTGCGAATAGTGGTGGTGGTGGTGCTGCTACTAGTGGTGATAATTTACTGTCTTTAAAACCGAACAATAACACTTTAAAGTGCGAGCTCAAGAGTGTTTACGATATAGACTTTGAGCCCCAAGATAGTATCGGACAATTGCTGGGCTTCTCACCACTCATCCTAGATGCAAACACGCTACACGAATCCGATATTCCAGTTGAGATTATACAAGTGACTACTATACGAATTGAGTGCAACATTATCTCCGGATCCTATTATACAAACAATCCTTCGCATACATTATACGAATTCACGCCGGCCGTTGATCCAGGATATAGTATAATTATTGAGCCGAGAAATCTGATTTATCTTCCGGTGAATAGAACCAGCATCGATAACATCACCATAAGTATTTTGGATCAGGAAGCAAGACCTGTCAATTTTAGAGGCGAAGAAATCGTTGTAAAATTGGAACTCAAGAAACATGGTTTTAGTTTTTAATCAGCAGCAGCAACGACATATAAGTAGTGGATACGTTCAAATATTTCACCCGGTCAACGTGGATGAATCCATTTCTCGAGAAGAATGGCATACATATCATCCATTCACAAAATCATTCAACTACAGTGATGTGATTGAGATAGTTATCAACCAGCAAGATGTCTTTATGGACATTAGTCAAGCTGAGCTTTACATTGAAGCCAACTTTAAGGAGGACAATACAGTGGCAGGTGCTGGTGGTGGTGGTGGGACGACAGGAACATGTTCGTTAACAAATAATGTGGGAGCCTTTCTGTTCGAGACCATAACTTATGAATTGAACGGAAGAGAAATTGAGAAAGTTCGAGATCCTGGACTGACAAGCACGATAAAAAGTTTGCTATGCTTTAATGAACACGAAAGCAAAGCACTAGACGTCGCAGGATGGGGTACGCCGCTCAAAACCCTGAATGAAACAACAAAAGACTTTAATTTGCTAATACCGGTAAATTTTCTACTGGGTGTTTTCGCCGATTACACTAGTGCAGTTATGGGAAAACAGAAGCTGAAACTTGTTCGAGCTAGAAATGATGACAATTGCTACGTAAACTCTACAGGCGATAAAAAGGCTACTATATCAATATCGACGATTGAGTTGCGAGTTAAACATATTTATCCCAACGATGTCCTAAAACTGCAATTGTTGGAGGAAATTTCCCGAAATAAACCAATCTTTTTCGGGTTCCGTGATTGGGAAATTCACGAATTGCCCGCAATGAGAAACACAAAGAAAGATGTTTGGACTGTGAAATCAATGTCGGAGAGAGCTCGATACGTTATCGTATTTTTCCAAACTGCCCGCAAAGACAACTATCAGAAAGACGTCACATATTTCGATAATGTCAACATTACCGATATCAAACTATTCCTAAACTCTGAAGTTTACCCCTACGAATCTTTGAATCTGAATTTCGACAACAGACAATATGCCGAAGCGTATCGCATGTACACCGAATTCCAGAAATCCTATATGGGAAAGACCTATGCTGAACCGTTACTGGATTTCAGCTCGTTTGCAAATCAATGTTTGTTTGTAATAGACTGTTCGAAACAGAATGAAGCTTTGAAAAGTAGCACAGTCGATGTTAAGCTCGAGCTGCACAGTTCTGAAAATTTTCCAAGAGATACTCGAGCCTATTGCATCATTGTACATGACAGAGTTTTGGAGTATTTGCCTTTATCAGGCACTGTCCGTAGCTTGATTTAGTCAGTTGCCGTCGTCTGTACGCCTTGTCAAGATGAAATTTGTAGTCGTCGACCTGCAAGGTTTCTGCACGCCTGAATTTTTCGCCAAAGAACTAGCCATCTACGATGGTAAAAATATGCAAAGCTACATGTTCAAACCTGCAATTCCGTTCCATGAGCTCAAACAAGACTATAAAAGGCAAGTGAAATATCTATGTGGAAATCATCATGGTATCTACTATAATAATGGCGAACTGGACTATCAAGAAATTTATTCCATTGTCTATGAGAATCTACGAGATGTTGACGTCATCTATGTCAAGGGCCACTCAAAGCATGAGTTTCTAGCCAAACTTTTATCCGAAATTGAAACAAAACGCCTGCCTCTTCCTCATATTGTTAATTTAGAAATTACTAGTGCTGCTAATAATGTACCAAAGTTAGATAAGAAACAACCTATACACTGTACTTTTCATAGCTTAGACTTGTGTATTTGTAGTGTTAATAATGCATTTACTCTGTACGATTATATTGTAAGCCTTTTACCAAAAAATAAAAATAAATATGATTTTTGAAAATTACTCTAATGGTTTTAATTATTATTATTATTGAATAAATCGAGTTGGAAGAAACTATAATAATTTGTCATTGCAAGACCATTGCCTTTATTGCGTCGAAATATTTCTTTGTTTTTCATAGTATCGGGTTTCAGTTTCCCGTCAACAACGTTATCTTTATTTTCGTGGTACCGCAGATGAAAATAATTTCAAGAACTCTGTCGCCATTCTTCTGTGGAAAATGTGAACCCAGCAGTTTTTTTTTTGGACAAAAGCTGTAGTGCCGTGTGCACACGGGATAGAGAGATATCGCAAAGAGCGTCATGCAGTATTAGCGCCCACGTTATTTTAACATTAAATCTATGCCTGAAAAGACTGAAATAGGCAGGTAATATAGGTCATGTTTAGTTTTGTTGTGTTCCAATTGAGTAGCTCCATTGCTTAAAAAGCTAATAATAATAAAAATTAGCATTTAAATTTCAAATCCTCTCTGACCTTGACGACGATCATAAACAACACAAATCACAACAAGGTACAAGTAGATAAGGTTATAAAATAGCGTAAGCAAACAGGCAACTTTTACGTAGAACTGTTTTGCGATAACTCTCTATTGGCGACTCAGAAAATTCTGCCTATATAAGAGCCAACGACGCTTCCCAATTGTTAGTTCACACTTTTGCCGCCTATCAACAACAACAACACCAACAACAACAACAACACCAACAACAACAACAAAAACAAAAACAGTGATAGTGAGTGTCTGTTTGTGTACTCTAAAATCGTAAGTGAATTTTTAATTTTTCGCGTAGATTAAATAAATGTTGTTTTTTGGTTATAGATGGATCTAAAAAAATTGAACGTTGCATGTTCTGTTGTTACAGCTGACAACAGGAAACCGGTTGCAAAACTACAGGACCTGCCGCAAAATACGCCTGAACAGATCCTGTCGGCCAAACTGGTGCAAACCAAATTTGGTAAAAGCGTGCTATTGGAGCTGACTGAAAAGGTTGTGTTCCTGCCAAAGCGTGCCACAGAAGCTTTCAAGCCGGTTATTGAACAGTTTGATACCGGAGCTTACAGCGTGATATACAGGGGCCAGAAAGCAATACCCGGTGTGCCGAATCTAGTGTGTGATTTCCAAATTGTACAGGGCAATTAAGTTCTCTGCTTACCAGAGAGAGAGATAAGGTAAGTTTCAATTACATACACTATTCAAAGGTGATTAGTTTTTCGGAAATTTTTATTTGTAAAAATATTTTTCAATTTCTTATCATTTATTTATTTAATCTAATGATTTGTTTGTTGGTTATGGATGTATCTTTGAACGTAGCGTTTCTGTTGTTGCAGCAGCAGCCAGCAGTAGCCAAACTACACGAGTTGCCTGAAACCACAACAGATCTTGTCACAGCGTGCTGTTGCTGGAATTGGTGGTTGTCTTCCTGCTACGCCAACGAGCTACGGAAGGATTCGAGAGAGAGAGAGGGTAAGTTTCAACTTTGTAAATAAATTGATTGATCTTTAGCCACATACATATACGTACACTATGAATGCTTCAAAGGTCATTAAAGAATCTCAAAAGTTGATTTTTGTATTTCAAAAGTTGCGTAAAATTATTTTTGATAATTTTGCACAAAGAGACAAAACAATTTGGTGCAAACGTTTAACTAAAAAAATTTGCTCGTGCAATAAAGTTGTTCGTAATGCTACAAAACTCTCAGTTGGTCTTCAACGAAAACTGCAAACAATTATTCAACAGCTTAAACTGATTAGAAAACTAATTTCAAAACAACACCAACATGTAGGAACAGGTTTGAGTGGTTCAGCAGCAGCAACAACACCACCACCACCGCTTTCAAAGAGGGTTTTATGGGAAAATGTTTTATCTTGTTTTCAGGGAAGGGTACGAACTGGGATTATCATCAATTTAATTCACAAGGATGTCGATCAATTTTTGAATGATGCATTTAGGATATTTCTGAAAAAAGTCACTGAAATTTTACGTCAGTTTCCATTAATTAAAGTCAATACAACATTTTGTGGTGAATTTATCAAAGCAAAAAATGATCGAGATGTTTGTGACGTTAAATATTTCAATACCAAAAATGTCATCATTGATGTTGGAACAGATATTTTTGATTGGTTCAATGATCATGTACGAGATGAAATTTTGAACAAGCTTTCGGAATTTCAGGAGCGCGATTCGGGCTTTGCATTACGTAGAATACTTTATTTGGAAATTAATATAAATAAAATGGAAATTGGAAACGGGTCATCTTACATTAAATTACCTATTGAAATTTCAAAGAAACGGGCTTGCATCAACATTAAGAATTCTGATGAAGCTTGTTTCTATTGGTCTGTGGTATGTGGTCTCTTTCCCTCCTCTAACAATAAGGAGCGAACATCAGCATACCCATATTATAGGTCTGTTTTGAATACAAAAAATCTACCTATCCCAATGCCCCTCAATCAAATTCAAAATTTTGAAAAGTTAAATAATGTTTCGATTAACGTTTACGGTTTGGAACTGAATGTGACCAATAATAAACAATTTTACACAGTAGCACCGGTTAGATTAACAAAACAAAAACTAGATAAACACGTCAATTTGCTGATTGTTCAAAACAAATATTATCCAAAAGTAGACGATTATGATTTTGAACAACCAGCAGAGCTACAAGATGAGGAAATTAGGTATCATTATTGCTATATTAGCAACTTGTCTGGACTTGTATCCTCGCAGCTTAGTAAACATAAAAGTAAGCAATTTATTTGTGATAGGTGTTTAAATTATTTTGTATCGGAACAGCGCCTAATTGAACATGAAAATTTGTGCTCCAGATTAAATGATTACAAGATTACTTTCCCCAAATATGAACACGTTGAATTTCGAAATTTTACTTACAAACAACACACACCTTTTGTCATCTATGCTGATTTCGAAAGCATACTTCAAAATTTAAACAACAGTAAAATTTCGGAAAAAACTGGTAAATATCAGAAACATGTTCTATTTAGTGCTGGATACTACCTCAAATGTGGGTATGATGATTCCCTATCCTATTTCAAAAGTTATCGAGGGGTAGACTGCATGCAATGGTTTGTTGAACAAGTGTCTCAAATGTCAAAATTTATTTATTCCAAATTTAAACATATTGTACCTCTTATTGCTAGTGAAACTATAAGCTTGTCCAATGTGTCGTCGACACATTGTCATATTTGTGAGAAACCTTTTACAAACAGCGATAAGATTGTTCGTGATCATGATCATTTTACGGGGAAATTTCGTAATTTTGCGCACCAATCCTGCAATCTAAACTATCGTAAGCATTTTATAGTTCCAGTAGTTTTCCATAATCTTTCCGGCTACGATATTCATTTCGTAATCCGAGAGCTTGCTAAGCATGGTCACGTGAGCGTCCTACCCGTGAACAAAGAAAAATACATTTCGATCACCTACAGGGAACCTAATAATGGGCTGCGTTTCAGATTCATTGATTCACTAAGATTTTTGGGTGCCTCTTTGGATGAACTTGTCTCCACCTTGAACAAAAAGGACTTGCTGATATTGAAAAAAGAATTTTCAGACTTGGAGCCGTCAAAATTTCAACTATTAACTCAGAAAGGTGTCTTTTGTTATGATTATATCAATGATTTTTCAATATTAAACGAAACTTCTCTACCTTCCATCGATAAATTCTACAACAAGTTAAATGATGAACATTTAAGCGATGAAAAGTTCGCTCACGCCCAAAATGTCTGGCATTTATTCAAAATTCAAAATTTAGGTGAATATTCTGATCTCTATTTGAAAACTGATATTTTACTTTTGGCCGATGTTTTTGAAAATTTTCGCAAAAACTGTATAGCTACACACAAACTAGATCCAGCGTGGTATCACAGCATGCCTGGTTATACTTGGGACAGCATGCTCCAATTTACGAAATGTCGTTTAGATATTCTTCGGGACATTGATCAGATAATGTTTGTGGAGCAGGGAATTCGTGGAGGCATTTCCGTATGCGTGAATCGTTATGCTGAGGCCAATAACAAATATATGGATACATATGATGAGTCAAAAGAATCAAGGTATTTGCTCTATCTCGACATGAATAATTTATATGGAAAAGCAATGACCGAGCCCCTACCTTACGGTGGTTTTGAGTGGGTGGACGGAGACGACGACGACCTTAAAAATTTTGATGTTATGGCAGTGGAAGACGATTCTCCAGAGGGCTACATCCTGGAAGTTGATTTGGAATATCCTAGACACTTACATGATTTGCATAAAGATTTACCATTCGCGGCAGAACATCGTAAGCCGCCAAATTCAAAGTTACCGAAATTAATGACCACGCTGTATGACAAGAAAAACTATGTTATACATTATCGAAATTTAAAACAGGCACTGAAACATGGCTTAGTTCTGAAGAAAATTCGCAAGATTTTAAAATTCAAGCAGTCAATGTGGCTCAAGCCCTATATCGAGCATAACAATAACTTACGTAAACAGAGTAAGAATGACTTTGACAAAAATCTTTTCAAATTGTTCAATAACGCGGTGTTCGGAAAGACTATGGAAAACATACGAAATCATAGGATTGTGAAATTTGTAAAGACGTGGGAAGGGCGGTATGGTGCAAAAAATTTAATATCTAGTCCAAGATTTCATAGCAGAACCATTTTAGATGATGATTTATTGTTGGTTGAGTTGAAGAAAGCCGAACTATTTTTCAACAAACCATTGTATGTAGGCATGTCGATTTTAGATATTTCGAAAATATTCATGTATTCATTTCACTACGACTACATGTTGTCCAAATTAGATTCTGAAAAATGTCACATTCAATATATGGACACCGACAGCTTCATATATGACATCGAAACCGATGATGTATATGAAGAAGTCATCAAGGCCGACTTGTCTAAATTCGATACATCAGACTACCCTCCAGATAACCCCTATAACATACCGCAGGTCAATAAAAAGGTTTTAGGTTTAATGAAAGATGAACTGAATGGTGATATCATGACTCACCAAGTAGGCCTTAGATCCAAAATGTACAGCTTCAAGACCCTTAAGGGAAAAGTTGTGAAAAAATCGAAAGGCGTCAAAAAAAATATAGTCAAATATAAAATTGCATTTGAAGATTACGTTGATTGTTTGAAAAATTTCAAAGAAAGTACCGTAACGCAGAGAACCATTCGGTCTTTTCAACATAATGTGTTCAGCATTGAACAATCAAAAATTGCACTAAGTCCAGCTGACGATAAACGTTTCTTAGTACCCAATTCCTTCAATACTCTTCCCTGGGGGCATTATAGTCTTGATGTTGGTGACGAATTAAAAGTATAGTAATGTTGAGCATCAATATGTTTTCTCTCTTTCTCTCTCTCTCTAACGCGTATATGTATGTATTATGTCAATTAATTTATAAGGTCAATATTAATAATTGTTTGTATATTTGGAATAATGTATTATTTTATCTCTCTCTCTCTCTAACTCGTATAATGTATATATTATGTTAATTAATTAATAAGGTCACTAATAATAATTGTATATTTGAAATAATGTATTAATCTATCTATCTCTAACTCGTACTATGTATATATTATGTTAATCAATCGATAAGGTCACTAATAATTGTATATTTGAAATTATGTATTAATCTATCTCTCTCTAACTCATATTATGTATATATTATATCAATTAATCAATAAGGTTACTAATAATTGTATCTATTTTAATAATCTATAATGTTTTAATAAACAGTTCAATAATTATTGTATTTGATTTTTATTTTTCCGACAGCATCCTGCTATGCGACACAAAAAAACTTGACACATGTACTCTAAATGGCGCCACGGACGTGACCCAGGTCGCTATGACGTCATCACAGAACCCGAACCATAATTAAATATACGTAGCGATTTCGAAACGACTCGGAACAATCCCTTCCACGCACACTCCATATTACAGGAACCTGTAATTCCCCGAACCATAATTAAATATACGTAGCGATTTCGAAACGACTCGGAGCAATCCCTTCCACGCACACTCCATATTACAGGAACCTGTAATTACCCGAACCATAATTAAATATACGTAGCGATTTCGAAACGACTCGGAACAATCCCTTCCACGCACACTCCATATTACAAGAACCTGTAATTCCCCGAACCATAATTAACTATACGTAGCGATTTCGAAACGACTCGGAACAATCCCTTCCACGCACACTCCATATTACAGGAACCTGTAATTACCCGAACCATAATTAACTATACGTAGCGATTTCGAAACGACTCGGAACAATCCCTTCCACGCACACTCCATATTACAGGAACCTGTAATTACCCGAACCATTCCTGTCGATCAATTGCAAGAATTCACCACACTCACGACAGATGGCGCCATGATGTTTGACAAGATGGCGTCGACGATGCATCCACCTTCGTGTCAACGACGGCGCATCCACCACGTGTCAAGAATGAAAGATTGAGGTTATGGTCGGATTTTGATGCTAGGACCCGCTTTGACTATCTACTTACTCCTGATTCAGAAATGATATGACCGAGATAAGAGATTTCTTTACGGAGGAATTTACATTTGTCGGGTTGTAACTTTAAATTATTATTTCCGAGTCTGTCGAAAACCGCTTCAAGACGTGAGACATGTTGATTTAGATCTGATCCATAAATAACTATGTCGTCTAGATAAACGAAACACTGTAACCCTTGTAAACCAGTAAGAACTGCATTCATTAGTCTTTGAAAACAAGCGGGTGCATTTTTTAATCCAAAAGGCATTCGATTAAATTCCCAGTGACCTAAAGGTGTAGTGAAAGCGGTTTTTGGTTTATCTTCTTCTCTCATTGGAATCTGATGGAAACCAGAAGCCAAATCGAGTGTGGTGAAATATTTACTATGGCCTAATTGATCTAAAATTTCTTCGATATTTGGCATTGGATATGCATCACCAACTGTAACTTCATTCAATTTTCTAAAATCAACCACTACGCGCCATTTTTGTTCCCCCGAAGCGTCCATTTTTTTTGGTACTACCCATAGAGGGGCAGACCAAGGCGATGCAGACGGTTGAATTATTCCCTGTTGTAACATTTTATTGATTTGTTTATTAACTTCGGTTTTATGAATTTCTGGGTATCTGTACGTTTTTGTATGAATGGGCTTAGAATCAGAGATGTTTATTTCATGTTTAATAGTGTTAGTACAACCAAGGGTATCTCCAGGTAGAAAGAAAATATCTTCATAATTTTCACAAAGATTAGTTATGAAGCTCTTTTCTTCTTGGTTTAAATGGTCTAATCTAAGATTTTGTTTCAATAGTTGGCTCCTATTTTTAATAAAATTATTTTCAGTACTTTGTTCCGAAGCAAAATAACAGTAGCTTTCTTTAGGAATCTGTTCTAAATAGATTGAAATAGGTTTTAATTGAAAATCAATTACTTTTGAGTTTAAGATTTTTGCAAAAGCTTTATTATTTGAATTTACTTTAGTCAATGCTCGGGATAAATAGATTCCCTTAGATATTTCCATATCTGGTATGATCCCTTCTTTTATTTCCGGGTTTAGAACGTTGATTTCTATTATTGTTTCCGTACGAGATTTGAGAACAAAATAAGAACCAGTGTTAGGATTAGCGTTTAATCCGATAGGGATTTGAAATGGCAATGAGTTTAGAGATAGAGTTCGTTTTTTAAAATCGATTTTTGCGTTTTGATCTTGAATAAAATCCAATCCAATTAGACCGTCATAAGGGACGTTTGTAGCCTGATTTAGTATGTGGAATTTTATGTTCAAAATCTGATTGTTAATGTTAAAAGGAATAGTGGTAGTTCCAACTGTTTGAATTGGAGAATTAGGACAGAGTCCATGAAGAGATATTTTTTCTGAAGGAACCAATTTAGTTATCTCAGGATTGAGTTTGTTGGCTTTTATCAATGAGCAGCTTGCACCAGTATCAAGTAAAAATCGGAGTTTTTTGTTTTGATTTTTTGAATATTTACTTTCTAGTCAATGAAACTTGAGCTATTTTCAGCAAGAAATATTGTTAGTTCTCGTCGTTCTCGAACACCGCTAAAGTTTTGAGATGATCCTCCAGTGAGGTGTTCGTCATTGGAGGAGCGTTGGAGTTTAAAGAATTTGAATGACTTGGTTGATAATTTGGTACATTAGAATTGTATTGAATTGAATTAACGTTCGCGTTCTGCCTTGAATTCGTATGAGGTGAGTCGCGAAAAACTGGATTATGATTTGTCGAATTTCGATAAGGTCTTCTATTAATTTGATTGCTCGAGTTTTGGTTTAAGTTTTGAGAATTAGAGTTTTGATTCCTGTTATTATGTTGATAGTTTGAGTTTTGGAAGTTAGAGTTTGGATTTCTATTATTACATTGATAGTTTGAGTTTTGGGAATTAGAGTTTTGATTTCTATTATTACATTGATAGTTTGAGTTTTGGGAATTAGAGTTTTGATGAGATTGGTTAGTATGCTGTCGATTAACATGGAAATTCATCGAATTATTAGATTTTCCTGCATTATTATTATATTGTCTTTTTCTACATTCTTCAATAACATGCCCTTGTTTTTTGCAGTAACGACAAAATATCTGATTATTCGTAAACAAAGTTCTTACGTTTGCATCATGATTTCTTGTTTTGAAACAATTATTAGTAGAATGCGAGTTGTTTTTGCAATTTTTGCAAAACTGAGTTGAACTGCGCGATATAGCCACAGCGCGTTCTTCAGAAATAGCTGCACTATACGCAGAATTAATCGAATCAAAATCTTTCCATCTCAACATTCGCGAAATTTCGGGTTTCGAATGATAAATAAATCTATTTAAAGCAATTTCGTTCAACATTTTCAGTTTTCCAGGAATCTCTTCCGGTTCTGTGCAATTTTGTTGAGTAGTAGATATCAATCGCGAGTTAATTGTTTCCAAACGTTGAAAAAAGTCTTTCACTGATTCGTTAGGACTTTGTTTGCAATTATTTAGCTCTTCCATTAATTGAACGTAATGTTTTTTGTCTTGATATAAAGTTTTTAAAGCGTCTTTTAAGGTATCCCAATTATCAAAGTTTTGGGTAGCTAACTGTTCTTTAGCTTTGCCACCGATTCGAGATAAAATAAAATATAAAAGAGGATTTTTCTGATCGTCCTGTGCTAATACATTGGCATTATTACAATTCGCTAAAAATTGCCCTAATTCAAGACGATTGCCATCAAAACTATTAGGTATTAGTTTGCATAAAAAATCTACGGAAAACCTACCATTATTTGGGTTGGAATTTGACGAAGGAAGTTGATTAAAAATGTTTTGAAAAGTTTCTAATAATATTGTTTGTAGGTCTGGGTTTACGGCAGGAGGAGTCATAGTGGCATATAAGTATTAATAAAGGAAATAAAACAACAGTTGTGTATTCAAAAATTTAATAAAGGAGTTAGACAAACAAAAGTAACCTCATTAAGAGACAAAAATCACTTACCAAAAAACTTGAAAGCTAGTGGTTACACAACAACTGTGATTCAATCCAATACTGGTCAACGCTGATGATAGCTTTGGCTGACTATGGTATGTCTTGAATCTTTGTATCCAAATCCTGCTGGATCTTGCTAGATACTTCTGAATCCTACCGACTGCGCCAAAATCTGTTGTGATCCTTCAGTATTTTGCCTTGGTTAAAACTACTTTTGTTTTTGGTTTGAAACTTGTAGCTTTATTAGGTAATGGAATATAGAATGAAATTGAACTACAGCAAAAGTAAGACTTATTTTAGAGAGAGTTTTAACAAAATGTGTTACTACGACTGAAGCTGTCTTAAGACTGTCTTCTTGCTTCACTAGATCTCTTACAAATCGACCATTACATCCCTTCTAAAACGTTTCTAAAACCTACATAATTACAACTGGAAAACCCTAAATAAATATTGGCAATAAATGACAGTCTGTTCGCCCAAAGAATGACCATTAAGGATATTTGGGAATTTTGGGGTTTATGGTGGACAAATGTTTAATTTATTTACATACAATATCTTTGGGTTCTTTAACAGAAAGTCTGGGTCATATAATAATATTGCTTTCGGCGACGTCGAGACATTATTTGGAAATTTTGGGGTTTATGGTGGACAAATGTTTAATTTATTTACATACAATATCTTTGGGTTCTTTAACAGAAAGTCTGGGTCATATAATAGTATTGCTTTCGGCGACGGCGAGACATTATTTGGGAAAGTATTCGAGGGTCGTAAAAAGTACAATGTCATGATATTATGGAGGAATATGACACCATTGTCCGAAACAATTTTTTCTGGAATACCGAAATTAGCAAAAATCGTTCTTAATTCTTTAATTGTAGCACTTGAAGTCCTTGAAGGGATATATTTAATATCTACCCATTTAGAGAAAGCGTTTATAATGAGTAAAAAATTGTTTCCGTTTTTTATAGCGAAATCAATGTGTATGCGCTCAAATATCCGAGAACATGTAGGCCACTTTACATGTGGTTCAGTCGAATTACCAGACTTTTGACAAATTATACAATTTTTCACATTTTTTTCCAAATCATTATCCAAGCAAGGCCACCATACTATGCTTCTTGCTAACATTTTGGAACGTACCATACCTGGATGATGCTCATCATGTAATAAGTTTAAAATTTTTGTTTGAAGAGATTTAGGTGTTATTACTCGTCTACTCCATAAAAGACAATCTTCATCAATGAACAATTCAAACCTTCTAACCCAGAATAAGGGACTGAAAAGCTTATACAGCACCCAGCCCATATTGAGATGCGTCACATGTGAGAAGTATCGGTTTACTTGGGTCATAATATGTTAAAATATTAGAAACCTCAATTAATAAGGATTTACATTTCATAAAACACTCATTACATTCCTTTCTCCAAATCCAATTTTGATTCATTTGTAGCAACTCGTGCAATGGTCTGAATATTCGGTATAAATCTACCATAAAAATTTATCAACCCAAGAAATGCCCTTAATGTAGTTACATTATATGGTTTTGGGGCTATCCTTATCAGTAGGTCTTATACTTTCACTGTCAATGGTGTATTCCAAATAATTCACACTTGATTTGAAAAATGAACATTTTTCAAAGCATATTTTCGACCCTGCATCACTTAATTTTTTTAGAACAATTTCTACCTTCTTTTTACATAAATCTAATTCTTCATCGCAGATCAGTATGTCATCAATATAACAACATACATTATTTAATCCAAATAACACCCTATCCATTGTCGCTTGAAAAATAGCTGGAGCACTAGTAATACCAAAAGGCATCATTTTAAATCTATACAATCCTTGTATGGTATTAATAGTAACCAGCTCTTGCGCTTTTTCTGATAGTTCTAGTTGTTGATAAGCATTTTGCAAATCAATTAAGGTAAAAACCTTACCTTTCCTTACTGAAGCTAAAATATCACTTGGATTTGGCAAAGGATAATGTTCTGTTCGAGATACAGGGTTTATAGATACTTTGTAAACCCCACAGATTCTTACCCTTTTGTGCTCCCCTGTACCCTTTTCAATTACTATTATTGGAGATGCCCATTTGGAATGATTTACTTTTTCCAAAAAAAAACACGATACTTTTATTTTAATTCACTTACAAAAATCATCTGTTTCAATTTTCTTATTGATTGTCAATTTATTCACAAATTGAAAAGAAATGTTTAATTCTTTCATCCAATTTCGCCCTAATAACATTGGACTGACTAACTGAATCAACTTTGACAACCAATAAAGATAATTCTTTTTTTTGATCTCTAAAGCATACTGGAACATAATATTTTTCCTAACACCAAGATTTTGCTTCCAGCGAATGTATACAATTTTGTTTTAGATTCATACAATTGAAAATGGTAAAAATACCTTTTATAATGATCGAGCATCACTAACTAAAGATATGGAAGCACCGTGTCGGGTCGGGGAGGTTCTCTATAGATTTTGAAACGGGTTCCTTGTTCCCTTGGCTGGTTGGATTTAAATCAAAGGCACACGCGACGTAAATTATTAGTTATTTAATCATCTTTTGCATGAATAATCAGTATATTTACACTTTCCAAGATGTTGATCTCCACAACATTGACAACATTCCCTAAATTGCTTTGTTTTATTCCGGTTACCACTTGGTTCACTCTTTAACACATTTTTCTTTGAGATGAATGATCTTTTATCATAATGTTTTTTTTCTTGATTCTGTTTTGTATAATTGCATTCCCTGGACTGCACCTGCATCTCTTTTGCTTCCTTTTCCACCAATGGGTCTTTCCCACGTTTTTTTTTTATTTGCTTATCTGAAAGGGTAATCAAAATAAAGCCCAGAAAAATTTTTTTCGGATTTTTTTGGTACCGGGAAGGGCCTTAAATTTTTAATTGAAATTCAAAATTCTTAGGATGGTGACGTCACGCGCCTAGATTTTCTATTAGCTGCTTTCTTCAAGTGTTGCCATGCGGTTGCTGATTTCACGAAATTTCTCTACGAATTGTGTTCTTAACTCTCAAGAATTCGATATCGATAAACCATCGATCCCGCTCGATTCTCTATGAATTTAACCTTATTTTTGAAATGTAAATAAAGTGTAATTTTATTTTATTTATTTAAAAATATATAGCTGGAATGTACCTAAATAACTAAAATTGTGCCATTTCCTAGAGCCCATTTACCTCAATTTTTTGTTTTTATTGGGGCGTCTCCTATAATTTTGTGCTAAACACAAAATGTAGCAATTTCGAATTTGCTTGGCCCTGAGAAAATAACAACATAAGGTCCGTTTCACCAGGGTTCATACTTGACCTTGAAACTTGAAAAAAAAGGGTTGTCGTAGATCGATTCATATGACACATGCAATTTTTTTGACAAATTAAAATGAATGACTTTTGGTTAAGAACCGACAAACGTTTTTGACGTCAATGATTTATTTCAGTCAATTTTTATTTGTTAAACAAGGAAGGTAAATGCTGGTGGCAAGTACAAACCCTGGCGAAACAAACCTTACCTATATACCATTTAATTTTGTTTAAGAGTTTATTAAAATTGATAATGATTCCAGGTTTATAGGTACAATATACATTAAAAATGAAATATACCTACGTATATAGCTAGGTGTCAATTTATATAATAATAATAATATGTACAGGGTGTCCGAATTTGGATGGTTTTAATAGGAAACGTCAATTTCTGAGCGAGATACAGATTTCTTGAAATTTTGATTGGTGCAAACCGCATTTTGATATCTTCAACCGTTTAGCCGCTAGAGGGCGATTCTCGATTTTGAGCAATACTGTGAAATCTTCATAATTTTTTTGTTTATGAAAATAACTGATTTCCGTAAAAACTTCCTAGAAGCACTTTTTCAAGCAGAATTCAGTGACGTTTTCAGTTTTTTTCTATTCGGCCTCGATTTCAAGATATTGACCAAAATAAGATTTTTTTCAATAGTTCATTAGAAAGCTCTGCTTTTGCTGATTTCAATGATACAAATTTCGATAGGTTTATCTCTAACAGTTTTCGAGAAAAAAAATATTTCGGCTTTTGTCATAAGAAACAATGAGTTAGAATGAGACCTTTCTCAGTTTCCTTACAGATATAAAGTCGTTTTCTTACACATTGCTTCTTATGACAAAAACCGAAATAATTTTTTTTCTCGAAATCTATTAAAGATAAACCTATCGAACTTTTATCATTGAAATCAGAAAAAACCGAGCTTTCTAATGAGCAATTAATATAGAGTTTCCTATTGAAAAAAACCAGACTTTAATCAATCTCTCGGAGTTGGGACTAACTAGAAAAAAACTGAGAACGTCACTGAATTCGGCTTTAAAAAGTGCTCCTAGAAAGTTTTTACGGAAATCAATAATTTTCATAAACAAAAAAGTTATGATGGTTTCACATTATTGCTCAAAATCGAGAATCGCCCTCTAGCGGCTAAACGGTTGAAGATATCAAAATGCGGTTTGCACCAATCAAAATTTCAAGAAATTTGAGCCTCGGAGTGGGGGGTTCATTTTTTTGTATCTTGCTCAGAAATTGATGTTTCCTATTAAAACCATCCAAATTCGGATACCCTGTACATAAATCACCTAATCCTACTTACTTCAATGATAATATGATACAATTAACTTTCAATTTATTTATTTACAGAAACTTCATTTTAAAAGTTTCTACAACAATAATAAAATATGTATAACAATGTAGTAGTAACAAAATTATCACATAAAATATCCCTATTCTAGTTAGGTACATAATTCTAGAAATGTGTTTTTTAAACTGACAAAATTCAAATGAATCTAGATCATATTCATTGTATGTAAGTACCTACACATACATATAAGTGAGATTTTCGTTTTTCGGGCCCAATGGAGTTCTCTGTCAACACAATCTTTACCTATATTCTCAGCTCACAATGCTATTATTTGCTTCATCAGCCGCGACTCCTATTTGCTCTTATGTACTTTTGTGTTCTGGGGTTCTTCTACAGTTCTACACTGAACAGTAGGTACAATGTTGGCTTTCTCTTTTTAGTCTTCAGTTGTACATAACTAAACAGTATTGACTATATTCTGTTTTTGCTTTTGTTAATCTAAAAACCAAAATAAACCTTAGTAGAAGTAGGTAGGACAAAAGGTACTTTTAGGTTAGAATTCAGTTGTCAAATAAAGAGAATGGAATAGAAATCGATAAACCGCATTTATGTCGATATTTTTTTTCCTTTTCTATGTTGTTCATTCAACTAGAAAGAAAACATGTCGATAGGGAACAGCTTCGGCCGGTAAATCGGGCAACTAAGCGTGTTCTGATTGGTGCAAAATCTGGCGGACTATTTCAAATATTACCATTTTTTTTCCTTTAATATCTCCCTCAATAATTTTTTAAAAAATCAACCACATAGCCCTTTAAGTATTTTATCGGATAAGCTTCCAAACCATATGAATAAAATACTTAAATTCAGTTGAGTGGGAAAGACCCATTCCAAACTTATGGCAACTTTAAGCGCATCGGAAAACTTCTATTTTCAATAAAAAAAATTTTTGAATTTTTTCATTTCTAAGCCCTGCCACAAGTCTGTCCCTTAATGCTTCCTGTAGAAAAGCTCCAAAATTACATGTAAAGTCTATTTTTTTTTTAAAGATAATTCCCCAAGTCAAAAATTTAGTAACTATGTTGGCAACACAAGCAACATTGTATTGCCAACATAATGTCATTTTGACTTTTATCTTTTAAAAAAAAAAACAGATTTTAATGGCCATCTTTTTCAACTCAATGGCATATTCATTTATTGATTCAAGCTCCCTTTGCTCTCGCTTAGAAAATTGAAACCACTCTACAATTTCTAATTTGGCTGGTTGAAAATAACCAGTCAAAGCATTTTCAATTTCATCAAATGTCAAATTTTCTGGATCCTTTGGCATTGCTAAATTAATCAATATTTCATACACTTTAGGTCCCATCATCAGTAAAAATATGTGCTTCTTTTTATCGTCGGCTGTACTGTTCACAGTAAAATATAACTTTAATCTTTTCAAATAACGTAAACTGTTCCTTTGAAGGATCAAATTCCTTTAGACTGCCAATTTCTGTCATTTTTTTTTAGAAATCTTTCGCAGAGTTTTGAGATTTCCTTGATTTCGATGCAAATTTATATACTTTCAATTTAGAATTAAACTGATTACGTATCATTAAGTTAAGCACCATCCTCGTCGCCAGTTTTATGTTTCTAATAAAGGTTCTGGTACAAATAATTTTTTTTTTTTTTTTTTTTTTTTTTTTTTTTTGGCTTTGAGCATAGCTCACTTAGCCACGAAAACATAATTCAAAAGTTCAAACTTTAGCTAACCATTCACCCAACGATATACAGATAAAAAAAAAAGGAAGGAATCTAGCAAAAAGGATAAACACATGGACACACGCTTCTCGTCCTGGGGTCTATGCAGGACATTTTTAAACTTTAACAAAACACAGGTGGACCCGGTTAGGAAGGATGTAACATATAAGGAAAAAAAACATAGGAATCGAAACAATCTCTAATTATCTTTCAAATAAGGACTTTACATAATTTTAAGTAATTAATAAATATATTTTCCAAGTTATCATCTGATAAAATAAGCTTAATTAAACCCTTGTGGTTCATAGGTATGAGATGGAGTTTTTCCAATTCTCTTCTTAAGAATGAAGTTGCCAATTCATTGTGTCTACAACTAAATAATCTATGATTCAAATCATCTTCAGATTGGTTATCACAAAAGCATCGCGTGTTCTCGCATAACTTAAGCTTATACATGTGTTTATTAAAATTTCCATGCCCAACTAAAAATCTGAAATAGGAAACAAACACATTTCTGGAGAATTTAAAACGTTCCATTAGTGGCTTTTTATTCAATCTAGGATAAAAGGAGTTATACAAATTAGGGGAGTTAACTGCCATTGCAATATAATTACTGCGCCAAACTTCCCAAGATCTTTTTTTGATTATTTCGAAAAAGTCCGAATATGGAGTAATTTCCAGGATCTCTTCTGATACGATCGCCTCTCTTGCTGCATTGTCAACCAATTCGTTGCCTTTGAGACCTGTATGTCCCTTAACCCATACAAACTTGACAGAAATATTTTTAGAGCACAAAACAGAGAATACCTCCAATACTTTGGCTATAATAAGATTCTTACAATTCATCGCATTTTTGAGAGACTTCAAAACTGACTGAGAATCAGAGAGAACAATAGCTTTGAAAATATTTCCCTTTGACAATATATGATCTAATGCTTTCAATATTGCTAGTGCTTCGGCAGTGAAGATAGATGCATTATTTTCACATTTGTATTTTTTAACATAATTCAATTCAGGTATAGCAATTGCACATCCTACTCCTGAACTATTTTTAGCCCCATCGGTATATATTTGAAGATAATTTTCATTCTTGCTTAAGACTTCCCTTAAATGGATAGAATTTACTGAGGGCAACTCCGAAAAATTCGGAAATAGAATTTCAGGTTTGAGATATATCAAATCAGATGGAAAATGAAATAGTATATATTTGTCTTGTTTTGTTATAATATTATGAAATTCTGATGTATTTACAAATGCATCCGCTAAAACAGGACTTTTCTTATTTCTCCAGTATGACTGAGTTAGATTAGAAATATTCAAGATAGAAATTTTATCAAGCAACGAGTTATGTACGTATTGAACATTTTTAAGAATAAATTTTTCTGCTAGAATTTTTCGTCTTATTTCTAATGGAACTTCATTACATTCAGAAAGTAGAGCCTGGATTGGGGTAGAGCTAAAAGCACCTGTTACAAGTCTTAGAGCTTTGTATTGCAGCCTATCGACTTTAACAAGTCGGGATTTGCAAGCAGAACCATAAAACATAGCGCCAATATCCAAAATTGATCTTGTAAACGCTTTATATAACATTAAGCAAACTTGGGGATCGGATCCCCATGACCTAGATATTACTGCTCTCATAATATTAAGACTTTTTTCGGCCTTCTCAGTTATATAGCTAATATGTTCTTTCCAAGCCAATTTTTGATCCAACAAAACTCCCAAATACTTAAATGTTTCAACCCATGGGATAACACAGTTGTTAAGTGTAATTGTTGATGTTTTCTGTAAACGATGCCTAGTAAAAACCATCATGGCTGATTTTTTATTTGAAATATTGAAGCCATTGCTGAGAAAATATTGATTGCAAACATACATAATATGTTTTAGGTTGGTTAAGCATGCATGCATGCTTTTTTGCTTGGTATAGATACAAAAATCATCAGCGTATTGTAACTGAGAAGCATTTAACCCCATTGAATGAAAATCCGTTGTGTACATATTAAAAAGTAATGGGCTTAATACTGAACCTTGGGGGATGCCAGATGAGACAATTCTGGTTTCGCTAGTATCATTACCTATTCTAATGGATACGCCTCGATTGATATATAATCTCACTATATTATTAGCATTTGCTCTAGGCACATCAAATTGTACTAGTTTATCTATAAGGATTTCAAGATTGACATTTTCATATGCACTGGATATATCCAAAAATATAGCCGCCAAATAATCATTATCAGAAAATGTGTTCTGTACATCAGTAACTAAATGTGCCAGACAATCATTTACGCCGCTACCTCGCCTAAATCCGAACTGATGGGAAGGAAGTAATTTTTTAGATTCGCACCACCACTCTAAACGATATTTGATTATTCTTTCCAGAGTTTTTAACATACATGATGTGAGCGAAATTGGCCTAAACTCGTCAGTTTTACCTGGTTTGCATATTGGTACCACCAGTGCATTTTTGATTTTCGAAATATCATCACCTCTACACATAATTTTATTGAATGCGTCTATTAACAACTGCATAGCAGGGAGGGGTAAATGCTCTAACATACTATAAGTGATTCCGTCCGTACCTGGGCTAGTGTCTTTATGTTTTCTGACATTATTGATGAATTCTGATATAGAAATAGGTCGTGATAAAAAATGATCGCTTGACGCATTCATTGGTGCAATATCGCGTGACACAAAATCAGGTGCTATTTTATTCAACAAAATATTGACTGATTCCTGGGAAATTGTGTTGTTTATATGTGTATTTAAACCACCCTTTATCAAACTAACTCTATTCCAAATTTTGGAAGGAGGGCTCTGGGCGTTCAAACTACTACAAAAATTAGCCCAACTTTGTTTGGATTTTCTTTTATAGGTAAGCTTACACTTAGCTGTTAAATTATTACACTGAATGTAGTTTTGGAGATTGGAATTATTACGAAATTTTTTAAACATTTCTTTCCGACTGTTGGATAAAATTTGGCATTCCTCGTCCCACCATGGTACAAAGGGTTTTTTATTTTGAAAAACTCTTTTAGGAAAAAGTTGGTCGGCAGTTTCACCAATAACATTGATTAATATTGAAATAATTTCATTTGCCTTGTCCGGTACTTCCCTAAGGTTACTAATTTTGTCCTCTATGCATTGACCAAAGGAAACCCAGTTGGCATTTTTGAGTTTCCACCCAACTAAATTATGTGACGGCGCAAGATTACTTTTATTATTCAATGTCAATTTAACAGGAAAATGATCTGAGCCATAGGAATCTTGTAAAACTTCCCAAGACGAGATATTACTGATGTTTGAGGAAATAATAGTTATGTCTAAAGCGGAACTACTTGTGGCTCCTATTCTGGTATGCTCCCCTTCATTCCTTATTAGTAAATTGGGAAAATTGTCTAATGCATTTATTATTGTGTTCCCCGGTGCATCATTAATATTACAACCCCATAAAGTATTGTGGGCGTTGAAATCACCCCCAATTATAGAAAAGGACTTTACAGAAGAAAAAATTTTACAGTAGTCCGAAACACTTATTGCCACATTTGGTGGTCTATAAATAGACACAACAGATATTAACGTATTATGGATAGATATGTCTATACCACATAGTTCAATATTGATATTATCGAACTTTGGGAATTTGATATTAGAAAAGGAAATTGATTTTTTAATTAGTATAGCCACACCGCCTTTACCATTAATTCTATCTTTTCTTATAATATTAAAACCTTTAAGACTAATTTTGTACTCTGGTTTATACCAAGTTTCACTTAAAAGGGCAATATCAAAATTAGTATCTTGTAATAAGTTTTTTAACAAATTATGGTTTGAATACGCAGATCTAGCATTCCAGTGAATTACAGTTAGTTGTTCTGTGAAGGCTGCCATTGTTGAAAGATATTTTTGAGGGTATTATTGATTATATAGCCTATATTTTCTATTATATTTGATACATCAGGAGATTTCACACCCCTGATTGAATTATTTATTTGACAAGTTAAATCTTCAATTATTTTATCCTTTAGACCTTCAAAAGTATTTTTAGTGTTTATCTGATGAGACTCAATCCAAGGTGCACCTGTATAGGACCAATCAAATTCTCTGCTAACGGGTTCAAAAGAAGGACTTCTATCACTGACTTTCCGTTTTTTATAATTTTCATATACACTGGAAGAGGGAGTAGACTTGCTGGAATGTAGATGAGCTACAAATGTCGTTTTTGAATTTGGGGGATTAGATTGATTTCTATAGTTCGGTGGTAATTCAGGAAAATCGGTTTTTGAAGACAATGGAGCAAATTTATTTTTCGAAACGAGGCTTGCATAAGATGGGTTATCTACAATTTTTTCGGCTTCTTTAAAGGATACATTAAGATTTGCCATCGCCTGCTTAATTTTAACCTGATTGTTATATTTAGGACATTTTTTACTAGTAGAAATATGAGAATTATCTTTACAATGAACACAAAAAGTCTCACAATCAGTACACAGTCCCTCGTCATTTAATATTTTAGAACAGGTTTTGCATCGTTTTTTGCTTTTACACTGGGAAGCAGTGTGACCAAAATTTAAACAATTATAACATTGAGTGACCGGGGAGTACCAAGTATCAACTTCGTATCTCAATCGGTACATATAAACAAATTGTGGCAGGACTAAATTATCGAAAGTTACAATAATCTGCTGTCTAGGAACTTTTACTTTATTGCCATCCTTATCGAGAACAAATTTAAATCTCCTCTGCACTGCCTTAATTGGAACTGACGACTTCAAAATTTTCAAAATTTCTTCCTCTGAGAAAGATGTATCAACATTACGGATAAGGCCTTTTTTTTGAGTAAGATGAGAGGGAATATATGCAATAAGATTGTTACTTTCAAATACCTGATTTTCAACTATTTTGTTGGCACCTATAGCGGATTTACACATAACCTGGACCCTATTTCGACCAACTGTGTGCAAGAAATCAATATCATTTTCATCGCCATTCAGATTGAATAATTTTTCACCAATTTTGAGAGGATGCAATCTACCAAAATTTAAATATTTATGCTCCACAAAAACTGAAAATGGACCGTTACTATTTGTTTTATATCTATTTTTCAAATCAATTCTATTTAATCTATCTGAAATCTGTTTATCATGTTGAGTTTGAGAATTAATATTATTTTCTATGGACTCATCTTCATTTATCATCATATCATTGTATGTGAGATCGACTACTTTAATATTATTTTTATCAGGGGGTGGTTTACCCTCTTTATGATTATTGCCCCCCGCCATGATTAAGACATGAACGGAGAGCAATTAAATTATCAAATAAAATATAGTAATAGGAAAAGATACAACTCACAGAAAATATCCTTCAATAAATACCAAATATTTAAGGA
The DNA here is from genome assembly GCA_917834065.1 of Ceutorhynchus assimilis. Lineage (NCBI taxonomy): Eukaryota > Metazoa > Arthropoda > Insecta > Coleoptera > Curculionidae > Ceutorhynchus > Ceutorhynchus assimilis. The sequence goes on from OU892282.1 coordinate 14,739,723, forward strand.
ATGCTGCAAACGCACTAAAAACCAAGGTCGGTAAGAGCACAGGTCCGAAAACTATCGTATCTGAAACCGAACTGGGTACAAATAATACAATACGAAATGCTTTGAAGTTTCTATTCATAGCTCAAATCACAGATTGCTCAAATCAAAACTGACAATTATTATTTGTCATCTGCTTGACAAAAGATTCCACCACCTTTTCAAACATCTAAAGTCCAATCTATCATGGATATGTTCATACAAATACACTACAGATGTCAATCTGGAAATTGATTTTTTCTACTTGCGTGCGCAAAGTAATCACTTTGCACACTCATTTGCGTGCGCAAAGTTGAACTTTGCGCACGGAAACTCTTTGCGCACTCATTTTTGTTACGTATAATTACCATAGTTATACTTGATTTTTCAATGTTTTGATGGTTTCTGAATAAACTAATATTCAAAATGAAGGGTTTTAGTTGAAATTAATGCTTAGTTAACATGATATTTCCTATCAAAGGTGTCCAAATTGGACCAGCCTGTACTGCTAGGAATTTGTAAAATTTTTGATATTTTAGAGACTCTCATGAAAATATTCTTGCTGATTCTAGAAATTCCAGAAGATGTAAAAAGATATTTGGGGATTTAATTTAAAAGACATTCTGAGGAATTCCAATAGATTTTAAAGGATTTTTGAAGATTTTGATTTGATTGATTTTTCTAATATTTTAACACTTAATCAAAGTCTACTTTTTTAAGATACTCGAAGAAAAAATATTGTTCCTAACACTTGCGCAAAGTGTCTTTCCCGCACTCAAAGCTTATCCGAACTCCGCTTCGCGTCGTTCGTCTAACTGCTTTTTCGTGCGGGAAAGTATTACTTTGCGCACTTGTTAGGAAAATAACTATTTTTTTTCTTTTCAAAGGTGAAGTATGTATGTACACAGAATGTATGTAATAGTACGAGAGAATCTCTCTTTATAAGGTGGATGAGCGAAAAAAATATTAATATTAGTTGAGGCACTAATTAAGAGAATACGCGAAGGTTGCCTGCAAAAATCCTGCCGAAACAGTTTTTTTCAAATTTTTTTATTAGATGAATAATTACAGTAACTATCTTTTAGAGGTGGACATGAAATCAAATCACCATTTTGTAGGGAAGCGTGAGACGAATTCAACCATATAAGGCTGCCTGCCCCCACCCTGCCGCAACACCCTGGCAGCCTGGTTAAGAAAGTCGGTTTTTTATCAATAACTATCGTCATCAGGTGGACGCATAAATTAGGTCTCAAATTGAAGGTCTCGATCTCCTCTTTCCATTAAACTTAGGCTGCCTGCTCAAATCCTGCCGAAAAGATGTGGTTGCCTCGTTTAAAGTTTCCGGTACGAGCGCCGCGCAATGGGTATTTGCAGAGCGCGAGGTGTTTAGTGGCGAAAAAGTCGTCTACAAAACACCGAAACGAGTTTTTATTTTTGCTCCTTGTCACTTTGCGTTACTTCTAATATTTAAATTATCGATAAGGATCTATAAAACCACACGTCATGAAAAGCATAGTTTGATATCAGGAGGAATTCAGGTCCAGGATGGGGTGGGGGGGTTGAGGGGTAGATGTTGATTGGTTGCTTAAAAAAAGAAAGCATGAACTTTTTTGATAAGAAACATTTATTAAAGTACGTTCAGTTGGTGTTTATACAGTAGGTATGAGTAGATTCTTGATATATCCTGATAATTTGAACAAAAATAAAGAAATACAGGACTCAAGTTGCATATATTCCTACATTTCAAAATTCAAAAATAGGTAAACCTATTTTCAAAAAGCCATAATTTTCACAACTGCCAAAAGCTTAAAAGAAATTTATTCTTTTGTTTTAACAAAAAATGTTACTGCAAACTTAACTTTTTTTTAAAAATATTGTATATAATTTCTTTCAATAGCCTTAGAAAAAGAAATAATCGTTTTCGAAAGCTCGGCCAAGCTTGCAGAAAAGAGTTTTCTTCAATTGCCTAAAGACTGAATCTGACTGAATCCCTTAAATGTCAGTTTTGACAGTTGTATGAAATTCTCAATTTACTATTGAGAATTTCATACATCTTTCAATACTGAGATGCCAAATGCCAACAATAAACTGACAAGTCATGAAACCTGTAAAAGAATAGCCTCTCGAAACCTGCAAAGCTGTTGGAAATCGATATAACCTTTTTCAAGGTACAGCCCTTTGAACATTGTGCTTCCACATTTTGCAAACTTTGCTGTTTAGTAGTGTATCCTTATCGAAAAACTGGTCAAAACTTCTCGAGATATTGATAGGCATCAACTTACTAATTACCTATAGGAAAATCTGTGAATCATCCAAACTTTTTGTACTTTTGCATCAGTCTATTATTCACCCTGTATATAACTCGAAAAATGCATTCCTTCGAAAAAATTATTTTTTCCCACGTGATATATAACATGGGTTTTTGTATACCAAAAACCTCATTCAAAAAAAAAAATTTAAAAAGGTTATTACAAATTGAATATGGTGCTAGAAATTGCTTGTCCCGTTTTTTTTGACGAGCAGTGTATTATCCCCTTTTCCAATAGGATATAATGTTTTATAAGATACATCATAAAGTTCATTTTATCATAAAAATTGCATAATAGCTGTCGCTATTGCTATCACATTGGTAAACCCTCCCTGTTCCCTCTTCCCTCCTGGGTCCTGAGACCGTAATATTATATTGGCAAATTGGTTTTTAAAAATTTAGAAAAGAAAATGACTTACCTCCATAACCTGATCACGATTCGGATTGTCAGCGAGCGCCTTATCATCTGGCCCTGCGTTTTGAGACAATAACCACTGATGTGAAATTATCAGACAAAAGTTATCAGACAATTTTCCGAAAACATCCGATGGTTCAGTGGCGTCGGTTTTTTTTATATGTATATTTTACCTTTATTTCTTGTAACATCGGCTTATTAGGTGTTCCCTGAGGATATCACATAAAAATTCTCAATATTTTCTTATTATTAGTAGGTACAAATCTACGGTCATTGAAATTTTAGAAGGTGAAACTGTTTCTTAGCATTTCTCAAAAACTGTCCGTACTGACAAGTTAAAATTATTACTAGACATTATTTAGATCACAAAGAACATTTTAAAAAAATATACCACACCCCTGCGCCCCTTCGGTCTTTGAAATTTTAAGGGTAAAATCTGTTTTTCAACTTTTCTCAAAAACGGCCCGTACTGACAGGTTCAAATTATTACTAGACATTATTTAGATCACATGGAACAATAAAAAAAATATACCATACCCCTGCGCCCCTTCGGTCTTTGAAATTTTTTAGGGTGAGGGTGAAATATGTTTTTCAACTTTTCTCAAAAACGGCCCGTACTGACAGGTTCAAATTGTTATTAGACATTATTTAGATCACATAGAACAATAAAAAAAATATACCATACCCCTGCGCCCCTTCGGTCTTTAAAATTTTTAATGGTGAGAGTGAAATATGTTTTTTAACTTTTCTCGAAAACGGCCCGTACTGACAGGTTCAAATTATTACTAGACATTATTTAGATCACAAAGAACAATAAAAAAATTTACCATACCCCTGCGCCCCTACGGTCTTTGAAATTTTTAGGGGTTTAATACGGTGAAATATGATTTAGCATCTCTCAAAAACCGTCCGTACTGACCGGTTCAAATTATTATCAGATATTCAAGTCACAAAGAGCTTATGGGGTATGGTATTTTTTTTTATTGTTCTATGTGATCTAAATAATGTCTAGTAACAATTTGAACCTGTCAGTACGGGCCGTTTTTGAGAAAAGTTGAAAAACATATTTCACCGTATTGCACCCTTGAAAATTTCAAAGACCGAAGGGGCGCAGGGGTATGGTATATTTTTTTTATTGTTCTTTGTGATCTAAATAATGTCTAGTAACAATTTGAACCTGTCAGTACGGGCCGTTTTTGAGAAAAGTTGAAAAACATATTTCACCCTCACCCTTAAAAATTTCAAAGACCGAAGGGGCGCAGGGGTATGGTATATTTTTTTTATTGTTCTTTGTGATCTAAATAATGTCTAGTAACAATTTGAACCTGTCAGTACGGGCCGTTTTTGAGAAAAGTTGAAAAACATATTTCACCGTATTGCACCCTTGAAAATTTCAAAGACTGAAGGGGCGCAGGGGTATGGTATAGTTTTTTTATTGTTCTTTGTGATCTAAATAATGTCTAGTAACAATTTGAACCTGTCAGTACGGGCCGTTTTTGAGAAAAGTTGAAAAACATATTTCACCCTCACCCTTAAAAATTTCAAAGACCGAAGGGGCGCAGGCGTATGGTATTTTTTTTTTATTGTTCTTTGTGATCTAAATAATGTCTAGTAACAATTTGAACCTGTCAGTACGGGCCGTTTTTGAGAAAAGTTGAAAAACATATTTCACCCTCACCCTTAAAAATTTCAAAGACCGAAGGGGCGCAGGGGTATGGTATATTTTTTTTATTGTTCTATGTGATCTAAATAATGTCTAGTAACAATTTGATCCTGTCAGTACGGGCCGTTTTTGAGAAAAGTTGAAAAACATATTTCACCCTCGCCCTTAAAAATTTCAAAGACCGAAGGGGCGCAGGGGTATGGTATATCTTTTTTATTGTTTTTTGTGATCTAAATAATGTCTAGTAACAATTTGAACCTGTCAGTACGGGCCGTTTTTGAGAAAAGTTGAAAAACATATTTCACCCTCACCCTTAAAAATTTCAAAGACCGATGGGGCGCAGGGGTGTGGTTAATTTTTTTTTTAATGTTCTTTGTGATCTAAATAATGTCTAGTAATAATTTGAACCTGTCATTATGGACAGATTTTGAGAAATGCTAAGAAACAGTTTCACCTTTAAAAATTTCAATGACCGTAGATTTGTACCTACCTACTAATAATAAGAAAATATTGGGAATTTTCATGTGATATCCTTAGGGAGCACCTAATAAGCCGTTGTTACAAGAGATAAAGGTAATAAAATATACATATATAAAAAAACCGACGCCACTGAACCTTCGGCTGTTTCCGGAAAATTGTCTGATAACTTTTGTCTGATAACTTCACATCAGTACAATAACCCCTGTTTTTCCTTTCCTGAACCTGATGAATTCTGAGACTCGTTTTGCTCAAATGAAGCTGATTTTGACGTCCCTTGCTGCATGAAATTAAGAAAAAATGCCATTACGTATACGTACCTAACTACTTTTAAAACTGCTAAAGTGATCATGTTTATTTTATCCGTTATTAAATCATGTCATTCATTTATTTATCGATTAATAATTAATCAAAGTAAATGCGTGAAAAGACCGAATAGAGAAAAATAATACTTACATCATTGTCGGGAAACAAAGTCCAGAATTCTTCTTTGTATCGAGCTTTAAGGACTGTTACTTTTTTATAGCACAACACATGATAGCCGAAATTTTTCTCTGCCTGTGACTCGATTGTTAAATGTAAATCACCGTATTTGGAATTCTTCTGACGACGATCAGCAGTGGCGGCTCGTCAAAGGAGGCAGGGGAGGCTAAACCTCCCCCAAAAAATTGAAAATTTAATCTCAATTTATTATTCCTGATTTCTAATTAAAATAATAATTAACAAATTACACTTTCCAATTTTCGATATTTCAATGTAATTTAGAAAAATCTGACAACATTATTTCAATCAATCCCGCGCCTCCACGACTAATATCTGTGAATCTGGGATACTCAGTAATACCGGCCCGAAGGGCCGGAGTTATATGCAAGCCCGAAGGGCCGGAGTTATATGCGAGCCCGAAGGGCCGGAGTTATATGCGAGCCCGAAGGGCCGGAGTTATATGCGAGCCCGAAGGGCCGGAGTTATATGCGAGCCCGAAGGGCCGGAGTTATATGCGAGCCCGAAGGGCCGGAGTAATACGTGCCCGAAGGGCTAGAGTTATTTTAATAACGGGGCCTAGTTTATAATTCTATTGGTGAGCGGATACTTTAGAGCTAATTGAAAACCGAGAATATTTAAAATGTGATTTCTAACGTCCGATCAAAGAGTCAGGAATATTCAAAAACTTTAGTTTTATCAAATTGGCTTTGGAATGTTGGTTTTCTCAAGATTTTTATTTTTTTCAGAAAACGGTGGTTTCTGCAAACATATACTACTTTATCATTGTCTTTGTCTTACTCACTATAATCAATAAGTAAACCTTTAAATGTCATTTTCATTGAAATTAAACTAAAAACAAGTTTCCTATAATTTATTTGGGGAATTTTAATTATTATAATCATTATTTATTAATTATTAAATTGAATTTTAAACAAAAAACCCTTTTAAAATGTTATTTTTGTTTTCCGAAATGAGATGTGGCAACGTTGCTTTTAGTTGGCCATTTTGAAGTGACGCCTTGTAATTTTTTGCCAGTTTTTCCTCGAGTTTTTCACTTTTCCGGGGCTTTTCAATGAAAAAAGGCAATTTAACATACGAGGCTTTGAGTTTTCTTCATTTTCTAGCAAAAATGTCCAGTTTTAAAATGACATAAATAACAAAATCCCATTTAAAATGTTTTTTTTGGAAGTTTGGATGTGGCAACACCGTTTGTACCAACTTCAAATAGGTTTTGTAATAAATGTCATTTGCCAGTTTTGACAGTTGGCAATTTTTAATTGACGTGTTTACATTTCTATTCAGTTTTTCCTCGAATTTTCCACTTTTCCAAGCCGTTTTCAGTCAAGAAACCTGATTTGAAATACGAGGCTTTGAATTTCCTACATTTTGTGCTAAAAATTCCCAGTTTTCCAATAGGGTAAGTGACAAAAACACAAATTTCATTAAGTAGGCTTTGGAATGTCATTTTTAGTGGTTTTTCTTTGAATTTGTCCGCTTTTCCAGGGCTTTTCTGGTCGGAAAAACCGATTTAAAGTACGAGGCTTTGAGTTTTCTTCATTTTCCACCAAAAATTTCCAGTGTTTTAACGGGGTAAGTGAGAAAAACTTTAGTTTTATCAAGTAGGTTTAAGAATGTCATTTTCGTTGTTTTTTTTTTGGAATTTTTATTTAAGATTTTTGGGGTCCGGGGATCGTTTTCTATCACTTTTTTTCTAGAAATTCGCAAAATTTAAAAAAAAACATTTTTTGACGTTGACAGCTGTCAATTTTTTTTTTGACACAAATCGATAGTTGGCGTCTTGAAACTGTACCGGGGTTTGATTTTCGTAGCTTTTATACTAGAGCGGGAAAAAAGTCGAACATGTGTCAAATTTGACAGGTGACATTTGTCGATATTGCCAAAGTGTCGTGTGACAAAAGTTTTATCCGAACGAACCCGTTCATTGTTAACTGATTTTTCATACTCCGGCCCTTCGGGCCGTAATCTTTGAAACAAAAAGACGTCATTTTGTATCGATTGTCAAAAAAATCCAAGGTTTGAAATTTCAATTTTTTGACGTTTGTTGTATCATGAGCAGCATATGTTTTTATCAAATCTCGATTTATAGGTTATTTTAAACCCAATCATGGACATTTCTGAAAAATATTTCCTTTAAAATTCCCAAATATCCTTTGGAATCTCCAAAAATCTATTAAAATCTCAGAATTCTATAATTTAGTGAAATTTCGGTAGAATAATTATGTTATTCTGAAAAAGGAATTAGATGTGAAATTTTTGCGGAGTTTCCATAGAATTCACATTAAATTTTAATTCCTCTCGAATTATTTGAAATTTCAGTGAAATTCCGATCTAATTACACGAAATTCTAAATGAATTACATGGAGGAATTTTAAACAATTACATGAAATTACACCGAAATTCCCAACATGAAATTTCAGTTTTTACTGAATTTTAGTAATGCCGAGGAATAAAAACATGGAATTTCGGTGAAATTCCGAAAAATTACCATGTAATAACATGAAATTTCAATATATTTCGATGAATTTTTAAGAAATTACTTCAAACTTCATTAATATTCCCAGAAATTCCTGAGTATTAAAAGAGAATTTCAGTGAAATTCCGAAAAATTCTTATGAAAATAAATTAAATTTTGAAAATTCCTTGAAGTTTCATTGGACTTTCGAGAAATTTTCTGTTATGAACGTGGATATTCTTAAGTTAAAAAAAAATATGGAATTTTGAAATTGAAATCTAAAAAAAATTCCGAGGAATTTCATGAAATCCTATACTGTAATTAGCCTCCTCACTTGAAATAGTCACGAGCCGCCACTGACGATCAGCAATCAAATTTATGCACTTTTTCAAGGCTGCATTAGAAAATTGATGAACAACTCCATCGTCTCTCCAACAGAGAAAACAATTAATCTTAAAACAAGCACGAATTTCACGTTTATTTAAAAAAAAAAATCGGAAATGAAAAGTTGACGACTTCTACGTCCAGATACTGCACTTGCGGTGGTAGCCGTAGCGAGGGTGGAATTCCTAGTGCCTGGCTTCGCAAATAGCAGGCGCGCGGCGCGTTGTGTTAGATCCTGACGTGTTGTTTTATAGATCCTTATCGATAATTTAAATATTAGAAGTAACGCAAAGCGACAAGGAGCAAAAATAAAAAATCGTTTTGGTCTTTTGTAGACGACTTTTTCGCCACTAAACACCTCGCGCTCCGCAAATACCAATCGCGCGGCGCTCGTACCGGAAACTTTAAACGTGGCAACCACATCTTTTCGGCAGGATTTGAGCAGGCAGCCTTAGTTTGATGGAAAGAGGAGATCGAGACCTTTAATTTGAGACCTAATTTCATATTATTTTCGTTCGTCCACCTTATGACGACAGATTCTCTGCAGCCGTCTCTGGGACTATAATCTAAATTTGTGTGATATTTAAACAGTGGTTGTTCGCGTTAAGCTCAAGCATAATCCATTCGAATAAACTATTATTCCCAAAGTTAAGTACATAATTTTTTTTATGTATTCACAGAATTTAATAGAAAAATAAAATAAAATAACATACAAATTAACTCCGCACGATGACAATGAGAAGTTGAAGAAAATTACACAAAAATTGTGTAAGCTAATTACATTAAAAGTTATTTCAGCACAGTCATAATACATGTAAATGGCCTTACAGGGCTTCCAATTATGTTATTTTTAGCAATAGGTACTTTGACTTCTCAAATCGATAAGGTTTCAGTTAAAGGACAAACCGCAGTGCAGCGAAACGATCAAATTTACTGTTCCACTTTTCTTAGGCACCGGCAACAAAGTGAACGTTTTAAAGAGTCTAAGTAGTGGCTGAATTTTCACTTGCGTGTTCTTCGGCTACTTTACTTTGGGTCCGCAGCACAGACCATTGGATTTTATCGCGAAGAGTTAGTCACCTACTTTACATTGGTAGACTTGGTCTGTGTTTACTTTACGCGGCGTTTCCGGATCGAGGATTTTTCGTTTAACCATTGTGAATTTTTGGGGTTTGGAGAAACTATCTTTGTGTTGGAATTAGTGGACTTGTTTATGAAACCATTGATGGTATACCTTCAATTTGTTTGTAAGTACCTAGGTACCTATTGTTTAAATTCATCTATAATATTTAGATCACAATTTAAAAATTGAAGTATCAGTTCGGAGGAAATGATAACTCTGCAACTAATTCCGAGATTTGAAATACATGTTGTCTAACGTAATGTTTGCAGAGTTCAGGTGCTTGAATCCATATATTGGTTATAGGAATCCTACTAGGTATTGGACATAGTTGTCAATTTTTATTTATTATTCAGTTATGTTTGATGCCGACAATTATTTTCCTAGTACCTATAAGTCCAATCAGTTCATTTTATATTGAATTGAAGTTCTATTTTCACTTGAAGGAAAGTATGTAGGTATATGTAATTATTATCAGAAAAAAGCCCTGATGAAAACAGTGCCATACATACATACAATCATAAAGTCAACGGTTTCTAACCGTGACATAATTTACACGCCGTAGTTTCTAATTGAGGGTCATTATTTTTACTATCATCATCAATGTACAGGAAAATTGCGTTTTGATTGCAAGTGCAGTAATAATGGCTTGGAACTTGTAAGTAGCTTGAGAGGTGTTTTAGTAAATGGGTTCTTAATGTACGTTCATGATGATTACAAAAAGTGACTCGTTCATTTTAAAAGCCATTGAAAACTTTTTTTGTAATTCTGGATAATCGTCTCAGATGAAATTGAAATTTATGGCTAATGATGCGTATGGAAATGGGGCATATTAGGTTGGTCACTCATCCTCTATAGAGTTATTATATATCAAATTTGACGTTTCATTCTTATGAAATTACCATGAGATTGCTTGTTCATTAAATGGGTATCTACGGTCGGTACGGACTTCGGACTTAAATTTTAGAACGTTTTCTTGATTAGTGATAACTGATAAGATACCTATCATCTTCGTTTTACATTTTCATGTGTAGGTAAAGGGAAGACAGTTGTATCCTAATGTTCATATGTGATAAATCCATATATAGGTATAGATCAAACTGTGAAAAAAAGTGAAATGAAATCACAAACCTAAAACTTAATTGCATCAGCTACATCTACTAATCTATAAAATATTATCTGTATAAGATATAGGAGATAGAAAAGTAATAGAACAATGATGAATTAGAATAAATGATATTTTTTTTTTGAGCGGAATTTTAAATACACAACTACTCTATAGATATTAATTTTCGACTTAACTCAAAAATTTTAAAAATGACCCTACAGTACTAAATGTAATTTTGTTCACTTGGTCTTGTACTAATTCATTGTCAACTCTATTCCATTACCATTCACAACTGATTTTATGACCGGTTTATGGCTTTAGTAACCACAGCAACTCGGTTTGACATTTTTGACTCCACCCAGTAGGTATCTGTTCCGACGTCAGCAGAGTCAAACTCAAACACAATATAGGTTCTTCAAAGTAAAAAATCAGGCAAAATATTAGCTTGCATGTAACCTAGCTTTATTTGTAAATTAGTCAAAAAATTGGCTGGTTAAGCAGCGTTTTCCTAGCAACGCACATTTTACGCGGCGCAGAACGTAATACGGCCGACGCAACGCAACATCCAATGCACTGCGTAAAAGTGTTTTCCTAGGAATGTCAGTTGCGTCCCGATCGTCGCGATGAGTATGTCAATAAAGAAATTAGCTTCGGATTTATTCGAGGCTTTATTATTAGGTCTGCTTCTGCAGAAATCACAAACCAGTCAGAGCGAATTTCATTGGTTGAAAACAGTCAGAAAACTAGTTTCAACCAATGAAATTCACTCTGACTGGTTTGTGATTCCTGCAAAAACAGCCCTATTATTACAAGATGAAAATTTGCAAGAAGAGATTGAGAAATTGAGAAATTCTGCTAATCAATTATTTCAAAAAAGAAGAAGCTTTCTAAATGCTCCTTAGAATACTTATCCATAAACATCTGCGCGACGACGAAGTAAAATTTGAAAAGCATATTTTAGAATTACAAGTCAGCAATTCTCATTTCTCCTCGATCTTGTGAGAAAAGATTTAAGTAAGGAATCATGTAATCGCATGCGACATCCTATTTCGCCACCTGAAAAGCTTGGCCTAACATTGAGTTATAAAAATATAATACAACAGGAGCATTTTCTTTGCCAAGACGCAGCGTACAACTGAATAGACTGCTATCCGCGCAGTCGTTCCGTTGCGTCGACCGTATTATAGGCTTTTTACGTTATATTTAGGATGACGTCACATTTAGTAAAGGACCCCGCACATTTCTTATGGGATTTTGGTTGAACGCGGAATTTAACCAAATTTTGGTATGTTGTATATTTCGACCTCCTGAGTAAAAGTTCTCATGGGTACAAACCGATCCTATGAATAGTTTCGGATATACGGGGGTTTTTCTAATACTACCTCAGGCAACCTGAAAATACTGAATTTTCATACTTTTTGCATTTATTTGTGGTAGGTAGCTTTAAAAAATGTTGATTAAGTTTAGACCTTTTACAGAAAGGTGCATGTTTTTAGTTAGATGTCTATATATGTGAATGTACGAGGGTATTTTGAAAAGTACTTGTTTGGTGGGCCTTTGTGTGTTTTTAAAACAAACACAAATAGAAGTATGACAAACTATATACTGTATTTTCTCCCAAGATAGATTTTGACTTGACACTGTCAACTTTGAAACATAAACAATGCCGCTTATTGGTCGCAAGATGCCATTTGCACCTCATGCATTGTAAAAGTGATTACAACCTGCAGGGACACCTGCTCGTTTTCCGACCAATCAGTGCCAAGCGTTATTGTTTAGGTTTCAAAGTTTTCAATGTCAATATCCACCTTGAATTCTCAACAATAAGATTTTCATCCTCAAATCCTAACTCGTTTCGACGCTTTACAGCCAATCTACGGACTTCGGCATCTTTCAGTAATAAAACAGTGCGATTAAGGATTTACCCTTACTCTAGTCCTTCATTGCACACGTAGCACAAGCACCTTACCTTTCCCACAGTTTATACCGTACTGATACAGTTGTACAACTCTCCATACATATTTTTTGAAGCCAAATTCTCCAACCAATAGGAGTATTTTGAATAAATCTCTCAAATTGAAAAAGCAGTTCGGCATATACATGTCTCTTTCCAATCCTGCACGCAAAAAAGAGATAGAGATAGCTTGGGTGAGAACCCGCGAGAAATAACTGTCAAACGAGACACGCAACAGGATTGTATTACAAAAAAAGAAGAGAAGTTCTTTGACTGAAATTATTCAGGAAATTGAAAAGTAACCGGAAAATTCATCAATTTGAAATTCGGCTTTGTTAAGAGTGTTTTGCTTTCCGTGTTATTCGCGATTTTTGTGTACTTGACTGTTTTATCGTTTATATATTGTGTACTATCATGGTTGCTTCCTGTTTTGTCTGTAAAAACAACACTAGAACTAGCCCAGGCTTAGGATATTTTAGTTTCCCGAACGATGAACGACTGTAAGTATTTATATTTACATATTTCATATTAGGTTTACTCTATACATTCACATAATCACGAATCGTTTCGAAATTATAATATGCTCCCGTTAAATTCTAAATGTTAATCCACAAAAAATCCTAGTCCGACTCTGTCCACGGCCCAGGATTCGTTGTTTCCGATCAATAATGCGCAAGCGCGAAATATAGGGACATAGAATTCGGCTTCAAAAAATTCAATGGTTTGTCAACGGAGTTGAACAACTGTATCGGTACGGTATAAACTGTGCCTTTCCCGAATTGCTATTTTCACAAGAAAGGTGATAAAAAAGACAATTCGCTTTATTGACAGGGTCACTGTTTTGGTTTCCATGGTTACCAAGTGAAATATGACGTATGAAAAAACAATTTTCATTGCTTTTCTTTCCATGGCTGTTTAGATTTTTCAAACAAATCACCAAGTGTATGTATACCTAATAACTAAACACTTAAACCCTAGGCCAAGGGATCATGAGGCAGTTTTTAGCACAAGCGTAGCGAGAACTGGAATTCATTAAGATAGAAAGTCACTATTATCACAAAACGTATGTACCTGAGTACCTACAAGTACACAATTTTTCACACTTTTGAACATTTTTGGTCATTAACTCATTTAGCTTAGTAATAGCCATAGTTTTTGAGCGCCCCTGGGCCCTGGTATATAAAGGAAGAGTTACGAACACCTACTGAACATTTTTAGTTAAGGAAAGATGAAATAAACAACTTTTAAAGCAATACATGCAAGTTATTTTGCTTTATGTACACTTTATGTTGGTACTTAGGTTGCCTAAGGTAGTATTAGAAAACCCCCTGTATATCCGAAACTAGTCATAGGATCGGTTTGTACCCATGAGAACTTTTGCTCAGCAGGTCGAAATATACAACATACCAATATTTGGTTAAATTCCGCGTTCAACCAAAATCCTATAAGAAGTATGCGGGGTCCTTTCTGCTGCCAACCGAAAAAAAACTAAAAGTACTTTTCAACGCATTTAAAGTAGGGCAATTTCAGATGTTTTTGGTTGGCAACGGCGCGCGACGTTGCATGATTTATATAAACATTTTCAAATAATGCGTCTTGATAATTTATTATTAACTATTTTGTATAATCCTAATTAAGTGCCAAAAATACTAGTCCCCAGTACATCGACCCTAAAATTTTGTAACTCATGTACACGCCAAACTTCCTGAGCGGCTTCATAACACCAAGTCGGACAATATTTTTCATATCTCCACCAAGGGCGATGGGACATTTTCGCGTTAGCTCTTCGTGAAGTTGTCGTTCTGACGTCCCTAAGGAAGTTGATACATGTACGTGTAGTTTTAATGCCAATCGACTGTTTTTGACATTATATTAACGATATCACATTTGTCGGACAAAAACCATGTGGCTTTGGGGAAGGTCCGACGCTCTCAACATGTGACTGTGGCGTCCCCGAGGAAGTTGATACATGTACGTGTGGTTTTGATGCGAATCGACTGTTTTTTATGTTACATTATTGATATCACATATGTCGGACAAAAATCACGTGGCTTTGGGTGGATCCGACGCCCCCAACATGTCGCTGTGGCGCCCCTAAGGAAGTTGATACATGTATGTCCGACAAAAATAATTATGAGTAACAATGTAATTTTAAAACATGTGTAGTAAATGTCGGACAAAAAGAATGAGTATTAAAGTCAGTCGGACAACAAAAGTCCTTTTGATAAATTTCTGCCGAAATTCAGGATCTCTACTCCTGAGATCGCACAAAAAACACGACAGAATATCCATTCTTTTTCAAACGCGTGGTTTTCAACGACCGTTCACTAAATCATTCCCGTAAATACTCGGAGAATTATCAAAAAAAAACAGATCAGCGAATATGACACAGGTCCCCACAGGTATTTGACAAAGTAGGTAAATAATAAATTGACTAATATGCAGATTGCTTAAAGACAAACTAATTTTAATTTTTTTTTTGATTATCTCAAATTTCTTGTCCGACAAATGTGATATTGGTAATATAATGTAAAAAGCCGTCGATTGGTATTAAAAACAGACGTACATGTATCAACTTCCTCAGGGACGCCACAGCGACATGTTGAGAGCGTCGGACCCCTCCGAAGCCACGTGATTTTTGTCCGACATATATGATATCGTTAATGAAATACAAAAAATAATCGATTGGCATTAAAACTACACGTACATGTACCAACTTCCTTAGGGACGCCACAGCGACATGTTGGGGGTGTCGGACCTTCCCCAAAGCCACATGGTTTTTGTCCGACAAATGTGATATCGTTAATATAATGTCAAAAACAGTCGATTGGCATTAAAACTACACGTACATGTATCAACTTCCTTAGGGACGTCAGAACGACAACTTCACGAAGAGCTAGCGCGGCAATGTCCCATCGCCCAAGGTGGAGATATGAAAAATATTGTCCGACTTGGTGTTAGGAAGCCGCTCAGGAAGTTTGGCGTGTACATGAGTTACAAAATTTTTAGGTCGATGTACTGGGGACTATACGTTACAGTTAGAAAAAAGTTCTTTCAAGAATTCAGTACTTTTTCGTAAACTTACTCAGAAAATGCCCGCAGGTTTATCGGTGTCGGCCTCAGGAAAGGGTAGTATACTTAATAACGTATTTCCAGCAGGAGCGCGACCATTTTTGCTTCTTACTGCTGTGAGGCATGTAAGTAAATTACCTATTTTCCGATTCGTTTGACAGAAAAGACCAGAGATAAATACTATATAAACTGTCGAGAATGGAATCTCAGTGTAAATTTTGTTGTCAACAAAATTGAGCCAAGCCAGCGCCATCTACCATATCGGAAAATCACTATTTACTGGTTTTGCATCGATGCTACAGTCACCTACTTTACATAGGACTTTTTATGATAGATAGCGCCCTGTTCGCATTACTGTCGGTCTGTTCAAATTCGTTTATTCTAGACTTTGGGGCATTAATGTTTGCTTAAATTAATTGATAATTTGTTAATTAGATCAAAAGACAGTTTCTTTATCGATGGTTAAGGGTATCCTTACCATATTTATTCAAAGTTCTGATTGATGTTTAATTGAACCTGTCATTTATCTAATCAACAAAGATAAAAATAGATCTTCCAATCTATAAAGTTTGAAGTTCTTCTTGAAACACACAAAACAACTTTGTAATCACTTGAGAACACTTGACAACACAAAGAAAGATGAAATGCAAGACCGGCGAATAAAAAACATTATGAATTATTAGTTAGATCAAATTAATATTTTGGCATATTGTCATATGTTGACATGTCAGTTATCGACATCGGACGTGTTCTTGATGTGCTGGTATTTTCCAATTTTGACAATTCTGTGGTTGTCAGCGACATCTAGAAAAACGGAAAAGAGTTATTATATGGTTTATAACTGGCAATGAGAGATCGCAGGGCCTGGAAAAGACCTATCTATTTTTACCTGGTATGCGCGCGCAACATGAGGCAAGTCTTTTTATTAGCTAACTAGTACAGGTGTGAAGTATTCGTTTTGCACGCTGGACATCTCCTTGTCCTTGTTCATTGTTCGTGGTCTGATAAAAAAAAAGTAAGGTTGATATTCAACTTGACGTTACTTGACAAGTGACACTCAAAAGTAGTTTGAAATGTTCATTGATAAATACGTTGCACAACACGCGGTTTTTCTTCTTCTCTTTTTATCCCGAGCAACTAAGGAGGACGGATTGCCATACATGTTTAACAAAATTTGGTACATTTTGCCTCGTCTTGCGCAATGAGCTTTCTGTGCTTTTTTTATCTAATGAAGTTTTCGTATTATTACCTCTTTGTTTGGTATAATAGATAGATCTACTGTCACGTAACATTCTGATAAATTATAAGAAAAAAAATAGGCATTGACAACATTGTCTTTTTTTGTTCTATGACGTCATCCTAAATATAACGTAAAAAACCTATACGCTAGCGCAAGTCGTTTTTACGCAGTGGAGGAAAACACCTTCATTTGATTTTCATTAGACATGTCCTCAACGTTTTACGCCGACCGAATTACGTTCTACGCCGCGTAAAATGTGCGTTGCTAGGAAAACGCTGCTTTAGTTTGACGACAATTATAAGTCTGTTTCTGCAGAAATCAAAAACCAGTCAGAGCGAATTTTATTGGCTGAAAACAGTCAGAAAACTGGTTTCAACCAATGAAATTTAATCTGACGGGTTTGTGATTTCTGCAGAAACACACCTTATATTTTTCATATTAGCCAGGCTGCATTGGATAGTTTATAAACTAACAGCTAATTTAGTTTTCTCAATAATTTCGAGTAAATTACCCAAGACTCTTGGTTAGTTTGCAAACTAGCTGCTATTCTAGTGAAAATTGCAATTTCTATCAAAATAACCTACTACTACTAGCCCATAATAATAATAATAATGTCTGGCCGTGACAGCTCTGCAGCCAGTAGTGTGTTCCATGCCACCGCAATGCGCAGGCGGTGCAGCCAGGGGCGCTAGCTGTCCGCTGTCCTATTTACCTAACTTTCCTTACTCTCCTGGTAATCCAATCTCATAATCTAATTCTTCCCAGAACATTGTATTCCCTTAGCATTTCCTTCCCTCGGGTCCGCCTGGTAATCTTAGCCCGAAATCCCCAATCAAGAAACCAACCCCCGCACGGGGGTAGTTGGATTTCGATCTAACTACTTTAGGGTGTAACGTCCCCAAGTGTCCGAGTTACCTGGGCCACCAAGGGTAAATGGTGGGATACCCATGAAAATGGTGAATGATAATAGCCTCTGAAAAATTCCGCTGCCTGGGGATCGCCAGGGCACCCTTGGAGCCACAGCTGAGGGTGACAGCCTGCGAAACGGTGGCGACAGAACGTTGAACAGGCGGACTTCTGTCGATAAAAGTGCTACAGCCGAACCTACTTCCGAGATTTTCATAAGATCTGATGTGATTGGTGATGGAAGCTGCCTTTTTAGATCAGTGAGCCTACATCTGTATGGCCACCAAAATCGACACCAACAACTTAGAGAAGTATCACTGAAGTACATACAGCTAAACTGGTCGGAGCTACAGGTTCATGCGCTAATCGGGGACAATAGGATGCGAAACATCGAAAACTATCATGCTCACATGAAAAAAACAACCACATATGGAACCAGTCTGGAAATGCTTGATCTCTCTGAAACCCAGAAAATGAACTTTCACATATATAACAAACAGCAAATAACTGGAGCAAAGAAAATAATAATGAAAGACAAGCCAACAATAATAAGCAAGAGAAAGCACAATAAGACCATTCACCTACTCCTAACTGGCAACCCTGAAGCCGGCCATTTTGAACTACTAACACCACAAACAAAGGATAGCCCAGAACCAGAACAAAAATCTCGGACGAACGACCGGACGGTCAAGACGGGCGTTGTGAGAACAGATCGCTTGACCAAATCAATGAAGACCAGGCCACGAATTCAGGAACTGCCCGAAATGTTTTGCAGGGACAACCAGCAACCACTAAGGCAGGACGAGTCCGACAACGCATGATTTGGAACGACGAAATGAACCGAAATGTTATGCGTTGTTATTATTTTGCAACCCAACTCGAAATCATCAAAACAGGATGATATCGCTCAGAGCTGCACAGAATTTTCACCACAAAATTCATAGAAATAATGGATACACTTAAACAAAAACTTATAGTATACTCAGCACGCCTTTGCAGATATAAAGAGTCCAATAAAAGGAAAATAGATAACGCACTCTTCAACTCAAACGAAAAGCTATTCTACACAAGAATGACCAACACAGAGGAAATTAAAATAATACATACCACCAAGCAGAGAAAAAGTAACACAATATTGGGAAGGAATACGGTCAGAGCCTGCGCAACACAATCACACAGCAACATGGATTAAAGAAGAAGAGGACAGACACAAAGACATCAAAGAACAAGCAGAATTCGAAGTTTCAATAGAAGAATTGGTGAACATAATAAGCAGCACACATAACTGGAAATGCCAAGGAACAGACCAAATACAAAACTTTTCGTACAAAAGATTCACATATAAGTTCTTAACGAAACAAATAAATAAATTAATAAAGCACCCACAAGTATTTCCACAATTCCTAACGCAAGGGAAAACATAGGTACATAAAACCGAAAAACCATGACACAGTGAACCCGGCTAATTATCGACCAATAACATGTTTGCCGACCCTCTATAAAATAATAACATCGGTCATATGCAAAAAAATAGAACAACACCTTCCAAAATATGATATAATCACAGAAGAACAAAAGGGTTGCAAAAAAAACAGTCAAGGTTGTAAGGAACAAGTTCGACTCTGTACCACATTCATGGTTAAACAAGGTGCTACAAATTTATAAAATACATCCAGTTATTAGAAACTTCTTGTCAACCATCATGAACACCTGGAGAACAAACATATATTTAACAACAGAAACGGAACAACTAAAAACAGACAACATTAATATAAAAAAGGGAATCTTCCAAGGAGACTCTCTGAGTGCACTTTTGTTCTGTCTGTGCCTCAACCCACTCTCCAACACACTGAATAACACAAAATGCGGCTTCCAGATTAAACACCAAAGCAGAGTAAAACACAGAATCAACCATCTGCTTTATATGGACGACATCAAAATATATGCAACATAGACACAAATGAAGGGATTACTGAGAATAACGGAAAAAGTTACAACAGGCATAGGAATGGAATTCGGAATCAGCAAATGCAAAACATTACATATAGAAGGGAGTAAATGGAAGGACGAGGTCGACACAGAAATGCTTAATAATGAAATGCTTGATAACATGCAAATTCATGAAACATATAAATATGTGCGATATCAACAGAACACAAGAATAGATCACATGGCCATAAAAAAAACAACTAACTAAGGAGTTCAATAATCGTTTAACTCTAATACTGAATACAAAATTAAACTCAAAGAATCTGTTCAAAGCTATCAACACGCTTGCTATCCCGCTACTTACATATTCCTTCGGAATAATTAAATGGACAAAAACAGACCTAGAAAACATAAACATCCTCACAAGATCTGAACTGACGAGGAATAGGAAACTACTCCCAAACTCATGTAAAGAGAGAATCACAATAATCAGGAAGGAAGGCGGAAGAGGGCTAGTAGACATTCACGTTCTCCATGCAAAGCAGATACAAACCCTCAGAGAATACTTCCACAGCAAGCAAACTTCATTAAACTCAGCAGTCGCGCAAGCAGATGAAGAATATACACCATTTAACCTCTCTCAGTCTGAAACACAATCACAACAAATACAAACACAACAACAGAGAATGGAGGAATGGTCACAAAAGAAGCTACACGGAAAACACTTGTACATCATGAAAGACGAACAGATTCAAAAACAAGAATCATATAGATGGCTACAGAAAGGACAACTCTACCCAGAAACAGAAGGCTTTATACTCGCCATACAGGATCAGGTGATAGCGACCAGGAACTACCAAAAATATATAGGTACTGAAAAATACAGAGATAAGCGACTTATGCAGAAAATGCCACCAACATGTAGTAGGAGGATGTAAAATACTGGCAGGCACGTCATACACAGATATACACAACATTGCAGCTTAAGTATACACCAAGCATTGGCCCATAAATATGGCCTAATCACCACAGAAATACCATATTACCACTACACGCCAGACAGTATACTTGAGAACAAGAGTTTCAAACTCTACTCTACGACATAGATATACGCACGGACAAAACTGTACAGCATAACAGACTAGATCTCACTCTGATAGATAAGATGAATCAAAACACATATCTAATAGACATAGCAATACCTACAGATAAGAACATCAGCTAAAAGTACGCAGAAAAAATTTAAAAATATACGCCCTTGGCAATGGAAGTTGAAAAAATTTGGAAACAGAAAAAAGTCCACATCATACCATTTATAATGTCCACAACAGGCATAACACATAAAGCATTCACCCAACATTTAAAACATCTGCAGCTAAATACAGTCATACATGAGCACATACAGAAAGCCATAATATTAAAAACATGCAATATAGCCCTTTCCTCAAGTAGGTAGTAATTTCACTAGATAGACTTGGTACCCACCCGTCTGCCTAGGGAGAAACCGGTTGAATCCGAGAAAACATTTGAATCATGGTAATAATAATAATAATAACCAGGGTCAAATCGGATCGGCAACCTGCGACGCAGGTGACCCGCAAGGATGAAAGCCTGCTAGTCCTAAATGTCGACCGGGGGCTGGCCAGGGTAACCTCCTACCAGTCCCTAAACTCGGTTCCAAACGCAGAGGAACGAGAGGGCCCCCACAACCGACCCCGTCGGATGAGGGGTCACAGGCAAGGTGGAGGGGCCCAACCGGATGGATTGCAAGATGACGACCGCAACGAACAAGGACGCTTTGAGTGGACCAATGATCTGAGGGATGATCTGCTGGATTGCTATGAGAGCAGTAGCCCAGCTCGAAGGGGGTATATGGGTCGTATGCATGAGCTGTGGAGTGGAATGCATCCTGAGTATGACACATTCACTGCTCAGGGCTTGCGAGACTATGTGTCTTACCTTAGGCGAAGGGGATATGTTAGAGGACCTCAACAGCCGGCGGTACCTGAGGAACAGGAACCGCAGATACATATAGCTGAAGAGGCTCCTCCTGTAGCGCCAGAAGAGAGACTCCGAGACCGTACGGCGCTGCACAAGACTAAGCGACCGAAACCACAAGACCTAGCTAGAGCGAACGAAGAGCTGTTAAATGCTCTAACAGAAGAAGCTGACATCTGGCGCATTAACTGTGCCGTCTACGAGGCAGTTTGCTCTTTGTCGCCTAGGGTCCATAACAGGGATTCCTGCGTTGACAGGGCGCAACGCCGAGTAAAAAAGATGGATGCAAAAATCCTCTCAGCAAGGCAGCAAGCATCTCGTATACAGTGCGTGGTGGAATATAAATTGGCAGCCAGGCCTTATACGCCAAAAGTGCGCCGCATAGCCGCCAACTTGCGACGCACCCACCACACACTTAACGGAGCACTGTTGCAGACCATCAAGCAGCAGTGCTGCGAAAGGATACGGATGTTAGTGAGTGCCAAACAAAATCTAATTCGGCGGGCGGAGGGGCTTTCGGAAAACAAATTGTTTTTTGAAAACCCCAGTCGCCTATTTCAAGCGCCGCCAAGGATTATTGACAATCCTCCAACTGCTGAGAGGGTGGAAACCTTCTGGAGGGGTGTGTACGAGGTAACTCGTCCGCTCAACGCAGGCACACCAGCCCTGGCACAGTTCGAAACCTTCGTGAGGGGGTTTCCACAACCTGAGCAACTGTGCCAACCGATAACTGTGGAGGAAGTTCGAAGTGCTCTTATGGGCGCTAAGAACTTTGCAGCTCCTGGGCCTGATGGAATTAACACCTATTAGTGGAAAAAATTTCCATCAACCCATGAGGCCCTAGCCCGAATTTTTAACTCCTGGGTTAATGAGGGGCAGCCAATTCCTTCCTGGTTTATTGAGGGGCGAACCGTCCTACTCTCCAAGAATGGAGACTTGTCCGACCCAAAGAAATATCGCCCGATAACATGTTTAAACGCTTGTTACAAGATTTTTACGCGACTCGTGTACAAGCGGATACTCCAAGCCATGAATCCAGTGTTTAATGGAGTATACGAGCAGCGAGGGTCAAAGAAGGGTGTAGCAGGCTGCAAGGAGAACTTACTAATAGACCGATGTGCCACACAGGACTCCTTCCAGTACAAGCGAAACCTTTTGATGACCTGGATAGATTACCGCATGGCCTTTGATACAACTTCTCATGAACTTATTATCCACCTTTTGAGAAGCCTTGCGGTGCCAGATCCCGTGGCGGGATGCATTTCAGGAATGATGCCACTCTGGAAGATCCGATTTACAATAGGTACCGGTACCACAAAGGTGTCGACTAAATTGGTATCATTCCGCCGGGGAGTGTTTCAGGGAGATTCCCTTAGCCCACTCCTCTTTTGTGTCTCGCTACTTCCGCTGTCCGTTGCTTTGCGGAACACAAAGGGATACGTGTGCGGTGCTCCCGGCCGTAGAACGCATAGGGTTACCCACCTCTTCTATATGGATGACCTCAAGTTCTACGCGTCGACGAAAAGAGATCTCGATCTCGACCAAGCTCTTCGAGTAGTACAGGAGTATACTCATGCGATCGGGATGGAGTTCGGGTTGGATAAGTGTGCAACGGTTTAACTTAGGAAATAGACCCTGAGATAGGGCCTGTTTAGTGGAGTCATTTTTTTTGTCTGGCATTTTGAGGGATGAATGTGGCTAGTTAGCTGATGAGAATATAGGTGGTTTTAATGCCTGCCACCTGTTCGAAATGTCCACAGAATGTTTCGACGGAAAACTCGACTTCGAACTGGGATTACCGTCTGGTGATTTTTCAGCGATATTTTCACAACAAAACCTTCCATTCTCTTGATTGCCAGACAAAAAGTAAACGCGGAAGGTTCTTTTCTTTTCTCTTGGAAGTTGATACTCATCCCCACTTTTTCAGCTATTGAAAAGCATCTGGTATTTTTTATGGGTGAATTATTTATCAATGTCAATCTTTTATTTAGAAGCCAAAATATTTGAGATCATTAAAAAAAAAATCCTCATGTAAATCAATTTTTTTCTTCTGCAAATTTTGGAACGGGAGGCAGGCATTAAAATCACCCATATTCTCATCAGCTTAGTGGCCACATTCAGCCCTCAAAATGCCAGACAAAAAAAATGACTCCACTAAACAGCTCCTATCTCACAGTCTAAAAGGGCGCCATGCGGATCACGCCGAGGACGCGCAACTCGTAGATGGGCGCATCCTACAACATCTGGATGCCGGGGAGACTTATACTTACCTGGGTGTTCCTCAGGGACACATCCAGGATAGTGTCGCGATAAAAGGGTCTCTCCGCGACAAGTATCAGCAGCGATTGAGACAGATCTGGAATTCAGAGGTGTCTGGAAAGAACAAAGTCGCTGCTACAAATATGCTTGCCGTCCCACTACTCACTTACTCCTTTGGAGTGATAAAGTGGAATGTAAATGAGTTGCGTGAAATTGACGCAAAAACCCGCAAGATGATGACGCGATGCCGAAGCCATCATCCTAAGGCGTCTGTCCAAAGGATTTACTTCCCACGTTATCAGGGAGGCCGTGGACTCTTAAGTTTGGAGTGTTTGCATAGACGGTTGGTCCTAAGTGCCACGTGCGAAGTAATCAGAGACGAGGATCCCCTGCCATGCATGGTGCGTGACCATGAAACATTTGGGGTGGGGGCATTTCTTTTTAAGGCTGCACAAAGGGCAGCGGATGAGCTCCAAATAGTTTTCGACAAGAGTCGGCGGCAGGAAAACTCTATTACAGAGTTTACCAGCCAAAGACTTAAAACCACCTTAAAGAGTGCAGAGGTAGACTATTTATTACGTCTACATATGGATAAGCCATTGCACAGTGTTTTATTTAAAACCATTGAAAACACTGGCTTATCCAAAAAGCTAAGCTTTGCACTTGCTTGAGGTCTGGTGCATTAAAGTTGGAAACTGAGGGGTTTATCATTGCTTGCCAAGATGGAGTCATTAACACTTTGGAACTAGTGGTTTTGGTTATTGGGGCTCTCGGAGGTGCACGACAAACACTGCTCTCAACTCTCAAGACCTTGCCAGTCTGCCGTGATAAAGCGGAACACCTTGCTGGCACGATGCAGAAAGTGGTCATCCTGGGATCATTGCGTCTACTCAGAGCACACGATGCGGAACACCGTTTCTACTAACCTTGCGGTTGGTGGGGAGTAGAACGGTGGATGGAACACCAGGCCTACTTGCACCCGTGTAAGTGTCAAAGCCGCGTGACCGTAAGTAAGGCCAACTAATAAAAAAAAATATATATAATAATAATAATAGTAATAATAATAATAATAATAATAATAATAAAAAGATGCCTTTTAGACGTCGTACCTATGTTAGAAAGTCCAACGTCTTCCAGACGTCTGCCTAAAGACGTCTTCAGGGCTCATATTTCATTATTATATTATGTATAGATACTTATTTCATAACTTCCAATTTTTGTCTATTCCAAACGTTAGGCGCTTGAATTCTTGATTTCTTGCAAACGAAAACATACACAAAATTCAATTTGGAAAAAGAAAATTGGAAGAGCCAGGAGTAAAAATTGAAAAACAAATCAACAGCCTAAAATTATAAAATACGGGAATAATGAGAATTCTTGAACTTGGAATGAAAAAATTCAAGAGCCAAAAGAAAATTAAAAATTTAGAATAAAGAAATAAAGAAAAATCAACCTGGAATAGAAAAAATTATAAACATTCAAGAATTGGAATTGAAAGAGATTATTACTCATTTTATAACTGTCAATTTATGTCTATTCCAGGCGCTAGGCTCTCTGAAATAATCTGAGGTTTTTAAATTGTTCTGAAGCCTCTCAAAATGCTGCTGAGCAGTGTTTTGAAACGTCCTGAATGGCTCATTGAAGTGTTCTAACTTCGCTTGAAAAGTGCTGGAGCATTTTAGAAGCTTTTCATTGATATCTAAATTTTTCTGACAGGTTTTCGAAGTATTTAGCCCTATTGTATCTCCAAAGTGTTCTAAATTGGTTCAAAAGAGTTCTAAAGGGTTTCCAGTTTCTAACTGAATCCTAATTGTTTTGAAATAACTCTGAAGTTTCTAAATTGTTCTAAAATGCTTCTGAAAATTCTGATTTGGATCCTTATTAAAAATTCAAAGTTCTACAGCAATTTAAATTCGCTCTCAAACGCCCTTCTGAAAGGCGTTTCGTAACTTTTAACCTGAATTCTAAGATTCTGGCGATTTTCAAAATGTTCCTGGAGATGCTTGTTTGTCCAGTGTTTGAGTGTTTTGGAGGAGCGTCCTAAAATGGGTTTTAAACTTCTGAATTGTTCTAAATTGCTTTTCGAAATTGTGAATCGATTTTTTAATGTTTTGGAGCATTCTAAAATGGTTCTGAAGTTCCCAAATTGTTTTGAAGCGCTACAGAATGCTTTTGGAAATTCTGAATTGAAATTTAAGTGTTTTGAACTTTCCCAAGGGTTTATTGAAGTTCTGAAATGTTCTGTAGCATTTTAAATGGTTTCCAGTAACTTCTAAATTGAATGAGAAACGAATTCTATGGGAATTTTTTTTATGCCTCTGGAAGACGTCCCTAAGATGTCCACAAAGGACATTCAAGATGTCTTGCCTACGTCTTTAAGACATCTTGAAAACGCCGATGTTACAAAACCCAACGTTTTTCAGGCGTTTGTGTAAAAACGTCTTTAGGGCTAAGACATTCTGAAGACGTCTTCAACGAGATGTCTTAAAGACGTCTTTGAATCTCTTCAATACATAAACCATTTTTCACTTTTAGCCCTGGTTGTCTAAGATGTGAATTTACGACATCCTATGAACGTCTTCATTTTGTATCCTAAAGAAATTAAATAAGTAAAAACAACGTCTTCTGGAAGTCTTGTTTTGTTCTTTAGATAACAGACGTTCATTAGGTCTACAGACCTGCAATAGACGTCTTTGAGACTTGGTTTGCTGTCTGGGTGTATAGGTGTAATGAATTTTCTTGATAATTAAATAAATTATTTCTCGAATATCGGTCATATAACACTATTAATAACCGTAATTAAAAGCAATCAATCACTACTTTAAGGCCACAATACCTGTTTCGAAATAACAATATAGAATTCAACCCGAGGTAATTCACAAGTATTATTTTATTTTAAATAACTGGTTATGGTTTATGGTTACTTATGTATGTAGAGTCTCTGGAAAAAAATACGTTCTGTAACAACATAATACTCGCTTTTAGAAAATAATCTCTTACTTCCTCAAGCCAAACATCTTCCATCTTCGTAAGATACGGTTTCCTTGTCGCAAATTAATTAAAAATCAAGAACTGTGTGATATAATCTTTTCAATTCATATTTTTTATGTAAATTGTTTTAATGACTTAACGGTAGTGGACTATTAAAGGCCATATGGACAATGAACAGATAAAATCTAAAATAGTTTTGAATCTTAACAATAATGCATGTTGAACAGCATTTTTCTAAAAACTTTGGGTGAGCAATACGTCAATAGTAAATTTTGACTATTTAAATACCTAATTATTCAACGGAAGCTTTGTAATTTGAATCGAATTAAATTACCATTAATTTAAAATTTGCTTTTTATCTAGAAGGAAGGAATACGTACCTATAATAGAGATAGTTTACAAACACGTCATAAGTTCTTGGTAAAATTAATGACAAGGTTCCTTTACATATACCTACTTTAGCTGATTCATTCTCAAAAATGCTTTGACCATACTCAAAGTCATTAACCTTTTTAATAAGCCGAATGTCTCATGTCTCGTCGTTTTCCTTTTTGCCACAATTAATGCGACACGCTTCTGCGAATCTACAATTATTGCTGTAATTGTTTATAATTATTTTCTTTTTCACGGATTTAATTGAAGATTCAGATCAGATTGCTAGGTGCGTATACTTGTTTTGTTTACGGTTTGGAAATTAAGTGTTACTTTATCGTTATTCGCTTGGTAGAACATACCAGGAGTTTTTTCAGGAAAGATAATAGCAGATAATTGAGCATCAATATCAAGGAGGATCTTGATAATCTAAATCGTTTAATTCCACTGAACATTTCTTTTCGTCGCGTGGACTCATACCGCCCATATCCATCATGCATATATGTTTATTTCATAAAAAGACATTTACCTATACGGTTTACATAGTAAAAAAGCCTCAATTTATTGCAACCCTTTTCATCCTTTAGCACTGGTTAAATTGCCAGAAGATACCGAGTAATCACTTTTTCTGCTGACTAACTTTATATTGTCATAAAAGCTTTTCAGCTTAGATTTACAGTCAGTCAGTTGAAAGCATTCAATTTATAATTATTGTATTCTTATTTTTATCCAAATATTGTTAGCAAGTTGAAATAAAGTTTTTTAAAAAGTAGGTAATTCTCGGCTATCGACTTGTTAACTGGCGCAGTCGTGCAGATATTTTTCGGTTCGGTTTCGGCAAGAATTTGGACCGTAAACGCGAAAAATTAGGACTAGCTCTAAGTTTGTTTGCTGTGTGGATAGTGGCTAATAATCTAACATCGGTTATCAGAGTTCATCGTGAACACTACTAAAACACCAGTGCGGGAAATTGGACTAAATCGACAATTTTCGTGAGGACAAAGACGTTTGTATAAGAAAAATCGCTTACTAAAAACTTTGACCTTATATGTTACAATAAGTGGAGATTTGAACATCATCGTCACTTCTAAAATAGCAAGATTAAGCAGTCTTTGGAAGGACCGGCATCGCTAACCAAGACTCTTGGCTTATAATGAAGATATTCATCATGCTGAGCGCGTAAGTAGTGCAATTATTGATCGTATTTCTGTCCAATATTGACGATATTATTGATAAATTAAGTAACTTAAATTTGCGAATAGATAATTTATCACCTTCAACTGACTCTGCTTCTCAATCTGAAGAAGTAATTAGAATAATCAATCAAACCTTAAATACTACAGAAAATAGTGCTGAAGGCAGAGTAGAATCGATAATTGACAATAATCAACAATACTCTGTAAACAGTAATATATCAATAATGGCTACTTCATTTAGACCTGAATATTTAAATTGTGTGCCGACCTTCGACGGCAATCCAAATGACCTAAACAGATATCTGGTAGTTTGTCAGAGTCGTATTGACACATTTTACAATGTCAATGAGCCAAACCACTTTCAAAATGTTTATTTGTTGAATTGTATTATAGGAAAATTGACGGGTAACGCTAAACTTGTTCTAGGTACCCAAAATGTTAATAGTTGGAACGAATTAAAAATTATTTTGGGTAGGCATTTTGCTGACCAAAGAGATGAGGCTTGTCTTAACAGAGACCTCGTTATGCTTAGGCAAAATAATAACGAAAACCCTAATCAGTACTACGACCGAATTTTACACATTTTGAATTTGTTAAGTTCTAACGTAAATTTACACGAAATAGATGATAATGCAAAAATTCTTGAAAGAACCCTTTATAATAATCTTGCTCTGAAAACATTTTTATCCGGACTCAAAGAGCCATTAGGCACAACGATTCGTTGCATGAGGCCGTAAGATTTGCCTGAAGCCTTACAGTTCGTTATGCAAGAAAGTAACACTCAATATTTTCAGAATAAGCCAAAAACACAAAATTTCAATACACCTGCTCAATACACACACTTCCAAAATAAGAAAGCATTCACATCACAACCAATTTTCGTGAGACCGAACTATAACAAAACTCAGCAAAAATTCCCAACCAATTCGCAGGTTTTTGGGAAAAGCCCCAAGTAAATGCCTTTAAATCAGATCCAAACAAAACGCTGCCAAAACCAATGCCAATGAGTACCACTTCGCACAATACCTTGCCCAAACAATATCAATATCCTAATTCCAACCAACCACGCTATAATTATTTCCAATCGCGCTCTAATCAACTACCAAATTTCACATTCGAGGAACTCCATAACACAGACAATGTGGATGAGCCAAATTCGTACTTTGTGTACCAAACCAATAATGATGAAACATACACTAAAAACTATGACCTACCTCAATATAATAACTATTACCCACAAACTGATGACGCTCAATCGTCAAACCAAGAATCAAAAAATTTTATAGATCAAAATGACGAGGTCCAATCACCTCAAAATGATCAGAATTTTCCCAATACTTGCCTACAGGACAAAGGAACCTAGAGCCACAAATAATATCCTATAACAATACAAACACCAGCGAGTTATCGTACATAACATTCCCAGAAAATAACCTAAAATTTTTAATCGATAGGGGGTCCACGAAATCATTCATTGATCCCGACCTGGCCCAAAAATATTTTCCCAATCATATATCATACGATCCGTTCATAGTATCAACAGTATTTCAATAATCATCTCATCAATTTAGTGCGACAATCCCAGCATCGCGAATTTTCAACTTATCCAAGGATCCAAAAAATTAAAATTTTATTTATTTAAATTTCACAACGTATTTGATGGCTTGATAGGACTTGATACTCTTCATCAAACTTAATAATTTCGACACTAATTGTCCACAACCCAAATTTGACCCTTCTCAAATTCGCACTGACCATCTAAACTATGAAGTGCATCAATACTGAATTTATGCAAAGAATATTCAGACATTTTCTATCATGAAAACACGACTCTATCATTTACTAGCAACATTAAACATTCAATTAGAACCTTTGATGAACGCCCTGTATATACGAAGTCCTATAGGTACCCGTTCATACATAAAAAAAGACGTAGAAACACAAATTAATAAGATGCAAAATCAAAAAATTATAAGATCAAGTACTTCACCATGGTCCTCGCCCATTTGGGTAGTGCCAAAGAAAATGGACGCCTCGGTGGTACAAAAATGGAGAGTAGTGATCGACTATCGCGCACTTAACGAAAAAACTGTAGACGACAAGTACCCGCTTCCTAACATCACTGATCTTCTCGACAAACTTGGGAAATGCCATTATTTTAACATACTGGACCTTGCTAGCGGCTTCCACCAAATTGAAATGGAAGAAGCCGATATACCGAAGACTGCGTTCAGTACAGAGAATGGCCACTACGAGTTCACTCGCATGCCCTTCGGTCTGAAGAATGCCCCTGCCACCTTCCAAAGGGTCATGGACAACATTCTTCGCGGACTCCAAAACGAACAATGTCTGCTATATCTCGACGATATAATAGTGTTCTCTACATCATTAAAAGAACACCTAGATCTACTAAGGGCAGTTTTCGAAAAACTACGTAATTCGATTTTCAAAATCCAGTTAGACAAGAGTGAATTTCTGAGAAGAGAAGTTGCATACCTAGGCCACGTAGTGACACCAGAAGGCGTGAAGTCTAACCCGGAAAAAAATCAAAGCTTTAAAAAAATATCCATTACCTTCTACTACAAAGCAAATAAAAGGGTTTCTAGGTCTTCTCAGATACTACAGACGGTTTATAAAAAAAATTGCCAAGGTCACTAAGCCTCTAACTGAAAAAAGGTGTAAAAATCGAACACAATACTGAATTCGTTGAATGCTTCGAAGTATGTAAAAACCTCTTAATCAACGAACCCATCCTTCAGTATTCCGATTTTTCGAAAACATTCAATTTGACATGCGACGAATTCAATGTAGCTTTGGGTGCTGTACTCTCGCAAGGTCCCATAGGCCAAGACCTGTCTGTAGCATACGCCTCGCGCACACTTAATGACTCAGAGCGTAACTATTCCACCATCGAGAAAGTGTGCCTTTGCCTCATATGGGCCACTAAATACTTCCGGCCATATTTATTCAGGCGTAAATTCAATATAATCACGGACCACAAACCTCTCCAATGGTTGTTCAATCAGAAAGACCTTAGTTCTAAACTTGTCAGATGGCGCATAAAATTAGAGGAATTTGATTATAATATCATTTACAAAAAAGGCAAACTCAACACCAACGCCGACGCTCTTAGCAGAATTGAACTACCTACACATAAATGAATCCGACAATATCACGAACTTGGTCTCTTACATAAATGATTTTAATAAAGAACTAGAACGAGAATCCCAAAGTGAAAATATTGAACAGATGTCAACCGTAGCACAGCCTAACCTTGATTCCCATCGATGAACCCCCTGATATCCAAAACAACGAAGACGGTAACGAGACAGTTCACGCCAATAATGATCAAGAACCTATAGTCGGGATACCCATTTTAGAATCAGCTGTCAACTACGCAGCCAATCAAGCTTTAATTTCGAAAGTCTTACACTCACCAGCAAAAGTGAGACGTCTAATATTATTTGAGAAAAAACGAAGGTACATAGTTCAACTGTCCGAAAGTGATTTCGAAAATGACATATTACAATTTGTTAAAGAAAATATTGTTCCGAGCAAACTATATTCCTTATATTTTGAAAACCCAGACGTATACGAGGCTTTCTGCGAAGTAATTCGTAGGAATTTCAAATGGCCTTCTTTGAGATTCAAAAGATGTACAATAAAATTAATCGACGTTATAGAAAAAGACGAAATACCGAATATCATCAAAAACTACCACGAAAGCAAAAGCAACCACCGTGGAATCGAAGAAACAGAGAAATGTATTAAAGAAAAATATTATTGGCCGAATATCACAGATGCAATTCAAAAATTTATCGGTGATTGCGAAATTTGCCAAAGAAGCAAATACGAGAGACACCCGGTAAAAATGCAAATGCGACCAAACCTTTTGATATAATTCATCTGTATACTTATACAGTAGACAAAGAGAAATTTTTAACAATTATTGACACTTTTTCCAAATATGCACAAGCATATCACCTAAGATTTGCAACAGCCGCCGAAATCGCTGACAATCTAATAACGTTCTTCTCCCATCACGGTATTCCAACATAAATTGTCGCAGACAATGGAACCGAATTTAACTACACAATAATAACAGAACTATTACATCTTCACAAAATCAAAATTCACTTTTGTTCGCCCAACCATCCACAATCGAACGGGGTTATCGAACGATTACATTTCACACCGGCAGAACATATTAGATTGCTCAATAATCAAGAATATTCCAAAACACCTATCAATCAAAAAATTAGATATGCCATTTTAGCATATAATCACTCATTACATTCCGGAACTCAATTTAAGCCCATCGACATTATTAACGGTCATATCACCAACAATGATCCCTTCAACCTCAACCTAGACCAACTACTATTAACTGACTACGTCACCGAACATAAAGACAGAACTAAACTTATGTAGGTACTCGAAAATCAATGAAGAACTACGTAGTCAATAAAAAAGAACGAGTGATAGGAAAAATAAACGAAAATCGTGACAGTCCGACCCTATTTACTCAAGGACAAAAAGTCTTTGTCAAAAAACATAGTAGGCAAAAATTAGGCGATACCTTCAATAAGCCTGTATATAATCTAAGGTTGACCCTACGAGAAAAACCGTAGCGACCACCTCACAAAACAAAATACACATGGACATTCTTAAACGTCCACTGCGAGATAAATATCATTTCGACTAAAAATAAAAAAGAATAGTTCGCATGCTTAAGTAAAAATTATTATTTAACATTAAGATAGGTTAGTTTTAGTATCATTAGGATAGGTTAGTAACATAGGTAATTATATTTCAGCTTACTCGCCCACGTTTCTGGGAACGAAGACCAGATAGTCATACGAGAACTTTGTGATAATCCTGGCATCATACCCGTTAAACTGGGAAATGCGAAGATCAAGGATTATTCTCACACACTAATACACTTTTACGATTTGAATCCGATACTTTCTGAAGTAAGCAAATTAAGGACAAAATCAGAAAATATATCCAAACTAATAAACTCTCACCAAGAATATTCCTTGGATACTAGTAATTATTTGAAAATATTAAATATTACAAGATTCAGGGTTGAGAATAAAATACAAGAAATTACTCTTACTAATTTCGAGAGGATTAAACGAGGGTTGATAAACGGATTAGGATCTTTCTTTAACCTTCGTCTTCCCGGGTGGGGTACAAATGTACCCCAGAAAACAATTTTTCTAGCATATTTTGCCAAAAAGTGCATATTTTTTGTGACTAATTTTATTGCACATAATTAGTGATCGTCAAACATTTTCAATTTATTTATCTTTTAGAAATATTAATTTTTGCAGAGCGTGGAGCACATGTGCCCAATGACGTACCCCACGTGGGAATCGGTGGCTACCCTATCAAGTAGTCACCTTGCAGGAAATTTGCAGGTTGGAAATAGATTTCCAACCTGCAAAATTTAGAAATCACGAAAATAAAGCTGGTCAAGGAGTATCTGTGGGGCAGGAAGAGAATGAAAGTTTACGGGAAGTAGAAGGCGGAAATCTGATTTATAAATCGAAAGATGGCCGCAATGGTCGAATATACCATTTCCTAACTACTTTTTTTCGCTAACAGTACTCTTGTTATAGGTTGATTTTATGTATTATAACTGTTCAGTATAAATAAAAACATGTTTAATTATCAGAAGTATGATTTTTATCATGGGGTACAAATATACCCCACGTGGGAATCTACGTAATTTTTTTTTTGACGTGAGTTATATCACGTCTATTTGCTGAGTCCTCATTTAAAATGCTTATTCTGCTTTTCAGCTTATTATAAATATATGTATTTTCTTAGGATAGTTAGTCAGTTGAAATTTATTATACTTATAACTTTTATTGTAACGTGCTTTCGCTAGTAATAATTTCGAATTGTTAATAAAGTCATTTTTTAAAAATCAACCCTCGGTTGCTGATTTGTTAACTGGCGCAGTCGGTAGGATGTGTTTTTTCGGGACTGTTTATCGGTTCTTCGGTATTCGGACTAACCGAAAAAATCGGACTTACGTTAATTGTTTACTGTGAGGTGTCAGAGTGGCTTTCTAGATATCGAAACACCCAGTTCATCGTGAACCTGTTACCTCGAAGTAATCGGAGTTTGGAACCAAATTGTCCAAATCTCGCAAGGACCAAGAACCATTTGGAAGGACCATATCGCCAACCAAACCTCTGGGACTTATAGCAATGAAATTCTTCTTATTCAGTCTGTAAGTGCAATTTAACTTATGTCTGACGTAGATGAAATAATTGAAAAATTGAATAATTTATCATTACCCGCCTTCAACTGACTCATCTTCTGATTCGGAAGATTTAATTAGAATAATTAATCAAACATTTTCTGAAAGTAACGGTGCCGAAAGCACATCTTTTGATAATCAAAACATTTGCATTGTTCCGAATTTAAACTCTAACAGTATGGCTCATTTCAAGCCAGAGTACCTTAGTTGTGTACCACAATTTGACGGAAATCCGAATGATTTGAACAGATATTTATCAGTATGTCAAAGCCTCATTGATGCTTTCTATAATGCTGCTCAACCAGATAGTTTTCAGAACATTTACTTGCTGAACTCGATAATCGGGGAACCCAAAATGTAACAACTTGGGACCAACTTAAAACTATTTTGGGCAGGCATTTTGCTGACCAGCGCGATGAAGCTTGTTTAAATCGCGATTTAGTAATGCTTAGGCAACAAAATGGTGAAAAACCTAGCCAATATTACGATCGTATTTTACATATTTTAAATCTTTTATGTTCCTACGTGGATATTCATGAAACAAATGACGCTGCAAAATTGCTGAAACGTAATTTATACAATGATTTAGCTTTAAAAACATTCTTATCGGGCCTAAGGGAACCATTAGGCACGACAATTCGTTGCATGCGTCCACGAGACCTTCCGCAAGCTCTACAATTTGTTACTGATGAGTATAACACTCAATATTTTCAGAATTTTTCTAAACCTCATACACAAAAAACCATACAACACAATAAAACAAACACACAATTTAGAAACACACATTTTAACCCGGGATTTAATAGCCAAACGTCTAACAATTTATTTACGGCTAAGCCAACATTTCCATCTCAGCCTATTGCTGTGAAACCAAATTTTAACAAAATCGCACAAAGATTCCCTACCAATTCCCAAGTATTCAAAAATAAATCCAACACAAACTCAACAAATGTATTTAAACCCAATCAAAATAGAACTTTCCCAAAACCTACTCCTATGTCAACAACTTCGAGGCAAACCAATGCCAATGCTCAACAACCTTCTAGAAATTATTTCCAGTCCAACCAACCAAGTAATTTCATAGCTGAAGAACTATATAATACGAACGTAGTTGACGACGTTAACGAACCTCATGACATTAATGAAAGTGACCCAGAATCCCTATACTACGATTCATCTAATTTTGACCAACTATATGATTCCGAGTCTAATTATAACACCCAATATGCTGAGTCTGCTGATGACAATAATGCAACTGGTTACTCTTATGATAACGCAAATTTTCTGAATCATGCCTCGGAAAATCCTCAAACTTAACACCCGAAATAATATCGTTGAAAAATGCTTCTACAAGCGAGCTTCCATACATTATATTCCCAGAACACAATTTAAAAATTTTAATAGATAGCGGTTCCACTAGATCATTTATAAATCCTGAACTAGCTCAAAAATTATACCCGGATAATATATTTGATGACCCATTTATTGTCTCCACCGTTTTTCAACAATCAGCACATAAGTACAGTGCTCAAATTCCCGCACCTAAAATCTTTAATTTACCACATAATAAACCTCTAAAATTCTACCTATTTAAATTTCACAACATATTCGATGGTTTATTAGGGCTTGATAATCTTAAAAACTTGCAAGCCAACATTAATTTTGATACAGCATTTCTAGTAACTCCACATGCAAGAATTAAGTTGCAGTTCCATAAAACTGACACATCAATATATAATGTTACTGTTTCTCCTCGAGTTGAACAACTTGTGAAAATTAAAACTGATATACAAGACGGCGAGGTTATTATACCCTACCAGAGGATACATAACTGCGAAATTCCCAACTCGCTGAGTATCGCAAAAAATGGTTATGCTATTACTAGCATTTTGAATAACACTTGCAAACCAATAACCCTTGATATTTCCCAACCATTTAAGGTAGAACCATTTAATCGAGAAGAATTGGAAAAAATAAATCTAAATAATTTCGAAGACTCACTTGATTACAAACCCAATTTTGACTGTTCTCAAATTCGCACCGATCATCTGAATGCAGAAGAAAAATCGAAAATCATCAAATTATGTGAAGAATACTCAGATATATTTTATCAAGAAAACATGCCCCTGACATTTACAAGTGAAATAAGACATTCAATTAAAACCACTGATGAACAACCGGTATATAGTAAAACCTATAGATACCCTTTTATACATAAAAAGGAAGTCGAATCACAGATGAAAAAAATGTTAGACCAAAAAATCATTCGCCCAAGCAACTCTCCCTGGTCATCGCCAATTTGGGTGGTCCCAAAGAAAGCGGACGCTTCTGGAAAGCAGAAATGGAGAGTAGTAGTAGATTTTCGTGGCGTTAATGCAAAAACTATAACAGACAGATACCCCCTACCGAATATAACCGACTTATTAGACAAATTAGGAAAATGTCAATATTTTACTACATTGGACTTGGCCAGCGGATTTCATCAAATACAGATGAATAAGAACGTAATACAGAAAACCGCATTCAATACGGAGAATTGTCATTACGAGTTTCTTCGTATGCCGTTTGGACTGAAGAACGCCCCCGCCACGTTCCAAAGGACCATGGACAGTATATTACGAGGAATCCAGAACGAAAAATGTCTTGTGTACCTCGACGACATTATTATATTTTCCACGTCACTACAAGAGCACTTAGAACGACTCAAATTGGTTTTCCAAAGACTACGTGAAACCAATTTCAAAATTCAATTGGATAAAAGTGAATTCCTCAGACGAGAAGTAGCATATTTAGGCCATATAGTGACACCAGAAGGAGTACGACCAAATCCAGACAAAATCAAAGCCATTAAAAATTACCCAATTCCAAAAACAACAAAACAAATCAAAGGCTTTCTCGGACTACTCGGATATTATAGACGTTTTATAGATAATTTTGCAAAAATCACAAAACCCCTCACGAAATGCTTGAAGAAAGGTGCAAAGATTGAACACAACCAAGAATTTATCGAATGTTTTGAAAATTGCAAAAAATTACTTGTAAATGAACCTATACTACAATACCCAGACTTTTCGAAGACATTTAATCTAACATGTGATGCTAGTAACGTAGCCCTAGGTGCTGTGTTATCACAAGGGCCCATTGGACAAGATTTGCCCATAGCCTACGATCTCGCACCTTGAATGATTCAGAACAAAATTATTCCACTATTGAAAAGGAGTGCCTGTGTCTTATCTGGGCGACGAAGTACTTCCGACCCTACCTTTATGGACAAAAATTCAATATCATAACGGACCATAAGCCCTTGCAATGGCTTTTCAATTATAAAGACCCCACATCGAAAATGGTACGTTGGCGAATCAAACTACAAGAGTTTGATTACCAAATTATTTATAAAAAAGGTAAACTCAATACAAATGCAGACGCCCTAAGCCGTATTGAATTACACACTAAAGAAACCGACAATATATCGAATCTAGTATCATATATTGAAGAATTCAATAAAGAATTAGAGCAAGAAGCTAGAATGGAAAATAATCCAACGACCAGCAAAGAGATTGAGAACCTAGACCAAATATCAACTATGGCGCAACCTGACCTCGAAGCAACAGCTGAAGACGATAACGAAACTATCCATACTAATGCTGAACAAGACCCTATTGTTGGAATTCCAATTAAAGAATCTGCTGTTAACTATGGAGCAAATCAAATAATCGTCACAAAGGTCATGCACTCACCAGCCAAAACAAAAAGACTAATTTTATTTGAAAAGAAGAGAAGATTTTTAGTTCAAATATCAGAAAATGATTTTGAAAATGATACAATTAATTTTATAAAAGAAAACGTTGTGCCAGGTAAATTATACTATGCTTATTTCGAGAACCCAGATACATATGAACCATTCTGCGAAGTGGTTAGGAAAAATTTTAAATGGCCCTCGATTAGAATTAAAAGATGTTTGAAAAAATTAATCGACATAGTAGATAAACAAAGTATACCGGAAATAATACAGAACTACCATGAGAGTAAGACGAACCATCGCGGAATCGAGGAAACCGAAATGCGTATTAAAGAAAAGTATTACTGGCCAAATCTTAAAGAGTCTATTCAATCGTACATAAATGAATGCGAAATATGCCAACGAAGTAAATACGAACGACACCCATTAAACATGGAAATGAATATTACACCCACGGCAACCAAACCTTTTGAAACTATTCACCTTGACACATATACATTAGATAAAGTTAAATTTCTCACAATCATTGACAGTTTTTCCAAGTACGCACAAGCTTACGCCCTAAATTCATTGTCAGCCACCGAAATTAGCGATAATTTAATATCGTTCTTTTCACATCACGGTGTTCCATCCAAAATCATTTTAGACAACGGAACTGAATTTAAAAATACAGTGGTCACAGAACTATTACAACTTCATAAAATAAAAATTCATTTTTGCTCGCCCGAGCACCCCCAGTCTAACGGAGTTATCGAGAGGGTACACTCCACTTTATCCGAACACGTAAGAATTCTAAATAATCGTGGCTTCCTGAAGACACCTATCAGCCAAAAAATGAAATATGCAATCCTAGCATATAATCACACCATCCATTCGGTGACTAAATTCAAGCCAATAGATGTTATTTCAGGACACATTAGCCCAAACGATCCATTTGACCTAAAATTAGACCAACTTTTATTGACAGATTATGTCACAGAACATAAAAATAAGTCTAAACTCTTATATTCAACCATCAATGAAAAACTTATAAATCAGAAAGAAAAAATCATAGGAAAGATTAATGAAACTTCCGATAAACCAACATTATTCCACCCAGAACAAAAAATATACATTAAAAAGCATACACGTCAAAAACTAGCCGATAAGTTTACACCTCAGACACAAGTGGAAACCGTTGACCCAGTACGTAAAACAATTGCAACGACCTCCCACGGAAAAGTACACATGGGTAACATTAAACGGCCCTTGAGAAATAAATATAGTTTTGACACCTAGTTTTAAGAATAAAATATTATATTACAATTACTCTAATTAACTATTTTAAATGCATTTTATATCATACGCTTGCTTATTAGCTTGTGACGTGCTTTCGGTTTTTAATAGGCTTGAATTAGTTGCGGTTAATTGTCTAATCGGTAATCTCGGGCGCCACCCTCAGTATTAAAGTGGCTGAGGGTCCACTTGCTCCAGGTAGCTTATTACAGTGGAGAAAATAACCCAGAGGTCAAACAAGAAGCTTTTAGAAAGTGATCTGAAAATAGTGCTAAAAAGGGAACGGGATAAAAGGTCATTGAATAAAACAGACAAGTTTTTAGTGCAACTTAAATTCCCATGTATTAACAACAGAGTACCCTCAAAACCCTAATTTCCTATATAAACCCAAAAAGGCATTGAATAAATTGCAGAGAGAAAGAGAGAGAGGTGAGAGACGTGAGAGTGTGTGCGAGTACTTGAGTGAAAATGACGAATTAACGGTAGCGGTCAAGCTAGGACGGTAACGGTATCAATTAAAAATCGGCCTTACACACCAACCCCCGTAAATAGCATTTGTTTCGGCCTGCAGAAAACCTAATGCGGTTAGAAGGGATGGAAAAAGGAGAGTTGCATGGAAGACAGCCAAAAACAACCCGAGGTAAAATGTAGGTAGGATGGAAAAGGGAGAGTTGCATGGAAGACAGCCAAAAACAACCCGAGGTAAAATGTAGGTAGGATGGAAGAGGAAGACGGCCTGGAAGACAGCCAAGACCGCCCGAGGAAGGGTGTTAAAAACCATTAAGAACCCTGCAGGTATAACTATCCGTATCTACGGTATTGAACGCGATGCAGCGGGGACTGCTATGGCGGCGGTACTGATGGTGTGACTCGGAATCAGCCAGAGCCCCACCATCCTTACCTTGGTACGCGCGGTCGGTGTGGAGACGAACGGAGGTCTCCCCGAATCGACGGTCTCCTGCCGTATTTATGGTCGCGGTCGATGCCCCACTCGGGCGATTGAGAAGAGGGAATCGGATCGGCGCGCGATGTTGCCGCCGATTCTTTTATTTCCCAAGAAAAATATAGTAACTCTGTTACACACCCCCCTCTCTTTAAAAAAAAACATTTTATAAGATGTTTTTCTCAAACCCTACAAAAAAATAAAAATTAGAAAGTTTATAAAAAAAATTTCACAAACCCTAAATGAAGCCGAGAAAAAAAAAAGAAAATACAAAGTTTATCCATATCTACCTATAAAATCAATCAAAAAAAAAATTAGGAAAACAAATCGATATTCCATGTCGTGGCTTCCGGGTATGCTGGATTTAAGCATCGGTGTGATGCCTACTCACGCCTGCCGTAAGGGCAGCCGCAGTGACGACAAGGTGCGTAACGCAGCGTATGGCTGCAACATTGGGTCCCCCTGGAAATTCTGCTTCGCTCGGAGTTTGCGGAAGCAGATGTCGTAGCAAGTTTGGTTTCCCTTTTTCTACTGGTGTTGCGAGTTTTGGTTGCCGGGAACTTATCATCCCGACAGTCACACTCGCGGGAGAGTGGGCCTACTTTGCCACAGTGAGAGCAAAACTTCACGGGTTTGTCCGTACAAGCGTTTCTTCGGTGTCCCGGGTACCCACATCGCCAGCAGAGACCCATATGAACAGGTAAGAATAAGGGGTCGTTACGGTGGGTGGAGCCGGTGGTTGCGGGTTTGGGTGGCTGGGAAGAAATTCCCCGATCCATGGTTTCTTGGGTGCCTGAGGATCGTTTCCGTGTCTGGATGCTCTCGGGCTCGTTGTTGGTTTCTCGGTTCTGGGAGTCTTGGCTAGTCGGTCGGGGACTACCGGAATTCTCCGCTTCTGCCAGGATAGATTCCAGCTCTTCCATAGCGGTTACTATCTCTAGTACTGGACTCTCCATTTCTGACAACAAAGAAAAAACTCGGTTTAGTAAGTATTATGACAACGGTTCGGTGTAAAAACTAATGCTCAGCAAGCATAGCCGTAACTATAATTTATTTACATAAAAAAAACTGAAGAAAAATAAATTAAATGCTGTACACCAAAACTAAATTATCACCCAATTATCACAGAGACATTACAAATCACAACAACAAAAAAAAATTCTAGAAAAGAAAGTCGATATTCGGACGGCGAATGGTGGGGATTTCTCCGCTAATCTGGACGGACCGAGGGAATAGTGGCATATATATATCTCCCCCCCTCGGTGATAAACCTCTTCCGGAATCGCTTGTTGGCGGGGAGATTATCCGGTCGGTACCGCTGGAGTGCGGATACCAGGTCTGGTGGCCATTCCCTCGAGTCCGGAAAGTGGATCAGGCCGGCGGCGATTTCGGCTTCTCCTATATACTGAGGGGATTTCTGCTGCTCGGTAGGACCAAAGCAGGCAGTCCCTGTTTCCTCGGCTGTCGAGTCGGTGGTGGCCATGGGTATTATTCGGGACGGCTCGACAGTGGTAGCTTCCGTCGGAAAATTCCACCACTCATCCAGGGACGCGGTGTTGAGCAGCGGTAGTCCAGTGACTGCTTCGCCGGAGTCAGTCGTCTGAGTGTTTAGGAGTTCATTTAGAACCCCCAGGACATCGAATTCCTCCTCAATGGTCGCCGTTGGTTCATTGCGGGACTCTTTTTCAGTAATGGAGGGCGGCAGTGTCGAGGAGGGTTGAGGAATGGAGTAGAAGGTAGTTTGGGTTGCGGTACTGGTGGCGTTGGTATCGGTAGCATGTTTGGGGAGTGATGGTTTCCGGATGTTTTGTAAGGGGGTAGGACGGCAGGGTCGGCGTGATGTAATTTCAATGGAATCTGGAGAAGCGGTTATGGAACTACAGGGAGGCGGATCGATACGATGGCTTTTCTTTGGAGGGCCAGCGAACCGATTTTTGATTTGTTGCGCCACCTTCTTTAGGTCTCTCAACCGTTGTGTTGCCTTTCGCTGTATTTTGAGTGCGTCGGCCCGTGGCACTAAGAGGTCGGCGGGCGGTTTCGTGCCACGTGGCGGCGCTTCGGATTTGAGGTTCTTTGGCATTGTTCTGAAAAAAAAAAAAAAAAAAAAAAAAAAGAAGGCATATGTTAATCGCGCGGCGCGGGTTTGAGATCTTTTAGATGAATATGTCGGAGTGTTTTACCGGTGGCGGTTTTTAAATCGTATACGACCGGGGACACAACTTTTATTATTGTGTAAGGACCGGAATATTTAGGAGCCAATTTTGCAGCGAAACCTTTGGCTGCGTTGGATAGTGGATTTTCGCGTTTCCACACCCGATCGCCCACGTGACATTTCCATTCTCGGCGGCGCAAATTATAGTGGTGACTCTGAACCGTTAATGCTCGGCCTAGATTTAGTCGGACTAGGTCATAAACCTCTTTGAGTCTCTGAAGTCGGTCGGTGTGTTCGGTGAACTCGGGATCTTCTTCTTCAATATCCTCAGCTGTAGGTCTCAACAATTGGCGATACAAAGCTTTAGGCGGGTCCAACTCTCGTCCAAAATTCAGGAAGGCGGGCGAAGAACCAGTAGAATCATGGCGAGAGCTGTTTATGGCAAATATTAGCTCCGGTAAATGTACATCCCATTTTCGGTGATCGGCTTCGCAAAATTGAGCGACCATAGTTTTGACGGTTTTGTTAGTTCGTTCCACGGGGTTAGCTTGTGGGGTATACGGAGGGGTTAACCGGTGGTTTATTCCCATATCTTCCAATAACTCCCTAAAAATATGTCCGGTGAACTGTGTTCCGTTATCGGAAATTAAAGTGCGGGGACATCCGAATTTGGTGATGATATCTTCATATAGTGCCTGAGTAACGGCTCTTGCGGTCGCCTTCCGGATGGCTCGGCACTGTGTCCATTTAGTAAATCGATCTTGGAACACGACAATGTACGAATTTCCTTTCGAGGAACGTGGTAGCGGTCCAACCAAATCGGTACTTACTGTTTCCCATGGCTGGTTGTTTTTGGAAGGATGCATTTTCCCCGGTATGGCTTGTTGTGACGATTTGAATCGTTGGCATGATAAACAGCGTCGAACATATCGGGTAATATCCCTGAACATACCGGGCCAGTAATATTTGCGAGCTATCCGGGAAATCGTTTTTGCAATACCTAGATGTCCTGCGGTAGGCAAATCGTGATTTTCTGCCAGTACAGTGTCACGTGCCGATTTTGG
This sequence comes from Ceutorhynchus assimilis, assembly GCA_917834065.1. Lineage (NCBI taxonomy): Eukaryota > Metazoa > Arthropoda > Insecta > Coleoptera > Curculionidae > Ceutorhynchus > Ceutorhynchus assimilis. Next base: position 14,783,533 of record OU892282.1, read on the forward strand.
CACACACAATTTCCATGGGTCGGTCAAGTTATCTTCGGTAGGGTCGGACATATCCCAGAAATGACGGTATAAACGTCCATCTTTGACACAGTAGTCGGGCAAGGCAATAGGACTGTTTTCCACGGCCGATTTCTTGGATTGATACCAAGAGCATGGTATGAACTCTTCCAGAGTTTCAATCGGCGTAGGATTGCTTTGTTCGGTTTCGGTATCTACGGGATCTCTCGACAGGGCGTCAGCCACTCGATTTAGAACTCCCTTTCGGTATTTGATCTCGAAATCGAATTGTTGGAGGTACATACTCCATCTGGCTAATCTTCCGGACGGGCTCTTGATCGAGTGAAGCCATCGTAGTGATTGGTGATCAGTGACTACGGTGAAACGGTATCCTTCTAAGTATGGCCTAAGTTTTTCTATGCCCCAGACAATAGCTAGACATTCTTTTTCTGTGACCGAGAATTTCGTTTCGTTGCCGTTGAGACTCCGACTTGCATATGCAATTATCTGATCCCCCACTGGACCGTGTTGAATCAAGGCTGCACCTAACCCATTATCAGAGGCGTCTGTTTGCAGTATAAACGGTCTGGTGAAATCTGGACATGCCAGAACTGGAGCTTCGGTCAAGCAAGTTTTCAACTGTTGGAAGGCAGTTTGGTGTTCCTCGGTCCATATCCATCGTACTCCCTTTTTTAGAAGGCGGTTTAGTGGCGCAGCTATCTTTGAAAAATTCTGAACGAACCGGCGGTACCAAGAGGCAACACCCAAAAAGCGTCTTAGGCTTCGTAAGTTGATGGGCGGTGGAAGTTGATGGATAGCTGCAACTTTTTCGGGATCGGTACGGATGCCCTCGGAAGTGACCAAGTGTCCTAGATATCGGAGGGATTTTCGGCCGAACTGACATTTCTCAGGGTTCAGTCTTAGATTTGCCCCTCGGAGACGGTTGAACACTTCTTGTAAATTGCTCAGATGCTCTTCAAAAGTTTCTCCTAATACAATGATATCGTCGAGATAAGCAAAGCAATACGGATCCAACTCCGGGCCTATGATGTTATCCATCAGGCGTTGGAAGGTGGCTGGCGCGGAATGAAGGCCAAAAGGCATAACTCGGAATTGGAATAGCCCTAGACCAGGCACAGTGAATGCGGTTATCGGTTTGCTCTGTTCGGTCAACGGTACCTGCCAGTAACCCTGTTTAAGATCTATGCTGGAAATATATCGTGCCCGTCGGAGCTTGTCCAAGATGGCATTGATATATGGCAATGGGTACGCATCCTTTTTGGAAATAGCATTAATTTTTTGAAAATCAATGCAGAACCGGTATTTGCCATCTTTTTTCCGGACAATGACCACCGGTGAGCTCCACGGACTGTTGGATGGCTCGATTATTCCATCATCCAGCATCTTTTTAACTTCTTCGTTAATTATTGCTTGCATCTTCGGATTTTGTGGACGGTATCGCTGTTTAATAGGTTCGGCGTTTAACAGATGAATCGGGTGTTCAATTAACGGTGTAGTGCCGCGGATTTTTTTAAATTTCGGTATCTCGAGGCTCAAAAACTCATGAAGGAGCCGATTCTCTTGTTCAGTTAACTCTAGTTTCGGCAATGGCTCTATCTGGCCAATCGGGCTACACATGTTTGGATTGTCTAACAACTGGTTATCCAAATAAACTAAGTTTGAGTGAAGATCAAGACGGAATGCGTGTTGTCCCAGAATGTCCATTCCCAAGACAACCTCTGAGGTTAGGTGTGGGAAATAACTGATGTTCTCGGTCAGTGTAACATTACCGACATGTAGTGAAATACGGTATGCTTCAGTAATTTCTATTACACCACCATTAGCCACCTTTGCGCTTCGGACGCGCGGTGTCACTTTCGGAGCTCTTCTCTGTTTGCATAGAGCGGCGGCCTGATCCCCTAGATAGGAATTAGCAGCACCGCTATCCACAAGCGCTGAGAACGGTGTTTCGTAGATGTATACTAGAATATGCGGTCGGATGTCGGAAATCACACGATTCGGAAGGGAGGTTAAACGTCGGCGGGACTGAACTGACCTCGTTGCAGGACAGCGCCGATCTAGTTTTCCGAACGGGAACAGGTGCAATCTCGGGTCATGATGCCTTCTTTTCGGCATCGCGAACAGAACAGCTTTGGTGTCCCACGACATTCAGTACGGAAATGACCTGTTTCCCCACATCTCCAACATAGTTTCGTTCCTTGAGACGGTATTTGGGGAGGTGTGGGGCGGTAGCTGGGTCGTTCAAATTGTCGCTGGACTGGCCTATTAGTACCTTCGGAACATATAGGCCGTTGTCTTGTTTGGTAGGTCGACGGTTTATAATAATTTCGGGATATAGACGGACCGGTTTGCAACTCGGACAATAACAGTTCTACCTCTCGAATTAACCGCGACAGTGTCACAACATCGGTAAGCTCATTTTTGCGGATATATTGGCGGTATTCGGGTAAGAGGTTCCTGTACAACCATTGAAGTTCTTGTTCAGGCGTTATACTGCCATGCCTTCGGATTAGCGTTTGCATATCGGTGATATAATGGTGTGACGCTTCATTTGATTTCTGGAGTCGGCGGCTAATTTCGATTTCCAGATCGGCGGCATAATTAATCGGAAAATAAAAGCTGCGGAAGTCGTTCAGAAACTCAAGCCAGGTTGACCAGTGAGATTGGTTATTTCGGTACCATAGGGATGCAGCACCCTGTAAAATTTCAGGCATGTGCGGTAATAATCGGTCTATTACAATCCCCTGGGATGTACAAATTTCCTGGAGTCGTTCTATAAACGTCACGGGATCTGTTTCGCCATTAAAAGTAACGTTCCATTTGTGTATTTTCAGCGGTGATAGAGGCGGAGGCATTGAAGGTCCACAGGATGGAATCGGAGCGGTAATAGGAGTTTGTAATGTAATTGTCGGAATCGGTGTCGTGGTTGTTTGTCCCGGTTTTGGAAAGTTAAAGCTTTGAGATATAGGTTCCGGAGTAGCCTGTCCTGATTTGATATATGTCGCTAATCGTTTTTTCAGCACGTCCACGGTTCCGGAAATGTCTAGGCCGAATTTTGTCAACTCAACTATTAGGTCCTCTTTCTTCAAAAGATACACCCAACTCACTCGCACATCGTTTGGATCAGATACGATGGCGATTGTTGACGTGGGAATCGGGCCAGTTGAAGTACGGGTGGAAATATTTGCTGTACTCGTTGTAACGGTCGTCGTATTAGTAGCAGCGGTACAAGTAGTGACTCCTGTCATTTCGGAACGGAAATTTTCAACGGTATCCTGTAGCTCACTGCGGTCCCCTTTTCTCTGTATACTATAATATTTTTCTCTTTCACGTTTTATTTTCTCTGTTGTTCTCGCCTTAGATTTCGGTATCACTCAAGCAATAGAACAAAAACAAAAACAGAAACAAAATATTTATAATTTAAAGGTAAACTTACGGTTATTCTATTGTCCTCCTTAAAGACTCGGTCTCGGTAGTGGATTCGAAATCGGTTGATATGGGCTAGTATCGGTACAAAACGGTATCGGTCTACAATTTATTTTGTCTCGTCGCCTTGGTGGCCCTTGCTGAACTGTCTCTCTACGGTTTGAAAATCGGGCTTTATACTTTTCAAATTGTGGTAGGGATTGTGGTACTGCGCACACTCTCGTCTCTCTCTTCGGAAGGGGTCTTTGGGCACTCTGGGGTCGGTAATCAAACAAGTTATTCCATTTGGTGACATGAAAATGGATTTAGGCAGCGTCTGCTCACTCTATGAAATCAGCGACCTTGAATTACGAGAGTAAAAAAAACTGAGCGGTAGCTCAAATTTTGGTCCATGCATGCGTTTAACAATACTCCCCAAAAACGGATGCCCCCGGTCCAATGCGGTACGGTTCACAGGAACTCTTTTCCACGGTCGAACCGCATTGGTTGAGACCCTCCACTCATGGGCGGATGATAAGACATGCACCGAACGGTCCAATAGGAGCGGTTCATTCGTTCCGGCGCTATGCGGTCTGGCAATCACATAGAAAACGGTACGGTAACGGTCAGACCTACGGGCGTCGCCTAAACAAACGGCCTCTCGGTGAAAGCGGGGAACTATGATGACGTAAACACCTCGGTCATATGCTGACTTCATTCTGGACAAGCGCAGAACGGTCTAAGCGGTCAAACGACCAAAGCGGTCAAAGCGGTCAAGCGGTCAAAGCTTTCAAAGCGGTCCCTGCTCGGGCGCCATTTTGTGACGTGCTTTCGGTTTTTAATAGGCTTGAATTAGTTGCGGTTAATTGTCTAATCGGTAATCTCGGGCGCCACCCTCAGTATTAAAGTGGCTGAGGGTCCACTTGCTCCAGGTAGCTTATTACAGTGGAGAAAATAACCCAGAGGTCAAACAAGAAGCTTTTAGAAAGTGATCTGAAAATAGTGCTAAAAAGGGAACGGGATAAAAGGTCATTGAATAAAACAGACAAGTTTTTAGTGCAACTTAAATTCCCATGTATTAACAACAGAGTACCCTCAAAACCCTAATTTCCTATATAAACCCAAAAAGGCATTGAATAAATTGCAGAGAGAAAGAGAGAGAGGTGAGAGACGTGAGAGTGTGTGCGAGTACTTGAGTGAAAATGACGAATTAACGGTAGCGGTCAAGCTAGGACGGTAACGGTATCAATTAAAAATCGGCCTTACACACCAACCCCCGTAAATAGCATTTGTTTCGGCCTGCAGAAAACCTAATGCGGTTAGAAGGGATGGAAAAAGGAGAGTTGCATGGAAGACAGCCAAAAACAACCCGAGGTAAAATGTAGGTAGGATGGAAAAGGGAGAGTTGCATGGAAGACAGCCAAAAACAACCCGAGGTAAAATGTAGGTAGGATGGAAGAGGAAGACGGCCTGGAAGACAGCCAAGACCGCCCGAGGAAGGGTGTTAAAAACCATTAAGAACCCTGCAGGTATAACTATCCGTATCTACGGTATTGAACGCGATGCAGCGGGGACTGCTATGGCGGCGGTACTGATGGTGTGACTCGGAATCAGCCAGAGCCCCACCATCCTTACCTTGGTACGCGCGGTCGGTGTGGAGACGAACGGAGGTCTCCCCGAATCGACGGTCTCCTGCCGTATTTATGGTCGCGGTCGATGCCCCACTCGGGCGATTGAGAAGAGGGAATCGGATCGGCGCGCGATGTTGCCGCCGATTCTTTTATTTCCCAAGAAAAATATAGTAACTCTGTTACAAGCTTTATAACAATAAATATTATATTTCAGTTTCTTTGCCTACGCGTTTGGGACTCAAGAACAAATAATCATCAGAAAACTGGATGACAATCCTGGCATAATTCCAGTCAAATTAGGGAACGCGAAAATCAAAGATTACACCTACACCCTGATACATTATTATGACTTGAACCCAATAATACGTGAAATAAATAAGCTTCACGTAAAATCTAATAATATTACAAACATTCTTAATGGACATCAAGACTATTCTGAAGACATTAGCAATTACATAAATTTGTTGAAAATAACACAGAATAGAATTGATACAAAAATATCAGAGATTATTCCTCAGCCACAAAGAATTAAAAGAGGACTAATTAATGGCTTAGGATCAATATTCAAATCTGTAACTGGAAACCTAGACGCATCTGACGGAAAACGTTACGAGCATATCATTAGGGAATTACAAAACAATCAAAATAGTTTACAAGAAAGTGTTCTGAAAGAAAACTCGCTTTCTCTAACAGTAATCGAAAAATTTAACCAAACCATTAAACAAATAAATCACAACGAAAAACTTCTAGAATCAAAAATTAACCAAATTGCACACATGGTACAGAAGGCAGCATATAGAGAAAATTCCCTCTATATCAAAGACATAATAAATCAAATAGTCAATATCTATGAGATAATTGACTCTATTTTACAAGATATAGAAAATTCCTTAACTTTTTCAAAATTGAAAATTATGCATCCAAGCATAATAAAAACTGAAGACCTCTATCATGAATTAAACAAACTTCAACAGCGTTTAAGTTCTGAACAAATGCCCCTAGCGGTTACTTTGGAAAATACTTCACTTTTTGAAAAAATAATTCAACTGGAATCTTTTGTCATCAATAATAGAATAACATACCTAATACATATACCAATAATGTATTCGGAAATTTTTGATTACTTTCATTTATACTCGGTTCCAGTACTTTCTCAGAGTCAGTTTAAGGTTGTCTTACCGCGAAATAAATTCTTGCTGAAAAATAAATTGCACTACACATACTATGGCCAAGAATGTCAAGAAGTCACTCCGAAGTCCCATATTTGTGGAAAAGAAGACATTCACAAAATTCAAGAAGACAGCCCATGCGAAATTAAACTACTCCACTCTGACAAAAATACCTCCACCTGCGAACAAACCAAAGTTGAAGTCCCACAAATTATCATCAATCGATTGGATGATTCCAACCAATGGATATTGGTTGTTCCTGTCAAAGAAGCCATCCAACTCAAGTGCTTTCAACAAAAAGAAGTACAAAACATCATTGGAACATTTATGCTCCAAATACCGATTGGTTGCCAAGTGGCCACCGCTTCCAAAATAGTCATCAATGAAAATAGGACAATCAAGACCGATATTCAACCGATACTGTTTCCTGACATACCAAATACACTCGCCATGATGCCGACCCTCAATCTAAGTCGACATCTAAATTATTTGAAGTTGGACGACCTTCACCAATTGAGCAAAGAAGTATTGGACATACGCCCACAACTGAGCTTCACCGAAATCAATAGATTGCCCAGCCTTGGGACAATCCTTATATATGTCCTCATCGTTATTGCCTGTATCTTCTTGGTTTACATGAAATATGTAAAAGCTGCCATGAAGAAGAAGAGGTCCACCCCCGTTCCAGAAGAAGACCGGAGTATTCAACTCCCCCGCTAGCGTGAAAGTTGAAGCTAAGAAGGGAGGAGTTATATCACGTCTATTTGCTGAGTCCTCATTTAAAATGCTTATTCTGCTTTTCAGCTTATTATAAATATATGTATTTTCTTAGGATAGTTAGTCAGTTGAAATTTATTATACTTATAACTTTTATTGTAACGTGCTTTCGCTAGTAATAATTTCGAATTGTTAATAAAGTCATTTTTTAAAAACCAACCCTCGGTTGCTGACTTGTTAACTCGTGGGAAGACGAAGGTTAAGGCTAAAACAGGAAATCTCGACGCCTCGGACGGTGAACAATACGAGTATCTAATTAGAGAACTGCAAAACAATTAAAAAATTCTCCAAACAAACATTTTGAAAGAAAAGTCCCTATCTTTATCGGTTATCAATAGATTTAATCACACAATCAACGAAATTAGCCATAATGAGAAACTGTTAGATACCAAAATAAATCAAATAGCCTTTATTATGCAAAAAACTGCTTACAGAGAAAATTCTCTATACATAAAAGATGTTATCAATCAAATGATCAACATTTATGAAATTATCGATTCAGCATTGCAAGACATCGAAAATTCGATTACATTTTCTAAACTTAAAACAATGCACCCGAGCATAATAAAATCTGATGACTTATTTAACGAATTAACTAGACTACAAAATCAATTTGGTATTGAACAAATGCCTATACCAGGGAATTTAGAGAGCATCCTATTATATGAAAAAATTATTTCTCTTGACTGTTTTATTTCCAACAACAAAATAACGTACCTTCTGCATGTACCTATAATGTTACTTCAGTCTTCTGAATATTTCCATATTTACTCAATACCCATTTTTGATAAGACTCGGTTCAAGGTTGCTTTACCGCGAAACAAATTTCTACTAAAAAATCAATTGCATTACACCTACCAAGAAGAAGAATGTCAAAGAGTCATCCCTCAGTACTACGTATGTGGAAACGAAAATCTCCAAGAAATCCAAGAAGACATGCCCTGTGCCATCAGGTTAATGAACTCTGATAAAAACACTTCAATAGGCAAACAAACAGAGGTAAAAATTACACAGCCTCTTATGAACCGACTAGCCGACACAAATCAATAGATAATGATCGCTCCATCCAAAGAAACCATCCAAATCAAATGTAACAACCAGGAACAAACCAGAAGTATTTTTGGAACTTACCTATGCATTATTCCCGAAGGTTGCCAAGTCAAAATAAAATCGAAACTGATCTCCAACATTAAAAAATCAGTCAAAAGTAGCAGTCAACCTATACTGCTTCCCGATATTCAAGAAACGCCAATTCTGTTGCCTACGTTGAATTTAAGTACCCATTTACACGACTTGAAGCTGAATGAGCTACACAAACTTCAGAACGAGATTTTAGAAGTTCAATCGGATTTACTATTTGGCCAAATTGAAACAAATCCCAGTATATGGTCCTTAGTGATATACATCCTATTAATTCTTGGCTGTATAATTTTGGCATACAAGAAAATTGTTCCAAAATTTGAGAAGAAAGCATGACCAACCCCTAGAAAAGAAGAGGACACGGACATTCAACTACCCCGGCTAGGCCGATAGTTGAATCTGAGGACGAAGGAGTTAAATGGCCAGAAGATACCGAGTAATCACTTTTTCTGCTGACTTTAACTTTATATTGTCATAAAAGCTTTTCAGCTTAGATTTACAGTCAGTCAGTTGAAAGCATTCAATTTATAATTGTATTCTAATTTTTATCCAAATATTGTTAGCAAGTTGAAATAAAGTTTTTTAAAAAGTAATTCTCGGCTATCGACTTGTTAACTTACTCAATGAAAAAACTGATATTTGAAATACTTTGATTTTGAATATTTGGCCACAAAAATTGTAATTTTTCCTTCAAATCTAAATTTTCACACAAAAACTACTAGACTAGATAAGTTGGCCAATGGCGCATATTATTTCTTTTCACAATAAAATCTAGAAAATTCCTTTCCCTCATATTTCCACGCTAATTTGAATAAATAATAATTGCACATTTATTGTTCCAAAAGCGAAAATACTAGTCCAAGTAAAAATTCTCACGATTGGTATGTTCTAGATCTTAATAGACCTAGTTATCTAGCTATTTAAATAAGTCGCAAGCTTTCGCGTGGATAATTTTCATAATGCGTTATTGGAAAAATCGGATAAATTATATTAAATTAATGCGCTTTCACTTCGACTTGTCGATAAATAAAAATATTTTTTTTTAAAGATCAATCACCTTTACTATTGATGTGTCTTAGTGGGGATATTCATTTGTCCTTCCTTGTACGTGACTCGAAAAAAATTTCAAATTAGAAACCGAGACCGAGCAAGCCATTTCAGTTATCATATTTAGCTCAACTTCATACTTTATTTCCGATGGCAATGATTTTTGAGAATACTTGTTTCGTAACGATAAGACCCACTTATTCTAAAAATAACGTATGTAAATACTATAGGATATAGGAAGTGTTTCAAGACTCAATCATTAACATATTCAACAGGTGCGAGTAGATTAACAACCCAAGTAGATTGTTTGTTAAGATACTTGTGAAGATAATATGAACATTCCAACTGAATAAACATATAGATAAAACCGAGAACGAAATAATTTAGTTCTAGATAAATTGTTTATTTCCGTAAGCGGATATAATTTTGGAGCTAAATAATATCTATGAACTTTCTGTTAAGTTCTTGCTTTTGTTTGGCATCAAGGTATCTATTTAAATTTACTCTAGTTTGGTGTTCATGATAAATATACTTTTCCTGTTTCTTTTGAAAGTATGTATTATCATTGGTAATTTCTTTCTCCTTTCAAAATATAATTTTCCATTCTCATGAAAGATTTAGTAAAGTTTCTCCTGTATGTGCTACAACCCCACATGATCAAGCTATATATCGGACTGTTCGGAACTCCATTCCTGATCCGTTTCTCCTAACTAGGAACTCTTTGATCATTTTTTAGACAGTGCTTGCTTGGAACTGGGTCGTACAGACAACGCATCTGCTTTGTCATGGAGTTCAATAAAAGGATGTTTGATTTGAAAATGGCACTATCGTTGCGTTGCAACTTCTCAAGCGAATAAGGCTGAAAGGCACCAGAAGAGGTGCGAGATCTTGCCCACACTCTATAACCACGTTTTAAACTTCCTTTCTCCGCGGTAACATTCGGTCCTCCCTTTTAGGCTAGTCAAAATAGGTGGTGTTTTGAATGGAACAATCTTTTCTTGAGAATTGTCAATCCAAAGCTAGGGTGGATCTTACCTATTTGGTTTTCAATCCAGCAGAGGACTCCATATGTGGCTTTGTTCAATTTAATAAATGGCTTCTTGGAGAAAAATAAACATACTTTTGCATTTATACAAAACTTCAAATAAAATTGTTATTTATTATAATATTGATAAATATCAAAAGAATTAATTCTGAAATTGACAAATATCAATAGAATTAATCCTAATTTCTTAACTAAAAAACAATTATTAGAATACACTTCTTAATGCCAATACATAATCACCTTTTTAACATGTTGCACTCTGCAAATATTTCGCTTTCTGTATGCAATGGGAATTTAGGTTGAGGTTGGAAGGCGATACTGGGAAACGTCACAAAACAGTGCTCTTTTCAATCATGGGGTAATTCTTCGTGCAATTAGGGCCAATTGGGTGTAGTGCATTTTGCGCAGCTTTCGCCTTCAGTGAAAGCGTTGGGAGCTTTTTCAAAAACTTCTTACTTTTTTTTATTAATTTTTATACTCTGGTTAACAACGAATCAACAACGGGCTATAGTAACTAGAAAAACAAAAAAATCGCCGAAAAACACCAGCATGACCATCCACGCCATGCTTGTTTTTTCGTGACAGAATGCAAAGAACGTAATGAAAATACAAACGTGAACGCCCTCTATTATTAGGAAAGAAAATTATGCAATGGCATCTTCTTTTTCAAATATTTCAAAATAGTTGCGGATGTTTCCGCAACATACTCCCGCACTTTGAAGTCACCAACTTCAACAATTCAAAAATTCAACAAGAACAACATTCGATGATGATAACATCAGACTCATCAGAACTCAGAACCACATCAGCCATATGATATAAAAACAAACTACATAAGAACAAGAACTAATTCTTTACAAACTATAAGCAAGTAGATATATAAAAAATAACATATTTAAGGCAGGGTCAGATTATGACATTCAAATTTCATTTCAGGGGGATCCTCTTGGGGTAAAGGACAAACCTTTGCAATGCTACGAGTATATATCCCATCTTGGGTTTTAAGTTTAACAACTAACTTTATTGTCTTTACCAGGGATAACTTCCAACACTCTAGCTAGAGGCCATTTTAAAGGAGCTGGGGTATCATCATCTCTCAGAAGAACTATTGAGCCTGGTTTCAGATTTTCAGACTCTCGAAACCACTTGGGTCGGTGTTGGAGTCGATTCAGATAATCAACTCTCCACCTTTTCCAGAAAACTTGCTGAATTTGGACAATTCTTTGCCAGTAAGAGAGTCTGTTTTCAGGAGTACTTTCTAAATTTCTTGCAGGATGAGCAGTCAAACTAGTTCCAATCAAAAAATGACCAGGAGTAAGAGCCTGGAAATCATTGGGGTCATTAGAGAGAGGGCAGAGAGGCCGTGAATTTAAAATGGCTTCGATTGACGTTAATATGGTGTAGAATTGCTCAAAAGTAAGGCGAGCTTCTCCAACTAAACGATGAAGATGGTATTTGGTGCTTTTCACAGCAGCCTCCCAAATACCACCCCAATGGGGGCTTCTTGGAGGAATAAACTTAAATTTGATTTCATTTTGAGCAGAAAAATCTTTTATAGAATCTAAGACACTCTTGGTTTTGAAAAAATCATACAACTCCCTTAGCTGGTTTCTTGCACCAACAAAATTAGTTGCGTTGTCACTATAAATTAATTCAGGATTTCCTCTGCGAGCAATAAATCTTTTGAGGGTCATAATAAAAGCTTCTGTTGATAAGCTGGTTACCAACTCTAAATGCACAGCCTTTGTGATCATGCACACAAACACTGCTATATAGACCTTGATAATCGGGGCTTTACGTAAGTTTGAGGATTTTAAAAGGAAGGGGCCTCCATAGTCTATACCAACTCTATTGAAACACCTGGTTTCCTGGACTCTTTCCTTGGGCAAATCTCCCATTATCTGAGTTGTGGGTTGAGCTCTGAACTTGAAACAAATATGACAATTCCTAATAATCCTTTTGACTTCCCGTAAACCATTTAAAGGCCAAAACTTTAATCTGAAATTAGACAAAACAGTTTGAGCTCCTGAATGTCCTAACCGTAGGTGTTCTAATTTTAACATCAAAGAGACGATATAATTTCTAGAGGGCAAAAGAATAGGGTGTTTCTGATCAAAAGATATGTTGGCATTCTCAAGTCTACCACCTACTCGTACAATACCATCCATATCAAGGAAGGGCTTGAGCTGGGCCAACTGTTTATTGGAAAGAGCTTTACCTTTACTGAGGTCTTGAATTTCTTTTGAGAAGTGGAGTGATTGAAGAACTTTAACTATCAAATCTTTTGCTTTCCTCAATTCATTGACTTCAAGAGGACCAACGATTTTATTATCTTTGTTTCCAACATTGTGAACAAATCTTAATATAAATGAAACGTGACGTTGTAATTTTGAAAATTGTGAAAATTTGAGAAATAATTTTGACCAGAAATCATTCTGGAAGAACACATGCAAAGTGACAGTAGGTTTTTTCTTTTGTTCAGGGAGGTCATCGATTTTCGAAACATTTCCAAACGATTTTTCTGAGAGTCTTAACTTCATATCAAGCAAGAAAGAGGGGCCTTTCCACCATAAGTCTAAATTGATAACATCCTGTATTGGGACACCACGAGAGGGCAAATCAGCTGGGTTGTCAGCGGATTTGACATGTCTCCAAATACATTCCTTTGTAAGATCTTGTATTTGTGCTACACGGTTAGCAACAAATACATTCCAACGAGAAGCATGAGAATTCACCCAGCATAGAGCTACTTGTGAGTCAGACCAAAGATTTACAGAATCAACCTTAAAACGACCATCGAAAACTGATAGTAGTTTTCTAACTAATTGGGAGAGCAACAGCATAGCACATAACTCTAAACGTGGAAGAGAGACAGTTTTGATAGGGGCAATCCTAGATTTTGAAGAGAGAAGGGTGCAAGATACAGCACTATCTATGTATATTACTCTAATGTAAACACATGCTGCATAGGCTTGCATACTTGCGTCTGAAAAACCATGAAATTCAATTTGTTTAATTTTCTTTTCCAAAAATAAATATCTGGGTATTTTCAGATTTTTGAGCAGAGGTAAATTTTCAATAAAATGAGTCCAATTTTGTATAATTGACATGTCAGTAATGGGACTATCCCAATCTAGTTTCAACATCCAGAGCTTCTGAATAATCAATTTCCCAGAAACTATAACCAATGATAAAAAACCAAGGGGGTCATAGCACTGAGCCAAAGTAGATAATATTTTTCTTTTTGTGATTGGCGGTGTGAAGGAACTTTCAGGGATTGAGACACAGAAAAAATCAGCAAAGGGGTTCCATTTCAATCCTAAAACTTTACTTGGAAAATCATCAAAATTAAGATTTCGTTCAGGAATTTTCTCTTGGGAAATTTTGTCAAAAAAATTGCTTGAATTTGAACACCATTTGTGTAACTGAAAACCATGAGTATTTAAAAGAGTATTTAATTGAGTATATAGAGTTTCCAAGTCTGAGTAATTATCAACACCTCCAAGACAATCATCTACATAGGTCATTTTCAAGAGAGCTTCAGAAGCTAGAGAATTTTGAATGACATTATTTTGAGCTATTTCATGCAAAACTCTTGTTGCAAGAAAAGGGGCACAATTAGTGCCATAGGTGACAGTTGAGAGTTCAAAACATTTCAGAGTTTCCTGAGGACTATTCCTCCATAAAATGTTTAAGAGGTATCTTTGTTCTGGATTTATCAGAATTTGTCTATACATTTTCTGTATATCAGAGGTGAGCACATATTTTTGAAAGAGCGAAAACGACAGAGTACGTCATAGAGGTCTGGCTGAACCTGATAGCCTTTAAGAGTGACATCATTTAAAGAATATCCTGAAGAAGTTTTACATGAGGCATCGAATACTACACGCAGTTTTGTAGTGACGCTATCCTCCTTTATAACTGCGTGATGGGGCAGAAAATACTTAGGTTGTGAGTAGCAGTTTGTCAAAATGAGAGGAACAAACCTTCCATGTCCGAGGCTTTCATACTCGTCAATGAAATTTTTATAATCAGAAAAATACCTTTTGTCCTTAGCAAATCTTTTTTCAAGATTGAAAAATCTTTTCCTTGCCATGGAAAAAGAATCACCAAGCTTCAAATTTTCTTTAGGAGATTTTAAGGGTAAGTCTACTTGAAAAACACCATTTTCCAATATCTTAGTGCTTTTCATGAATAGACTTTCTGCCTCTTCATCTTCAAAAGAACGCGGAATATTTGGGGAAATGTCCTCAAGTGTCCAAAATCTAGAGACCATTTTTTCAAGAGGGGTTTCGTCGAGGGTTTCATTTTTGGTTTGAGCTATAAGAGAAACACTTAAATGTGACATCAACATATTATCTTGAGATACATTAAGAGAGAAAGGACCACCAATGACCCATCCAAGGTAAGTATTGAGTAGTATAGGGAGGTTTTTTCCTAACCGAACTATACCATTAGCCAATAATTCATAATACACATCAGCACCCAGCAACAAATCTACATCTGAAGGGGTAGAGAAAGAGACATCTGCAAGAGGCAAATTTGAGGGTATATTCCAAGAGTCCGTATTTATTTTGTTTTGGGGTAATTTACAAGTGATTTCTGTTAATATTGCACAGGAAACTTTGAACTTTCTGTGAGAGTACACATTTGAGTAGAGCGTTACATCAACCATTTTATTTGAAATGCTATTGCTCAGTGCAATACCTGAAACAGAAGTTGTTTTAGTATAGGAAATGTAATTTAATTTGTTGACGAGTTTGTGAGTGACAAAAGAATTTTGAGAGCCATTATCCAAAATTGCTTTAGCTTGTATACAATTTCCCTGGGCATCATAAAGAGAGACACAAGCAGTAGCTAATAAAACGTGGTTATTTCTAGTAGAAGCTGACAGAGATAGAGAGTCTTGCGAAAGTGCACTAGAGTTGCACGAAGAATTACCTTTGGAAGATTTAGGAATAGCACCATTTTGTGAGGGGGACAAAAATCCATTGTTTTCATTTAATCGAGTTTGACTGTTACATTTATTTTTATCAAATTTAGGCGGGTTATTATTAGAGACATTTTGAGCACCTTCTACCCGAGCTTCTAGTCTGTTATTTTGATGAGAGTGCAACATGCTATGGTGTTTCTTAGAGCAAAAAGAACAAACGTTAGTAGATGAGCACTGAGCCACTACATGAGCAGTTCCCAGACAGTTATAACACAGTTTTTTAGAACCTACAAAGTTTCTCTTGTCTGCAATAGATGCATTTTTGAATTTGTTACAAGAATAAATTTTATGAGTATTTTCATTGCAATAAGAACACTTTACATGTTCACTGTTTTGGGATGCGAATGCATGAAGAGAGGTTTTTAACTGAGGTTTTGTGAATTTTGGTTTAATTGTACACCCGTACTATTTAAGTTTTCCAACACTATACATCTTTTTTCTAAAAATTCAAAAAATTCTGAAAGTTGAGGTAATTCATCCACATTTCTCTCAGTTTCAAAGGCTCTTCTTGTACCAAAATCTATCTTTTTTCCTAACAAATATAACAAGATAAAGTCTAACAATTGTTCACATGAATAATTTAAATTATACAACGAGTCTAAATTTCTCTTACAATTGGTTGAAAATTCCCTGAGAGCTGTTGAGGTGCATTTTGTGAGTGAAGGCACTTCCAAGAGAGACACTAAAAGAGTATTTATTACAGAAAGCTTATTTTCGTATCGTTTCTGCAGAATTTCTAAGGCTGTATCAAAATTATCATTTATAACTACATATTAAATTTTCAATTAATTTTAATGGTTCATCCCGCAAAAATGACTTCAGATAAATAAATTTCTGTATTTTTGAGAGGCTCTGATTTTGAATTATTAAAGCATCAAAAATTTGATAAAAAGGTAGCCATTCTGAAATATCACCTTTGAATGGTTTGATATGAATGTCAGGTAATTTCACATCAATTTTAGGAGAAGGGGCCACAATAGTTTGTTGTACAGGGTGTGCATTAACGCTTGGGGGAAAGGGAGAAAAACATAATTTTTTAATTTTATCTTTGATAATACCACACTTTTGATGAACAGAGTTTTCAATGAAATCACGATCCTCATTATCAAGGGTTTCATCAGCAGGAAGAGCATCTATCCTGTCTTGTATATTTTCATATGCATGAAAAGTATTTTTTAAATAATCATACTTTTCTGAGAGCTCTCCTACTTCAGCCTTATCTGCTGTTTGGAGCCAATTATTAACTCTTGTTATTTTACCCTTGATAATGGTTCGTTGTATTTTCAATTGACTATAATCTAAATCTAAAAAATTTTCAGGAAAGTTAGACATTTTAAAATGTTTATCAATGTTCAACTGCTTACCACTTTTTTCAGGTTACCACAAGATTCACCAAGTACTCACACATTTTCCATAAGTCTCTGAGTACTTCTTGGAGTTGAGTTCAAAGTTCTATTGCTTGTCAATAGAATAAGGCAGGCACACACAAGTCAATGGTATAACACAGCAAAATGTTCAAGATTCTCTCCAAACTTATGCCATCCGGCTCGAAGGACCAAATGTTTTGAATGGAACAATCTTTTCTTGAGAATTGTCAATCCAAAGCTAGGGTGGATCTTACCTATTTGGTTTTCAATCCAGCAGAGGACTCCATATGTGGCTTTGTTCAATTTAATAAATGGCTTCTTGGAGAAAAATAAACATACTTTTGCATTTATACAAAACTTCAAATAAAATTGTTATTTATTATAATATTGATAAATATCAAAAGAATTAATTCTGAAATTGACAAATATCAATAGAATTAATCCTAATTTCTTAACTAAAAAACAATTATTAGAATACACTTCTTAATGCCAATACATAATCACCTTTTTAACATGTTGCACTCTGCAAATATTTCGCTTTCTGTATGCAATGGGAATTTAGGTTGAGGTTGGAAGGCGATACTGGGAAACTTCACAAAACAGTGCTCTTTTCAATCATGGGGTAATTCTTCGTGCAATTAGGGCCAATTGGGTGTTGTGCATTTTGCGCAGCTTTCGCCTTCAGTGAAAGCGTTGGGAGCTTTTTCAAAAACTTCTTACTTTTTTTTATTAATTTTTATACTCTGACTAACAACGAATCAACAACGGGCTATAGTAACTAGAAAAACAAAAAAAAATCGCCGAAAAACACCAGCATGACCATCCACGCCATGCTTGTTTTTTCGTGACAGAATGCAAAGAACGTAATGAAAATACAAACGTGAACGCCCTCTATTATTAGGAAAGAAAATTATGCAATGGCATCTTCTTTTTCAAATATTTCAAAATAGTTGCGGATGTTTCCGCAACAGGTGGTTGGGGTAGAAAAAATGAATAACAAAGTGACCTCTGCGGAAATGAGTAGTCAATAGGGTCCTAATTAATCCCTCAAAAATCGCACTTTGTCGCATTGGTGGAACTTGGAAAAAAATGGCCGCCATCCTGATTTTTTTGGAATTTATTGAATATATCGTAAAGCATGCATTATATCAAAAAAACTCAAGAGAACTTTTCTGTGGAGAATCAAAAGTTACCTTCAGTGTCGGACTGGGGGTCATTTGGCCTACCGGGCAAATGGTGAAGTGGCCCACACAACCCAAACCCCATTCAATAAAAACAATTTTGATAATCATTTGTTGAATCTGGTGCCTAGTTGTATTAAAGGCATAAAAAAAATAGGTACCTATAAAAAAAAGATACAGGGTGTTTTTTTATATATTGAGACCCCACCTATAGCTTTTACCTTTACAGGTAGAAGAAAGGTGTAAATACAAAAGTTGAACAGTTATGGCTGAATTTTTAGAAACCATGGTTAGAAACAAATTTTGAATGTCAGAAATGTGAAATTTTGCATTCTTCCAGCTTTTTTCAAATGGGATGCCCTATATTTGATTCTATATTCTTGAAGAGCACAATGTTCCGATTTCAAAAATATACACTGGCCAGCAAAATTAACGCACCACTACTATATTTTGAAAAATATTTTTTATGTCAAAATATTGATCAAATATTTTTATGTTTTAAATAGGTATATTCTTATTCTAACTTGATAAGGGTATTAACAAAAGAAAAACTTCCAAGAAGGTAAGAAAAAAATTAATAAAAAAAAACGACAAAATTCGAAAAATAAAAAAATTATTAACATTAGCTAAAAATAATTAATAACGGGTATTTCCTCCTCTATTTTGAATAAAAGCACGGCAGCGATTATTCATGCTCAAAATTACGGGCCTTATCTCGTTTTCATCCAAATTATTCCATATTTGGACAATATCTCTAGTAAGCCCATCCAAAGTGTTGGGAGGGTTAGGAAGTTCTCCCTAACGGCAGTAGATCATGTCCCAAACATTTTCAATTGGATTAAGATCAGGACTGTTTGCTGGCCAATCCATAGTTTCAATTCCAACCTCATTAAAATAATCTTGTACAATCTGAGCAACATGCGGTCTAGCATTATCTTGCTGAAACAAAAAATTCTCACGAATGAAAGGGCCAAATGGTATCACATGTTCTTGCAGGATCTCCCTTATGTACTTATCTGCTGTTAAACTGCCATTATCAATAGCCACCAAGTCAGTACGAGCAGTTAAAGAGATTCCTCCCCAAAACATAACTGACCCTCCACTGAATAATCTGGTGTTTCGGAAGTTACATTGGGCATATATTTTATTTGGTCTTCGATAAACTCTCATACGTCTATCTGAGTTGTAGAGACAGAATCTGCTTTCATCTGACCAAAGAACTCTTTCCCAATCTTCATCAGCCCAATCGATGTGTACTCTAGCAATATTCAACCTTGCTCTACGATGATCTGGGGTCAAAGCTGGTCCTCGCGCTGGGATTCTTGGTCTCATATCAGATTCAGCTAAGCGTCGATGAACAGTACCAGTGGAAATTCTGAGTCCATCTGCTTTCTGTAGCTGTGTCTGCAGTAATCTTCCTGTCACGAACCGTTGTCTTAAAGCTGAGACTCTTAAAAAACGGTCTTGAACTTGCGTAGTCAGGGGCGCAACTAGCTTGTTGGTTTTGGGGGGGCTTGAGCCCCGGGTCTCTATAAGTCGATTTGGTGACAGTATAATATGATGTTCTTAGTTGAAAAAAAAAAACAAAGTTATAAAAGACATTTTTATGCATGTACCATCGTCACCAAAAGTATCTGGGACAAAAATGTGCTTAATAATCTCCTGGACTAATTGTACTGTCATTCATTTCAATGCATTTGATTCATAGTTCGACAAATATTTGACAATAATATTCATATAATAGTACAAGAGCTAATGTGATGCTGTCCCAGTTACTTTTGGTGACGATGGAACATACATACATAATATGTAAGTAAAAATATATTGAGTTTAAATTTTCTTAAACTACTTAAATCGGTACTAAAAACAACTTAAAAACTGAAACAAGTTCTGTTAAATTAAATTCCTCCTAAGTGCACAGTGCACAAACAGACACGGACCAGCAGATGAAAGGGTTAAAAAACTTGCCAAACACTCCATCGGAAATATTTACGATCCTATAATATATTGTGTAATCTACAGGACGTGCAGAATTATAAATTGTCTTTAGGCAGCTATGGGCCTATAGAAATTTATAGATTTGCTTACAGATGTGCACAGAATTGACCCATAAAGGGCCCCACACACTACTATGAAACACGACACTTTTCATCGCCGCGATGAAACACGTCGTTCCAAAACCGAAGTGTGTGGTAGAAAAACACGACGGTTTCCTATCACACACTTCGGTTTTGGAACGACGTGTTTCATCGCGGCGATGAAAACCGTCGTGTTTCATCGTAGTGTGTGGGGCCCTTAAGCTTCGTGTTTTTGATGCCCTCATAAACATAAAATAGCAGGTGCTTGAGAGAGCAGGGGAGACGAAAAACGAACAGTTCTGTTGCGCGAAACTCTCACTGGAACGCTTATAAACAGTCCGGGGCACCCTAGAGCAGCTCAGGAGTGATTAAAGTGCGTCACTGGAAAGCGACTCAAATCTGCTCGCTCTGGTTTGCGAGGGCGGATGGCTAATTTGTGGTATTAGGTCTGTTTCTACAGAAATCACAAACCAGTCAGAGTGAATTTCATTGGTTGAAACTACTTTTCTGACTGTTTCTGAGTCCGACTGTTTTCAACCAATGAAATTATCTCTGACTGGTTTGTGATTTCTGCAGAAACAGACCTATTATCATCATTTGTATGACCTTCTGGTTGGGAGGGGGGCTAATCTTGAGCTTTGGGGGGCTAATCTTGAGCTTTGGGGGGCTAAGCCCCTCCCAGCCCCCCCCCCTAATTGCGCCACTGTGCGTAGTTATGCGATGTCTGCCTTGACCAGGTCTTCTTAAGTTCTGACCTGTCTCCCTATAACGTTCGATCATACGGGAAACGGATGTATGCGATACACCAAATCTCTGTCCAATTCTTCGGAAGCTCCATCCCTCTTCCAGTAAAATCACTGCCTGAGCACACTCTTCGGCGATCAAATTTCTAGATTGGCGTTCCATAATAAACACTTTACTTCACCGTACCGCACAAATGTGAATTTTCATTGCAAAATGATAAATTTTAGTAATAAAACCTAAGAATGAAAGAGGTATGTTAATTCAAATTTCATCTGAATTCCAACAAAATAAAGATATTATAGACAGACTTCGATAAAAAAAGCAACTGTATAAATTTAGAATGTGTGTGCTATATGGCAGTTTAAAATAAAAATAAATATTTTAATTTTTTTATGAATTTCCAAAAATTATTCGAAATAAGTTAGTGGTGCGTTAATTTTGCTGGCCAGTATATTGTCTATATTTGATTGAACAATCTCTCAATTGTAAAAATACTATCCTACTACTGATTTTGTGAATCATTCTACCTGTACAGGTGAAAGCTGCAAGTAAAATTTGAGGTACCTACTTGGTTTCTCTGAGAATTTCATACATCTGTCAAAACTGGTATTCCAACAATAAATTGACATGTTTTGATTGTTGATTTGAACCAATCAGATTGTAATTACGCGATAATTTGCACTAGTGCAAATTATCAGATAATTGCATACTAACTGGTGCGAAAACTGGTGTTTTGACATTTTTTGACAAAAAATTTGAATTTTTAATTTATGAAATTCTCTCATTAAATACAACTCGTGCAATGGAAATATATTTATAATTTTCGACAAATTTGCACTCATGCGTTTTTAACTGAAAAAGGCACTCGTGCACTTAATGCTATCTAGAGGTGAGTTGCGATTTCACGAACTGTGATTTTGTCACTGCTACACGTCTGTCACAGTCACGTCTTGCTCCAGTCCCACTCAAGTAGCAGTGACATTTTGACACGGCCACTTCGATCTCTAATCGATACAGCGCAGACTAAACTCAACTTAAAGTGATGTAAATAATGAAATATTATTATAAATCACATTGCGGTGACGCAAAACCGAAACTGCTACCGCAGAGGGCAGACTGGAACATTTCTCTCGGCCGTGACTGAACTGCGATTATGTAATGTACCATTTATATGTATTACCAGCACGGCCAGTCAAGTCACTGCTATTTGTTACCGTGACACGACTGAAGCAGTCACCGTCTTGTCACAGTTCCAGTAAAATCGCAGGTTGGCCCACCTCTAGTTAAAACCAACCCGGAGGTGATTCGATATTGAAAAATCGGCCCACAGGAACGAAAAAATGTAGCAACCCTGGCACAAAAATTGCAGCAACCCTGACGCAAACGTCAAAAAATTTGACATGTCAAAGTCAAAGTAGGCCTTGTTATTTTTGACAATTAATTCAAAATGGCGTTTGTTTGTTTTTTGTTTTGAGAGCCCGCCCATTTTTTTTGATTCGGAGCCTCGTTTTTTCAGCTAAATTTAGTGTTTTTTAAGTGCAAAGTAGCTCTAAAACCCTCTGAGTAGGACAAGAAAACAGATAAAATAAGACATAATTCAAGTGCTCACTTTGTTTAAAAGAGGCAGAAAAACCTTATCTACCTCTAATTTTAGTATTTAAAACTAGAAATTTTTGGATGAAAATAAAGAAAACTCAAAGCCTCGTACTAAAAGGTTTTCCTGATCGAAAAAGTACTGAAAAAGCGGAAAATCCAAAGAAAATCCCGTAAAAATGACAATCCAGAGTCTACTTAATAACACGAGTTTTTGACACTTACCCCATTGGAAAACTGGAAATTTTTGGCAACAAATTAAAGAAATTCAAAGCATCGTCTTCTCAATTGAAAACGGCCTGGAAAAGCGGGAAATTCGAAGAAAAACTGGATAAAAACATTCAAAAATGGCCGATTGTCAAAACTGGGAAATGACAGTGTACGATGTTGCCACATCTCAAATAGCAAAAAATTACATTTTAAATAGTTTTTTGTTTAAATAATTAATTAATAATGTTTATAAAATGATAAATTCGGAAAATAATGCATTGGAATCTTATTTTTAATAAATTTCAATAAAAATGACATTCCAAGGCCTGCTTAATAGTAAGACAAAGAGTAGGAAACAATTTAAGTCTAAAAATGGAAGTTTTTGGTGGAAAAATAGAGCAAATTCAAAGCCCCGCATTTAAAATCATCTTTTTCTAATTGAAAAATCCCTGATGGAAAAGTAGAAAATTCAATGGAAAACCAACATTCCAAAGCCTACTTGAAAAATCAATGTTTTGGTCACTTACTCCATTGGAAAACTGGAAATTTTTGGTGGAAAATGGAGAAACTCAAAGCCTCGAACTTTAAAACGATTTTTCCGATTGAAAACGGCCTGGAAAAGCGGAAAATTCGAGGAAAAACTGGATAAAAATGTAAACTCGTCAATTGAAAATGGCCGACTGTCAAAAATGACAAATGACATTTATTACAAGGTCTACTTGAAGTTGACTACAAGCGGTGTTGCCACATCACAAAACTTCAAAAAAAATCATTTAAAATGGGATTCTACTTGTTATTTAATAATTAAAAACCCGTTAAATAATTAATTAATAAAGATTTTAAAATTAGAAATTCCTTAATTAAGGCCTCAAAAACTTGCTTTTCAATAATTTTTTTCTCACTTACCTTTTGACCGTAAATTAATGGATCTGAAACTAGAAATTTCTAGCAGAAAATGGAGAAAACTCAAAGCCTCGTACTTTAAACCAGTTTTTTCGACTGGAAAAACCCTGGAAAAGTGGAAAATTCGAGGAAAACCTGGATAAAAAAGGAAAACACGACACTTCAAAATGGCCGATGAATAATTTGATAGTGAGTAAGACAAAGAGAGAGATAAAGTAGGATACTATTTTAGTCTAAAAATGGAAGTTTTTGGTGAAAAATCGAAGCATATTTAAAGCCCCGCACACAAAACAGTCTTTTTCCGATTAAAGAAGCCTTGAAAAAGTGGAAAATTCAATGGAAAACCAACATTCTAAAGCCTACTTGATCAAACCAAGGTTCTGGTTACTTACCTCGTTGGAAAACTGAAAATTTTTGTCAGAAAATGAAGGAACCTCAAAGCCTCGTACTTTAAACAAGTTTTTTCGATTGAAAAATCCTTGAAAAACCGGAAAATTCAAGGAAAAGCTGGATAGAAATACTCGGCTGTCAAAAGTGGCAAATGACATTACATTACAAGGCCTACTTGATCGAAAACAACGTTGCCACAATTTCACAATTACAATCTCAAATAGAATGTTTTTCCTCATTTTCCAACAAATAAAAAAATTTCATTTTCAATATTAATTTCATTGTATTTTTAGAAAAAATAGTAAGATAAAGAAGTAGATAAGGTAGGATGCATTTGCAAAAACAATAAATGCGGTTATAAATGAGTGAAACAAAGAAAAAGTAGGATGCACTTCAAGTACTCAGTTTTAAGCTGGATTTATACAGCAAATAAAATAAGATAAAATAAGAAATAAGAGTTAACCTCATGAGATAGGTACCCTTAAAGTGTTTATACAGAAAATAACAAATAAAATAAGAAATGCATTAGTTATGTATTTGTTATTTTATCTTATGTTATCTTATTTTATTTTATTTGCTGTATAAATCCAGCTTTAGAGGTGGTTTGCGATTCCATGAAGTGTGACTTTGTCACTGCTTCACCGATGCAGATGCAGCGCGGACTAAACTCAAGTCAAAGTGATGCAAATAATGAAATATTATTGTAAATCGCATCGCGTTGACGCCAAACAGAAACTGTTCCAATAAATCACTGCTATTTATCACCGTGACACGACTGGAGCAGTCACGTCTTGTCACAGCTCCAGTAAAATCGCAGGTTGGCCCACCTCTAATGCTATCGGGCAAATTTCCCAAAAAATATCGATATTTTCATTGCACTTGTTATATTACTACTGATAATATTTTTAAAATTTTTGTACTTACAGCTTTCATTTACTTGTAAAAGTGAAGGCTGTATACGTATGTAATACGCCATCCACCGTGGGACACCCTGTATGTTGTTTAATTGCGATGCTAACCTGACTCACTCAAATGTGAGTTATTCTCATTAGTTTAAAAACTACACATTTCAGGTGAATGTCTTATTTGAATAGTTCAATAGTATATTGGTGAGTAGAAGGCTGCGGAACTCGCTACGCTCGTCCCACAGAGGTCCACCCATAAGTTCCGCAATAATCCACCATCCATTTATACTTGAACAATAACTTATTATATAAAGTCAAAATTTGTAAGATTATGATTATTCACTTTTCGTCAATTTGCCTTTCAACGGGAATTAGTAATGTTATACTTTACTAAACTAGTAACATAACATGACAAGTTATTCAAGTACAAATGAGTGAATTGTTGCGGAACTTATGGGTGGACCTTTGCGGGACGAGCGTAGCGAGTTGCGCAGCCATCTATCCATCAATATGTTGTTTAATTACGATACTAACCTGACTCACTCAAATGTGAGTTGCCTTACTTAAATAGTTCAATAGTATATTGGTGAGTAGATAGCTGCGGAACTCGCTGCACTCGTCCCGCAAAGGTCCACCCATAAGTTCTGCAATAATCAACTTATTTGTACTTGAACAATAACTTATTATATAAAGTCAGAATTTGTAAGATTATCCACTTTTTGTCAATTTGCCTTTTAACAGGAATTATTAATGTTACTTTTCCAAACTAGTAATATGATGTGACAAGTTATTTAAGTACAAACGGGTGGATTGTTGCGGAACTTATGGGTGGATCTCTGCGGATTAATACGTTGTTCAAGTAGGATACTAACCTGAATTTTTAGAAACCCTGATTAGAAACAAAAATTGAATGTCAGAAATGTGAAATTTTGCATGCTTCCAGCTTTTTTCAACTGGAATGCCCTGTATTTCATTCAATATTCTTGAAGAGCACAATGCCCCGATCTATATTTGATTGAGCAATCTTTCATATATTCGGCTCCAAAAATTGTAAAAATACTGTAGTCCAACAAATACCATTTTAAAGTCACGTGATTTTTCTCTATCCTTGTTGAATACACCTCAAACAGCGTTGATAGTAAAATTGACAAAAAAAATTGCTGTCTAATTATTGTTCATAATATTCTTACCTGAAATAGAATCCGTCAGTGTCATCAATTAGTTTGTCAAAGTTATTTTCGAAAATAATACAACAAACAAACACAGCTAATAATTTTGACCATATTAACCTTTTTCCAACTCGAAAAAAAGCAAATAGAAAACGAGTACCCAGTTTAAGTTCAGAATGTATTACAACAGACAGCGGATGTGACAAAAATGAGTCTCGCAACAATTGCAAGTATTAAAATTGCCCTCTGATTGGTCAATACTACTTCAGAAACGCGTTTGTAAAATGCTAGTGGGAACATATATTAAAATTTAATAGTAATTAACCACCAGTAGCTTTTTGTAGGTGCTATCAACGACATAATCAATGGACATACGTTTTTTGCCACCAGTATCACGTGACTTTAAAATGGTATTTGTCGGACTTTATCCTACTACTGATTTTGTGAACTACCTTGTATAGGTGAAAGCTGCAGGTAAAATTTGAGGTACCTACCTACTTGGTTTCTGTGATAGTATTTTTAGAGCCAAATATGTTCGAGACGGCTCAACCAAATATAAACAAACTATATAGTTTTGGAATCAGGAAATTGTGCTCTTCAAGAATATAGAACCAAATATAGCTCATCCCATTTGAAAAAAGCTGAAAGCATACAATATTTTATATTTCTGACATTCAATTTTTGTTTCTGACCATGAATTCTAAAAATTTAGTCAATACTGCACAACTTTTGTATTTACACCTTTCATCTACCTGTAAAGGTAAAGGCTGTAGGTGGGGTGTCAATATATGAAAAAACACCCTGTACTTCAAGTTTACCTACACTTTATTTTTTCCCAAGATAGATTTTGACATTGAAAACTTTGAAACATAAACAATAACGCTTGACCCTGATTGGTCGCAAAATGAGGTGTTTCTGCAGGTTGACATCAGTTTTACAATAGCGACCAATAAGCGGCATTAGCGGCATTGTTTATATTTCAAAGTTGACAATGCCATCATCTATCTTGGGAAAAAATAAACTATACCTGCTTATATTTTGTTGTTATTTACATTTTTAAATAGAATGCCCTGTACTTATATTCTCACTCTCTCGATATTCATCTAAATATACAGGGCATTCTATTTAAAAAAGTGAAGATTCATGTGACATCTCTTTTTTGGGTTACCTTGTATAAATACAAATAAGTTCAAAAACAGCGCCACTAAAAATTAAGATCGACGTGTTTGAGCATTTTTCAGAAAAAAAAAATATAATATGAATTTTAAATAGAATTATCCCTTACTTTACGGACACACTGTATGTATATTATCTCAGAATTGGGGTAAGATAGAGTCCAAGTTATCACAGGTTTGCGATAATATCAGTGCCTTGAATAACTCGATTCAAACCGCCAAGAGGGATCTTACCGACTTTAAATCTCGCCTGGACTTTGCTGAACAGCACTTTAAAAGAAATACTGTCCGCCTGTGCGGACTTGAGGAAGCCAATGATGAAAACCTAGTAAATGAAATTCCTATTTTTCTACACGATAAACTAAATATATCCTGTCACAAAAAGGAAATCGATTCGGTATTCCGCATCAATGGGAAGAAAGAAAAAGGCTCACCTGGCCCTCGCACCGTTCTCATCAACTTTGTATCCAATATCATGAAGCAAGAAGTAATCATGGCTAGAAAAGTACTGAAGAACTCTTCATATACAATATATGAAGATTTAACCCCGGCTCGCTATGAGCTGCTGGCGGCTGCCAAGAAAAAACATGGCAACAATAGGGTCTGGTCTTCTGGAGGAAGGATCTTTGTTTTGGATACCGGCAGTGGTAAGAAAGTGGCAATAACATCGATGAATGACATTAAATAATTTTGCCCGGCAACCCTCAGCCCATCGAACATTTAGCATTTTGATAAATTGTTTCTTTTTTGTTTGTCGAACTTGCGTTTTGTGCAGGTTCTAATAAATTTCATTTCGTTTTATGGGGAAAAAATTTTTCTCTTTTGTATCGTCACGGTGCAACTATACTAGTTGTAGTTGTCTACAAATAAGTACCTATGTATATACCTATTTAAAAACTATTTTTTTGGTGGGTTCTGAAATTTGAATATTGTTGAATTTATACCTAAAGTATTTTTTTTTTTTTTTGTTATCATTTCAAGTTTTTAATATATTTTCAATAAATAAAATCTAGGTTTAGGATAGCCTACAGAAACGTAAATTGAATTTGTTTATTAATGGAAGGGGCTCAATTATAAACCAACAAACCAGCCACAGTTTGCCTGTAATTTATTGCTAACTTTTTATTTACAATATATTTCTGGGTCTTTTTTGTTGTAATTTATATGTTTCCTTTTAAATATATAGGTACCTACCTAACTGATTTTAATTGATTATTGGTTAATTTTTATTTTCTAATGTGTAAATAAATGGAGCTCAGGATTGCATCTCGTTTGTGTATATCATGGCCTCAAATGAATTTTTGAATTTCTCACATTTTAATGTAAGATCGTTATGTAAAACTTTCGACATATTCTCTGAATTTCTTGCTGAGGGGCGGCATGACATTTTAGGACTCTCTGAAACATGGCTTGGCAGGGAATTGACTGATGAGGGTTTAACTGTGGATGGATTTAATATTGTGAGAAAAGACCGTCAGGGCCGTGGAGGCGGCGTAGCATTTTATATTAAAGATATTTTTAAATTTAAGGTACTTGAAACTCCTCCTTCAACGAGTCCTCTAGAGCATCTTTGGGTGAGTGTCAAAGTAAGGGGCAGGAGCCTTTGCTTTGGAACATTTTACAGACCGCCAAATTCAAACTTACATAGCTGTATAAATGAATTGGAAAATGTCTTGATAACTTTGTTGCCACAGTACGATTGTGTTCTGTTTGGAGGTGATGTAAATATCGATCTTTTAAAAAATGATACATGCAGTTCTATTTTCTTTAGGAATTTTTTATCAAAATATGGGTTAGTACAGACTGTCAATTCTCCCACTCGTATTACTAATAATTCATCATCGCTTATCGACGTTCTTATTACATCTCGCGAACACCTTGTTTATGATACAATCGTAATGCCCATGGACGATATTTCTGACCATTGCCTAGTTGAATGTAAATTGAGAGCCTCAAAGGACAGGGTCCCGGTTTCATTTCGCTCTTACAGAGATTACTCGGGGTTTAATTACAGTTTATTTCTTGCGGATCTGCTGCATTTGAACTGGGAATCTTTCTACTCATGTGATAATATTGATTCCAAGGTCGACATATTTGGCAGTAATATATCTGCAATATTTGATTTCCATGCTCCAATTAAAACTGCCCGTATTACAAGAGCACCTGCACCATGGCTAACTGAAAATATCAAATTACTTATAAAACTACGGAATAAGGCGCGAACACGTTATAAAAAAAATAAGTCTGATGCTTCTTGGGAGGAATATAGGGGCTTACGCAATTTTACTACTTCCGCACTGAGGAATGAAAAGAAGGCGTATCTGCAGCACAAATTCAAGACGAATCCCAAAGAATTTTGGCGAACTTTAAAATATTTAAATATTAACAGCTCTGTAAGGGCCTTCCCGGGTGATATTGGCAGTCCTGATTCGTTTAATAATCACTTTATTGATAGTATTCCCGATGTAGATACAGGTAATAATAATTTCATTTCTACAAATTACGTTGACAAAGTCCATCCAAATATTCGGAATAGATTAAAATTTTCAGTAGTTACCTCTGATCATGTTAATAAAATAATCTTGCAATTAAAATCCAATGCAAAGGGTTGTGACAACATTGACTTCAAAATGCTGCAATTTATAACTCCGCATTTGGCTGAGCAAATAGCACACATTATTAATTTTTCACTTGCAAGCTCCGCCTTTCCGTCAGTTTGGAAACGAGCAAATGTGATACCTGTACCTAAAGTTTCTAAGCCCAATCACGTTAGCCAGTTTCGGCCCATAAGTATTTTACCCGCTATTTCCAAAGTACTTGAAAAAATAGTACATGAACAGCTTCAAAATTTCTTCACTGAAAACAGCATTATACCATTCACTCAATCTGGATTTCGACCTTTGCACAGTACTACAACTGCTTTGCTCAAAGTTACTGATGATATTTTTGAAGCTTGTGATCGAGGTAAAAATACTGCTCTCGTACTATTGGATTATAGTAAAGCTTTCGATACACTTAATCATAATGTTCTTTGCATTAAGCTAAGATATTTTGGTCTGGATGATTCTATTGTAACTTTTTTAAATAGCTACTTATCTAGTAGGACACAGATGGTAATTGTTAATAACTGTGAATCTCAAGTAAGACAAATATCAAAAGGGGTGCCTCAGGGAAGTATTCTAGGGCCCTTGTTGTTCTCGTTGTACACATCTGACTTCTCTAGCTTCTTGAAATTTTGTCATTCCCATCAGTATGCTGATGATTTACAACTCTATTACTCCTTCTTTTCTCCAGATTATAAAACAGCGCAGGATCAGATTAATAAAGATCTTAATACTATATATGAAATATCGGAATCCCATAGTCTAATTCTTAATGGTTCTAAGTCTCAGATCACCGTATTTGGCAAGCATCGTAATTTTCTCACAAACCTCGATGATTTTGTCATTAAAATTAAGGATCAACGTTTAGTGCCTGCCAATAGCTGTAAAAATTTGGGAGTCTTGATGGACGCCCCACTCCGTTTCATACCACATGTAGCAAATCTTCTACAAACTTCATTTGCAAAGTTACGGACCTTGTATTTGCACCGGGATTATTTGTCTACTGACATTAAGCTTAGATTGTGTGATACGCTAATTCTTTCTTCCCTAACATATTGTATTGTACTGTACTGGCCTACCTTGCTCGTTAGGGATCGGGATAGTCTCCAAAAAATACAAAATGCGTGTCTGAGATTTTCGTATGGATTTCGTAAATATGATCATGTTACTCCACTTTATAGAAAATCTAAATGGCTCAATATGCAACAAAGATATTTTATGCAAGCAGCTACTTTAACCTACAAAATAATTGACTCGCAACTACCCATATACTTGTATGAAAAACTTAGCCGTAGGTCCGATATTAGCGCTAGAACAACCCGTCATTGTAATCTGTTCAATGTTCCAAAGTATGGCTCTGCCCTTTATCAGCGATCTTTCACTTATAATTCCGTAAAAATCTATAATTCCCTGCCTCCCTTAGTGAAGTCCTGCCCTTCTGTGATAAGTTTCAGGAGAAATGTGAGAAAGTTCATCACTAATTAAGATTGTAACATTTGTTAGTAAATTTGAGTTGTAAAAAAGATTCGTTTCTATGTTAAGTATACTATTTTTTATTTTACTTTTTCCTTTATTGAAATTATGTATTTAAATTATGCTTTGAAATTTAATTCATTTCATTATAATGTCGGACAATTTGTAAAAAATAAGGTGGTTAGATAGAGTAGCTTATAGCTAGATCTCGCCACCATTACCTCTTTTTGTATATTGCAACTTGTATTAATAAAGGCATTTATTATTATTATTATTATTATTATTATTATTACTAGGATCTTTGTAGAAGTAAATCATGCAAGCATTTTCGGAAATTCCCGCGGTTGACGGATTTGTATTTGTTTTAGTATTCAAAAAAAAATTAAGTCAGTTGTTGGCAGGATGCTGCAGCTTCTAATAATTGTTGTTTTCTTGCGATCGCTGTTTTTTCTGTACCCGTTTTATATAACTTCCTCTTTTTTACCTTTTCGTTATCGGACATCTAGGGTGTATAAAAATAAAAAAAATAGAGGGAGGCGTAGGTCGAGATTTTTAAATGATAATGTCTAAGGCCCGGTTTATTTATCTTCAAATAAACTTGATTCAGATTGCGTGTTTATCCGTCAGATTGCATACCTGACAGTTCATCAGAAGGTGAATAAATCGGCCCTTAGAAGAGTTAATTTGTAAAGATATCATAATCAACAAATAGAAGAAAGAAGAACTATTCAGTTATTCTAGCGTTGTTGATTATGCTGATTTTCGGAAAAAACATGGTGATTAACGAAAAACGAAGAGTTATTGAAACATTTTTGCGAGTCTATATTTTTCTTTCTACATCTATAGAGTAGAAATCAAACGAGAAGAAGCCACACGGGTTATCGTTTGTCTCACTTTAAATGGTAGGGAAGCAGAGAAAAAGAAATCTGCTTTCTTTGTCAGCGTTGATGACAGTGGCTTCTTCTCGTTTGATTTTCACTCTATCTAATATATAAAATTCTCATGTCACAGTTTTAGTAACCTTCGTTCTCCGAAACGGCTTTACCGATTTTTATGAAATTTTATATGTATATTCGGTAGGTCTGAGAATAGGTTTCAAGCTATTTTTTATACTCCTAAGTGATAAGGGTGGTCCACCCCAATTTTTTTTAATTTTTTCTTGCTGCTCACCACTACATAACTCAACTTATTTTTGTTTATTCCATTCAACCGACGTAACAGTATTATCTTATAGCATTTTCGGCTTTACTGCTCCCAGAGCGCTCTCTATTTGGGCGGTGACGTCACAGATCTCTGCAGAAGTGCTCCGAGAGCGATTATGATCCAAGCGAGGCACCCTATTTGAAATCAATAGCCAAATGATGTAAAATTTTAATTTTAGGTGATTTCTGATCCAGAGAGTAAACATTAGTTTTCTTCAACCAAGGCCAAATTCACCATTGGAAAAAACTGAATTTAATTCATCTACTAGATACGTTAACACAACATTTAATGTATTTAATAATTCATAGGCGGTACGAAGTTCGCCGGTTCAGCTAGTCTACATATAAAAACAAACAAATCAAAACCAAAACCAATGTGGATGTGGTTTTTTTCACAATCTTACTAACCTGTCTCTGTATTTCTAAAAATCAACAACGGTTTTTTTTTAAGTCAGTTGAATTCAAATTCATTGAAATGCGGCAGGCGATTTCTATGCGACATCGGCTTGAACTTTTTCAGAGCAGAAGGGAATTGATATTGATATGATAGTTGATTTTTTATAAGGATGGTGGATTACGCGAAATAACGTATGATTTGATAATCAATGGCGTGGGGAAATATTCGAATGGCCCACCAGTCGAAGACGTCACCTGGCCCACCGGGATTTTGCCCGGTGGGCCAGTCCGATACTCGTTACCTTTAAGGCCTGATTTCATTCGATCGAGGAGAGCGGACAGTCCGTCGACCGTAGCAATCTGACGATTTTATCCAACCAGAGCTTTTCACATAAGTCTGGTTTCCTTGAATCCGCTTACCTGAGCTGCCACATATTCGCGGAACGGAGCGGACCCGCTCAGATAAGCGGATTCGAGGAAACCAGACTTATTTGAAAAGCTCTGGTTGGATAAAATCGTCAAATCGCTATGGTCGACAGACTGTCAGCTCTCCGCGACCGAATGTTCCAGGAAATCAGGCCTTAAGATAGAAAACGAAAAAGTTATTGACATTTATTTCATTTGGCAATATGAAATTTTTCAAAACATCTGGAAAAAGTTCAAATCTTTTTTTTTTGTGCAGAATGAAAAACTAAATTCAATAAATTTAAATGATCTAAAAATATTTTTTTTGAGAGGCAACAAAAACATATGACAAGAAAAACATTTGGGCAGGAGCCTACCCAGACAGCATTCGTTTTTCATTTAATTTATTAGTTACTGGAAATCATTTAGAATGTTACAAAATACTTCAGAACTTCAACAATGAGCCTTTTCGAAAGTTCAAAACACCTCAAATTTAATTCAGAATTTCCTCGAGAACTTCCATAAGCATTCTGTAGCGCTTCAAAACATATTGGAAACTCCAGAACCATTATTAGAATGCCTCAAAACATTCAAAAACCGATTTACAATTCCCAAAAGCATTTTTATAACAAAGCATTCATTTTAGGGTGCTCCAAAACACTCAAACACTCTAGAATCTCCAGAAACATTTTGAAAAACGGCAGAATCATAGGATTTAGGTTACAAGTTACAAAACGCTTTCCAGAAGGCTTTTAAGACCGAATTTAGATTGCTGTAGAACTTTAGACCTCTAATATCTAAAAGACGTTGGGTTTTGTAATATACGAGGTTTTTAAGATGTGTTTAAGACGCCTTGAAGATGCAAGCAGATGTCTAAAAGACGTCTTGAATGTTGTTTGTGGACATCTTAGGGGCGTCTTAAGATGTCTTTGAACTGTCTGGGTAGACACTAAGTAATTCAAATAGATTAAATTCTTATTTAAGGTCTATAAAAAGTCCCTTAACCTTCCCAGTAATAGAAGAGGAAGACTGGAAACTTGAGACCAGGCTTTAAACCTTTGACACCAAACTTTTCGATAATGACTGTTTTTTTTTATCTCAATATATCTTTAATCCTCTACAAAAAGGCATTCTCAAGTTTAACTAGAAAAATGCATACATTTCGCGATATTACCTAAAGTTCAAAAATTTCCAGATTTTTAAATAAATTAAATCTCGATAACTTATTTGTTATCTAGTTAATAGTGTTGAAATTTCTTTTTTACAAGTAACTTTTCATTCTCCACAAAAAAGTTCTCATGAGTTTTTTTGATATAATGCATACTTTACGAAATATTCAATAAATTCGAAAAAAATCAAGATGGTAGCCATTTTTTTCCACCAATACGAAAAAGTGCGATTTTTGAGAGATTAATTAGGACCCTATTGACTACTCATTTCCGCAGAGATCACTTTGTTACTTATTTTTTCTACCTCACCTGCATAAACCTACCTAGATTGACTAGACTATTTCATTACAAGTCCTCATCAAAAGCTGAGATGAGTTAACAGAAGGACAGCGAGATCCCAGCCGTACTCCACAGTTATACTTAAAATGTTACAAATCTCAAATCGATTAGCAAAAGTTCTGGCGTTGAAATTTCTCTGGGGGCCGGTTTCTCAATAGCAAGTAACCCCCAGGTAAAGCATAACTTCCAGGGTAAACATTTGACTACTGGACACGTTTCTGGAGTTGAAACCAACCCGGAGGTGACTCATTGAGAAACCGACCTTGTGGGTTATAGACAGAGGAAAAATGAACACCAAAAAGATGTGCGTTGGTCGCTTTTTCTGTGGCCAGAAACATTTCCTTAGGAATAGTACCTACCCTGATTAGATTCAGAATCCAAATCAAAATTTTCAGGAGTATTTTGGAACAATTTGGAAACTTCAGAGTTATTTCAGATCAGAACAACTATTAGAATTCAATTTATTAGAACGGGAAACCTTTTTTATAACTCTTTTGTACCAATTTAGAACACTTTGGAGCTTTAATATAAAGCTCTAAAATACTTAAAAATCTGTCAGAACAATTTAGAAATTACCTACTGAAAAACTTCTAAAATACTCCAGAATTCTTCAAGCCAAGTTAGAACACTTTAGAACTTCAATAAGCCATTTAGAACGTTCCAAAACACTTTAAGAAGCATTTTGAAATGCTTTAGAACAATTTTAAAAAATCAGAATTATTTCAGAGAGCCTAGCGCCTGGAATAGACAAAAATTGACTGTTATAAAATGAGTACCTAATAATAAAGAAATATTAGCAAAAACATGTTTCTCTTTCAATTCAAATTCTTGAATTTTCATAATTTTCCCTATTCCATGCTCTTGATTTTTCCTTATTTCTTTATTCTAAATTCTTAACTTTCTTTTGGCTCTTGAATTTTTCCATTCCATGTTCTTGAATTCTCATTAATCCCGTATTTTAGAATTTCAGACTCTTGATTCGTTTTTTAATTTTTACTCAATACTCATGTAATGTTTTTTTTCCAAAATGAATTTTGTGTATGTTTTCGTTTGAAAAGAACCAGGAATCTATATAAGAGCCTAGCGTTTGGAATAGACAAAAATTGATATTTATAAACTGAGTAATAATAATAAAATATTAGTCCTGAAGACGTCTGAAAGACCTTGAGTTTTGTAATATACGACGTCTTCAAGATGTCTTTAAGACGTAAGCAGACGTCTTGAATGTCGTTTGTGGCCATCTAAGGGACGTCTTTGAGATGCCTCTATGCTGTCTGGGTTCGTAACAGTAGAAGTTAGCTCGTATAGCTTTTATGCAAAGTCGTTCGGCCTTTAGCCTAAACCCATTAAAAGGTTTCGAAATATTCAAATCCATTAAAAGTTCATTAGCTTTCAAATATTCTTTAAATACAAGTGCTTCAACATATTTTTTTTCACCATAAGTATGAAAGATTTAAAGTAAAATTAAAATTAATCAACCATAGCGGCTACAAGTTCAAACTTTCATATGGGAACCCAGAAACGACCATTATCAATCAATATAATCTATTATGCGACATGTTTAGAAAATACCTAATTATGGAAATACCATCTGGGACAATTTCACTTTTCAGTTTCAAATATACTTGATATCAAAAAAAAATATATTGCCTACGGATTATTTTGTGAAATTGCTGAACCTGACACAAGTGAAGGGAATTTTTTACTTCAAAGTCAGGTTTTTGTTGGTTGATAGAAATAATAATAATCGCAAATTTTTGGTTCTCTGACCTCGTAAAAAAGTAAATACGTAGTTCCTTTGACGTCTTTCAAACTAAGCCCAAATGTATCCGGCGACTTAAATACAGTTGAAGTTTAAGGTCAATATCTCAAAACTGGATTTTTTACGATACATAAAATAATAATTACCCATCATTCATACAGGTGTTGAGAATTTTAATAACTGTTGTACGGGTTTATACTAAGGGTTTAAATTATTCTTGTTGAATTTCTTCTTAATAATAATTAAATCATACCTAATGTAAAAGTTAAATAATTCGAAATTTTATATGTCTTTCATAGTGAGGTAACGGTGTCTTCATAAGAGGTTTAACACACACACACAAGGAGAAACAAGAAATTCCGTGTTCCAGTTACTGTAATTGACATCCTGAACTACTATACTGTTGATTAGATTTTAACTTTACCAGTAGGTATGTACGTATCTAAAAAGATATTTTTTAGTTCTTTCACACGTGTACAAATTTTAAAGTACCTATGTAATTTTTTTGAGTTTGAGTAATTTATGTAGATACCCATTTTAAACTTATGTCTTGCAAAATTAATATGCCACACGAATAAAATATTGTTCCGTATTTGGCCGGAGGGTCATACGACATGAAATTACAACCAGCAATTTTGCTTTTACAATGGGTCGGCTTTTCAATGTCCTTTTTCATTGACATGCAATTCGTGTGTTGCACAAAAACTAATTTAATGTCCTTAATGTTCTATTCGGATTGATTATGAATGCTTTATTAGTTATTGTGACATATTCAAAAATAAAGTAGCCATATACATAGGTAGTTACATGGTATATAATTACTGGAAGTAGAACGTATTTACTACAGGATGAGGAATTTAATTATACCTTGTAGGCGAACTTTTATTAGCGTAAATGTTTGCTCAGAGGTATCAAAAATGGAAAACAAGCTTTAGCTGTATAATTTTTATACCTTCTCAGGTTTATTTTTTTGTTTCTGACCAGGAAGTAAGAATGTAGTCCGCTTATGCTTGTACCTACTATTAGTATTCCTCTATTCCCTCTAGTACCATGGTTTTGAAACTCAGTTCCACGCTCAGTCTATGATATAATTTCATATGCAACAATTTTAAAGTAGGTAGATATCTATAAATCTAAAAAAACTTGAAACTAACCGTTTCATGCAATAACAAAAAAAGAACTGAACGACCTTTGGTTCCAGTTACTCGTATTAATTGCATTAATTGCATTAGGTATGCAAAATTGCAGCATTTACCTACCATAATATTTTAGAATGGACAGTGAATTCATTTTCAGTTTTTTCTAAAACTATTGATTTGTTGCATGGCTAGCAGTTTGAATTTAAATTACCGACATATGAATTATTGTACCCAGATTAGACACATTTGCATATGTGCTTTTTAAGATATGCCCAAGTTAGCTTTTCACTTATTTAATGCAGCACTAACAACAATCAATCAAATAATTCCACTTGATTTTTTCAATAAAAATTTCAGGATATAAATCTGCCTAACCATTTACTTATTAGCTTATTACACTCTTTAAACAGCCCACAAAAAGTTAATAAACCTATTAACTTTTGCGTTTATGGAGATGGAATCTGCGTTTAACACCTACAAACAACCTGTCTATTAGTTATCCAACCAAACCCACATTTACTATTAAAACATGACCCTAAAATCTAATTTTTTTTTTATAGGACATGGAAATCCGACATCTCTTCCTGACTACGATTCTTCTTTCAGCATTAGATTGGGTTCGAGGCCACGGTCGACTCATAGAACCACCCTCACGAGCGTCGGCTTGGAGATACGGCTTTGATACTCCACATAATTACAATGATCATGAATTGTATTGCGGAGGGTTCACGAGGCAATGGGTGAAAAATGAGGGGAAATGCGGTGTTTGCGGTGATCCGTGGGACTCAAAGTGAGTATCAAAAATTTTGATAATATTTCATGCAGTTCACTGATTTGCTTTCATGTATATACGGCTCTAGGGTGCGTGACAGAAATCTTGGGTTCGTTTATTTCAAAATCAAAATCCAATCAATACAACAATAATTTATTCCACGTTACTATACACTCTGACACTAATTACTCCACTAGTTTACTCAAACAACTTAATTCTTTTCAACTTTACAATATTCACTATCTGAAACGTATCAAGCCAATCTTAAACTTAAAAACTACTAATACCGGCCGTTATATATCCGTAATCCATTCTTGTAAAATCCAGAACAAACGCGAGAGACTCTTTTTTTCCTGAATGAGGCAGTATTTTGTAAATTTTAGGTTTGATTCTCGACACCCTGGCGTATGCGCCAACGTCACCTGCCATCCTCTTAAGGTTGATCGTCCCGATCAACTTCACGCCCATAATATTTCGTCAATCTGTCTAGATGTACAATTTTCATCTTACTCCTAGTGTTGCGCCGAACTCGATAAACCAAATCATTGATCCTCTCGATCATTCTGTAGGGTCCTTCCCATGCGGCGACACTCCACTCTTTCTTATCAGATTATACAGCCACACCAAATCACCTTCTTGAAATCCGGCTGAATTGGCTTTCAAGTTGTATCTGGTCTTCATTCGGTCACTGGCCAGCTGAATATGCTCCTGAGCAAAATTATGTAGGTATACCCAGAAGTCGTACCCTTACTTCGTCGGCATAATCTCGAATTTCTTTTCGTTCTTCTTAGGGTATTTTAAACATCAGATTGCAAGGTAACCTGAGTTCCGTTCCAAAAACGATTCTAGCTGGACTTTCACCTGTTGATTCGTGAACAGCTGCTCTGTGAGCTATTAAAAATAGAGGCAAGTATTTGTCCCAATCTCGCTGGTTCTTTGCGACCACTTTTGTGAGGTGTTCCTCTGGTCTTATTAAATCGTTCTACCATACCATCAGATTGTAAATGTGAAGTGTTTGTCTGAATGTAACTCTAGTGGCACACCATGACGACTAAAAACTTCGTCCACTAGCACCTGGGCAACAGTGATGGCTTCTTGATTGGGAATAGCGGAAACTTCTGGCCATTTACTGAAGTAATCCATGATAGCTAAGATGTTTTTGTTAATTGTTACCACGCTCTGACTCAGGGAACGGTCCGGCAACATCCATCGCTATTCTTTCAAATGGGAACCGATGTTGTACTGTTTCATGGGCCCCGAGATCTTAGTTTAGGGCCTTTACTGGTAGCACAGATGCCCCTTATCCGGCCCCAGTTTTTAACGTCTTCATGATAGCGGACCCAGTAAAAACGTTCTTGAATTTTGTCCAAAGTCTTGTTGACTCCAAAATGTGCCCCTGAAGTTCCGTCATGTATTTCTTTCAATCATATTCTACTCGATCTTTTGGAATAACCAGTTGGCTCTTAGTAGATTTTCCATCAGCACTTTGAGAAATTCTTTTCAGTAAACCATTTTCTACGGCCAGAGAGCTCCACTGAACCCACAACGCCTTGTCAATCAAACTCTTGTTCGACACTTCCCTCCATTCTGGCCTACATTCATCATTTTCTTTAAGATGTAAAAAATTGCCCGATGCCCTGGTCTGCTTCTCAATCTGCTCTCATTTGTTTGGTAGTCCATTTATTATCAACGATCAGACCCGTTCTTCTCACAGCCGAACCAGTATTTTTCTCATGTATGTCGATTCTTTGACAATGCTTGCAGTCTTCTGTGCTAGACAGAGCATCAGCATTTTTATGCAGGTTTCCAGGTCGATGTTCAATTTGGAAATCGTATTGCTGCAATTTCTCAATTCATCCAGCAAGCTGTCCTTGGGGAGTTTTCATTTCTAAAAGCCATTTTAGAGCCGCGTGATCGTGAATTAGAAACTTACTTCCGTAGAGATACTTATGGAAATGGTCGACTGCTTTTACTATGGCAAGCAACTCTCTACTGGTGACACTAAATTCGTTCCGGCTTTGATAAGGTTCTGCTGTAGTACTCCACGACATGATCTTGTGAATTTCGGATTTGTGAAAGGACAGCTTCAATATTTGTGTTGCTTGCATCTGTGTCCAAAATGAACATGCCTTTCTGATCGGGATAGGACAAAACTGGGCTTGTACATAATGCTCCTTTTAATTTTCTAAATGCAGAATCGCATTCTTGGTCCAATTGAATGTTGATTTTTCTTCCGTTAATCGATGAAGTGGAGCAGCTATATTGGCGAAAACTTCCACAAATCTTCGATAATGAGAACATAATCCTAGAAAACTCCTCAGTTCATGTTTGTCGCGTGGTTTTGGCCAATCCCTGACAGCATCTATCTTTCCTTCCATAACTTGTATGCCATCTTCAGATACCACATGACCTAAGAATTCCACTTTTTTTTTTAAAAGAAAACACTTATTTGGATTGATTTTTTTAAGTTGGCATTCCGGAAGCGGTCAAAAACTTCTTTAAGGTTATTGAGATGTTCTTGGAACGATTTTCCCATGATCAAGACTATGACATCATCTAAATATACCAGGCAAGTTCTCCATGTGAGGCCTCGCAAAACTAGATGCATCAGTCGCTCAAACGTAGCAGGAGCGTTACACAATCCGAAAGGCATTACATTAAAATGGTATAACCCGCTTACGGTACTAAAGGCAGTTTTCTCTTTGTCATCTTTGTGTATTGCCACTTGCCAGTATCCACTCTTAAGATCCAAGGTAGAAAACCATTTGGAGCTCGATAGAGTTGTTAATGTATCGTTCATCCTCGGAAGAGAAAAGCTGTTCTTCTTGGTGACGTCATTAAGCTTACGGTAGTCCACACAAAATCTAAGACTTCCATCTTTCTTTGTAACCAATACTACTGACGCAGACCATGGACTATTTGACTCTTCAATAATTCCCTCTTGAAGCATTTCATCAATTTGGTTTTCCACTTCCTGTGTATCAATTTTGTGTTGAATTAAACTGGTCTGTCCGGTTCGATTGTCCATCACAAATGCGTCTGCTTCTTTCAAGATGAAATCTGTGGCAAGTGGCGGCTCGTCAGAGGAGGCAGGGGAGGCTAAGCCTCCCCCAAAAAATTGAAAATTCAATCTCAGTTTTTTATTTCTGATTCCTAATCAAAATAATAATGCACAAATTATACTTTCCAAATTTCGATACCTATTTTAATGTAATTTAGAAAAATCTGACAATAATATTTCAATCAATCTCGCGCCTCCACGACAAAAATCTGTGAATCTGGGATACTCAGTTATACGAGCCCGAAGGGCCGGAGTTATACGCGAGCCCGAAGGGCTAGAGTTATTTTAATCACAGGACCCAGTCTATAATTCTATTGGTCAGCGGATGATTTGGAGCCAATCAAAAATCGGGAATATTCAGGGTCAGTTAAGTTAGCCCCCCCATAGAAAATTTCTGGATGAAAATTATCCCATAATTTTGCTCTCATTTTGCTCCATTTTGCTCCACTAATTTCGATTTTTGCTCCATTACAGTGGAGAGACTATGTGGCCTATTAGGTGGGGGGGGGGCTGAATTAACGCTAGCCCCCCCCAGTGAAAATTCAGAAATTTGATCATGCTCATTTTTTTCTCCGAGTTTTGCTACATTTTGCTCCACTATCGGCGAGTTTTGCTCCATTACCAGGAGAGACCTACAGAGCTTCCAAGAATCTCTCCCAGCCCCCCCTGGTGAAAATTTTGAAATTTGATCATGCTCATTTTGTTGTCCGAGTTTTGCTCCATTTTGCTCCACTATCGGCGAGTTTTGCTCCATTACCAGGAGAGACCTACAGAGCTTCAAAGAATCTCTCCCAGCCCCCCCCGGTGAAAATTTTGAAATTTGATCATGCTCATTTTGTTCTCCGAGTTTTGCTCCATTTTGCTCCACTATCGGCGAGTTTTGCTCCATTACCAGGAGAGACCTACATACCTCCCAAAAATCTCTCCTAGCCCCCCCCCCCCCCCCCCCCCCCCCGGTGAATGTTTAGAAAAATTTGAACATGTCCATTCTGTTCTCCGAGTTTTGCTCCGTTTTGCTCCATTATTGGCGAGTTTTGCTATATTACCAGGAATGACCTAGAGAGCTCCAAAGAATCTCTTCTTGCCCCCCAGTGAAAATTTTGAAACTTGAAATTTCGAGTTAGTCCGAAATACTCCGCCTCCAATTTTACACATTCGAGCGAACATAGTTTCTCAAGCTGCTTTCACTTTCCTCGCCTGTTTCCCCTGAAGCACCTGTAACTGATTTTCAAGCGTTCGAGTGCAAAGCGCATTGAGTATAATGGGCGTGAAATGCTCGTGCTTCGCACACTGCACCCGAAAGCGGCTCTGGAATGAACTAGACAGCTCCCAGGAATCTCTCCTTGCAACACGTGTAAAAATTTGGAAGTTTTGCTCCATTACCTGGAATGACCTACGAGCTCCTAAGAATCTCTTCTAGCCCCCTTACACCAGTTAAAATTTTGTTTGATCATATTCATTCTGTTCTCCGAGTTTCGCTCCGTTTTGCTCCATGATCGGCGAGTTCTGCTCCATTACCTGAGCCTGAGCTGCTTTCGGGTGCCACGCTTTGAGCAATCAGGCGCTCTGAAGCTGCTCTCATTTTCCTCGCCTCTTTTTCCTGATGCACCTGTACCTAACTGATTTTCAAGCATTTGAGTGCAAAGCGCATCGAGTATAATGGCTATGAAGAGAACGGTGGTCCCTGGTTTCACTAGCTTTGTTTGTTTATTCGCACCAACAAGGCACCAAGCGACACTTTCTACACCAAACGTGTTTGTTTATCCAAGGTTTATTCCTATATTTTTTTTTTGTATGGGTCTGACAGAGACAAACTGACTTTTTGGTGCACCTGGTGCAGGCTGGTGTAACTTTGGTACAAATAGACAAACAGAGCCCGCAAGAAGCCCTGTTAGTTAAAACTAATTTCGATCCTTTTTTTTTCACGTGCTTCTAGAAAAAGACAGAAAGAGTCTAAGTACGCAGTGAATTTACAAATGGGAATCGCTTGCAAAAATAGTTATTTATGTCATAAATAAATACCGATAATCAAGCTCGTTTGCTCGAGCGCCCATGTTCGGAGCAGTGAAATCTGTTCCGAATGATTTTATATTGACATGACAGTGCAAATCGATGAGACAAAGATGGCGCCTATTTTCAAGTGAACAAATTTGACAGACGTCGTAAATTATAGGGACAGCCTTTTATTTTTCCGAAATAGCTATTTATGGCGGTGATCTTTTTTTAACTGTCAGTAATGTACCCAGTTACTTTTGGTGACGATGGTATTTGCTGCAAATCGTTCCAAAATTAAAATTCAGTTTACTGATTTACTGGCTTGGCAAGCTTTTGAAATCCACAATGACATATGGGCATTTTCACCGATGTAATGCTGTCCTTGTCATTTGACAGCAGCAAAACAAGGATAGGTTACTCCTCATCAAGAGAAATGCGCATAAGCAATTGGTGAATTCAAAAACTTGGCCTTCCTTCAAGAACCCTAAATCTTAATAGAATGGCTTATCTAGCTGAAAGTGTCTGCCATGTTCACGCTT
Organism: Ceutorhynchus assimilis; assembly: GCA_917834065.1. Classification (NCBI taxonomy): domain Eukaryota; kingdom Metazoa; phylum Arthropoda; class Insecta; order Coleoptera; family Curculionidae; genus Ceutorhynchus; species Ceutorhynchus assimilis. The sequence continues at coordinate 14,827,328 of OU892282.1, forward strand.
CAGTGACGTCACGACTAGTCGAAAAGCGAACGTACGCCTTATGCCTCATTCTCACTTGCGCGAAATTCGCTCTTCTTTTGACATTGATTCGACAATTTGACGTTTTATGCGTGTATCAAACGTCAAATTGTCGAAGCAATGTCAAAAAAGAGAGAATTTTGCGCAAGTGAGGCTTTATGGGGAAAAGCCATCCTGTTAGTTGAGGGTTGTTGGCCTTCCTTTATCCAATTTTCTTGCTCTTTCTTTCTGTTCCAAACCGTTCCTTGTTCACTTTGAAGCAGAACGAGTTTATCTGACGGCCGTTCTCATATTACATTAGTTGTATTCCTTTCACACCTAGGAGGAGCTCCGGAACAGCTTATATTACGCGCTTATTCCTTTCGAAAAGTGTTTGTTGCACCCCGCATCTTTACCTTTAAAATCATGTTGACTAACACCGGAGCGCGGAGCGAGTTGCTCGAGTGTTCCAAACTCTTGAAAGGAATACAACTATTATGAGTATAGTCCGCCGCAAAAATATTGAAGGACCGAAGGAGTGCGACCGCGAACACACACAACTCCTGCGCATTATTTGTTGTCCTTTTCTAGTCAACAGGCTATTAAGTATATCTCGATCGTTTTGGTGGGCTTGCTAGGTTCATAAAATCTGTCGCTATGAGTTCTGTCGCATTGGCTTCCTCTTCCCCTTCAGAGGTCGTCCGTCAGGATCTGTGCTGTGGACTTCAACAAAGACGGAACACTCTTTCTCATGGAAACGCTGCTCCCCTGTTTCAAGAATAAGGACCCTAGAGGTCATTCCAAGTAATGGAGCAAAACTCGCCGATCATGGAGCAAAATGGAGCAAAGCTCGGAAAACAAAATGCGCATATAAAAACTCCAAAATTTTCACCCATGTTGCTAGGAGATATTTCTTGTAGCTGTGTAGTTCATTCTAGAGTCGCTTTCATGTGCGAAGCACCTGGAGCATTTCACGCCCATTATACTCAATGCGTTTTGCACGCGAACGTTTGAAAATCAGTTACAGGTGCATCAAGGGAAACAGGCGAGGAAAGTGAGAGCAGCTTGAGAGCGCCAAACTCTGTTCGCCCGAATGTGTAAAATTGTAGCCGGAGTACTTCGGCCTAATTCGAGAGCGTTGAGCGCTCAAAGCGTGGCACCCGGAAGCGGCTCGTCATGGAGCGAGTCATGGAGCAAAACGAGCTGATCATGGTGCAAAATAGAGCAAGACTCGGAGAACAAAATGAATATGATCAAATTTCAGAATTTTCACTGAGGGGGCTGGGAGAGATTCTTGGGAGCTCTGTAGGTCTCCCCTGGTAATGGAGCAAAACTCGCCATTAATGGAGCAAAACTCGCCGATAATGGAGCAAAACGGAGCAAAACTCGGAGAACAAAATGAAAATGTTCAAATTTAAAAAAATTCACCGGGGGGGACAAGGAGAGATTTTTGGGAGTTCTGTAGGTCTCTCCTGGTAATGGAGCAAAACTCGCCGATTATGGAGCAAAACGGAGCAAAACTCGGAGAACAAAATGAGCATGTGCAAATTTAAAAAATTTCACCGGAGGGGGCTAGGAGAGATTTTTGGGAGCTCTGTAAGTCTCTCCTGGTAATAGAGCAAAACTCGCCGATAATGGAGCAAAACGGAGCAAAACTCGGAGAACAAAATGAACATGTTCAAGTTTGAAAAAATTCACCGGGGGGGGGGCTAGGAGAGATTTTTGGGAGCTCTGTAGGTCTCTCCTGGTAATGGAGCAAAACTCGTCGATTATGGAGCAAAACGGAGCAAAACTCGGAGAACAAAATGAGCATGTTCAAATTTGAAATTTTTTACCGGGGGGGGGCTGGGAGAGATTCTTGGAAGCTCTGTAGGTCTCTCCTGGTAATGGAGCAAAACTCGCCGATAGTGGAGCAAAATGGAGCAAAACTCGGAGAACAAAATGAGTATGATCAAATTTCAAAATTTTCACCGGGGGGGGGGGGGCTGGGAGAGATTCTTGGAAGCTCTGTAGGTCTCTCCTGGTAATGGAGCAAAACTCGCCGATTATGGAGCAAAACGGAGCAAAACTCGGAGAACAAAATGAGCATGTGCAAATTTAAAAAATTTGACCGGGGGGGGGGGGGCTAGGAGAGATTTTTGGGAGCTCTGTAAGTCTCTCCTGGTAATAGAGCAAAACTCGCCGATAATGGAGCAAAACGGAGCAAAACTCGGAGAACAAAATGAAAATGTTCAAATTTAAAAAAATTCACCGGGGGGGACAAGGAGAGATTTTTGGGAGTTCTGTAGGTCTCTCCTGGTAATGGAGCAAAACTCGCCGATTATGGAGCAAAACGGAGCAAAACTCGGAGAACAAAATGAGCATGTGCAAATTTAAAAAATTTCACCGGAGGGGGCTAGGAGAGATTTTTGGGAGCTCTGTAAGTCTCTCCTGGTAATAGAGCAAAACTCGCCGATAATGGAGCAAAACGGAGCAAAACTCGGAGAACAAAATGAACATGTTCAAGTTTGAAAAAATTCACCGGGGGGGGGGGGGGGCTAGGAGAGATTTTTGGGAGCTCTGTAGGTCTCTCCTGGTAATGGAGCAAAACTCGTCGATTATGGAGCAAAACGGAGCAAAACTCGGAGAACAAAATGAGCATGTTCAAATTTGAAATTTTTTACCGGGGGGGGGCTGGGAGAGATTCTTGGAAGCTCTGTAGGTCTCTCCTGGTAATGGAGCAAAACTCGCCGATAGTGGAGCAAAATGGAGCAAAACTCGGAGAACAAAATGAGTATGATCAAATTTCAAAATTTTCACCGGGGGGGGGGGGGCTGGGAGAGATTCTTGGAAGCTCTGTAGGTCTCTCCTGGTAATGGAGCAAAACTCGCCGATTATGGAGCAAAACGGAGCAAAACTCGGAGAACAAAATGAGCATGTGCAAATTTAAAAAATTTGACCGGGGGGGGGGGGCTAGGAGAGATTTTTGGGAGCTCTGTAAGTCTCTCCTGGTAATAGAGCAAAACTCGCCGATAATGGAGCAAAACGGAGCAAAACTCGGAGAACAAAATGAACATGTTCAAGTTTGAAAAAATTCACCGGGGTGGGGGGGGGGGCTAGGAGAGATTTTTGGGAGCTCTGTAGGTCTCTCCTGGTAATGGAGCAAAACTCGCCGATTATGGAGCAAAACGGAGCAAAACTCGGAGAACAAAATGAGCATGATCAAATTTCAAAATTTTCACCGGGGGGGGCTGGGAGAGATTCTTGGAAGCTCTGTAGGTCTCTCCTGGTAATGGAGCAAAACTCGCCGATAGTGGAGCAAAATGGAGCAAAACTCGGAGAACAAAATGAGTATGATCAAATTTCAAAATTTTCACCGGGGGGGGGGGCTGGGAGAGATTCTTGGAAGCTCTGTAGGTCTCTCCTGGTAATGGAGCAAAACTCGCCGATAGTGGAGCAAAATGGAGCAAAACTCGGAGAACAGAATGAGCATGATCAAATTTCAAAATTTTCACCGGGGGGGGCTGGGAGAGATTCTTGGAAGCTCTGTAGGTCTCTCCTGGTAATGGAGCAAAACTCGCCGATAGTGGAGCAAAATGGAGCAAAACTCGGAGAACAAAATGAGCATGATCAAATTTCAAAATTTTCACCAGGGGGGGCTGGGAGAGATTCTTGGAAGCTCTGTAGGTCTCTCCTGGTAATGGAGCAAAACTCGCCGATAGTGGAGCAAAATGGAGCAAAACTCGGAGAACTAAATGAGCATGATCAAATTTCAAAATTTTCACCAGGGGGGGCTGGGAGAGATTCTTGGAAGCTCTGTAGGTCTCTCCTGGTAATGGAGCAAAACTCGCCGATAGTGGAGCAAAATGGAGCAAAACTCGGAGAACAAAATGAGCATGATCAAATTTCTGAATTTTCACTGGGGGGGGGGCTAGCGTTAATTCAGCCCCCCCCCCCCCCCCCCCTACCTAATAGGCCACATAGTCTCTCCACTGTAATGGAGCAAAAATCGAATTTAGTGGAGCAAAATGGAGCAAAATGAGAGCAAAATTATGGGATAATTTTCATCCAGAAATTTTCTTTGGGGGGGCTAACTTAACTGACCCGAATATTCAAAATGTGATTTTTAGTCGATATTCCGAGTTTCAGTTCTCTCCGATGTACCGGAAAAAAGTTAGCCTCTCCATCTTTCTTGATTTTGAATTTTTTATTTCCGAATTTCCAAAAAAAAAAAATTACCATCGGATAAAGGAGCAAAAAAAACGTTGAAAAGCTTATGGGACCTAGCTTGTTATGACGTATTTTAAGGCCGGAAAAAAATTAAAAAAGGATATTTCGATTTTGGCCAGATACAAATTTCGGCGACCTGACACGACGTTACTTTTTCGCTTATAGCTCCGCTATTTCTCAACCGATCGAGTTATATCTCTTTTAGAAGAGAATTCAAATTACCTATAAAATATTTTTTTATTGAGATTCCAGGCCGTTTTCGTCTTTGAGATATCAGCTGTCAAAGTTGCAATTCTTTGTGATTTTGTTAAAATTTTCCAGGTCGATTTTCTCGAAAACGGTGTTCCGTGGCGGGATACTTCTAATAGACTTTTTTGTAGTTCTCGATGAGATCTATAAGTTTTGTATTCAAAGTTTTTCTCCCGAGCTTTTTGTTTTCGAGTTAGGACGCTTTGAAAATTAAAAAAAAAAAAAATCCAAGGCTACCCCCTTTGATTTTTTTTGTCGAAAAAATTCAAGTCTTGAATTTCAAAAAAAAAAAAATCTATCGGATAGAGGAGTAAAAAATACGACGAAAAGTTAATTTGACCCTCCTCGCTACGGCACATCTTAAGGCCGAAAAAAAAATTGAAAAGGAAATTTCGATTTTGATCAGAAAAAAATTGTGGGTACTCGACACGAGGCCACTTTGTCAGAATCCCTGTCCTGCAATTATTCTGACATTAGAGGTCGACTGGAGGCTAGATTCTCACATGCTTCACTGAAATCTAGCATTCAAATGGACCGCGGATCTGAGCGTCCAATAGAAATGCCGGAAACATATCGAACTACTACTGGAGTTCAGCGACCATAGTCTCGAAGAGCGGCTAGCCGCACGCATATTTGAAAACTGTCATCCTTGCTTTTTTTTTATCTCAGTTTTATGCATTAAGAGTTCCATGTTACTTTTCTAGTCGGAAGTTGTAGAATTATAGTTGATTGATATTTTTTTGCATCAGGTGCATTGTAAATTATTGTGCAATTGTGCATCTTGTTACAGAAAGTAATAATTATTATCGTATTAAGTAATCATAATTATCAATTTGTGCCTTCCGTGTATTTTTTATTTTTCATTTTTCGTCAAAATTAACTCTGAAAATATATACTTACATGAAGAAAAAAAACATTTTCCCGAGTATTCATGATTTTTATTGAATTTGAGATAAATTATTGAGGGCATGGGCACCTCAAAACAAATTTGGCCTGCTGCACAGTGGTTACCTTACCGTAATTCATTATTTCTTAGCCCCCTCACTTAAAATAGTTACGAGCCGCCACTGTCTGTGGCTTCCTGAAGTCTATCTGGATCGAGGTGTTTCCATAATTTCTCCAAAGTCTGCATCAAGGTATTTGTATACAATTTCGATTTTTCAAAATGTCGCTTATCTGGTAGGTCACAGTTCGATATTTGCTTAACTGGTTCGAGAGTTCCGTTATATCTCCTTCCTTTATTTTTACTGTCTCAAAAGAAACATTGGCAATTCTTATCATAATGTCTCCATTTGTTCTTACTAGAGTCTTTCCAACGAGAATTTTTTCTGGTTTATCTCCAATAAAACTATGTGTTAGTCCAACGCAGCACCCAGGGCTTGTTTCAAATTTTCCGCAAATGATCTTTTCAGTACTTCCAGGAATCCTCACAGAGTTTGTGGCCAGGATCTTAACGGATCGAGATTCTTCTTGTGTAGTTAGGACAAATTTTTCATTACTAAATTTAAGGATGTTTATAGAAGGATCGAAAGAGAAACTATGTTGGCCGATCAAATCCATTCCCAAAATACAATCATCTTCTATATCGGCGAATAATATTTTGTGCCTAAAGATGGTAGGTAGATTCGAAAGTAAGCTCAACCATAGCTTCTCGCTTCTCCTTGAACTGATGCCGAATGCCGATTCGCCTGTGACTGTTCGTAGTGAGCGGTTGGATTGCCCGAGACTTGACTAATGTTTTTCTAATTATAGAAACCTCAGCACCCGTATCAAAAGTGATGGTTTTAAATTCTCCATTAATTTGTCCTTTGAATTTTAATCCTCTATAATGACTGCCCAATGATCTTATGTAAGCAACCTTGGGGGCATCATCATTACTAACCAGCATTGCATTCGCTCCATACTGGTTAATTCTCGATTTCCTATCTGTTATTAGGGCTGGCGTCTCTAGATCTCGAAAATCGTTGGTAACGATCCCTAGATGGAGAGGTCATCCTTACTCTACAATCTCCTTGAATATGTCCAAGCTTATAGTACCGGTAACATTTAATCCGGTTTCTCGGTGTTGATGTTTGTCTGGAGTCGATTCCCGTTTTTCTACCTTCTAGTAATACTTTCTCCATTCTCTCCATGAAATTACTCATAACATTCTCGAAACTACCATCCTCTTTTGATGATTGCTTATCCTTTGCGTGTGGTCTCCAATTGACACTGCTCGTATTCTGGGTCGTGAGGCACCAAAGATTGCTTCCAGTTTCAATACTCGGACAAGGGCTTCACTACTTTGTCTGAACTTAGACATTCGCAGGTTTTCCTGGATCTTCAATGAACATTGATGCTGCCATCCATTTCTGCATGTCTTTCCCAGCTGCAGGAAACGCCAAATTCATTAGCCTTTCAACTTCCAATTCGAATTCTTGTGGATTGATGGACTGTTTTTCTAATTTATTCACCTTATCTTCAAGTGCTCGAACTTGGACCTCAACTTCTTGTCTAAATTGCTGAACATCGTCTTTAACTGCTTGAACATCGTCTTTAACATGTTGAATATCGTCTTTAACTTCGACTTTCACTTCCTTAATCTTTTGTTCTAGGTTAGCGACAGATCCATATATGGTTTAAAATGTTTTCTGCAGTTTTCCAAGGTCTTCTTGCCGTTCTTGTTGTCACCTATCTTCTTCTTGTTGTTTTTCCTTTTGTCGCTTAACTTCTCTTTCTTGTTTTTCTTTTTGTCGTTTAGCTTCTTCTTCTTGTTTTTCTTTTTGTCGCCTGGCCTCTTCGTCTTATTTTTCTTGTTGTCGTTTAGCTTCTTCTTTCTGTTTTTCTTTTTGTCGTTTAGCCTCTTCTTGTTATCGTCTAGCATCTTCTTCTTGTTTTTCTTTTTGTCGTTTAGCTTCTTCTTCTTGTTTTTCTTTATGTCGCCTGGCCTCTTCGTCTTGTTTTTCTTGTTGTCGTTTGGTCTCTTGAAACTCTAACATTTTGCGCAAAAGTTCTTAAATTTTTTGTTCTTCTATTTTTGCTTGTTATTGTTGACTAATAGGCATATATAGAATGTTCTGTAATTTTCCACAAACTTTCTTCAAATATCTTTGCTTGAAGTTCCAAATACGTCGGTGAAGTCACAAATTGGATAACTTGCTTTATTCTAGAATAGAATTGTGAAAATAAAAAATCTCATTCAAATCTCAAAAACCAACTGTCATCTATTTCCCAATCTTTATGCATCATACATTTTATAAATCACGATATAAAGCGATCTCACACGATTAATTTGTCTGTTATCGGGTTCCAACCAAGAGAACCAAAAGTAATTAAAATTAAACAATATAAAAATACATATATGACATCTCCCTTCTCAAAAAAAAAATATATAAATATTAATAACGAAATCAAAATACAATTCTACTGCAATAAATTACCCAGATCAAGTAAATCAATTTTAAATATAAACAAAACCATGTTATTTTTTTATATATTCAATGTTACTATTAAACCAACAAACCTGTCAAACATTTTTATAATTTTATAGCTGTATTCACTTTCGTTGTTCTTGAAAATTAAATCTATCAGCAAAGCTATCAGGTTTTTTCATCTTTCTATCAAATTTGCTATACAGAGACCTTCTCCCTTTCGGAGCAGTACTTTCATCCTCACTCGACTCATCAAAAGAACTTGACTCACTACTTCCGTTCAGTGAGGAGGTTTCTGTACTGGTAATTGAAATCATATTATCAGCCTCATTTTTATTTTTTACACTAGTATGGTCAGAGCTGGAATCACAATAGAAACTGCATATTAGGGTTCTAGGAAAATTCTATTTCTTCTTTTGACAGAATTATCGGTAGTAATATAGCAAGTGCAATGAAAATTATCGTTAGTTTTTGAGAAATTCGCCCGAATGCATTTTTAGTTGAAAAAGAGCATGAAGTGCACAAGTGCCTTTTTCAGTTTAGGTTTTGCAGCCTGTCAAAGTTGCATAAAAGTCAATTATCAACTGTCAATATTTCCGAAACAGTTGAAGATAGGTATATGACATTGTACACGAAATATGTCTAGAGTTTTCCGCAGAATCCAGAAATGTCATAATATACAGGTAGTATCATTTAAAAAAATAAAGTTGATACCAGCGGAGCTATTTTTGTGTATGATAAAAAATATATCGAAAAATTTCAAACAAGAACCGTTTTCAAAATAATGAATTTATGTGGGACTTTATAAACTCACTGTATGTATACAGAGTGGCAAAAAAATCGAGCATAATACCTGTAACTTTTTAATTACCTCGTATAGGTACGTAAAAGTGACCTTAATGAAAGTTGCTCAGTAAATTATTTCCCACAATTCTACTTAAACGTATTGCCTGTGTCACTTCTGGTTTGTATCTAGACCAACTTTGTTTTTTCAAATAGAACACCCTGTATGTGATTGCATATTTGGATTCCAAGTGAAATTCTGAGCAGATTTCATGTACGGGTGTCTACGAGATCAGTTTCGCGCTGGCATTTGCTGGTTTTTTTTTCGATGGCAAAGATTTTTGGTATGGAGTGTAGGTTTGAGCAATGTCATCTTTTGACATGTGTGTCAATGTTTAGTAACTTCCGGTTTGACCGGAAATGGTCCTAACTCCGTAATTTTGAATGGCATCCCAATAATTTTTTCGCATTTTTGCAGTGTTACCAGATTGGGGAATTTTCCCCCAAATTTGGGGGATTTTCAAGTAGATGGGGGAAAATCTGGGGGATAGTTTTTTCTGGGGGATTTTTTGGGGGTAAGAATTGTAAGAATTTTCGCTATTGGGGGAAATCGGGTATATTTCAATGAATAAAACTAAAGTAAAAGATGTATTAAAACAACTGCGCCATCTATTTTTTCAATCAAGTACCAATAAAAAAGATACAGTTTGCTTCTTCTCCAGTGTTGCCAATGGGCGGATTTTAATCCGATTTGCGGATTTTTTTTGGACGATCGGATTTTTTTCGGATTTTGTAATTCAGAAGATTTTTTGCGGATTTTTTTAGATAAAACGAATAAGGGCATGAAATCCCTCCAAAGCACAAAAAGCCAACATGGCTGTTTTGAGATTATTTTTTAAACTATCCAAACTTCTTGGTACAACTGTACTTATCTGTTTTGTCACCAGTCACAACATTTTATTTCATTTGTCATTTGTCAATTGTCATTTTATTTTTGGGATTAGAAAAATACATATAAACAAATAAAAAAGTGGTAAGGGTATGAGTTTTATTTTAAAATATTCAACGTATTTATCTTTTTTTTTTGCAATTATGAGTCGAGAATAAATCTATATTTATTTGGGGGATTTTAGTTGACAAAACAATGATTTTTGGGGTATTTTTGAAATCCTTTGGGGGAAATTAGTTATAACCATCTGGCAACCCTGCATTTTTGGTATCTGCGGATCATGATGTGTACGAAAACGTCAAATTTGAACATTTTTGAAGAAATTTTAGAACTCTGGATGAAAAGTTATTTTTGAACAGAAAGTGACGGAGCGGTCTTAAAATTGTTATTTTCAACCAACACAATCGTAAAAATTGCGAATGCCAAGTTATTATCCTATGCTTGTTCTCCAAATGCTTCCAAAGCTAAAAAAATCACATTTTACTTGATAACTCAATGAAATCAGTGAAATCACCCGACTTTCATAACAAATGTTTTTTACTTTTTTCAAAATAAAACCAACTATGCATTAAAACTTTTTATTCATCCAGTTTTTAATTATTTTTCCAATATTTTTACTATGTATTACTATAACTGATAAAACTACTGATAAATAAACCCCTGTATTCAAACTTTGTATTTACAAATTCTCGAGATGTCAAACAATGACAAATAAACATATGTTGCCCACAGATCTTGTCAATGGCTTGTCAAGAAAAAAAAAAAGCACCAGCTCCTTTTGAAAAGCGTTCTTCATACAGGGGTTCATTTATAAGTAGTTTTATCATTTATAGTAGTGCATTATAAAAATAATAAGAAAATAATTAAAAACTAACATAAATGAAAAGTTTCAATGCATAGTTGGTTTTATTTTGAAAAAGGTAAAAAACTCTTGTTGTGAAAGTTGGGTGATTTCACTGATTTCATTGAGTTATCACGCAAAATGTGATTTTTCCAACTTTGGATGCGTTTGGAGAGCAAGCAAAAGATAACATCTTGGCACTCGCATTTTTCTACGATTGTGTGGGTTGAAAATAACAATTTTAAGACTGCTCCGTCACTTTCTGTTCAAAAATAACATTCATCCAGAGTTCTAAAATTTCTTCAAAAATGTTCAAATTTGACGTTTTCGTACACATCATGTTCCGCAGATACCAAAAATGCGAAAAAATTATTGGGATGCTATTCAAAATTACGCAGTTAGGAGGACCATTTCCGGTCAAACCGGAAGTTACTAAACATTGACACATATGTCAAAAGATGACATTGCTCAAACCTACACTCCATACCAAAAATCTTTGCCATCGAAAAAAAAACCAGCAAATGCCAGCGCGAAACTGATCTCGTAGACACCCGGTATACCCTATCCCTAAGTTCAACTGTTTTGGAAATATTGACAATTGAAAATTGACTTTTTGCACCTTTGACAGGCTGTAAAACCTGAACGGTTAATTTTGGAGGAAAACCGATTTCACATTCCTATCTTAGATTTTCATATCATTTGACACCAACTTTGAATTTATTCTATGATTAAGAATTTCAATTAAATTCAATCTCCGAATAAATTCAAAGTAGTTTATGAAAATCTAAGATAGGAATGTGAAATCGGTTTTCCTCTAAAATTAACCATTTAGGTTTTACACGCTATCAATCAAAGTTGCAAAGAAGTTAATTTTCAACTTTCAATATTTCCAAAACAGTTGAACTTAGGTATAGGGTATATCACATGAAATCTACTCAGAATTTTACGTAGAATCCAAATAGGCAATCCCACACAGGGTGTTTCATTTGAAAAAACAAAGTTGGTCTGGATAGCAAACAAACCAGAAGTGACAGAAACAATTTGTCCAGGTAGAAATGTGGAAAATAATTTAGGTACTGAGCAACTTTCATCAAGGCCATTTTTTCGTATACAAGGTAGGTACCTAATTAAAAAGTTACAGGTATTATGCGCGACTTTTTCTATGAAAAATAATTAATTTTTCTCAAAATTTCATCTGGCTGCCAAATGTCGCCATTTTTTATATATACTTTTTGACCAATACACGACCAATATTAAAAGGTTGGTGGTTTTTTGTAGATCTATCAAAATACTCTTTTTGGACTTGCTGTCTTGTGGGCAAGTCTGGTGCAAGTGCTGCTTATGAATTTTGAAATTTATTATTTTATGTTTTAATCACTGCTTTGAAACTGGTAAAAATCCCTTTATTTTTCTATTGAACATAAGTTCAGAAGGTGATGGAATTAGGAATTAAGTTAGAAATTGGAGTATTTCGATATTCTAATAGGGCCCTTTTTACATCTGTTTTTTCAAATAAACATTTTTTATGGTTTGTATACATCGCTCTATCATACCGTTCGTCTGAAGATACAATGGACTTGATGTTTCATGTTGAAAGTCTCACATTTAAGAAAATTCGCAAAATTCCCTACTTATAAAATTTGGTGCATTATCTGAGGAAATAATGCCTGGTACACCATGAATAGAAAAAAATATCCTTCAAATTCTCAACAATGCAGCGACTTGTTGAAGAAAGCTTTCTAATTTCTACAAATTTTGAAAAGTACCTAATTAATTAATATGAGGTAGTTACATTTTTGAAACTGAAAAATATCAATTACCAACCTTATGCCATAGATAATCAGGTATTTCATGCGGATTTAGAGGTAATTTGGAATTATTTTTTGAAAATCTAACGCATGTGTTACAAGATAATACAGTTTGCTCTATGTCTCTGTTCATTCCTGAACAGTATAAAATTCCATCAGCTCTTAATTCACTTTTAGTGATACCCATGTGAATTGATGAATTAGTGATAGCATTTTGGCTCTTAAATTCTTTAGAACAATAATAGAGGAGCCTCTTAACAACAAATCAACAAAAAATACAATTTCGTTCCTGATGTGCAAAAAAGTTTGGAGTCATCAAAACATTTTGATCTGAAATAAGGCCAACATTCTGAACATAGGTACCTACTTTACTATTGTCTGCAAAGTTAAATAATTCTTGGTTTCTTGTTTAAAAATGTTTAATTGATTTTGACTTATAGGAAGATTATCCTTTAAAAAATTACCTTGTAATTCATAATCACAAAAAATAACTTCATTTGCAGACTTATCATTAAAAACTATTTTAGAGAGAGCATCGGCTATGTACACTTGCCTTCCCAGTCTTAAAAGTTACATTTTTAAATAATATCCTTGTAATTCTAGAAGCATTTGTTGAATTCTAATAGGACATTTTATTACAGGTTTTTAAAAAATATGCACTAACGGCTTATTATCTGACTCTACAGCTACCTACTTCCTTTCCAAAAATATATTGATGGTGAAATAACTTACACTCAAAAACTATTCTCATCAACTCTTTTTCGGAACATATCTTTTAATAAATTAAAACTTTTTTGTTGTTCGTGCTCCCACTTAAAAATTAACTTTTTTCCAAGAAGATTTCTTAATGGAACAGTGATTTCCGAAAAATTTGGAATAAATTTTCTCAAATAATTAGCAATGCCTAAGAAGCTTTGTAATTCTTCAACGTTACTTTAACTTTATTTTAATGAGGTTCAACACTATCTTTACTTATTATATGCCCTAAATATTGAATTTTTTCGATTCCAATTTTGCATTTGTCTTTATTAAATTTTATATTTAAATCTGTAGCCCTTTGCAAAACCCTTTTTAATTGTTCATCGTGCATCGCCCTTAATTCACCCCAAATTAATATGTAGTCAATATAAATTTCTACACCATCTATACCTTCAAAACATTCGGCCATTTTTTTCTGAAAAACTTCTGATGCGCTTTTGAACCCATAAGGGAGGCGCCTGAAGCAAAACCGTCCAAAAGGCGTATTGAATGTACAGAGCCGAGAGCTCCGCTCGTCCAGTGTATGTTACAGATCCAGTTAGCTGCAGGAGAGGGACATATTCAGCATTCTTTAGTCTACAAATTATATCATCAAAAGTGGAAATTTGATAATATTCCCTTAAAACGGCTTTATTTAGATCACCATATAAACCGCGATCAATTTGTCTGTTAACGGGTTCCAACCAGAAGAACCCAAAGTAATTAAAAAATATACAAATATATGACAAGAATGTTCTAGAATTTTCTTGAAATGTCTTTTCCGAATGTCGATTGATATAGCAAACACGTCGGTGAAGTAACAAATTTGATATCTCCCTTGGTTTCCGAATAGAATTTTCTAGAACTTACTTGAAAATTCACTATCACAGTCAAAATAGGTTATTATACAGTCACTTCCTGGGTAATTTACACAATCGGTTAAGTCTTTTTCTGTGATTGTCACTGCTCTTACTGACTAACTGTCCCAGTGTCCACTTAGGGCGGGTATTATAAAACTACTTTGAGAGTTAACTTAAAGTTAACTTCTGGAATTACATGTAAATCAAAAAGTTAACTTCAAGTTAACTGTCAAAGCAGTTTTATAATACCCGCCCTTAGTGTCTACACCTACACTAGTGTCCACAGTAGTTCGCACTATTCTGCAATCAAATTTCACTTTGCAGTCTTCGAATTATATCTCACTTCTGACCTGACACCAATGTCACGGCTCTGTGGAGTGCGTGACAGAAATCTTAAGTCCGTTTATTCCAAAATCAAAGTCCAAGTAACACAACAATAATTTATTTCACGTTACTGTACACTCTAACACTAATTACTTCACTAATTAACTCAAACAACGTAACTCTTTACATAACTTTACAATATTCATTATCTAAAACGTATCACAGCATTCACAGCCAATCTTAAACTCAAAAATTACTCTAATACCGGCCTTTATCACAATATATTATTCAAATTATTGCTTTCATTTTTATTTAAGCATTAATAACATACAAAAATAACAGGGCACTACATAATTCTAACAACAATTGTTAGAATAATAAAATCTGCATTAAGTTAATAATACAAACACTTCTCTCTTTGCTAGAAAACCTCGAGCTCATGAATATGGAGGAGTCTACGGTCAAGGACTTATTGTCAGAAAATACGGCCTAGGAGGCATAATCAACATCAGAGTGGAACTTACAGCTAATCATTTCGGATATTTCGAATTCAGAATTTGTCCAGATTTCAAAACCACCAATCAAGACTGCTTGGATCAAAACATCCTGAAACTAGTGAAACCTCAAGAAGGCGTCAATCATAAAAACTACCGCTACTTCCCAAAAGAAGGCAACAAAATTTACGAAATGAAATATCGATTGCCCAAAAAAACTTGCAAACATTGCGTGTTGCAATGGAAATATATTGCTGGTAATTACTTAAACTAATCTCATGAAAATTCAATACTCACCTGTTTTTTTTTTTTTTCACAAGGTAACAATTGGGGCAATTGCCCTAATGGTACTGGTGCAGTTGGATGTGGCCCACAAGAAGAATTCCGTGCGTGCTCTGACATTACAATTTCAGGAAAAGCTACTGACGAACCCATGGTACCTCCCACAGTACCTGTCGCACCAGATGAAGACTATGATGACTACAATGAACTTGAACCACCTTCGTCAGTGGTACCACCTGCAGACGAAATACCAAAACCAGAAGGCACCTACAATCCAGTTTCAGCTCTTATCATCAGTGTGGTGTCTTTTTTAGTAGCATTTTTAATTTTATTCCTGCTCTACTTTCATTTCTACCAGGTTGGTAAGAGAATTCGAGAATGGCTTAAGAGTAAGACTGAAAATAAGGGAGAGCAAAAAGTTAGCAATATGCAGCATTATCCTCCTATGGTACCTTCAAGGTCCAAGAAGCGACCTGCACCTCAACCAAATCCCAATGTTAGGTATGGTGGAGCAAATATAGCTTAATGGTGTTAAATATTTGAAAAATCACTGCCAATTTGAAAGACATTTTTTACTGCCTGTTTTTTTTAAATTTAGCTATAGGAGCTAGTGACTGAATAATATTTATTCATTTTTACTGTGCAATTTAGTTTTAAAGCATGTATTTATCTATTATAAGCTAAGTGATAATTGTTTCGACCTTTAATTAAGCGTGTAAATTTTGTTTTTAGAAATAAAGAATGGTTTTGAACAATAAAAATTGGAAAAAAACCTTCACCCATGACTTCCTAAGCAAATCATCCCATTCTTTTTTCGATGAATATCAAAAATCAAGTCCCAATCTTGTAGAGCAGATGAGATGAGCCTAAAGAACTTTCAAAATTTAAACTATTCTACTAAAATGCATGGATTTGAAAATATATAACAATGGTATATTGTTGTATTAGTAGTAGGAGCTTTACTTTTTTGTACTGAAGCAGTAATGCTGTAGTAAAAAAGTGGTTCTACTCCGTATGTAACACGCTATTTTTTCTCCAAACGAATGGGGTGAGCTCGGGGGTAACTGAATGGTTGAGCGGCAGTAAAAGTACGAGCGGCACTGGAAGTACTTTTACTGCTGCTGTGGTTGCCTAGCAGCATAGAAATTAAATTTCTACCATCTCGAAAGGTATTAACCTGCTGGATTTGCCTAGCAGCATTAAATTTCTAACATCTTGACAGGTGTTAAAAAAGTGAAATTTTTTTGACGTTTAGAGAAAATAGTTATTTTCCTAACAAGGGCGCAAAGTGATACTTTCCCGCACGAAAAAGCAGTTAGACGAACGACGCGAAGCGGAGTTCGGATAGGCTTTGAGTGCGGGAAAGACACTTTGCGCAAGTGTTAGGAACAATACTTTTTCTACGAGTGTTCGAAGATTTGCATAGCATCCAGAGAGGAGCTGTACCTAATCTCAAATGTTCCCAGATGCTCAAAACTAGTAATGTTCTCTCCTAGTTCAATGTGTTTTCAATTTCTTTTTTCAGTGATCAGCTTGACTTCATTTGCAACATTGATTGTGCTAGCGAGGTTGACTTGAAATTTGAACAAGTCGTTTGTTTTTCCTGCCAAATTGAAACTTAATTTACCTACGAGCGTGCGGTAAAGTGCACTTTACCGCACGTATTTGCAAATGGAAAGTAGCACTTTACCGCACACTATGCGGTAAAGTTAACTTTACAGCATAGTGTGCGGTAAAGTTAACTTTACAGGATAGTATGCGGTAAAGTGGACTACAAAGTGTGCGGTAAAGTGCACTTTACCGCATAGCGTGCGGTAAAGTAAAATTTGATATTTATAATCAAAAATCCTTTTTTTTTCAGAAAATGGATTTTTGATAATTTCTAAATCTAATTTAATTTCATTAATTAATCTGTTTCAATAAATAATTTTATCAATGCCCTTTTTTGGAGATGTAGATGCTCATAGGTAAAATTTTGTACCTAACACAGGCGGAAAGTGCCTTTACCGCCCTTAAGGAATGTGCTCCCTCGCTCCTTATACGGAAAGTGTCAAATTAAAAAAGCTTAAACATTACCTGAATGCCTTTCTTGGAACAAAAATAACATCAGGCCCTTCTTTCTGAACATAAGTTTATCCAGAAACCCATAAAACATTGAAAAATCGAGTATAAATGCGGTAACTATGCGTAACAAAAATGAGTGCGCAAAGAGTCTCCGTGCGCAAAGTTCAACATTGCGCACACAAATGAGTGCGCAAAGTAATAACTTTGCGCACGCAAGTAGAAAATAGTATATATTAGGCCTGTTCGCACAGAAATCACAAACCAGTCAGAATGAATTTCATTGGTTGAAACTAGTTTTCTGACTCTTTTCAACCAACGAAATTCGCTCTGACTGGTTTGTGATTGCTGTGCGAACAGGCCTATTGTTTTATTAGGAGTAATGATACTTTTTCTGGCGAGACTAAATATTTGACAATTTTAGACGAGTATGGAATCAAGGAAATCAATATTGTCAAAAAGAATTAGATGTAAAAAAACATAAAATTAGATTGTTGTGCTTACTGGCTTTGTGGTTGTCAAGGTTAAATTTCTGAGACGTCACCTTTTTGTCCGGCTTAATATCCACTTATACTTTAATATACTATATTTCAAAAATAGTAAACTTCTCAACTGGTGACAGTTGTTGACAACTATTGACAATTTTGAAAATTAAGATCTAGACGTCATTTGGGCATAAATTCCTTACCCGATTTATCAATTTTTTGTTGTTTCTTTTGGTAAATACTGATAGAAATAATTCAATACTCCAAAACAAAGTCTGTTATTTTTATATAAACATTGTTCATGTTCAAAATAACTCGATTTCAGTGGCTGAAAAATCTGTATCATATTGAAGTTCATTATGAAACAGATTTTAAGCGTATTATGAAACGTCAGTGGAAAATAGCTATTTATACAATAAGTTACGAAATGAGCGTCTTTTAGGCACGCGACGTGAAAATTGTCCAACGAGGCAAAGCCGAGTTGGACAACACGTCGAGTGACTAAAAGACATCGTTTCGTAACGTATTGTATACAAGATTTTTTCTACTGGCATTTTATAATAAAAAAACACAATTTTATTTCATGTGAATAAGTCGATTACACCCAAAATCTTTGTTACCTGCTTTTACTTGACACCTGACACTTTTCATGCGATTTTCTTTTCAAAATTCGACATCAATAATTAAAATCCTAGAAAGTAGGTAATAACACAAACTTCTGTTTTGAGTAACCCAAACGTTCAATTCAGTAATTCCATTTTCAATATTCATAATAAATACAAAACAAAATTCAAATATGTGTTTAGTGTGTTTTTTATTTCTGAATAATGAATGACACTTTTAGGCACTAGTGCTTAAAAATTACTTTTACGCACTCATAAGTCACTTTTACGCATTCAAAAGTCACTTTTACGCACTGAGTGCCTAAAAGCAACTTTCACGCACTCAGTGCCTAAAAGAATGTCGTTTCAAAACTGAAATGACAATCGAAAAGTTGCTATTATGAAACGTCAGTAGAAAAAGTACTTTTTTGTACGTTCACGTCACGACTGGACAAAAAAGTACCAAAAAAAATGACGTCTGTGAAGTCAAACTTCAACAATAGGTCTGTTTCTGCAGAAATCACAAACCAGTCAGAGTGAATTTCATTGGTTGAAACTAGTTTTCTGACTGTTTCTGACTGTTTTCAACCAATGAAATTCGTTCTGACTGGTTTGCTGAACTCATAGGCGTATCCAGGGGGGGGGCTGCCGGGCTGCAGCCCCCCCCCCCCCCCCCAAGGCATGTCTAAACTATTTTTATTTTTAACCATATATGAAATGTTGTCATTACTGACTTTTCAAAACTTTGAAAATGTCACATTTCTATCTTTTCATTTTCCTGCTCCATTACCTGTCCCAGGACGGGAAGTGATGACGGGAAATTTTTTCCGTCCTCATTTCCCCTCCACGGACGGAAAATGGAGCTGGGAAATATTTCCCGTTCTCATTTACCTCTTCATTTGCCGACCTCATTTGGTTGCCCCGAATTTTTTTTTTTTCAAGAAATTATGGTTAAAAATAAAATAGTATACAACCCTCGACGGGAAACTTCATTGCTGTCTCGAGGTTCAGTTTATATAAAACCTCTCGACCAGTAATGAAGCATTTCCCGTCTCGGATTGTAATATACTATTTTATTTACAACCACATACGTAATGTTGACATTTCTGACTTTTCAAAAGTTTGAAAGTGACACTTTTTTGAATTTTACTTTCCACCCGGGTGGAAAGTGGTCCCGGGTGGAAAGTGCTCACTTTCCACCCGGGTGGAAAGTAAGTTCTCATTTCCTAAAATGTTTAAGACGAGTCCTGCATGTCAAGCGTTTTTTTAGATGAGTCAGAACTTGTCAACAAATTTTTAAAAATTTTTTTAGTATTTAGTCGAAATTATGAGGTTTGTAATTGTTGTAAATAAAATAGTATACAAACCTCGGTAGGAAGTTTCATTCCTATCTCGAGATTATAGTTAACTTCGACGCTTCGCGTCTCAGTTAACTAACTGATCTCTCGACAGTAATGAAACACTTTCCACCTCGGTATGTAATATACTATTTCAAGAGAATATTTTATATATTATAACCATTATTCAATTTTCCCTTTCATAATAATTATTCTGCATACCGTACTTTCCATTATTATTCGTAAATATTCTCAATATCTATTTTTTATGGTGCAGTTTATGTACAGTGAGAATCATTGCAATTGGCATACACCTTATAAACATCCCCCATAATGCGTCAAAATTTGACTTCTTTGACACACAGGTAATATCAAAATCGTGTCAAATTCATAAATCAGTGGTGAACATAATGATTTTGATAAGCTTTTAAAGGAAGAAAATATTTGGGCTTAGCAATTCATGATTTTGTGTTAAGTTTGGTTCTTGATTTCTATGTTGATTTGGTATGTTACATGTTACGCTCTTGCGGGGTAATGTTATAGTGTTATTTTGTTGATTAAAATGATAAAAATATTACGTACACCGCTGCACTGAATAGATTTATTGGTTAGAATTTTGACTTAATACGAGGGACGTTGAAAGAGTATGTGCCAATTGCAATGATTCCCACTGTACGTACTTTGTTGAATTTTCCTTAATAGAAATAAAGTTTATTTCACAATATCCCAATAAGGTTTTTCTATGAATTATCTATATCTACTACAGGGTCGCATAGGAGCTATTTCCGCCCTGATTTGAGGGCGAAATTTGATACTTTCCGGCCTGCAGGGCCACAAAATGCTACTTTTTGATGGCTGGTCGCACAAAAAATTACTATTTTAGCCCCGCAAAAAAGAATAGTCGCGTAACGTTTGGGTATGTTACAGGTAAACTCCTTACAAAAATTGGGCGTGGCAATTTTTTTCGCCTGCAGCGCTTTTTTTTTATCAGCACTTTTTGTTAGAACAGCCCCCCCTAAACCAAAATCCTGGATACGCCAATGGCTGAACTCGACTGGTACTTGAACTTCCCCATTTGAAATGCATTGCTGTCAAAAATGATAGAATTTGAATAATAGCTGACAGCAATATATTTTAAATGGGAAAGCTCAAGTACCAGTCGGAGTTCAGTTGAATTTTGTTTTGAATCGAGATTGTATAACTGGGCCTAAGAATGATTAAAAAAAAAGTCGTCATTTTTTGACGTTTGTGGAATAGCTATTTACCTAACAAGTGCGGAAAATGAATTTTCCGGCACCCAACGTGCGGAAAAATATTTTCCGCAAGTGTTAGGTAGAATATTTTTCCTACAGGCGAAAAAATGAAACATTTTTCTTTTTTTTTTGACATATCAGTGCGGAAAAAGTTTTTCCGCACGGCTGTCAGTGCGGCAAAAATTTTACCGCAAAAGTTACTACAATATTTTTCCTACAGGCGAAAAAATGTAAAATTTTTCTTTTTTTTTTTTTGACATATCAGTGCGGTAAAATTTTTTCCGCACTGACGGCCGTGCGGAAAAACTTTTTCCGCACTGATATGTCAAAAAAAAAAGTTTTACCGCACCGTGCGGGAAAACTCATTTTCCGCACGCATATCAGTGCGGAAAATCGATTTTTCCGCACGGCTCTAGGAAAAAACTATATTGCAATCCAACGACCTGTCGACAAGAAATTCAAAATGGAAAATACATACGTTATGTATTGTACCTACTTAGTTGTGGGAGCCGCAAAGTCTCGTTTCATGCCGTTCCTGCAGGGACAAAACACAGGTTTTTAACGGAGAAAAACGATTTGTCTGTATTGTAGGGTAGGACTTTATGGATTGCAGCAAAAGAGAGAAAATCTGACGAAATCCATATTAAAAAACCAAAAGGTCACATAAACGATGTATGGATCCAAGCCATTTATGGCCGTTTCCACCAACTATTTTAGGGGAGCTCTAACGATAAGTATTCCCTAAAATGACATTTTTACATGGAGAAATGTCAGTTTAGGGCATACCTATCGTACAGTGATTCCCTAAAATAGTTGGTGGAAATGGCCATTACTATCCTCCACCTCGTCCTCCAACAGAGCTGTTAGTACATCTATGGTTAGTACTTCAAATAAATTACTTAGAAAATGTATTTCAATTAATTTTTAGTATTTGAAGTACCTACCTACTATATAATTCAAATACTTTTGTTTTTGGATATTTGTACTTGATTCTGCAAATACTTTAACGAAGTATTTGTATTTGGACTATTTGGTACTTGGATTTACAAAAAAAAGAAATCCAAATACTGCGAATTTGTACTCAAAATATTTCATATAGAGAGTTTGAATATTTTATTTTTTGTGAAAATTTATTTTCCTGAATAAATAGTTATCTTCAAACAATCCCACTGCACTTTATTTCTTAATCAACCGTTTCTATATAGATAAATTTCAAATCGTTAAATTGAAAGTAACTACAATCTGCAACTGGAATCTTGGAATCTGGAATCTCTGTGGTACTTTTTTTAGAGGTATTACATACAAGTATTTTCAGCTTTCAATACAATTTTTAAAAAAAATCATTGAATAATTTGAATTCCTTTTTAGTTGGTACTTGAAGTACCTACTTCTTATTATTTCAAAAACACATAGGTATTTCAAATATTTAATTAAGTACTTGAAATACTTAGAGGAACCCGGGGCAGAACGGCATACCTAAGCTTTAAGAGGCCTTTTCTTCAAGGGATTTTGAAATTTCGAAACCAACTTAGGCTCATGCCCTTCTTCATTGTGTTTATTCTTTGCTAATTGCAATGTGAATTAATTTGCTCGACTAAAATCTCATTGTGTAGCCTCTTCCTTAGACAACCTTTCATTGCCGAAACCAATAGCTGGTTCCTGGTTCGTGAGAAAAATGCAAATATCAGATTTTTGAAAGCAAAAAGTAGTATTTTTCTTGAGCAAATAATTTATCAGAGGCGTGTGTTCATTGGTGTAGTTTCAACACCCCGGCCTTTATAAAATTGTAACTCATTCCATTTGCTATAATTTCTGGTAAAGTATTTAACATTTTTTAGTCCTTGCGACCCGATAGATTGCTGGAAGTGCAGCGAAGCCTATAAATTTAGGTACAGCGTTTTCCGATAGACATGATGGTCGAGAAGGAGTTGAATTTCCAGGTGACTGTGACAGACAGTTTTTAGTAAGGTATAGTCCGACAAATACCATTCTAAAGTCACGTGATATTGGTGGCAAAAAACGTATGTCGATTGATTATGTCGTTGATATCACCTACAAAAAGGTACTGATGGTTAATTACTATTGAATTTTAAGATATGTTCCCACTAGCATGTTACAAACGCCTTTCTGAAGTAGTATTGACCAATCAGATATTAATTTTAATACTTGCAATTGTTGCGAGACTCACTTTTGTCGCATCTGCTGTCCGTTGTTATACATTCTGAACTTGAAATGGGTACCTTTTTTCTATTTGCTTCTTTTCGAGTTGGAAAAAGGTTAACATAGTCAAAATTATTAGCTGTGTTTGTTCGTTGTATCATTTTCGAAAATAACTTTGACAAACTAATTGATGACAGTGACGGATTCTATTTCAGGTACGAATATTATGAATAATAATTAGACACCAATTTTTTTGTCAATTTTGCTATCATCGCTGTTTGAGATGTATTCAACAAGGATAGAGAAAAATCACGTGACTTTAAAATAGTATTTGTTGGACTTTAACAATTTGGCATAAATTTATGATAGTGTAATAATTACTCTTTCGACAGCACGACAGCCAGAACTATTCTTGAATGTCAACTCAATTTCAGGAAAAAGAGAAAACGTCACCGTAGCCGGACAGGACAAACAGTGGGACAAACACGCAACTGCCTTTTTAACTAATAGTCTACAAGTTTAAACAAATCATTTTGAATATTTCCGATTGTTGGTGATTAATGTTTAAAATGCATCAAATAGTCTAGGAAAATTGTCGAAAAATACATGCATTGCAAAAAAAAAATTCCTACCCAAATGATTTTTTCAGTGATGATAGGGGGCGGATAGGTGATCATAAAACCGAAGATATCAAACATTCACCCCTCTGGCGTTTTGCGCTATAGGGGTTGAAAGTGTGCCATTGGCGATTTCTTGGTACCTATTGATTTTACAAAAAAATGTTTCAAATAAAAGATGTGCTACATTATTTGGTCTACAATGTTTATCTAGACTTTTTTGATTAAGGGCCGTCTGTCGTCATAAGGGCCATTTGAAATTTTATAATGAAAATAAAAATTTTTAACCAACGTGAAAAAAATTTCTACAACACACACAACGTTTTTGCTTTATGAAGTTTTTACTCACCCCCTGTCGTTTTTTAATAGGGGGGTAGTTTAAAGTTTTTTTATTTTTTTACAAAAAAAAATTTTTGATAAAAGTTTTATAAGATTACATTTCCTACAATTTTTCCGTATAAACTTTTTTTGTAACTCACCCCTATTCAGCGGAGGGATACTTCCCTTAGGGAAATTCTAGTTTTTAGGGGTATATTGTTTTTTTTTTTTTTTTTTTTTTTTCGCCTTTAGTGCATATAAAAAGTTGCAATTAACATTGTATTAAAAGATATTTTTTTCCACCACCTTTTTGTTTTTAGGGGTAGTTCGCCTATTTTTAACATTACAAACAAAATTTATTAAGAAAACTTGATCATTTTATTATTTTGAACAACTTTTCTTTATAATATTTTTTTGTAAAGTTGAAAATAGGCAAACTACCTCTAAAAACAGAAAGGTGGTGGAAAAAAAATCCTTTCAATATAATGTTAATTGCAACTCTTTACATGCACTTAAGGCGAGAAAAGAAAAAAAAAACAATAAATACCCCTAAAAACTAAAATTTCCCTAAGGGAAGTGTCTCCCCGCTGAATGAGGGTGAGTTACAAAAAAAGTTTAAAAGGAAAAATTGTAGGAAATGTAATCTTATAAAACTTTTATTGAGAAATTTTTCCCGTAAAAAAATATATTTTTTTAAACTACCCCTATTGAAAAACGGCAGGGGGTGAGTAACAACTTCATAAAGCAAAAACGTTGTATGTGTTGTAGAGATTTTTTTCACGTTAGTTAAATTTTTTTATTTTCATCATAAAATTTCAAACGGCCCTTATGACCACAGACGGCCCTTAATCGAAAAAGTCTTCAGATAAACATTGTAAATCAAGTAATGTTGCACATCTTTTATTTGAAACATTTTTTTCTAAAATTAATAAGTACCAAGAAATCGCCAATGGCGCAATTTCAACCCCTATAGCGCAAAACGCCAGAGGGGTGAATGTGTGATATCATCGGTTTTATGATCACCCATCCGTCCCCTATCATCCCTGAAAAATTCATTTGGGTAGGAATTTTTTTTTTTTAAATCGACAATTTTCCTAGACTAAAACTAGAAGAAAGAAAAATAAGTCGGATAATTTTCACGATACACACACACACACACCACAAAAAATGAGTTCGTTAGATCAAAACATTGATAAACTTTGTAGGAAAAAACGAGCATTAAGAGATGAAATTAGTCAGTTTTTCTAAGTTTTTTGACAATGTTAAGAAAACCCACCCTGATGAATCGAAGTTAGTAGAAATTGAGATGCGCATAGGGTCAATTAACTCTCAGTTATTGCATGAATTTTCTGAGATTCAATTAGAATTGGAAGAACTGAGACCCGATAAATTTGATGCTCATGTAATTGAAACATTTGAGAGCACCTCCTACTCTGAAGTTTCTCAAGCAAAACATTTTGTTTCAGTTTGCTGACAACAATTTGTAGCAGATGCTGGTTAAAGCTCATTTTCATACTATAATAATAGTGTAAAAAAAATGGGTGCAAAACTGCCCACCATAATAATAGTGTAAAAAAAATGGGTGCAAAACTGCCCACCATAGAATTGCCAAAGTTTGCAGGTGCGTACGAGCGATGGTTAGAATTTAGGGATTTATATCTTTCACTAGTGCATATTTTTGAGTACTTAGATCTAATTGACAAATTTCACTATTTGTGTTCTTCTCTATATAGAAGGTGCAGCTGCTCAGTGCATAAGCTCTTGTAGCAAAACGCCCCAAGTACTCTATGTAAGTTAGTTAGATGGTAAATGGCGAGCGGTATATTGATGGTTGATGGTGTTTATATACTTGGAGTTGCTATCTAAAATCTGTGGAAGAGGGTCTATTTGCAAGAGAGAGAAACAAACTAATGAGGTATACTAAATTATATTTTATTTTACATAAAACCCAAAAAAAATCAGCCAAATATCTTCTAATACTTTACATCCTTCTTTATTTCTATAAAATCAATACTTCACATCCGTTCTAGATTGTTATTTTTTACGGACCACTGAAATATCCCTACTAAATAAGAAACGCCCTATTCATACTATTTCTCATAATAGTATATTATGCAATGATCATGTAATGATAGTGATCGTATATAACATGCGAGTGTATTAATGGCCATTACATGAGAGTTGCATACACTATTTTTTCTACTGCCATTGATAAAACTTATGATATTTAGATATGTCAACATTATGCTTAACTTTGAATAGAGATTTCATAATTGAGTAATCCATACAGTTGAAGGTTTAATTTTTTGTTGTAATTCTTCAAAATATACTATCAAAACATTTTCTGAGAAGGACGATGTGTGTTTGGTGTTTCCAATCCATAAACTGTCCATATAATTTTTCGTAAATTTTCTTGGACTTGTCCGGTAGTATATTATTACCTGCATTTGTCGCCCTTTCTGTAATTTCTGGAGGTGTTAGTGAAAATTCTTCGTTATCGCTCAATATTTCCATAATAATGCCTTCTCCCAAACTTAAGGTATTAACTTTTAATAACAATTGGAGGTATTTTTGTTTATAAAATTATTGTTTTTCGCTAAATTACCATGGAAAAGCTATAAACAGAGTGCTGCCAACATTCAAAAAAAAAAAATTCAATTTTTTTTAACTGATGGCGCCATCTATTGACAATGTATAATAATGAAAGAAGTAAAAATTCTTCCTTATTATTCATTATTTCCATAATAATTATTCTTTGTCCCAAACTTTAGGTAACTTTTAAACAATTCGGAGTCTTTCTTATAGTTATCAAAATAATTCTTTTATGCAAAATTACCGTTTAAAATGTTTAATATCTTAACTAGTGCTGCCATCTATCAACATTGTATAATATTAAAAATGAGTATTATAATGAAAATCTGTATCGTAATGAAGTTCATTATGATACAGATTTTAATCGTTTAATAGCGTATTATGAAATGTCAGTAGAAAATAGTATATTATGCAATGATCATGTAATGATAGCCATTAATACACGAGCATGTTGTAGGATACGAAACGAGGCGTAGGCGAGTTTCGTATATAACATGCGAGTGTATTAATGGCCATTACAATGAGAGTTGCATACACTATTTTTTCTACTGCCATTGGTGAAACCTAAGGGTGAAACTTATGATTTTTAGATATGTCAACATTATGCTTAACTTTGAATAGAGATTTTATAATTGAGTAATGTGTCTATACAGTTGAAGGTTTCATTTTTTGTTGTAATTCTTCAAAATATACTATCAAAACATTTTCTGAGAAGGACGATGTGTTTTTGGTGTTTCCAATCCATAAATTGTCCATATAATTTTTCGTAAATTTTCTTGGACTTGTCCGGTAGTATATTATTACCTGCATTTGTCGCCCTTTCTGTAATTTCTGGAGGTGTTAGGTGTTAGTGAAAATTCTTCGTTATCACTCAATATTTCCATAATAATGCCTCATCTCAAACTTTAGGTAACTTTTAATAACAATTTGAAGCACTTTTTTTATAAAATTATTGTTTTTCGCTAAATTACCATGGGAAAATTATAAACAGAGTGCTGTCAACATTCAAAAAAAAATAATTCAAAATTTCTTAACTGGTGGCGCCATCTATTGACAATGTATGATAATGAAAAAAGTAAAAATTCTTCCTTATCACTCATTATTTCCATAATAATTATTCTTTGTCTCAAACTTTAGATAACTTTTAAACAATTCGAAGTCTTTTTTATAGTCCTCAAAATAATTGTTTCACGCAAAATTACCGTTTAAAATGTTTAATATCTTAACTGGTGGTGCCATCTATCGACATTATATAATATTAAAAATCAGTATTATAATGAAAATCTGTATCATAATGAAGTTCATTATGATACAGATTTTAATCGTTTAATAGCGTGTTATGAAATGTCAGTAGAAAAATTATAATTTAACTCATTTCACTACATCCGAATCATTCCTAATAACTACCCTTTACCTAATCAAATAATTCTTTAAAATCTCTAAGTCCTTTACTTATGAAAACCCAAAATAATTACCTATTTGTTTATCAACTAATTTATTCTCATAAAATCTCACAATAACTTCTACTTGAAAAATAAAATCCCTAATTTAAAAGTTCTGCACTTAAGATCATCAATGTCTCTTGATGAATAACAAATTTCAAATCCAACTTCTCAATACGTCTAATGATAATCGTTAGAAGTTTTATCTCCTGAATGACAACAGTTCTTAAACTAACCACTCCATTATATTGAATGATAATCGTCAACAATCTTGTTTCAAACACAAGTTTCTTTTCTACACATCCCATTTCCTTTTCAACAGAACAAATTACTATCATAAATTTCCTTTAACAACTTTCCAATATTTTAAGACAATTCTATTTTTCAAGATTTCCTATTCCATTTAATTAGAACAATTACAAATTCTCGCCATCCTGGCTAACATACAAAAATTATTTAAATTCTTATGAGTTCGTTATTATAGCCCTTAATTTTCAATTGGACAAACCAGTTCAAACTTCTTTAATAATCCCTACTCAAATCGAAGCTATGTATGTTCTGTTAAATGCATTATAAAGTCCCTTTATATTTTCTTTGCACCATTAAATGTCATTATATCTGAAGGTAATTAAAGTTATGCGATAATGTTTCATTTATAAAACACTCAAGTTATTAATTTTAATGTAATAAAGTTCCACAGTGATTAAAAGTCAAAAGTTTTTCTAGTAAAATTCACACAAAGTCATGTTCATCAAAAATAAATCTTGTCACTATAGAGTACTAACATTTTGTCCATAAAACACACGTAAAATTACTTAATTTAATTACTTAAAATATCTAGCTAGCACGCACATAAATGTTGACGAATTTAAATGTTCTTTCTTTCAAAACTTTCCGCTACTTTTACAAAGACTGTTACCGAGGCCGTAAAAGAAACTTTTCGAAAAATCTTTATTCAGTTTTGACAGGACTGCGAACTCATCTCTCTGTTAACTAGTACTAACTGTTCCTTCTAGAAACGCGATATTTATATAAAACCCGATGGCCCCAATCTCTTTGTCCATGACAATTAAGATGATGCAATTTCCTTGGAATTTTATATCATTTTTAGCCTGAAATCAATTAATTATGTCGCAATAATCTGATTTATTGAGGTCAAAACGTTTGGGTTCAAGAATGCCATAATTCATTCGACTTAATTTTGGTACGCCGAAAGGCCTTCGCTAACAAAAGTTCATTGATCGGTTGTTAGTGATGTCATCACCTTGTCCTCGTTTTTATTATTTTTAAGAATTTAATTTAGAAGATGACAAGCGGGGGGGGGGTCGAATTACTTTAGCGTTAATTTGTTTCATTTTTAATTTTTACAGTAAATGACATTGTGATTTATGAGTCTATTTTCTCGGAATATTAAACTCTATTAATTTCTGTTCCGAAAATTACACTCTAGTTTGGGAAATTTTGTGTTCACGATTTGAGAACAAATCCTTAATGGTCCATAATTGCATTTTCTATCAAACAGGTAGATTCGGATTCACCAGTTGCTTTTCGTGATTTGGTTGATAGCTTATCAAAAAATTTGAAGTGTTTAGAATCTTTGGGTGTTTGTATTGATTCTTGGGACCCAGTTTTAATCCTTGTCACAAGTAAATTAGATTCAAACACCATTAAAGAGTGGGAGAAACAGAAAGTTAAGAATGAGCTTCCTACATTATCGCAGTTGAAGGATTTTTTGACAACCCACGCTGATGTTTTAGAAAAAAATGATATGCGTAGGATCAAACCGAAGGAGCGGCAATATCAATCAAATCAAAGCCCCAAAATGAGAAACCCTAAATCCTTTGTGTCTAGTGTAGAAAACGAAGGTGATAACATGAGTAATAGGCGCTCAGATAAAAATTTAGCTTGTTATTATTGTGAAAAATCACATTATTTATATAGGTGCATCGAGGTGCAAGAAATTTTGTCAATTGTCCCTTGAAAAGAAACGAGAAATAGTCATAAATTTAAATCTTTGCTATAATTGCTTGCAGATGTTCAGTAGAACAGGTACTATTGGCCACTGCTTCGGTAGATATTTATGACGAAAAAGGGGAGCGTCATCATATTATAAAGGCTCTTTTAGATAGCGCATCCATGTCCAATTTTGTTTCTGAAGACGTTGTGGAAAAATTAAAAGAGGAATATGTGAATGTGTCTCTTATAGGAATAGGTCATGTTCAGTCGAATGGTCGAATATTACCAAGGCTTGTGATATTCCAGGTAACAAACTGATTGAAATCACTTGAGGTTTGTTTCAAATAATTGTCATCTGGTTTTACCATGATTTCATTGGCCCTAACTGGTTTTTGACGCCTCATGAACAAACCTGATGTGATTAAAATCATGCAGTTTGTTCAGACCGGAAGAATACCTGTACATATTAGGTTGAGTTCAAGACATGAAGAGTTTAATGCAAAGATAAGGTATTTTATTGTTCCAGAAATCACTGGTATAATCTTCCAGGAATTTATTTTGATCCCTCTATTATCAAAGTTCAAGATTATATCACATTAGCCGATCCTTGTTTTTATATGAACCACAAAAGGTTGATCTTTTTGTTGGGCGCCGAATATTTCTGGGATATATTATGTAACAATACAAGCTGGCTGTGACAATATTGTACAGTTAGGGAAAAACAAACCAGTATTACAAAAAACGAGGTTAGCATGGGTGATTTCTGGAAAAACTGTCCAAAAGGTGCTGTAACTTCATGTCATTTTAACAGGACTTCAGATATTCAGAACCAGTTGACGAAGTTCTAGGAGATCGAGGAGGTCTCCTTATGCCCTTCGCAGTCGAACGAGCTCGCAAACGAGAAGAATTTAGCTGAGCAACATTTTTTGGAAACTCATCGGCGTGATTCGGAAGGAAGGTTTATTGCTTCAGTTCCTCTCAAAGAGCCTTCAAGTTCTTTGGGTGACTCTAAGCAGTTAGCAAAAAAGCAATATCTTGATTTGGAACGCAGATTCATAAACAATCCTAGGTTAAAACAAATGTATTCAGAATTTATGCAGGAATGCCAGAACCTTGGTCATATGTCAGTTTATAATCCAGGAGATAATGAGATAACGTGTTTTTCTCCACACCATGGGATCATACGTGAAGATAGTATCACGACTAAGTTACGGGTGGTTTTTAATTGTTCAGCCAAGTCGTCGTCTGGTAAACCTTACAATTCAATCCAGATGGTTGGTCCAACAGTTCAGGATGACCTCCATTCCATCCTCAAATTTCGACAACATTCCATCGTAATATCTGGTGACATCTGTAAGATTTTAGTAGAAAAACAGTACCGACCCCAGCAATTGATATTCTAGCGATCAAACCCTGAAAGTGTTCTTGAAACGTTCGCATTGAACACAGTTACGTATGGGACAGCAAGTGCGCCATTTCTTGCAACAAGATGTATGAAGCAATTGTCAGTTGAAAATAAAGTTCAATTTCCTAAAGCTTCAAGGGTGATTGAACAAGATTTTTATGTCGATGATTTTTTATCAGGTGCGGAGACAGTAAGTGAAGCAGTTCAGCTTTGTCATGAAGTTTCGTCAATATTAAGATCAAGCAGTTTCGAACTTAGAAAATGGAAATCAAATAGTTATGAAGTCTTAAAAAATATTACGACGTCTGAATCACAGCTGCAGGATCTTCATTTTAGTCCCCCAGAAGCTTGTAAAACTCTGGGAATGGTACGGTGTTGCGAAGAAGATAGTCTATCGTTTAAAGTTAATTTACCTGTGACTATTAAAAAGGTAACAAAACGAGTGATTTTGTTAGAGGTAGCACGAATCTTTGATCCTCTTGGTCTTGTTAAATCCAAAATTTTATTGCAGGCTTTATGGTCACGAAAATTGTCCTGGGATCAAGAAGTTCCCAATGATGTTTGTCAAAGTTATTTGAAGCTAAGGTCTGATTTGTCGGAGTTAAACTCTTTTAAAATACAGAGACACGTATTTTCCAAGAGTGCAGTTTCAATACAATTACATGGATATTCGGATGCGTCTGAAGTGGCTTTCGGTGCATATATGTTTGTACAAGTTATTGATTCAGATCAAATTGTTCGTGTCAATCTGTTAACTTCTAAAACTAGGGTTTCTCCACCAGGGCCGTAGCTAGAGTCAAATTTAAGATAGGGCATGACAAGTTCGACATAGGGCATACACTACTTGCCCCCCCCCCACCCCCCCTAAATTTTTTATAGGTAAACAAAATTTTTCAATAAATCAGGGTTCAGGTACTGTATGGTAATGGGTAACTTGATGACGCATCAAGGTATGTATAATGTATGGTAAAGTAAGGTAATGGGTCACTTGATAACGCATCCGATCTGGGACACCTTAAAGAGATTTGCATTATGTTGAGGCACCCCAGATGACGTCATAAAGTTACCAGGGCTGGAACTCTGTACGCATAGAGCATAGAGATCATTATCCCCATCGCTATGGCACGTGCTGTCTTCTTTTTCTTCTGTCTTGTCGAAATCAATAGAGAGGGGACGTCGATAGAGATAGAGAAAATATCTCTATAAATATCAGCCTAGGCATCCTACCTCTCTCGCCTCCATCAAACAACCTTGCAAATAAATAACATCTTTGACAAGTAAACAAAATGGCGCGGATTTTCGCGCCGGTCGCCTTGGCCATTCGCACTCTTTCAAAACAAAAAAAAACTTCCTCTGTGCAAACGTCAACCATTGTTCATTAGATTTAGGCATTTTCGGAAACATTCATCCTCGCTACTCGATTTCAGGCCTATCTACTTCAGGTATCATCTACTCTTAAATTTTCTAAAGAAACCTTAATGTATGTTGATTTTTAAAGGTAGGGCATCATCATTTAAAAGATAGGGCATTGCCCCCCAATGCCCCCCCCCCTGGCTACGGCCCTTTTCTCCACTGAAGTCTTTGAGTATGTCTCGATTGAAACTGTCAGCAGCTCTGTTACTAGCCCGGTTGTTTAGAAAGGTTTCAAATTCAATAACATTCCAAATCGATGAATATTTTTTATGGTCCGATTCAACTGTAGCCCTTGCATGGATTCGATCATCACCCCATTACCTGCAAGTGTTCGTTAGAAATCGCGTGGCCGAAATCCAAACTATTACTTAGAGTTCACATTGGAGATATGTACCAACCAATTCGAACCCTGCTGATATTTTATCCAGAGGTGTGTCAGTTCAATATTTAAGGAACTAAGAATTATGGTTCGAGAGGCCATCATATGAATCTTTGGAAATTTGGCCTATGGATATCTCTACCGCGAATCCAGTTTGATTTCATGAATTGCCAGAAACCAGAAAACATATTCAAAGCTATGTTCTAGTTCGAGAATCTTTATTTCCTTTTGATAAGTTTTCATCGTTTAAACGTATCAAAAGAGTTTTAGCATACTGTTTAAGGTTTATTCAAAATTGTAAGACATCCAGTGATACGCAAAAATCAGGGCATCTTATTCTTGATGAGCTAAATCTTTCCATTAATGTTCCCGTTAAGCTGTCCCAAAGAGAGACATTTAAAGACGAAATCAAAGATCGTTTAGAATTTTCATCGGTTAATCCAAAGAGTAAACTTTTGAGTCTAACTCCGTTCCTAGACGAGGACTTAATTATTAGAGTTGGGAATAGGCTTAAGCACTCTGCTTTTTCTTATGGCAAAAAACATCCTATGGTTTTGTCAAGTAAACACCATATGTATTTAATATTCAAATATGAACATGTTGAATTATACTTCACGGTGGTCCCCAGTTGTTGCTATCTCAAGTTAGACAAACTTTTTGGCCAATATCAGGCAAAAGTTTGGCTAAACGTGTTGTGAGGGAGTGTATAGTTTGTTTTAAATTCAAACCTTCAAAGCCTCAAGTTACTGGGAAATCTACCACAATCTCGAGTTTCACAATCCTTTCCATTTCAACATGTTCGAGTTGATTATGCTTGGCCATTTTCTATAACACATACCAGTGTTGTAAAGTTACATAAAATTGGGGATGTTAAACCTCTCATGCGATGTACTTTGTAAATTACATTATTTAATGTGATAATAGGCTGTAATGTGCTGTATAGTCACATAGGTGGTTCCTAGGGAAAGGGTAGCAAGTATGCGATTCTCCATCGCAGTTAATACGTAGGCGTTTATTATCCCCATTAGAATAAAGACTGTAGCTTCCATTCTTGTGCACCTGAAATATAATATTACCGTTTCACATTTTGCTTACTAAAATGTAATGGTATTTGGTATTTTATTATCATATCGTGGGCTTATTTTGTCCCTATTAAATTGTTCAATAAATATGGGTTTTTCCAAAATAGGTTCTTGAATTTCCTTATTTAAATTAGTTAAGAAATCAGCTAAATTATTTATGTAATCAGTTAATAATTTGTTTAGTGATTGCTCTATTGGCATAGCCTAATTTAAATCTTCTATTATTTGAAAGGGTGTATATTCCATTGTGCTATAAATACTATTATTATAGTTTAAAATAGCAATTGTCATTAATTCAATCATCGAATTATTTTTGTTTATAAGCTGTAGACTTCTCATGCTTTCATGCTACGTCGAATGGAATCTTTCGATAGGACTGTTTGAAGTTGGATTTCTCGGAGTTGTATAGTGAAATTCAATTTTATACAATGAACATAAATTAGTAATTATTGCATTCTTAAATTCTGCTTCGTTATCCGAGGTAATTCTTTGAGGTACTCCGTGATTACTAAAGTACTTTAAAAGTTGTGATGCAATTTCCACGGCTGTTTTAGTTGTCATCGGTATAGCTTGACCTTGACCGAATTTTAAAAAGCTATCTATAATAGTTTAAAACTTTTCTTTATTTATCATGTAAGTATCAATATAGGTATAAATGTTCGAAAGATTTTGCTCCAATCGGTGTTGGTTTAGTTTAAATATTATGCACATCAGTGGATAATAGGAGAAAACTTGTTAGAGATAGTTAACCGTCAACTATCTTTACGTTACGTGATATTTGAGGGTTAGATATGTTGAATAACAAGGTTGCCCTGGATCCTGTAACATTGAACTAATTACAATTTTTGTATCTAACCTGAATCCAGCACACTTCAACTTTTCCCAGGGTGCCTTTCTTGTTCCCATACAAGTTGTTAATTTATTTTGCGAATTTATTATATAATTTGAAAAATATCCTTTTGCTATAGAAGGTCTTTAAAGAAGCATGATTTCCTGTATAATTTGCAAGGAGGATCTTGAATTTGAATAGGTTATTGATTTATTTGATAAGCATTAAGAGTAAACGCTGATTGGTTTGATCCGAGACTGTCAACTAAACATTTTCATCACCAGGATTTTCAGTCTCAGGAGAATCTAAGGAAAAATCGACACCCTCTATCTATGCCTGCGAACGGAAACCCTTACATTGGCAATGTCGGTAAGTAAATACAATACTTCCCTTACTATGGAGGGAAGTAAAAACAGTTTAAGTTTATTATATACCTGCATTGTAAAAAATCAAAAATTCTTTATTCACAAAAAGAAAACGAACAATAATTTGAGACATTTAATATTACAAAAAACAGGATATTTCTATAACTTTTATTAAACGTACATCAATAAAAGTTATAGAGAATTTATAAATAGATTGTTAAGTATCACAAAACACAGTCCATCTTTATATAACCCATTATTCTAAACCACTCTTCTTACTTCAAAGAATCTCTTCAAATAAAACACTTGAGCAATCGTCATGGAAAACAATATAACAGCTTCAAAAAATGACCATGCTACCACTCTAGAATTAGTGCTTTCGTTAATACTACGATGAATTCTGTCTCTTATTTGCATATATTCTTGCTCCTGTTTAACAGCCAACAAGGAAGCTGACAACTCCCTAATCATTTCTTCAATTTTATTAGCTGATTGTCCATCTTCTGCTGCTTCTTGCTTCGGGGGTTCGCCTATGGCGACATCAAACATAACAACTTTAGGAGTCATCGTAGACATTTTGTTTGAGAAACAAAATGTATAGATTCCGGGAAAATGAGCGGCAAAAGAGTATTTGCCTGATGTTTGACGTTCTTCTTCATAGATCACTTTTGCATCAGGTCCGAGGATACGGACATCGATGTCTAGGAAACCTCCTTCGGCAATTTGAAAACTAAGACCTGGAACAAAATATAATACAATTAATTTTACTATACTCGGTTTACACAGAATAATAGTTATGGGGCGAATTTATCTACCCATCTTAATTCATTTATTTATTTACGTATAAAAAAATACATACATTTGAAGTGGTACAAAGTTTAAATCTAAAAATCTAACCTAACACAATTTCTCTTAGCCCTTGCTTGAATTTATCCTGACATAAACTGAAAAAGTCAAGACCCTCATAGAACTTATTTACATTTTGTGAAGAGAAACAGGTTCGTATCAACAGATCTACAAGCTCTAAACCCATGCTATTGACTGATCACAATCTGATGAAATATTTTTGAAAGAATATTTTCAAGGCACTGCTCAAATTATTTAGGAATTGCAGACAGGATGCTGATAGGTCTATAGTTTGTTACACCATTCTTGCTGCCTGACTTGTGAATAGGACAAACATAAGAGAGCTTCCACATTTCTGGAAAAATGCCAGAACTGAGGGATTTTTTTAAAATATTAAATAGAGGGAGATACAAAGTGTTAGAACAAGATTTTAGTACTTTGTTAGGAAAACCATCAGGTCCTGCAGACTTGTTGATGTTCACTTGCTTTAAAGCCTTCTCAATATCGGTTGGGTCAATGCTTGAAAAATTCTCAAATCAATCAGCAAAAGTTCTGGTGTTGGAATTTCTCTGGGGGCTATAGACAGAGAAAAAATAAACACCAAAAAGATAAGCTATGTGAAAACACCGTTAAACGCTATTTCTGTCGCCAGAAACATTTCCTTAGGAATAGTACCTTGATTGGATTGTGAATGAACAAAGTTCCAGAAGACATTTTCAGACATTTTCATCAAACATTTCACAGGCACTCGCAACTGATTTCAAGTTGGTGTCATAATACGAAACGTCCATGGTAGGTGGAATGTAGACACAGCCAATACAAAAGACCAAGACACCCACGGATGCTTCACCAATTGACAGACGATGAGATTTAAAGCAATTATTTACTGTCAGAAACACCCCACCTCCACGGCTTTTAGCACTATTTAGACTGCTCCTATCATAACAATAAACCGTGTAACGTCAGTCAAGAAATTCAGCATCACAGATGCAACAGTTTTGCCAGGTTTCCGTAAGTGCAATCACTGAGAAAGACTC
Source organism: Ceutorhynchus assimilis (assembly GCA_917834065.1). Lineage (NCBI taxonomy): Eukaryota > Metazoa > Arthropoda > Insecta > Coleoptera > Curculionidae > Ceutorhynchus > Ceutorhynchus assimilis. The sequence continues at coordinate 14,864,451 of OU892282.1, forward strand.
GACGCGAGCAGCACAAAAAGCATCTTTGAGTTTGGTTTTTAGGCCTCTTACATTTTGGTACAGAAAGGTAGCACAATCTTATGAGACTGGTCCCCTTTTTCTCCCCTCTGAAAATTTGCTATGGAGGGTTTTGCCCCCATACTATGAGGATGAAACTCTTCGACAGCAATGCCTACAGGCCAGAGATTTGACTCTAGCAGGCCCTTCAAAAGTAATTCTTTAACCCCAATTTTAAATGAAATTATTATTTAATCATCAATGACTCAAAATTAGTGTGAATACTGGGTCATTGAGTAATACTATACAAGCTTCATAACTCCATAACTTTATTGTTTATGAAAATAATTGATTTTTGTAAAAACTTTCTTGAAGCATTTTTTAAGCAGAATCCAGTGAAGTACTCAGTTTTTTTCTATTTGGCCTGAAGATATTCGTTTATTTTCAACAGGACGCCCTATACAGGGTAGTGACAAATGCAATTCTTTAACAAATGGACTGTTTATTCAACATAACGTCCATTTTTGGTCACTTCAAAATCCAAGACAAAATCAACAAGTGCGCCCTCAAGCTACAGAATAAATTCTAATGTTAAGTTTTTCAAAATTCCATTGATTCCGGGCTTAAGCACTAAGTTATCAAAAATCTTACAAACACAAAATAACATTAGGGTAGTTCCTTATACAAACAAGAAAGAAGGTGACTTATTTACTAAAACCAAAGACAAAACCGCTATCTGTGATAGTTCTAACTTAGTTTATAGGATTGATTGTATTCATTGTGATAAACTGTACATAGGGGATACTAAGCAAAAGCTCTCAAAAAGATTATATCAACACCAATATGATATTCGAATTATTAGCATTGATAAAAAAGAAAAAACGGCATCGCCATCATTTTGAGAGTGACCATCATTTTGATGTCAACAATCCGTCAGTGTGTATAATAGTCCAGGAGGTGGCCAGGTGGCGTCAAAAACATGCAAGAGTTTTCTCAAGGCTGATATTTTCAAAATAGGTCGTACTTTAGTCACAAAAAGCTAGTGTACAGTCAGCACTCACAGTTCCGGGACAGCTGGCCCTGGGACGCGGGCAAAGTTGTAATTTTAAGAAGCATCTAAACTGTTTTTCCAAAGCTCAAAATTTATAGAAATTTTGCACATTATCTGTTTGAAAGTCACAGATAACGTGTGTAAATCCTCAGACGTCTAGGTCGCTGCGAAAAGGTTGTCAGACGCCCTCAAAGTTTTTATTTTATGACATTTTCTTCGGTGTCCTGTCAAAATATATTTTTGCAGGTATTTGACAAATATCTCTGAAGAAAATGCCATAAAATAAAAACTTTGAGAACGTCTAACCCCCTTTTTGCAACGAACTAGAAGTCTGACGATTTACATACGTTATCTGTGACCTTCAAACAGATAATGTGCAAAATTTCCATAAATTTTGAACTTTTAAAAAACAGTTTAGATGCTTCTTAAAATTACAACTTTGCCCGCGTCCCAGGGCCAGCAGTCCCGGAACTGTGAGTGCTGACTATACACTAGCCTTCTAACACTAAAGTACGACCTATTTTGAAAATATCAGCTTTGAGAAAACTCTTGCATGTTTTTGACGCCAGCTCCCCAACTATAAGAGAGGAAAACTGGAGAAAGCGAAAAATTCTTGAAATGTTGTTTATAAATAAATATAAAAGTCGGGCAGTTAACTATAAAACTGATACTGAGCACACTGCTCTTGGTTTTACTTTTCAAAACTCCTGCTAAGGCAGTGCTATTTTTGTGTTATTCAACTGTGTTAAAGTTTGCTTTTTGTGAAAATTGTCGCAATGGATGAAGAATATTGTAAAGGACTGCTTTCGTAAATTTTATTTCATTTGCAAGTTCCCTATTGACAGTTTTGTTTACAAAATCGTGACGTCAAAAAAGGTAGCCATCATAGAAGCAGTGTTTTGGCGGGAAATTTTTTTATTTCAAATGGACCCCGCACACTTCTTATGGGATTTCTGACCGCGGTCAAATTTAACCAAATTTTAGTATGTTATAGATCTCGCCTTTCTGATCAATAACTGTCATGGGCACAACTCAATCCTATGACTAGTTTTTGAGATACAGGTAGTTTAATGTCCCAGAAATGCACACATTTTCTATGCATTTAGATCTACCTGTCACCCAATAATACCAGGATGGACAGGTATCCTCACGCTCAGGTGACAGGTAGATATAGGTAAATGCATATAAAATGTGTGCATTTCTTGGACATTAAACTACATGGTATCTCACAAACTAGTCATAGGATTAAGTTGTGCCCAGGGTAGTTATTGATCAGAAAGGTGAGATCTATAACATACTAAAATTTGGTTAAATTTGACCGCGGTCAGAAATCCCATAAAAAGTGTGCGGGGTCCTTAGTGTTATTTTTTGTGTAACAAGGGCGGTATCAATTAAATTAAAACTTGTCATATAAATATTGTGCTGTATGAACTATCGATTCAAAACAAATTTGTAAAATTTTATTTCACTTGCAAGTTCCCTATTACTAAAAAAAATCCCATATGTTGCACACTTAAATAATCACACTGTATTAGACCAAACTTTGAGAATATACAGTGTGTATCAGCCAAATGGAATAAATTTGATAATAAATAAATGGGAGCCTTTCCAAAAAAACGCTCGGACACATCGATTTTGTTTTTTTACTTAAGATTTTCTTACACCAATACAGGGTATTCCCAGAACAGCTGTACAGTTATCAACTTTACTTTTTTAAATAGAACCCTCTGTATATTATGACATTTCTGGATTCTGCCGAAAATTCTAGACATATTTCATGTACAATTACCTATACTTATCTTCAAGGGTTTTGGAAATATTGACTGTAGAAAATTGACTTTTTTGCATTTTTGACTGACTGTGAAACCTTAACGGTTGATTTTACAGCAACAACGATCATACATTCTTATCTTAGTTTTTCATAAACGATCATCTGACATCAACTTTAAATTCAATCTATGATTAAAAATTCAGGTTAAAATTAATCTCCGGTTAAATTTCAAGTTGGTGTCAAATGATAGCTTATGAAAAGCTACCAAAAAAATGTAAAATCGGTTTTGCTGTGAAATTAACCGTTTAGGTTTTACAGCCTGTCAAAGTTGCAAAAAAGTCAATTTTCAACTGTCAATATTTCCGAAACAAAATCGACGTGTCCGAGCGTTTTTTCGAAAACTTCCCTATTTATTTATTGTCGTAGGTAATAACATAAGAGCTCAGATTTAGCCGGATATTTTTTGGCTTGGTCTCGAATACTTACTTCAGGAAATTTAACGAGAGCTGTTCCCACAAAATCACGAGAGCGCAGCTCGAGTGATTTTGTGGAACAGATCGAGATAAATTGCATGAAAGTAAGTATGAGAGAGCAAGCAAAAAAATATCCTGCTCAAAATCTGAGCTCGAATGGTATTTAGTACGGCAATTCCACGAATGCATAATCAAAATAAAATATGGAAATACTTTTTAAAATGAACAGTTATTGAAAGTACAATTAGAATAAACATTTTGCCCCTTTGAATTTGACTCTACAGAAAGAGAAGTCTCTCTTTGTGTTCTCAGGAATTGAATTTTCCATTTCGCTATTAATTTCATCTTTGATTGTTCTAAATCGCGGCATGTTTAAAATATTTTTAATTTTATTTAAAAATACCTACACTTTTAATAAGCTAAAATGATCGAATTTGTGAATTTTGGTGACACAATTATTTGACAGATGATTCAAAAACCAATTAACATGCAATTAATACTATGGTAACGATTGCATCAACAGAAAATTAATCCGATTTTTTTATCCAGTTATATTTTCTCTTCCTTCCTATTTATCCGCTAGCAAACTACGATTTTTGACATTTCAAATGGGATTATTTATACATGAGTGGAATTGTCGAATTTGGGCTGATACACACTGTACTATATTGATCGAATGTTAAAAATGTCTTCATCAAAAAGCAAATGTGTAGGATACAATCTATTTTTTTTTGAGAATAATTTTTATTATATATTTTTGTATTATGTTTAATTTGTTCAGACATCATCGATTCTACAAATGCTTTATAGACTATTATAAGCGTTCTTTTATTTAAAAATTCTGTCAATAAATAAAACTTATGAATGAGTTTGCAAATTATATTGGTTATACAACTCACTGTACATTATTTATTTATTTATTTATTTATCTATTGAAACAACTAATACAGGTGGATGAATCCTTTTAACAGTTGTGTTTAACCTACAAACTAAACTAAACTAAAGTTTTAACTTACAAGAAAAAACTAGGACTAGTTGGAGAATACTAAATATTACTGAACATATATAGGTGCTTCTAGCTGTATTATGTAATTTTAATGCTACTCATTTCCTAAAAACATATCTTCAGTTTTTTTTTTAAATTTCATTAGTGAGTCTCCAAATATATCTAAAAGATTTTGATGTTCATTATAATTTAATAGCATTGTTCTTAGAGGGGCGCTGCCTTGGTAATTGGTTCTATAGTAAGGTACTACATAAAAAGTTCTATCACTTCTATTGTTCCTATTGCGAGTATGCGAGGGGACTTGCAAGCCGATATGTTGCAGTGTAGTAGAGTCAAATACCTATTCTATGGTCGAATACATACCCGTTAAATATTTTGTACAGATATATTAAGCTATAGTATATTACATACCGAGGTGGAAAGTGTTTCATTACTGTCGAGAGATTAGTTAGTTAACTGAGACGCGAAGCATCGAAGTTAACTATAATCTCGAGACAGGAATGAAACTTCCTACCGAGGTTTGTATACTATTTTATTTACAACAATTACAACCCTCATAATTTCGACTAAATACTAAAAAAAAAATTTAAAAATTTGTTGACAAGTTCTGACTCATCTAAAAAAACGTTTGACATGCAGGACTCGTCTTAAACATTTTAAAAAATGAGAACTTACTTTCCACCCGGGTGGAAAGTGAGCACTTTCCACCCGGGACCACTTTCCACCCGGGTGGAAAGTAAAATTCAAAAAAGTGTCACTTTCAAACTTTTGAAAAGTCAGAAATGTCAACATTATGTATGTGGTTGTTAATAAAAATATTTTATTTACAACCACATACGTAATGTTGACATTTCTGACTTTTCAAAAGTTTGAAAGTGGCACTTTTTTGAATTTTACTTTCCACCCGGGTGGAAAGTGGTCCCGGGTGGAAAGTGCTCACTTTCCACCCGGGTGGAAAGTAAGTTCTCATTTCCTAAAATGTTTAAGACGAGTCCTGCATGTCAAACGTTTTTTTAGATGAGTCAGAACTTGTCAACAAATTTTTAAAATTTTTTCTAGTATTTAGTCGAAATTATGAGGTTTGTAATTGTTGTAAATAAAATAGTATACAAACCTCGGTAGGAAGTTTCATTCCAATCTCGAGATTATAGTTAACTTCGACGCTTCGCGTCTCAGTTAACTAACTGATCTCTCGACAGTAATGAAACACTTTCCACCTCGGTATGTAATATACTATTCTCCTATTAAGAGGCCAACAACAAATTCAAGCGCGCGAAATTCATTCTTTGTCGCCGAGTTCAAAGTAGGACCGTGATAGACGACGTTACGGCAAATATTTCCGAGATAACGGAAGGGTGTGATCAAATTGCATGGAAGGTGAATAATAAATCCTATGGGCTTTTGTGGAGGCAAAACTAATACACCTATCATATTTAATCTAAATTAAAAAGTATACAGTTATAATAATAGTTTTATAATTTACATTGTGCTTTTTATTTAACAAATAAGAATGTGGAGAATGAAATGTGCGGAAACACAAAAATATATTACAAAGATAATAAAATTTACCTATACAAATACAGCAAAATAGATACTTGAAATGTTTACACAAAAAAAAAGTGAGGTGGCGTAGTTACGAGGGTGGGAGAGATGATGTTTATTCGTTTATTACATAAAGAACTTCCAGAAAACCTAGAAAAATAATAAACATTGGTGAGATTGCTCATGAAAACCTCGGACACATCGATTTTTGATTTCAGTTGCCGTTTTTCTGATGGTAATATCATGTATACAGGGTGACCCAGAAACAAGTTGTGACCGCTAACTTTATTTTTTTAAATCAAAACATTAATTTTGAAGTGAAAACTTCTTTAGAATCGTTGGGAGTGATGTGAGACTCGATGAAACGAAAAAGCGACATGACACTTTTTTAACACGCTTATATTAACACACAACAAGAACCTGGAACAAGCCAAGTGAGCTGGAACAAGTCTGGAAAATGTCTGAATAAATCTGGATGAAGTCTGGAAAAGTCTGGAAATCTCTGGAAACGTCTGGAAAGAGCCTGGAAATTTCTGGAAAGGGTCGGAAAAATTCTGCCAAAGGTCCCAAAAGACCTGGGGATCATTCTCCAGAATCCGGATCAGTCTGTACAAGTCTGGATAAGGTCTGGATAAATCTGGATTAAGTCTGTAAAACTCTGGATAAGTCTGGATATTGTCTGGAAAAGTCTGGAAACGTCTGGAAAAGACTTGGAAATTTCTGGAAAGGGTTGGAAAAATTCTGAAAAAGGTCCCAAAAGACCTGAGGATCATTTACCAGAATCCGTATCAGTCTGAACAAGTCTGAATAAAGTCTGGATTAATCTGGATGAAGTTTGGAAAACTCTGGAAAGCTCTGAATAAGTCTGGATAATGTCTGGAATTCTCTGGAAACGTCTGGAAAGAGCCCGGAAATTTCTGGAAAGGGTCAGAAAAATTCTGCCAAAGGTCCCAAAAGACCTGGGGATCATTTTCCAGAATCTGGATCAGTCTGTACAAGTCTGGATAAGGTCTGGATAAATCTGGATTAAGTCTGTAAAACTCTGGATAAGTCTGGATATTGTCTGGAAAAGTTTAGAAACATCTGGAAAAGACTTGGAAATTTCTGGAAAGGGTTGGAAAAATTCTGAAAAAGGTCCCAAAAGACCTGGGGATCATTTTCCAGAATCCGGATCAGTCTGAACAAATCTGGATAAAGTCTGGATTAATCTGGATGAAGTCTGGAAAACTCTGGATAAGTCTGGATAATGTCTGGAAATCTCTGGAAAAGGCCTGGAAATTTCTTGAAGGGGTCGGAAAAATTCTGGAAAAGGTCCCAAAAGACCTGGGGATCATTTTCCAGAATCCGGATCAGTCTGTACAAGTCTGGATAAATCTGGATGGAATCTGGAAAACTCTGGGAAGCTCTGAATAAGTCTGGATAATGTCTCGAAAAGTCTGGAAATCTCTGGGGCTGACACGCTATTATAATACATCGAACTAAAAAGTGAAAAATAAATGTATTTTAAAAAAACTAAAAAACACGCTTTTATAGTAAATTGAACTAAAAAGTGAAAAATAATTTTTAATAGAAACAGAAAATATTAATGAACAAAAAATATTAGAATTATTGTCAAAAAAGCGTGGGGTGCTCAATGTATGAAAAATGTGGAACAAAGCACCCCAGCGTGTATTTTAGTTTTTTCAAACTATATTTATTTGCGTTCTTTCTCAAGTCTTTTGGAGGGGGGGGGACGCCACTGTGTATGTTAGTATGTGTGTAATGCATGCAGTTCGATGAAGGTTTCACTTCTACCGGGTGTGAACTGTACAGGATTTTTTTTTAATTTCATTTCTTATTTCTACGTTACATTCTGAACTTATTTAATGTATCATATCCTATACCTATCTTCAACTGTTTCGGAAATAATAAGAGTTGAAAATTTACTTTTTTGCAACTTTGACAGGCTTTAAAACCTCAACGGTTGATTTTAGAGCTAAACCGATCATACATTCTTATCTGAGTTTTCCATGAACTATCATTTGACACCAGCTTGGAAATTAATCCAAGATTAAAAATTCCATTGCTTGAGTTGTATTTTAGCTATTTTTGGGTTTGAAAAAAGGACGGTTCTAGAACGGTTCAAAACAATCGCACAGTTTATTATTGAAGTTTGTGATAGCTGAACCGTTGTCATTTAGTTGATTGATGAACTGTGCGACTGTTTTGAACCGTTCTAGAACCGTCCTTTCTTCGAACCCGAAAAGAGCTTTTATGAGAGAATTTCATGAATCAAAAATTTAAATTTTTTGTCAAAAAATGTTAAAACACCAGTGTCGCGCCAATTATCGCGTGAAGCCTAATTCTCACTTGCGCGAGATTCGCTCTTTTTTGACATTGCTTCAATAATTTGACGTTTGATACACGCATAAAACGTAAATCAACAATCAAAACAGGTTAGTTTATTGTTGGAATGTCAGTTTTGACAGATGTATGAAATTCTAAATGTCGAGTGCAATGGAAATTGTCGATAATTTTTGGGAAATTTGCCCGGATGCATTTTTAGTTAAAAAGGAGCACCAGTGCTTTTTCAGTGCCCATTTCTGTCAAAAACGCATGAGTGCAAATTTGTCAAAAATTGAAAATATATTTCCATTGCACGAGTTGTACAGGGTGGCCCGTTTAAGAGGGGCCTATACCTTATCTCGAAATCTACGAGGGCTGCAAAAAAAAATAATACAAAAGTTGTTTCTAATAAAATTATCTAAATTTTTTTTGCATTGTTTTTGTTGTTACTCTACTATATACAGGGTGGAGAGATAAAATTTAATTTTTTTTAATGAAACATCCTATATATTTCAAAACACTTTCATATAGCCCTTTGAAAGACAAATCCAACGATATACTTGACATGTGTCTGTGATAAACCGTTTCGAACTTATTAGCGATAATCTTCAGGATCTGGGGTAATTTCAAACAGGCATTATTACGTTACTCATAAACTTTTAAAACTTTTTTTTGCATGCTATTTTTCATAAAATAATGCTCTTCTTTAGACTATTTTGAAATTTGGAATATTTGTTCAAAAAACGCCGTGTTGCCACGTTTCGCAAAATGTTACGCTTTTCAATTTTTTTAAATGGGACCTCCTGTAAATTTTCGAATTTTTGGATAGCCCTTTAAAATACAAATTCAACGATATACTGGAAATGGGTTTGTGATGCACCGTTTCGGCCTTATTGGCGATTATCTTCAGTTCTAGCACCATATTTTATGTCATCCCTGTTGAATAAAGAAAATGTCTAATTTTGCAGTAGATTAGCTGAAATAGTGCTCTTTATTATTATTATTCATTCAGAAGTAGTTAAGAAAAGACGTTTAAGTTTTTGTTTTCATTAGTTTCTCGCCTTAATAATGGGGAGAAACTTTGACTACTCTTTGAACAAATGATAATAAAAAAATATTTCGCAAATTATTTAATAATACCTACTGCAATAAACTATAGTTGCAGTAAACAAGGAAAGCATTGAATTATAAAGTCCAAAATAAAGGTTACTGATTAAAATTATATGAACAAACATTTTGAGAACTTCAACTTCAGGCTAACTATAAAATTAATTTAATTAAATTCTCTGTGTCCGCCATTTTCAACAATACAGGTAATATATCTTACTTGTAAATGTGTTATCGCATTTAACACGTAATTAGGTTGATCTGACAAATATAGCAACAGAGCGTCACGTTTCATTTTTTGTTTTTATCCAAATTTCTCGCCTTTTTTATTTTAATAATGGGGAGAAACTTTGACTACTTTTTGAATAAATAATAATAATAAAAAGCACTATTTCATCTAATCTAATGCAAAATTGGACATTGTTTTTTATTCATCAGGGATGACATGAAATATTGTGCTAGAACTGAAGATAATCGCCAATCAGGCCAAAATGGGTGCATCACAGACCCATGTCCAGTATATCGTTGAATTTGTATTTTAAAAGGCTATCCAAAAATTCGAAAATTTACAGGATGTCCCATTTAAAAAAAATTGAAAAGCGTAACATTTTGCTAAATTTCAGTATAGTCTAAAAAAGAGCATCATTTTATAAAAAATATCACGCAAAAAAAAAGTTTCAAAAGCTTATGAGTAACGTAACAATGCCTGTTCAAAATTACCCTGAATCCCTGAAGATAATCGCTAATAAGTTCGAAACGGTTTATCACAGACACATGTCCAGTATATCGTTGGATTTGTCTTTCAAAGGGTTATGTAAAAGTGTATTACGATATAGGGTGTTCCATTTAAAAAAATTAAATTTTATCTCTCCACCCTGTATATAGTACAGTAACAACAAAAACAATGAAAAAAAAATGTAGATAATTTTATTAGAAACAACTTTTGTATTTAATTTTTTTTTGCAACCCTTGTAGATTTCGAGATAAGGTATAGGCCCCTCTTAAACGGGCCACCCTGTACAGTGTTTCCGCTTCAGTTCGCAACATATGGGAAACTTTTTTATTATCAATTTTACAAAAAAAAGTTATTGTTTATGAAAGTTTCTGCTTCTTGAAAAAATATATAGTATTAAACTATTAAAACTTAGAATAGCATGTACCGGGTGTTCTTTTATCTTTGATATCATTTTGATCACCTGTAACTTTTTTGTTTTCAAAGATATCAAGGTAAACAAAAAAACAAAATGTAGGATTAATAGCCAAGTTTTTTTTCAAGTTACACATGAAACAAAACATCAAAACACTATCAATTTTTCGACATATAAGCCTACATTATATTTTTTTTATTTTGGTTTCATATCGAAGTCTTTTCGACACTAAAAGTAGTTTCGAAAAGAAGCTCTTTGTGACACTCCTTTTTCACTTATCGGAAGTTGGTAACACTGGCTGACTGATGGCCATCGCACTGTCATTCTCGATTTTATAGAAGATTTAGGGCGAGTATTATAAAACTGCTTTGACAGTTAACTTAAAGTTAACTTTTTGAATTACATGTAATTTCAAAAATTAACTTTAAGTTAACTCTCAAAGTAGTTTTATAATACCCGCCCTTAATTCTATATTTGGCATGTAATGTTACCAACCTAAACATGAAATCAGGAAATATGAGAATAAAATTTCCAAGAAAAATTTGTTTTTTTTTAATTAAACAATACCAGAATAGAAAAAATAGTATAAAATATTCGTTTCATAAGACATTTTATCGCACTCGTCCTTTAAAAATCTCGCCTCCGGCTCGTTTTCTAATATAGGGCTCATGCGATAAAATCACGTCTTATGAAGCTTGTATTTTAATAAACTATTTTTAAATGGAACACCCGGTATATTATATGAGTGTACGTTAGAGCATATTATTCTGATTACAATGATATAACACACTTCATATTTTGTTCCACTCGTTTTTGACAAATCGGCAAAAATATATGAAATTTTTATATGCTCTCAATAATTTTCGTCCCAAATATCAGACCGCGCCGCCTAATAAGTTTCACTTCGAAAGTTTCATATTTTTGCCGATTTGTCAAAAACGAGTGGACCAAAATATGAAGTGTGCTATATCATTGTAATCAGAATAGGATATTATATCGAACACATATATAATATACAGGGTGTTCCATTTGAAAAAATATAATGTAGGCTTATATGTCAAAAAGTTGATAGTGTTTTGTTTTACGTGTAATTTGAAAAAAAACTTGGCTACTAACCCTACATTTTGTTTTTTTGTTTACCTTGATAACTTCAAAAACAAAAAAGTTACAGGTGATCAGAATGATATCGAAGATAAAAAACACCCGGTACAGGGGGATTAAAAAATAGGAAAATATGCAGGGTTTTTTGGTAAAAGTAGAAAAAAAATGGCACATCACTATTTTTTTAAACCTTTGATATTTTTTTTCAGATTAAGCAAGTCATATTTCAGTCAAAAGAAACCTTTCGTTATCACAAATCAACCTGCCAAATTTAAAAAAAAAAAAAAAATGTAAAAATTTTTGAGCTGAAAAAACGATTTTTTCTAAGACTTTGACACCCTGTATCTCAGAAACTACGCATTTCTGGTCACATATTTATGGGAACTTTTTTTGTTAAATTATCGTAAGGAATGACATCCTGAAGTTACGGACCGTACTTAGGAAATACCCTGTATATTTTTCTATTTTTTGACCACCCTGTACATGCTATTTCAACTTTTAATACATAGTTTGATATTATTTTTTCAAGAAGCAGAAACTCTTATAAAGGATAACTTTTTTTCGTAAAATTGATAATAAAAAAGTTTCCCATGTGCTGCGAACTTAAGTATTTTATGAGAAAATTTCATGAATCAAAAATTCAAATTTTTTGTCAAAACACCAGTTCTCGCATTAGTTACTATGCAATAATTTACACTAATATAAATTATCACGTAATTCCAATCTGATTGGTTCAAATCAACAATCAAAACATGTCAGTTTATTGTTGGTATATCAGTTTTGACAAATGTATGAAATTCTTATCAAAAAAACGGCCACTAAAATCAAAAATCGACGTATCCGAGATGTTTTGAAAAAAAAATCAACCTATTTTTGATGGATTTTATTCCTAACCTTCACGTACTAACTGTATTTAACTATGCTATATGATATCCTCTTTCGTTTATTGAATTCTAGTAAAGTTATCTTTGTTCGTTTTGAGTTCATTATGAAATATATTCACCATAATTATTTACACAAACTAATAACTGGCCTTGCAGTCCTCTCGCGTCGTGTAATTTTTACTTACCCCGGTGCGAAATTAAATCCGCCAGAGGCAGCACGTCGCTGCAGCCAAAATTTTTGAATTTCCGCGTTTGCAGGGCTTACAATTTGAGACGAGATCTCAAAAACTACTTAATATTTTTGAGTGAATCAAGAAGATTCGAAAAGATAATAAAATTTAGAACAATGCTCTTGTTTCATTTTTTTTAAAAAAGCGATGGGTTTGGATGTACCGAGCGATAGAAATGATGCTTTTTTTCGAGTATTTAGGTCGTGATATTTTCAATTTGCAATTTTTTTTTCGAAAAACTAAAACAACAGCATTATTCTTTAGATTTTTATCTTTTATTATTTTCTAATCCGGTCAAAAAATATTACAAAATAAGTGAGTTCTCGTCTCAGGAAATTAACCCTTTTTCTCAATTTTTAACGGCTTGTTGTTGGCCTCTTAAATAGGGATATCATATTTAAATTTTTTAGGTTTAATGGATAATTGCTGATGTGAATTCTATGAAGCAATATGCCGAAAAAATCTCATTTGAATGTTTTCTATTGCCTCTATGTATTTAGTATAAAATGGTGACCACACTACACTGCAATACTCTAGCTGTGACCTCACAAAGCTATTGTATAATATAATTAATGTCTTATCATTCACAACATCTCTAGAGTTCCTTAAGAAAAACCCCATTTTTTTACACGAGGCACTTATAATATATTTTATGTCATACCAATACATTATTGTGTTTTTATACCTTAGATATCATCTACATAATTCATTACTTTATGCCCGTGCGGGCATAAAGTACACATTATGGCCCGCGCGGGCATAAAGACGCAAAAAACAGTTTTCAATTAACTTATTCTTTATTAACAAAATATAAATTTACGCTTATAAACATATTATTTTTGTCAAAAAATGATAATATTTGCACACTGATGACAATTTGAGAAGTGACACTTTTTTCCCAGGTATTTATTATTCACAACCAACTGGTATGACATGTCATAAAAGTTTGTATGCACCACGGGTACTAATAGATATATTTACCCTTGGGCGACTTACGAACCCTCGGGCCAGAGGCCCTCGGCTTTGTAAGACTGTCGCCCTCAGGGCATAATCATCTACTTAGTACATACATAAATAACTATTATGTGTTCACTAAACATAACCCTTTTATCAAAGATTATTCCTAGATCTTTAGTAGTAGTTACCGATTCCAGTTCCTTGTTATTCATAGTGTATTCCAATTCAATGGTTCTTTTAGAATATGTGTATGACATTTGTTTACATTTTTTATATTGAAATGCAAGAAATTTTCCTTTGACTAATTATATATTATGTCTATTATATTTTGCCGGTTAAGGCAGTCATTAATGTTTTTTATTTCTTTGAAGATTTTCATATCATCAGCAAACAATAGAATTTTACAGGATTTTAAGGTACTTGTAATATCATTTATAAATAAGAGAAATAAGAGAGGCTCCAGGGCGGAACCTTGTGGGACTCCCGAAGTGGCTGTATAAGTGTTTGATTCGTAATGTTTTACACATACAAATTGGTTTCAATTTGAAAGATATGATCTGATCAGCTGACAAAGGTCTGATGAGATTGAGAAGAATGTAAGCTTTTGCACTAGAATGTTGTCGTCCACTTTCTCAAATGCCTTAGCAAAATATGTATAAATCTATTTAGAGTTCTAACGCTTTTTAGCCCTCCATCTATATCTTTTGCGCTTTAATCACGTTTTATTTTTTCCAGGACTTGTTTAGAGTTTACCATATTTTCCATTCCGACAATTGTCTCGTGTCGTTTCGCCAGTGTTGGCGTTTTCCATTCGCTTCTATTTTGAGTCTGTTTGGACTGATCTTTTTCCATAAATTTAGTTTTACCAAATGTCGTAGCCATTTCTGCATATAATGGGTTTGAAAAATTGCCACTTTTCGTTGTTGTTTTAATTGTCTGTTTTAAAATTAGATTTTCTTTTTCTAGGGTTCCAATTTTTGCGACCATTCGCGTTACTTTATTATGTAGGAGAAATAGGGCTTCTATTATTGAATGTTTGTCTGATTTGGTTGATGACGAAATATCATTTTTCTCAATTCTTGCAAAGGATTTTATATCATCAAGTGCTTTAAGTACCACAAATAGTTCGCTCCCCTCATTGGCCCTCATCTAGAGTATTACGCACTCCATCAGGATCAGTGATATCACTGTCTGATATCTCCGATTCTGAAGTCCGTGGAATATCTGGATTGCTTGCTGATAATTTTTTTAGGGTTGCCCTAGTTCGTTTGGGATTATTTGAGTCTGGGCTAGGAGGTCGTTTATAGCGGTCTTGTACCATAGTATTTACGGTATTTGGACTGGAATTTGTTTTTGTCCTTTTTGTAGTTGCTACATCTGATTAATAATTTTTTGCTTGCAATAAATCAATACCAATAATCTGGTTTACGTCCGACCTTGAGAAACTCGATGATTCCAATGAATGCTTCTTTTGGTTGACTTGAGAGTTTATTTTTTCACTCTCACTTTCACTTTCACTTTCACTGTTTTCACTCATTATGAGTGACGCACCTTGTGAGGCTTGAGGTAGCTAAAAATGCATATAACTTTGGTATTAACCACTACTATTAAAACCAAAAATGCGGGCAAAAAACACGGAGCACAATAATATACATCTTTTCACTACAGCGTACAAAATGAAATTGTAATAAGTGATAAAGCCTTTTGGCATTATCGCGCTTGGTATATTAAAGTTTAGTTCGTCGTACAACCTTTTCAATACTACTCGATGTTTCAGGATTACCTAATATTCACTCACCCTCAACGAATCGATAAATAAGTATTCACTTCTGCAAAAGCAAGACAACAAAATCATAAACCAAATAGAAGTTGATAACAAATTAATAAGTGACCCACTAGAAATTCCTAACTCCTTAAACATTTTTTGTGTGCACAGTCTGGGGCGATCTCTGATAACATAGATAAGTGTATATCATTGGATAGGGTCAGAGATAAATACCGGGGAAATATATCGCCACTAAAAGAGTTTAAATTGATAGACTATTATCAACTTAAAAAATGTATCTTTGAAATGGCCAATAAAGATAGCCCAGATGAACTAAGTATCTGTTTGTTAAAGAACTGTTTTGAGAATTTAAAGGAGCCACTACTGCACATAATTAATTCATGTATATTAGAATATAAAGTACCAACAAAACTAAAAATCTCAACAATTGTTCCTATTCCAAAAACACGAATGCACAGATGGCAGCAGAATTTAGACCTGTTAACATGCTCAGCTCTGTAACAAAAGTTTTTGAGAAGGTCTTGTATGAGCAACTTGTAGATCATTTAGAGGAAAATAGTATTTTAGCTCAATATCAGTCAGGGTTTAGAGCAAAACATACCTGCGAGGCCGCTATACAATGTGTATTGGACGATTGGAAGCGCTATAATGACAGGAATCAGGCGGTGTGTGCTGTTTTTCTGGATTTGCAAAGGGCTTTCGAGACAGTGGATAGAAGAAGGCTGCTTTTAAAACTGAGAAAGGTAGGCATTGAGGATGGCGCACTGGAATTGCTTCAAAGCAATCTAACTGGGAGAAGGCAGAAAGTCAGGGTTAATCAAGTTGAATCAGAACTGATAGAGACCGAAATAGGTGTTCAACAAGGAAGCGTTTTAGCACCATTGATGTTTCTGGTTTATATTAATGACATTGCTGAAGTTGTTGAGGGAATTGAGATCCATTTATTTGCTGATGATGTAGTATGTTATTTTCCATCTTCAGATGTCGAAAACATGGGAAATGTCATTAATGGAAATCTGGACAGAATACATAGGTGGTGTTGTGCAAACTCATTGAAAATCAATATTCTGAAAACAAAATGTATGATACTGGGACCAGACAGGTATTATAGGGACTTTGTAAGCAAGGGCATTGAAATAAAAATTGACAACAATAAGCTAGAAATTGTGGAAAAATATAAATATCTGGGGGTCTTAATTGATAAAAACCTAAAATTTAAATGTCATGCTGATTATGTTATAAAGACTATTTCTTTCAAGCTCTTGTTCTTGTATAGATGTGCCTTTTCTTTGACTCGGTGGTCAAAGATTTTACTCTTCAATTCATTGGTGTTACCACATTATACTTATTGTTCCACAGTTTTGTACTTGTTCCAGAGAAATGAAATTGAAAGATTGCAAAAGCTACAAAATAAGGCAATGCGGATGATACTATGTTGTCCGAGAAGAACACCTATTCGTGAAATGAAAAACGCATTGGAATGGTTCTCAGTAAAGGAACTTATTTTGTACAACACAATGGTGTTTATTTTTAAAATTAGAGTGGGACTGCTGCCATCATATTTAATGAGTAAAATAAACGACATTTCTCAGAAGCATGAAAGAAATTTGAGATCAAGGGATAATTTTGATATCCCCAGGGTCCGGTCTGTACAAGCAGAAAAATCATTATTTATTAGGGGATTAATTGAATTTAACCAGTTACCGACTGATATCAAAGGCTGTGAACAAATCAATACTTTTAAAAGAAAACTTAGACAATATATTAGAGATAAGACAGATTAAATTACAGTGTATACTTTTGGTTTTATTTATTTGAGTGATTTAGAATATTTTTGTTTTTTGTTTGTATTGCCGGTTTTATATTTAATGATTGTATTTGAAATTGATGTGCAATGTTGATTAATTGTTTATCTGTGTCTTTTTAAAAAATAATAATATGATGTTAAGATAACGTATATGTAACTCCAAGATGTAATTAGTTATAATAGCTAAATAAACGATTACAACAACAACAACTTCTATCACGTGTACAGTCGGAATCATTGCAATTGGCACACACTCTTTAAATTCCCTCGTATTAAGTCAAAATTCTAACCAATAAATCTATTTAGTGCAGCATTTTGCTATTACTGTGTGTCAGATTTGACACATTACGAGGGATATTTATATAGTGTGTGCCAATTGCAATGATTTCCCCTGTACTGTGCTGCACGCGACTTTTTTTTTATCTTTTGTTTATTACTCAAGGTGTTATTTAATTTGACCATTTGAAGTCGCTCTGACAAAAAGCTTCTAAACAACTCCTCTTATTCCATATTTTTCAAGCACATTAAGAAGCTCATTATGAGGTACAGTATCAAACGCTTTGGCAATACAGTTAAACATTTTTTTTTTAATTGAATTTATCAACGACTTCCATTAATAATTATTTTTGCATGGCGTCCTCGGTACCTACTAAGTACACCGATCCAGAAATCCAAATTGGTTTTTCGAAAAGCTAATTATTCTTGTTTTTATACATTTCTCAAAAAGTTTTGCAAAATTACTAATAGGGCTGATAGGTCGGTAATTATTTATGGAGGTCTTAGTTCCTGTTTTGTAAATTGGCATAACTATTGAAATTTTAAATTCAGAGGGTATATATCCTGTTTCTAAGATTAAATTTAATACATGTAATAGGTTTTTGATGATGTCTAAATGTGTGTGCCGAGGTGGGTACTTTATAATATTAGCTCGTATCCCATTGTAGCCCTGTGAACTATTATTTTTTGAGGTTGAAATATAATTGATTAATTCATTTCTTATTTCTTATGGGATTAAAGCAAATAGAATTTGTAACTGAGAGATCTACTTGTTGCTCAAATTGTGGTGGGGGAATGGCTTTTTCCATTTCTACCCAAATATTAATATAATAGTCATTACAAAAATTTTGGCCCTCTTTATTTTTTATAGACACCGCACAAACATTATCGCATCTACCAAAGCAGAAAACACAGAAATTAACAGCATAATTGCAAAGTGGAATGTATGCCTATCCGCATTTTCCCGAAAAAAGTAAACAAGAACCTAACAGAAGAAGAAACGACATGTTTTTTGACTCGAATTTTTCAATTAAAGAATGCCCATTCAGGGAAAACTTAAGAAATTTTAAAAATAAATTTACTGTAGCCAAAATATTTAAAAGCATTGGTGATGCGATTTTTGTGCGGTGTGTATTTAGAAAAGTATTGTGGTTTTTCTTATCTTCGTAAGTAGCATCTTTAATTATCTTGTAAAGCTTTTTCATGTCATTCTTATTATTTTCAATTTTTCTTTTATAATAATAATTCTTTTGTTTATGTATAAGTTTGTTTAAATTGTTTCTGTATTCCTTGTATTCTTTTTTCCAATTGGGGGTTAAAATATTTGATAATTTGTAAAGTAATGTAATGGAATCTTGGGATGGTTTTTTGAGCAAAAAAAAAGGAATGAAGCTCCCACCCAATCTCCGACCGGAAGGGTGGAAACTCTTCGGATCTGTATTTGCGTTCCTATTGGGAGTTCACAACCAAAATTTTAAAGCTTTATAAATGTTTTCTTCACCAAAAGCAAAAATGAGCATGTTACTACCTATACCAAAGAATGTTAGGTTTGGAGTCAAAATTAGTTCTTCTAGTCAGGAGCAGGTAGATTTAATTGCAAACTATTTTGCTTCGGTGTAAGAGCAACAGGCTATTAATTATTAATTTGCCACATCTGCATGTTTCTGTTCAAAACTCTATTAACTTGAAATCAGTGTATTTAGGAACTTCTAAGAGTTTGGTTTGGATAAAAAGAGGCCAGGGAGCCACATGGCATCTGGCCCAAGATTCTAAAAATCTGTACCTTTTCCTCAGCAAGGCCCATGATTGCTCTTTCTTTAATCAGTACTTGGTATATTTCCATATTATTGGAAGGTATTATCTCTTATTTACAAAAACAATAAAGATTTAAAACAATCCCGGTACGCACATTGAGACCAACTACCACATTTTTAGCTTGAATAAGTAAGAAAATCAATGGCCAAAATCACATACCATGCCTGGGTAGAGTCGCCCTTGCGTTATGGAATCGCCATTTGAGGAAATTACAGTCAGTAAATGTGGAATTCGGCCTTTATTTTATAGACATGCTTGTGGAGCAGGTCTCAGAGACTACTGTAGGCCCTTGTTTGGCAGAGAAGATTATTCTAACTCCTTCTTTTCTTCATACAGACCGGACCAACCAACTAGATACATAGGGAGTAATAAGACGAATTAGTTTGTAGCCAGTTTAGGCGAATCGATGCAGTGCTAACGAAGTCAAGTATAGCTGAGCTGCTGGAGATGCATGAACTTAACATGCACGGATACAATGATCCTGCAGTGAAAGTGAAATGAGTATCAGTCGGATTCATAGAAGCCTATGTGTCTAGTAGCCTGGTCCTGTCCTGACCTACTCAATACAGTTTGTCTTGTTTACAAAAAATATAATGATTCTACTTCAGTCGAACAAAATTTTGTGTGTTTCAAGATTGGTTTCAAGTATGCCGAATGCTTTTTGATTGAACAGAAAAATTAAAAATAAGTTGTATTCCTTTCAAGAATTTAGAACACTAGAGCTACTCACTCCGGTGTTAGTTGACCACAATTTGAAACAGATGTGTTGGCTTTTGTGCATTAAAATGCACTCAGGGACAACAAACAGTTTTCGAAACTAAAGGGCGTGTGACGCCCAGGAGCTGTTCCAGTCAGTTCTAGAGCTTCTCCTAGGTGTGAAAGGAATATAACTAATGAGAGTCTAAAAATCCATCCTTGATAAGATGTATGATTGAAATATTGAATAGTTCTTGGAATAATTATCCTAGATTCTAGCTGCTGTAATATTTTGTTTTTGAAGTGTTCAACTTTCTGCTATAGCACCATTAAAGTAATCACGCAATATCAGCATAAACTATGAACTATGAAAAAAATTACTTACCAAGTTTGGTGCCAGCCTCAACTTTCTCAAAGAAACATTCTTCTGCATGGGCATCCACAGTGATGATATATCCATAGGCTTGCGTAAGACAAGCAAGCAAAAGAAACCCACTCAAGAAATAGTCCATTTTAAATTAATTTTGGGACAATTTCTCAGGAAAAACTTTGTTTTGAATTTTCGCCACGTATCTAACCTAAAATTTCTAGCCAAGGAAGGACGGAGTAGGGATGTCCAGGATCGATTCGATTCTCAGTTGAATCGATTTTTTCAAGCGATGCATCGGAGAAATCGAATCGATTAAGCAATAGAGAATCGATTGTGAATCGATTCATCACACCCAATTTTTTTTTGCTGCATCAGGCGCTTTCTGTGAAAAAGTCTAAAGCCTAGTACTCATAACTGCGAAATTCGCATTTTTTTGACATTGCTTCGACAATTTGACGTTTGATACACGCATAAAACGTCAAATTGTCAACGCAATGTCAAAAAAATGCGAATTTCGCAGTTATGAGTACTAGGCTTAAATTTGGGTTTTTTCGTTTAGTGGTGCATATATAGCTTTTTCTTTTATGTGAATGTAAAGAAAAGAAGGAAAATTAATTGATGAAGATTAACTTCTGGGGAGCAAAATGGTGACAGTGTTGACATTATTTTTGACAATTGACCCAAACTGACGTTAAAATGACAATAATCTCGTTTTCTTCATTGAATAAAATCACTCCAATCCAATGTTCAACTTGATCTTTCTTGAATCGAATAAATCGATTAATTTTACCCAATAATTGCATCGAATCAATTCGTCATTCTCGAATCGAATCGATTCGCGTGAATCGATTAATTGGAATATTTTGGACATCTCTAGGACGGAGTGGAGCAAGGATACACACTACTACTACAGGATAGCCTATCCTCATAAGACCTGTCTACTTCAAATCTCCAGGCCCCCCTCCATGCCAAAGCACCAGTGATGACGTAGCAGAATATCCCATGTCGTTTTTCACTTTGACGTAGGGTGTTTGCAGCGTTATGATTCTGCGAGCTTTTGCATTCGGTATTTTGATCTGAGTTCTCCGAGCTTGAATTTACCCTTCATTTTATTTGTGTACTTAGTGCAGGCTCATTCGCGTTCGTTTATCAAAAGTGCTGTGACGTCAACTGCATTCCTGACTTTCAAGATGGCCGCCGATACAGATGATAGTTGAATTTGTGCTGACAATTATTTTGTCGTAAATAGGCTCGGTCAGTGAGGTTTCATTAACCACGTTTTTTGATATTTTTATGGAGTATTACTCACATATAGCACACAAAAAAAAATTCAGCGCAATTGGATAAATATTAAAAAAGTTATGCGGCTTTGAATAATAAAATATTATGCCTCAGAAATTCATTGCTTAGAGATGGTATGACGTCATCTCTCGAGTCAAGACGGGCTAAAGGCTGTCACACGACCAACGTGAGAGATGCAGTGACGTCACCACGTGTTTCAGAACTTCCAAATTTGGAGCTTTTTGATAATTTATTTAAATATGAACAAGGGCACGGAAAATTATGAAATTTTGCACAACTGCTAAACTCAATACGCTCTTTTAGAATATGTAATAAAAAAAATATGCTGTACGAGCCTATTCGAAATTAGTTATAAGTGTAATTTAAAGTTTCATTTAATTGTCTGTGTAAGCATAAAAAACGCACGGCTAAAAATAGTCGCGGAAACCCCAAACATTTTCTGGTTTTATGGTTTTGTAATACCGAATTTGTTGCATCAGGACATAACTTTCTTTTATTTATTTATTTATTGGTTCTTCTTACAAACACCATACAAAACAGTAATTACATGTAAGAGCAATATACATACATAAATAAGGACAATACACAAAAGAGGGCTAGCTAGCTAGCTTAACAGGCAATATATATCATCTATGAAAGATATTAGATTGCAATTGGAAAAATCTAAATCACAGTTATTTTGCAATTAAGTATTACATGTGTGTATTGCTCAGTTTTCTACTGGTATTTCCTAGTCAAGTATTTGTATTGTTTTTTTCTTTTGTGAATCAATAAATAACTACTAGTTGTAAGCTTTTCTTGGCATGTAATTACTAGAAATTAGTGTTTGTGAAGAGTAAATGAATAAATAAATATGTAAATAAATTCTTTTACTGGCGCGTTTACCTATGTATACGCATGGAAAATAGGGGAAACTTCGAAACTTGCAGTGTTTTTCTGGATGATGATTATGGAAATCTAAATTAGGTATCACTATTTGGCTTTGTGAGATAAGCTTACTTTGAATGTCCATATTAAATCGTTCTGGTACCTATTAAACTATTGAATAATAATTGAGAAGTAGGTAGAGACATTAAAAAAATAAAACACACTATTGCAACCACCTTTCGCTTATATTTTGATACTAAATTGCAAAAATTGTATCTGCATTAAGTTTGTCCATTCTTTTACAAAAAACTATCCACTCGTTTTGAATAGTGTTAGATACAAAATCTTTTCCTTTAGGAAAGCGATGAAATTTACATTTTTTATCAAAATAGTTGTTATCACACCCATACATAGCACATATCATTCCAGGCATAAGGAAAATGCACTGTCATAATAAAAACAAACCGATCAAGGACTGCGTGACGTCACTCGCATTACTCCGTGTTCGATATTTTTATGAACGTATGTCTTATGGGATTGAGCAATCAGAGTTTACGATTCTTGGTTCCGCACTAGATCTACCAATCGGAAATGCCATAATATAATAATGTTTCTGACATCTTGACAGGTGTTAGTGACGTTTTTTTGTTACCAGGCGCGTGTCAAACGGCCCCGCAGACCCCGCCACGCGGGGGGGCACCCGGTATATTGGGGGTAGAGTTGCCAGATTGGGATATCGAAAAATCGGATATACCAATCAAAAGCCTGGTAAAAAATCGGCACTTTTTTTTTTGAAGGAATACCTACTTTAAAGGAAATAAAATGTAAATTAACTATGAAACCTCTAATAAAATTTAAAAATAAAAAATAACGCTTGTTCCATTTAGTCCCCGGGAAATAAAGTAAAAATTTATTCCCTTGGGAAATAAAATGAAATTTAATCCCGGGGATTGAAAGACCCACTTTACCCCCTTAAAACAGGGATTAAAGGGTACTTTTAATCCCTTAAGTACCTAAAATGCATTAGTTTATTCTTATCTTCAAAACCAAAAGAATCTTGAAATAATTATGAATAATAATATACTTAGATAATTAACAAGTACCTACGTAAAATTCAAAAATAAGTGTCTTATACAGGGCGTCTCACGAGGTTTTTCCCAAATGATAACTTCGGAACTCATCATCGTATGTTCCACTGTATAATTATTTAACATTTTCTTCAACAAAGCCTTAACAAATATGGCATTGCCGATTTTGTTATTTAATTTTCTAACGAAAAATGCCATAATATACCATGAGTTACATTTAAGATTCGAAAGTTGACGTCACTTGACAGAAATTGAAGTGAAAGAGTGGTGAAATTGGATGAGAATAGTAGAAGCGGCACAAAAAGTTACCCAGATCCTCAAAATTTCAATTATATTGCATGACGCGTTCCGAAGTTATTACCTGGGAAAAGCGTCGTGGGACACCCTGTATAAGTAGGTATTTTTAATTTTTCCCAACTTTTTAAAAAATTCCGTTAAATCGGGACATTTTAGCGTCCCGACGTATAGTCCATCGGGACACGGGACAAAATCTCCAATATCGGGACTGTCCCGTTAAAATCGGGACGTCTGGCAACCCTAATTGGGGGCCCCCGGGCACCCAATATACTCTAAGAAAAAGTAATACCTATGTATATCAAACAAACTCCAAAAATCCAAATATGCACATTTAAACATTTCAAATCCATATTTAATTTGTTACCATTTCTTTCGAACATAAAAAATGTGAACTCCCAAACAATTGTCAACCCTGGCTGGTCGAAACCTCAATGCAGTGTTCCCAACTGCAGGGAATTTTCCCTTTTTAGGGAATTTTGGCACCCAAAAGAGAAAAGGGATTTTTTTTATAAAATCGTCGAAATGAGGGAATTTTTGAGAAATAGAAGTTTGGCATCGATGAAGATGTAATCCGTTTAATCATCTAAACGACTCAATTTTTTGTTTTATTACATACACAATAGAAAGAAGATATTTTTGGATTTGATATAGTTAAAGTCATTTGGCATTTACTTAGATGTACTCGTAAGGCTTTTTCGGAAACACTGATCCGACAATCCGACTAACCCGATCACCAACTGTTTGTTTTTTATCTTTCTTTAATGAACACGATTGTGCAGGAAATTTTAACTCTAAGGGCCGGTTTATCAATAGAGGGTTACCCCATGAGTTAAGGACAGTGTTGCCAGGTCATATTTCGTTTTTTCAGTAGACTACCAGTCTAAATATCAGTAGAAATCAGTAGACAGATAAGTTATGCCTAGTTAAAGGCGTTAACCTTAGGGTATACTTAATTAATTGTTTTAGTTTTTTTTTTTAAATCATTAAATCTTTAGACTATGCATTAGACTATGGGAAATAGTTTATCAAGAGACGTGGAATATTCCTATTTAATTTGCACTACCAAAAAATTCACTTCCTATGTAGTATGTAGTTAGTAGTCTAGTATCTGATAAAAACAGGTGAAACAGGCTGCAGTTATTTGTACCTACAGCATAACGCTATGTGACCAATTGACTAACTAACAACAACGCATGCCTTTAGGCAACTGGCAAGACAAAAGGCAAGTAAACAAGACACAACACAAGCACTCACGAACCCCGGGGACTATCCAGGGCCGTGCTAAGCACGCGCGGGCCCCAGTACAGCTATTCCAACGGGCCCCAAACTTTTTTGAGTGTCACGAATGCCCAAATTTTTACCCGAAAGTCGTTAAAAAAACATGCTTCCGGTATAATTTTTTTAGGTATTTTTGAAGTGAAACCTCTTTGCTTCACAAAAATTCCGATCACGTGAGGGCCGTAAGGGGGGTATGAACTGCGCATCAACAGCGACCGGAGTACGCTTGTCGCTTGATTGAGAAAGATACATTACGTGCCGGTACTTTTGTTCTCAGTTTTCGAATTTGACAGACGTTAAAAATAATCAGGGGTTTGAATGTGCTCTTACCACATCATACAGATTACAGACCATGTCCCATGCAACCTTATTAAATTCAATGACATGTCAAAATCGTTATCAAGATCAAAAGTATCAACCCGACATGATTCAAAATTCTAATTAAATTTAATTTCCGGTAAAATTTGAAGTTGGTGTTAAATGATGGTTTATGAATGTAAAGGTTTACGGTTTTGCTCATGTCTAGGTTTTACAGCCTGTCAAACTTCCAAAGTTGCAAAAATAGTATATTATTCAACGAGCGGGTAATAATGGCTATTACTCACGAAGGATGAAATTAGCACTACGAGCCGCAGGCGAGTAGTGTAATCATCCGAGTGAGTAATAGCCATTACCTACGAGTTGAATACTATACTTTTTCTATGATTAATAGAAAATAGGCACGAGCTATGCGATTTCTTATTTATTTTCGTAACAAAATTGATTGACAATTCTAACAGCTGGAGAACAAAGTGAGGTTAGGTTAGCACAGGTCTTGTCCAAATCAGCTCTCAAAATGGGCAACATGTGTATGGCCGACCAAATGTTAATTTTTCAATATTCGCCTTACTCAATCGTTTGGTGGTCGTTTGGTGGTCTTTGGTATCCCACTTTTAGTATTTAGTGGTAATTACTTAGGCAGTAATTAACAATTCAAAATTTCATATGACGTTGGCCGACATAACCTGATTCTAATTTATTTTTTGGCCCATTTATAGTCAAATCGAACGGAAATCGTTTGGTGGTCACGAATTTACCGAATTTAACGTTTGGTAGTCAATAATACCGGAGATATTAATCAATTAGGATTGTTTTCTGATATATTCTAATTATTCGTCGCGCATGCGCATATATTATCTGTTTTTCATTGAGCCGCCTCGATCGCGGCGTTGCCTACCTATTCTATAATTTTCAATCAAATCAATTATTTCATTACAATCAACGAATAATTAGGTAGGTATCTATACTTACTCGAATACTGAAAATAGGTATACATCGTGATTTACTTAGCCCGTGCATTAATAAGAAGTTTTTTAGGTTGCAAGTGGATTACTAGAGATAGCATTTGATCCAACTGCAATCTTATTTTTCCCACCGCCAGTTCCGGATCGCAACGGCAACGCCGCGACCGAGGCGGCTCAATGAAAAACAGATAATATATGCGCATGCGCGACGATTAATTAAAATATATCAGAAAACAATCTTAATTGATTAATTACTCCGGTATTATTGACTAACAAACGCTAATTTCGGTAAATTCGTGACCACCAAACGATTTCCGTTCGATTTGACTATAAATGGGCCAAAAAATAAATTAGAATCAGGTTATGTCGGCCAACGTCATATGAAATTTTTAATTGTTAATTACTGCCTAAGTAATTACCACCAAATATTAAAAGTGGGATACCAAAGACCACCAAACGACCACCAAACGATTGAGTATGGCGAATATTGAAAAATTAACATTTGGTCGGCCAAATACATGTTGCCCTCAAAATGACCGATTGGAAGGTTCGAAGGTTCAAGTATGTTGTCAACTTGTCGAATTTTCTGATTGGCTCTTAAATAGTGGAGTACTGAGACCAGGATATTTTCATTGGTTGAAAACAATTAAGTAATGGAAAAAAACTTACTGTATGAGTTATCATTCACATTGATCATTAGAAAATGGATGTATATTACGCATATTATTCAATACTTTTAGAAAAAAGTTAATTTTGAATTGATGTCAATATTTCCAAAACACTCAAAACAGATGATATCTGCTCAGAATTTTACATAGAATCCGAATATTCAATAATATATAGGGTATTCCATTGGAATAAAGGGAGTTGGACCCCATGACCAATTCTTCTGAAACACTGTGGATATATGCGAAAGTGAGTTCAAAAAAAAATAGTTCCAACCATAAAATTTTTCTTTCAAGATGGCGGGCCGGGCCCTTACGGAACCCGGGCCCTGGTAATTTGTACCGGCCGCACCCCCCTATGCACGGCCCTGGGACTACACATTTCCCAGTAGGGTGAGTGCTGCGCCTGCACTGCGAGCGTTCGAATGTTCCAATACATACCACACCGGACTGATCGGAGTAATCGGGCGTCATTTAGAGTGCACTCCTAAGAGTTCTAGCCCACAGGTCAAGCATGAAATTATTGCTGTGACATTCTCTTACATGATTATAATTTAAAAAATATCATAAAAAGCGGTTAAATAATGACAGCTGCTTTTCAGTAGAATTCACATTGATATTAGTATATCAGTAGACCAATGGCCAAATCAGTAGATCTACTGATAAATCAGTAGACCTGGCAACACTGGTTAAGGATAACCTTGGGTCAAAATTGTGACAAGTACGTGTTTATCCATTCAGGGTCAACTGCTAACTCGAAAGTTATTACAGGAAATAGTTAACCTGCGCTCTCACGGCAAGTTAGTGTATTTGACCCTGGGTTAACTTCAAAACTTTTTCCTATTTTTATCTGATTTTTTTTTTAAAAGTGGTGGGAATTTTGATATTGTGAATATTTAGATGGGGGATGGAGGACTCAGATTTCAGTGATGATGATCGAGTTGTTCTAAAATTTCTAAAAAAGGAATGAGCCGCATCATGCGGCTCATTCCTTTTTTAGAAATTTCGCATCTCTACTCAAAAGGTTGTGGTCAAATCCCATTGACAATATTTTGACGAGGTCGACTACTTGGCACGTTTTTGCTTGCGAAAAAAAAACAATTTTATTTGTTGTAGAACAAATCGAGCATAGACTTGAATTCCCAATAGACCTGTTTGTTGGGAATTCGAGTACCAACCTATATTGTATATTTTTACACAGAATATACGAAACCAAACTTTCTGCTACAGAAACGGAAAAAAAAAAGAAAAAAATAACATAAATAAGTAAGGCTATGAGCAGAAAATACCAAAAAAACAATTAAGATGAGCTGGCAACGTTGCATAAGTAATTCCAACTTTCGAAGAACCCGAGAGTTTACCAGCCCTGAGTTAAAAAAGCTTGGATAAACGTCTTTCGACTTAACTAGGTAGTTAGTCCAGAGTTAGTGTTGACCCAGGGTCAGCAAACTCTGCAAGTTATCCCTTGATTGATAAACCGGCCCTTAAATATATAAAATAGGGAATTTTTGGGATCCATCAAGGGAATTATTAATCTAAGAGGTTGGGAACACTGCCTCAGTGATTCCCATAAGTTCTTTCCACGTGGCTCCGGTTCAACTAACCGGGTTACAAAACAGTTAGAGAAATGACACCGTTTTCTAACCCGGTTACAAAGTGACGTGATGGATACCTACCACTCGAATTTGAGCGGTATGTTGCGGTTTGTTAAACCGGAGCCACGTGAAAAGGGTTATAGGTTATTCCCCGTTTTAATAGTTGTATTCCTTTCACACCTAGGAGGAGCTCCGGAACAGCTCCGGGGCTTCTCGCCCCTATTCCTTTCGAAAAGTGTTTGTTGCACCACGCATCTGTTCCCTGCAAATTGGGGGCTCCTGAACACCGGAGCGAGTAGCTCGAGTGTTTCAAACTCTTGAAAGGAATACAACTAATGGGAATTTCCGGTTATTAGCGAGTCTTTGTTGTTTCACTTGTTCCGTTTCCGTTTGAGTTTTGAGTTGATATTTGAAATATTAAAATGAGTAGTTCGCGCAAATATCTGAGTGGGGCTCAAAAAAGAAAACTAGCTGCAAAAAAGGAGGAGGAGAAGAATTTACTATAATGGGTTATTTTTGGAAAATATAATAGTGACATAGGGGGCCTCAAAAAAAAGTTCGCGGGGGGCCCCAGAAAATTTGACACGCTACTGTTTGTTACGCCCAAGACACACTGGGCCCTGGGGCATATTGCTGCCTTATCTTATGGCGATTTCCATTTGTCAATCAGTGCGCACTGAGTGTATCCGCATCTTTTTCTAAAACCATGTAATATGTAAGGATAGGGATACATTTTTTTTGCACTGGTTCGACAAATGGAAAACGCTATCACTTCTCCTCGAAAGCAAGTAGTGTAGGTTGAACATGTACCAAAAAACAGTTTGGTACAAACTGCACTTCACAAACGAATGCTCGTCAGTTCATTAGTTCTTTTCACATGGCTCCGGTTTAACTAACCGGGTTACAAAACGGTTAGAGAAATGACATACCGTTTTCTAACCCGGTTACAAAGTGACGTGATGGTCGATGGATACCTACCACTCGAATTTGAGCGGTATGTTGCGGACTGCGGTTTGTTAAACCGGAGCCACGTGAAAAGGGTTATTGCCATAAACACAAACGAACGCCCGAAAGCAGGAAGTGCAGCTCTGAACAACACAAACAAACAAACCTGAAGAGTATCAACATCAACAAAAGCTGCTGCTGCCGGCCGCTGCTCGGTGCAGTTTTTCCTAATTTTTCCCGTATTTTAGTTTTTTAAATTTTTATATTATTAGTTGATTAGTTATTAATTGATTGTTGGGATTATTTATCAGGCCCCGTCCACAAAATGAGCGGAAATTCAAAAGCCCCCTACGTTTCAGTCATCAAAATCAATGGTCAACCAATTTTGCCCCCCTTGGTAAGTTTTTATTTGTATTTTTAGTGCTTTTTTAACACTTTTGTTATAAATGAACGATACCGCCCAAGTAAATTTGTCTGTTCGTTTGTGCATGATCAGGAAGTGAACAAACCAACAGTTTCTGCTGATGATGGCGAATAATTTTACTAAGGGCCGGTTCGACAATGCCAGTATAAAACTCAGGGCTCAACTTTCGTTTAGCTGAAATCAGGTATATAAGAGATGTTGTTACAGTTGTTTTCAGAAAGTCTTCCTTTTATCAGACACACATAAATTTTTCTGCGGAAATGCGTCATTTCCATTTTCCGGACTTTAGAATAGCTGAAATCAGTTACATGGAAAAAATTGTTTGCTTTGCATTTTTAACATTTTTCTGAATATAAAAACACAAACATTTTCCTGCGGAAATAAGCTGTTTCCTTTTTTCGGAGTAAATTCATTAGGCTTTAGAATAGTTGAAATCAATTGCGTGAAAAATTGATGTTCCTTTGCATTTAAAAAAAATTCCTGAACATGAAAATGTGAAAATTTTATTGCGGAAATACGTTATAACTATTTATTTGTTTGGTTGTAATAGGGCGATCGAATCACTATGGCGGCTTAGATCAAACAGTGAAATTGGCGCCACAAGGATTCTATTCACCTTTGACGAACCTTTACCCCTTTACTAAACTATTGGATTTTAACATATTTCTCCCTAATTTCCAAACTTTTGAAATTTTGCACTAGCAACTTCTCAAGATAGGGACCCTTTATTCTAAAATACGAATTTTCTAGAAAATTAATACTTTACATCAATTTAAAACCGCTATTCAGAGAAAAAAACAATAAAACGTTGCTTATAAACAAACTATATTATTACTACACCATGTCTAGAATTCATATATCTACCTAATGCTCATTATTTTTGGTTACCTATAAATTCAAAACATGTGAGGACTAGTACGCATTATGTGGACGGGTTAGTTTGGGCTAGTTTGCATATTTTTGGTTAGTATCCTTACAGTTCATTTAATACTGGTTATAAGTGTACTGGACTACTGGTTAATAACAAAGCACGTGAAGCGCGCTGTTTATTTCCTAAATTCAATACATGCAAGGACTAGTACGCATTACGTGGACGGGTTGGTTTGGGCTAGTTTGCATATTTTTGGTTAGTTTCATTACAGTTTATTTATTACTGGTTATAAGTGTACTGGACTACTAGGAAATAAACACTAGGTAATAACAAAGCGCGCGAAGCGCACTGTTTATTTCCTAAATTCGATACACGCAAGGACAAGTACACATTACGTGGACGGGTTAGTTTGGGCTAGTTTGCATATTTTTGGTTAGTATCATTACAGTTCATTTATTACTGGTTATAAGTGTACTGGACTACTGGTTAATAACAAAGCGCGCGAAGCGCGCTGTTTACCTCCTAAATTCAATACACTCAAGGACTAGTACGCATTAAGTGGACGGGTTAGTTTGGGCTAGTTTGCATATTTTTGGTTAGTTTCATTACAGTTCATTTATTACTGGTTATAAGTGTACTGGACTACTAGTTAATAACAAAGCGCGCGAAGCACGCTGTTTATCTCCTAAATTCAATACACTCAAGGACTAGTACGCATTACGTGGACGGGTTAGTTTGGGCTAGTTTGCATATTTTTGGTTAGTTTCATTACAGTTCATTTATTACTAGTTATAAGTGTACTGGACTACTGGTTTGTTTATTAACAAAGCGCGCGAAGCGCGCTGTTTATCTCCTAAATTCAATACACTCAAGGACTAGTACGCATTAAGTGGACGGGTTAGTTTGGGCTATTTTGCATATTTTTGGTTAGTTTCATTACAGTTCATTTATTACTGGTTATAAGTGTACTGGACTACTAGTTAATAAGAAAGCGCGCGAAGCACGCTGTTTATTTCCTAAATTCAATACACTCAAGGACTAGTACGCATTACGTGGACGGGTTAGTTTGGGCTAGTTTGCATATTTTTGGTTAGTTTCGTTACAGTTCATTTAATACTGGTTATAAGTGTACTGGATTACTGGTTGTTTTTCTAAATTCAATATTTAGATGCAAGGACTAGCACGCATTACGTGGATGGGTTAGTTTCGGTTAGTTTGCATATTTGTGGTTAGTTTCGTTACAGTTCATTTATTACTGGTCAAAGTGTACTGGTTAATAACAAAGCGCGCTGATAGCGACCGATAGTAGGGAATTTTCGTAGTTGATTTTCGAAGGGTGGGCCATCTCAATGGGTGGGCCAAATCGTCAATTTTAAATATAATTTTCTGATGAAAAATGTGCATTTCCGCATCTATTTTCATCAAAGGTCGGGAAGAGGCGTTTTTTGAATGGCTTCAAAAATAGAAACTGTGTATTTCCGCGAGAACATTTTTCCTTTTTTACATTCAGAAAATTGTTTACAATGCAAAGGAATATCAATTTTTCACGTAATTGATTTCAACTATTCTAAACACTCATAAATTTTTCCGGAAAATGGAAACAGCTCATTTCCGCAGCAAAATTTTTGTGTTTGTATGTTCAGAAACATGTTAAAAATGCAAACAAACAAAAATTTTTCACATAACTGATTTCAACTATTCTAAAGTCCGGAAAATGGAAATGAAGCATTTCCGCAGAAAAATTTGTGTTTTCATTTTTATGGAGGCTTTTTGAAGGCATTTTTCAATTTTTTTCTCTAATAGCTGATTTCTGCTAAACGAAAGTTGACCCAAACTCAGTATTGTAATACTCCGAATATCTTATACCTTGATTTATCCCGAGTATATCTGACCGCCGGTTCGAGAATGGTTTTGCAAGAGCCGTATAGTTATTCCGAGATTATCCGAGAAATATGAAGTTAGTGGCTCGAGTTAACCATTTTTTTTGACAGATGCCGGTAAAACAGCAAGGGTTTAAGAAATGAGTTGTGAACTGAACACAACTTTTTTGTTTTTGTTTATTAATAATTTTATTAATTTGTGTTTGCAGTATAGAAAAACATCACTTATATTTTGGAATTTTGTATAATTTGTATTCGTATTATGCTAATTTTAGGTATTCAATTGTAAACCCAAGTATAGTTTATTCAGAGATATAAGAAAAGTCGTAAAATGCAATAAATCATTACTGTATTGTTCGGCCAAGCACCTACACCCATAAAGGAGCCGAAAACCCGCAGTAGGTAGGTAAGGAGATGGGTGGGTTGTACTAGCCCAATGTTCTGCTTATTTATTTCAACTTAGAAAGTCACTTATTTGACACGAAATGAAACCAAATTTATCAGTATGTAAAATTACTTTATTAAAAAATTACAATAAATGTTACTAGGTACTTGCTATTATGGAGTGGCCATATAATTTGATTCATGAATTTATAATATAGGAACAAAAAAAAAATAAACAAAAATATTTTGAAAATGTTTACTATTCTATATTACAAGTACAAAAAAATATTCCTTATTAGAAAAAACAAAAAAATCTGAATTAATATTGCCATATTCAAAACAAAATCAAATGCGATCCTGAACGGGGCTGCCATAAATTATTTTTCCTGTTGCTTTTATCAATATAAGGGGTGTAAGCACGTGGCCCAACAAAGAGGCAGATGATTTATTGCATTTTACGACTTTTCTTAGATCTCTGAATAAACTATACATCCTTTCAGCTCAGGTAATCAGGCCCCACCTCGACCAATAGAAAGACAGTATAACTTTATTCCGAGTATATACGGTCGAGGACGGCCGGATAACTTATACCCTAATTTATTCTCCGAATATGTTATACGGCAATTGTCGAACCCAATAATGAATTTTTATTCTAGGTATAGCCTATACTAGGGATATACCTGAATTGTCGAACCGGCCCTAAGGTGGACAAAAAACGTGAAAGAAAATAACATTCTTTACATGCCTACTGATACTGACACGTTTCCCTTTATTGTTTACTTAGAAATAGATCCACTGAAAAAGTGGGTTTTAACATGGGCAAAGCAAACAATATAAAAATAGCTAGATATTTTCAAGTGATTTGTAAAGGATTTACAGGTCGATTCTGTGCACATCTGTAAGCAAATCCATAACTTTCTATAAGCCTATAGACACTGCAGAGCGCATCGATTGCCAAAGACCTGATCGGAAATATTTACTATTCTATAAGATTTTCTGTGAGCTAGAGGATGTGCAGAATAGACCTCTTGCACTCAATCAAAATTAGGTATATAATTTATTTGCTATAATTTACTTTGCAAAAGCTCAAAAACGTTAGGATGCACACAAATTTAATCCTTTTTTCGGTGCCCCTGTGGAATCAGGATAAACTTCTAAATAGGTATAGGGGAGAGGTGGGATACTTGATCCCATAGGAGACTTGATCCCCATTCGAAATTCGCGCCGTTTTCAGCCGTTAGTGCTTCATGTCATCAGTGGCGCATGTTTTTAATGCAACTGCGCTCTACTAGTTCAGTCAGCGTCCTACAGCCATCTTGTGAACAGTTATCGTCGCAATTTTGTTTTTATACGTCCCAGACTTCTTTTTCGGTGAGTATTTATTTATTTTTTCAGCCACAAATATATGAACAATAGGTTGTTTGTATTTTTTCTTGTGACTACGGCTATATTTGGCACAATAATTTAACGAATTTGAAGTCTCTTTGTGAGTAGTTTTTCTGATAATAATTTTTTGATATTTTAATTGTGTGTTGGGAGATTTGATCCCACGCTGAGGTAGGATACTTGATCCCTGGATCAAGTCTCCCTTGATCCCTGCATCAAGTCTCCCCCTGCCAGTTTTGGTCAAATATTCATTATTTTTGTTTGTTAAAGATGCCGAGAAAATATAAAACAAAGGAAGGGGCAAAGTCAAGGGTTCCCCCCAACCCGGAACAATTGAAAGCCGCTGTAAATGCTGTCAAAGCAGGTGGTAGTTTTCGAGGAACTGCAAAATCTTTCAATGTGCCATTGATGACCCTCAAAAGACTTATAAGAAGAGGAACAGACAAGCCACCAGGCTACAAAAAGGCTCAAATCTTTACTGCTGAAGAGGA
This sequence comes from Ceutorhynchus assimilis, assembly GCA_917834065.1. Classification (NCBI taxonomy): domain Eukaryota; kingdom Metazoa; phylum Arthropoda; class Insecta; order Coleoptera; family Curculionidae; genus Ceutorhynchus; species Ceutorhynchus assimilis. The sequence goes on from OU892282.1 coordinate 14,899,549, forward strand.
AGCTGAACTTGCCACATATCTTTTAACTGCTTCTCAGCTGTATTATGGACTAACTATCACCAGTCTTCGAAAGTTAGCGTTCCAAATGGCAAAAAAAAATAACAAGAAGTTTCCAGCTTGTTGGGAAAAAAATCAGTCAGCGGGAAAAGAATGGGCCTGTGGATTTCTGGAAAGAAATGGAACTCTATCCTTGAGAACGCCAGAGCCTACCAGCCTAAGTAGAAGTACTGCATTCAACCGGCACACTGTTGGCGAGTTTTTCAATAATTTAATAAAAGTTTGCCAGAAATACCAGTTCTTACCATCAAGAATATGGAATGTAGACGAAACCGGAGTGACCACCGTTCATAAACCTGGAAAAATTATTGCTGGAAAAGGGACCAAACAAGTCGGAAAAGTTACCTCTGCTGAGAGAGGTCAATTGGTAACCGTGTGTTCTGCTATCAGTGCTTCTGGTAACCACATTCCACCATTTATGATTTTTCCACGCGTTAATTGGCAGGAGCGAATGATCGATGGCGCCCCTCCTGGTACTAAAGGATCCACCCACACAAGCGGCTGGATGACAGCGCCGAACTTCCTGAAGTTTCTGCATCATTTTTTACAACATACAAACAGCTCCCCAAATAACCAAACGTTGATGATTATGGACAACCATGACAGTCACATATCTGTTGAAAGTTTAACGTATGCAAAACAGAATGGTATTGTCTTGCTAACCATACCTCCCCATACGTCCCATAAACTTCAGCCTTTGGATAGAACTGTGTTTGGCCCTTTGAAAACGTATTATAATGTGGCAGCTGCAGAATGGATGACAATTCACCCTGGCAGACCCTTGACAATTTATGATCTTGCAGGGTTGCTCGGGAATGCCTATCCTAAGGCTATGACACCTACAAATATCATGAGCGGGTTCCAAGTAACAGGTATATGGCCGTTGAATTCCATGATATTTACAGATGTAGAGTTTCTCACAAGTTTTGTAACAGATCGCCCAGATCCAGAGACAACCGAACAATTAGAAACGACAGTAAAAGAAAACTCTAAGCCGCTTCCGTCAACATCATCTACAATGCCAGTTGCTCCTACAGTGCCAGTTGCTCCTCTTCATTTCTCGCCTGCTGAAATCTTTCCATTCCCGAAAGCACCGCCGAGAAGTAGCAACTCATCAGTGCGTGGTCGAAAGCGTGCGAAAAGTCGAATACTCACAGATACACCGGAGAAAACCCAAATTGAAGAAGAGTTTATGAAAAGAGAAGAAAAAAAAGCAAAGAAAAGTTTCAACCAGAAGCCGAAATGCAGAGTAGAAGCTGTGAAACGAGTGTTGATGGTTTCTAGTGATGAGGATGAGGACTCATTTAGCCTGCACGATAGTAGCAGCAATGACTCAAACTTCTTTGGATCTCCACCAGAGTCTGAATCCGAAGAAGTTATTGACAATTCAACCCTAGCAGTTAATGACTTTGTCATTGTGCAGCTCAAATCAAAGAAGGCTATCAAGAATTTCGTGGGAATAATTGAAGGGATTAATGATGAAATTGAGATCAATTTCTTGAAGAAAAAAGAAGGAGCTTTCCAGTTCTTCTATCCTGAAATTCCCGACAGAAGTTGTGTTTCCCGGGAGGATTGTATTCTGAAGTTGCCTCAGCCGTTAATTACCACTGGAACAGTTCGAACTGCAGGAGTCCTGAACTTCCCACTACTTTATTCCAAATACTTTTAGTTTTGATTCAACCTACAATGTTGATAATAATGTTGAATACATATTTTTTCTATTCACAAGCTATTTTATTCTGGAAAACCTTCTCCGATAATCTTCCAATAATCTGAAATAGGCATGATCAAGTCTCCCTATAGGAAGGGATCAAGTCACCCAACTGGTTTGGAGACTTGATCCCAAGGCAAGCTTCCCAAAAAAGGGCCAGTAACTCTTAATTTTTCAAAAATTGACTCTGAACTGTTTAAAATTATATGCAGCTAGGTTTCCTCTGCGTATTTGGCCATTTAAAACATCAAAATCTGGAGAATTGTAGAAAAAATATTTAAAAGTATAAAAGGGGGATCAAGTATCCCTCCTCTCCCCTATCAATGAACATAATAAAATGATGTTTTATAATGTATTTGGGGATGAAAACTTGGGCAAGTTTGTACACTTAAATTCTCATTAAATTCGCAGCATTTTATGCTAAGGGGAGGTATATACCGGGTGCCCACGAGATCACTTTCCGGCTGCGATTTTTTTATTTATTTATCGATATCAACGAAACTTGGTAGAGTTGATATTCTAACCAAACGCCATTCTTATGCATTTATGACAAGTTTTTCCGACTTCCGGTTTCACCGGACATGACAGCAACTTTTGATTTTTAAATGGCACACCCTGTATATTTTTTGTTTTTCGGATTCTACAGATCGTTTTACATCCTAATGCACCACTTTTGAATCGATTTTTGTCCCAAATTTTATTTCTAAATTAAATTTTATTTTTTTAACTAGAGTGCCATGATCATCCTAAAATGACTCTACGAAAAAATTCGACGTTGGTCGTCCTAGTATTTACATCGCTCCGTCGTTTTTCATTTTTTCTTGCTTTCATACTCAAAATTAATTTGTGAATTTTCGCAACAGTTGTGCTTGGTTTGTGATCTACGCGTTCTGTGAATTGTTCGTGTGTTAACGGTAGCAAATCGGTTATTATTAGTTACTTATCCCATTGTTCTCAGTCTGCATTGCTTCAAAAGTATCAAGGTTACTTGGATAAAAAATATTATTGCCATATATAGCCTGTCCCATATTACATTCAGCTTGCGGCTCAAATTATTGAGAACAATGTCGGCGTGCTCCAAATGTCGTATCAATTTGACAGATAAAGAGGTGGAATACAAAATAATTTGTGACTTCTGTGGGTCCTGGAATTGCGTGGCCTGTTCAAGGTTCTCAACCTCAGAGGCTCAGGTGACCCGGTTAAAATCCAGAGTAATGCTTTATGCGTGCAGTGGCTGTGTAAATTCCGTGAAGTCGCTTGGTAATGATGTTGGCGGCGGCTTGAAAGTGCTAATCAGAAATATCACCAGTGAGGTGTGTGACACACTCTACACCAAACTTGCAACTAATTATAATGATTTAAAGTTGAAACTGGATGGTGTTACTGACACTGTTGGTGAAATCAAAGCCACTCTTTCTTCACTGGAAAAACCAATCACTTCTGCAGTTAATAATCTTTCGGAAATAGACAATACTAGCGTTATCATGCCCAACTCAGCGGCATCTGCTGTTTATGATATGAAGCTAAGGGAACTGGAACAAAGTAACAAAGATTTACAGACAAAGTTACTCAAACTTGAGAATGAGTTCCAGCTGCTTACTGCAACCCTGAATTCTATGAAAACTGCATCAAGCTGCTCAGGTTCTTCGCAAACCCCATCTCAGTTCCCTCCTAATCTGCGGGCGGTACCCATCAGGAATGAATCAAGAAGCTTTCAGTCATCTAATAGCCTGCAACTAGCTGGACAGCAAAAGTCCCAGCGACCGATCCGCAGCATAGAGCGCCAATCAGTGCCTAATCCTGTGAGAGTATCGGACCGCTCAAGTAATAATCCTGTATTAATTGGCACAGGTGCTGATGGAGGTCTTTTTTCTGCAGGTGAGAGACGCCAGTGGCTATATCTGGGTCGATGTGATCCGAGTACCACTGAGGAACAGATCTCTAACTATTTGAAGAATCAGCTCTCCATTCCTGATGTCAAATGCTTGGTGTTGGACAAAAATGAAGATGTGGTTTCATTTAAAATTGGGGTTAAAGAATCACTTTTGAAGGGCCTGCTGGATCCTAACCTCTGGCCAGTAGGCATTGCTGTCAAGGAGTTTCATCCTCGTCGTATGGGGGCAAAACCGTCCAATGCAAATTTTCAGAGAGGAGACAGAGAGGACCAGTCTCGTTAGATTGTGCTTCCTTTCTCTACCAAAATGTAAGAGGCTTAAAAACCAAACTCAAAGATGCTTTCTGTGCGGCTCGCGCCGAGTCTTTCTCAGTTATTGCACTTACGGAAACCTGGCTAGACTGTAGTATCTGTGATGCCGAATTTCTTGACTCGCGTTACACGGTTTATCGCTCTGATAGAAGCAGTCTGAACAGTACTAAAAGCCGTGGAGGTGGGGTCCTTTTGGCAGTAAATAATTGCCTAAAATCTCATCGCCTGTCAATTGGTGAAGCATCGGTCGAGGAAACGTGGGTGTCTGTTACGCTGGGTGACATGGTCTTCTGTATTGGCTGTGTCTACATTCCACCTACCATGGATGTGCTCCATTATGAAAACCATTTGAAATCAGTTGCTAGTGCCTGTGAAATGTTTGATAATGTGCTTGTTCTTGGAGATTATAATCTTTCCGAAATAACGTGGTCCACTAGTGAGGATCTCTCGGGTTTATTACCTGGAAATGTAAGGACAACTAAGGAAATATTGTTATGCGATAGTACTGCTTCTCTTAATCTGTCTCAATACAATGGGGTGGCTAACGATCATGGTTCAATCCTGGATCTATGTTTTGCCAACTTTGGGCCTATTTCACTTGTAACATCTGACGGTCTGGTGGGATGTGATCGTTATCACCCAGCTCTAGAGTTTTCCATACCTGTTGTTAAAGCTAAATTTCCTCTTAATTATTTTTCTTATGACTTTAAAAATGCCAATTTTGATTTGGTTAATGAATATTTTCTTTCCTTTGATTGGCGATCCATTATGATGGACGATCTAAACGAAACTGTTAAGAGCTTTTACTTGGTACTGTTCGACTGCTTTAATATGTTTGTTCCAATAAAGGCACATTCTTACAGCGAGAAATTTCCTATCTGGTTCTCTAACGAATTGAAAAATCTGATTTTTCAAAAGAAAATTGCTCACAGACGATTCAAGCGGTCGAATAGAGGTTTGGATTACTTTGCATTTAGTACACTTCGGCGAGATTGTAAAAACCTCACCAAAGAGTGCTATAAATTATACATAAGTGATACTGAAAGAGCCATAGGCACCAATATGAAAATTTTTTGGAACTTTATTCACTCCCAATCTAATCAGGGTACTATTCCTAACGAAATGTTTCTTGCCTCAGAAAAGGCGTCCAACGGTGTTGACATAGCTAATCTTTTTGCTGTCTATTTCTCCTCCGTCTATAACCCTCAGAGAAATTCCGACGCTGGAACCTTTGCTGATCGATTTGAGAATGTTTCAAGCATTGTCATAGATCCAACAGATATTGAGAGGGCTTTAACGCAATTGGACATCAACAAGTCTGCAGGACCTGATGGTATTCCCAACAAAGTACTAAAATCTTGTTCTAACACTTTGTATCTTCCTCTGTTTAATATTTTCAACAAATCATTATCTTCTGGAATTTTTCCAGAAATGTGGAAGCTCTCCTACGTTTGTCCTATTTACAAGTCAGGCAGCAAAAATGATGTAATAAATTACAGACCCATCAGCATTCTGTCTGCGATTCCAAAATTATTTGAGCAGTGCGTGGAAGGAATTCTTTCAAAAATATTTCATCAGATTGTGATCAGTCAACAGCACGGTTTTACAGCCGGTAGATCCGTTGAGACGAACCTGTTTCTCTTTACAACATTCATAAATTCATCATTTGCTAATAATGCAGAAACTCATGCAATATATACTGACTTCAGTAAAGCCTTTGATAAGGTAAATCACAACATCCTTCTTTCAAAGCTTTCAAGTTTCGGCGTTTCTGGACTTTTATTTTCATGGATGAAATCATACCTTACTAACAGAATGCAACAAGTCAAGATCGATGGCTATCTTTCTTCTCTTTTCCATGCATCCTCTGGGGTACCCCAAGGTTCTCACTTGGGCCCCCTTCTATTCAGCTTATTTATCAACGATTTAGGATCGTTGCTCTCGTCAATTTTTTACTTTTTGCTGATGACTTGAAGTTGTATCGTCAGGTGACGTCAACTCAAGTCATACTTATTTTGCAAAATGATCTTAACATCGTTCACGATTGGTGTCAGCTTAATTACATGTCCCTCAACATCGATAAGTGCTGTTGTATAAGATTCAGTAGACGCACCCATAGTGTTCCCTTGCAGTATTACTTAAACAATGTTCGCTTGTCTGAAGTTTCTATCATTAAAGATCTTGGTGTCTATCTAGATACTAGGCTAATGTTCATTGAGCATTTTGAAGTGGTAATTGGCAGGGCTAATAAAATGTTGGGGTTTATTAAGAGAGCTACTAGGGACTTTACAAGTATACGCCCTATCAAAATTCTTTACACATCACTGGTCAGGTCCGTTCTTGAATTTTCATGCATAGTTTGGTCACCTTACTATCAGATCCACATCAATAGGCTTGAGAGTGTTCAACACAAATTTATTAAGTTTGCAAGGTACAAACTTTCTTTGAGTGGTGTAATTCTCAGTGAGGACCTGACTATGACTTATTTAGACTTATCTACTCTTGTTCGCAGAAGGGAATATTTTGATGTCTGTTTTGCATTTAAAATTCTTAACTACTACATAAAAAGCCACGAATGTCTTGAATGTTTTAATCTACACATTCAAAGTTATCAGACACGAAGTAAATCTTTACTGCACATTCCTTACTGTCGAACCTGGTACCTACTATTCAGTCCTGTGAATAGAATATCTGCCAATGTAAATAAGTTCTGTGAGGGCCTTGAGTTCTTTGGTTTATCTCTGGATAAATTTAAGACGAAGGCCAGGAGAATTGTTTTAGGTTAGATTTTTTTTTTTTTTAGATTTAAACTCTGTTCAACTTCAAATGTATTTTTCTTATACGTAAATAAATGAATAAAATAAATAAATGAATAAAATGAATAAATAAATACTTTACTTAATTTCAGAAAAATACAAACTCAATTTTATCTTTGTAAACTTTTTTGATGAGGGCTCTAAACTCCATTATTTCAGTATTTTTGCCCTAGCTCAAAAAGTAGAATAGAAACATATCACTTTCATAACATTACTAAATACAGTATTTTAAAGCGAATCCAACGACATTTTTCTCAATTTTTGTTCATATACTTATTTTTGTAGGTAATTTTTTTTTCTACTTAAAATTTAATTTGAAAACGAAATTTGGACAAAACTCGATTTAAAAGTGGTTCATTAGGACGTAAAACGATCTGTAGAATTCGATAAACAAAAAATATACAGGGTGTGCCATTTGAAAATCAAAAGTTTCGGTAATTTCCGGTGAAACCGGAAGTCAGAAAAAGTTGTCATAAATGCATAAAAATGGCGTTTGGTTAGAATATCAACCCTACCAAATTTCGTTGATATCGATGAACAAATAAAAAAATGGCAGCCGGAAAGTAATCTCGTGGGCACCCGGTATATTAAGTACAGAGGCAGGGTTAAAATTGCAGAGAGTTTGCAAAGATTATTATCTAATCAAGGACCAAGTCCAATAAGTAGTATAGATATTATTAAGGGCAATGACGTAACTGTAACGAATAATACTCAGAGAAGGAGGCAGGTAGACAATTTTTTATCTCCCCCCCCCCCTGTAAACAACAACAAAAAGACTATATAAAATCTGATACTGAATTTTCCTTAGTTTTATTGAACATCCAGTCAGTCAGGAACAAGGTAAATGAATTTGTTTTATTTTTGGATAGCCTCATGTATAGTTTATTCAGAGATCTAAGAAAAGTCGTAAAATGCAATAAATCATCTGCCTCTTTGTTGGGCCACAGCCACGTGCTTACACCCCTTATATTGATAAAAGCAACAGGAAAAATAATTTATGGCAGCCCCGTTCAGGATCGCATTTGATTTTGTTTTGAATATGGCAATATTAATTCAGATTTTTTTGTTTTTTCCGAGTGGTGAATAGCTGACCCAAATTGTGTACACCGACTGCCAAATTCCACAATCTCTAAGGAAATTTGCTAAGATTGTGAGCGATAGCGCGTAAAGTATTTGTCTAAGTTTATTTTTTAACTAATATTTTATGGGTACTAAAAAAAATTTTGTATGCAATACGTGTGTAAGGCACCTTTTTTCACTCATGTGATTGTCAAAATTCCCATTCGTGAAAAAAGGTTCACTTTACACACTTGTTGCATAAATAACTATTTTTCTCAAAATAAATTTTTTATTTTTTTTGGGGTTGTTCCAGGTAGAAAATGAAGGTGCACTATACGAGTTTTTGAATATCATTTCTACTTCAATAATCCCTGGAAATTTGAACAGCCTAGCATTAGCCCTTCAGATTATGAAAGCAGGTTGTTTAAATTTCAACACCATGTATTTTCGGAACGACGCAATTTCGACCATCGATGTCCTGTCTCAAACTACTTCTCTATGGTTCCTCTATAAATCCTAGCATTTTTGATGAGTTGAACGGAGACACCCTGTATATACCGCGTGTTTGAATTTAAAACAATCATCACAGACAGACGTGACAGACAATAACAATAACATAAACAACATAAAATGATGACAAATTATTGAAGAATTTGTTGTGAGATAGATACTTTTTTCAAATTAGGCTTTTATTTGCTAAAAAATATTGTTATTTTTTTGTGACTCAAACCTTGATAGTGTAAATGGATGATTGATAATTTTTAAAATGGATTGGACCATATACAGGGTGTTACAAATTCGCGAGAAAGTATGCGGATCTCGGTATCCATAAGAGATACAGGGTCAGTCAATTTGGGGAAAAAAATTAACATTTCAATCAAAAAAATATATAATTTGTATGGAGATACTCATCTTTGTCAAACTCATTATTTTATAGCAAATATTGGGTAAATTGTTTTTGTTTGACGAAGATAACAGGTATCTCCATACAAATTATCATACTTTTTTGACTGAAATGTTCATTATATCGATTATTTGATTCACCATTCCATTGAGGAAGTCATCCAGCAAAGAACTACATACAGAAAAAATCAAGAGCTGTATTCAAAAAAATAAAGTGGATGATGTTGGCCCGTCGGATTTCAAATTCCATAATGTCATAGTGTAGAAGAGAAAAAGGGCCAACCATGAAGTGCAATTTATTTTGAAGTATCTTTTTTATTCTACAACATCTAGGTCTGGATTCTTCAGCCATCTGAGGTGACTTCTTTTCGGTTTTTAATTTAAATATTTTTAACTTCGTTTTTAACTCTCTCGCTCAGCAACCTACTACCTCAATGGCAACCAAACATTTTTGAGGTTGGGTTTATTGATATTCCCCTCAGTATTTCTCTATCCAGTGCAATTAGAGTTCAGAAATGTGTGCTGTAGGTGGTAGGTGGCATACAAAAGTTAGTTCATCAAACAGGCTTATTGGCTTATAGCTATGGGCGAAAATGAAGTAAATTAAACTATTTGGAGGGACCTCACATGTTACAGATGGTGGTAGATTGTGGAACGATTGTGAGAGATTGTGTAACGATTGTGAGATACTGTGCAACGTTTGTGGGAGATTGTGACACGAATGTGAGAGATTTTGTGTGATTGTGTAACGATTGTGACAGAATGTGTGAGATTGTGTAACGATTGTGACAAATTGTGAACGATTGTGAATGATTGTGTGAAGATTGTGAGAAATATGTACATCGACTGCAAGAGCTATTCACCCCTCGTTTTTTTCTAATAAGGAATATTTTTTTGTACTTGTAATATAGAATAGTAAACATTTTCAAAATATTTTTTTTGTTTTTTTTTTTTTTTGCTCCTATATTATAAATTCATGAATCAAATTATATGGCCACTCCATAATACAGGGTTGCGTTGATTCAAATCACCTGATTTAAATCAGTGATTAAAATCGCGATTTTAATCAAATTAATATATATTTTAATCGCATGATTTAAATCGCGATTTTGTAATTTGGTGATCTATAAAAAATATCAGTAAACATTAAATCAAAATGCAACTAATTGAATTTATCTACGCTTCTGAAAAATGGGATATTTTAAATTTATCTTCGCAACTGAAACTGACGTCACACCGCCGGACCTTCGGTGAGCAGCTGTTAACAGCCAGTGGCATTCTTAGCACAGGCCGCACCATACCTTTATCTTTGTCTTTCTTTTGTCCCTAAAAGGGATGGAGATACACTCGTTTGCTGCACCAGTTTAATTATACGGAAATGCTATTTGATTTGATCTTTCTGGGAATCCCTCTAATCTTCGTCTGTCGTTTTATCTATTTATTAATAAAAAGTGGACGTTTTTGGTGGGGTTTGCTGGAAAGTAAATGACGCGCGTAAAAAAAACTTTATTTCATGATGGTTTGTACTTACGTCATCATTTGCCTTCTTTTTAAACAAATAATAAATGACCGAAATAAATTAATGACGTCGGAAACATTCGTACGTTAAACTAGCACCTTATCGATCTATGACAAACTAAACCCTTTTTTCGAAGTTATGACGTCATCAATGACGGACAAACCTTCATGCAAGGAACTATATGTTTATTTGAAATAACAGGCATAAAAAAACTTATTTGTTTAAAAAAGAAGGCAAATGATGACGTAAGTACAAACCCTCGGGAAACAAAGTATTTTTCACGTGCGTCATTTACTTTCCATCAAACCCACCAAAAAAAATAGTGCTATAGCACCCCTCAAATTTGGAGCCTAGTTGTGCCTATGATGTCAATGAATTTTGTGTTTAGGGTGTTGTTGTATGATAAATAAAATAGATCTAAATAAAGCGTTTTTTATTTAAATCGAAAAAATCTGATTTAAATCCAAAAAATCTGATTTAAATCAAAAAAATCGGATTTTTTTGATTTATTGGAAAAAAATCAAAAAAATCTGCAACCCTGCCATAATAGCAAGTACCTAGTAACATTTATTGTAATTTTTTAATAAAGTAATTTTACATTCTGATAAATTTGGTTTCATTTCGTGTCAAATAAGTGACTTTCTAAGTTGAAATAAATAAGCAGAACATTGGGCTAGTACAACCCACCCATCTCCTTACCTACCTACTGCGGGTTTTCGGCTCCTTTATGGGTGTAGGTGTTTGGCCGAACAATACAGTAATGATTTATTGCATTTTACGACTTTTCTTATATCTCTGAATAAACTATACCCTAGTATTGTTTTGCTCTGTGAGCATTGGTTAAAACCAAATGAGTCATTTAATATTCCGCAATATACTATTTTAAACAATTGCTGTCGTTCCCAATCTCTTCATGGGGGTTCAATGATCCTTGTTCATGTCGACTTTTTAAACTTGTTTTGTTTTACGTCTTTCAATAGGTTCGATTATTTGATTGAAGAAAAAATATTTGAACTGTCAATGGTACACTGTGCAAGATTAAATGTTTATGTTATATGTATTTACTAGCTAATGACCCGCTGCGTTGCCAGCGTGAAAATATATTTTGAAATAATACACTTTTTTTCAAATTTTTGTCGTTGATTTTCTATTTTTTTTTTTTTTTTTATCCGATACCAGAGTCGCTTGCCAGTGAGTTCAGTGACGCATTTTAAGCACTTCAGAGCTGTTCTAGAGCGCCCCGGGTTGTTTATAGGCGTTCCAGTGTATCAGAGTTTCGCGCAACCGAACTTTTTTTTTCGGGATAAAAATAGCTTATAGCACTCCCCTCTTTAGCCGAATTCGATTAACCGAATTAGATCGATCTGGTTCAATTTAAGTGAACCACACTGTGTTCGATTGAGGCTGGATCAGTGCACTCTCATCAACAAAAAATGATCTAGATCAGAAGAAGTTCACTTAAATTGAACCCAAATCGATCTAATCTGGGTCAATCGAATTCAGCTTATATAGAGATACGTGGTATTAAATTCAAGATCGGTCCAGCCGTTCTCGAATTCAAAAAATAATAAAGCTACGTCGGTTGAATTGCAAGACTTTCATACTGTCAAAAAAAAAGTTGGGCTATGTTGTTATGTAATTAGGCATTCCAGGTTAATGTCATAACCGATCCGCCATATTAGTTTGGGGGGCACACAAAAACCAAACATAACCTGATTCAATGTTAAACCAAGAATTTTCAATCTATTTTGTGAAGATGCCTTCTATTTGCTGCGTGGTTAGGTGCTCTAGTAGAGCGGAAAGAGATAAAGAAAGGTTTTTCAGGATCCCAGCAGCATTAAGAGATCTAGGGAATCGTCTAAACGAGTTAAAAAAGGAACGACGAAATCTGTGGATTAAATGCCTCAAAAGGAGAGATTTAACTGAATCGTTTCTGAAAAATGCTCGTATTTGTTCAAAACATTTTGTTAATGGTAAGTATTATGACTGTCTTGTTAAAATACAAAAACACATTTATATTGAAAAATTGGTTTGTTTCTACAAGTAATATTTACTTTTAATACCTTTTAGGTAGTCCAGCAGAACTTGAATAACCCTTTATATACGCCTTCAACTGCAAGCCTGTGTAGTAGTGGTGTGGGTCAAATATTCGGATAAATCCAAAATTGAAACCTCTGGCAACTCATTGATACTTAAAGTAAACTCATTAGGTAGAAGTTTATAAGGATCTATATTGGCAATTATTTGTATTTTTTGGTCATACCGACATTTCACATCACTAGCTAACGATGAATAATAGTCAATGTTAGCCATTCTACCACAAAAACAACTTAAAACTTATTGAGAGAATTTAAGAACGCAAAAATTCGGAAACACAATCTCAAAGAACGGTGTAAATTGTGTAAATACTGATCTAGGCTTTGTTTGCCCCCCAGCGGACCTGTCAAAAGTCACGTGACCTGGAATGCCTAATGTGAATGAGTTTGTTTACAATTAAATTAATAATTAATTCAAAATCGTTTTTCATTTTTTTTTTTTTTTGTAACAAATACTTAATATTGTGAACAAAGAAATTTAATTTCCATGATTTTTGTAAACTCATAGGCTGAAGGACCTCGGTCGATGGCCTTTTGAACTGTATTCCTTCAATAAAGATCTATTATATATATATATATACTAGCTGACCCGGCGAACTTCGTACCGCCTCTGAATTATTAAATATACCTATTAAATGTTGTGTTAATGTATCTATTAGCTGAATTAAATTCAGTTTTTTTCGATGGTGAATTTGGCTTTGGTTGAAGAAAATTAATGTTTACTCTCTGGATCAGAAGTCACCTAAAATTAAAATTTTTCATCATCGTTTTTTAGGCAGCTTGTAGGCATTATTCTTGTAAAGTTTACCACCAAATAAATAAACTCAGGCACAGGAATGTTCAAAGAATGTAAAGAAAACAAAAAAATCTCTAGCGCAGCCCTATTTCACTCTATCTGCACTGCATGCATTGCACTACTCCATCTGTTCTGGTCTATCTGCGCTACTCTATCTGACCTACTCTTTCTGCACCACTCTATCTGATCGGAATAGTTCTGTGCAGCATTGTTCTACTCTATCTGCAATGCCGAGCTTCGTTCCAGGTATCAGAGATGGCGCGGTATACAAAATACAAAATAAACTTGGTATCGGTTATAAGACATGGCGCCGTATGCGGGCTTAGTAAATTTTTTTCATAAATAAATAAAATAAGTAATGGAATGACCACATTAATGACATAACAACATGCTGGTACTGTCAAGGCTGAAAAAAGTTTCAGTTTAACAGCAAAATCCCCATTAACAGAATGATCCTCTATTTATTTACAAAAAATGTGATAAATGAAGAACCGCTCGACCGATTTTGTGCAAACTTCACATAAACCATCTAATAAATAGTCTGAACAAAACCTAAACATTTGGTTTGGCTAGGTGAGTCCGTTCTTGAGTTATAAAATTACAACGAAAAGTGGCATTCATTTTTATATATATAGATAATTCAAAATTAATTTCTTTTTCCGAGATGCGTAACCTATCCACAAACCTTCCTTAGGATGGCCATAACAATCTACCAAAGTTTCATCGTAATCGGATAAGTGGTGTAGGAGCGCATACCCCTGGAACTTTGATTTTTATATATATAGATAGAGCGCCTAACAATAATACAGATAGTTTTTTACATAAATTAGAGATCGTTTTGACGGAATTATCGCTAGGTTGTCACATTGTGTTGTGTGGAGACTTTAATATTAATTATTTGGACATGTCTAACAGCAACACCCAAAAACTCAAAAATTTGTTTGAAATTTTTAATTTGCATCTTTGTGTTGACTCACCTAGACGAAGCACATTACAATCCCAATCTTTGATTGATTACTTATGTACAAATTTTAAAGAATCTGTTGTTAACTGCAATGTTGTATCAGCAGGACTATCTGACCATGATGCAATTGCGTGTAGGTTTAAAATTAATCGTAAAAACAGTAAGGCTACTAAGAGTAGTAAGCGTAGGGGAAGAATATTTTCAAAGTCAAACTTTAGTAAGTTCGCGCAAGTAAGCAACGACACAAACTGGCGAGCCCTTTTGCATTTGGAAAATCCATTAGACTCATTTCATAAGCGGCTGTGTAGTATTTTTGACACATCCTTTTCAGTAAAAATATTGAAACAAAAAACAAGAAAACCATGGATTACAAAAGGTCTAAAAACATCTGCTAAAAACTTACGAAGTTTGCATTACATTAGAAAATACTTCATAAACAATGAATACTTTATTAATGTTTTTTCTTCATAAAGGCGAATTTACAGACAAACAGTTAAGTGTGCAAAACAAATTTACTATAGTAAACGAATAAATCGTGCTGATAACAAGCACCGAGAAGCCTGGAAATGTGTTAACAAGCTGAGGGGTACAGCAAAAAAATTACGGGTAGAGTCAAGTCTATCAGCGGGAGATATGAACAACTTTTTTTGTTCCGTTGCTGCCTCATTGTCAGGGAACATTCCAAATAATTCTGATTTTAGACAGTTTTTGAATGACAATGGTATCCAAGCTTCATTTTTTCTTTCTCCAACTGATACAGTTGAAATTAGGGAGACTAAGTCTGAAATTAAAAAGAATGGGGCTGCTAGATGGGATGAAATCTCTATTCGACTGTTTCTGGCGCTCCCAGATGAGGCAATAACTGTTTTGTCTGAGTGTATTGATTTGTCGTTTTGTGAGGGTATTTTTCCGGAATGTTTGAAGCGGGCAGTGGTAGTGCCTTTGTTTAGGGGTGGAGATCAAGATCTACCTGAAAACTACAGGCCAATAGCCTTATTACCGGTGCTATCTAAAATCATTGAAAGATTAGTAAAAAAACGCATGAATGCATTTCTCGTTAAGCATAACATATTAAACACTAGACAATTTGGGTTTCAAGCTGGTAAAAGCACTAATGACGCTGTATTTTCTTTTCTTGAAAATTTATATTTGAGTCTGAACGATGGGGAGGTGGCAGCAGCAGTGTTTTGCGATTTAAGCAAAGCATTTGACTGTGTTGACCACGAAATAGTGTTCAAAAAGATCCATTGACAAAGGGAATTATCCTAAACTAAACTACTATTCAGAGGACACACTCCGCATTCACCCTTAACAATATATATATATACTGAATTTTGGTCGGCCGATTAGATTCTCAGTCACCATATTGCAGCGAAAATTGCTGCTTGGTGTTGAGGTTTTGTCTTAGATGGCGCCACGATCAAATTTCGACCGTTGTATTATATATATATGTGTATTTTATTTTTTTTAAATAATAGGAACAAAAAGAGCAAATCGAGGAGGAAATCTTCAATTATTACAATTATGCTTATGAAACACGTTAAAATATCAATACAAGTGACACTAATTAAATATCAGAATGCCACGGACAGACACAACTAAAATAACAAAAATAATAAAATATCACAAGAATAAATGAACCAATATAAATATAAATATAAAACAAATCATAAAATTAACAAATATAATCACAAACTAACAAAATTTAGGACTAATTAGGATGAATCGTAAAATTCCTGGAGACTATAAAACACCTTTCGAATCAAATATATTTTAAGTTGTTCTCGAAATATTTTAAGCTCATGAATACTCTTTATTTCATGAGGTAACTTATTAATAGTATATTATGCAATGATCATGTAATGGCCATTACTTTTGCATACACTTTTTTTTCTACTGCCATTGATAAAACTTATGATATTTAGATATGTCAACATTATGCTTAACTTTGAATAGAGATTTCATAATTGAGTAATCCATACAGTTGAAGGTTTCATTTTTTGTTGTAATTCTTCAAAATATACTATCAAAACATTTTCTGAGACGGATGATGTATTTTTGGTGTTTCCAATCTATAAATTGTCCATATAATTCTTTGTAAATTTTCTTGGACTTGTCCGGTAGTATATTATTACCTGCATTTGTCGCCCTTTCTGTAATTTCTGGAGGTGTTAGTGAAAATTCTTCGTTATCGCTCAATATTTCCATAATAATGCCCTCTCCCAAACTTAAGGTATTAACGTTTAATAACAATTTGAGGTATTTTGGTTTAAAAAATTATTGTTTTTCGCTAAATTACCATGGAAAAGCTATAAACAGAGTGCTGCCAACATTCAAAAAAAAAAAAAAACAATTTTTTTTAACTGATGGCGCCATCTATTGACAATGTACAATAATGAAAAAAGTAAAAATTCTTCCTTATCATTCATTATTTCCATAATAATTATTCTTTGTCCCAAACCTTAGGTAACTTTTAAACAGTTCGGAGTCTTTCTTATAGTTATCAAAATAATTGTTTTATGCAAAATTACCATTTAAAATATTTAATATCTTAACTAGTGCTGCCATCTATCAAAATCGTAATGAAGTTCATTATGATACAGATTTTAATCGTTTAATAGCGTATTATGAAATGTCAGTAGAAAAAAATCTTTATACTCTCGTATATAACAGAATTTTTTGTTAGTGAAGACTTTGGTATGGGCAGAGGCAAATTACTCTGCCTAAGATTATAATGTGTTTCTCTAGAATTACCCTTAAATTTCTTAAAAATTAATGAAGACGTCTCCAAAATAAAAATACCCGGAACAGTTAGACAGCCTCCTGCTCAAACAGTGCCCTGCAGCTCTGCCTACAGCCAGCCCGACATAAATACCTGAGTGCTCTCTTTTGTAATTTGAAAACCGAATGAACTGTGCTTTGCCCAGAAAAACCCCAGAATGGTATGCCATATCTCAAATTTGATTCGATTAGTGCATAGTATGCAGATTTCGCTGCACGCTTCCCTAGCTCTTGCATAATGGATTTCACTATGTAACACCCTTGAGCTAATTTTTTGTTCAGCTGATCGATATGCACATCGAACCTGAGTTTTGAGTCAATATGCATACCAAGAAATTTGACCGCACCTCTGCTCTTCAATGTGGATTTGTGAAGCATTATACTTTCAAGGGAACATTTAAAGGTGAGAATATTGGTCTTCGAAACATTAAACACAAGTCGATTTGAATCGCACCATTCCTTAAGCCTTGAAAGGTCATTTTCGATTATCTGACTAAGAAGGATTTCATTTTTATGTTTCCACAATACGGTCGTGTCATCTGCAAAAATGGTGAATGATCCAGATATTCTCAAAGTAGCCAAGTCATTAATATACAGGAGGAATAGTACTGGACCAAGCACAGAACCCTGCGGGACTCCGTGAGTTAACTTTTGCAACCCCGAGTCTTCACAATTGACAATCCTTACAAGCTGACTGCGCTCCGCAAGGTACGACCTAAACCATCTCAACCCCCTATCCCTTATCCCATAGTGACTCAGTTTCTGCATCAGTATTTCGTGATCTACACAATCGAAAGCTTTAGAGAAATCACAAGTCATTTCTTACTCACATAGTTCAGAGGATCTCACTCAACGGTACACAATCGGCGCAGCAAGAAGTAGGATATGGGGTACCACAAGGTTCCGTTTTGGGGCCCATCCTATTTTTACTGTATGTTAACGACTTGGCTAATCTTAACATATCGGGTAAATTCACTTTGTTTGCGGATGACGCCACTATACTGTGGCAAAAATCAGATGGAACTTTACTTAACGAGGTTGTAGCTTCTGACATAGAAATAATTAAATCCTGGGGGCGGATTACGAACTCTCGATTCGAACCGAAACCGCCATGGATTTCGAACGCACTCCATGCAAATGCATCAGAATGCATGAGTTTAATCTCTAGCGTACAGAGTGGTCCAATTTGGACATTTTTAATAGGAAAAGCTTCATAACTTTTTTATTAATGAGAATAATTGATTTCCGTAAAAACTTTCTAGATGCACTTTTTCAAGCAGAATCTGATGAGATTCTCAGTTTTTTGGTATTCCGCCAGTATTCCGAGATATTGACCAAAGTTCGATTTTTATGAATAGGAAACCCTATATCCTATATTCTAATAACTCATTGGATAGCCCTGTTTTTGCTGATTTCAATGATATAAAGTTCGACGATTATCTTTAGGATTTTTTGAGAAAAAAATCAATATCCTTTTTTGTCATGAGAACCTTTGTTTTAGAAAAGGACTTTATACCTGTAAGGAAAATGAGAAAGGTCATTTTCCAACACATTGTTTCTTATGATAAAAACATATGTCTATATTTTTTTTTCTCGAAAACTGTTAGAGATTAACTTATCGAACTATATATCATTCTTCTTCTTCAAGTGCCTTGTCCTCTAGGAACGTTGGCAATCATCAGCGCTATCTGTACTTTGTCGACTGCTTTTCTGATAGACTTGTCGTGTTTTCGACATACCAGTGATGCAAATTCTTTAGCCAAGATATTATTATTCTTCGATGTACGGGGCCTCTTCTGCCTTCGATTTTTCCCTCGATTATGAGTTTGAGAAGTAGGTATTTGTCATTCCTGAGTATGTGTCTGAAGTACTGTAACTTTCGCCTTTTAAGCGTAAACATACCTTCAAGTTCTGTGACATTCTCGTTAGCACATCTTCATTGCGCACTTTGTCTGTCCAAGAGATTTTTAACATTCGTCTATATGTCCACCTTTCAGAAGCCTCTAGCTTTTTACATATGGCGTCTGTTAGAGTCCAGGGCTGAAACTCTGAACTCTGAGATATTTTCTCTATCTCTATTGACGTCTCCTCTCTATTGATTTCGACAAGAAAGGAGAAGACAAGTGCTATAGCGATAGGGATAACGATCCTTATTCATTACAGAGTTCCAGCCAAGGCCTCAACCCCATAATAGAGTATACTGAAGACGTATCAACGTATAGTTATCAAGGGCGAACGGAGAGCGGAGAGACCTGACTACACCACACGGACTTCATTTTTACAAATGATACTCTGGCTTGGTCGTTCCTGGCATGTATCTCCTACATATTATCACGGTCTTACCTTAAGAATGCCTCCTCCAACCTGCTTCTTATTAATCACCATCCATTTAGTTTTTTTGGCGTTCAATTTCAATCCAAATTCAGTAGTACATCAAGCAATACTTGAAGACCTTCCAGAGAATCGAATATAACCGTATCTTCGGCATATCGAAGATTGTTAATATTCACGTCGCTGATAGAAATTCCCTCAGTGTAGTCTTCTAATGCTTTTTCAAATATTTTGTTCGAATAAATATGAAAAAGTAATCGTGCAAGGATGCAACCTGCTGTTTTACGTACTCCGTCAGACATTTGTTGGTCTACCTTGATTTGTGCCCTATCATCTAGGCCTAAATTCTTGAGAATTTTCATAAGCTTCTCATGTTGTACCCTGTCAAACGCTTTCTCATAGTCTACGTAGCATGCGTATACAGGAACAGAAACATCTCTAGATCTTTGATCTAGCACTTGGATACTAGACAGGGCATCTCTTGTGCCAAAACCGTTACGAAAACGAAATTGGCATTCGCCCGTGAAGGACTCGCACTTTGAGTATATTCTTCTATAGATGATCTTTAGAAAAAATCTTGAGATAGTGGCTCATTAAGCTAACAAGCCGATAATCGCTACATCTTTTTGAGGAGCTTTTCTACGAAAGCGTCACAAATGTTGATATAAGCCAGTCAGAGGGAATGATGCCTGATCGGTAAACCATATTATTATTGAAAAGCTTCACCAGACCACGTCATTGGCACTCACGTGCGCGAGGGTCAAACACCTGAGC
Source organism: Ceutorhynchus assimilis (assembly GCA_917834065.1). Classification (NCBI taxonomy): domain Eukaryota; kingdom Metazoa; phylum Arthropoda; class Insecta; order Coleoptera; family Curculionidae; genus Ceutorhynchus; species Ceutorhynchus assimilis. The sequence continues at coordinate 14,919,562 of OU892282.1, forward strand.
AAGTTGTATTGCTTGCCAGATGACGTCAAAAGGATGATGCCAGGGTGCCTGATAGGCTTTTCTAAGGACATAGGCCTCTGGTAGAAAAGTTCTGAGTAGACACTGTCTGGACCTGTCACTTTTCCGTTTTTGTATAACTGAATGGCGTGTTGGACTTCTTCCTTAGTAGTTATGTCTAGTCCTTCTCGTGAATACTCTTCAGGAATGTCCAATCTGTTCTGTGTTCAAATTGGACCACCCTGTACATGCTAGAAATTAAAATAATATCTTTTATGAAGTACCTTTATATTATTTTTATTTAAAGGTAAATTGCAATATTTTACCAGTAGATAATTTAAAAAAAACTTTGACCTAATTTTTCAGTATCACCCTGTATTGCTACAAGGTCGGTGCAATGAAAGAAAATGCTTATTTCGACTTCTCAAATAATATACTAAAGTTTCAACAAAATCTGTCGGTGACCGAAATCCATAAGAAGTATAAGATGTTCTTTAGGAAGGAGGTAAAGAGACTGCTAAATACTTGCGGGAACTTATTATAGTATTGAAGACTTTTTTGATGCTTTTTGATTTTGTATGGTATTGTATGTAGTTTCTTTTTTCTTTTTTGATCTGTTTTTGTTGGCCCTGCTATATGTGTTCAATATTAGTTTTTAACAAGACGTTTTATCGCCCTCAATGTAAAAAATGGTCTCTGTTCTTTTAGATTTTACATTTTTATTTGTTTCTCTGGTTCTTGAATAGAATCAGTTTTTGTGTTTTATTTAAAGTTTTTTTAGAGTATTATCTATATGACTCTTACTTTTAAGTTTTATTTTTTATACTGATTTTTATATCTTAAATGTTTTGTGAGGTCTTCTATTTCAAGTATGTATACATTTAGATATTTTTCGCTACTACAACTGTATACTTCAATTTTTAGACATAGGATCAGCTTTTGTGAACAAATATTCATATTTACACAATAAAGCACATTTTGAGTTTGAGTTTTGAGTTTATCTGTAACGAAAGTGTTATTTTATGTACTACATAACAGTATGGTTGGTTATTTTTTTTAAAAATCTTAAAGCCAGAAATTGAAAGAAAAAAAAGCAGTTTATTTCAATTTTGCGCTATATTTTTCCACCAATCAAAAATTACTGATTGTCAAATTTCCATCTTCCAAACGAATCTTTTTTTTTTCTTTTTGAACACATCGGACAAAAAAGGAGGCATATATTTATCAAAATCAGGGATGTGCCGTAGACTATGAAATCTACTTTACGCAGTTTGTCTACTCGTTGTCTACGTATTGTTTACATCCACTTTTTTCCATGTAGACTATATAAACTACTAGCTGACCCGACGAACTTCGTACCGCCTCTGAATTTTTAAATATACCTATTAAATGTTTTGTTAACGTATCTATTAGCTGAATTAAATTCAGTTTTTTCGATGGTGAATTTGGCTTTGGTTGAAGAAAATTAATGTTTACTCTCAGAAGTCACCTAAAATTAAAATTTTACATCATCCTTTTGTGAGCATTATTCTTGTAAAGTGTACCACCAAATAAATAAACTCAGGTACAGGAATGTTCAAAGAATGTAAAGAAAACAAAAAAAATCTCTAGCGCAGCCCTGTTTCACTCTATCTGCACTGCATGCACTGCACTACTCCATCTGTTCTACTCTATCTGCACTACTCTATCTGATCTACTCTTTTTGCACCACTCTATCTGATCGGAATACTGGAATAGCTCTGTTCGAAATAGCTCCAGTTCCTAAGCAGCATTGTTCTACTGTATCTGCAATGCCGAGTTTCGTTCCAGGTATCAGAGATGGCGCGGTATACAAAATACAAAATAAACTTGGTATTGGTTATAAGAGATGGCGCCATATGCGGGCTTGGTAAATTTTTTTCATAAATAAATAAAATAAGTAATGAAATGACCACATTAATGACATAACCACATGCTGGTACTGTCAACGCTGAAAAAAGTTTCAATTTGACAGCAAAATTCCCATTAACAAAATAATCCTCCATTTATTGAATAGGTAATTCATTTATTACAAAAAATGTGATAAATGAAGAACCGCTCGACCGATTTTGTGCAAAGTTCACATAAACCATCTAATAAATAGTCCGAACAAAGCCTAAACATTTGGTTTGGCTAGGTGAGCCCGTTCTTGAGTTATAAAATTACAACGAAAAGTGGCATTAATTTTTATATATATAGATATAGATGTAGACAACAGAAAATTTGAAATTTGAGTAATTTTTTTGAAAGTTTGCATTGCATTAAATTTATATTGTATCAAATTAGACATTATCCGCAGTTTAATTAACTTTACAAAGCAAAAAACAAAACAAAGCAAAAACAGAAACATAACCTTAAAGGCCTGCCAACTGTCAAAAATGGGCTCTTTCACTAATTTTTGAAATTGGCATATTTGGATAAAGCAACTAAAAACAGAATTTTCTGTATTTTTACTTTTGAAAAATTCATAGTCCTTCTTGAGAAAACAGAAAAAAAAGAAATACCTCCAAATAAAAACCCAGAATTTATTTCTATGACGTCGCAGCTCGCTATTTGACCGTGTTGCCACTAATTGTCAACATTGAAAATTTGTAATAGATTTAATTCTGAAATGTTCCCAAAATATCATGAAAAGTAGTTAAATTAATTACTTATGGATTCAAGATTTTATAACATTTTTATTGAAATTATGCTTAAACACAATTTAATATAATTTTCTATGTTTAGTTTTATTTATTTATTTTACGTTGCACTACATTTAGTCACCACCGACAACAGCGCATTCGAACCTTTACCTGCATTTACTACAGGATAAATACAGCAGAGGCGGACAGCTCTTTGCAACAACAAGCGAAATGAAAAATATTTATGCGACGTCAGCAAATCGGCGCGTTTTTAAATAATTCAAATTTTGGTAGTTTAAAATGCCTGTAAAAAACTTATTTAACCTTGTAGAACATTTTTTTTTGGTATATGTGCCTAAAATAGTCCCTCCTTTGGGATTTTATACCTAAATTACGTATTTAAATTTTAGTGAAAGAGCCCATTGTATACTTTACGCGTTGTCTACATAGTTTACATGTTGTCTACATAGATTACATAGTTTATTTGCAATCATATATGTAATCTTGTCATTACTGACTTTTTAAAAATTTGGAAGTGACACTTTACCTGTGTCACTTCCCTCTTCGATTTCCCTCACCGATTTCCCTATTCGACTTCCCTCACCGATTTCCCTCACTCTAATTTATTTACCTTTGCTGGCAACAATGAAAACATGTCAGGTAAAAACGTCAAAGCTGCGAATGACACATTTTGGCATGTTTGTTTTATTTTTTTAATATTAAAAAAATTGATTGACTAATCATAATTAATGGTGTGCTTGCAAAAAAAAAAAAACCTCGGAGGGAAGTTTTCATTTCTGTCTCGAGATTATTAGTCAATCTCTCAACAGTAATGAAACACTTCCCTACTCGGTATGTAATATACTATTACATTGTCTACGCGTTGTTTACACCAGACGTAGACAATCTTTGTTTACACGTAGATGCCCATCTCTGCATCTCTGGTCAAAATCGCTTTGCGTATCGACTGGTACAGCTCTACTTTTCACTTGAAAATTGAAAGAGGAGAACGACATCTATTAATTGAAGTATCGACTAGTATCGACAATTTTCTTTCCTTGTCTATAAATGCGAATTAAACAAAGAAATCGATATCTGTAATCTGAGATCTGTACTAATCCGGCACAGTATAAAGTACGAAAACGATAAAAGCGATTTTTGTTTACCATAGGTCAGTGACCCCTGGCTGGCCAATTTAATTTACCTCTTTCATCACAAAATAAACAATAATTAACAACAAAAAACAGTAGGCTGGGGCAGTGTAATTTGAAGAAAAAAGAAAAATGATGTTTTTCCCTGGGAAAATTTGAAAAGGTCTTTAGGAAAACTGGAAGGTATGGAATACAGACACATGAAAATTAAGCTGGATTTATAAACTTAGACGCCCGCGCCCGCGCTCGCGCTCACGCTCGATTTCGAGTTCGCGTTGGAAACGATTTTATAAACTTTTTGACTGTCGTTTGTTGCTGCAGTGTGATTGGCCCGCGTATTTTGATAACATTTGACATAACCTCAAAATATTTTTCGTATTTATTCTTTTTCTGTTTATTTTGTGCTCAGAGTCAATGGTTTATTTGATTTATTTTTATTTGAAATAAATTTGAAAAAAAGACTCACAAAATTAACAACAATAGAAGGTTCAAAATTTCAAAAATTTGGTTGTTGCGCATGCATGTCAAATGACCTGTTTTCATAGGGCAGTTTGATGTTTGACGTTCAAGATGGCGGTGCGGCATAACAAACTTGACCTTGACGTCCATAAGAGACTGTTTACACAGCTTAACCTCACTTTAACCCTGTTTATTTTCATTTTTCTGTGAACTTCTAAACTGTTTTTATCAGTTTGAGAACGTTTTTTTAAAGAAATTTTTATTTTTGGCGTTGTTGTGGTTCATATAATTTAAATTTATAAAATTTAAACAAAAAACATAGGTACCTACTAACTTCGTAAATTCTTGAAACATAAGTCACCCCAGCAATAACTATAGTTTGCGGTGGAAAAAGGAGACTACTTTTACTTATAATATAAATAAAGAAACATTTCAACACTAGCATGATCTTGCAAAAATTAAGTAGGTAGAGACTACATCAAATTTTAACACAACACTTACCTCTTTCCAACATCAGGAGATTCCAGCAATAACTTTTAGATAAGCACTCTGCATTTTATCAAAAATCAAAAAATATTTATGAACTATATGTTTCAGACTGCTAACAGTTCTGGAGTACACGAACAACTGATCAGAGGTAAAGAAAATCATCTTCATTACAATTTCAATAACAATCTCAAATCAGTGCCTAAAGCCCTGGCTTCGAGAGAATAAATGTTTACAACCATTTCTACATTTCAGGTAGAGCATTATATGAATTGGATGCACACTGTATTGAACTAAATAGCTCTAAATTTGTTCTCTTAAAATTTAGGTACATACAAATTATTTTGGTTTCTTGTATTATGACTTGACTATGTACTTCATTAGAAAAAATTATATTTGTATTACTTTTTTGTTGTTGAAGTATTATTTTTTGCATCAATTTGCATTGCTCTAGTTCCAATATTGTTTCCAATTTACACATTCCCAGTTCACTGTACAAACTCACTGTGCTTGTAAGGATGTCATAATTAAATAAAATTTTTAAAACTTTGTTTTGAAGAGTTTGAATTTCAGTAAATCTGGTTTTACAACGGTTTCCCCATACTGGTAACAAATAACGAAGGTGCGATAAAAAGAATGCATTATATATAATCATTTTAGTTTTTTTGCTCATCAATTATCAAACCAAGGATCTAATAAGCTTTATACCTATATAGTTGCCCTAAATCCCATTTTTTCATTTTTTTTTTAAAAGTATGTTGATACTGACAACCTCAAAAGCTTTTTTCAAATCAAAAATAAATACGGCTTCACCAGTTTTTTTATTATCTAGTGCATTTGTGACAATTAACAAAATCAAGAGTAGATGTAACTTATATTTAGGCCTCTCTACCTATCTATGGGGCACAGCTTCTTGGGGTCTGTTTTGTACCTGACGTCCAGGTATTTTATTAATAGATAAATATTCCAAGTAACTACGAACATTAAAGGAAATTGAAATAAATTAAAATTCATCAAATTTAACTCTGAAACAGGTAGAAATAAGTGAAATAACAGACATTTATATCTGTGTTTATATGGAGGCATGTTTAACCTCAATGGTTTGTTTACATTTGTGCCGCATCGCCATCTTGAATTATCAGCTGATTCTAACTGCCTAATTGGCCAGGCGCTCGAACGCGAGCGTCGAAGATAAAACTTGGCCATCTCCAGTGCGGACTCGGGCGCGAACTCGAACGCGGGCGCAGACGTTTGTGTTTATAAATCAAACTTCGGGATCTGCTTCATTTATGTTGAGCGTGAGCGCGAGCGCGGGCGCGGGCGCGGACGTCAGAGTTTATAAATCCAGCTTTATACTCGTGTTTTATTTCCCATAAACCACTAAGAAAAATGATAATAGATATGTTCGCGGGTCCTATTCCGAATCGGTTCAGGGACTATTCGCATGCGCAGTGTAAAAAATTGCGTTCGCGGATAATAAAATTCTGAATTTTTAGTAACAGTTCTACGTTCGCGGATCACATAGAATTGGTTTTAATTGATTCGGAATCGGTTCTAGCAGTCCCAGGATTTTTGTTAGGACTAAAAGTTCGGTTCGGCTGCTCATGCGCAATTTTGTCAGACTTGTCAGCTGACTGGTGTTTATTTGTGTTTGCGTTATGGAAATTTGGGTTTTTTATTTGTTCTTACGCTGAAACGATAAACTATATAGTTGGGGAGCTGGCGTCAAAAACATGCAAGAGTTTTCGCAAGGCGGATATTTTCAAAATAGGTCGTACTTTAGTGTTAGAATGCTAGTGTACAGTCAGCACTCACAGTTCCGGGACAGCTGGCTCTGGGACGCGGGCAAAGTTGTAATTTTAAGAAGCATCTAAACTGTTTTCTCAAAGCTCAAAATTTATGGAAATTTTGCACATTATCTGTTTGAAGGTCACAGATAACGTATGTAAATCGTCAGACGTCTAGTTCGTTGCAAAAAGGGGGTCAGACGTCCTCAAAGTTTTTATTTTATGGCATTTTCTTCGGTGTCCTGTCAAAATATATTTTTGCAGGTATTTGACAAATATATTTGAAGAAAATGCCATAAAATAAAAACTTTGAGGACGTCTGACCCCCTTTTTGCAACGAACTAGACGTCTGACGATTTACATACGTTATCTGTGACCTTCAAACAGATAATGTGCAAAATTTCTATAAATTTTGAGCATTGAGAAAACAGTTTAGATGCTTCTTAAAATTACAACTTTGCCCGCGTCCCAGAGCCAGCTGTCCCGGAACTGTGAGTGCTGACTGTACACTAGCATTCTAACACTAAAGTACGACCTATTTTGAAAATATCCGCCTTGCGAAAACTCTTGCATGTTTTTGGCGCCACCTCCTGGACTAATACGCTAGTTTTTTCCGACGGAGTTTATAGTTTACTGAATTTGCAGTACAGTATTATGTAAGTTACTTATCTCTATTTAATCTAATATATTTATTTATATGCACAATTTTAGTGATTTTTTTTTTCATCTAAGTACCTACTACTACTAGTCGGACCATTTGTCATCTAACGATGAGGACAAGGAAGAATTAGAGCTTATTTAAGTTCCTAAAAGCGATGTAATTTTGAGAAGGTGATGCCACATTTCAGGGATGAACAATGTATAGAGCATTTTCAAATTTTGAATAAATATAAATATTATATCTGTTCTGTTATTCTTTTTGATTTATGAAAATCAAATAGCCAAGGTTCACAAATCACATAATGTTTAAAAGTATTCGGTTTTCGGTTCCAAAATCGTTCGCGGTAAAAAGAAATCCTGAACCGATTCTTAACTAGGCATGCGCTCTACGACAATCCCGAATTAGTTCTGAACCGATTCGGAATCGGACCCGCGAACAAAGCTAATAATGTTAATAGTTAGGTAATTATCGTTTATTTTGTTTGTGCGATGGAGGATGGAAGAGTTTGTAAAAACCGATTCCGGAAACTGGCCAGAGGTGAGCATTAAATCTGTTTTTTTTTTAAAGATAAAAGTCAAAATGACATTATGTTGGCAATACAATGTAAAATTGTCAATGCTGCAAATTTTTTATGTAGAAAAGGCTTGTGTTGCCAACATAGTTAAGTACTACATTTTTGACTTGGGGAATTATCTTAAAAAAAAAAAAAAAACAGACTTCAGGTACTCGGTAGATAGGTATTAGCAAAGAATATTATAGACTAACGTCTCTAGAAGTCTCGTCCGTATTCTTATTTTTGATACCTCGATGGACGCCGGCTTTTGCCGGTGTGGACGCCTTCTCGAGTCTATTGCCCACTGTTGCCGAGTTGTCAGTGCTGTTGATTCGGCGTCCAGCCAGCGAGCCAGCGTCTGTATCCGCTTCTCTGAATGAAGTTATTAGAGTAAAATATTTGCTTTGCATGCATAGGGAGACAGACGCGTGCCAAGAGGAATTAGGAAGTTAATGAAATAACACAAGTAATCTTATCTGGAATGGACGCATATATCCCACATACAACTAAACGTAGAGCTAATGCAAAACCTTGGTTCAACAGCCAGTGTCAAACGGCTGTACAGAAAAAACAGAGAGCATATAACCTTTGGAAACGACAACAAACCGCTCAAAACCACACAGAATTTATAGAAGCCAGAAATAGTTGCAAAATTACTATTGACTCCGCTAAAGAAACATACAATCAAAGAATAAAAAACAGGTTGCTGAATTGTCCAAGTAGTTCTAGGTCTTTTTGGTCTCTTGCAAAAGCTGTTGGATCTAACTTCACCAAGTCATCCATACCACCACTTACGGATAAAAATAATCACTTAGCCACAACATCAGAGGAAAAAGCCAATATGCTTGCCCAAATGTTTTCCTCCAACTCCAACCTCACAGTGCCAAACGGAAAAACTCCACCGTTCATTGAAAGGATTTCCCATAGTATGCCAGAGGTACCCTTTTGTCACAGAGAAATACGAAAATCCCTAAAAAAGCTGGATACAAACAAAGCAATGGGTCCGGATGGCATTCCCGCAATAGTACTCAAAAATTGCGCCAACGAACTTACCCCAACTTTCGCAAAATTATTCAATTTGTCTTACAGGCAAGGAGTATATCCATCATCATGGAAGTCTGCCGCAGTACAACCCATTCCAAAGAAAGGGAAAAAGACAGATCCGTTAAACTATAGACCAATTGCCCTACTTCCGGTGATATCAAAAGTAATGGAAAGAGTTCTGAACAATCACCTAACCAAGTACTTGGAAAAGTACAAAATTATCAACGATAAGCAATACGGATTTCGAAAATATAGATCAACTGGCGATTTACTTACATACGTCACTCACTTATGGCAAAAAGCGATTGAGTTGCGGGGTGAAACAAGAACAATTGCCTTAGATATATCTAAAGCATTCGACAAAGTTTGGCATGAAAATCTGCTCAACAAGCTCAAAGCAATGGGATTATCGCCGAAACTTTGCACTTGGTTTGAAAGTTACCTAAAGGACAGATCCATTTATGTTGCACTGGATGGCCAGAACTCCAACTCTTACCAAATAAATGCTGGTGTGCCACAGGGAGCAATCCTTTCGCCAACTCTTTTCCTGATTTACATAAATGACCTCATAGATAAAACAGTAAATCCAGTTTATTGCTTTGCAGACGATGGCAATGTAGTCTCCTCACTCATACCACCCACAGGTCTTTCCGCACGTGAATTCCATCATCTTAGACTAACTCAAATATCGCAGATAAATAACGACCTGGAGATAATAGAGGACTGGGGTAACAAAAACCTTGTACAGTTCAACGCACAGAAAACCCAAGCAGCTCTGTTTTCAAAAAAGAACACCACCGGTGAGCCAAACATCATGCTATCTGGAAGTGCTGTCACATTACAGAGTCAGTTGAACATCTTGGGGGTTACTGCAGAGACCAACATGTCTTGGCACAGTCACGTGGCAGATATTGCTAAAAGGGCCTCCCAAAAGCTGGGGGTGCTATTTCGTACAAGACATCTGTACACACCAAGCCAATTGCTGACACTCTACAAAGCCCAGATTCGACCAACTATGGAGTACTGCTCACATATATGGAGTGCAGCACCCAAACATACCTTAATGCTTTTGAATACCGTGCAAAAACGAGCTATCAAGTTGATCAATGACCCCGCACTTACTCGTAACTTGGATGGTCTCGAACATCGCAGATCTGTGGGCGATTTATCTCTCTTCTACAGGTACTATCACGGAAAATGCTCTGAAGAGTTGGCACGTATGATTCCACCGAGAGTAGCACCTACCAGGCGAACCCGTCAAACAGACGGTAACCATGAATTTACTGTCAAACTAGAGGCACCAAGAACCTCATTATATCAGAATTCATATCTCTGGAGAACAGCATCGCTGTGGAATAAACTCCCTGCGACGGTTTTCCCTGCAGGTTACAACCTGAACCGTTTCAAGACCAACATACACCGACATTTCCGCGCACTTGCCGCTTCTCGAGCGTGATAGGACATTTCCTTGCGAATGCGCATATCCGTAAAAAAAAAAAAAAAAAAAAAAAAACATATATTTTCTAACATATTTTATAATTTACCAACGAATATCATAGATGGATGCTATTCTATCATTTTCTTTAGGTTTTTTCAGTATATTTGGCGAATTTGCCACTTAGAAATTTATGTTTAATTTCGAAATATGAATTATTTATTTTTTTTCCAGTAGATCGGTTGATTTACCAACAAGTAAATTTTGGGGTTGGTCAAGTTTCCGCCCATATTAATCAAATTTCAAAAATAAATAACCCATAATAATTTTAGACACTATAACTAAAATATTGAACACCCACACAACACAACGAAAACTAGAGCAGTTCTGAAGTGAAAACTTCTTTAGAATAAATAGTTGGGAGTGATTTGAAACTCGATGAAACGAAAAAGCGACCCGATGAAACGAAACGAAATAGCAACACTTTTTTAACACGCTTATATTAACACACAACCACACAACAAGAACCTGGAACAAGCCAAGTGAGCTGGAACAATTCTGGATAAATCTGGATGAAGTCTGGAAAAGTCTGAAAATCTCTGGAAACGTCTGGACAATAGCCTATTTTTTTTAGTTAATTATTTTTAGTACAAATAAAATTAGTGCCTGGAAATTTCTGGAAAGTATCGGAAAAATTCTGCCAAAGGTTCCAAAAGACCTGGGGATCATTTTCCAGAATCCGGATCAATCTGTACAAGGCTGGATAAGGTCTGGATAAATCTGGATAAAGTCTGTAAAACTCTGGATAAGTCTGGTTATTGTCTGGAAATCTCTGGAACCGTCTGGAAAAAACTTGGAAATTTCTGGAAAGGGTTGGAAAAATTCTGAAAAAGGTCCCAAAGGACCTGGGGATCATTTTCCAGAATCCGGATCAGTCTGAACAAGTCTGGATAAGGTCTGGATAAATCTGGATAGTCTGTAAAACTCTGGATACGTCTGGATAATGTCTGGAAACGTCTGGAAATGACTTGTAAATTTCTGGAAAGGGTTGGAAAAATTCTGGAAAACGTCCCAAAAGACCTGGGGATCATTTTCCAGAATCCGGATCAGTCTGTACAAGTCTGGATAAATCTGGATAAAGTCTGTAAAACTCTGGATACGTCTGGATATTGTCTGGAAACGTCTGGAAAAAAACTTGGAAATTTCTGGAAAGGGTTGGAAAAATTTTGGAAAACGTCCCAAAAGAGCTGGGGATCATTTTCCAGAATCCGGATCAGTCTGAACAAGTCTGGATAAAGTCTGGATTAATCTGGATAAAGTCTAGAAAACTCTGGAAAGCTCTGGATAAGTCTGCATAATGTCTGGAAATCTCTAGAAACGTCTGCAAAAGGCCTGGAAATTTCTTGAAAGGGTGGGAAAAATTATGGAAAAGGTCCCAAAAGACCTGGGGATCATTTTCCAGAATCCGGATCAGTCTTTAGAAGTCTGGATAAATCTGGATGAAATCTGGAAAACTCTGGAAAGCTCTGAATAAGTCTGGATAATGTCTGGAAAAGTCTGGAAATCTCTGGGGCTGACACGCTTTTATAATACATCGAACTAAAAAGTGAAAAATAAATATATTTTGAAAAAACTAAAAAACACGCTTTTATAGTAAATTGAACTAAAAAGTGAAAAATAATTTCTAATATAAACAGAAAATATTAATGAACAAAAAATATTAGAATTATTGTCAAAAAAGCGTGGGGTGCTCAATATATAAGAAATGTGGAACAAAGAACCCCAGCGTGTATTTTAGTTTTTTTAAACTATAGTTATTTGCGTTCTTTCTCAAGTCTTTTGGAGAGGGGGGGGGACGCCACTGTGTATGTTAGTATGTGTGTAATGTATGCAGTTCTATGAAGGTTTCACTTCTACCGGGTGTGAACTGCACAGGATTTTTTTTTAAACTGGGAGCATACTTGACTGTTCACCCTTGTTTGTCTAAAACTTGAAAAATTCATATGCTACTCGGTTCACCTAAATTTGCACAATTTCGCATGCCTTTTTTCAAATTTTGCACACTTTTCTGGGGAAAGTTAAAGTATGTTTTTATTTTTTAAATAATTCCCCAAGTCAAAAATTCAATAACTATGTTGGCAGCACAAGCCTTTTCTACATAAAAAATTTGAAACCATTGACAATTTTACATTGCATTGCCAACATAATGTCATTTTGACTTTTATCTTAAAAAAAAAAAAAACTATATGAGGTATTAAAAATTTGCACTATTGCACTACAAAATTGAAAAATCTCATGCTACTCGCTTTGGCTAATTTTGCACAATTTTGCGCACGTTTTGGGGGAAAGTTATAAGGCATTAAAAATTTGCACTTCCCCCCTGTTTGTCGAAAAATTGAAAGATCCTATACTTGTCTCCCCCCCTAGTTTTTCAAAAAGTTGATAAATCCTTATGCTACTGGGTTCACCCAATTTTGCACAACTTTGCACACCTATTTTCAAATTTTGCAAAATGTGCACTTTCCCGCCGGTTTTTTGAGAAAATGAAAAATTCTTATGTTACTCAATTCGGGTTGAAAATAGGCGTGCAAAATTGAGTGAACCCAGTAGCGAGAGTTTTTCAATTTTTTTGACAAACAGGGGAAAACGTGAAAATTTTTAATATAACATTTAACTCCCAGAGAAATGTGTAAAATTTAAAAAAAAGGTGTGCAAAATTAGCCGGAGCGAGTAGCATAAGAATTTTTTCAAGTTTCAGATAAACGGGGAAAAAAGTGCACATTTATCACACCTCATAACTTTTACCAGAAGAGTGTGCAAAATTTGAAAATAGGTGTGCAAAATTGTGCATTGAGGTTATATTAATTTTTTGAAAAACGGGGGGGAAAATGCAAATTATTGATATTATCTATTCACAACCCGATGTCCAAAGATAAAGGGAAAATTCATCACCTTTCAGTGCTATTTGATATGGAATGGTGATGAATTTACCTTTACCTTTGGATTACGGATTGTGGATAGGATATACCTACCTTATAACTTTCCCCAGAAGCGTGAGCAAAATTTGAAAATGGGTGTGCAAAATTAGCCGGAGCGAGTAGCATAATAAAATAACTATTTCAATTTTTCGACAAACGGGAGGGAAAGTGCAAGATTGTGCAAAATAAACCAAAGCGAGTAGCATAAGATTTTTCAATTTTTCGACAACCGGCGGGAGATAGTGCAAATTTTTAAGCTTCATAATTTTCTTCAGAGAAGTGTGCAACATTTGAAATAGGTATGCAAAATTGTGCAAAATTAGGTTAACCGAATAGCTGAAAAAAATTTAAATTTTTTGAAAAACGAGGGTGAAAATGTTAATTTTTGATACCCATCAACTTTCCCTGGAAGCGAGTGCAAAATTAGCCGAGGCGAGTAGCATAAGAATTTTTCAAGTTTCAGAAAAACGGGGAAAAAAGTGCACATTTATCACACCTCATAACTTTTCTCAGAAAAGTGTGCAAAATTTGCATATAGGTGTGCAAAATTGTCCAAAATAAAATGAAACGAGTAGCATAGGGGTCTATCAATTTTTTTAAAAATGGGAGGTGGTTATGCAAATTTTTGATACCATATAACTTTCCCCAAAAGAGTGTGCAAATTTTGAAAATCGGTGTGCAAAATTATGGGTTATTTATTTTTGAAATTTGTCTATTTGTCGAAAAAAGCTTTTCAAAGACGGGGGTAATGCTGACAACCTGCCCACCTCTCGACCTGTCATATTTTGACAGCTGTCAAAAATTACATTCGACAGCTGTTGAATATTCCAAATTGTATTATCACCCGAACTTAAAGTGTATGCAAAATCTGTTGCGAAGAAATGGTTCACAAATCTACATCTGTCACATTGGACAGTTGACATCTGTCATTAGTGGTCTAAAATGTATAATCACCCGAGTGTATGCAAAATTTCAGCAAAATCCGTTGCGAAATAATGGTTCAAAAATCTGCACCTGTCACATTTGAGAATAATTTACACCTTTCATTAGTGGTTAAAATGTATTATCACCTAATCACCTGAACTTGAAAAGTATGCTAAATTTCAGCAAAATCCGTTGTGTTTTATACCTCTATTTATTAGTAACAGAAAATTACTACCCACAAAAATACATAACTATTTACCTATTTATTATATTGTTTTTAATTATAATAATATTCCTATTCTATGGTAGGTATATGTATAATAAGTACCTATATAAAACACAGGCATTTAATTTGTTATACAAAAGACAACTTGGCAACGCAGCCTAGCAAATACGCGTACATTTGGTCCCTCAAATTAATTTAATCGCAGAAACGACGGATTTTACTAGGACACCAGCGCCATCACGCGGGTTTATATTTTCGCTAGCGGACGGGTCTTCTAGAGACGTTAGTCTATAATATTCTTTGGTATTAGTAAAATGCAGGTGGAGTAGAGCAACCTTCTATAAATAATGATTCCCTTATATGCTTATTAGGTAGAAACCTCTAAAATTTAGAAGCACACACTAGTAAATGAGTACCTAAAGTATTCAATTATGAACGACAATAATGGCCTTATGCTCGGGTTTATTGTTTGTTTCTTGATGGTTTGTGTGCCTTCTTTGCCTTCTGTCTATTTTGGAGAGGCCAATAATAAATAAATAAAAATAAATAATGATTATAATGAAATAATGAATTGAAAAGTTGGGTTAAGTTTTCCATAGGGATGAGAATCGATTCCATATCCGATACTTACAAATCTGTGAATTCGATATATCGATTTAGTTGTCGCCCCCCAGGAAAAGTTTACATGAAATTCTTGACATCTGGGCAACACTGAATAAAATTGACCAATCAGAAATTTGGTACCGTGACGTCACGGCACCAAGAAATTTGAACAAATCGAAATTTAGAGCCTTTGCTCGAAAAAAATCGGAAAAAATACAGTTGAGCTTTATTTTGACTCCTCTTTCCAATAAGCAAATAAAAAAAATTCATGCAAGAGGTCCATTGCAAATTGTCCAGAGGCAGTTATAGGCCTATAGAAATTTATAGATTTGCTTAGAGATGTGCACAGAATCGACCCGTTAATTGGCTTTATTTTGAGCCTAATTACATTAAAATCGGTTTGAAATTGTTTAGGTTGTGAGACAAAATATGAGTCAATGTATTATGTTACGGTTGAGAGGGGCGTTTAAATAAAATGTCATTTACAGACCTTCACTAATTTCTGTTCAATTCCAAATTTAGACCACTTTTCAGTGAAATGAAGCTATGTTCATAACAATACTAGATTGGAGTATCGTTCGAAGCATTTTTGGTTGCAAAATATGCATTCTAAATAGTAAAATTATTACCATTTTGTTGACAACAATATGCAAATTTTGGTCAATGATGGCGCGCTGGCTCTTATCTGACACCCCTCTTAATATGCAAACTTGGTTAGTTTGTAAATTAGCTGGATAGTTTACAAACTAACCAACCCACTGGCTATTTTGATTGAAAAAACTAAAATAGCTGAGCTGGTTAGTTTAGAAACTTTTTCAGCGAAGACAAAAAGCTAATAAATCAGAAATATATTCAAATATTACTTATCAGAACTTATCAGAAAATTATTAAGATAGAAAGCCTACAAGATGAAATAATATCACTCAAAAAGCAACTCGATAATAATTTAAACTTTTCATCATCTCTGTCTGCGGAGCTAACAGATACGGTGATCATAGAAAACACTAAACATGCACCACACAAACAACAAAAAGGTTTTAGAAAAAACGAAAAACCAAAAATTCTAATCCTATGTGATGAACATGGTCGTCATTTATATATACCAAGATGATAATCAAGCCGGGCGCCCATTTCTACAGTGTATTGCAAAACTTGAAAAAACTAACTGAGGGCTTTGATTAACAAGATTTTGTTATTGTGTCTGGTGGCTACAATGACCTAATAACCAATAAGTTAACCCAAATTAAAAGTATTTGGAATATCCTTAAATCATGTTTACAAACAAACTGTATTTTTGTGGAGTGCTCGACAATGTCAAAAAACTCACACTTTATTCGACAAAAAATAATAGCTTTTAATTCTAAATTTAAAATTCTTTTATAAATAAAATTGACAATATTTCCGAAATATCTCTTGAATGTATTAGTATTACTATTCATAAGGGTTTTTGCATGAGGAAATGGCAAATAGGTAAATTAGTATCAGACAATATTAAGGCAAGCTTAAATAAAGTAAAGTCTATAATATTTGTAAAAAGAGGTAAAAACTATTGATCAAACAAACGCTTCAAAGGCAATAGCTCAGGATGTCAATTCGAATTTTGAACCTAGTAATAAAAGTAATGGTAATAGTTAATAGTCATCTCCAGTCTAAACAATATGTAGAGAGTTTTTCTTATGTACGAAAAACACTATCTGATGGAACCACTGATAACCTTTTAGAAGCAAGACACGATCTAGCAGCAAATGACACTGTAATCCAAGGCAAAAACATTTTGCAAGCAAATACTTTTTTAGAAAGAACTCTTGTTCAAAGAAACGGAAAGTAGCTAATACGGAAAATAACGTTAAAAAGTTGAATACTACAGCTGTATCATTATTTTTAATTAACATTCAATCTTTGAGAAATAAATTAGATGATTTATTTTTGCTTTTGGAAAGCAATAATTTTCCTGATTTTTTGCTTTTGACTGAACATTGGCTGGCACCAAATGAACCATTTTATATTCAAAATTTTAAATTGGTTTCTCACTATTGTAGAAACTCTCAAACACGTGGTGGCACAGCTATTTTAATTAGTGAAGGATTTTCAGAGGCATTTGTAGTTATTTCGGTTCATAAATATGATTTCCTTGTTATTGAAAATGTTTTTGAATTTTCCCTAATCTTTAACGAAAAAAATAATTTGTATATTTTGTGTATATACAGGGTGTTAATAAATAGTGGGATCAAACTTCTAGGATAAATAGTACTCATTAAAATAAGAAAAAAGTTGATAGAAACATAGGGCCGCAAATGCTTAGTTTTCAAGATACAGGGTGTCAAAGTTTGAAAAAATCGTTTTTTTAAAATCCGTGTCCTGAATTTCTTCAAATTTGGCAGATTTGTTTGTAATACTAACAAAAGGTATCTTTGATTCAATTAGATTCACCGTTATTATTCCAGTGGCGCCCCATAGGACCACTACGTTGGTATAAGTAGAAAAAAAACTATTTTTTTTGAAACTTTGATCTTTTTGCAGATCAAGTCATATTACAGTCAAAACTCAAAAGATACCTTTTGTTATCACAAACAAACCTGCCAAATTTGAAAAACAAAATTGGAAAAGGAATTTTTGACCTAAAAAACCGATTTTATTTCAAACTTTGACACCCTGTATCTTGAAAACTAAGCATTCGCGGACCCAGGTTTCTATTAACTTTTTTCTTATTTTAATGAGTACTATTTATCCTAGAAGTTTGATCCCATTATTTATTAACACCCTGTATAGGCCGCCCTATCATTCAAATTTAAATGAATTTTTTGCAAAGTTTGAGGAACTTTTAGGTAAACTACCTCCTAAGGCAAATGTAATACTGGGGGGAGACTTAAACATAAATTTTGACAATGAAGAATCTGACGCGATACAACACTTATTTAATCTTTTTCTTTCTTTCAATATCAGAGTGCATGTCGGGAAACCTACCTGTATTACTTCTCACTCACAAACAAAGATAGAATATATTTGTTCCAATTTCCCTGTTAATGATATATTTGTTGATTGTACTGTTGTCCCGGCTGCATGGAGGTAAGTAACACCCATTTGGCTCACGTTCGCAAATTTGAATGTAACACCCGATATCGCAACATTCGCAACGGAGAGTTTCTTTATCGGGTATTACTTACCCTGGACAGATTTGCATTCACATATTGTTGAAAAGTAATGCGTTTATTAGATACATAGTATAGATATATTATTAGTTTTTTATGTTTCAAACTTTCTGTATTTTATTAATTCGCTCGTTAATTCTTGCTTATAGGCCCTACTTTTCGTATTTCCTTTTGGTATCATGAAATGTAAAAATCTTCTTTCCTTCATCTTGAGCATACTGTTAGTAATGTAAAGAGTAACATGTTCTCGTCTATTTATGTTCAATATATATCGTACGATTATTCTGAATCTTTTGTAGTGTATATCTGTTATGATCTATTAGAAAGGGTCCATCAACACAATCTGCATAATCGCAGTGTACCTAGACTAGCGACTCTATTAACATGATTTTAGTATTAGTAGGAAGAAGATGTTTAAATTCATACAACTTCTTTGAAGCAAAACATGTGTTGTGACAAATTGCACTAACATGCCCTGTAAAAGAAAGCAGCCTGTATCTCAAAAACTAGTCAACAACAAAAAAATTACAGCTCAAAACAAAATTCCGGTTTTTTTGAGCCCACCCTATATATTATTAAATTCCTTGTTATTTTTACAAAAAAAAAAAAAAAAACAAATAAAAATAGGTCGTATACAGTGTGTTATTTAAAAATGAGAAACGTGGCCTTCTTTTTGGATTTTTTGATGTTCCACAACTATACAAATATGTAGTTGAAATTAGTGTCTGAGGTTTTTTAAAAAATTGTCACTCTTTTATTGTTTTAATCTGCTAAATTACAAACGCACAGTATAATTTATACCAATATATTTTGCACTTATATACTCATGTTTTAAAATTTCAATGCCCTAAAATAATTACTTACAAGATGGTAATAGTAAATAGGCTCATCTAATATTGACAGTAAGTAACACCCAATAAAGTGCACATCCATGCAACCACGGGTATTACATTTGAAAAACCGAACTGTTGTCGAACGGATTGCCGAATGCTAAACAGGGTGTTACTTACCTCCATGCGTCCCGGCTGGCATCTCGGATCACGAAGCTGTCTTGGCAGATTTTAGGTAGTTAGATAAACAAACAGCCCAAATTTAAAATTGGCCGTCTGTTTAGCCAAAAAAATTACCAAAAGTTCAAAGTCGCCTGTTCGGTATTGAATGGTTGTCCATTCTTGGTGCGGAATCCCCACTTGACGCATTCCATAACCAAATAAGCAATATCTTTTTAAATTGCTTTCCGTTACAAAAAATTAAAATTAAATGCAAAAAAGTTTGGGTTACAACTGGTAGGTATAAGGGTTTCAGCAAAAAACTTCCGTTTACTTCAAGTTATTCGAAAATTTACTAGCAATCCACAGTTTTTAGCTTATTTTGAAAAATATAAAAGAATTTACAAAAACATTATCAAAATGGCAAAACAGAAATTTTGGCAGAAAAAAATCGAATCATCATCTAACGTAACTAAAGAAAATTGGAAATTAGTGAATGAACTTACTGGTAAAAATTCCGTTCTGCAGCCAAAGTTTGACTTGGATACTAATGCACTAAATAATTTTTACTGTACAATTGCACAAAAGTTACAACAACATCTTAATAGTAGTGTAGATCCGATCTCATTCATGTCAGATATTAATATAAATGACACCTTTGTGCTGGAAACGACCAACCTAAATGAGCTTCTTTGCACTTTTAATGAAATTAACAGCAAAAGCATTTCAGTCAATTTGCTTAAGCTTTCATCTGATAATGCACTCTATGTTCTGACTGAGTGTATCAATGTTTCCTTTTTGACTGGAGTGTTTCCAAATTGTCTTGGAAAAAGCTATAGTTATTCCTTTACACAAGGGTGGTGAACTTAGTGAGCCATCAAACTATCGGCCAATATCATTACTGAACTCTATCAAAAATCGTTGAGAAATTGGTTTAGAGGAGAATGTTTGATGTACTTTTCTCAACATAAGATAATAAGTAGCACACAGTTCGGCTTTTTACCCACTAAAAATGCTCAAGATGCAATGTTCAATGTTTTTGAGGAGATTTATATAGGCTTAAATGAAAACGAAGCTGTGGCAACGATCTTTTGCGATTTCTCTAAGGCATTTGATTGTGTCAATCATAACATAATGCTTCATAAGCTAGAAAAATATGGTTTTAGAGAGATCGCGTACTTGTGGTTTGAATCCTACTTTGAAAGGAGGGAGCAATGGGTTAAGATAGGCAGTAAAGAGTCATCTCTGTTGCCATTGAAATCTGGCGTTCCTCAGTATTGGGTCCAGTTTTATTTCCTATGTTCCCGAATAACATAAGTTATCTACCCATCAGAGCTAAACTTACTTCTTTTGCTGATGATAACACCTTGACTTGGCGGGGAAAGAATGTTGATTTAAAGAAAGTTATATCAGAGGATCTGAGGCACATCAAGGAATGGTGTGACGCAAACTTACTTTGTTTTAACACTAAAAAAACCAATGTAGTAACTTTCAAATTTACTTTTAATGATTTGGTTTTGGAAGCACAGCCAATTGAAAACAAAACAAGCTGTAAGTTCTTGGGCA
The DNA here is from genome assembly GCA_917834065.1 of Ceutorhynchus assimilis. Classification (NCBI taxonomy): domain Eukaryota; kingdom Metazoa; phylum Arthropoda; class Insecta; order Coleoptera; family Curculionidae; genus Ceutorhynchus; species Ceutorhynchus assimilis. The sequence goes on from OU892282.1 coordinate 14,940,212, forward strand.
TCCATGTGGACAACCATCTCAACTTTAATGAGCATGTTAGAATAGTGGTGAATGAACTAGGTTTGGATACTGCAAAATTGGTTTACTTTTCGCTGGTGGAATCGCACATTAGATATGCCATTTCATTCTGGGGTAATTGCTCGGATGGGCTGTTCGAGTCTGTTTTTGTTCTTCAGAAACGAGCGTTAAGGTATTTGTGTAGGGTTAGATACCAACATCACTGTAAACCACTTTTTATCCAGCAAAAAACAGTTTGCTGCTTATTTTTCCTTGAGTCAGCCTGCCTAATGCACAAATACCACTACAGCAATCTAAACAATTCAACGACTTACGCAACTAGGCAACGATTGCAGATTCGAACACCTATCCCAAAATCAGCACTGACCCGAAACTCTATAATTTTTAAAAGTAGACAGATTTTTAATCATCTTCTAGCAAACTTAAGGAAAATTGCATTTCTTAAAAAATTTAGGTTTGTGGTGAAAACTTTTTTATGTGGTAAAGCCTATTACAAACTAAACGACTATTTCAATGAACGATTTTAATTTTAATATTATTATTATTCTTTCATTTTTATATTTCACCCTTATTATAATATTATCCTTCCATTTTTGTTTTTGTTTTTATTTTATTTTGTTTTTTGTAGGTTGTTTTGTACAATGTTTTATACAATATTTATTTTATTTTTAGACTATTTAGACCATAAGCATGCTTTGTCAATGAAATTTTATTTCAGACAATAAAGTATATTTTGATTTGATTTGATTTACCCAAGAAAATGTAACTTTGTTCCCCGATGAAATTGCCAGTTAAAAAAGAAGCAGAGGAATTGTGTTGAAACCGATTTGTTCAATCAATCTAAATTCGCATTGCCAGGTAGATTCAATTGATCTTCAAACATGACCAGATCAAGATTACAAATTCATTTTTGTATATCAAGACCCCTTCACCAAATATGTCCAGTTACGCCCTTATCTGAAAATATTTAATTTTTGTAATAATAAAAAATGTAAAACAAACAAACAAAAATTATCTCTAATTTATCGAATAAGAAATACCATAAACATTAAACTTTATTTGTAAATTAGCTAGAAAATTGGTTGGTTAGTTTATTTATTTATTTATACCATAAGTATCGACAGCCAAACAGCCAATTACAGACACTTGCTCAGTCTAGAAATACAATAACAATCGTTAAAACTAAGTTAAAACAAAAATTCAGACACTAATTTATCATCAACAATATCCTTAAAAAATTTTAAGCTAACAATGTCTATATCTACGTCAGAAGCATACTTATTAAATATTTGACACATCTGATATAATAGTTGATTGTTTAAATAAATTTGTTCTAGAGAAATCTAGGTAAAACACTTTCTTATCTCTAACGTTCATTCTACATATTTACTACAAACGGCAATTCTATACTGGGTGAATTGACTGTCAATATTTCCGTTTAACAACTTAAACATAGCACACAAACATGCTTTTATTCTACGACATTCCAAAGGCATCCTATTGAACATACGTAATAAAATTCCATTATCACAGCCTTGTTGAGGATAAAAACCAAACTTCTTGAAATAAGCGATATCCATACATTATACTGTGGTGATCATATAATACTATTATACTCTAGTTTCGGGAGCACTAAAGTGTCAAAAAGCTTAAGTCAATACTAAAATTTTTGGTATTTCTTATCACAAATCCCATTATTCTTTGTGTATCCTGTATCGTAGTTATTATATGGTCGTTAAATGACATTTTTGTATCAAAAATTATACCTAAATCACGTTGAGAACTTACCCTATTTAACAGAACATCCTTAAACCTATATTGATTGTTAAAAACATTATGATTTAGGGAAAAGGACATACTGGAATCAAAATTCAAAATTTCAAAATTCAAAATTTTATTAACGCTATTAAAGCATTTACAGTGTTATCAATTTAATATAAATGTCAAGCTACAAAATCAATCCCTATAAATTTAATATAAAAAAAAACAATTAAAAGTCAAAATATATGTTTTAAAATACACACTATTTAGTCACAACTCTATAAAAAATAAATCACACAATGTAAATATTGTAAAAACATTATTAAAACCCTTAAGAGTTCTAAAAACAAAGCCCAGTAACCTCATTGCTCTACTTGTTATTATATCTATATGTTTTGAAAAGGTTAACTCGCTGTCTAGCCACATTCCAAGGTCTTTAACTAGGGTTTGTCTCTCCAACTCCAATGAATCAAGTGTAGAATTGAAAACAATAGGGCCCCTAGATCTACTGAATAAGATAACACTTTTCGATATTTAAAGTCAAATTATTCAATTCACACCAAACAGAAAATCTATTTAAATCTTCCTGCAACAAAATACAATCTTCAGTGGATTTAATTATCTTGAAAATTTTCAAATCATCAGCAAATGCAAGAAACATACAAGATTTAAAAACATGCTCAACGTCGTTTAAAAAACAATTAAAAAGAAGTGTAGACAGATGTCCACCCTGGGCCACACCAGAAGTAACTTCCACTTCTGAGGAGATATAATTGTTCATTTTGACAGATTGTTTTCTGCCTGTTAGATTGCTCTGAAACCACCTAATTAAAATGCCATGTACACCAGCAGCCTCCAATTTTTTTAAGAGAATGTTATGATCAACTTTATCGAAAGCCTTCGAGAAATCAGTATAAATTGCATCGACTTGATGCCTCTTCCCGAAAGCTTCCAACAAAGCCTGCTCATAAGTTAAAAGATTTGTTATGATGGATTTTCCCTTCATGAAACCATGTTGTCCATCGATAATGACATTCTTGAAATGTGGGGTGATTTTATCTGCAACATGCCTTCAAAAACTTTGGCCACCAAGGAGACCTTTGATATAGCGCGATAATTTTCAATGTTAGATTTGTCTCCATTTTTAAAGATTGGGGTAACATAGGATTTTTTCCAGGCTGCTAGATAGGTACCAGTGGACAATGACAAATTAAAAATATCACACAAAATTTGAGACAGAACAAACCTGCAGCCCTCTAGGAAAACAACAGGTATGCCATCTGGCCCAACACCGAGACTCTGCTTTAACTTGCAAATTCTGTCAAAAACATCGAGTGGAGATAGTGTAAGCTGCCCAAGGTCAACCATTCTCTCCGATTCAAAAGTAGCACCCTCAGAGTTGTCATATTCCGAGTATACTGATGCAAAATGACCATTGAACATGTCAACTATATCCTGTGGATCATCACTTTACCTCCCATTGAGATTCATGCACTGAGGATATTCAGAGTTTCCTTTTTTTGAATTTACATATTTCCAGAAACTCTTTTTGTCTTTGAGTTGATTTTCTAAGTTAGTTATGTATTCTTTACGTGATAACTGTGACTTTAATTTACAATGTGATCTTAGTTCAGAGAATCGAGAGTAATCATCCAAGGAATGTGTGGCTTTAAAAGTTTTATGGGCTTTCTTTTTTTCCATAATTAAGTTCTTAACTTCGTCATTCATCCACTTAGGGAATTTTGGTGATTTATAACGAGCTGTAGGCACAAATAAGTCGATTATGTCGAACAATGTTTTATAAAAACTTTCAACAACAACATCCACATCGGTACACTCAGATATAAAACTCCAATCTACATATGACAAGTATAAATTAATTTGCCTAAAGTCTGCTCTCTTAAAATTATAGTAATAATAGTCAGAGGGTAAGCTATCCTGAAAATTATATTGAGAGAGAAAATGCACTCAAATGCTGCATGTGGAGCATCTAATTTTAATAATGGACTTGCACTAATCGTAACAGACACATCTTTGCGGTTCGAGAACAATAAATCCAAATAATTTCCATACCTGTTTGGAATTTGTATATTCTGATACAGACCAAGATAAGCCATCCAATCTGCAATCACTGTAACTTCACTTGACAAGGAGCCAATTGGACTGGTTCCATTTGCACTGTTTACCCATGTTATCGTAGGCAGGTTAAAATCCCCCCAGAGCAATACATCTGTAAAGTCATGCTGGTCCATTAATTGAACAATTGAGAGGCAAAACTTTCATACACCTCAACGGATGAAGATCCAGGGATATATGCATTCCCAATCATAATTTTATGTGATCCAATAGACAACACAACCAAAAGATGTTCTACATTATTTATTGGGGTAGTAAGCTGTCGACAGGAAAAGGCATTTTTTATAGCAATCAACACCCCACCCTGTGTAACACATTGGCTTGTTTGTTCTGACCTATCACAGCGAAAGACACAGTAACCATCGAGGGCTCAGTAGACCTGGCCCCCCCCCCCCCCCAGTTGATAATTTTTATCCAAAACGCTAGCCCTCGTTCTCCAGAGCTAGCGCAACCTAGCGCAACTTTTTCGAAAGCTAGCGCAGCTACAGGTCAAAAGATATGTGGCTTTATATTCGGGGGGGCTAGGGTGACGCTAGCCCCCCCCCAGTTATTCGATCTTCTCAAAAATGCTGGCGCACATTCGTAACACCTAGCGCAAGTTGTGTCATAGCTAGCGCAGCTATCGTAGCTGTCATACAGGGTGGACAAAAAAATCATGAGCCCCTACAAGTGATTTTTAATTTTTCAAAAATATATATGAAGCTTCCTTAAAGCTCGCGCAGGCTAGCGCAGGTAAAATTCCAGCAACCGCATTACCCCTTTAAAACATACACACATACAGGTATTTATTCGGGAGGCGGCTAGAGTGCCGCTCTGCCGCTAGCCCCCCTCCCCCCAGTTTTTAAATCCTTTCCAAAATGCTAGCGGAAGTTCTTGACACTTAGCGTGAGTTGTGTTGTAGCTAGCGCAGCTATAGTAAGTAAATGTTATACAGGGTGAACTATGAAATCTTACAAAATGTCGCCAGCTCCAAGACAAGATTTAACGTTTACAAGCGCTATCTATTCGCGAAGTTATACTTTTTCCTTTATAGTCGGGCCGGAATCAGAACAAATCAGAAAACAGAAAACAGTGAAATTCAAACCTAATATGAGAAACACATACATGCCACCGCCTGGGATCACTAAATGCATTCAACCAACGTAATTCTTAATTGGTGATAAAAAAAAGTACTAGCTCTTGCTTCACAAACCTGACAAACCCCACCGCCACCACCACTAAAAATGTCGACAAAATTCAGTGTCGATATATCGACGAACTAAATATCGATATGTCGTTGCCATCCCTAAACTCACTACAGTGACAATAAGGGCGAATTCTCATGAGCTTAAGTTGACCTTTCTGGCGTAATCACGTGATAATATGGTGTTATTTGATTGGTAAAATCTCCAGCATGGCGAATATTTTACCAATAAAATCCAACCATTTTATCACGTGATTACGCCAGAAATGTCAACTTACGCTCATGAGAACTCGCTCTAAACCTAAGACAGTGGCGACAATAGAGGTCCCGCCGCCACTTTGTGACTTTCCTCTTGCTAATTTTAAATACGAATATATAGGATTTAAATGGACATTTATCATACAAAATTGAAAACAATGTTTTGATGACCATTATTATAGGTATATCAAATACGTTGTTCTCAATTTGTTATGATCGATGTCCATAAATCGTATATATTCATATTTAAAATTAGCAAGGGTTACGCCACAAAGTGAACACAGTTCATTAATATGAATATATTATAGGATTTTAAAAAACCAATCATAAATAAGACTGCAATTATTGTCGCCACTGTGGTAATACAGTCACTGTACAACCCACTAGTTGGGCGCGCATCAAGGTTGAAAAAGATACCTACCTCAATTTTTTAATTTCTTTGTGAGGTTAAGTTTTAGTTACCTACTTCGCGAATAGATAGCGCTTGTAAACGTTAAATCTTGTCTTGGAGCTGGCGACATTTTGTAAGATTTCATAGTTCACCCTGTATAACATTTACTTACTATAGCTGCGCTAGCTACGACACAACTTAGCTACGGCACTCTAGCCGCCTCCCGAATAAATACCTGTATGTGTGTATGTTTTAAAGGGGTAATGCGGTTGCTCGAATTTTACCTGCGCTAGCTTTAAGGAAGCTTCATATATATTTTTGAAAAATTAAAAATCACTTGTAGGGGCCCATGATTTTTTTTGTCCACCCTGTATGACAGCTACGATAGCTGCGCTAGCTATGAAACAACTTGCGCTAGGTGTCACGAACTTGCGCTAGCCTTTTGAAAAGGATTTAACAACTGGGGAGGGGCTAGCGTTGATCTAGCCCCCCCCGAATAAATACCTGTATATGTTTTAAAGGGGTAATGCGGTTGCTCGAATTTTACCTGCGCTAGCCTGCGCTAGCTTTAAGGAAGCTTCATATATATTTTTGAGAAATTAAAAATCACTTGTAGGGGCTCATGATTTTTTTTGTCCACCCTGTATGACAGCTACAATAGCTGCGCTAGCTATGACACAACTTGCGCTAGGCTGCGCTACGTGTTACGAATGTGCGCCAGCATTTTTGAGAAGATCGAATAACTGGGGGGGCTAGCGTCACCCTAGCCCCCCCCCGAATATAAAGCCACATATCTTTTGACCTGTAGCTGCGCTAGCTTTCGAAAAAGTTGCGCTAGGTTGCGCTAGCTCTGGAGAACGAGGGCTAGCGTTTTGGATAAAAATTATCAACTGGGGGGGAGCCAGGTCTACTGAGCCACCATCGAGGCCAAGCTCACTGGACGATACACTAGGATCCAAAAATGTTTCTGTCAGCAAAATAACATCAAAATTCTCAACCAGAACATTGCACATCAAAGTATGGATTTTGGATCTAATTCCTCTAACATATTGATAGTAGAATGTTAAGGACTTCTCTCGGGACTTCTGGGGTTCCTCTGCAGACTTTGAAAATTTGCAGTGTTTGTTGTCTCTTGCCTGACACTAGGCTTGCGAAACACGAATGGTCGAAAGATAACCTTAGTAGGCCAAAAGTTGCTGTCATTAAGTTTATCATAAAAAGTTTCACAAATTCCTACCTTGAAGCACTTTGAGTTTGCTTTGGTTGGCAGTTCTTGAACTACCAAGAGATTGTTATTTGGCAATTGGGCGTTGTCTTTAATATGATCAAATACGATTTGTTTTGTTACGCTGTTATCAACCCGCCCCAAAAACCTTATCAAATGCCTTTTTCATGTCTGTATAGATCACATCTACCTGAGTTTTATTCTTTAGGGACTCGTGAACAAACTGGGAAAATATAGCTAAGTTAGTGGTAGTTGATCTTTTCGGTAGAAATCCATGCTGGGATTGTGTGATTTTAGAAAACACCTTCATTATAAATCAACTCAAATAGGATTCTCTCAAAAATTTTAGACACTGCACACACAATGCTAATCCGACGATAGTTCTTAAGCTGTTTTTTAGGCCCACTTTTATAAATAGGAATTACCTTACTAGATTTCCATTAATCAGGATAAATGGAAGATTTCAGGCTTAATGTGAAAATAAATTTCAGTGGCTCAACCAAAAACTCACTACACCCCTTAAGAATATATGCCGGTAGATCATCCGGACCAATAGATCTATTAGCTTTCATTCTCTTGATAGCATTCAAGATTTCTTCCTCAGATATCAACACATCACAAAGATACGACTTTATTTCAGACAGCTCACATACACATTCAGACGTATCATCGTTCACAAACACATATTTAAAAAATGAAGCAAAGCCTTCCTTCAGTCACAGACTGAGTTCCTATGCATGAGGAATTACCCAAGTTTATCTTCTCCATGATGTCTTGACTCTCCTTTTGGCTTTTCAAAAACGACCAAAAATACCTAGGATTTAACATCAAGCTACTCTCTACATCCCGCAAGTACCCTCTATGAGCTACCCCAATTTTATTTTTAAGCTCCCTTCGCAGGGCTCTATACTTGTTACTCCAGAAGTGGGACTTAAAACGTTTAAATTTTAAAAAAATATTCACGTTTCAGTTCAATGAGATTAATAATTTGTCTCTTGAACCAAACAGGGTATTTTTTGCCCACTTGGGTGGATTTTGGTACACAATCGCAGAATATACTAAAAATTATTTCATAAAACTTTCCACTGCCAAGTTAACATCCGCAAAGTTACCGAGACAATTCCAGTTTTGGTGTTCGAATCGGTAATACGAATCCACAAAATTCGCTTTTCTAAAATTATACTTGGTATTGGGAAATTGTTTACAGTCTGATTTACGGAGAGCTCTTGGTAGGACAGCAATCAAGCCAGGATGATGAGGATCCACTGGTAACAATGGATCATCATCAATGTTTACACTCACTTCACTGAGTACTGAAATTATAAAATCGAGAATAACATTATTTGCATGACGGACCTGGTTAAACTGTTGCAAACTGCCAAATGCTAAAAAACTCTTAAAGTTAAGCAGGACATCACTAGATGGCGAGCTGTTTACTTAGGACGGAATATTAAAATCACCAACAATTATAAACAATTTATCGCTCAAATGGCGCTCTACTGTATCATAAAACTTACTGTAATGTAAGGACAAACTAGCCAAAGATTTGGCTATTTCGTGTTACTAGAAATCATGGTTTCCAAATTATCTAAGCTGTATTGGATAGTTTATAAATTAACCAGCTAATTTAGTTTTCTCAATAATTTCAAGTAAATTAGCCAAGAATCTTGGTTAGTTTGCAAACTAGCTGCTAGTTTAGTAAAAATTGCGTTTTCTATCAAAATAGCCAAGGTGTTGGTTACTTTGTAAACTACGCAGCTAGTTTACAAACTAGCCCAGTTTGCATATTAACCATAACATATATAAAAATTACATTGAGGATTGTTTTATTTTATTTTGCTCGAGGAACTAAATTGAAACTGTTTATTTTCTTATTTAGAAAATAGAAAATTCAAGAGCCTGGAACAAAAATTGAATTATTTCCATCTATTTACAGATAACTCCAGAATTGCGCAAAGAACTCCTAGACTTCAAAAAACGAGCAATCGAAATAGAAAAACTCCTGAAAAATTGCAGCGACTTGCACAAACAAGTGAATGTTGAAGAACTTCTAGAATCTCAATCAAGCACACGTCCAACTTCAGAAATCACTTTCGGCGACAATAGCCACATTGAGGCCTTAAACATTTCTGAAAAACCAAAAGTGCTGACTGACTCAGAACCACCACACAACAATAATCAATGTTTAATATTAATTGATAACCAGGCTGATTTTGGATACAGAAGTTACAGTGATTTTCCAAAACCTTCCACACCTCCTAGACCTAGACTAATCAGAAGCAAGTCTTACACTTTGGACAGTCCAAGTCCTATACTTTTGGAACATTTAAAAAAGGCTTCTGAAGCATCATTTATTGATGAAGCAAATGAAACTAGACCCAGTACTATGGAAAGTGCTGCCACTCCAAGCCCAAAACTGAGACGTAGCAGTACTTTTTCAATATCCCCCAGCCAGTCTTTATATTATAGCTTAACGAGTGATAATGATACTAAACCAGAATTAGGACTACTGCAAGAAAAAAATGGCTATTGGGAGGGTTATTTGATGCACAACAGTGGTTGCAACAGGGAACTTTTTCCTCCTGAAACTGACTTACAAAAAAAGGTAAAATTCCACATTTGCTTAAACATGTTTATTAAGTTTGATTTAAGGAATGGGCTGCTAGCGTCATTGGTGCTCACATCAAAGGATTCCTAACCAGGAGGTTGCTAAAAACTGAAAAAGTCCAAGCCCTAATTGCAACAGTCAAAGACGTACTTGGTTGTGCACTGGAATTGCACTATTCGGATAATATTGATGAAAAAGATGTCGAATTTCATAGAAGGCTTATAAATCAAGTAATAATGCCTTATAAAAATAATGCAATTTGGTTGATTATTTTTTTGCAGTTGTCTGCTGCCCTTTATACTTTCCACGATGTGTTTTTTGAACTTTCTACTCAAGAACAAATGGCTGTGATTGCTGCAGATAGGCAACGTAGGATTGAAAAGGCCTCAATCAGGCAGAAGATCTGATTTAAGAATTCCACATCTGAATCTTAACAAAGTTTAAGTGGATTTTCAATTTTTTTCATTGAAGGAGCATAAAATTTTGTGATATTTTTTTTTATTACCAGTTTGTAAAAAGTGTCTTATTAAACGGTGGCCTTTATTTGATAATCATGTCCTTTTTTGAAATAAATAAAACACTGTTTTTGCATGAACGGGCGTAAAAGTGCCTTTTTACGCCCGCATGGTATAGCGTGAAGTAGTACTTCTACGCACTAGGCCGCGTTTTATGCCCGCGGGCCTGAAAATTCTATAATTTCAAAAATAAGTTTGGTAACGTTTTTTTAAAACTAATAAAACTGCAAACTAACGGTTATTATCCATGAGTTTGGTGATGTATGATTAAAATTGCAAGTAACCCAAATTAACCGGGTTATTATTGGTAAGTTTGGATATGACCACAGCCTCCTACATTTAACAAGCCATGAAGTTAAAAAGGCAACACCGCAATCTTACCGCCAAGTGGTGCTGGTGCTGTTTCATTTTATAAGTATATATTTTTTATTTTGTTAATATGAATCACAAAAAATGCATCATTTATTGTAATAAAGGACCAAAAACAGTAATTCAATGAATAATATAACTATTTATGTAAATAAAAACAGTAAATAATTGATTTAAATGAATATATTTCTAGATTCTAAAGTGTTATAAGCCTATGTTTCAGTATGCCTTTTGAAAATCTAACTTTTTCTTTCTTCGGGATTTTTTCGGAAGGCAGGTCCATTCAAAGACTTGAGCTGATTTTCGAAAATAAGAGGTACCTACTTTTAAGAGTTGGACGTTTTAGTTTGAACTCTCGAACTACTCCTTTATCCTTCTTTGTTTCAAATCTAATTATTTCGGTTTCTTCAAAATGTTTACAACACACCACAGAATTTTTCGTTATTGTATAATCTCGGGTATAATTATCTTGGTGTATTGCTTTCATCCACATTTTTTGCAATTCAGAATTTTTTTGGAAATGAAAATGTTTGCATTTCTTCAGTTTTTAAGGAACTCCTATAGTTCGATTTGCACCCAAGAACACAGGAGTTTCATGGCATCTGGAACAAGTTTAAATATTTTAGGTAATATAGCGAGACCTATGCTCTTGCACACAAATATTTATATTGTTTTACCTTACCTTACCTTCATTTTGGCTCCTGTATCTATATGCTAAAAATTTGCAATCAAAGCACGAAGGAACCGGTATCAACTAAATATGGGCAATATATGGGTGTGTTTCTATTCACTTTTTCGTCAATAATGCCCACAAAAATACTAAACTGCAACAATACACAATGAACGCAATACACAGAAACACATAACCCAATAACAAAATAGCACCATACGTGACTTTGCCGTCATTTCCAACTTCATGGCTTGTTAACTATAGGAGGCTGTGATATAGGTATAGAAGATGGGCCCCGGGAAAATCCTTGCGGGGGGGCCCCAGATTTGAAGTTACGCCCCTGTCTGGCCAATAAGTCATTGAGTAATTAACGAAAACAAAAATCCGCTGAGGCATTATGAGAGGAATAAATAAATGGGCTGCCGATTGTCGAAAACTGTCACCAAATAGGTATTTGGCCCCGTTTAGAAATTACAGTGAATGGAAGAAAGGGGTAGTTTTCGATGCAATTTACAACTTCCTCGCACATTAGGCAATTTTGTTCTCGCTTAATTTTCAAGCAAAAAATTCGAACAAAAAAGCATTGGAGAATGCATTTCATTAGCAATAATGTGGTGCTTGAAAAATAGAGATAGGATAATGCATTCGGCCGCTACTGCATCAAATTTCTGGCAAACAGGCGAAATGTTGATTCAGTGACCTTGAACAAAAACATGCTACTATTCAAGGCGCTGCAGAAAAAAAACTATAGAAGATAAAAGCGTGCTGTCGGTGAGTTTTTTATAGCAAAAAACTTCAACTACAACAATCATTTGAAACTTTTTGCTATTAGACCATCCCTTTAAGCAGCGTTCTCCATAAACTGCAAATGACCCCTAAAAACCACCCCTAACTAAAAACCCTATGGAAGAGAAGGTCGCAACACCAACACCGCAACAAGCCATGATGGAAATTAACAGTTTTCTGCTTGAAATATTACGTTTGCTACCGCGGGCCAGCGCCATCTATGGCGACATTATATAACTGGAAGCCGTTTGTGATCAAGGGCCAAGAATCCTAAACTCTACAGGATTGCTCAATCGGCTAAATTTGTTCACAATTGCTGTGACGTCACGCGCATGCCGGATTTTCAAGATGGCCGCTGATACGAATGATGTTTAGTTTGTGCTGACAACTATTTTATCGTAAATTCGGATTTATCTAGTGTTATAAGTGTAAATTTAAAGTTTCATTTAGTGTGTAAGCATAAAAGACTCGTGGCTGAAAATACTCGCGAAAACCCCAAGCATTTTCTGGTTTTATAATACTGGATTTGTTGTATCAGGACATCGCTCTTTTATTTGTGTGTATTGCTAGTTAGTATTTCCTAGTCAAGCATTTGTTTTGCTTTTTTTTTATAAATCAAGTATCTACTTAGTTGTAAAGTTTCCTTTGCAATGTTTTTCTGGAATATGATTATGAGAATCTAAATTAGGTATCACTATTTGCCTTTGTGAAATAAGCTCACTTTGAATGTCCATATTAAATCGTTCTAGTACCTATTAAATTAATGAATAATAATTGAGAAGTACCTAGGTAGGGTCAGTAAAAAATAAAGCACACTATTGCAACCCCGTTTCGCTTATATTTTGATATTGAAATGCAAAAATTAAACCGGCTCGCTCAAGTTGGCACCTCACATTTGGTTTTCTACTGTTTCTCAACTGTAGTCAATTGTGCCCGTTTTGTGCTCAATTGTGCCAGTATTTATGTGAATTGTGCTCATTTTTCATTCACAAAAAAAACATTGAAACGAATCCGGGTGCCAGCTTGACTCCAGCCCTTCGTTTTTTTGACTTTTTGGCAATATGTTTGGCTAATTGATAAACATAAGCAAACAAACTCGTCTTTCTAATTAGCAATTAACCAACCACTCAAGCCTCAAGGACACAAGCTTTTGAAGTCTGCTAATTTTAAAATCAATAAATTAATTACAAAATACAGTTTTCAAAGGAAATAACAATTTTTTACGTTTGAAAATGCAAGGATAGTGCACTGTCATAAAAAACACAAACCGATCAAGGACTGCGTGACTTCATTCGCATACCGCCATCTTCGATGTTTTTATGAACGTTTGTCTTATGGGATTGAGCAATCCTGTAGAGTTTACGATTCTTGATCAAGGGCTTCTTTTAGGGGCCTCATTATTTTTGATGTCAAAAATTTCAATTTATTGCCGGACCAATTTAGAACATACGTTCATACGTTCAGTGCCTAGAGAAAGATGGAATGATATGACGTAACAGTGCAATAGGGCTGAACGAACTTTATGAGCAATCCTGTTAGTTTACGATTCTTGACATGGGGCTATCATCTTTGCGCTCGAGGAGGATTAACCGGAAACCGGACCTATTTGAGCAAATCGGTAAAGGCTAGTTGGTAAGGTCTGCGTTCACAGTATTTTAGTTGTATTCCTTTCACACCTAGGAGGGGCTCCGAACAGCTCCAGGGCGTTACGCCCTTATGGCGAATCCCCACGGGCGTAGTTAGCGCAATCGGCGTAAACGTCAATTCTACGCGAATTTTGGCTTAACGTCCCGCATGTATAGTGCATCAGAACCACAACAAAAACATTTTCTAACACAAACATCTTGTTTATTTTTTGCCAGGTTGTAATGAAAATTTACTTATTTGTTGTTGTAGTCCTTCTCCTTTTATTTTCTGTGATTGTTCTATCATAAGTTGTATTCCTTTCACACCTAGGAGGAGCTCCGGAACAGCTCCGGGGCTTCACGCGCTTATTCCTTTCGAAAAGTGTTTGTTGCACCACGCATCTGTTCCCTGCAAATCGGGGGCGACTAAACACCGGAGCGAGTAGCTCAAGTGTTTCAAGCTCTTGAAAGGAATACAACTATAGGTGAGTAGGTGAGTTCAACTTGGCAACTCTTTTGACTCCTTTGACAGTTTTCACTGCAAAATCGTTCGGATCAGGCCACTGGGAGCAAATAGTAGAAGCTCCACATCGTTTTTGTACAACCAAGTAGAGTGAAAATAATTAACTCCATATCCATAAGCTCCACCTCGCGAGATGAAGCTCGAGAAGCGAGCATGCGCACTTCCTATGATTTTTTTTGCTTAGGGCTTGGTTGCCCCCTGGGGATCCTGGTAGAAAAAATGGCATCGCTCCCCAAAATATCCGCAGAAAAACATGTTCCGGTTTGTGATGGGAATAAGCATTCGAGGGCCGCGCGCGGCATTTCTTCATTGGCAGCGGCTCGCCTTGCTCCTAATGCGTTCGACTAACCATTTTACTCTTTTCGCTCTGTGTTCAGGTTACTATGAAACTGCTCTTTATCCGCTCCAACTCCGTTCTGCCAAGCTGAACTCACCTCATACATTACGTCACAATTTTGCCACGATTACGTCGAAAAGTTCAACTTTTTGCCGTATCGGCAGCGTAATTTCAAAAATTCAAGATGGCTGCGTTGCCGCCAATGAAATCGTATAAATTAAATCACATGATTAGTTACGCTCATGTTACGCTTACGTCAATTACGCCCGTGGGTTCTCGCCCTTATTCATTTCGAAAAGTGTTTGTTGCACCACGCATCTTTACCTCTCAAATCCGGGTCGACTAATACCGGAGCTAGTAGCTCGAAGTGTTCGAAACTCTCGAAAGGAATACAACTATTGAAACATCCGACAAGCTATGCTAATGGGATCACGAGATTCGTTCCCATTCAATCGAACAATCGGCTATCGAGTCGACAAACTAATTCATCGTGTTCGATCGAGAGGAGAATCGAGAAACTCGACTCGATTTTTTTTTTGGATGTGCGCTAAAACTTTTTAGTGAGCAAGTGCCATTACCGGATAAATGACGTCATGAACGAGTCGTTGGGCGATCGTTAAACTGAACGCACTGGACGCTTGTTGCTTGCGGTCAAATTATTGGGAAAGATATAAATTCGGAATAATTTTTCATTTTTAATTTAATCAGCTGGCTGATTGCCAACATTTCCAATGCGCAAGTCAGGCCACTCTCGTCTCGTTGTGGAAGTGATGAGTGATGGCAAGTAGCCGACATCGAAAGTGAACGATGTTCAGCGCGTCCGACGTCGTTCGACGTCCAAAGTGAACGCACCCAAGTTGGCAGCCCTGCTCGGCTCCGACTCGAGGCGGCAGCGAATTGACGTGACGGACGCGACGCCATTTTATGTTTAGTTAACAAACATCAAATTTCCGGGTTTCGATTTTTCGGCGTTTTCAATTAAATAAATATAGGTAAATTAAAATGTAAAGTCATTTATAATAAAAAAATCTCTACTTAAGAAGTTGATAGTATAGCCTATAACAAATAATAGTCTTTTGTATCAATAACGAAAATGAGCGCAGAAAATTCTGACGAATCTATGGATATCGAGGAGCCAGTATCCTCGATAATTATTGAAAAATCTTTCGAGGAAAAGAACGAATCCTTGTCATACAGTACAGGGACTGGGACTGCCACAGCTGAGAAAAATTCAAATATAAGAGAAGCAGATCAAGAAGGAGGTACACCTGAAACAAGTGGAACTGTGGAAAAGCCGAAAGGGAAGTAAGTACCCATTTATTGGATTATCATACCTTCTGTAAAAGCGTACTCTTCTGAGTCAACTTACTGGTTCACTAGAGGCCAATTATTATTTTATCATGTCCAACATTCTGGGCCCGGATTCCGAACCCATGATTCAATAGTATTGTCCATATAAAGTAGATAGACAATACAATCGAATCGTGGGTTCGGAATCTGAGCCCAAGAAAGAGCGTGAAATGTAAGAATGTGGGAATCCTCCAAACCTCCTCATCAGCATTCCATGTTGACTGTTTTGTTTTTGACTTCTGTAGGGCTTCTCCAGAGAAGGGGAGAGGAGTTGCCTCCTCTCTTCCTTGAGATCTAGAGATTTGCATTTAACTTGATAAAAACAATAAAAAAAGAATAGAAAATACTCAATATATTAATCAATACTCAATATATTACAAATTTAAAAGATTTACAATAATAATTATGGAATGTATAATATACTTTAAATTATATCAACATACTGTGTTGTGGGGTACCGGGAAAACTGAATTTCTGTATGTACCTACTTCATATAAAACTGGATTTTGATAATTTCCAACTAAAAATATCTGCTTAAATACTAATTAAATATAATCAAAGTGTAGTTTAGTGTACGCCATCACAAAAAAAAAAACAAAAAAAAAAGGAAAGAATTCTGCCCCTGATTGATTAAAAGGTTAAAACAAAGATGAAAACTTGACAAAGGTACTATAGACGAGTTCGAATATTACCTCGCGGATGAGATGTAGATGAGATGGATATTCGATCACGTGGGCGCAGATGTGCTCGATTTCCTCCGTTTTATTCGAAAGCTCTGTTTAAGCTGATGTTTATTTTGGTCATATGTTTCGGTAATCCTAACCCATTTTTCTAAAAACATATTTAATTTGTATTTTATTTTATACCCATTGTCAATTTTTCATATTCATTTCCGTATTTCCCTTAATTATTTTGAGAATGGATTAAATTTATAATAGATAAAACGTGCTGTTTTGTTCGAAACACTACCACTGGACTCACCTAACTTGACTGGTCGCGGGAAGCGGCTGCGGGCGGGGAAATAATGTAAATTGTTAGAATGAAACGTCAAATATTTTCATCCGTCTGAATCGTCGGTCGAAAACGTCCGAGCAAATCGAGGAGCATCTAAAACCTCCCAGATGTCAAAAAAGAACGCACCTCTGAGTGCTCGAAAATAATAAACGAACGGGTTGGAGTGCCTCCGAGGCATCCGACGTATTATTCGAACTCGTCTTATATATGAAGTCTCTACAGTTATGCATAAATTTTTTTTTTGTTAACTGTCATCCTTCTGAGTTCCACTGGTAGGATGTTGTAGATTTTAACACCAAGATATTCAATAGATCTTATATTTAAATTAGTGGCACTGTTAGGTATCTGTAGGTCTCTTACAACATTGGACCTGGTGGAGTAGGAGTGACTGACATGTTCTCCCACTATTTTGACATTTTGATACATATAAGAACAGACACTCAACACATACAAACACCTTACGGAGAGGATTTTATTACTATAAAGTCTAAAAAATCGTTTGATATTGAATTTGGAAAATTTTATCAGCACGTTGATGGACATCGACGTCTATAGATGTCCATCCATGACATTGTTGGCTGTAGGGACACTTGGAAATGATGACAGCTCATGACGTCATCATCAAATTCATAAGGTCTGCTTCTGCAGAAATCACAAACCAGTCAGAGTGAATTTCATTGGTTGAAACTAGTTTCCTGACTGTTTCCGACTGTTTCCAACCAATGAAATTCACTGTGACTGGTTTGTGATTTCTGCAGAAACGGACCTATAGTTTACAAGCAATGACGGTGCTGGTTGTCAATTTTTCATGTAGAAGGATGCTAAGTTTCCCAACAAACAATACGGGGCGGGGAAAAATTTTTTGATTGTTTAATTTTTGTATGGTGATTTATCGTAGTGGGACTAGACCCCTATCTCACTGTTGTAAGCTTTTGCGAGTACATGTTCAATTCAATTCAAAAAAAAGCTTTATCGTCGGTAAATTATAAAAATTCATTGACAAAGCAATCTTATAATATAATAACTAAATATAAACATATGTCTGCTACCTAACCTACTTCATTTCAAAAGACCTAAATTGAACACACAAAACATTTTTATATGTCACAATTTAATATGTAAAGAGACGAAAATACTTAGTTAAAACACAAGAGAAGAAACAAACAGTTATAAAGTACTTACATAAAAAAGTATATCTACTGAACTGTAAAACTAGTTATTATCAATAGAACATTATTGAGTTATTTACTAGTTTTTATCTTTATGAATAATTTTGTTTTTCTACTTTTTAAATTTTAATTTGTGATGTTAGTATAATTGACGTACTATTTTTGTATGTGTGTTTGGATGCTTTTGCACTCAACACAAAAATTTTGTGACGTTGCTTTTTCATGTATTTGATTTCGTTGGCAAAAAGGAAATAAATAAATAAACACTAGCAAAATCCTCGGCAAAATCGGTCACCCCTTAGGAGGTAATGACAATTTTTATATATAAATAATAAATCACAAAAAGATATACCTATTAGGCAATTGCAATAAAATAGATAAAAAGTTTAAAATGTTAAAAGGGTGAATGCTGAAAGCAGCAGACTGAACGGGTGATAAGATACTAAAAAATCAAAAATAATTAAGTAAAAGTACCCACAATTAATTAAACACATGCAGTAAACAGCCTTAAGATTGTAAAATGTTTTGTTATGAGGAAATTCTTCACACTAGTATGAAATGCTCTGTACTCTCTAATATCTTTTGTTTCTTGAGGAAGATTATTGAAGATTTTTACACCTTCATATATAATTGAGTGCTTGGTTAGGCTTAGCTTTGGGATTGGCAATGGCAAATTGTAGTTTCTCAAGTTTTAAAGTTCTGGTCTAGAATAGTCACGAAATTTTTTAAATATTAAACTGGCCACTTCCAAGATGAAAATACAGGGAACAGTGATAATCTGCTGCTGCTTGAGAAGAGGCCTACAGCTTTCCCGACGATTTACCCTACACAAATAAGGCAGAGCTCGTTTCTGCCTGTGTCAAAAAACCCCAGAATGCTATGCCATATCTGATGTGAGACTCTATAAGTGCATGATACGCTATTTTGACTGTGCGCTTTCCCAGTTCATGAAGCATGCTTTTCACTTATATGTATAACAGCCCTGTGAGAGTTTTAATTAAGGGTATCAATATGAGTGTCAAATTTAAGTCTCGAATCTATGTGCATACCAAGAAATTTTACAGCCAACAGTTCTATCTTCTACCAGCTTCTGGTCAAGTGTGTTTTTTTTTTTTTTTATTTATTATACGGGATAACCCCATTAAGTAAACAAGTAATCTTATCTGGAATGGACGCATATATCCCACATACAACTAAACGTAGAGCTAATGCAAAACCTTGGTTCAACAGCCAGTGTGAAACGGCTGTACAGAAAAAACACAGAGCATATAACCTTTGGAAACGACAACAAACCGCTCAAAACCACACAGAATTTATAGAAGCCAGAAATAGTTGCAAAATTACTATTGACTCCGCTAAAGAAACATACAATCAAAGAATAAAAAACAGGTTGCTGAATTGTCCAAGTAGTTCTAGGTCTTTTTGGTCTCTTGCAAAAGCTGTTGGATCTAACTTCACCAAGTCATCCATACCACCACTTACAGATAAAAATAATCACTTAGCCACAACATCAGAGGAAAAAGCCAATATGCTTGCCCAAATGTTTTCCTCCAACTCCAACCTCACAGTGCCAAACGGAAAAACTCCACCGTTCATTGAAAGGGTTTCCCATAGTATGCCAGAGGTACCCTTTTGTCACAGAGAAATACGAAAATCCCTAAAAAAGCTGGATACAAACAAAGCAATGGGTCCGGATGGCATTCCCGCAATAGTACTCAAAAATTGCGCCAACGAACTCACCCCAACTTTCGCAAAATTATTCAATTTGTCTTACAGGCAAGGAGTATATCCATCATCATGGAAGTCTGCCGCAGTACAACCCATTCCTAAGAAAGGAAAAAAGACAGATCCGTTAAACTATAGACCAATTGCCCTACTTCCGGTGATATCAAAAGTAATGGAAAGAGTTCTGAACAATCACCTAACCAAGTACTTGGAAAAGTACAAAATTATCAACGATAAGCAATACGGATTTCGAAAATATAGATCAACTGGCGATTTACTTACATACGTCACTCACTTATGGCAAAAAGCGATTGAGTTGCGGGGTGAAACAAGAACAATTGCCTTAGATATATCTAAAGCATTCGACAAAGTTTGGCATGAAAATCTGCTCAACAAGCTCAAAGCAATGGGATTATCGCCGAAACTTTGCACTTGGTTTGAAAGTTACCTAAAGGACAGATAGATCCATTTATGTTGCACTGGATGGCCAGAACTCCAACTCTTACCAAATAAATGCTGGTGTGCCACAGGGAGCAATCCTTTCGCCAACTCTTTTCCTGATTTACATAAATGACCTCATAGATAAAACAGTAAATCCACTTTATTGCTTTGCAGACGATGGCAATGTAGTCTCCTCACTCATACCACCCACAGGTCTTTCCGCACGTGAATTCCATCATCTTAGACTAACTCAAATATCGCAGATAAATAACGACCTGGAGATAATAGAGGACTGGGGTAACAAAAACCTTGTACAGTTCAACGCACAGAAAACCCAAGCAGCTCTGTTTTCAAAAAAGAACACCACCGGTGAGCCAAACATCATGCTATCTGGAAGTGCTGTCACATTACAGAGTCAGTTGAACATCTTGGGGGTTACTGCAGAGACCAACATGTCTTGGCACAGTCACGTGGCAGATATTGCTAAAAGGGCCTCCCAAAAGCTGGGGGTGCTATTTCGTACAAGACATCTGTACACACCAAGCCAATTGCTGACACTCTACAAAGCCCAGATTCGACCAACTATGGAGTACTGCTCACATATATGGAGTGCAGCACCCAAACATAACTTAATGCTTTTGAATACCGTGCAAAAACGAGCTATCAAGTTGATCAATGACCCCGCACTTACTCGTAACTTGGATGGTCTCGAACATCGCAGATCTGTGGGCGATTTATCTCTCTTCTACAGGTACTATCACGGAAAATGCTCTGAAGAGTTGGCACGTATGATTCCACCGAGAGTAGCACCTACCAGGCGAACCCGTCAAACAGACGGTAACCATGAATTTACTGTCAAACTAGAGGCACCAAGAACCTCATTATATCAGAATTCATATCTCTGGAGAACAGCATCGCTGTGGAATAAACTCCCTGCGACGGTTTTCCCTGCAGGTTACAACCTGAACCGTTTCAAGACCAACATACACCGACATTTCCGCGCACTTGCCGCTTCTCGAGCGTGATAGGACATTTCCTTGCGAATGCGCATATCCGTGAAAAAAAAAAAAAAAAAAAAAAAAAAAAAACAGCAAAATTACAACAATAAATAATAAATTGGTTAGGTATATACATTATAAAACCTGCAGCAAGTAAGCGTTAACACTAAGAGAAAAACAAGAAACAACAAAATTTAAACTTAACGAAAAACAATCTAAGCTACCCAGAAAAGAAAAAAAAAATATATACACATACTTAAGGAGAAAAAAAAAAACAAAAATAAAATAGATTAACTATCAATCAACAAAAACAAAATTAATTAAAGTAATACTGCTCCACACCATTATTTTCATAACAAAACTGCCCTTTTAAAAATCCCTATCGATACATTAAAGACATCAATATCATGACAATTAATTAAAGACATATACCTATGTAAAGGGCTGTTAACCCCATATGTTCATTAAGAGTGCATTTAAATGAAAGTATATTTGTTTTGGATATGTTGAAAACCAAGCGATTTGTGTCACACCACCCCTTGATTTTTTCCAAGTCTTTTTCAATAATTGTGTTAAGAATCGTCACATCTTTGTGTTGCCAAAGTATGGTTGTATCGTCCTCAAAAATTACAAAAGCTCCCAGAATTGACAGTGCTGCCAGGTCGTTGTAAATGTAAATTAAAAAGAGAACCGGCCCAAGAACTCCATGGGTTAAATTAAGTGTCTTTGAATTATCCTTACCATGAATTCCTATTAGGTGGGATCTATCCAAAAGGTATGTTCTAAACCAGCTCAACTCCGTTCCTCTGACTCCGTAGTGGCTCATTTTCCGCAGCAGTGTTTCGTGATTAACATGGTCAAAAGCTTTAGAAAAGTCACAAAACACTGCCGCAGCTTTCTCATCATCATTGAGAACAAAAAAGAGTCTCTCCAGTAATGCAAATATAGCATCATTGCACCTCTTTGATTCCTGAAATCCGAATTGATTTGGTGTCAGAACATTATGGGCTTTTAAGTAACTCACCAGTCTTATTTTCACTATCTCTTCAATAATTTTCGATAGCGTAGTCGGTAAAGATATTGGACGGTAAGCAGATGGATCTTCGTTTTTTATTTATTTATTTATTTATTTCCATTTCAAATTACACAAATTCATACAATAAGTACTGTAAAAATAAACATAAATTGAATGACGTCAAAAAGAAAAAAAATTCTACAAACAATCAATATCATAGGATTACACTACTCATTCCTAGCTATTCATATACTCTTCAATATTATAGGGCTCAAGATTAATTAGAAACTGCTTTAATTTTTGCTTAAAATGTTTTTCATTTGTTGTATTTTTTATGTCATTACTTAATTTATTGTGAAGTCTGACACCCATATAGTAGGGACTTTTCTCAGATAGGGTCAAACGATGGATTGGAAAAGGTATGTCGTTTGTACGAGTGTTGTATCCATGGTTAATATTGACAGAAAAAACGGTTCGTCTGTTTCTAAAAACAAACATGATAATTTCAAATATATACAAACCATATATGGTTAGAATCCTCTTAGATCTAAATGCACCCCGACATGTTTGTAAAAAGGACATCTTATAAATTATTCTTAAAGTACGTTTCTGAACAACAAAAATGTCTTGAGCCCTAGAGCTAGAGGCCCAAAAAATTATTCCATATCTAGCAGTACTTTCGAAGTTCGCAAAATACAGTATTCTTTTAGATGTATTATCCAAATATTTTGAAACAAATCTCATGCAGTAACATATTGTATTTAATTTCCTGTTCAGATTATCAATATGCTCAGACCAGTCCAAAAACTCATCAATATGCATACCCAAAAATTTAGTGCTCTTGCTTATTTCAAAATTACATTCATTGATTATTATAGACTCAGGTTTTTTCATTTTACTCAGTTTGGTTCTGAACAGAATTATATTGGTTTTTTCCTTATTTAGATGTAATCTATTTTCTTCAAACCAATTTTCCGCTGATTTAAAAGCATTTTCTGCATTCTCAGTAAGCTCAGGAAGGTTAGATACTTTCACTAACAAATTTGTGTCATCTGCAAATTGTGTAATACTGAGATTTGGGTTCTGTATTTGAAAATTTAGATCATTTACAAAAATAATGAAAAGAACTGGACCTAATATACTGCCTTGAGGTACCCCTACTGTATTTTGCGATATATCTGATTTGTGCTGTATGCCATCCTTCTGGATAACAACCCTTTGAGACCTTTGACTCAGATATGATCGAAACCACTCGAAAGCGCGTCCCCTTACTCCATACAAAAAGAGTTTTTGCAGAAGCATGCTTCTGTCTAGGCAATCGAATGCCTTTGAAAGGTCCAAAAATATGCCAAGCCCCATATCACCTGCCTCCAAGTGTCTCAATAGTACCTGTGTGAAATGAGAAATAATTCAAATTCAAATTCAAATCTTTATTCATGTTTTTACATATTCAGTATGTTTACAATCGTTGACAAAGTAGTAAAATGATACATTAAGACAGGCAAAATACAATGTTTACATGAATATATAGTAATCCTACAATCTAATATACAAAACAGACACTAGTTAAAAAACTTGAGAAATAAATTCTTCAAAATTGTAAAAGGCATTACTTAATTAAAATTTCCTTAATCCTATTTTTAAAATTTTTATAATCTAAGATTTTTATGTCATCAGGTAACACATTAAAAAATTTTATTGCCCAGTAACCAGGTCCAGTGTGACACCTCTTTAACCTCCAATAGGCAGGAACGAGGTTATCTTTATATCTAGTATTGTAGTCATGCTTGTCTTTGTGGCACTCAAAGGAATCCAGTCTTTGTTTAATATACAAGAGATTCTCAAGAATGTACTGAGATGGCAAAGTTAGAATTCCGAGTGTCTTAAAAGCATGTTTACACTCATCTCTGAAACGAAGTCCAGCTAGGATTCTTACTGCCCTCCGCTGTAGACTAAAGGCTCGACTGGTGTCAGCAGCATGGCCCCACACAAGAGTAGCATAAGAAAGATGCGAGTGAAAGATAGAGAAGTATGCTATTCGCATTATGTCTTGAGTGACACAGTTTTTGAGGTTTCGCAGAACGAAGATGCCTCTACTTAGCTTACTGCATAGCTCATTGATGTGGGGTCCCCACTGTAGTTTTGGATCAAGCTGAACTCCTAGAAATCCAACACTGCCTGTCTGATTTATGTCCCCATTATCTCTCATTGAGAATACAATTTGTTGTGTTTTTCCAGTATTAAGCAGCAGTTTATTCATTCTAAACCACTCCTCGGCTCCTTCCCGTGCCTCCCTGGAAACCTCCAAAGCCCTATCAAGAGCGCCCGCAGAGAAAGACAGTGTTGTATCGTCAGCGAATAGTGTGTACTTGGCTTTGTTGTCAATGGCTGGTAGATCATTAATATACACTAGAAACAGTATCGGACCCAGCACTGACCCCTGCGGGACACCGATGTTCATTACTCGTTCCGATGAGTCCACCCCAGAGATTCTCACTACCTGCACTCTGCCTGTAAGATAGGATTGAATTAAGTTGATACTTTCTGGGCAGAAGTTATAGTTTTTAAATTTTTGCAAGAGGATGCTGTGGTCGACACAGTCAAAGGCCTTGCTAAGGTCACATAGCAAGACTGAGGTGAACTCAAGATTATGAAATGAATCTATTATATATGAGACCAGGTCCAGGATGGCCAGCACTGTATTCTTGCCTTCCCTAAAGCCAAATTGGCTTTTCGAAAAGTAGTTATTATTTTCGAAGAAATCAACCACTTGTAGAGACATACATCTTTCAACTACCTTTGAAATTATTGGCAGTAGTGAAATTGGTCTATAGTTTTCAGGTAGTTGAGAGTTACCTTTTTTAAAAATGGGGGTTACAACAGCTCTTTTAAGAACTTGAGGGAATGTATTTTCTTGAAAGCATAAGTTTATCAGTTTAGTAAGAGGGCTTATTATAATATTTTTTACAGATTTAATTAGTTTTACATTCAGTCCATAGAGGTCACGGCTATTTTTATTTTTCAAGTTTCTGATGACGTCTCTAACTTGGTTGAAAGTTACTGGAGAAAAAGAAAAGTTATTTCCTGTGGTGGTCAACTTCATATCAGGAAGACGTAAGTTGATTGGTGGAATATCTTTTACTAGATTATTTGCAATTTCTGCAAAATACTGATTAAAGTTATCTGGAGAGATTGTATGATTTTCAGAACTTTTCTTATTTTTTGTAATACCCCGTTTGCAATTTATAATCTCCCAGACAGCACGTGACGGATTACCAGATGTCTGAATGTAATTCTTGTTAGATTGAAGCTTTGCTGTCCGTATTTCGGCTTTGTATCTTCTCCTAAGTTCTATATACATTTGAGAAATTTCTTCACTTTGATATTGTATACTGAGGTCATGCAAAAAACACAACTGTTCACGCATTGTTTTCAATTCCTCACTAAACCAATTTATTTTTTGTGGGTTATTTGATTTAGCTTTATAGACTTTTTCTGGAAAAGAGTCCAAGTAAGCTTTCTCAAGTATATTCATGAAATCAGCGAATTTATCATCAACATTCATATTAGTCCCATTTATAAAATCCCAATCTGCCTCATTTATTTTATTGTGGAACTGAAACTTACCCCTTTGTGTTATAGGTCTAGACATTGTTATGTTTTCTATGTAAGGCTGTCTCTTCGTTTCTGCTATAAAATCAACCCGCTGACCTCGGTGATCAGAAAAACCCAGGTCAAAAACCTCAGCCAATCTAACCTCTGTATCTTGATCTAGAAAAATATTGTCAAGACAGTTTTCACCTCTTGTTGCTTCAAAAACTGTTTGTTTCATGTTGAAACTCTCCAGTACATTTCGCATTTGTAGGTAGTTGGTATGTTCACTGCCAAGTGCTATGTTGAAGTCGCCTGCCAAAACAGTTCGCCTGTTCGTGCCCAAGCGAGATAACATCCCATCCAAGGATGTCAAAAAGGTGTCACAATTACCTGATGAAATAGCGGTATGCGTCGATCTATTGGCCAGGTATCCATGCTGATTGTTACAAAAAATATTACATTCTGTCATAAACTCGATCAATCTCACACACATGACAATTTCAAAAACCTTCGAGAATCCGGGAAGCAGACTTATGGGTCTATAGTTATCAAATGAATTAGCATCCCCCTTATTTTTATACAAAGGCTTAATTACCGACAATTTTAAACTTTCAGGGAACACGCCCTCTCTGAGTGAACTATTTAACATGTAGCACAAGACCTCAGTGATTGCTGGAATGACCCGACGAACAAGACTTGATGGAATTTCATCCTCTCCAGAGCTATGCTTGTTTTTCATTTTTCCGATTAGTTCTAAGAGTTCTTTTTTTGTAACAGGTCGCAAAATTAAAGTTAATGGATTTTCTTGACAGTTTACTCGATTTTTCTCCATACCATCTACTAGTACTGGAATTAAGTTAGTTAAATATGCATTATACCTATTCGATATTTCATCTGGATCTCCAGCAATCAGGCAGTCATTTTCGCACTGTTTTTTGTCATTTCCTTATAGATTGTCCACATACATTTATTTTTATTATCTGATTTTTTTATTCTTGTTGCATAGTTTTCTGATCTAGCTTTGACTAATAATTGATCGTATTCTTTTTTTACTTGTGAATACATTTGTCGATATGTATCATTTTGTGTTTTTAAGATTAAAGGATTGTCCAATCTATGCTTTACAAGATTAATTTCATTATTTTTTAAGTATAGAGTTTTTTTACGGTTCTGATTTGGATTAAATAATTTTCTTGGAAAAGTTGTATTAAAGATCATTTTAAAAGTATTCATAAAAGCATTCCATTTATTGACATCACATGGATCTACCTTAAAAACATCCTGCCAGTCTTGCTTCCTTAAAGTTTCAAAGAATTCATTGCTACTTATTTCATTAAAGAATCTTTTAAAATAACATGGTTTTTTATTCACTGTAATTAAATTAACTGTAATTTTTTGTGCTGTATGATCGGAAATAATGGTATGCAAAAGAAAACTTGAAATTAACTTATTGGGAACATTTGTTATAATATTATCGACACAAGATTCACCATTTGGTGTTATTCTCGTGTTTTCCAAAATTGTTGGATACATATTAAAAGAGGTTAATACAGACAAAAATTGTATTCTATCATTATTATTTTTTAACATTTCTATATTAAAGTCACCTGTAAGAAACACCCCTTTTTCTTCTGGGATAATAAGTCCAAGCAATAGTTCCAACCTTTGGAAAAATATTTTTATGTCCCCCTTAGGTGGTCTGTACACTGAAACTATGAAAATATTTCCTCTCATCAAATAACATTCGACACATGCACATTCGAAAATCCCTTCTACTGAAAGCTCCACAATCTTTCGTCTGTTTGAGAATTTTTGCTGTTTGTCTACATAAATGGCTGCACCCCCATAACCTTTTTTTCTACAAAAACTAGATGCAAGTTTAAAGTTGTTGATGCACATTAGTTTTAATTCTTCAGTTTTTCTCCAGTGTTCTGTGATACAAAAACATTTACAACATTTATTTTCTTCGAGTAGCATATTAATTGAGTCTAGACTGTTGCTTATTGATCTGACGTTCTGGTGTATGATGCTGAAGTTCTTATCGTTAACTTTTTTGGGATTCAATGTCAAAGTTATGCTGCTGGTTTTTGTTGTACCTAAGTTTTTGGTAAAAAATTGCCTGGTTTGTTTTCACTGTCCCTATTAAAATCTATGTATTCTCGTTGTTTTTGTATTTTTTGTAGAAAAGCTGGGCATTTTTGGTCTCGAGCTGAGTGTCTTCTATCCTGCAAATTTAGACGCTTACAATTTGGACAGTCCAAAAGGTTGTTTGAACAATTATTTGACTCATGCTTATCCCCACATTTGTGGCAACATGGGTCTCCTTTGCAATACTTTGCCACATGTCCAAAATTGCAGCATTTAAAACACATAGCCAAATTTACATACTCTTGAATGTAGGCTTTGGTAAGATCAAAACAGAGAGAATTGTTTCTAATTAACCATTTAAAGAGTCTTGGTGGGGTTTGCAATATCCAATTTTCTTTTCTTTCGTTTCTGCATGTTTTTTGGTGATAAATTTAATATGTTTCTCCACATTTTCTCCAAATATAGCTGTTATTTGAGAGTTATCATTTATAAACTCCCGGATAAAGATTTCTGGTTTGTAGCCTTTTTCTATTCCCATTATCATAATCATTGGATCTGTATTCTGAAGGTCTTTTGTTTGTAAATTTTCCTGCTTTTTAATGATTTCTTGAAGTCTTTTCTGCTGATCTTCATTGTGACATTCCAATATAACTGCGCCACTCTGTAAATGCCGAACATTTTTGAAAGTTTCGTTTAGACCCATTTCATTTATTTTCTTTTTCACTTCTTTCACAATGTTCACAACTTCAGCTGGATCCTTCGATTTTATCAATATTTCATGTTTTCTAGATTTTTCTGGTGTTTTCCAACCCTCCTTTGGGATTTCTTCTCGTTCTTTATTTATTATTTTTGCAATGGTGCTGTACGTTTTTGGAAGTTCTTTTTCCGTTTTTTCTGTATTATTTTCCGGCAAATTAGTTATATTTGTGGTATTTTGTTTTGGACATTCCTCTTTACGATGATAATTTGCCTCGGAGAGGATAGATTCCTTTATTTCTAGTGTTCCTACTTTGTAGATAAGTTTGGTAACAGCCCCATGTAGTTTAAAACTAGCTTTTCTCATTTCCACCAGATCTTTCTTTTCAAATTTATCTTGTTCTGAAAAATTGTTTATAGTTCCAAGGGCCTTTAAAATAGTTTCAATCATATCATTTGTACTATTTTCAGGTGAATTTACTTGTTGAATGTCTTTGGGATTTTCGTTGTCTTTCAACTGGGTTTCATTTTGAAAGTTGTCTGTATGTTTAGGTATTTTTTTGCGATCTTGAAATGCGGATGGGCTTGTTTCGGATCTTTGTCTTTTTAATCTACTGAAGTCATCAGTAATGGTATTTTTCGGAGGTGTTCTTTCCATTACCATTTTTGGATGAAAAACTTCCGCATAATCATTATTGGTATTTTCTAATGAAATATTTTTCTTAGTTATGTCGTCGTCACTGGCCTCAGAAATAATTTTATCGGAATTTTTTATCACATGAGTATGATGTTTACCTTCAAAACCAATAATTTTGTTTACTTCGGATCTTGATAAGAATGCGGAATCCAATGAAAAACTTCTTGTTATTGCTCCCTTTGTTAAACTAAGTGCATCTTTTTGTTGCAAATTATTCTCTCTACCGCCACTATTATCACCCATACTTTTTCCTACACTTTTTGTACATAAAACTTATAAAAAATTCGCAAATAATCAGAACCAAAAACACACGTCTACTCACTACTAACGCTCGATTATATTCGTTGTCTCCCCCTTTAAAAATAGGAATAACTACTGCCAGTTTAAGTCTGTCCGGAAAGATTCCCGAGACAAACGATTCATTTATACAGTCAGCGAGTGCAGTAAGCGCTTCATCATCTTCATGTTTGAAGATTTTCAGATAAGTATAATATCATGGCAATATTGTCATATATAATATCCAGAGATAAATACTATATAAACTGTCGAGAATGGAATCTCAGTTTAAATTTTGTTGTCAACAAAATTGAGCCAAGCCAGCGCAATCTACCATATTGGAAACTCACTATTTACTGGTTTTTCATCGACGCTACAGACACCTACTTTACATAGGGCTTGAAGGCATTTTTATGATAGATGGCGCCCTGTTCGCGCATTACAGTCGGTCTGCTCAAATTTGTTTATTCTAGACTTTGGGACATTAATGTTTGCTTAAATTAATTGATGTTTTATTAATTAGATCAAAATACAGTTCCTTTATCGATGGTTTTCAGGATATCCTTAACATATTTATTCAAAGTTCTGATTGATGTTTAATTGAACCTGTCATTAATCTAATCAACAAAGATAAAATAGTTATTTTCCTAACAAGTGCGCAAAGTGTTACTTTTCCGCACGCAAACACAGTTATACGAACGACGCGCAGCGGAGTTCGGATGAGTGTTTGCGTGCGGAAAAGAAACTTTGCGCACGTGTTAGGAACAAAATTTTTCCTACGAGCCTCATATCAGGTAGGTAACAACAAAAATTTAAAAAAAAAACGATAATTTGTTCAATTATTTTCAATTAACCTGAAGCGAAACTATTCATTTATCAAAAAATTACATAACAAAAAAACAGGAAATTGAAATCCTCGTCAGAGCTGTTCATCTTAAAGCGTTTAAATTTGATGCGAAAGAAGTTTGTAGATTCTTACATGTAAATTGAGAACACAAATCTGACAATGTGTCAAAGCTTATTATATTCAGTGTTTGTATAGATGTTGGCTGATACCTATAGAAACAGAGGAAAAATTTGTCATCATGTGTCAAAGTCGACAGGTGCTTGACAATTATTTTTACTTTTCGGCACTCAGTGCGGATAAGGCCCGTATCCGCACTGAGTGCGGAAAAGTGTAACTTTGAGAACGATAATGCGTGCGGAAAAGTACTACTTTGCGCACGCTCGTAGGAAATAGTTATTTTCCTAACAAGTGCGCAAAGTGTTACTTTTCCGCACGCAAACACAGTTATACGAACGACGCGAAGCGGAGTTCGGATACGTGTTTGCGTGCGGAAAAGACACTTTGCGCACGTGTTAGGAACAAAATTTTTCCTACGAGCTTCATATCAGGTAGGTAACAACAAAAATTTAAAAAAAAAAACGATAATTTGTTTAATTATTTTTAATTAACTTGAAGGGAACCTATGCATTTATCAAAAAATTACATAACAAAAAAAAAATATAACAGAAAATCATCGTCAGAGCTCTTCATCTTAAAGCGTTTAATGGCGATTTCCATTTGTCATCAGTGCCGCACTGAGTGCATCCGCATCTTTTTCTAAAAGCATGTAACATGTAAGGATAAGGATACATTTTTTTGCCCTGTTTCGACAAATGGAAAATGCTATAAATTTGATGAGATAGTTTGTAGATGCATATATATAGAAAACAAATCTGACAATGTGTTGAAGTTAATTAAATTTGGTGTTTGTAGGTATAGATGTTAGCTGGAACAGGAACAGAGGAAAAATTTGTCATCATGTGTCAAAGTCGACAGGTGTACTTATTGTTGCTTGACAATTATTTTTACTTTTCGGCACTCAGTGCGGATAAGGCCTGTATCCGCACTGAGTGCGGAAAAGTGCAACTTTGAGAACCGAAATGCGTGCGGAAAAGTACTACTTTGCGCACGCTCGTAGGAAAATAGATTTTCCAATCTATAAAGTTTGAAGGTCTTCGTGAAACACACAAAACCACTTTGAAATCACTCAGAAACACTTGACAACACAAAGAAAGACGAAATGCAAGACCGGCGAACGAAAAACATGAATTATTAGTTATGATCAAATGAATATTTTGGCATATTGTCATATGTTGACATGTCAATCTCATGTCAATGTTATTGACATCGGACGTGTTCTTGATGTGCTGGTATTTTACAATTCTGTTGTCAGCGACATCTAGAAAAACGGAATAGTATATTACATGTATGTATACTATTTTATTTACAATCATTCGAATTTTGAAATTTTGGTTTGAATTAAAACTAAAAAATACAATAATTAACAATTTCATTTACTTTCGGCCCACGGGTCGAAAGTTTACTTTCGACCCGTGTGCCGAAAGTAAAAGTAAAAAAATACAATAAATTTTAAATATTTCATTTACTTTCGGCCCACGGGTCGAAAGTAAACTTTCGACCCGTGGGCCGAAAGTAAAAGTCAAAAAAGTGACATTTTCGAACTTTTTAAAAGTCAGTAAAGTCAACATTACATGTATGATTGTAAATAAAAGAGTTATTATGTGGTTTATTACTGGCAATAAGAGATCGCAGGGCCTGATAATATCACAAGAGAAAAAAAATTGTCGGCAAAATTTTCGAAAGGTATGAAAGTTTGTTGCTTGGCAATTTGCCAAAAAGCAACAAACTTGAATAAAACCTTGAGAACAATTTTGCCTACACAATTTTTTCTCGAGTGGTATTCGTCATGACTATTTGGGCACTTTCCAAATTTCACCGATAAATTGACCGGTTAAATAAACCGGTAGCTGTCAAAAAATTCCGGTCAAAGTTAGGTGTAAGTCCAGTTACAAGATTTTTCTGATGCATTTTGGAACGCTTTGGTGTGTTAAAGTTTGGTTATGACGGTTGTGTTGCGACAATTTAACGAACGACTGCCGATAGTGCCCATTCAAAGCAATTGATGTACGTCAAAAAAAAAGTGTCAAAAAATCTCCAACCGAAAAAACCGACAAAAATTCCCGGTGAATCCGGTGCCTCACCGGTTTCAAACAACTGATCACTCCGGTCAATTTTGGAACGGACGATCTGGTTCAACGGGTAAAAAGTTGATACATTTTGGAACGGTTTGGTAAGTGAACTATTAAACCGGTATCGCACCGGTTCAGAAACCGGTGAATTTTGGAAAGTGCCCTTTCACGTAAGATTTTGAAAATAAATAGAATGGAAAATTATTAATAAAAACTTCAAATTAAAAATACCAGTTTGACAATGTCAAAAGATGGTCACTGAAATACCATGTTGTTGGTATTGTCCAGGTAGCATTATTAATTGTCAGGTGAATACCGAATTTATTGCTGGTGTAATACACTCTAGTGAAATAGTCATATATAATATCACAAAAGAAAAAAATTTGTAGACAAAATTTTCGAAAGGTATGAAAGTTTGTTGCTTGGCAATTTCGCGAATGACATTTTTGACAAAATCACGAGCCGTCAGGCGAGTTTCGTCACTAGTGACCAAAATGAATGATTAGGATTTTACATGTTAAATACATTCTTTCAATCCAATTATAATTTAATTCTCTGAAGCACAATGAAAAAACAAATACGTAGTTCATCACACAAAATTACCTAGAACTGAGAACTTTTGATAGATGGCGCCTTGATTCATTCACGTTTTTAAGCGCCATCTATCAAAATCAAACCAAGTAGGAACCCTTGTGAGAAAAACATAAGTTGAACACCAAAAATCAAAACATGGTCATTGAAAAAGTATAGTGTTCTACTCGTTGAAAATAATTTTTTGCAACTTGAAAACATTATCAAACTCTGGCTTCACGTCGTCGTTTGGTAAAAAAAATGCTGTTCTCGTCGCTCGTTAAACAATATACTAAGTAAATTGTAAATGTTGAATACAAAAACTTATGATTTGTTCAATCGCTTAATAATTATTGACGAGTCCTTTTTATCTGGGCTACACAAAAATGCCAAGGATTTTTTTAAAAATCAACAAACAACAATAAAAACTTTACTAAACCATTAAGTTTACATTGTTATTTGGTAATTTTAATAAAATCCTCAGATTAACTAAATAAAGAAACCCGTATAATTAACTAAATTAATAAATCCGTAGAATTAACTAAATAAAGAAAAAAAGATCCGATCATATTTTTCCCAAGAAAAGATCATCAAAAAACAACGCACACAACAAATATGACTGAAAGTTTCAACAGCACCCTTTCCCGCTTGTCCGTCTTCTCGTAAAAACAATAAAATTTGCGTACGTTCTGTATATCCTGCAGCTCAATTTCCGCCTATATTTCGCTATCTAAACCTATGACCAAGTGCGGTGCGGGGAGATGGGAAGGGAACAGCGGCGAGCACAGAACTCGAAAGCGGCCCAGCTATGTTATGTTGTACGCGAAAATCGTATTATTAACTTGCCATGCTTGGCCGACTGTAGCGTACAGACGGGGCAGGTCGGGCGTCGTCGCGTCGCACGAAGGCCTACTATACTAGCATGCCCGGCCGAAAATATACCGTTTCAATAATTTTAGTGGGTTTAACTTTTACTTGAAAAAATATAAAATAATCAAACAACTAGTTAAGTAATTATGAAAATTTTGGGGGTTCTGCAGCACTGCAGCCCTTATGCACCAGCCAACCCTGAAGTCTCTTGAAGGGGGTGTGACCCAAAAATGAAAGTTTTAGTGCAAAAAAATCTAAGAATAAGTATTTAAACCGCATCTTGCTACGATGGTCCGTTTTCGAGTTAGGGCAGTTTGAAGTTACAACTAGGTGTTTGTGACGTCACACTGGATTATCAGGAAAATTATTAACACATGTAAGAGTATTCCAAAACAAAAGACAATTATCTCTTAGAGCGAATTGCAACCACTCAAAGTATAGGGTACGGTTCATTGGTGACTGAACGAACAGAAGACTGCGATTTCGGCGGTTGTGACATCACAAGCTCCTGCATAATTTATCTTCGCAAGGAATTTTCTCAAAGACTATTTTGAAGATAGGACTGCGGTTTTCACGAGAGATCTTAGAATTTTTTGCTTGATTTAAGTAGCTTAAGTCGTTTTTTAGGGTCCCACCCCTTTTTCAATGCTGAGTCTGACATTTTCTTCTGTCAGTTTAGGAAAGACGAA
This sequence comes from Ceutorhynchus assimilis, assembly GCA_917834065.1. NCBI lineage: Eukaryota > Metazoa > Arthropoda > Insecta > Coleoptera > Curculionidae > Ceutorhynchus > Ceutorhynchus assimilis. The sequence goes on from OU892282.1 coordinate 14,974,845, forward strand.
ATTTCCCTCATAACAAATGTTTTCAACACTGGTGTAGATTTCTGAAAAACTGAACTAAAGTATTGAGCAAAGGCATCTGCTATACACTATGGTTCACTAAAACTAACATTGTTAAAATTCATTACATAAGGGATACAATTAATTGTTTTTACTTTTCCCTTTAACATATGACCAAAAACTGCTAGGATCTAAATTTATGTTGTTTCCAATTTTTTGTTGATATGACTTAAATTCAGCTTTAGTCTGGTGTTTAATAGATTCCTGTATTCAGTGACTTGCAAATCTGTTGCATTCCCTGAATTACACAGTTTATGTAACTTGTTTTTTTTCCTAATGTCCCTAACTAATTCAACTGAGAAGTAGACTGGATACTTACGGCCACTACTTGCCTTGTCAGGCTTTTTCGGGATAGCTTGGTCTATACATTTATATAAAGTATCATAAAAAATCTCCACACATTCATCACAATCAGATACACTGTACATATTAGACCAATCTGCTGAGTTTAACAGATGATAAAGCATGGAAAATTGCCATTTGCGTAATCATAATAAAAGCTTTTGTTTATGTTGTTATTTTCATCAGACTGGGTACCACTACCATGCAATATCATTAACATATTTAGTGCCGGGTGATAAATATCTTTACAGACTAGAGGATTTCGTGAATATTTACAAAATTCATATTACTGAAAATAAGATCTAACGACCTTTCCTTACAGTTAAATATAGTATTAATTTGTGTCAGACTAAGTAACTCTAGGAACTGATAGATAAGGTAGGTCTTTTCATAGGCTTTCATGGAAAAATTTGGCACATTGAAGTCACCCATAAGAGTAAAATCTATATTCCCAGAAAGAAATGGCTTAAATGCATCAAACACACTCTCATATACACATAAATTACTGTTAGGTGGAATATATATACAGGACTAATAAAAAATATTCTTCTTATACCGAGTCTTATACTTAATCTTTAAAAGCAGGCAGTCTATACTTCTATCACATTCAATATCAATAACTTCTACAGCAAAATGTACCTTTGTAGCGATAAGTACTCCACCTCCCATCGACTTATCATTATTTTGGACCTTTCTAAAGACACTGTATTCTCCATTGAATAACTCAGAGTTCTCAATCCCATTAGTTAGCCATGTTTCGGTTAACACAATTATGTCATAATCTTCAGTGACCATACTGGCAAAAAATCATGGGTTTTTGTATGAAGACCCCTTACAGTCTGGTAGTAGAAACTTATCTGGTGGTTTCTTCTAGAGGATCTGTCGGTTGCGTCAGCGTCCTCTTGTTTCGGAAAAAAATGAGAAACGAGCGCCACACTTCTCTGTTCCAGGCTTTCTTTAATTCTGGTAATGGTAACTTTCATGGAGCTGTAAAGATCTGGATATTTAGACTCATGATTTTCAAACTGAATTCCAGAGAATTCACTCTGAAGGATGGCTTGCAAGTCTTCCGGCTTGGTGGAAGGTGCCAAACGTGTTATATGCAAAGATACATACTTGGGAACTGTTTAATGTTGAAATTAAAAAAAATCATAATTCATGTTATTTTATTATTTCAGATCTAAAGCTTCAGCCACAAAAAGTGTGACTAAATCTAATGACAAATCGGATGCTGCTCAAATTGTCATTTCAAGCTCAAACTCTCCCAATAATTCAGAAGCTTCAACTGGTATTGAAAATGCAACACCTAAAAAAACAAATCCTAAAAAGAAAAAAAAGGTCAAAGGCAGAGGTAATTTAAACTACTATAGGTATAAAGTGAAACATAACTATTATGTAATAATAATTTCTAGAACGACCAGTGGAAGAGTTTATTGATTTGGTCAAACCAAAACGCAACAGATGCCTCAACACTTACTGTGCTGAACAATGTGCACAGCACATTTCCGCTCCCGACTTTTGCTTTTCATATTTCAGAGTGAAAAAGTCTAAAAGCAAAGATCAGAAGGAAGAAATTTGTATGGATTGTTATAATCAAGCTATAATCCCATTCGATAAACTCGCAACAAATTTGACAAAAGGTAACATATTAGCATTAGATACATAACTATGTAAGATATATTTTTTTAATGCCTATAAAAATTTAGGCGAAATCCTCTATAAGGTAAATATGCCTATAATCAATGACACAATGCACATATTTGATTCTGATGAAGAAAATGAACAAGTAGATAAACAGGAATATCTTAATGAAGAAAATACAGCTTTTTTCAATGATAATATTGATGCGGTTTTGGAGGAACTTACTACTCGTTTAAATATGGCGTCGCTGCTGGAAAATAATCAAAATTATTTGAAGGAGAAGGCCCAAGAAAATCAAGGTATTTCATCACGCTCAACTTAGAATGTACAGAAAAATAATGCAGTTTGTAAAATTTTACATTTTTTTTTTTCATTTTTAGAAGTAGTCCAAAAAATGAAAATTGAGATTGATACATTGAGAGCCAGTTTTGATGCAATACAACTAGGTGTATACAAAGCCTTTGCGCCAGATTTTCAAAATTTGAAAGGAATAACGATTTTGGATGATTATTCTAAGAGTCATGCTGTGCAAATACTTCCAGGTAAGATATCTATTCATTATTTTAATCAATTGATCAATCAAAATATGCTTTATGTCCGATTGACAAATCGTGCTATTTTTTATAGAACAGTTTTGCGTCAATAAAGTAGCATTTTATTTTACTGTAAAATAAAGTGCTACTTTATTGCCTACCTGACAACCTGCCAAGGTGAAACAGGTATACTCGAATTTCAATTTTTTCAATTTTTAATAAAAACTAGTCGCAATCGTACATAATAGTACATTAAAATACAAGTTTCATAAGACGTCATTTTACCGCACGAGCCCTATATTAGAAAACGAGCCGGAGGCGTGTTTTTTCAAGGGCGAGTGCGATAATAGTACATTAAAATACAAGTTTCATAAGACGTCATTTTATCGCACGAGCCCTATATTAGAAAACGAGCCGGAGGCGAGTTTTCTAAAGGGCGAGTGCGATAAAATGTCTTATGAAACGAATATTTTATACTATTTTTTCTATTTTGGTATTGTTTAATTAAAAAAAAACAAATTTTTCTTGGAAACTTTATTCTCATATTTCCTGATTTCATGTTTAGGTTGGTAACATTACATGCCAAATATAGAAATCTTCTTTTTTATTTTTATTTTTACCATAATAAAATCGCAAATGACAGTTCGATGGCCATCAGTCAGCCAGTGTTACAAACTTCCGATAAGTAAAAAAGGAGTGTCACAAAGAGCTTCTTTTCGAAACTACTTTTAGTGTCGAAAAGACTTCGATATGGAACCAAAATAGAAAAAATGTCTTATGAATTGAATATTTTATACTATTTTTTTCTATTTTGGTATTGTTTAATTGAAAAAAAAAAAAATTTTTGGAAATTTTATTCTCATATTTCCTGATTTCATATGTTTAGGTTGGTAACACTGCATGCCAAATATAGAAATCTGCTATTATAAAATCGCGAATGACAGTTCGATGGCCATCAGTCAGCCAGTGTAACCAACCTCCGATAAGTAAAAAAGGAGTGTCACAAAGAGCTTCTATTCGAAACTAAAATCTGTTTTTTTTTTAAAGATAATTCCCCAAGTCAAAAATTTAGTAACTATGTTGGCAACACAAGCCTTTTCTACATGAAAAATTTGATAGCATTGACAATTTTACATTGTATTGCCAACCTAATGTCAGTTTGACTTTTATCTTAAAAAAAAAACGCACTTTATGTACTTTTAGTGTCGCAAAGACTTCGATATGACACCAAAATAGAAAAAATCATGTATGTAACGCTTACATAAACAGGCTCTATTGACTCATTATATAGCCTCACTTGCAAGCTGGCTCGGCCATAAAATTATTCATACAATAAAGCCTTATTTTATGTACTCTTTATATAAATAGCTATTATTGCTTAAAGACACGTCTCATTAACAAAGCTAATAAAATAGATATACTGGGTGTTCAGGACCAGATAAAATTCAAAATTTCTGGTACAAGCAGCTCACATTCACACACAAAGCACTAACCAGAAAAATAAGTAAAAGCATCTGTCACCCAAAGACATTCCCAAAATCCCTAACACAGGGCAATACATATTATATTAAACCGAAAAACGCAGACACAAAGAATGCAGTTAACTATATACAGACCAATAACATGCTTACCTACACTATGCAAAATAATTACCACTACCATATGTAAAAAAATAGAAAAACATCTAGCGCAATATAACATACTCATAGAGAAACAAAAAGGATGCAGAAAATTCAGCCAAGGATGTAAAGAGCAATTAATAATAGACTCGGTTATTTTAAAACTAACCGAAGAAGAACGCAGAAATTTACACACATGCTACATAGACTATGTGTTGGCTTTTGATTCCGTACCTCATAGCTGGCTAATACAAATCTTAGACACCTACAGAGTAGATACAAAGCTCAAACAATTCCTGTCAGAAATAATGAAAACCTGGAGAACTAAAATTACAATAACATTAGAATCAGAAACCTTGCAGATAGATGAACTTATACATCCGACGAGGTATCTTCAAAGGTGATCCACTAAGTGCCTTATGGTTCTGTATGTGCCTAAATCCACTCTCTAACACACTAAATGACTCCCAATACGGCTTTAACTTAAAAAAATAGAAAAATAGCACAACATAGAATAAACTACCTCCTATATTAGTAGAGTGCCGCGAGGCTCGTATCTTGTCACCCCATAGGCACTTTTTGGCTAACAAGGTTTGACTTTGGAAATGAATTAAGGACATTTCGTAGATTACTGATCCACTTCTCTTCACAAATTCGTCCAAGCCCTAAGGTCACAAATCATTTTTTTTTAACCAAGAGCATCTCGGAATTCAGCCCAAAATTCCATACATCTTGGCAAAAAATTATTAAATTTCCCCTACAAATTATATTTTTAAATAATTATTGAAATTTTAAATTAACATTAACCGAAGACAAAAGTCAAATTATCTCCGTTTCATAACGCTAGAAAAGTGATAATTTTTATTGTCATTTTGTGTTAAACCTGTGATATCTCGAAAACTATTCCAGATATCAAGAAAATTTACTCTTGATAAAATAAGCGCCATGATCTTATTCTCCGAGTGTTCTTAATATAGATAATAAGTTCCCAGTCTTTTCGCGCCTATTTGTACTTGAGTTTGATGTTTTTTTATAAAAGTTGTAACTGCGAATTTTTGTTGTTTGAACATTCTACATATATGTAATAAAACTCAGTTCTGAAAGGCATTTAATTAATATTGACGTGTTAGTTTGTGGCCAGCTAATAAGGGTAATTTATTATTTCATTTACTTGAGGTTAACAACTCACCAATAATAAATTTTTTAGATTCAATAGATCCTACTTCTTATTGCGAAAGTAACTCGGACAGTAAGTAGTAACTGTGAACTTGACGCCAAAATTAAATTTAAATCTAAAAAGCATGACAAAGTTTGTATTTTTTGTAAATTCTATAGGATAATCTGAATTCAGGCAGTGATTGCAATATTCTCCTGCAGCTAAATTTTCATATTTCTTAAAGTTTTTCCTACTGAAAATCCTTCGCTTTTTTTTTGTTATTAACAACCGTTAGATTAGCTAGCAAAGCTTCGTGATCAGATAAGCCCGACGGTATGACTTTACAGTGCAGCTCATCTACACTGAAGTTGCTACACACATAGTCGATGGTTGTAGATGACTGATTAGTAATGCGTGTTGGCTCATTTACGAAGATTTTAAGATTAAAGGACTGTAGTAGATTAACAAGTGCTTTTGTGTCTCAAGATTCAATGTCTGTAAAATTAATATTCAAGTCACCGGCCAGAATAATTTTTGAAGACAATGGAAATTTAGCCCTTGTATGAAACCTAGTGAAAACTCAAAATGATTCTCTATGATTAAATCGTTATGTTGGTCAATGGGTTGTATGATATTGGCTTCTAGAAAATTGCAGTGAGCCATAATTACTGTACCTCCATACCCCTTTTCTCTACAATTTATTGACACAGTTCTATAATTTGGAATATAGCAAAATTCAGCCTCTGTTAGCCAGTGTTCTGTTAGAAAAATAAATGAAGGCATATGTTAGTTCTCCAACAAAACAAAGAGTTCGTCAGATTTATTTCTCAAAGATTGTATACCGGGTGTCCCACTAAGGCCGACCAGGTACAATATTATGGAAACCATAGACCTTACGTAACTTGAAAACGAATGCAAATATTGAATTGCGGTTTACACCAAAATGCAGATATTTTTTCGCTCTTTGAACACAGCAATAAAAAAATAATATCATGCCATTTGGATTTTTCAAGAAAATATGAAAAAACTGGATCTTCGTTCAACAGCGCTCTCTAGAAGACGCGATGGCAAATATCGACCCCAAACGATGTTGTGTTCTTGATAACAATGAAATTCTCTTTCGAATAAGCCCAAATTCAATGAGTTTGTATAAGGAGTATGGAAGATACAGCAATTTTTGAAAATATTTTTTTCACCAGCTTCCCCCACTCTTATTAGTGAAGATACGAAAAAAGCCTAATGACCAAACTTGCCTGAAAATTAATAAATTTTTGATTTCTGTTCAGTTTTCCATTAACGTCCAGGAGTAAGTTTTCTTGATATCTGGGATAGTTTTCAAGATATCGCAGGTTTAACACAAAATGATTGTAAAAATGATCACTCTTTCGACGTTATGAAACGGAGATAATTTGACTTTTATCTTCGGTTAACCCATAAGTGCCAATGTTAATTTAAATTTTTAATATTTAATTAGAAATATAATATGCACTGGAAATTTAATAATTTTTTGCCAAAATGTACGGAAATTTGGGCCTAATTGCGGGATGCTCTTAGTTAAAAAACTTTGATTTGCGACCTTAGGGCTTGGACGAATATGGGACGACAAGTGGATCAGTAATCTACAAAATATCCCTAATTCATTTCCAACCCTGTTAGCCAAAAAGTCCCAAAGGAAACAGAAACTAAGCCACTTTTACGCGCCATGGCACTCTACTATAAGAAAAACTATGCATTTTTTGTATTTAAAATTTTTACCTATTCTCAACTGCCTTGGCAAGAGGAGTAGATATTGATGTCTAAAGTTTTTTCCCACTGGTATGCCTGTTCCATTTGGTACAAAAAAAGTTTTGCTAAGATGAAGATGAAGGCTTAATACTGTCCCTTCAGAAGCTGCTCTGATAACATGTCTTGTCGGTTTTTGGTGCTGTTGCTTTAAGCCAGGGACACATCTATCATGCATTCTTCCGATCCGACTCCGATCATACAATCAAGGTCCTTATTCTTGGAACAGGGGAGCAGCGGAACACTCGTTCTCCTGGGAACGCTGCTTCCTGTTGTCCAAGAATAAGAACCCTCATTGTATGATCGGAGTCGGATCAGAAGGATGCATGATAGATGTGTCCCGGGCTTTATCGTGATTATGCCTTACAAAACCAACAACTCATAAGGGTCAAAGATCTCTATAGTCTGGCAAGTGGGGAAAGAAAAGTGGGTCGTAGCCTAATAAGAACATTCACTGTCGTCTCCTGTCTCATGGACAACCATATTGTTGCATTCAGTGGTTCCGAAAACACTGAACTAATCAATAAAGTAGTTTGAAATAAAGTTCGAGTGAAAATACTAGGTCTGTTTGTTTCAAGAACCTATTTTTTTTGCAGACGACGATATTTCCACATTACTAAGCTCCAACAAAAAAACTTATGGCGGGAATCCGAAGTCTAGAACGCCTACAGCTGGAGGTGCTGGTTCTAAAATCATAGGTAAACCAACAACTACAGCTTCTGACCTATCCGAGGCAGCGCCTAAAGATTTGCCTACTAGTATGATTTTAGACAAGCCAGAATTGAAAATTGGTTAGTATTTATTTGAAAAGGAAACCCAATTATTTACTTTTTTTTCTGCAGACAATTTATATTATATTGCCAGAGAGAACGCCATCCAAGGCTCCTGGATCAAAGCTCGTCTATTGGAATTGTTTGGACCAGGTGATAAATACAAGGATCATACATTCACGGCACCTCATTATAGGCTCGTGGAACTTAAGCAGCAAAAAGAAAGGCTTATTGATGGAAAATTATTGGCTTATATGCAATCCTGTGGATCCCGTTTAGTGGTGGGGACCAGAGTCATTGCAAAATTCAAGGAACTTAATAATTCAGCTCAGAAACAACCAAAATCTGATCCCTATTATGCCGGTGTTGTGGGTGAACATCCTTGTAAATCAAATGCATACAGGTAATAGTATATTACAATCCGAGACGGGAAATTAGCTATTACTGTCGAGAAATTTTATAGTTTATCGAGACGCGTAGCGTCGAGATAAACTATATCTCGAGACAGTAATTAAATTTCCTGTCGAGCATAGTATACTATTTTATTTTTAACCATAATTTTTGCCAATTTAAATCAGAAATTGAATTGAATGTGAACGTAGCTTCATGGTATTTGCTTAAATTTTATGTCATTGTCATCAATTTTCAAAAAATTTGACAATACCTGCCACATAAATATAATAAAGAGAGGACGGGAAACGAGGACGGGAAGTGGAGCAGGGAAATGAAAAGACAGTAAAGTGACATTTTCAAATTTTTAAAAATTCTGTAATATCAACATCACATATATGGTTAAAAATAAAAACATATTGTTAGTTTGAATATTGTTACATCCTGATTATGGTATATTGAAACGTTGTCAATGTCAAAAATCAGTCCCACCATTTTGTTTCCCCCACGATACCATGTAACTTTTGTTTGAACTTTTTTTTCAAAAACACCGTTTTCAAGATATTAGACTGTCTCAAGTTAAATGGACCGCACCCTGTATATTATTTAATTGAAATCCCCATCCAATAGAACAAACGCTAAGATTTTGCAGATTTTTATCGCATTATCCCATAATCCTTATACAGGGTGTTCCGAAATTATTGCACCAAATTTTTATGCCATATTTGACGTCCAAAATAGGCCCTAGTTTCCTATAAAAACATATGTCCGGAAACGCTTTCTTTCCAAGATACAAGGTGTTCAAAATGGTTTTTCATTTATTTACTTGAAAACGATGCATCTTTCAGAAAAAGTGAGGAGATCAATTTTGTTCAAAATTGAATGGGGATTTCAAAAATGATTCTTATTTTAGGAAAAAGTAGTGGCGCACCATTTTTTTCTTAGAAAATATTCCATACAAATCCAGTATGGACGTCTCAGGTAATTTTAAAAAAAGATAATTCCACATCAAAAAATGTCTTTTACTGCTTGAAAGCACTGAAAGCAGTGTAGAAAATTTCAATGAAACATCTAGAGTGGTTTGAAAATTATGATAAAAAAAATTGTTTTTTTTTTCTAAAGCAGGACGCGCACTGAATCGACTCGGACCGGTCGACTCGGCGAAGAGCATTCGGTAGTTTTTGATACTCATGCAATTAAATGAGACTCCGCGCACGGCATCGGACTCGTCGACTCGACGTGGTCGACTCGAGTCTCATTTAATTGCATGAGTATCAAAAACTACCGAATGCTCTTCGCCGAGTCGACCGGTCCGAGTCGATTCAGTGCGCGTCCTGCTTTAGAATTGCAGCATCCTGTATCTCGGAAAGGAAGCGTTTCCGGACATATGTGTATACAGGAAACTAGAGCTTATTTTCGATGTAGAATACTCCATAAAAATTTGATGCATTAATTTCGGAACACCCTGTTTAATTTTTTTTTTCAATTTTGACCGACCAGATTACCAGATAATGATATTAACCTTGTCGCGCACTGCTGTTTGTCGGCAAGGCGCAGTAAGCACGGCGCCCACTGCGACATGCTTCGCCTTGTACTTCAAATTTCAACGCACGCCCCTGGCGATACCGCCGTCTTTTGACTTTGAACGAAAACTTCGAATTTCATCCCCACACATGCGAGAACATAAACATTTCCAAAAAACTCTTGAATTCCTAAGAAATTGATTTATTTTTCTCGCTATTTTTCTTGGTATTTTGTTAGTATTTCGCCAACGTTTTAGAATTACATAAATCTATCACGAATTTTCAATGCTGACAATTGACAACACTGTCAAATGCAAACTGTGACGTAGTGCGGATAACTCAGGTATCTAATGTCTGCCCAGCGACTCTGTGTCTACGGGGCAACGGTAAGGGGAATGCAGTTGTAAAAAAAAAATGGCTGATTTCATTCATAAAATACCCAGCTGTGTGCGAAACTTTTTGGAAGTGTTGTCATATTGCAACTCGTATACGAAAATCGACAATGACCAAACCTCCGCCACTGGATATTTCAATATAAATCGATATTCCAAGATGGGAGGATAAAATGACGTAAGCCCTGGCCAATAGCGAGATATAAGGTGACGTTAACCCATTGACAACCGCATGGTTCCTCCTGGCAACGGTAATCATGCCAAAAACTCCACCAATCAGGTTCATCCAGGCCGGATGCTTGCCAAATTGTCAAAAGCTGATGGTATCTTTAGAAAATGTTTATTTTTACAATAAATCAAATTGAAGAAATCAGGATTAAAATAAGAATAGATCTAACAACCACGTTAAAATATTTAGCGTTTTATTATTTTTATCAATATTTTGTTATTAAAACATGGATTTTCAAAAAAACTATACTTCATGCCTAGTATTTTCGCTTTTTTTATAATTAAACGTGACAACATGGCACATTTATGTCCGAATTCCTTCCGTAGACTCGGATCCGCTGGGCAAACAATAGGTACATATTTTTATTTTGAGAGTTTTTCCCTTTTATCTATTTTCTCAGAAAGGTCTATGAATTTTTGAAAAGTAAGAATGCAGAAAATTCTATTTTTAGTTGCTTCAACCAAATATACCAATTTCAAAAATTTGTAAAAGAGCCCATTGCACCCCCAAATAAAGGCAAAAATGGGTGCTTTGCCGCCTAGCCGTACATAAATAACTAATTCTGAATTCTCAAGTTCTGAGCCAAACAAATCTAAACTTTTGTCTTTACAGGTACTTGATATTCTTTGACATTGGTTATTCCCAGTACATCCCATTCAAAGGCGTCAACCTTGTCTACGCATCAAGCCCTAACGTTTGGGACGATGTGTTGGATGAAGCCAGAACATTTATAAAAAAATATTTAGAGAGTCAAGATAGGCCAATGGTTAAACTCAGTCTTGGACAAACTGTGAAAGTGGAGTATAAAGGTAGGTCAAATGTAATTTACTAATTCTTGGGAGAAAACAATAGGCTCCTTGCATAAAATTTTTTTATTGCTGATTTCGATAGTCCATGAAAAATAAGTCAACACGTATTTTTTCTTTTGCTTCTTAGTCAAAAATTGACAAAGATACAACACTATGAAATCTGCCTATGACGTCACTTATCTAATAAATAAGTGACGTTGCACATGCTCAGTATATCTATATATACAAAACTTAATATTTGAATAACTTCCGGAATAATCATATTTGGGCGAAATGAAAAAAAAGTAACGATTTTTTTTCGATTTCCTACAGTTTACTATAAACAATAATCAATTTAATTTTCCATGCAGGTACCCTATTATATCCTTATTGCACCTGTGTTTATAAAAGGAGTGAATGAAAGTTGAAGAAGAGAATTGGGGCTGATTGTAAACACGTAGAAGCTTTAATAGTTATTTATCTATCTATAACGCCTGCTTATAATACCGTGAGGTGTTTTTGTTGTTGTTGTTTTATTAATTTGCACTTTACCCTAAGCAGCCACTGAATGTCCGACCGAAAATAATTTTCGGTCTGGCCAGGATTCGAACCCGGTCTACTATCAACGTTTCTTATGTAGTCGAGTGCGTTAACCCACACGACCACCGTTGCTTTGCCTTATGAGATGTTTATAGATATATTAAATTGTTCCGTTTCTAGGTACAGGTACATGTCAAAACAAAAGAATATTCCGTCACACAAGTTTAACTGATTTTGTTTGATACTTAATTGATGAAAAAACATTGTGTTGAGTAGAAAATAAAGCATTGTATGCACCACGGGGATTTTTAGATTATAATGCCTCTCAGGCGAAATATATCCCTCGGGTCAGAAGCCCTCGGGCTAGTTTCTCCTTCAGGCATTAGATTCCACATAATCCCCTTGGTACATAAATAGCTATTATATCCTACTGAACTATTATAATCATATAATGCCTTGGTTACGATAATCATAAACAGGGTCTTAACTCCCGCGCGGGAGTTAACATTTCATAACACCCGCTTTTACCTTGGATAGGTGCAACTTTGAGAAAAAATAGAAATTTTGGTTTATGGTTTATTTATTTATGAAAATGGACAAAATACAGTAAATTTAGTAGGAAATAAAACTATCTCTGTACCACGGGAATTATCAGGTGTGAATAACAACAGGCAATTGGTGACCCTCAAGCCAAAGGCAGGGGAAGGTATTGGGAAAGGAATGTTTGAACCTTGGCCACATAACTACAATAATTAGTAACTGTGAAAGCATCACTAAATTTGTATACTTAAACAAAGGTATCCAAGAAAAAAAGGTTGGTCAAGGTGGGTATACCCTCACAAACAAACAACACTAATTCCTAACACCCGCACCACAAGCAATCCTTTCTTCTGACAAAAAAAAAAAACAATAATTAGGGTTTTGGTAGGGGACCTCGAAAACGGCTTTTTTTTTTAATTGCAAAACATCATGACCCCAAAAGGAAGCCGCACATCAATGGGGTTGCCCAAAAACCGACACTCATTCCTTTCATGGATGTGAAGTTCAGATGATATTAGGGCCCCAAGTACTCACCAGGAATCAGAGTGATGCCAAAAAAAATAGAGTTATCAATGTTATCATTGGCAAACTTAATTTCTAGTGAATTGGAATTGGCAAACAATTCAGATCTCTGGCTAATCCACTGATGTGATTCAACTGGATTTTGAGAAGGCTTTTGACAAGGTACCATTTGCACGACTTCTCCATAAACTCCATCATTATTGTATAACGGGACATATCTACTCAATTTTATACAGGATCGGCAGTTCTATGTCAGGGTAGGGTCAAAATCTTGTAAAGTTCCCAGTGATATCCCCCAAGGCTCAGTACTTGTCCCACTACTCTTCCTTGTATTGTGTGTGATCTACCAAATGAATTGAGAAGTCAAATGTTGTCATTTCCTGATGATACTTGTTGCTATTGCGATTCTGTTGCACAGTAATAGTGGAAATTGACATATACTATACCTGCATATCCAGGTCAAAGGAAAATTACAAGTTCACCCTGTTGTTCCGTTTCACTAATCTACTCCAAAAGCACTTTGGTAACTCTACTTCAGCTGCGCTCGGCCATCTCGAACCCAGCTGAAATACAGTTGACACAAGAGTCGAAGCTAGCCGATCATAGACAGCGCAGAAACTTGGCAACAGGATCTGGAACAACACCAAGTTATCGATCTATTCCAGAACAAAATAATATTTATCAATTAGGCGTAGGTACTTCCACCTTGATGGTTTTGTGAATACACACAACTGTCAGATTTGGGAAGAAGAAAATCAACAAACTTGTAATATTTTATGTGATATCAAATTAGTATTTTTTTACCTTTGTTCGCTAAATATTAATATTATTATACTTTATGATATTGGTTGTTTCTTTTAGGCAAATGGTGGACGTGTATAATAAAAGAAATCGATTGTTCACTGGTTCGAGTCCATTTCGATGCAATTAACCGCTGGGAATGGATTTATAGAGGCTCGACTCGTTTGAGCCCAATGTACAGAGAAGAAATGGCTGCTTCCACAAGATACACAGGATTAAGAACTCCAAGGAAACTACCTACAAGTGAGTCTGGGGTAGTTCAATACACTCGAAACGAAGACTTTGTGCAACCAGCTGCTAAAGAAAATTCACTTCCCGATCCCCAGCCTACTAGATCAGTCGCAAGAAAAAGTACTACAAGACCCAACACCATCAATCAACCCTTGCCCAAATCTGTACCATTTTTGCCTAGTGTAACCCCTAATGATTCTGCTCCTAACGTTACGGGACCTACAAGCAAAATTATGGTGAGAATCATTATATTTTTGTTTATTTTTCTGTGGAAAACTAAATTTGCATTTGCAGTACTTCACTCCGCGTGACCAACAAGCCATCAAACGCGAATACCAGCCCCACACATGTGGAGTGCAATGTAAGGCCTTTTTAACGCATAATTTTGCCAAACTCAAAGGGCACAATCCGCTCTCGAAACCGCTTTTATGTGGTTGGTCTAGGATGACTGCAAAAGACAGGAGCAGAAAAGAAATTGTTTATAGAGCTCCTTGCTGCAGAATGATTAGAAATATCAGTGAGGTATAATTTTTGTTTTATGGTTTATTTGAAGTATTTTTATGAAAACTTTTTTAGGTTCATTATTATTTAAGTATTACAGAGAGTGAAATGACTGTCGACTTGTTTGATTTTAATCATATGGTGAGGTGTTTGGCTGAGTTTAATGTGGATTGTACTCCAGATCCTAAAGATATGTCCAATGGTAACTAATAATAATTACATGTACTTAAATTCTTTATTGGAATGATTCCTAGAGGATTAAATAAAAATATTCGACTATAGCAATGAAACTTTTCTGTAGCAATACCCTGTATCTTGACAGTTTCTGAGATTTCCAATAACTTAATGTTGATACAACAATTGAAAAGATTTGTTATTGAGATTTTTTATTTAATATTTCAATACCTACAGTTCTAGACCAATGATTAAATTTTGAATGATACATGTTCAGCTAATGCCACGTGATTTAACGTTACACGCATTTCATTATGGTGTTCATATTGAACTAGAATGTATCATTATTTTTTTTTGTAGGTATTGAACAAGTCTCCATTCCAGTTATTAACGGTGTCAACTGCGAAGCTATCGACTTTGATAATTACACTATAAAAAGGACGCCCGTGGGAGGCGTGAATATGAATTTGGACGAAGAATTCCTTTGTGGTTGCGATTGTACAGATGACTGTGTGGTAAGGACCTGGGTATTTTGAACTTCTTGGGAGATGTTTGTTTGTTGGAACTGATCAACTTCTTAAAGCAAAGTATGAGTTGGGAGTAAAATTTTCATACATGCTTTTGTGATGGTTCTTTTAAACTGGTTAACATGTTGCCTGGCATTTTTTGTTTTTTTCAAGAGGTTTATCAAGTCAAATATTCTTCCAGAAGTCCTCTATAATTGACATTATTCTTTAGAAGTACTCGACATTATCTTGGCTTATAGTTGCTTATGATTTCCATTTATTTATTTCAACTATTTCTTTTTTAGGATAAACTAAAATGTGCGTGCTGGAAAATGACTCTCGATGGAATTAAATATCTTGGCAAAGACGTAGACGCCACTTCAGTGGGCTATATTTATAGACGATTGCAAGATCAAGTCATCACGGGCATTTATGAATGTAATTCCAGGTAAGATTGAACTTCTAACTGTACAAATCCAATTGTATTGTATTATTTTTCAGATGTAAATGTAAATCAACGTGTCTAAATAGGGTGGCACAAAACCCAATGTCGTTGAAACTGCAAGTTTTTAAAACCCATAATCGTGGTTGGGGCATAAGATGTTTGAATGATATTCCTCAAGGAACGTTTATTTGTTGCTATGCCGGGACGATTCATACAGAGTCAGCAGCAAACGAAGTAAGAGATATTTTTTTTCAGTTCAATTTTCAAAAATAGGTTTTTCCTCTAGATCGGCATGTTACATGGTGATGAATACTTCGCCGAGCTGGATTATATCGAATCAGTAGAAAAGTTTAAAGAAGATTATGAGGAAGAAGCAATAGAAGACGAGGATTTTGTAAGAGAAAAAACTCCACCTCCTCTGGAAGAAACAGCAAGAATCTCCAAAGGATCCAGTAGTAAAAAAAGGTGAAGCATTTTTCTATTTAATTCACAGTTTAGCTTACAACTCAGACAATCACAACAAACACTCAGTGTACCAATTCACCATAGTGAGTTTTTTAACCGGGAATTTTTCTACCTGGCCTGAAAAATGTTTAACCAAATACCGGACAATGATAACTTTAAAAATTTGAATAGTGCAAGGTTCAAAAACAAGATGCGTGAATTGATACAAATAGTCAACCATCCAAGGACCTTTTTTTTCAGTTATACATGTAAACCCCATACTTTGTGAGTGGCTTGCTTACATCAAGTCCTACAACTTTTCCTCTACGACTTTTCTCGGAAATGGCACGTATGCGCGCAGGCGACTCGCAAACATGTCGATCTGACGTAGCTATGTTTCCTGATACATGTAGGTAAATCTAATTTTACGAATACTGTTTGATTTTTATGTCTAAATCACGGAAATCAACTTGGCTGATAAAAATAATGGCAAATTGGGGGAGTCCGATACCCCTAAAATGTTTGCGAGTCGCCTGCGCGCATACGTGCCATTTCCGAGAAAAGTCGTAGAGGAAAAGTTGTAGGACTTGATGTAAGCAAGCCACTCACAAAGTATGGGGTTTACATGTATAACTGAAAAAAAAGGTCCTTGGATGGTTGACTAAAATAAATGATTCATTATCATTTATTTTCATTAATAAGTTTTGACATTTGAACTTTTAGAAATACTTACATGGACGACAACGATTTTATGCCATCTAGAACGGTTGCTAGACTTTCAAACGATGGCATAAGGTCTCGATTGAGAAGGAGAAAAGATGATGAAGACAGAATAGGTGAAGAAAAAATGCAAGAGGCAGCAATTAAAATTAAGCAGGAAGCGATGGACAAATATACAAAAGCTAGTACTTCAGTTGAGGAGCTCGCAGGGAACATAGATACTGTTACTATTAGTGACGATGAAGATGGTAAGAATAATGGTTTTAACTACTAAATATTTTCGATGCAAAAAGTTATTTATGTTGGTAGAAATAGGCTGACTTTTTTATAAACCTTTATATGTATTTATCAAAAATTGTATGTATGTACAGGGTGGGCCAATTTGGATACTTTCTTATGGAAACACCCTTTCTTTTTAGAGATAGAGAAAAACGAACCCCTCACTCTGAGGCTCAAATTTCATGAAATTTTGATTGGTGTAAACCGCATTTTGATATTTTCAACCGTTTAGCCGCTAGAGGGCGATTCTCGATTTTGAGCAATATTATAAAACCTTCATAACTTTTTTGTTTATGAAAATAATTGATTTCCGGAAAAACTCTCTGGACGCACTTTTTTAAGCAGAATTCAGTGACGTTCTCAGTTTTTTTCTATTTGGCGCCGATTTTGAGATATTGACCAAAGACTGATTTTTTTCAATAGGACACCCTTTATATTAATAGCTCATTGAAAAGGTATGATTTTTCTGATTTTATTGATATAAAGTTCGATATAGTGATGCCGCGAGACGAGACGAGACGAGATTAGCGGTTGATCTCGTCTCGTCTCGCCTGAGCATCAATCTCGTCTCGTCTCGACCTCGAGATTAACTCGAGACGAGACGAGAGTCGTAGAGTCTCGTCTCGTCTCGTCTGATCTCGTTTTGTGAAAAAATCGCCTGCATTGTACAACATAACCTATGGATTTTTCTTGCTGGTTTGGTTCGTATTTCGTATTAAATAAAATCCAATGTCCAGCTGGTCCAGAGCTAGAAGAAACGCAATAGCTGTATTTCTTTCGAGAGCTTGAAACATTAGCGCTCTTACTCGACCCTACCCCACTTTGAAAGGAACCGCTTGTGAGATGGTGTGTGAGAGGAAAGGACCGAAGGGAGGGATTGGGGCTTGAGCACTTCGGGTACAACAAAAAAAATTGCTGTCTTATTTTTGATTGGTTCTAAAATCCCATATATTTATATTGAAAACGCCGCCGTCTTGTTCCCAACCTCTTGTTATTTCTAAATATGAATATATGGGATTGAGGTAAACATCCATCATAATTCATGGAAAAAACGTATTTGATGGACCTAATAATGGTCATCAAATACGTCGATTTCAATTATATATGATAGATGTCCATTTAAATCCTATATATTAATATTTAAAAGTAACAAGAGGTTGGGAACTAGATGGCGGCGGGACCTCCATTGTCGCCACTGTATGTAAGGGTTTATTTAGCCACTGTAGCTATGGCTAACAGCATCTTTTATTTCAAACTTCCTACGACAATACAATTGGCTCTGAAAACAGTACAATTTGCTCTGAAAACAGTACAATCGCATGACCCGTTTCAGCAAGGATGATAAACACTACTACAGGATACAGGATTGCTCATCGGCCTCGATTTGTCGCATCAACAGCATATGGTGTAGCACCGTTGCCAACGTCATCAGCGGTGCCGACGACTATTTGCGCCAGCGGTCGTAGTTAAGAATTCAAATTTATGATTGATGACATAATATGTAGAGATGAATGAATGAATGAATGAAGATGAAGAAAAGATTTTAATGAAAGGTTTGTTTTTGAATGCTAATTAATGTACTGAAACCAAGTTCATAAAGCCAAAAGGAAATTTTCCGCGCTGTAACCACAAGTAACCAGGTATGATCATACTATGACGTCATGGTATCTCATTTGACATATTAAACGGTGAGGTATGAGGTAACCATAAGCAAAAAAAATGGTATGATGTAACTACAAGTAAAAATGTTACATGGTTACAGCGCGGAAAATTCCCTAGAATCAGCGAAATCATAGCCTGTGGTGCAAACACCCTAGGTCAAAGCGACATTAAAGCGAAGAACGACACGCTGACTACGTCATCAGTGGTACTTTTGCGTAGTGGGGAGCTTGAGATTTGAACTACACAGTTCTTATGGGCAATCCTGTAGTGTTTATTATCCTTGGGGTTACAGTTCATTTGAAATTTCTCCTGGAACGACACTGCATATACCATATACCTATCATTTATGAAGGCTTTGGCATGTCCCAAGTGAAGGAAAGTTTGTCTGGCTGAAAATTTGCGGTTTTTCAGTTTTTCACCTGCCAGACATATTACCCATACTCACAGATCAGCCAGACTATTTTTTTTCTTCTTATTTTGGCTATATCTTTTACTATTAGAACTATTTTTATCACTGGAAATACGAGTGCAGTAAATTTGTCTTTTCTTCGGTATTTTCTAGCGCATTTTCCTCCTTAACCCATCGAAACCCCCCCCCCCCCCCCCCCTACGTATATGAATTTTTCTTAGAATAACCAAGCGGATAATTCTATCGGTGTTTGCTGACTGGGAAAATAAGTACCGAAAATATTCACTGCCTTCTAGACTAATACTGATGATTATTCTAATCATAAATAAGTTACCTACCTACTCGTTAAGTTAGTAGTGAGAAAGTCAGAAATATTAGATAGGTAGGGTAGGTACTAATAATATTTTATTTTGTTGTTGAGAAATTTTTCATTTTTTCAATAAAATTCATGTAACAGGAATAAATACAAAAATATGGTGTGTTTTATTTTTCATAACCTTGAGTAAGTAGTTAATGAATTCGTCAATCTTGAAGAGAATTTCATTCATCTGTCAAAACTGGTATTCCAACCATGAACTCGCATGTTTTAATTGTTGATTGCAACCAATCAGATTGCGATTACGTGACAATTTGCACTAGTGCAGGATTATCGGATAATTGCACACTAATAGGTGGCATTTGACATTTTTTGTGACTAGTGACATTTTTATACTTACGAGGGTATACTAAAAATTCAAATTTTTGATTCATGGAAATATATCTATAATTTTTGACAAATTTGCAACTGAAAAAGGCACTCATGCTCTTTTTCAACTGAAAATGCATTCGGGAAAATTTGCCAAAAATTTTCGATAATTTCCATTGCTTTCGTTATATTACTATCGAGTAAAAGATTTCCTGTAGGTAGCTCCTTTGAAACATTATTGAAAAAGAAACTAAAACGATTATTTGAAGGACGAGACGAGATTAGTCGAGAATCTCGTCTCGTCTCGCTTCTCTTAGTCTCGAAGTCGAGACTAAATGGCCTCGAGACGAGACGAGATTAGGGCGAGACGAGACGAGACGAGACGAGAGTGTCATTTTAGTCTCGT
This sequence comes from Ceutorhynchus assimilis, assembly GCA_917834065.1. Lineage (NCBI taxonomy): Eukaryota > Metazoa > Arthropoda > Insecta > Coleoptera > Curculionidae > Ceutorhynchus > Ceutorhynchus assimilis. Next base: position 14,994,932 of record OU892282.1, read on the forward strand.
CTCGCGGCATCACTAGTTCAATCACTAGGTTCATCACTAGGTTCATCACTAGGTTTATCTCTAACCGTTTTCGAGAAAAAAAATTATTTCGGTTTTTCTCATAAAAAGCAATGTGTTAGAAAAGGATTTTATATCTGTAAGGAAAATGAAAAAGGTCTCTTTCTAACATATTGTTTCTTATGACAAAAACCAAAATAATTTTTTTCTCAAAAACTATTCGAGATAAACCTATCGAACTTTATATCAGTAAAATTAGAAAAATCATAGCTTTTGAATGGCGCTGGTACAAAAGAGCGCAGGTCAAAAGAGCGCAAGTCAAAATAGCGCGGACAAAAGAGCGCAGGTCAAAAGAGCGCACGGACAAAAGAGCGCATGGACAAAAGAGCGCAGGGTCAAAAGAGCGCATGGACAAAAGAGCGCACGGACAAAAGAGCGCAGGATCAAAAGAGCGCATAGACAAAAGAGCGCACGGACAAAAGAGCGCTAGGACAATATAGCGCGGACAAAAGGGCGCATATTTTATAAAATACAAGAACACATGAAACAAAACTGTTTTCAAATGACTATCTACATTGGGGTACCTAATGAAAACAACAAAACTCGAGGAGAAAATTCTCGGAAACTAAAATTGAATTAATATTTATGCAATAAAAAATGCAGACTTACTCAAACTAACCCGAACTAACCCGTCCGCCTAGCGCGATATAGTCCTCGTAAGTTAGCATTTTATTTGAAAAAACAGTCAATTTATTTATGGCGTAGCGTCCCTTGACCGCGCCTTGTTTTTCAAATAAACTGCTAACTTACGAGGACTAGATCGCACTAGGCGAACGGGTTAGTTTGAGTAAGTTGATGTGTCCCTCTTTTGCTTAGAGGTCGCCGTTGTAAATGTGCTTTTTTGATGTCGCTATTTCGAATATCGCTCTTTTGAACCGGAGCCACCGAAAATATCTATTGTCCTCGTAGATAGTTCGGCACCTCGCGTTCTTGTCCAATCGCGGTTTTATCTTTCTCTAGTTGCGTTTTTGTCCCTAGCGTTTTAATTCAGTCGCGTGTTTGTTCCTCGCGCTTTTCCCCAGTCGCGTTTTTGTTCCGTCGCGCTTTTCTTCCTCGCGCTTTTCGTATCGCCCTTTTCTCACTCGCATAAACGGCTGTAGCGCAAATGGCACTAAGCCGACAGACGGTTTATTATTGGTAAGTTTGGGTAAGTCTGCATTTTCCTAATTAATAGTCTATCTACTAGTCAGCGTTTAACAAATGAAGACGTATTTGTTTGCAGAGAGAGGAAGAGAATTTGGATTATTGCAGCCCTGGTTTTAACATAAACTAAAAAATAATTTCACGCCGCCACAAACTTAACCTGCTTAACCCGTCATAACTTCAATTTCAAAATGACATTTTAGATATCATTTGACTTCAGAAATACAAAGTACATATTTCAAAAAATGCTTAAATTGCAAAAAGGAAAGGATATTTTGTTTCATAATGGATACCGATACAGAAGAGATCGTATAACATCTGTGTCTGAATCATGGAGATGCTGTGCCAAATTGTGCAAAGGCAGACTTGTTTGCAAAAATGAAGAAAAACAAGAGCGAACTCCTCATAATCACGGGCCATCTCCTGCCATAAGTGAAGTCAATTTTGTCAAAAATAGGATTAAGGAACTTGCCAGATCTACGCCTTTAAAACCAAGAATTATTATTCAGACTTCTTCATCAGAGGTAAGTTAAGTGGAAGCTCTTCCCAGATTTCGATAACTACTTGGACAGTAGTTTACTTCCCCACTATGTAAGTACATATTTATTTTAGGTAAAATCTGCAGAAGCCGCAGTTGAGTTTCCGACGTATGAGGCAAACAGAAAAGTTGTACAACGCCAGAGGAAGGAAAATAATACTTCAGAGACAAATTTTTCAAATGAAGTTGCGGAGCTTCAAACAACAAAAGGGGCATCATTCTTACTCTGGGAGTCACACGAAGACTCTACAGAACCTCGGATACTTTTATTTGGAACTAGAGAAAATTTGGATCTTTTGGTAGAATTTAGAAATTGGTCAGTGGATCAATGTTACACCGAAGCTTCTATTTACCCATTTGTTCACGATACATATCATTGTGGAGAAAAAGGCAGTCCCAGTTATATTTGCGTTGCTAGAAAATAAGCAAGCTGCAACCTACTTAAGGCTTATTGGTAAATTAAAAGAAATGAACCCAAATTTAAAACCAAACAGTGTATTGTTGGATTTCGAAATTGCGTGTTTTGCAAGTTTTAAGCAAATATTCCCAGATGTTGACATTGTTGGTTGGTTTTTCCATCTCACACAAAACTTGTGGCGGAAAATTCAAAAACTTGGGCTTGTTGTACGATACAGACCTTTAGAACAATTTCGGATGCAATGTAAAATGCTGGCAGCATTAGCTTTTGTACTCGTCAAGGACGTCCAATTTGGTTTGGAAATCATTTCAGAAAATTTTGACCCTGAAATTCGCCCACTTCTCGATTATTGGGAAAGGACGTACGTCGGCAAAAGGATTGAAAAAGTCCAACCCAAATTTGATTTAAAAATGTGGAATGTATTTGATAGAATACAGCAAGACTTGCCAACCACAAATAATAGTTTGGAAGCATGGCACTTATCCTTTCAAAATTCTTTAGATTGTTACAACCCTTCGTTACATAAACTGTGCCAACAAATATTAAAAGAGCAGGATACCACGGAAATTTTTATATTACGGTACCGAACTGGATTCAGACAAAATGAAAGTCATTCGAAATATGCAGAACAGAAGAAAAGAATAAAAAAATTGCTAGACGATTATAGTTTTAGAAATGTGGAACAACATTTGCGTTCAGTTACATATAATTTAGCTTTGTAATGTAAAGAATTGTTTTATATCATTTATTTTGTTGTATACATATATTTTTTGTTAATAAATTTATATTATTGTTATGTAGTGTGCAAAACCACATAATGGAAGATAAATAACTTGATAATTAGTGGACTGTATAATTAGGTGGACTGGATGATCGACTGGATAGGGAACTAAAACACACGCGCTTTTCACTGACACTATATTTACAACAATTTACACAATATTTACACTATTTACAATTACTACTACAAGATGACAAGAAGCCAGAGCTTGCTTAGATGCCCAACAGGGCAGAGCTAGATTATAAAATTTATTAAAATGTGAAAAGGTTTCTGGATGCTTGTTAACGTGGACAAGCTCCAAGCTACACTGCTGCAATGACAAAAATGGCGCGCAATATATTGACAGACATGACAAAATAGACATGACGACAACGCTGCAGTGTTGCAAACTTTATATGTATAAAAATATTTTGCCATCAAAAAGAGATAGCATGATTGTTGGAACATGTTTCCAACATGCTGGGGGGCCTAGAGTTTCACATGAAACCAAGGTAAAATTTTCCAGCAAAAAAAAATAAAAAAATTAAAGAGAAAGTAAGCAACCCTTTTTTTTAAAAAAAGGTATGATTTCAATGATGATCCAGTAAACGAAAACTTAACTAACAATTAAAGCTAAAAACATTTCTGGAACACATAGTATGACATTATGTATGTATATACGAGTATAGCTAATTGAATATAAATATAAATCTAAATGTTTTACAAATATATGTACAGAATTTTGTGAATAATTTTCAAAAATATTATTAACAATTATTGTCATCAATCGGTAACACTGCAATCTTGGTAACCGATCTGAGATAAATACCTTTTTTGGTTTTCACTTCGACAACCCTTACTTTGCCGTCCTTTCCAGGTATTGCTTTAACTATTCTTGCCATTGGCCACTTATAAGAAGGTACATTATCCTCTTTTAAAATGACTAACAAGCCCTCCCTAAGGTTAGGCATCTCATCACGCCATTTTGGCCTATTTTGGAGTTGCGTTAGATAGTCGTGATACCACTTTTTCCAAAAATGCTGCTGCATCTGGACACACAATTTCCAAAACTTAAGTCGACCTTGGGGAATTTCCGTCAAATCAGGGTCAGGAAAGCTTGTGATAGGCGCACCTATCAAAAAATGACCAGGGGTCAAATAGTCCAAATCTGAAGGATCTTGTGACAAGGCTACAAGTGGTCGGGAATTTAAAATTCCTTCTACTTGGACAATAAGAGTATTAAATTGTTCATAGGTAAGCTCATTGCTACCTATGACTCGCTTGATGTGAAATTTTGCCGATTTTACTCCAGCTTCCCATAAACCACCAAAAACTGGAGAATAGCTCGGTATAAAATTAAATGTAATTTTTTCCTGAAGGGAATAATTTTCAATTTTTTCTGTTTCGTTATAAAACTCTTTGATTTTATTCTCGGCTCCTTTAAACGTGGAACCATTGTCGCAGAAAATATTTGCGGGCTTCCCCCTCCGCGAAATAAAACGCTTCAGAGCAGCTAGAAAATTTTCGGTTGTCAGGTCTGAAAGCAGTTCCATATGAATTGCTTTGACTGAAAAGCACACAAAAAGTGCTATGTATGCCTTGGAACTTACGGATTTTCTAATTCGAGATTGCTTAACGAGGAAGGGACCGCAAAAATCTACCCCGACATTTTGAAACACTCTGGCTGAACAGACTCTTTTTTCCGGCAAGGAACCCATTAATTGAGTGGAACATTTTGCTTTGAATTTAAAGCAAATCACACATTTGTGTAGCTCTTTTTTAATTAATCTTATTCCATTTATGAGCCAATAATTGAGGTTTAGGGAACCTAAAACTTGTCTTGGTCCAGCGTGCAACAAAGTTGAATGTTCTTGTATTATAATTAATTTGGTGATGTGACTTTCCTTGGGCAAGATCACAGGATGTTTCTGATTATATGGAATGTTTGAATTATGTAACCTTCCACCCACTCGCAATAATCCATTGCCATCTAGGAACGGCGACAAAGAGTTTAATGAGGATTTTAAAGGGGTATTGGAAAGTAAAGATTTAATGTCATTAGAAAAGTAAAAGTCTTGCTCACATTTTATGATTACTCTAAGACTGTGTTCCAGTTCTGAAAGCTTCAAACTTCCCTCAAGTTTTTCACCAGAATTTTTTCCAGAATTGTGAACAAATCTAAGTATATAGGCAAAAACTCTTTGAAGTCTTCTAAGGGATGAAAAATCTTCAAAAAATGAATTTGGCTTTGTTTTTATGACTTGTGTTAAAATTTTTTCTTCTGGCAAGGAAGCAGGAATTTCTATAGGAATCTCATTATGGCAAAAATTAATATCAGAAAGAACGTTTGGACCGTGGAACCACAGATTATTTGACTCAATTTCCTGAGGCTCGAGACCCCTGGATAGACAATCGGCAGGATTTTCTTTCGTGTTAATATATAACCATTTAAAAGTTGAAGTTAAGTTTTGAATTTTTATAATTCTGTTTGCCACATAAGGGTTTAATTTCAGAGGATCTGATTTTAACCAAGCAAGTACAATGGTCGAATCAGAATAAATAAATACTTTATCAATTTTTGATTGCAATAAGATAGACACCTTTTTTGCCAGATTTGCTAAAAGCAAAGCTCCATTAAGTTCCAATCTAGGAATGGTAAGTTTTTTATTTATAGGTACTATTCTAGACTTTGAACAAACTAAATTTACATGTACTCTGTCAGGAAAAAATGTTCTTACATAAATGACTGCTCCATATGCTATCATGGACGAATCGCAAAACCCTACAAGCTCAATGCTATTTGCGTTTGTGAAATATAAATTCCGAGGAATCTCCAAAGTTTGCATGTTAATAAAACCCTTTATAAAACTTTTCCAAATGTCCAACAAATCATCGGGCAATACTTCATCCCAACTAAGTTTGCATGTCCAAATTTTTTACATGATTACTTTGGCTGCCACCAAAATCGGGCCTGCCAACCCCAAAGGGTCATAAAATTTGGAGATCAAACTGAGTACTTGTCTCTTTGTTAAATATTCATTGATGTCCATAACTTTAGGAGTTGACAATTTAAAATGATCAGAAATGGTATCATAAGTTAGGCCTAGTGTTTTTACGGTAAAATTATTCTTACTCATATCAACCTCATCGAAATTTTGTTTATCTTTAGGGATGCCACTCAAAATGTTTGGTTCATTGGTACACCATTTATGCAGAAAAAATGATCGTGAACCCAATAAAGAAATTAATTCGTCTCTAAGCTTTATGGTCTCTTCAATTGTGTCAGAACCCGATAAGATATCATCTACGTATGTATTATTTAAAAGAGCTTTTGCTGCGAGAGGGAATTTTTTACCTTCTGAGTGAGCCAGCTCAGCCAAACACCTCGTTGCTAAAAAAGACGAGCTTTTCAAGCCATAGGTGACTGTCTGTAATTGAATATACTGTAAGGAACCGAGATGATCTCTCCACAGAATGTTTTGCAATGGCCGGTGTTCCGGGTGAATTAAAACCATGCGGTACATTTGTTTTATGTCAGTTAAAATTACGAATTTATAAGTTCTGAAGCAAACAAGAATATCGAATAAGTCTTTCTGGACTACTGCCCCATTGTACAAGAAGTCATTTATACATTTCTTTTGTTTCGATTTCATGCTGCCATCAAAGACAACTCTGAGTTTGGTGGTTTTTTTGTCTTCCCTTATAACGGGGTGATGCGCCATGAAATAAATCGAACCATTAGTTAACTCCTCTACAGGGTAATTGACAATTTTGGCATGATTTAAATTCAAATAATCATCCATGAAACTCTTATATTGTGAGAAAAGATCAGGATTAACTCTAAATCTTTTTTCCAGGTTTTCAAAGCGCTTTATAGCCACTGAAAATGAATCCCCCAAATTTATGTCAGTTTGTTTTAGTGGCAATTTCACCTGATATTGGTTATTTATTATTTCAAGAGAATTTTGAAAACAAGACTCGCAAGCTTCTTGCTCGCTGGGATATTCTGGAAATATCTCAGGGACTTTCTCAGTTTCCCAAAATTGAGACATGGTTTTTTCAAGATCTGAATAGGTCGCGTGAAACGCAAAAAAATTGCATGTGACATTTGCACAAGCAGAAATTGCACCGCTTACAATATAACCGAATAGGGTGTTTTGAAAATATATATTGTTGCATTTAAGCTTCTCCGAGAGAAAAATTTCAAACGCCACATTTGCACCCAATAAAAAATCAATCGGTCCCGAGCGGTAAAAACTGTCATCAGACAAATGAATATTCCGAGGCGTTTCAAACTCTGAAATATCAAAACTTACATTAGGCAAATTGCTTGTAATAGTGTCAACAAGCGCACACTTTATGTTTTTTGAATAATCAAAAACCAAAGATTCAATATTTAAATTTATTGATTTATTAATTTTAGTTTTAGTCTCCGATATGCCAGTGATATTCAAAGAACTATTAAAGGCTTTTAATCCTAGCTTTTCAACTAAACTGTTTGTTACTAAACAAATCTGAGAGCCGGTGTCAACCAGACCTCGGGCGTAAATATATTTGCCTTTATTAGATTTAATTTTTACTTTTAAGGTAGGTAAAAGTACAGATTCTTGCTGTGAGGCATTGGAATACATGACTCTGCGTTCAGTAGGAAAATTATTATTTTCACATTGCTTGTCCAAATGCAGCAGGGTATTGTGTTCCTTTTGACACATACCACACCGAAACAACATTTTACACTTTCCAGAATGAATATTCAAACATAATTTACAAAAATTCTGTCTGTCGACAAAAGATATACGATCCTTTACTAGTACGGATTTGAACTTTTTACAATTATACAGTTTATGTCCAGATATTGAACAAAAGGGACATTTTACATTGGTTTGTTTTGTTAATAAACCGTAAACCTTTTCTTTAGTTTTATGCTCTGGGGTACTACTAGTTGCCTCTAAGGCTGTAGCTCTATTTTCTAAATAGGCCAAGAATTCATCCAAAGTCGGCAATTTGGAACTATCACGATCTATTTGATAGGCTCTGTTGGTAAATTGGTCAACTTTTCTACTTAAAATACAAATCATCACCATGTCCCAGTTGTCAACAGGCTGGGCTAGGTTTTTGAGAGCTCCAATTTGCTGCTTGATGCGACTTACAAAATCTCTAAGTGCATGAGCTGTACCTTTTTGTATGGCAGGAATATCCAAAATAGAAAAAATATGTGAATTTATGATCATAGTTTCATTATTAAATCTGTTATTTAAAATATCTATGGCACCTTGATATGAAGAATTTATTAGTGGCAGATTATCAATTAAGCTTAAAGCCTCACCCTTCAAATAATTTCTCAAATAAAAGAGCTTTTCAACATCTTTTAACTGTTGATTTTTATCGATGACAGCATTAAATATATCGATAAAAGATTTGAAATTGGTTAAATTTTTTCCATCAAAGGTAGGTATCTCGATTGGGGGCAATTTAGCAGCAGAAATAAAATTATTACTTTGAGTAGGTGGAATTTAAACCGATTGAGCAATATTAGTTGCTAAATTACTAGTATTAGCTGGTCCTGGTAAATTAGATTTAGGTAAACAATTTTTAATACTTACAATGACATCATAAAAAAGAGTTTCTACATCATCAATTGAATCATCATAGTTACCATCAAGGCACAGAATTTCAACTTGAATGTCTTTAAGCTTTTGAAAACTGTCCTGCAATATTTCCTTCCGAACTAAAAATTGGTCGGTTTTATACTCACTGTCAGGATCAGATTTGTGATCGGAAATATAACGACTTATTCTAACCATGGAGTCGATTGCTTGCTTTTTCTTTGACAATAATTTATCAATTTGCTTTTTGGTAGCCATATTTACAAAGTTTACAATCAAAAAAATAAGAAAATATCAAAAGAAATCTATAAACAAAATTTAAAATTACCTAATAAATTAGATTTTTTTTTTTTAAAAACTACTTAACAAAACGAAAAACGGATAATTGTTCATCCTTTAAATAAATAATGAAAAAATAGCAATAATTAATGCGAAAAATTCAGTTTTTCAAAAATAATGCAAATTCACTCAAATTCACTGCAAAAATCCAAAATACACAAACAACAAACAACAAAACGTAAACAAATGTTTGACATTTAATTTGAGGTTAAGCTGTCGGGGTGGTGAACTCTCACTTTCATGTTCGTTGCTCCGGGGCTGTACTTCATTGCACCAAGCAAGGATACTGCACCCGGGGTGACTTGGGTTGAACCAGACGAGAAAAAGAAGCACCCTTTTGAATTTGACAAGTGAAGAAACTTCTGGAGCACACAAGAGTTTCTTGAACATGCCTAGAGTTTATTTAGTTGTTAATTCTGGCAGTATAGCGCAAGGGATACGATATCCTTCCATAGATTTCCATCAATTTTAAATAACAATGGGAGGTTTGATTTGTTAGCTCAAGAAAGAAGAGAAAAATTCATTAATGTTGTTAAAAGAGAAGATCTGACAGAAAAATAGATTAAATTATAGAGTAACCATACTTATATATTTGTTCTTGTGACACTTGGTTTTGATTTTTGTTGGAAAAACCCTGAATTTAATCCATTATAGAATAACCTAGCAAAATTCTGGATAAAAGACCACATAGACTGGAACATAAACACTTTACTTTAACTTGTTTAAAACAAAATAACACAAAAAATTGCAAAAAAGCTGTGAAAACTGCATAAAACAAAACCGGCCTAATCTACACCAATGTAAATAAATGATTTGTTTTACCTCAGGGCGATTGTCAAACTCATTTGTGACGTCACATGGACATGCCCAATAGACTTAAAAATTGCAGAAAATTTTCTGTATCTGTCAGTTTTGTAAAATAGTATATTGTGTATTTAGGTGGAAAAGTGACACATTCTCGGCCGACGGTGTAAGTTGACACCGAAGGCAGAGAATGTGCTTTTCCACCGAAATACACATACTATTTTTTTTACGATCGGTTAAATACCTGTTAAATGTTTGTCTTTAAGTTCCAATTATTCAGCAGTACGAGAATCACTTTCCCGGCCGAGGCCGGAAAAGTGTTTCCCGTATTGTTATTCATTGATTCCTTAGCAACTATTGAAACATAATTGAAATCCAGAATATTGAATTTTGCGACCTGTCAAAAATGCTGACATTTCTTGTCAATCGCAGAAAAAAACAATTTTAGCACGAGACATAGCGAATTTTTATTTAAATCTGAGGCCTCTATAAGGTCAAATTGACGATGAATTTACACTCTCTTGAATATAACAAAATCTCGAGACAATCATTGTCTCCTTGATAATTCAATAACATTGTATTGTTTTGCTTTGATAATATTCATTGGGTTCAGAAATAGCAGTTGTATCACTATTGATGTGAATTAAGAATATTTGAATAAATAATAATAATAACAATAAAAAGAAAATAAAACATTTTGTTTAACTAATAAATTATAGAATAACTGCTAGTTGCTAATATAGTGCATTTGAAATCCTGAATCCTTAATCTTCAAATAAATTAATTTGTTGCAGAGTGCAGAGAAGTCCTAAGTTTCAATCCAAAAACCAAGGATGTTGAAGAAAATGGCTCCAAATACACATCAGTGAGAGAACTATTTGGTCCAAATGAAAAAGATAATATTTACATTATGGATGCCAAAAATGCTGGAAACATTGGCAGATTTTTAAATGTAAGTACTAAGTACCTACCTGATTTTATAAAATTATCGTTATTGACAGTTATTGCTCAGTTTCAAAGCCCTAAGTAACACACCATTGTATTATCAAATCAAAAAATATATATGTATATCTATTTATTATATACAAATTTATAATAATTTTGGTGTATGCATAAGGTTTTACAAAAACCTGTGCATTATAATAATACTGTTCCAATATGTCAAAAACCTCGCAATGAACGGTTTTGAAACCACTCTGTATACAAATTCAAGACTCTTTGGGTTTGGGGAGAATCGTGATGGTGAATTGTGCCGTGTTGGAACAAATAATATTAGATGTCATCGTTGCTTATACTTATAGGTATTTTTTTTTCCTTTCAGCATTCCTGTTCTCCCAATGTGTTTGTCCAGAACGTTTTTGTAGACACACATGATCTTAGATTCCCGTGGGCGGCATTTTTCTCCTCTCAATTTATAAGAGCTGGCACCGAATTGACTTGGAATTACAGCTACGATATTGGCAGCGTACCAGGAAGAGTGTTGTATTGTCACTGTGCTTCATTGGAATGCAAGGGAAGACTACTTTAATTTACATTAAGAATATTACTATTTTAGAATAAGAACTTTCGAATTGTGCTATATTTCATTGAACATTGATTTTTTTTTAGTTTTTGACGGATGAATGTTTTTCGCACAATTCAAATAAATATATTTCATTTTGTCTCAATTTATTATCAGCTGTTTTTCGCGGTTCTACCCGCTGGAGATTAAATTTTATTGGAATTTTCAATCATGGATTGAATTCAAGGTTGGTGTCAAATAAAAGTTTATGAAAATCTAAGATGAGGATGTAAGATCGGCTTTCTTCTAAACATACATTAATCAATATTTTAAAACAAAATTTTTCTAGATGTCGGTCGCATTTTTCGTTTTGCTGTAGCTTAACATATTTGCTTAACCAAAATATGATAATTAGTGGAGTAAAAACCAAGGGAAAAGTCGCTTCCTTCTCGATTTTTTTTTTGGAGGTCTAACCAGATGAAACCTATACAGGATGATTGGTTATGCTCTTGTGCATCGAAAATGGCCAATTACGACTTTTTTCGCGGGGTCAGACATTTTTTATTTCATAAAATGTCAACAATTTGCCGAAATGTTATTTCCGTGCTTTTTTAGACACACCACGCGATAACTCCGAAACTAATCAACCTATCAACGTGTTTTTTTTTTAATCAGTAGAGGACATATAGGCGGTGATAACTGTGATAGTTTAAATCCCATAGTGAATGTACTTTTTTTTGGAAAATGGTTTGAACTTCAAATTGTACTTTAATTGCAGCATGTTTTTCGGTAAACGAGAAACTTTTTTATTTGAACGAAATTTGTCATAGTATCTGCGTTATCTGCGTATGATATGACGAGAAAGTATCAAAATAGTATATTATGATATAAGTGTATAAGAGGGTATTTAAAGCACGCGCGATATATTTATAAGTCGCAAGGGCTTTAAATGCCCTCTTATACACGCATATCATACGCTATTTTTTATTACGAATGCATCATAATCTCAAAAATGTTTTAAAAGTGTTCATTCATTTTGATAAGTAGTAATTTAAATGGGAGGTTTGCAGGTAAATATCTATGTAATGAAGGTAGATCGAACGTTTCTATAGCAAACCTTTGAAAAGGTAGACGCATCATAAACGCACGCTGCAGCGTGCGATAATCGTTGATTATGATGCATGCGTAATAAAAAAGTTTAAAAAAAATCAACCATCTGTAACAAATCGTTTTCTAGTTATCCTCGATTAAAGTTATGAATATCCAGAGCGCGCGATCCAAGTTTGCGCGATGTACCTACTTGACGTCGCGACGGCACGGGCAACAAATGAGTGCGTGTAGTGGAGATGCCCTTATATTAATTGTGTTTGTTTTTGTTGTCTTTTAGCTACACACGTCGAAGCCGATTTCATAGTTTGTTGACATAATCGTTTTTCTTAATCTATGCGTTTTCCTTTGTTAAAGTTTTTTTATGCCTGTGCTTTATTTAGAAGTTACCTACTTTATTCAATTAAATAACTTGTGTAAGTTAATTATTATTATTAAAAATGGAATGTTTAATTTGTCGGGAGCCTATACACAAAAATGACCAAATGGTCGTCCAAAATCCTCGACAAAAAGGCCTAGAAACAATTATAAAAATCTCAGAAAATAGACAAGATGGCTTTAGCAAGCTAATTTTATTGGAAAAAGATCACATTTTAAGTGGAAAAATTAAAGTGAAATATCACAAGGCTTGTAGACAATCTTATATGAGTGTACAAAATGTGAGGACTCAAAATATCGAGGAACAGGACGAACATTTTAAACTATCCTCTACAAGATTATTTTCACACACTCGGAAAACGCAAGATGGGGAAAGCAAATAAAGGAAGATGCAATAAAATTGGTAAGTGAATCTTCGAAAAAGACAAACCACATATTTATTGGTGCACCTTATGTGCCAGATAGGCCAATTCTAAATGGGTTTATAAACAAACAGAATCAAGATATACAAAACTGCGTAAAAACGAGAAATGCTACCTATATCGACATCAACAGGGTGATTAAATCATTTAATATCGATAACAATGGCGAATTGGACTATCGTGGCAAGTGGCTACTAATTAATTAATTATATCTACAAGCACTACATAAATACAACGACAACATCCACACAGACCGAGGAGCATCCTCACCCCTAGGAAACAGTAAACCAGCAAGAGAAACAAAGACAAACATGGTCAAGACCTCGACAAGCAGTCCGCAATCAACCTACAGATGGTACAGCACCGAACCAAAACCAGTCACATTTTTCATCCCAGTCACATTTTTTATCCCACCCAGAACTACGCCATTGCCAAAACCAAAACCTAAACAAATAGAAACAGATACAATCGTAATAAACCACATAAACGCCCAAAACTTAAGCAACAAGCTCAACCTGTTAGAATTAACAACAATAGAGCAGAAAACGGATTTTTTATGTATAACAGAAACATGGTCAGCCAAAGAAGGAGCCGTGAACTTGGTCCTCAGGGGATACAATCTACTATCCTACTATTGCAGGAAGGTACATATACATGGGGGAACAGCAATCTACGCCAAAGACTCGCTAAAGGGAAAACCTATCCCAGAGATTAAAAATTATAGCATCGAAATGGAGGTTGAATGCTGTGCTATTCAAACAAAAATCAGAGCGACACCCACTGCCATAATAGCAGCGTATAGACCACCAAATGGTAAGTTGGATATCTTCATTCGTCAAATGACTGCAATACTGTCAGAAATGGCAAAAAAATTCGACTACATTATACTTTGCGGCGACTTAAATATAAATAGCATGAAAAAAGAGGATCCAAAATACAAGATATTGCAAGATATGTTCGACTCACATTAACTCACCAACCACTGTCTAGGTCCAACACGAATATTTCCTGCACAAAACGGATTATCTATATCATCAATCGACTACATGGCAACGAACTTTCCAATGAATATTCTAGCTTGCGAGTCATCTCAAGCCCACATATCAGACCATCTTCTACAGCGACTTGAAGTTAATCTATCAGCAAAGATTGCAAACGAAATAACTCCAATATTTAAAAATATCAGAATAAAATGCCATGACAATTTGAACAGGTTCAAAAACAACCTGAAACTGGAAACCTGGGAAAATATTCATATGCCAGAACTGGAAACCGCATTTGATAATTTTCTACAAACACTCCAATGGCATTACGATACCACATGCCCCGTAAAAAGAATTAATATAAATAATAAAAAAGACAAAAAAACACACTGGATCACTGAAGAACTAAAGAATCAAAAGCAAGAGTTAAAGCAACTTTATAATCTAACAAGGGAAACGAACTCTAGGGCAGGTCAGGAAGACTACAATAACGAGAGAAAAAAGTATAGGCAAAATATTAGACAGGCGAAAATAAATTTTAATGAGCAAAAGATTATAGAGTCATCTAACAAAACAAAAGAAATATGGAACATTGTAAATGATAAGTTGGGCAGAGTTAAGCATTCCAAAAAAATCGACCTCAAAATCGATGGTACCCTAATCAAAAATGATAAAGAAATCTCAAACCACTTTGGTAGATTTTTTTCGAATGTTGCGGAAATAAAAATATCAAGCCATTTCGGTGCCACTGTTTCGAATCTTCCAACCACCTCGCATCTGGTCGAAAACACCATCTTCCTCCATCCAGTGACTCCAACAGAAATTGCCGACATCATCATAGGTCTCAAAAACAAAACAAGTTGTGGCCCTGATGGAATAAATACCAGTGTGGTAAAGAGGGTCTGTCCTGAGTTGTCTCACCCCTTAGAAGTACTAGTGAATAAATCAATCTCTGAGGGAGTATTTCCATCCAGCTTAAAACTAGCTACCGTAGTTCCTGTTTTCAAAAAAGGCCTGTCAACGGATATCGAAAACTATCGACCGATATCCATATTATCCGTATTTTCAAAAATATTTGAAAAGGTACTATACAGTAGAATAACCCACTTCTTAGAAAGATTTGAAATCTTGGATGCATCACAACATGGATTTAGATCTGGAAGATCGACGGGAACTGCTGCGTACGAGTTTATTGAGTACATCCACGCACAACTGGAACAAAACAGAATCGTAATTTGATTGTTTTTTGACCTGTCCAGAGCATTTGACTCTTTCGACTTAGCTTTTGTCAGGTTAAAATTGGAATCCATTGGAATTCGAGGTAAAGCACTCTCTTTAATAATGTCCTTCCTATCAGAGCGAAAAATACAGGTGAGACTGGGAGAAGATCTGTCTGACATTCACTCTGTTAATATTGGAGCACCTCAGGGCTCAGTGCTGGCGCCGCTGATTTTTCTGCTCTTCATCAATGACCTAAAACTACCTGGCCTTACAATTAAGTTTGCGGATGATACAACTGCAGCTATATCGGCTGATAACGAAAAAGAAGCGATGAAGAAGTTGGATGAAATTTTGTGACCATATGAGTTCTTGGTGTTTTAGTAATAAGCTTATTCTCAACAACTCAAAAACAGTAACCATACATTTTCATAACTCCAAACCGAAAATTGAGCTCAAGGAAACCGAAGAAGCTGTAAAATTTCTAGGAACTTATCTTGACAAACAACTTCAATGGCACACTCAAGTGGATCATGTATGCTCCAAACTCAATTCCGCCTATTTTGCCCTACTTAAGCTTAGACAAGTCGTCGAAAGACACGCGCTATTGTCAGCTTACTATGCCCTAGCCTACCATCACATGTCTTATAATATCATTCTATGGGGACAAGCTGTTGGCGTTGGTAGAGTATTCATCATCCAAAAGCGGATAGTAAGGTGGCATAAACAACAGGAAAGCTGCAGTCCAACCTTCAAGGACCAAAAACTACTTACTCTTCCGTCCATCTATATATATAAGTGTGCGATATATGTATATAAAAACAAAGATAGATTTATAAAAAATGGAGAAAATCATCTATATTCTACCAGGAAAAGCAACGAACTTAGCCTTCCACGACATAGCACTGCTTTATTTGAGAAGTCTCCTCAATATGCATGTATAAAGGTCTACAATAGACTACCAGGAGAAATAAAGACTGAACAGACTGAAAAAAGATTCAAAGTTAAATTGAAGCAATTTCTCTGCGAAAATTGTTTCTATTCCTTTAGTGACTTTATGAATAAAAATGTAAATGGGAATGTTTAATACTATGTCTCTCTACGTCAACGCGATTTAGTTGCTCTATGTTATATAATAATTGTTGTGACTGTTTATATACTAAGTTTATTGAAATACTTGATGTTATTATTGTTAATTTTTTATTATTAAGTGCCTACTATTATTTTTTTACTATAACTATATTTTTTACTATTATCATGATTCAATATTGTGACAAAGCCACATTTACATTGTAAATCTAAGGTGAATAAAATGAAATAAAAAAAAAAAAAGAAGTAGCCAGGAAGGATTTAATATACGAATTATGTGCTTGATTTGTAATAGAACAGGAAAAAAGGGGAAACGGCGTTTAACTTCCGTTCAGACAGGTAAAGCATGCAACTCATAATTATAATATATTTTTTTTTGCGTTTTGTTTAAAATAGATTGCATACCAACAGTTTAGGGTGGATTATTAAGTTTATTGATTGTTTTTCTTTGCGTACTGAGGGTACCTATATAGTTTAGATTTCTAGATTCACTAGCCATTTTTTCCAGGAACTGGAAAAAGTACCTTTAACAAAGTAATGGAAGCTGCTAAAAAAAGGGACGATATAGATATGATTTCAAAGTTGAGTTGCTATGAAGATCTTTTCGCATATGATGCGAAATATCACAAAAACTGTTATTGCGAGTATATAGCGAATCGCAGTATTAAAGCAACACAAAATAAAAACATTAAAAATCCGGTATCTTAAAAAAATACTTCTGTTCTGAATGAAGACGTAGGATCGAGCAGTTCTAGCGATTCATTTGATCTATTTACAATTCCCACTGAAAGTAACAGTCATAATAATAACGATAACGAAATCGCCACATTGCATAGGGCAGCAGGAATTCTAAGAAAACAAATGCAAATTTTGAAAACCATAAACGTACATTTCCAACCCCCAATAATATTAATCAAGAAACTTTCGAAAAACAAGTACCAGAATATTCACTTAAATTTGTATCCTGGATAATTGATGATGCTTCATATGAAGAGGTTAACAAGACTACTTCAAAAGCAATTATCCCATGTAATATCATTATGGCACTTTCTGACAAAGAATATAAAATAAATTATTTTCAAATTGGTTTGGGGATTTACCTATAACATTTAGTACATAGTAAACAAATCATTAATATTTTAGCAGAAGTTTGTTTAAGCTGTCCATATTGTCAACCCTACATGGGACCACGGGCTATAACCAAATTCAATACACTGAACCACGGGTTATAACAAATAACTGCAACTAAGCAAGAAAACACAACCAGACTAATTAACGTAATTATAGTCAGCAAATATTGGATATAAAAGCCCGAGCCACACTATGGCAAATCAGTCGTGTCTCAGCGCTTCGCTGCAATCAGTAGGTGTTTAGAGACGACTCAAAGTTGGGGAACTATCTGGACCGATAAAGTTAATACGTTATCGTATCTCTATCAGGGCAGATATTCTCTGACGACCCAGGCTTTGACCTACGGCTTTCTAGATTTTCCTGTAGTGCTGGTTTGGTTGTTTAGCATTGCAGGGGTATATATACCCGACGTGTTGACTGTCCGCCCTTTTTTGAGCCTCACCACCAGAAGGGACGTTATCAGGGACGGACTGGGCCTGGAAAATGTGGCGGGCTATTTGAAGGAAAAGGCGCCGGCCGATAAGGAAAACAACATTAAAGAAAAAATATTTTATTCTACGAATTGAACATAAACAAATAAATTAAGGTTTCAGTATCAAAATGTATAACAAAGCTAAAAGTACTCAATATTAAAAATCACATTTTCATCACACAGAAGAAAAATATAAATAAAATGGAAATCTTAAAAAAAAAAGGTACCTATTCTCTTTTATATAAGCAGGGCAGACAAATTTTTACTAGTTGCAGCTAAATCATTTATGATGTCGTCATTACTAAGTGACATTAATATATCCCTTTCTAGAGACATTAGCATAAAGGCCTCGACATTATGTTGGGACAAGTTACTTCATAATCGATTGAGGATGTACTTTAATTTCGAAAATGACCTCTCACATGTCACCTGACTTATTGATAGCGTAAGAATGTATTTATGTATATACTTTAGAAAGCTGAGCATATGCATTTGCATATAAGTTATATTTATATAAAACATTATAGCAACATAAAATGCAATTTCTGCAGGATTTACATGAAGTTTCTGTGAAATCACAGTCTCCCTCTTTATCGCAGTGATGACTAGGTAAAGTTTCCCAAAATTCTTCAACGAGAGATTTTGATAATTGTGGCCATTTTCCAGAAAAATATTCTAATTCTTGCCTCAATACAGCTTGGTTAATATCGGGAAAAATAGTTTTTGATATTTGCAAACTCCGATGGATGTAAGCATTGAAAATCCATATATAGTTTTTTGTGATTTACGAATCTTGATTTAATGCATTCGATCGCTGTATCGTACGTAACATTGTATACTTCAATACGATATTTTTCTTCTGGTGTAAAAGTAACGCCACTTGAAATTTCATCGGCAAATTTTTTTTGTTTCCTTTGCCTTATCTGGGGAAACATTTCTTCCGATTTTAGGTCAATGTTTTTTTCTACGAAGCACTCGTTTGCTTTTGCAATGTACTTTTGTGTTTCTTCAAATAAATTATCAAATTCTCTAGAGTTAGCTTCAAGTTTTGAAAGTGTATTTTCTACCATTCGATAGCTTTGTAAAAAGTCCATACCTTTTGTTTGTAGATACAAGGATAATGGACACCATTTCCAACAGTATTTCAAAATCGGTCAAATGTATTTCAAAATAATCACTTTTATTTCAAAAATTGATATTTTAATTTCCAATTTGTCACTTTTATTTCCAAATATGTTATTTGTATTTCAAATTAATCAAATGTATTTCAAACTGTATCATTTATACTTCCAAAAAAATCAGATGTATTTCAAAATCATCATTGCTTATATCAAAAACTGTACAGGGAGGTACAGGGTGTCTGATGTATTTCGAAATAAATTTGGTTATTTTGAAATACATTTGGTGTATTTTGAAATAAAATTCATAAAGATTGAAATCAAATTTATGTTTTTTGATATTCAATTGATGATTTTGAAATACATTTGATATTTTTTTTAAATTAAAGTTGTTATTTTGAAATACATTTGATGCTTTTTGAAATCAACTTTATCTATTTTGAACTAAAAGTAGAAATGGTGTAGAAATATTTAAAAAAATAAAATAGCCGTTAATATGGTTTCAAATTTAAGGAAATTTTCCAAGTAACTGTTGGCTGTAAATCTTGTTTCTGCGTTAAAATTTTCATCGGTGGCAGTACAGTGCAATGCTTCACAAATTTCAACGTAGATGCCGGTTTCAATATTAAAAATTTTCACCAGAGCCTTGTCTTTTGCCCACCATCTTGTATCACCAATTAAATTTACAAAATTGGTATCTTCTGATATTTTTTTCCAAACGACCATTCTTTTATATGAAACTCTTACGAAAACTGCACATTTATTTATTAAGCCAAACAAATTAACCGCTGGTATGGTTTTAGTGGTAGTTTCCAACATCACTAGATTTAATACGTGAGCATAACACCATACATGTATTTGTTCTGGTGAAGCGTCTTTTAAATATTTGTCGAAACCTTTATACTGGCCTTGCATGTTCGCAGCTCCATCAGTAGAATTTCCCGCACACTTTTTTATGTCAATATTCATGGTTCGTAACTAGGGTTGCCAGATATTTGAGTTTTGAAAATAGGAGAGCCTGTATAAAATTATATGAGATTGGATAATAATATATGAGAATATTTTATCTATTGCAAAATACCCATATCCGAGCATGGGCGTCGTTTGGGGGGGGGGGGGCATTTACCCCCCCCCCCTCCTAGAAATAGTCTTTTGAACAAGAAAGCAGTCAAAGAGAGTTCGTATTCGTATTGCTTTTTTCCATTTTTTCAAAATTTGTTAGGTACTTTGAAAAATTGGCTGACATTTTCATTACATTCAACGGAATTGAATTTCACTTGACTTAGGGCCGCTACTATAAAACACTGAACCGATGGTAGAGTTCCAACCTTCGGTTTAATCCTATCAATTTGCATGGAGTCCAGTGGCGTGTTTACTATGCAAGCTACGGAAGCACAGCTTCCCCTCGAGGATTTATTAACCCTTTCGGTCACCTTGTATTCAATTGAATACACAGAATTCAATTTTTTTTTATCGCCATCTATGTAGTAGTTCAATGATGTAGTAACTTTATAATCAATATTTAACCCTTTTGTAATTCAAATATGACTTGTGGCTGCATCTAGATATTATTTCCTAATTTTGACGATTTTTTATAAATTACAGTTCGCTACTCTTGCCTAAAAGTCAAAACATCTGTTGTGTTTTTTTATTTTTCTTGGAAATACTTTACATATTTTTGCGCGATATATACTGATTGTGACATAAAACATACCTCATTTGAGTTATATTATCAGTGGGTTTCCAAAAAAGTTTCTGTTTTTTTGTAATAAGCTCAAAAAAGGATTGAATTCAATTGAATCAGTGTTCCCACAGGTGGCCCCATATGGCCAGATCTGGCCCGTTTAAAGACGGAGTGGCCCGTTGGCCAATCTTTTCTGAATATGGCCCGTTTCTCCATAACAAGCCAAATCATTATTTTTTATGCAAAATAAGCGTTTTTGGGCGTAGCACCCGAAAAAAATGTTTGCATCCGGCGGGCTTTCTCTCTTCTTTTTCATTTGTGGAGGTTTTGCCCAAAAATCTGCAATCTGGCCCCTTTTAAAATTTAAATTCATAGTCTGGCACGAAATGTTTAGAGCCTTGGCAACACTGAATTGAATACATCGTGACTCAAATTTTCCAGATTTTGATAAAAAGTCATTTGCCTCAAGATGCAAAAATGCTGAATGTAAAGGTCATTCTCGTGCTTTGTGTGTTATTTATGTTTAAAAAGAGAAAATAGCTATTTACCTAACCAGTGCGGAAAAATTCAAAAGAATTTTTCCGCACGCGTAGCGGAGTTCGGTGAAGCAGCCGAGAGCGGAAATTTTTTTCCGCCTGTGTTAGGTACAATATTTTTCCTACAGGCATAAAAATGTAGAATTTTTCATTTTTTTTTGACAGCCGTGCGGTAAATTTTTTTCCGCACTGATAGCCGTGCGGAAAAACTTTTGATATGCATGCGGTAAAAGTGATCACCGTGTGGGAAAACTCATTTTCCGCACGGATATCAGTGCGGAATATTGATTTTTCCGCACGGCTGTAGGAAAAAACTGTTTTGCAAGCTACCACATTAAATAAAAAATAGGAACCTCTCTTTTATTACATAAACTACCAGTTCTAAAATAGTTTCGATATGAGCCGTAAAGTCATAATGTATTCATTTGAATACATCATCAAACTCAAAAACCAGCTAACCAAAAAATTTCGCCGTAGGTTTAAATATCATAAAAAAAATAACTTAGTAACGGTACCAAATATCGGAATTTTCCCATGCACACAAAAAAGTCGTGACTGAAAGGGTTAAGAATACTAAACTAAACTTTATGTGGACATTTTCAAAAAGAAATATATGAAACTTGTGAATGGCTGACTGACTCTGAAATTATAAGTCTCTCCTCCCTGTACTTTCACCATCTTTCCCCACAGCTTCCCCGTCTGTTAAAGTGTGGACACGCCACTGATGGAGTCAACCCAAGGTTGAAACTCAATCATCGATTTGTTTTATAATACCGGTCATTAGAAAATTACCTAAACAAATGCAGTGGCGACGCCAGGGTTCTATGTTAGGGGGGGGGGGGGGGGGCAGACTGGGCCAGAAAAAATTAGGGGGGGCATTTGTTTTTATTTTACTGCTTTTCTTCTTTGGAATAAAAAATGGGAAGTACTTGTCGACACTATTATGTTTGAGATAATCCCAGGAAACCGAAAGCAGCATGGTAGTTACCTGTGCCCAAGAACACTCAACCTAATAGGACTGCTTCTTGAGCTGAAAATGTCTGCCATCTCAGCCGAACATCTCAACACTTGGCGTAAAATGCATTAGCCGAGTTCAAAACAGTCACAGGTCACAGTAATCGTTATAATCTTGTTAAAATCACCTTTTCTACATTTAAAATTGACAAAAAAACAAGCACAACCTGAATTGCAAGCATCCCATCGAGGCCTGCGGGTAACGTCATCATTATAAGCTGTTATGCTGCTAATTAGTAGTGACGTCACTCGAATAAGGCCCTGCCAACTCGAGAGTTGACGAACGTACGCCTTATGGGCGGTTACACACGGACGTGGATGTCTTAATACATATACGTGCATACATCAACGTGCAACCAAGAACTTGCATGGCGCTTTTGTACAGACGCTCGCACAAAACTGCAGTCTTGCTATTCTTGCTAGAGTATTCCGAGTGTGCATACAAAATTGCACATTCAAAAACGCGACGATATTTTGCATACACTTTGTTGTTTTTGTTTGCACGTTCATGTATGTGCGTACATGATTTCAGACATCCACGTCCGTGTGTAACCGCCTTATGAGGATGAGAATTCCTGTTAGTTTACGATTCTTGGCCTGTGCTCACCGAATAACGAATTAACCGACAGAGGCTGCTGATGTTACATTGCATTGTTGCCGACATGAGAGCAAGTTTTTAGGGGGGGGGGGGGCAGGTAAATTTCAGTGGCGGCCCCGGCCTCCTCTGGCCCTCCCCTGGCGTCGCCACTGAACAAATGATGCGGACAGTGAATTTGTTGCGGAAAAAAATACCATCATTTTTAGCTAAATATCGATATCAACTAAGTACCTTAAAATGCTCAAAAAGGGGCGGGGCACTAAAAAAAATTAGCCTACGGCGGTTGCCAGCGGCGCTAATGGAAATAGTCTTATTATAATACTGCCCCCCCTGAGAAACCTCGTAAGGACGCCCATGTATCCGAGAAAGCTCCCATCTTGACAATTAGCTATGACTTCTAGCAGATCTTGGATTGTATTGCTGGACATTCTTTTAGCCTTGCGTTCGGTATTTTGCTCAAAGTGTAGAGCGAGCTGAGCGGAGCCGTAATCACGTGACCAGCGAGCGAACGGAGCAGTTGAACGCTGTATAAAAGTACCGGAAATTTTAATAAACGAACGCGAATGAGGCTGCACCGAGTACACTTTTTAAATAAACGAACGGTAAAGTCAAGCTCGGAGAACTCAGACCAAAATAACGAACGCACGGTAGGTAGTTAAAGACTCCTCCTGATCCGATCCGTCAGTCTCACTTCTTGTAACAAGTTGTGGACAACAACACAACAACTTAAGTTTTTTTATGTTTAAACAAATCCCTGACCCAAAATCGTTTTGTTTTTAAAAGTAAAATATTTGAATTTGAAGATCCATTATCAACCAGTTTAAGCTTAAAACGCAAATTAGGAATTGGTTTATTGTTTTGTTTACATTTTACTGTTCACCATCAGTGAGTCAAAAAGTAAGGTGAAAAACGATCCAAAAATGGAAGAAGTTAAAATTATTTCATTTCAACTTTGTCCGAAGTAGGAGAAAAGTTGGAAATATTCATATAAAATGTGGCGGGAAAAACAGCCAATAGGAGCTCCCTCGTACAATCGGACGGTCAGATAACGAACGTGTGAGACTAATGGAACGCTCCGGCCTAGAAAATATATGAGAAATAGTCTCATATCAAACATGCTAATATGAGATATTATGAGAAACAGTTCAAATATATGAGTCTCATATTAAAAATAGGAGGTCTGGCAACCCTATTTGTAACACATCTTGGACAATTCTAAATAAATTTTCCCCTTTTCCAGACTCAGAATTAATAATCGCAATTACTCTTTCGTATATCTTACTTTGATGAACGTACCTTGCAACAACTGAACATTGATCTACTACATCAATGTCTTGGGTGGTATCGATCTGGATTGAAAATATTTCAGATTCTTGAATTTCTTCGGATAACTTTGTTTTAATTAATTTTGTTATAACTTGAACTATTTTATTTGTAGTTGATTTAGATAAAAATGTTGTGACGTTTCCCCTTCCCTGAGAAGCCTTGCCGCCACCCTTATGCATTTGCTTGCTTAATTTGATTGCGTGGTCAATGTGTGACTGTAAAAGAGGATCAAATTTGGAAACTAATAATAACAATTCAAGAAAATTTCCATGGTCAATAGTTTCATCTTCTAGGGTAAAAGCTGATTCACTATTTTTAGTTCCTCTAAGGCTAATACCTCTTTTTCCAATAGTTTTTATTACTTCAATAACTCTAGTAATGACTAAACGATTTCTTTCTATTTTTTGTCTTTCTTTTTGCCTAGCTTCAGACAAAAAAATACCGACTACATCTTTGCTAGATGTATGCAACAGATATTTTTCAAAATTAGCTACGTGCTCTTTACTTTTCTCATGTTTTTCTATCCTACTGTAAATATGTTTAACATCCCATAATCCCCCTTGAACAAAAGGTGAATCTTCTTTTCCAAAACCTAAACAAATCCAACAAAACAATGAATTGTTTTTATTATTTAAAAAAAAACTGATCCACTGCCTTTTAGTTTTGTCTTTCTTGTTATAAATTAAGCTAGCATTCAGTGACGGACTGGCCCGGCGGGCTGGCGGGCGGAGCCCGCCGCGCCCTTAAGATTTAGCGCCCTGTCGGCATTGTTTAGTTATAAAATATAAATAATATCAAATTAAGGTTTAAAAATATTTTTGAATAAATTCGGAATATCGATTACTTATTAATTTAGTGCTCTCATATTAATAAGAATTTCGAGTTTCCATTAAAGTTTTATATTAAATTCTGGGACTTTTACCGCGCTCTGTGAATTAGGTTAGGGTTGTATTCCAATCGTCATGCTATTCTTGTGCCGAGAGCCTTCCGCCCGACAAGCACCATCTTGCTCGTGCCTTGGGCTCTCCTCGTGTATTCGGTCTAGTGAAGATTATAGAGCAGATTACCAGTGAAACAGTTTGCAAGTCTTGCAAAAACTGTATTTATTGCAGTTACAGGCTATCAATCAAATTCAATCTTAGAACCAGTTTGACACGGTCCAAGTGCTTGGTCGAAGTGTACTTGGATCAGAACTTGGATCAAGTTGGAAGCACGCTTACTTACTTGGATTAACAGTTGGTACCATCCCAGTATCGTCCAAGTGACGCGCGTACAGCGTCCAAGGGTACTTGATCCACGTACACTTGGACCGTGTCAACCTTCACGCATATGGTTATCCAATATTTTCGAAATCTTACAAATATTTGTCGACTATCAATGTCAATAAACAAGCAAATTAGTTGTGATCGAAGCTCAAAAAGCTGAACAATATTTAAATCAATTACGAAGTAACCTAAATCACAACAACCTGGAAGTGTTTATGATAATGTCTGTGGAAAAAATTTCACTCATGTCATTAGACAATAACGAAATTATAAATAATGTTGCTAAAACTAGCGAAAACCTCAATAAAATGTTGATTTTTTTTCTTGGAAAACAAATAACGGTTCGATAATTTATTCTTGTCGATAACATGAGCCTAACTTTCAATTAGTAGGTATAGGGTCACTTGAGCCTCGGAATTTTCTCGATGCCGTGGAAAAATCGGTGGATTTTACTGGTTTTCACTGGTTTTAGGCTGGATAAGCTGTTTTTTTGCTGGATTTTCTGGTTTTCACTAGCTAAACCAACATAAATCCAGTGAAAAGCAGTGAAAATCAGCACAAAACCAGTGAATACTAGCACAAACTAGCTGAACCAGCATAAAACCAGCAAAATCCGCCGATTTTCCCACGGTATCGAAAAAGTTCCTAGGCTCAAGTGACCCTATACTTACTTCAACTTTTTCTTGGTGATGGCGCCCCATGTAGAAAATCGCCCGCCGTTAATTCAGAACCCAGTCCGTCCCTGCTAGCATTCAAATTATTTGGCAAATTTTTAGGTTGAATTGGATGACAGTGAATAAATACTTTAAGATCTTTTTGATTAGTTGGTTTTTTGAAATAGAACTCTTCCTTAACAATATCTGAGTTGAATAAAGCACTATTTTGAGGTTCGCTTACATGCGTAGTAAAATCATTGGCACACACAGTACTAATAATAGATTCTACTGCATCAGGTTTTTCCACCATTTGGTCCAGTTGGTTGGCAGATGACAGTAATTGTTCATTTGTTGTTTCTTCATTTAACTGCAATGTTACTGACGTCGTGGTCGAAAGTATTATGTCTTCCTCGATGTCTTCAGTGCACTCCATTTCGCTCATAGATGGTTGTATTATTGATTGTACGTCATCTTGAGGGGTCGAAACAGTGTCATAAGTGTCGTTATCCTTGTTCCCAGTCGTTGTCGTCTCATTTTTTTTGCCGTCTTTCACGAAAATATCTGTTATTTTCATACATCTATTCGCCTCTTGCTCCATTATTCTCTTTTTCCTAATTTTAAGATTTTCCGCGCCAGATCTTTTCTTTGTTTTTTGCTTCGAATCCATAGCCTAGAAATGTATGTTGTAGTTATACAATCTAAATTTTTATGAAAAAATAAAGTTACCTTTCTAAAATAAGTTTAACTTTACCAGACAATACTGCTTGCTTTTTGTGCGCGTCGCGTCGCCTCGCCTCCAAGTTATTTGCACATGCACGGGCGTAGGTGAGTGATCACCTGCTATATGATGATGGACATTAGGCATGCGCGGAGACGGGCGCCGGACCTTCGCCAGGCGGGCGGCACCGGCGGCACGATATCATGATTCATTAATTTATTGTTCATTTTATTTTGTTAGATTTTTGTGTATGTATTTTAAAAATTAATATAATTTTTTTCACTCACACCAAAAGGCGCCTGGGCGTTTTTAAACAAAAGGCGCGGCGGGCTGCGCCCGCCAGCCCGCCGGGCCAGTCCGTCCCTGGACGTTATCTGGTCCCAGATGATGATGATTTGGTAATAACTAAATATTCATGCTTCCGTAATGTCCGTCCTGTAACAATATATATTAGCTATTTAAAAAACTGTTCTGGTGTTTCCCTGTTACTCCTCCCTTCCCGTTCTGCTTTTCAGGGTGAATAGTCGAGCTACATAGCGAGGCAGAGACGTTTCGTGACATTTGGTGGAGGCGCCCTCTTTCCTGGACCACCTTGATGACCTAGCCAAAGAGTCGATACCAGGACCACCTGGGAAGACAGAAGGCCAAGAAGGCCTCTAGCAGGGACAGAAGAGGAGGAAAAACCCCAATAACCTTCCTTTCACCCTATCCTAGAACACCAGAAATAAATTTAAAAAAAAAAATACTTAACCATAATCTTTAATAAAAAATTAATTACAATCAAAATTGAACATTCCTTGCGAAATTTAAAATAGCCAGACGACAAAACAAAAACACCGATATGCGTAGCAAGCAATAAACTGGGGACCCACTTAGAAAAATATAATGTTTCCAAATCGACAGAAAACGACGCAGATGGTCTATTTCTATGAAGTTCGCCATCAAGTCAGGAAAATATTGAACTGATGAGAAAAGGAAATTACTACTAGTGGAGTAAAAATGATATAAAAATGTTTCAAAATTTTTTTTGAAGGTCTAACCACATGAAACCTATACAGGCTGATCGGTTATGCTCTTGTGCATCTAAAATGGCTAATTACGACTTTTTTCGCGGGGGCAGACATTTTTTATCTCAAAAAATGTGACAAATATGTCAAAATGTTATTTTCGTGTTTTTTCAAACCCACCACGCGATAACTCCGGAACTAATAAACCTATCAGCATAATTTTTTTTTTAATCAGTAGAGGACATATGAGCGGTGATAACTGTGCTAGTTTAAATCCCATAGTGACTCAATTTTTTTTTGGAAACTGGATTGAACTCCAAATCGTACTTTAATTGCAGCATGTTTTTCGGTAAGCGAGAAACTTTTTTATTTGAACGAATTTTGCCATAGTATCTGTGTATGATATGACGACAAAGTATCAAAAAAGTTTTAAAAAAAAAATTCAACCATCTGGAACAAATAGTTTTCTAGTTATCCTGGATTAAAGTTAGGAATATCCAGAGCGCGCGATGTACCTGCTTGTCGTCGCCGACGACACGGGCGGACGTAGAGATTTTACTGCGGATTTGAAAGTTGGTGCTCGAAAGGTTCCAAAATTTAAAGAATTTATCAAATCTTCTTCAAATAAAACGGCATTAGTGAATTATTCAACCAAATATTTCTTGAAAAAGGGGCCTTCTATACTTAGCAATGAGAAAAAAAAATAATAGCAGGATTCAAGAATGCCGAAAGTTGCTTTTTGCTGACCAAAAACGGTAAACCACAAAATTTAAAAAATTAAATGGCAACTAAGAAGAAGCTGATACGAGGATAATTCTTCACTTATCAAATGTTCTTCCGACTTGCAATTTCATTCTAGTAAAATCTGTGGATACAGATATTTTGATTTTGCTTGTAGTTATTTTTGTGCATATTTCGGCAGAAGACAAGAACGTTTATTTTTACTTCCTTAATTAGTATTAATTGCTTACTTGTACCTAACAAAAAAATTGTATTAAATAAACGTCTGAATTATTATTAATTAGTATTAGTCGTCTATGTATGTGATGTGAGTATTTGTGTGAAGTGTAAATACAAGTGTCATCTGCGTAGATGGACATTTTAGTATGAGCATTATTGGGAATGTCAGCCGTGTAAATATTATAGAGCAGTGGAGCCAGGACAGAACCTTGAGGAACTCCTGCTGCTATAGGTCTGACATTTGAGAAGGTATTTTTGTTGAGTTTGACATGGAAACGTCTGGCTTTGAGGAAATTAATGATAATTTTGACAAGAGATAATGGCAGAAAATATTTGTCATGAAGCTTGACTAAGACCAGCATGCCAGATACGACCAAAGGCTTTCTCGACATCCAGCAGCACAACACCCGTTTGGGAGCGGCGCTGCAAGGCGCGAATCGCTTCTTTAACCAACCTGGCAAGCTGAATCTCAGTAGAGTGATTTGAACGAAAACCAAATTGTTCATCACGTAGAATGCTATCAAGATAATGTAAGGATTTCAGCTTTTCCTGAATTATTTTCTCAAGAATTTTAGAAAGTGAAGACAGAAGACTGATTGATTTTGCTTTGTTTTGTTTGGACCGCATGGGGTGCACCCTCTGGACGCGGTTATCCAGTGGGGCAGTAGTTAACTGGTTATATTTAGGGCACCTTTTATAGCCTCTTCCTATCAGGGTGAACAGTGCGGATCCTGAATAGCGTTGCTCAATTACGAGTTGTTCTACAGCCAATCCTTGAACAGAACGGCGATCATGCTATCCGCCGCCTCCGTGCTGCTTTGTCACTAAGGACACTAAGTGCTTCCAGACTACACTAGCCTGATCCCGTCACAACTTGCCGATTGCCGAAGAACTTTGGAATCGTGAGCAACGGGTTCGCCACATTAAATAACAAGAACCTCATTAATTGAAATCAATAATATTATTTCAATAATCAATACAAAAAGGAAGCTTTATTCAATTCAAAAAAAGCATCTCCACATTTAATGCAAAAAACAGCTTCTTACATAAATATAGATAGTGTTGTATCGCAACCAGTAAGAGTAGTAAGACAATGAACAACTAATAATTTTTTACTTATTATTATTAAGACTAGTTCGTGTCCTATCGGTATCCAATGAAAAGGGGTGATTCGTCGGTTAGGACAAAAAATAAAAGGCCTGTTAAGACTTTGCCAACGTTTCGCCCAAAAGTTTAGGACTTCATCAGGGCTTAAATATAGATATATTAGGAACATCAAAAAAGGGCTAACAAAAAAATAAAGTTTACATACCTTGTACCAAAGACTTGTACTTAAAAAATTATGTGGCCAGAATTATAAAAAATAGTGCGAGATTTTCAGGATGGAACATTCGATTGCACATAAGAGAATCACAATACATTGATAAAATTGTTAAAAGACAGTAGAACAACAAAAATATAAAAATTAGAAAAAAAAATTGAAAATTAAAAGGACAAGTGATTACGATTACAGAGATAAAAGCATAATAGATTTTACTAGAATGGAATTGCAAGTCGGAAGATCATTTAATAGGTGAAGAATCATCCTCGTATCAGCTTCTTGGTTGCTATTAAATTTTTTAAATTTTGTGGTTTACTGTTTTTGGTCAGCAGAAAGCAA
The DNA here is from genome assembly GCA_917834065.1 of Ceutorhynchus assimilis. Lineage (NCBI taxonomy): Eukaryota > Metazoa > Arthropoda > Insecta > Coleoptera > Curculionidae > Ceutorhynchus > Ceutorhynchus assimilis. The sequence goes on from OU892282.1 coordinate 15,025,440, forward strand.
CTTTCGGCATTCTTGAATCCTGTTAGTATTATTTTTTTCTCATTACTAAGTATAGAAGGCCCCTTTTCCAAGAAATAGTTGGTTGAATAATATCTAATGCCGTTTTATTTGAAAAAGGTTTAATAAATTCTTTAAATTTTGGAACCTTTCGAGCACCAACTTTCAAATCCTCAGTAAAATCCCGTGTCGTCGGCGTCGCCGACAAGCAGTTACATGGCGCGCTCTGGATATTCATAACTTTAATCAAGGATAACTAGAAAACTATTTGTTCCAGATGGTTGAATTTTTTTTTAAAAACTTTTTTGATACTTTGTCGTCATATCATACGCAGATACTATGGCAAAATTCGTTCAAATAAAAAAGTTTCTCGCTTACCGAAAAACATGCTGCATATAAAGTACGATTTGAAGTTCAATCCAGTTTCCAAAAAAAAATTGAGTCACTATGGGATTTAAACTAGCACAGTTATCACCGCTCATATGTCCTCTACCGATTAAAAAAAAAATTATGTTGATAGGTTTATTAGTTCCGGAGTTACCGCGTGGTGGGTTTAAAAAAACACGAAAATAACATTTTGACATATTTGTCACATTTTTTGAGATAAAAAATGTCTGCCCCCGCGAAAAAAGTCGTAATTAGCCATTTTAGATGCACAAGAGCATAACCGATCATCCTGTATAGGTTTCATGTGGTTAGACCTCCAAAAAAAAAAAATCGAGAAGGAAGCGACTTTTTCCCTTGTTTTTACTCCACTATACTTGAGGTCCACGTCGAGCGAAGACGAACATAGTCCAAACGCCGAAAGCACTCAGATTGCAGACCAAATATTTCAGCGAAGAAAGAAGCCAAGATTGGATTTCTCAGAAATTTTAGGAACGGGAATAAGTAACTACTTGAAACATCAAAGTGAAGAAGTCTCGGCCAGGGCAGTTAGCTGAAAAAATGGCCTTTAGGAGAAGTTTTTGCAATCAAGCTGATTTTTTCACAGATGATAGTACCCATCAATAGTACTCTGTAAAAAAAAGTTACACCTCCTAGGAGGCTTGCTTTTTGCGCCATGATGATTTAAAGATGGCGGCTGGTGCTATTCTTGTAAAAAATCGTAACTTTCTTATTTATTAACCGATTTTCGTCAAGTAAAAAAAAATACCTTTGTTTTGGACTAAAGAATGAAATAAAAATATAAAACCATTTTGAAAGGTAGTATTTCTGTCAAAAAAAAAAAAATAATATAAGGAAATAAATTTAATTGGTTTTCTTCAATTTTCTTTGAACCGTAGCTGTAAACTTAGACCGTAGGTACTTCTTACCAAAAGAAGCTTAAAAATATGCGCTTATTTTTCTTATTTTGAAACAGTTTTTGAGTTTAGGTTAAGTAATTCGCGAGATATAGTCGAAAAGAACTTGAGAATCCAAAAAAAAAAACTTATGCAGGATGTGAAAACTCTATTTTTTGTATATACACGCCTAAAAATAGCTATTTTTTGAACTCATTTCAGTCTGTAAATCTTCATTTTCGGTCTATACCGTAAAATGCTCCTTTTTCAGCCTAGTTCCTAAAAGTCGTCATAACACCAACCCTGTCGCACCTGCGTAATCAGTTTAAAATTTTTAATGTTGTCCATTCACTTCACATCTTTGAGCTATTACAAAAAAGTATTGTTTGTTTCACGTACCTAAAATATAGTTTTTTTAGGTACCTATACTTGTTACAAAAAATACATATCTTAGCTCGATTGATATAAAAACAGTTGCCTTTGGTTTAAGTTGATTTTTTTTTTCTACTATCGCGTGTGAAGTACTTACTTTACGCACTGTTCAAAAGACGTGGAAATAGATTTTACGCACTATTGCGTAAAGTAATTCACAACAGCAAAAAAGTTTATTAAGGGCCGGTATTATAAAGCTATATTGACAGATACCTAACTAAAAGTTAACTTCTGAAATTACCATGCGAAGTAATTTAACGTCATTCGAGAAGTTAACTTTTAGTTATTCTGTTAAAATAGTTTTATAATACGCGCCCTAAATTGCATTAGTTTTTTCGCAAAAATACATAAATAATAAATACCCAAAAGTATGGAATTTTATATCACAAAAGCCTTTGCTGCCCTTTTTCTGAACTAAAAATGTGCTTTTACTTTACACCCTATGAACTAAGTTAGACATTAGGGCGTAAAGTTGTGGTAGGTATATTTTTTAAAATGTATGGCTTTATATAATCGGTAGGTACTAGAATTTTTTTTGGTATAAAACATAAACAGATGTCTGAAGTGAACCTTTTTTCACAAATGTATGAAAAAAGAAGCTTTACACACCTGTTGCATACATTTTTTTTCCACTACCGACAATATTGCAAGCGGGCGATATAGATCATAACGCTCGATGCCAAAAATTTGAAAAAAATATACCACAACTTTACGCCCTATAGTGTCTAAAGTAACTTAGTTCACAACCTAAAGTGTGAAGTGAAATCACATTTCTAATGCAGAAAAAGGGCAGTAAAGGCTTTTATTTACAATCATACATGTAATGTTGACTTTACTGACTTTTAAAATGTTCGAAAATGTCACTTTTTTGACTTTTACTTTAAAGTAAATGAAATTTTTAAAATTTATTGTATTGCCCACGGGTCGAAAGTAAATGAAATTGTCAATTATTGTATTTTTTAGTTTTAATTCAAATACAAATTTCAAAATTCGAATGATTGTAAATAAAATAGTATACATACCTCGGTGAAAAGTTTCATTACTGTCTCGAGATTTTAGTTAGACCTCGGCTGTGTCTCGGTCTAACTAAAATCTCTCGACAGTAATGAAACACTTTCCACCTCAGTATGTAATATACTATTATAATATAAAATTTTATACTTGTGGCTTGTGGGTATTTATGCATTTTTGCGAAGAAACTACAATTTAGAGAACTTTTTTGTTGTTGTGAATCTTTACGCAATGGTATGTGAAATATAATCCAATGTTTGAACAGTGCGTAAAGTCAGTACTTCACGCAAGGCAGTAGAAAAAAAATCAATTAAAACCAAAGGCAACTGTTTTTATGTCAATCGAGCTAAGATATGTATTTTTTGTAACAAGTAGGTACCTAAAAAACCTATATTTTAGGTACGTGAAACAAACAATACTTTTTTGTAAACTGATTATGCAGATGCGACAGGTACATGCAAGCTGACAAGGTTGCTATGACGACTTTCAGGAACTAGGCCGAAAATGGAGAATTTTACGGTGTAGGCCGAAAATGAAGATTTACAGACTGAAATGGGTTCAAAAAATAGCTATTTTTAGGCGCGTATATACAAAAAATAGAGTTTTCACATCCTGCATAAGTTTTTTTTTTGGATTCTCAAGTTCTTTTCGACTATATCTCGCGAATTACTTAACCTATCACAAACTCAAAAACTGTTTCAAAATTAGAAAAAAAAGCGCATATTTTTAAGCTTCTTTTGGTAAGAAGTACCTACGGTCTAAGTTTACAGCTACGGTTCAATTTATTTTCCTATATTATTATTTTTTTTTGACAGAAATAGAACCTGTCAAAATGGTTTTATATTTTCATTTCATTCTTTAGTCCAAAACAAAGGTTTTTTTTTTACTTGACGAAAATCGGTTAACAAATAAGAAAGTTACGATTTTTTTCAAGAATAGCACTAGCCGCCATCTTTAAATCATCATGGCGGAAAAAGCAAGCCTCCTAGGAGGTGTAACTTTTTTTTACAGAGTACTATTGATGGGTACTATCATCTGTGAAAAAATCAGCTTGATTGCAAAAACTTCTCCTATTTTTGCTAACTGCCCTGGCCTAGAGAGAACAGCAATAGCAAACGGATGGGATGACACATTAAAAATAACGTACTTAGAAACATTTTTAGATGGCGCTGCTAACATATGGTTCCAAGAATACAAACAAAACAATCAAGATATCAAATGGAATGACATTGTAAGGGATTTTTCTAAAGAGGTTGAAGACGCCAACTACCAGACGGCACTAAAAAGGAAAGTGGAAGAACGCAAACAAGACTCGAAAGAAACAGTCCGTGACTATCTGTACGAATTAAGGGTTCTCTACTACGACTACAAGAATGCCATCGATATAGAAGAATTTGTAACCATTTTCAGCAAAGGGTTGACTGAAGAAAACTTCTACCACTATTACTGGCTCACGAATCCGCCGAATGGCCCACCAGACACACTCGAAAAATTAAAAGAAATTGCTGGGACCATAGATAAAGCGCCAAGGAAGGAGTTAGGAGGGAAAAAGGATCCACAGAGTCAAAGAGACGAAACGCCAAGAGCAGGCAACCAAGCACCCCAAAATGACAGGAATCAGGTAGTGTGTTATTATTGCGGAAAAAAGGGACACATGACGGCAGTATGCAGAAGCAGACAACATCAGGATTGGTCAAATAGAAACAACATGAGATGTGATAACTGCGGAATGATTGGTCACGCTGCGGCAAGTTGCAGAAGTCAACCACAGAGAAATAGAAATTATAAGCCCCGAAATTATGGTAATAGCCCAGTATGTTACAACTGTGGGAAACAGGGACATTTCGCAGCCACCTGCAGAAGCCAAAAACAGCACCCAAACGAAAGAGGATGGCAAAAATAGAGACCCCAGCGATCTTAGCCCTAGGGGATTCATCTAGAATAGGAACCTTATGCATCACAGTTACAATAAATGATAGGAATTTCTCGGCTATAGTCGACACGGGAGCCCAAAATAACGTCATACCAACACAATTGATAACAGGAAAAATAGAGACGGACAATAACACTGCATAAGGGAGGTGATAAGGAGCTACCTTCAAACTATCGCCCCATTGCACTTCTTCCTACGCTATCAAAGATCATAGCAAGATTGGTTAAAAAGAGGCTTCTATCATTTCTCTCTAAATATAGTATTCTAACTACCAGTCAATTCGGTTTCCTAAGTAACAAATGTACTAATGATGCAATGTTTTCCCTTTTCAATAATGTATACTCCAGCCTGAACTGCCACCACTTTACAGCCTCAATTTTCTGTGATTTCTCCAAAGCTTTCGACTGTGTTAATCATAATGTCTTAATTAACAAATTACAGTTCTACGGTTTCAGAGGAATGGCTCTCGAATGGTTTAAGTCTTATCTTGGTAACAGAAGTCAGCTTGTGAGGGTGGACTCGACCATGTCCTCTTGTAAACCAATTGAATGTGGTGTGCCTCAGGGTTCAGTTCCTGGCCCTATTTTGTTCCTGCTATTTTATTAACGACATTGCTAGTCTGGATATTAGCGGCAAAGTTTGTCTCTTCGCAGACGATACTAGTTTCACTTGGAGCAACCCGGATATTACGGAACTCCATAGAACCGTATCTAGTGACTTAATAACCATCAAATCATGGTGTGACTCAAATCTCCTGTGCCTCAACCTCTCTAAAACCAAAGTTTTATCTTACAGAGCTTCGCTCCAATCTGTAGTACTGGATAACAATACCATGGAGGCCGTTGATTCCGTGAAATTCCTGGGGCTTGTTGTTGATAAATCTCTAAAGTGGGACCTGCATATCGACGCCTTAGCAAAGAAATTAAGTTCGGCCTGTTTTGCACTGAGATCTGTTTCCAGGGAGCTTAACTCGGCAACTTGCAGGATGGTATATTTTGCTCTTTTTGAGTCGCATTTACGTTACGCCCTTCCATTCTGGGGCACGTGTTGTGCGTCTCAATTTGAACGCATTTTTAGACTGCAGAAGAGAGCTCTTCGTTATTCTTTGGGACTTGGTAGTAGAACTCACTGCCGGGAATTTTTTATCAAGTCTAGTATATTGACTCTTCCATCTTTATTTATTTTCGAATCCGTCTGCTTAATTCGTACGCACTTAATATCAGCTATCTCAGAGAGGCCATCTCACAATTATCCACTGAGGAACGCAGAGTTGGATCTTTATCTGCCAATCCCGCGCTCAGAGTTAGTTAAAAGTTCAATACTTTATAATGCTAAAAAGATGCATAATCATCTACCGCCTAACATCAGGTCCATTGCATCTTTTCTCGAATTTCGCAGGGCGTTGAAGGTGTATTTACTGAGGAGAGCCTTGTACACAGTAAGCGAGTTGTTTATGGTTTCCTAATTCTAAATTTTGAGCGGCTTACTCACAGGTTTTGTTTTTGTTCCTGTATCATGATAGGTTATTATAAGTTATTGTTTGTTTGTTTTTTTAGTACCTATAATATGCTTACTCGCACAGTATAAGCAGTTAGACCTAGATGTTTGTTTATTAGTTTTAATCAAATTTTGACCATGAACTATCTGTCCACAAAATTGTAAAATTTTCTGACAATAAAGCAAATTCTTTCTTTCTTTTTTTTTTGATATTAGTAGCCGCAGGAGGACATCGAATACCAGTATTGGGAAAAATGACAACTCCAATGGAAATTACAGGGAGCTCAAAGTGGAAAGGCGTATTAAGGGCAAAAGTCATCTCAGCAACAGACCAACCGATGATCTTGGGGATGGAATTTTTGACAGAGAATAAGGCCTACAACGGAAACTACTGATATTGAATAATAAATACAACATACCACTATACCAGGGCTACAAGCAGAAAGTTAGCTTGTCAAGCCTTATAACCACAAGACAGTCGAGCAGTGGGCCAAGATACTCACAGGAAGATGAACAAGAATTCAACAAGTTTATCAAAGACCACATACACATAACAAAGAAAGACATAAGCAGATTCCTGAAAAAAGAACATAGAGACATAAACCACCTACCAAATAACGCAGTTTTGGTATTCGGAGTAACCCAAAACTACAAAACAAAGAGATGCATTTACAAAAAATACAGGCGCACGCTCCCAACAAAAAGAGTACAGGGAACCATCGCACAACTGAAAGAAATAAGCCACGGAAAAAAATCAACAATTTTCCTATTTACGAGGGAAACGATGAAAGAGAAACCTACGCCAAGGAACATGTACAGATGCCTGGTAGCACTAAAGAAAACTAGTAAATTGAGGTCCCATACAACCTTGGTTATTCCAAGAAAAGGATGGGGATTGGAAAAAGAATGGGGAAGATTTGAACAAATGCTGTATCATGTTTTCAAGGACTCAGGAATCGAGATTCACATCCAAAACCAACAGGTAGCCAAACAACACAAGACAAAAGAAAGTCCCGAAAAAGAAATTGGGCATTTAATGCAAATAACCACCGACACTGGCAATAAAACGCATAAAATAGGAACAAAGAAAGACCACACCATAACCGGAAACCAAATAGAAACAATCGAACTAGAGATCATGGGCAAAATTGATGAGATAAAAGAAACAATAGGGTACCAATGCAAATACAAATATAGACTGGCTGGCAAAAAAGCACCTAGTACTAAAAACACATATCTACACAGATGGAGACAGCCTCGCCCTGAAAATACACTCAAAAACTAGAAATCCAGTGACTATATACGCAGGAACCACATTAGCATTTTTGCAAGAGCTGAAAAATGAAACCCCTTTGTACCACCTAAATACTCCAACGAGAAATAATAGATGAACCCGAGGAAGTGACAATAGAAGACCACAAACTAGAGAACATTAAGGACGAACGAACTAAACAGGCATTACAGGATCTCCTGTTGGAATATAGTGACGTTTTCGCAAAATCAACTAAACACATGGGAAGAACAAACCTGACGGCACATAAGATAGAAATTGGAGATGCACAGCCAATAAAAAGCCGTCCATACAGTCTCACAAAAAGAAAGACAGATTATCGATGAACAAATCAAGGAAATGCTGGACAGCCAAGTAATTAGACCCTGTCACTTGCCATGGGCCAGTCCTGTGGTCCTAGTAAAGAAAAAGGACGGAAAAACCAGATTTTGTGTAGACTACCGGAAAATAAATGCTGTGACAAAAAAATCAACCTACCCACTACCACAAATTGACGACATCATGTCATACCTAGGAGACGCGGCATACTTTAGCACTTTGGACATGTTCTCAGGCTACTGGCAGGTACCGGTAGAAGAAGGGTCCAAACAATACACAGCATTCATCGCACAGGGACATGGTACCTATGAATTCAACGTTCTCAGTTTTGGACTCTGCAATGCCCCGGCAACGTTCCAGAAACTCGCAGATCAAGTCTTTTGGGACTTGAAATGGAAGGAAGTTCTGATCTACCTGGACGACATAATAATCTTCTCAAAAACACTAGAGGAACACATAACCAAACTAAGAAAAGTCTTTGAACGATTGCGGCAAGCAAACTTAACTCTGAAACCCAGCAAATGCGAGTACTTACGGAAGGAAATCAAAATTTTAGGTTTCAACGTCAGCGAAAAAGGGATCCTGCCAAATGAAGAAAAGGTTGTGTGCATAAAAAACTTTCCTACCCCAAAAAAGATTAAGGACGTACAGAGCTTCTTGGGATTGTACAATTTCTACAGAAAATTCATTTGCAACTTCGCCAAGATAGCAAGGCCGTTACATGAGATAACAAAAAAGAACATAAAATACAAATGGGGTATCAAAGAAGAAGAGACTTTTAACACACTGAAAGAAAAACTTGTTTCCGCACCAGTAGTACAGCATTACAATCCAAATAAAGACACCATCTTACATACGGATGCATCAACATGTGGGATTGGGACAATACTATTACAAGAAGACGATAAGGGAGAAGCACACCCCATAGCTTATATAAGCAAAAGCCTATCAAAGAGTGAAAAAAATTACTCAATAAGCGAACTAGAACTACTAGGCGTAGTATGGTCCCTAAGCTATATAAGACACTTGATTTATGGTCGACCAGTAAGAATTATAACAGACCACCACGCACTATGCTGGATGGACACCATAAAAGAGAGCAACAGAAGGTTAGCCAGATGGGCATTGAAACTAGCAGAATTCGATTATTCGGTGGAGTACGAGAAAGGTTCAAACCATAAAGATGCCGACTGCATGTCCCGAAACCCAGTCCTACAAATTGACCCAAACAAAAGCGAAGAACAAGAAGAACTGCCAACATTTGCGACAAGAACAGTAGAAATGAGAACAATGCAGAAAATAGACCCGGACTTAAATGAAATTATAAAGGCAGTGAAAAACCCAGACAAGCCGGATATTAATATTGGAACCAGAAGAAGAGCAAAAAATTTCAGAATCGAAGATGATTTATTGTACAAAGTGAATAAGACGCATAAAGGACTAAACTCAGCCGAAAATGAAATGGGAGGAAGAGGAGAGAAAAATGGAGGAATACCATTACTTGATTAGGGAGTAAGGCGGTGAAGGGGGGGGGGGGGAGAAGAAATAAGTAGCAGTGACGTGCAAGAAGGGGTTCAATTTCTTTAATTCAAACATTAACAAATAGAGTAACAATACTAAAAAAGAAACAAAACAAAAATTAAAAGAATTGGAAAGAATACGTAAATAAACCAAAATTAATAACTTGTTGGCCCTCCTCCTATTTTGAAGCACCTGGGTATGCTAGAAATTGAATGTTTATGAATTGAGTTGGAACTTTCTCCAAGATCTCAATGATCATGTCTTCAAGCTCATCTAGAATTTCCGGTTGGTGCCCTCTTTTTGCAAGTACCAAGTTCATCCAATTTCAGACGTGCGCAATTGGATTCATAGCTGGTAATTCGGAAGTTCCAGTCGATTCTCATTTTGTTCTTGTAGATATTCATTAACAAACATTGCTCGATGAGGCCGTGCATTATCGTCTACAAGAACAAAATTCTCAATAGTTCCTAGCATGCGGAAGGAGATGATTTTATTCTTGCAGACGATAATGCACGGCCTCATCGAGCAATTTTTGTTAATGAATATCTACAAGAAGAAAATGAGAATCGACTGGTACTTCCCTCCGGTTCACCAGATATGAATCCAATTGAGCTCGTCTGGAGTTGGATGAAGTTGGTACTCGCATAAAGAGAGCACCAACCGGAAAATTTAGACGAGTTTGAGCCCAGGATCATTGAGATTTTGGGAGGAAGTTCCAGCTCAATTCATAAACAGTTCAATTTCTAGCATGCTCAGGCGCTTCAAAATAGAGGGGGGAGGGCAAAAAGTTATTAGTTTTGGTTTATCTACGTATTCTTCTCAATTCTTTTCATTTTTGTTTTGTTTCTTTTTTAGTATTGTTACTCTATTTGTTAATATTTGAATTAAAGAAATTGAACCCCTTCTTGCACGTCACTGCTACTTATTTCTTCTCCCCCCCCCCCTTCACCGCCTTACTCCCTAATCAAGTACCAAAATAAATTTAGAACATACATTTCTTAAAATGTAAGTGTAATAACTTAACTTTTGAATAAAAGATTACCGAACGTTTTCAAAGGCTTTATTTAATTTCCGGATTTAAGTACAAGAGTTCCGTTCCATGATATGTCTTTTCCCTAGCGTGGCCGTAGCAGAAGAGAGGGCTTTTGTTGCCTTTTCTGCCGTAGTCTACAATCTTTCAAATCTGCGCATGTGCGCTAACAAACCTAATTATGACCTTTATATTACGTGTGAATAGAGACTTTACACATATGCAACACCCCTCCACTTAAGATGTTTATAACTGGACGTTTAAACGGGCATATTTGACTAGCTTGAATAATTTGCTATTGTGCCTTGTTTTTACGCGTTACATCCCTGTGGCTGGTTTGCAATTGTGCAGTCTACATTCTCGTACAAGGAAAAAGATTACAATAATTCAAAACGAAATACAAAGACTGTACCTTCACTTCTGTAAGTGATCTAAACTACCCTATTTGCGGTGCACTACGCGTGTTGACTTTTGAAATTTAATTGATATGTATTCAAAATTAAATTAATTACTTTGCCACACTCGAAATGCACAGCAACAAAAAGACTGTAGCCGCAAAGCTTCCAACACAACTCTTGACCTCAATCTAGCAATATTTATACTTTAAAATTGTACATATATATACAATGAACAAAATAGATAATTTAAAAATTACAAATTTTTTTGCTTACATCAAACAAATGGTCAACCTTTGAACTTCATTAAAAGATATAAAAAATACATTTTCCTTATGAAAATCTGTCAAAAACGTTATACAAACAAAAAATAAAATACAATTTTCACAGTCTGGGAACAAACAATATAAAATGGACAGCTACGCAAACAAATGGTAGGTTTATACAAAAGATTATTGTTTACAATAATTTCTTACATTTACAATCAAAATCAATTAACGTTCAAAATTCGACTCATAAGAAGAAAACCGTGATGGTCGTTTAATTTGTCGCTTTGGCCTTCCCAAGTCTTGTGGTGACGTTTGTGGCGGTGCCACTTGACTTTCTAAGGTCGAATTAAGTCCTGGAGGGCTGCTCCTCCCCTTAGACATTTGCTTGCGTTGGCTGTCAGACGGTGGTTCTGCCGAAGGGCTCATATCGACACTGTGGAAAGAAAAATTTAACGAGTCACTGCTATCAGACAAAATCGGAGAGTTATCTTGTAAATTAATGTTTTCATAGGGCAAAATAGGTGAGTTGGTTAAATAGTTAAAAGAATTATTGGGTGATATATTGTCTTGCACATAGGGTGTTTTAACACTAGGCAAGTTTCGCCTGAAGCAGAATTTTCTCCGTTATTTAGTGGTTTATACTGATTTGAGCTTGTTTTTGTGTCAGTTAAATTATGTTTTGAAAAAACGCTCGTTGGCACATCAGGGAGTGTTTTTTGGATTTGATCAGCGTGTCTTTTTAAAATGTGTTCATCTTCATCCTTACACGAGTAGGTAGTTCTTCCTAATTTTTCACATATTGTTGCTTTTGTCCAGTTTTTTCCTTTGTTGTAAACTCTGACGTACACATTTTCTCCTATTTCGAAATTTCTCATTTTTCCTCCATGGTATTTTTCTTGTGTTTCTTGGGCCTTTTTGAGGCGTTCTTTGGTTTCATCATTTTCGATTTTCTTCGTGGTTTCTACTGCTTCTACGTCATTTTCTTTCATTAATGAAAACCTTGTTCTAGGTTTTCTGTTAAACATCAGTTCGTAAGGGCTTTTTCCGGTGGTGCAATGAGGTGATGTTCTATAAGTAAAAAGGAAACGTGACAAAATTGTTGAAATTGAGGTTGTCTTGTTTTTTGGATCTTCCAAGGCCGTTTTTAGTTTGTTCTTGACTAGTTTTACGGTAATTTCTGCTGCACCATTTGATTTGCTATGGTATGGTGGAATTGTGACGTGCTTGATTCCATTGTTCTTGAAAAAAATTTCTACAGTAGATGAAATGAGCTGCGGGCCATTGTCACTTACGACCACTTTTGGTAGTGAAAATCTGGAGAAAACATTTCTCAGAACCTCCACGGTAGCCTCCGCTGTAGTGTTGTTCAAAGAAAAAACTTCGATCCATTTAGAGTACGAATCAAACAAGACAAAGTACATTTTTCCACTGAATGGACCAAAAAAATCAATATGGACTCTCTCGAAAGGAGCGTTGCTTATGGGCCATGATGTTAAACTTGTTTTAGGTGGATTCTGGTGATTTTCTAGACACGAAATACATGATTTAATGGTGTCTTCAATGTCCTTGTCAATATTTGGCCAATAGACTATCGATCTGGCTAATGATTTAGTTCTGGATATACCAAAGTGTGCAGAATGTAATTCAGATAGAACTTTTTGCCTTAGCTTTTTAGGTATTATGATTCTATGACTCCATGTTAGGATTCCTTTTTCAATAAATAATCCATCTTTACGATTATAAAAGTTTTTTACATTTTCATTTGCCTCTTTGGGCCATTTTTTTGTTTTCATAAATTTAATAACTTCTTGCAACTCAGTGTCTAAACTTGTTTCCTTTCTGATTTCCTCGTTGTTGATAGGCCAGGCTTCTAGGGTCTCTGTAAAATTAATATACAAACCATCCAACGTTTCGTCTTGAACTGTCTTCATCGGCTTTCTGGATAAAAAATCTGCTACAGGGTTGTTTTTTCCTTTTATGTATTCGATCCTGTAGTTAAACATAGACATAAATGCTGCCCATCTTTGGAGTCTATTTATGGCCATCTGCGGAATACCCTTGTGTTCACCAAAAATCGAAGTTAGAGGTTTGTGGTCGGTTCTTATTATAAATTGTTTTGAAGGTGAAGCTAAATAGGAGAAAAATTTATTCAAGGCAAAATTAATTGCACATGCTTCCAGGCATGTAACTGAGTAATTATTTTCCGCAGGTGAAAGAGTTCGAGAAACACAAGCTACAATTCTCTCTTGGCCATTGATTTCATGACTAAGTACTGCACTCAGACCTTTTTTGCTGGCGTCAGTTTTCACTATAATTGGAAGATCGGGATTGAAATGCGCCAAAGTTATATCCTCAGCTATAATTTTTTTTATTTCGCAAAAACTTTGCTCACAATTTTCTGACCAATGAAAACTATTACCTTTTTTTAATAAACTATAAATAGGGTGAAGAATACTAGCTAGTTTTGGGATAAACTTAGCGTAATAATTGACCAAACCAATGAAACTTCGTGTTTCAGTTAAATCGGTTGGTCTTTCAGCATCAATAATGGCTTTAACTTTACTTTCCATTTTTTTTATACCTTGGTTGTTGATTTTATATCCCAAATATACAATTTCCCTCCCAAAAAAATCACATTTCTCCCTCTTTAAAGTGAAACCTGCACTCTGCAACTTTTCACACAGCACAACAGCCTCCAAGTTTTTATTATGATCTTCTTTTGAAGTTCCGGATATAACAATATCATCTAAAAAACTTACCACTCCGTCCAATCCCTGAAGTGTTTGTTCAATTATTCTTTGGAAGATGCTTGTTGCAGGTGTTATGCCAAAAGGCATCCTGTTTACCTTAAAAATACCTCGGTGGGTAGTCCATGTTAACATTCTGGCGGTTTCATCAGTAACTTCGATCTGGTTATAGGCAGACTTTAGGTCAATTTTAGAGAAATATTGGGCCTTGTTTAACCTAGAAAAAACTTCATCAATACGAGGTAGTGGATAATTTACTGGTTTTAAAAATTTGTTGACTGTTGTCTTATAATCTCCACAAATACGTATTGACTGATCACTTTTGAGAACTGGTACGATGGGCGTCGCCCAATCGCTGTGCTCAATCTGAGTAAGCACACCATCTTTTTCCAGTTTTATTAGTTCCTTATTAACCGCTTCCTGAAATGCCAACGGAACAGACCTAGATTTGCAAAAAATTGGCTTACAATCGTCATTCACCTCCAGGTTAACTTTAGTGTGTTTATATTTACCTAATTCATTATTAAAAAGGTTGGGGAACTTTGAAATTATTGGGTCAACTTCCTGATTTCTGCAAATATTATTAATAAACTCAATTTTAATGTTAAAGTTTGATAGCCAGTCCCTGCCAAGTATATTTTCACCCCCTGTGCGTACAACATAAATTTTATTTTGCTTGTTTATATTATTAATATTAATATTTGCCATAAAATAACCAATCGGTTCAAAAACACTGTCATTATATCCTCGCAGCAAGGTTTGATCTTTATTTAGTAAACAATCCGAAAAATATTTTTGATAAGTGCCATGATTTATGGCTGTAATAGCAGAACCACTATCAATTAAAAACTTTACATTTACTTTATTTAACAAAATTTCTAATTTAAAATCGTTTTTTGTGTCTAAAACCTTTGAATTTGCATAAAACATGTCAAATACTTGACTATTATCACAGCTATTATTATCACAAACATTTGTTAAAATTTCTGAACAATTATCATTATTGCCAGGGTCATTTTCGATTATGTTTACATGTTTATTTCTATTTTTGTAACAATTTCGGGAATTGTGTCCGATTTTGTTACAAATTTGGCACTTGACTAGATTAGAATTGCATAAGCCTTTATGTTTTTTGTTACAATTATGGCAATTTTTATAAAAATAATTAGTTTGAGTACTATTACCTTGGTTATGTTTATACTGTGACTGATGACTGCGGCCATATTGCTTCTGCCTTCCGTAGCCGTAGTCTTGTCCTTGTGCTCGATGACGTGAGTGATTGGTGCTGTGGCTGTGACTGCGTGACATGCGTATTTCTTCCCTGACGTTTGTCGAACTTCCCGAGGAAGGGCGTCTCGGACTGGCCTTCGTTTCTTGGCGGGAATCTTGAATTGTAACCTCTTCTGCTGGCTACAAAATGGACTTCGGAGATTGCATTTTCCGCTTTAAGGGCCAAGGAGTACAAGTCCTTGAATCCTTTCGTGATATCTTCTTCACATAGACGGTCCAGGATCTTTCCAGGAGACAATCCCGTTATGAATTTGTCCTTGACAATGTCTGAAAGTTGATTTCCGAAATCACATGTAGTGGCAGCGGCTCTAATGTCGGCGTGCCAGTCGGCAATGCTTGAATTTCCTTGGGTCATCTGGTAAAATCTAATGCGTTCTCGCCAGGTACTTTTTTGCACTGAGTACTGGGTTTTGAGCAATCTGCATAATTCCTCAAAATTTTTTGCATCCGGAGCGTTGGGGTATGTTAAGTTTTTTAGTAATTTGTAAGTGGCTTGGCTGATGGAACTTAGCAAAACGGCAACTTCGATTTTTTCATTAGTTACCTGGTTGACAATAAAATGTTGCTGAAGCCTCTCGATGTAAATTTCCCATTCGTCCACGTTTGAATTGAATTCGTAGAACTTTGGAATGGTGCCCGTCGCCATCTTCGTTTAACCGTGCCGTACCCGAAATAGAATTTTAATTTTTTTTTTTTTTTTTTTTTTTTTTTTTTTTTTTAGCCAAAATCACTCGCGTTTTTCCAACTTTTCCTCGTCGCCAAATGTAATAACTTAACTTTTGAATAAAAGATTACCGAACGTGTTCAAAGGCTTTATTTAATTTCCGGATTTAAGTACAAGAGTTCCGTTCCATGATAGGTCTTTTCCCTAGCGTGGCCGTAGCAGAAGAGAGGGCTTTTGTTGCCTTTTCTGCCGTAGTCTACAATCTTTCAAATCTGCGCATGTGCGCTAACAAACCTAATTATGACCTTTATATTACGTGTGAATAGAGACTTTACACATATGCAACAGTAAGCCTCCATACGCACGCCATTGGTAGGTAGGTACCTACTGGAAGTGAAGGGTTTCATTTTGGTCCTTTTTGTGCTTATTCCTCCATTTTTCTCTCCTCCTCCTCCTTATTGAATAGACGAATTTAAGAAAAAATCATATTTGACAAAAACAGCTATATCTCCATAGCAACGTATAGGATATCATAAAAATTGCAAAAACGTCTAGAGGCGTCCATCTAGTGATTCACCCTATACATAAAGAATCATTACACTTTGCGTCATTACTTCCAGATTCTGCGATGAATTTCTCAAATTTTGCATGCTGACAAATTCAGCACCCTGTTACGGGTCAGAATTCACAAGCTTGAATTGCTTCAGAATTTATCAATAAATAAAATATAAACAAAACGTTACCTTATCTCCAAATTGGCTATTTTGGGTTTGCTAAATAAACAGTAAATAATTCGCTCCAAAATCATTTATTTATAGTCCTTTGCAGGGTACTTAAGTAAATAAGGAATCTTCAAACATCTTCAAGGGTCGCTCTCGAACTTCATAATAACAACAAACTATTGAGGTTAAGGTTTTGTTTAAATAATGATGGGCTTGATTTTTGGCTCGAAAATTTAAATCTAGTAACTAAAAACTGAAAATCCCCTAGAACCTGAATGACTTGTAAAATTTTAAAGGTACCGGATTTTATAGAATAGAAAAAAAAAAAGGTAGCCAATTCGTGACGCGTCAGAACCAGATCTCATTTAGAAGAAGCAACACCTTTTGCTTTTCTAGTGGCTTTTTGGCCGATTTTTGAGAGATTTAGGTCCAAAAATTTAACTTAAGGTGGCTATTAGTTCTTATTATAGCACCATAGCAGTAGTTTGCTGAATTAAAGTTAAATTAATTGAAAAAAGACCTACACTTTGGTGTCACGTTTCACGTTTTTGACTTTGTGCAAGAAAAGGCCAATATCCCATTGGTAAGTTCCTTTTTTTTTGACACTATTTTCATCTTTCTTACTTCTGAATATTATTCGAGCCTTTATTGGAGAAAAATATTAAAGTAAATACGTACATACCTTAGTTTTCACGAGCCTGATGCAATGTTCGTTGTTCTAGGCCTTTTTTTTTTCTTTATATCGTTACGTCCTGTATCGTTCCTGATTGTCGCCGTATTGCCGCCCTATCGAGTGTGTGGAATCCAACCCTATATCTTGGCGACCTTGACGTTCGCAGACCCTTAAATACGTTTGGAAGTTGGTTAGCTCCGGAGTCCGGATAGGCAGACCTGGATCTAGTGGATCGCCTGATTTTATCAACCACTAATCCTCCCAGCTTAAATAAATAAGGTTTGAGTATTGTTGTGTTGTCTTTGGGACCATCAAACCTACAACTTAGCCTGCGAACACCGCCAGCTGAACGTTATTTCTGTCTTATATTGAACTGAAATTAAATTATTAACCCTTCAGGTTTACAGTTTAAGTTCTTACCTTTAAGTATCTATTAATCCCTTGGACACAAATAACACACAAATTTGTACACTTTTATTATTCTCACTTGTACACCGGGTATAAATGGATCCATTTGCGAAGGTATTTTAGAGTCCATTGGTTTAATTAGTTAAGGGACGCATCAACAACCGAACTGCCGCCCCAATTTGATTAAAATTGCGATATTTAATTTAGGAATTAGCAATAATTTTGGTCATTACCAACTACAAAAGGCGGATTCAATATACTACTGGTTCGGCAATTTTAGGTATAATTTTTCAGTGTGTAGTTTATCAGTAGTGTTTTTTTGGGTATAATTTGTTTACACTGACTGATTTGAAACACCCATATTTACATTTTCTTATTTGGCATTTGCAGATGCATGGAAAATTTGAAATTTGAGAGTAGATACTTAGTAATTAAATTCATTAATTTGAGTTACAGTGTTTCTTTTATTTCTCTTTAGCCAATTTCAAATTTCAGTAATTAGGGATTTTAGTTTGGCAGTACAGTACCTATCTTTTGTTTGAGATTTCCTGTTTTTATTTTATCGGGAATTCTGTTTAACTAAAGGGCCTTAAAACAGGTGGCGCTTTATTTGATAACCCACACCACTCTCCCCTATAAGAGTTTGTCGGCAGTCCTAAAAACAGAGTTTCCTTTCTCGTAGTTGAAGTACTGAGCCACCAATTCTGGATCTCCCCCTTTTGTTGCTGTTTTGTTTTTAACTTAACAACCCTGTATATAAGAAAGCTTCGGCCAAAAGCGGATTCGCCACCACTGAAAAAAGTATAAAGTTAGGGCTTTCCAACACTAGTTTGAAATTCACCATCGGAATGAAATTACAAAAGTTACAGCTTTCCAAATATAGTGATATTTCGAGGTGTCCCATTTCATTTTCGGCTGAGTTTAGATAAGGTGCTGGTAGTACCGAAGGCAATGAGGGAAGAAATCCTATGGGTATTGCACGCATCACCAACCTGTGGTCATCTAGGACTCAGCAAAACGATAGATAAAATACGGAACCGATTTTCCTGGGATGGAATGTTAAAAGACATTGAAAAATACGTCAAAGGGTGCGTAGATTGCCAAGCAAGGAAGGGACAGCCCTACAGGAAACCTCCTGGGCCCCTTCATGGCCATTTGCACGGCTATCACTTACGGGATATCTAATCTAAGTGGAGCTTTGAATGTGACTTTTGTTTCCACAAAAGACACATTCAAAGCTTCACTTGGATTTAATATCCCTTAAGTTATAGCGGTGCAAATGACCGTCAACCGATTAAAGTGGGATGCGTCATGGATAAAGTGGGAATTAGACTTGCTCGGTCCATTTAGAAGAAGTTCAAATAACAAAACTATGATAATAGTTGCGACAGATTATGCGTCACGCTACGCAATCACGGCGGCACTGCCAAATGGAAAGGCAGGCCCAGTGGCGAAGTTTATTTTGGAAAAAATTATATTGATATACGGAGCCCCAAGAACACTGTTGAGTGATAGAGGAAAGGTTTTCCAGTCCGAGCTAGTAACAGAACTTGGGAAGATAATGGGAGTAAGAAACCAATATACTACAGCGTACCATCCCCAGTGTAACGGCCTTACGGAAAGGTTGAATAAGACAATGGCCGATATGCTGGCAATGTACTGTAACACACAGCAGACTGACTGTAGTTACGTTCCGTTCGTTACCTTCGCTTATAACACAGCGATTCAAGATAGCGCACAGCTAAGCCCGTTTATGGTAACTTTTGCCAGGAACCGACTCTACCGTCGGAAGCAATGTTGATTGATGATGACTCGGAAACGGATATACTACACCTGAGGGAAAAAGCGCTGGCTATAAGGGCAATAGCAGCAGAAAATATACACAAATGACAAGTAAAGGATAAAAAACGATTCGATAACAAACATAGAGAATTAAAGTTTGATATTGGGGATAAAGTTAAAATTTTCGTGCCGGTGAGAAAAGTAGGCTGAAGCGAGAAATTGCTATTGAAATGGTTCGGACCATACAAAGTGTTAAGAAAATTAGGAGAGGTCGACTATGAAGTTGAGAAAATTGGTGGAAAAAAGAAGGACACGGTTCATGTGAGTAGGATACTGCCCTACTACGACCCTTGGACAGGGGATTCCCCAATTTTAGAAACAGAGTTATTAGAAGAATCGGAAACAGAGAGTAATGTTGCTGAAAATGAGGAAGAAATAGAGGAAATCAGCGAAGACTGAGGCCTCAAAAATCAGTACGAAATCGATTGGGATCGCGACCCACATCGGAAACCTAGTAGTCATAAAACTATAAGATAGAAAAATATACCTACTCACTATTAATTTAATGAGCATATTTTTAATATAGCATATAGAAACATAATTATTATAATAACCAAAAAACCGCAAGCATTGCTTTATTCTACACCACACAAGTCAACTTATACTCGAGCAGAAGCCACGGTGTATAACCTATTGCTTATTGAGAAACTAGAAAACAATGAAATAAGATGCAAGCTAAGCAAACCAACGCCAGCTACAACAATGGTGTCTGAAGGAAGTACCTACTGCAAAATCAAGGCTTGAGCCTAAAATAAGCGAATGAATTATTACAGGAACGTAATGAACAAATTTGTATTTTTTTTATTTATTTTTTTTGTAAGTTGATATAATAGGATATAAAAATATGAAATAATATTAGGTAAAATATTGCTGGCCAGCAACTTAATGGAAATTAGGGATAAAGTTATAATATAAATAAGGATACATAATATAAGGTCAGGTATTAGGTTACAAAAAATATATGTATATGTATAGCAGGTATAACAAGGGATAGGTACTTAGTAAGTAAGGATAATCAGTATTATATATAAATGATAAAAAGGTAAGAGATTTCCGTACTATAGGATGTAAATAAAACTCGAAAATTTTGTAAACTTTGCTAATCACTTTTGCATAGTAAAACAAGGCAGAGGCGTCTCAACCATAACCTTCCAGTGGCAGCGGGAACTTCAAAAGAGAAAACTCAAAAAGCTAGGGGCACTATTCAAAGCGCCACAACCACGAAACAAGCTTCCAACCAATGGTCCCCTACGAGAAACAAGGTCCACTACGAAAAGCAAACCACGGGCCAAGAATTCACGACATTGGATACACTAGCCCAGATACCACGACATGCGGGAGACAACGCCAGAACATCTACAAAAGCAATTGTTTGAACTAAGACCACAACATCTTCAAGACCAACCTAGGCCAATCGCTAGCCTAGATCCACGACATGGGATCCAACAACCTAGATACCACGACATGCGTGAAACGTTGTCAGAACATCTACAAGAACAATTGTTTGGACCAAGACCACGACATCTACAAGACCAAGCTAGGCCAATTGCTAGCCTAGACCCACAACGTAGATCCACTACCTTCAGTCAAAGTCTGAGCCAATAAGCCTAGGCAACACAGCAGAAGACGTTGTCAGAACACAAAGAGACCACTGACATGAAAGCAAAGCCAGAACATCTACAAGAGTGATCCAGGCAAACAAGCCTTGGAACCACCAATACCCAGAGAATCACCAACGAAGTAGAAGCAAACCACAGACACTGTTCTAGTGTTTTCGAAGCCATGGAAGAATGGACACGCACAAAGAACCAATCACAAAGAAGAAGACGCCCGAAGATAAATAATGTAGTTTTAAGTTTTATTTAAAGTTTTTGTATTTTTTTAAGTTTTTGAAGCCAGATACGTCTCCTCGGGCATTGTGGGGCCAATGCCTTCATCGGGAGGGGCATGTGTCAACCCTACATGGGACCACGGGCTATAACCAAATTCAAAACACTGAACCACAGGTTATAACAAATAACTGCAACTAAGCAAGAAAACACAACCAGACTAATTAACGTAATTATAGCCCGGAATTACAGAAGCTCTGCAACATCAAGATACAAATGCAGGACCTGCAAGTTTGACTTTTCGTATTACAGAAGCAGAATGCATTTGCAAGTCGCCTGCAAATTTGCGCATGGTGAAACGGTCCCGCAAGTTCTTGCAATCACTGTGACAACTTTAGCATTTGAATATGGTAAATCAGTAGCGCCCAAACACTTTTTCCGATTAATATGACGAAATTGCAGATTTTTTCTGTAATTTGCTTGGTTCTGCAAATACAGCACATTTGCAAGTCGGCCATATTTACGGAACTGCAAATTTGCAGATGCAGATATACTGTAATTTGGCCCATAGTCAGCAAATATTGGATATAAAAGCCCGGGCTACACTATGGCAAATTAGTCGTGTCTCAACGCTTCGCTGCAATCAGTAGGTGTTTAGTGATAAAGTTAATACGTTATCGTATATCTATCAGGGCAGATATTCTCTGACGACCCAGGCTTTGACCTACAGTGAAAAGGCTTTCTAGATTTTCCTGTAGTGCTGGTTTGGTTGTTTAGCATTGCAGGGGTATACCCGACGTGTTGACTGTCCGCCCTTTTGAGCCTTACCACCCGAAGGGACGTTATCTGGTCCAAGATGATGATGATTTGGTAACAATTAAATATTCATGCTTCCGTAATCTCCGTCCTGTAACAATATATATTAGCTATCTAAAACTGTTCTGGTGTTTCCCTGTTACTCCTCCCTTCCCGTTCTGCTTTTCAGGGTAAATCGTTGAGCTACATAGCGAAACAGAGACGTTTCGTGACAATATAATGACTTACGTCAGTTGACAACTGCACTGGCAAAACAAGGAACTCCTGTTAATTCTGTTTATGTGCCTCCAGGGATCAAAATTGTTGACGATAGGAAAAAATTTATATTCACGCCAGTATAGACAATTTTGACCTGAATGAAGACACCATTGATGGGTAAAATACTACACCCTGCATGGCTATGGTAGCTTTTCAAAATCATGATACAGATCAAAGTTTTGTTTACGAAAACATTCCCAGGGAAGGAGCATACTCCCTAGGCATGGAAGAACTCCAAACGTTCACACAGTCCATATTGAAATATTGAAAACCAATGCAGCGTCCAGAATCTGCTCCTTTAAAAAAAATTATTTTAGACATGAAAACTGATAACATTTCGAAGAAAATCAATACTACATGGCGACTTCTTTGTAATTTCAAAGAAGATGCAAAATTTCCTAATTGGTCAGAGTATAATAACATAATTTCCGAAAACAAGATACCTGTATCTGATATTTTTTATTTGCCTTTTATTAATAATCCACCAACCGAATTTGATACTATTTATACCTCAATGGTCAGATTAGTAGAACTTGCAAATACAATAAACCAAAACCATATTATAATTACAGCAGATTTGGCAATATATTCAAAAGCTTAAGAAATCCTATGGAATAATCCTGAACCTTTGAAAGATAAAGTTACATTAATGCTCGGAGGAATGCACCTTAACATGGCTTTTATTGCCAGTATTGGATATATTTTCAGCGATGGAGGTCTGTGTACAATTTTAACAGAAACGGATACATATGTTGAAAATACTTGCAAAATGATGCTGGAAGGAAAGCAATACTCCAGAGCCATTAGAGGATTAACCTTGGCTGGAAATGCACTTTCTAGACTATTTTTTCAATCGGTTCTTAATTGGTGTGAATCATAAGAAAATTTAACCTTTCTCACACCTGAGTTGAAGGCCAACCTACAAAGTTTAATTCAAGACTTCACAAACTCGAGTTTTTGTCGAAGCCGCTTTGAAGGATTTCTCAAACTCATCAGCTCTTCAGACCAAATTATATCAGACTTTGTTGTTAGTGGTTCATCAAACTCGAACACATTTAAATACTGGCATTCCCTTCTTGAAGCAATTGATCTTTTGTGGCGATTACTACGGTCGGAAAGAAATGGAGATTTTTCTTCCCATTTGTGCGCAGTTAATGACACTTTGCCATATCTGGCGGCTGCTGGCAGAAATCTATACTTAAAGGACCCATGGGGGGGGCAACGCCCCCCCCCAATGTCCACTCCAGTTGGTAAAGAAATGTCTAGTTGGTTTCCAATTCTCACGCCAGTTGGTAAGACCCCCAATGTCCACTCCAGTTGGTAACAGTGACGCTTTAACCTTTCTCTGGCCCGTAGGTCAATTATTTGGTATGGCCTTTTTTTGACTGATCGTTTTTTTTTATAGGGTTTAATAAAATCATTCAGACGATTTCAAACTACTTAACCTGGCAGAATATGAAGACAAAAAATGTTGCCAAGTAGAATTCGGTAGAATCAAAGAAAGGTACTACACAATGATGGAACAAGAATGGTCATAAAACATGCTATATGGTCGGAACGTCCTAAAAGAAAATGATGGCATTGAGCTCCCAGCCTACCAATCACCACATATGGATGCTGGGGACTAAGTGTACTGATGGGTGCATGGGAAGAACAGCTGCATGGCTTGGGATCAAATCCATTAGCGAGGAAAAGATGCATAAAGGGTTGCAACTCTGAGGAAAATTCGTACCACGTTGCCTGTGCATGTTCTACAGGCTCAACAACAACAAGGCACGACTTCGTGGTACAATGGACCCTTAAGACACTGCTCAAGTCCCTGAATGCTCCAGAAGAAGCTCAAAGAAACTTACAATTTGGCAAAGTAGCGCAAACACTAACAGGTTCCTGCTGTAGTCGTTGCCAGTTGCCTCGTTGCCAGTTGCCACGTGCCCGTACTGCGCTAATGACGCGACGGCGATTCAGCGCAGCTCTTCAGCGCAGCTCTTCAGCGCAGCTCTTCAGCGCAGCTCTTCAGCGCAGCTCTTCAGCGCAGCTCTTCAGCGCAGCTCTTCAGCGCAGCTCTTCAGCGCAGCTCGGTGACTCTGGGGCGTGTTCCGGATTGATGCTCGATGGAGCGTGCGGAGCGATTCCAGAGCATCGTGACGTCAGGCAGTGCACTCTGGCCATACCAAATGTGCTTGTGCAATGTGAATTATAAGAATTAAAGAGTATTGAAATATATGCTAGTCCCGCTATTAAACAAACAGTCGATGTTTTTAGTATAGTGAGCTTTTTTATATTTTATATTATAAATTAAAGGCCAGCAGTTGGCCTTCATTCCCTAGTGGCCCGTAGGACATGACCTAATTGTCCTAACGGATAAAGTGTCCCTGGTTGGTAAAAAAATATCTAGTTGGTTTCTAATCCACACGCCAGTTGGTAAGGGAAAACGGCAGTGTACTTCTAAAATTGACTTAAACACGTTCTAAAAAAAGGAATTTTATAAAGTTTTAGATACCCTAATAAGTTTTTTAAACGATAATTTAACTGCTATTTTTAAAAATCTGCGCGGATTCACCTGTTTATTTTCATTGGGTACATTCAGGCGTTCCCAGCGGCTAAGCTCAGCCACTCAGCAGGTACTTTATTCTTGAAACCGAGGAACAGCGTTCTCATGAGAACGATTGCTCTGTCATTGTCAGTGTTTAGGAAATATAGATACGGACGATGAACATAGAACCTTCGTTCTCATGAAAACGTTGCTTCCCTGTTTCGATAATAAAGTCCATGCTGAGTGGCTGAACTTAGCCACTGGCACCGCCTGAATGTACCCATTTCCTCTCTCTAGACATAATGAACATACATACCTATCTATGAGAAATGTCAATTTAACACTTAATTTATACAGGGTGTTTGGACGTTTGGTAGGTCGATGCAAATATTTTGAGATGCGATAGAGTAAGTCATTTAGAACCTTTTTAGTCAAACTTACCTTAGTACCAAGTCTTATGGTTTTCAAAATATGGTCGATTTTATTTTTTCTTAATCAACTCCTTCGTTCGGTGCTTCAATGCAATATTAGGCAACAACATCACAAATTATCAATAGTAATATAACTAGTGCAATGGAAATTATTGATAATTTTTGGGAAATTTGCTCGAATGCATTTTTAGTTGAAAAAGAGCACGAGTGCACGTAGTGCACGAGTGCCTTCTTCAGTTATAGCGTTTTCTGTTGGTAAAACTCGTGCTGTCCGAGTTCTGCACTCAACACTGAATCAGTTCACGTTTAGTGCAATCTCAAAAGAACATGAATTTGGCGCGTTTTGTCATTCTTTTAAAATTTATTATTTAACGATCCCTGATCCCTAACCTAACCTAAAGACATTTTCAATGGAATAAAAATTAAAAACGTTTGTGTGTATGAAAAAGTTGAAAACGGAAGTTTTTCCTGTATGTAAAGTACATAATTATGCTGTCTCCCGAGATGTGCAGAAATAATTCCCATGATATCTGCGTGGAAATTAATTTTTATGTCAATTTCAATAATAAAATTTTGAATTTTTGGTATCTCATTTTCCCTGGCAAACATTCAGGCCTATGATGTATTCTGTCCTGTTATTTCAACGTCTGTGTTAAGGCTCAACATCTATTTCTGTCTCTATTTTGATGTTGCTGCTAAAATAACAGAAAATGATACATCATAGGCCTGCGATTGTATATAATATAATAGATCCGATTAAATTTCATTGGTTGAAAACAGTCAGAAACAGTCAGAAAACTAGTTTTAAGTTAAAACTAGTTTTCTGACTGTTTTCAACCAATGAAATTCACTCTGACTGGTTTGTGATTTCTGCAGAAACAGACCTAATAATTCTTCCTCTTCATCGCTGTCGCTCGACGAAGATAAAAAATATAGAATTTTATCAATATCGATATCCATAATTTTTTGGTTTTGTTTATACACAGACTTTTGTGACAGACTTTTCGGCACTTTACGCCATTTTTGTTGTGCCCTGACATTGGCACGAGCTCTCTGACCTCGTGCTGGAAAAGTTGCACGAGGGCAATAATTGATTGCCCTGGTTTTCCAATAGAACATAAAAACCCGCTCGAAAACTGCCAACAGAACATAATTTTTGCATGAGTGCAGCACGAGTTTTTCCAACAGAAAACGGTATTAAAAACGCATGAGTGCAAATTTGTCGAAAATTATAAATATATTTCCATTGCACGAGTTGTATTTAATGAGAGAATTTCAAAACACCAGTTTTCGCACCAGGGGGGGTTTATTTGAAACGTGCAATTCAAATACGTCTGACTAAGTCGCAATTTGTAAAGGTGAAATTCAAAAAAATGCACATGTGGCTTATTTGAAACTTTCGTCAACGTATTTTGCTAAATTTGTCGACGCAAGATTGCATTTGACATGCGTCACCCCTAGAGCTAATGCATTTCCAAATTGCATGCGAAAGTTTCTTAAAAATTTCAGTTTAGTCGATAAAAAATATTCCTCATGGAATTCGCAAATAATGTTAATTTAAATGCTCTAGAAAGGGTCGAATTGTATAACAATAACCGCAAAGGCTTCAGAAATCCAAGAATAGATGCATGCATTAACAATGGTAATGACGGGGAATTAAAAAAAAACTTGACTCGACTTTCAAAAGAATGTTTCGAGATTCCTTCCATGAAAAGGAGTTCGAAAATTTCCCCGACAAAAGGGCCGGATTTTTGTTCAAATATTCGACCGAGTGTTCTTTTTGTTTTTTGGTAACAAATCCGGACCTTCTCTTATTGGCACTTGCCCCCGCACTTTCCATCCTTTTTGCGGTATTGCCTACACTTATAGAAAGAATGAAGAATGAACTAAGATTATCAACAAAAAAAACGAAAAACCTCCAACTAAACACGAAACTTTATGCACGGAAATAATCAAAAAAGTTGTTGACGGTAAACAATTTCAAATTTGACATTTCAATGCATCGTTCCGTTTGGTCATATGAAATTTTCTAACAATGTCATTGGTTAGAATCTTTTACAGGACACGTTGCCAAGTTGAGTAGTGCAAATTTAAAAAGTCATGAATTACAAAATGCACAAGTTTTCAAATAAGCCGATCGTGAATTTTTAGAATTCGTCGACGCGCATATTTCGACCGACTGCGTCGCATGTGAAAGATTTGCACGGATTTCAAATAAACCCCCCTTCAAATACGTCTGACTTAGTCGCAATTTTTACCGGTGAAATACAAAAAAATGCATATGTGGCTTATTTGAAACTTTCGTTGACGCATTTCGCTAAATTCGTCGACGCAAGATTGCATTTGACATGCGTCACCTCTAGAGCTCGTGCATTCCAAATTGCACGCGAAAGTTTATTAAAAATTTCAGTTTAGTCGACCAAGAATATTCTTGTCCTCATGGAATTCGAAAATATTGTTAATTTAAATGCTCTAGAAAGGGCCGAATTGTATAACCATAACCGCAAAGGCTTCAGAAATCCAAGAATAGATGCATGCATTAACAATGCTTAGCAGTTAGTATGCAATTATCTGATAATTTGCACTAGTGCAAATTATCGCGTCATTACAATCTGATTGGTTCAAATCAACAATCAAAACATGTCAATTTATTGTTGGAAGACCAGTTTTGACAGATGTATGAAATTCTCACACAAATAAGCCAGACGTTAACAAACTGTTCACTTATTTCAGTTTAGAAGTGATAATTTTGTTTTTAAAGAGAAGAAAAAAGAGGCTAGGTCCAGGTTTTTCCGTAAATACCCACTTATTTTTGGGAATCTGTAGTCTTAATTAATGATTTTTGTGCTGCAATCCAAAAAAAAATTGTAATTTTTTCGTGATATGTGTAATTCGAAAAGGCACATGTGAAAATACTTATTTTCCTAATAGGTGCGCAGTTTTCCTTGTACTTTATTTTTTAAATTTTCACAAAATGGGATAAAATTTTGTATACATTACCTGAGTTAAAATGTTTATTCGTTCATTAACCCACTCGCTGGGGCTCGTGGGTTAACCTTTTTTCTCATAAATAAACATTTATTTAACTCTCTTGGTGTATAAATAACTATGAAAACGTTGGTTGTCTTTATCGTATTTTTTTTTAAAAAAAAAAGCTTAACTTGCAATGGAATTAGCACTCTTAGTATTAATTTCTTATTCATTTTATTGTTAATGCATTTGACTCAAGAAATACACATTCTATTAAGATACAAAACAAAAATAATCGAGAAAGTATTTCTCAATATCGCATTAAAGCGCTCAACGAAGGATTTCTGAGATTTTTTTAGGAAAAAATTAAATCGGCCATATTTTGAAAACCATAGGACTTGGTACTAAGGTAAGTTTGACTAAATAGGTTCGAAATGATTTACTCTTTCAGCTCCAAAATATATGCATCGACCTACCAAACACCCTGTATATATCCTCAAAATTTTAGACCAGCTGCATACGCTCTTGCAACAGAGATTGAAATTCTCTCTGACCTATGTAATAAACATACCAAAACTATTGATAATATCCAACAAGTAGTAAAAGTAGCATTAAAAAATATAAATTCACTCAAGAAAGCATTTCAATTATGCCAACTCTACTTTACTGCAGGATATTCAAGGTGAGTTCGACTTGGCAACTCTTTTGACTCCTTTGACACTTTTTACTGCAAAATCGTTCGGGTCAGGCCACTGGGAGCAAATAGTGCAAGCTTCTCATCGTTCGGGTACAGCCAAGTAAAGTGAAAAGAGATAACTCCAGAAGCACCACCTCGAGAGATGAAGTTCGAGGAGCGGGCATGCGCATTACCTTTATTTCCGAAAGGCGGTAAAATTTAAGTTTTTAATAATTCACTATGCTAACGATCCTACCGAAAAGAATTCAAAGAAGATATTTTATGCTTAGGGCTTGGTCACCTCCTGGGGTCCTGGTCGAAAAAATGGCATCGCTCCCCCTAAATATCCGCAAAAACACATGTTCGGTTTGTGATGGGGATAAGCGCCCGCGGCTCGCCTTGCTCCTGATCCGTTCGACTAAATCACTTTACTCTTTTCACTCTGTGATCACGTGGCTATGGAACAGCTCTCTATCTGTTTCAACTCCGTTTTGCCAAGCCGAACTCACCTTGAGTAGCAACCAATGAGCGAAAATTCAGCTAACTAAAATTCGTAAAAAATTACTCACGTATAACTATGGGAGAAGAAAGACTAGTGGCCGTTTCACCAACTATTTTAGGAGAGCCTTAACGAAAAGCATTCCTTAAAATGACAGTCTTCCATGTAGAAATGTCAGTTTGAGGAATACTTAACCTTAGGGCTCCCCCAAATTAGTTGGTGGAAACGGCCAAGATCACCTGAGGTGCTTTCCAGTGAACCCTTTGAGTTACTCCTGAGCAGCTCAGGAGTGCTCCACAATTGCTTTGCGCGTTCCAGTGCTTAGAGTGTCACACTTGAGCTACTCATTTCTGTTATCCCCTGCCCCCTCGTGCACCAACCCTTTTGCCTATGTTTCATGCTCCTGAAATCCGAAATGGTGGGGGTTAAGACGAGAGCGTTCCAGTGCTGCTTATGTCGAACAGTTCAAGAGCGTCACACTTCAGGAGCATGATACTCTAACAATTTAGGCACTGGAAAGCGGCTCTGATGTCCCTCAAAAGTGAGAAGGACTTGGCCGACTCTATGGACTATATAAAAAATAGAACAATACGTATGGCCACGGAAGAAAAATAAGTTAGGTACCTACCTAGTAGAGATTCAATCTGAATGGAATTTGTTACTGCATTTACATATTTAAATATAACATTCCTACTAATCTATTTTTTTTTTTAAATCGATATCGGCAAATTAATCATAAGTTAATTATATTTACGTTTTCTGTTTTTTATGCATTCTATAAAAGTTGATGAATTAACCACAAATAAATTACCTACCCCAAACTTTTTTTTGTGTTTTTTTAAAGTGAGTTGGGAGTTGGCTCATTATGACGTAACGGCCCCCCCCAATACCAAAGCCTTCGGAACGCCCCTGAATGGGTCCCTGTTTACTTGTCAGATATGGAAAATTTAAAAACTAAAGTGCCTTATATGTTTGATTATTTAGCAGATGGTAACTTTGTAGTGAAAAAGACAAGTGATAAATTATTTAATTGTGTGGCATCCGATATGGCACTTGAGCAGTTAATAAATAAAGATTGTAAAAGTTCTGCAGGAATTATTGGATTTTCTCAAAAACCGACAGCATTTCTTCTTTGGATGACTACTCGGAATACTTTAGGAGAATACTCTAAGAAATTTATATTATTATGTATGTATGACAATAGAAAATACTCACCGAAATAATTATATAGATGTTTTTCTTTTTTTTTTTTTTCAAGGTTCCATTTCAAACTCTTACAAAACAGCCATAAAAGAAGAAAGGGCCCTTTTGGCTAAAAACGAGCAAGACGTGTTAAAAATAATTAGATGTATTGAAACAGACTGGTGTAATCCATTTAATTTGAAATCTGTACCAAGTGAATTAATAAATATATGTACTGGTAAAATCCTAGGGGCGGATGTAATTTCGACCGGAATATGTACAGGTACTTAAAGGGGACATGTAAATTCGACCAGAGGTTTAAGGGTTCGATCTTATCTTATGAGTATTTACGACCCAAAGGAGCAGGTAGGTATAATAAAATATAACGATAATGATGTATAAAAGCTTCTTTATTAAACTAAAATCAAAGACAAAATTGCTGTAGAGAAAAAGGAGAACGTGTACAACTCAAATAAGGGGAATATAGTGCCCATTTTCCAGTCTATGAATGGTAAATAATTGATAAAAGTACTTCGTACAGAAAGAAAATGTGCTATCCATGTATATAACATCCATTTCACACAAAGTGATAATATTTGTATGGCAAGAAAATACAATGATATTTTCTGCTGAACTATTGATAAACAAAAAATTTTCACCCGTTGTCATTTTTAGAGAATACATGTCAACTACAGTATGTACTTCATGAATATCTTTAGGCAGGGCTGGCAAGATCTTACGACGACTGTTATAGACATTTCTTCTTATAAGATTTATATCCATGGCCATCAATTCCTCCGGTAAATTTGTTGAAAGGACGCTTTTTATAATCTTCGAAGGTTTTTCCGATATGTCTTCCTGGGCTTTTCTCTTGCATGAAGCTGTAATAATTTTTCTCTGCAAAGAACCCTCGGTCGAAATTACTTATGTCAATAAATGGGCCTCTTGCTTTGGGCAGGTAGGCGAGGGGATTACCGGTCGAAATTACGCCCGCCGAATCCTAGATGGCGAAACAGAAAAAAATTTGGTAAATTTTCTCAAATCTTCACAAGAAAGTTTCAAATTTATTAAATAACTCCACGGGTAAAAGTTTCTGGACTCCAATAAAGAGGAATAAGCTATTAACTTTTAAAGATGCCAAAGTTAAAATAAAGTCCACAGCCAAAAAAAAAATTATTGGTTCTGAGTCTATGTTTCGAAGGATAATTTGTGCAGTCAGCTTTCAAGACCTAGATCTGTCAGATATATTGACATATGAATTACCATTGGTTCCAGCATCCTTATTTTATGAGGATGGTTCGATGAGGAAAACGACAAAATCTGATTTTGCAAAAAAAATTGAAAGTTTTGCAACAAACATGGATAGAATGTCCCGCCGTAGATTCAATCATTATCGACGCAATGGTTTCAGTTCAAGAATTAGTTGCTGCTTCTTTTACCACTTTCAATGACCTTGCAGAAATATTTGTTAATAAAATTTTGAGGGAAGGGCGAAAACAGAGCAAAACGAATAAATTTAGTAGGTATTTGCTTCATACATGTAGCGCAATGGATATTGCCAGCAAAGAAATAATAATCCAGACAACTTTTAACTAGGTTTTTTTATTGAAAAATAAGAAAAATATTCTTGGAGGCAAAAACATTCAACAGCCAACTGACTGCCTGCTCCCTCCAAAGGAGGTACTTGACTTGACATACACCAGCTGTTTTTTAAATTCAAATTGACATATGTGCAGTGTTGTCAGCTTTAACTAATATTAAATTCACAAAACAATTTTATTGTTATCAGAGCAACTAGCAACACGCCCCCTCAATAAAATTATTTTGTAACCTTACATTTTGAACCCAAACTCCTACCTTAACCATTTTAAGAAAATAAACTGTTAACTTTAATTATTAAGGCACAAATCATTTAAAAAATTCAAAATTTTGACTCTTGCCAGTGGTTTGGTGAATATGTCAGCTACTTGATCTTGAGTATTGATATATGATATATTCACCAAGCCCTGCTCAATATTTTCTTTAATAAAGAAAAACTTTATGTCTAAATGTTTTAATCTTCTGTTATTTTCAGGATTATTTGCGAAACTTATTGCTGATTGATTATCCTCGTAAATAGTGACTGGACATTCTATTTGAATATTAAAATCCATCAAAAGCTTCCTCAACCAACAGGCTTCACCAACAGCAATAGATAAAGCAATATATTCAGATTCCGTTGAGGAAATTGACACACTCTGTTGTTTAAAACAGGACAATTGAAGATTTTAAAGAGATATCCTGTAGTTGATTTTCTATCGACTATGTCACCTCCCCAATCAGAATCCACATAACCACATAATACATTGTCACTATCGGTACAGTATTTCAGTTTTAGGTACAAGGTCCCCTTGATATAACGAAGGACTCTCTTAAGTGCCACAAACAGACTTTCATTTGCTGTTTCCAAAAAACGACTCAGAACTGTTACACTATATGATAAATCTGGCCGTGTACCTAGAACCGCATACATTAAACTTCCTATTATTTGTCTACACAATTTAATGTAATCTTCATTGCCACTATCATTTCTGAAAATATTAAAATCGAAATTTACATCTAAGGGGGTGCTTACGGATTTGCAATCTAACATTCCGAATTTTTGAAGAACTTTTGTTAAATAATCTGATTGATTTAATTCAGTAAACCCCTTACTTAAATTTTGTGAAACTTGAATCCCCAAATAATTATGAACTATGCCTAAATCTTTCATCTCAAAATTTCTATTGAATTCATGTTTTAGATCATTAACTTCATTTAAATTTGTCCCCATAATTAATAAGTCATCTACATACAGTAATACATAAATTTTTGACTGATTATTACATTTAGAATAAAGGCAAAAATCATTTTGTGATCTGTCAAAGCCCAAATTTAACATTAAAGTATCAAATCTGCTGTTCCAGCATTTTGGGGATTTTTTCAATCCATAAATGGATTTATTCAATTTACAAACAGTGTTTAATTCATTATTTTTGGTCACATTAGGTAAAGACATATAAATTTCATCTTTAATTTCCCCATATAAAAAAGCACCTTGTACATCCATCTGATAAATTGGCAATTTGAACTTATTAGCTACTACTACAAGAATTCGAAAGGTACTCACTTTGGCTACCGGAGCATAAATGTCATATAAGTTGTCATCACACTTTTGTTGAAAACCCCTGGCGACCAAACGGGCCTTGTATTGACCGTCATTTTTAATCTTTAGTACCCATTTACTGTCAATTACTTTTTTATTTTCTGGCCATGGCACTTCAGTCCAAGTATTATTTTTTTTCAGAACACTAAGCTCATTTTCAATGGCTTTTTTCCACATTCGCGCACTATCACTATTCATTGCTTCTTCAAATTTTATATTGTCCACTACTGCTGAAAAACAATCGGTGTCATCTCGGGTATAATAGTCCTTTAGCCATAATGGCGGTTTGATTTTTCTTCCTCGTCTATCTGTTTGTATCCTTGATGTCTGAGCTTCATCGTCACTTTCATCTGAGGCTTGATCTGGGGTTTCGTCAAAATTGTTTTCAATGTCATCTTCTCGGTCATCTTCTTGTTTTAGGTCTAAATCTTGGTTGTCTTGGTTCTGGGGATTGATATTTTCTTCTGCTTGTTGATTATCTTCATCTTCACTTTGACTTTCATTGTTGATATCCATTGTAACTAATTTTTCTCTGAATCTGTCATTGTAGTTTTGGTGTTTTTCTTGAAACTTCTGATTTTTTGGAATAAAAACTACATCACGATGAATTTCTACTTTGTTTCGTAAGTGAAAATAAATTCGGTAACCTTTTACCTCATCGCTGTATCCTACTACAGTACCTATTTCATTTTTGGGGTCTAGCTTTCTCCGTTTCTCCTTAGGAATATGTATTGACACTTCTGCACCAAAGTTTTTCAACAAACTTAAGTCAAAACTTCTATTAGACCATAATGTATATGGGCTCACAATTTTGACTGAGCTTTTTCCAACCCGATTCAAAACAAAGGCAGCTGTGTTGATGGCTTCCGCCCAAAATATTTTATTCATTGAGCTATTATGAAGCATTGTTCTAGCTGATTCAACAAGAGTCCGATTTTCCCTCTCAGCCCTTCCATTTCGCTGCGGGGTATATACACAGGTTTTCTCATGTTTAATGCCTTTTTTCTCTAGAACTCTTCTCAACTCCTGGTTTACAAATTCGAGTCCATTATCAGTGCGTAGTGTCACGATATCCCTATTAGTCATATTTTTAAACTTATTTAAGAAATTTTGAATTTTGCCTGTAGTTTCTGATTTTTTATTAATAAAATAGAGCACTCGATAATTTGAGAAATTATCTTTTAGAAGCAAATAATATCTGGCTCCTCCTAATGAGTTGGTTTCAAACGGGCCACACAAATCGGCATGCACCAACTCACCTATACGACTAGCTCTAGATTCACTTTTATCAAAAGACAATCGGTGTTGTTTTCCTACAAGGCATCCACCACAAAACGGTTTTTCATTTTCCTCAAAAATAATATTGTTGCTTTTCAAAATACTCCTAACTTGATCAAAATTCATGTGAACCATTTTATTGTGCCAGTCAATGATACTCTCTGTATTTTTAGAATAAGATAAGGTAGCTACACTTTCAACTTTTTCATAATTTTTAAAAATCATTCTAAAAAGCTTACCCTTTCTTTCAGCCATTGCTCTTATCAGTCCATTTTTGTCAATTATCTCACATATTTCTTTATCTGACTTCAAGAACATTTCCTTGTCCAACACCTTTCCTACTGAAAATAGGTTCATTTTCAATTGGGGCACGAATAATACATTATTCAATTCGGTGTCCAACCACTTTTGTCCATTCCATGCTTTCAGTTTCACTTTTCCCATTCCTTTTACTTCAATGTGAGATCCATCACCGATTTTAACTTTTTTATCTATGGTCTCGTCAATGTTGGTAAAATCATGTTTGTTAAAGCACATATGGTCACTAGCTCCACTGTCTAGAACCCAATCCTTTTCGCTTAAGTTTGATTCACCAATAAGGGCCACAGCCTCCAACTCTGTGGTGTCGAGTATATTCATGAGTGCATTTGCCGGTTCTCTAGTATTTCTGTCATTGCCATGTCCATTTCCACCAGCATTTCTCCCATTTTTAAACCAACAATTTGCCATAATATGCCCAGGTTTTTTACAATAGTGGCATAGTCT
This sequence comes from Ceutorhynchus assimilis, assembly GCA_917834065.1. Taxonomy (NCBI): domain Eukaryota; kingdom Metazoa; phylum Arthropoda; class Insecta; order Coleoptera; family Curculionidae; genus Ceutorhynchus; species Ceutorhynchus assimilis. The sequence goes on from OU892282.1 coordinate 15,061,181, forward strand.
ACTATTATCACTTTGTGGCTTCCTCTGGCGGCAATTTTGCTTAGTATGTCCAAATTTATTACATGAAAAGCATTTGATCTTTTTTGATCCTCTTGCTACATAGGCTTCTACTTGTTCACTTTGCTTTGCTCGTTACTCTTCTACTAAGAGTCTAGATGTCAATTCAGTGAGGGTTTGCTTGTCAGTTGGGGTAGATTCCCATGCTGATACAAAATGCTTTAAACTTTCTGGTAGGGACATTAAAATTTTGGTTATATTCATTTTTTCACCAATATCTTCACCCAAATGTTTCAAATGACCTCTTATATCTTCCAATTGTGATATGAAGTCTGCCACATCACAATTTTTGTATTCTAGACTGAAAAACTTCTGCTGAAGCAAGTGAACACTTACTGTGGATTGATGCTCATAAATGGAACTTAGCTTTTCCCACATTTCCTTTGCTGAATTGCAACTTAATACATGATGCATTGGTTTTTCGTCTAATCTGACTACTAGGACTTCTTGGGCCTTTGCGTCTTTCCGATCCCATTCCTCAGCATTTGTCTGAGTTTTTATATACTCTCCTGTAACCATAGAATACAGACTTTTTGCTTTCAGAGCAATTTGTGCTTGAAACTTCCAGGTGGTCCAGTTTTCGCCGGATAATTTCACTACTGCCATATTTCCTGCTGTTGAATCCATTTTCAAATATTAAGTACTTTCCTTCGATGCTCCGTGCCCCGTGGTAATTTAATCTTTCCCCAAAACTTGGGTTTTACTATTCCAACCCACGCCACGCCGAAGTTATTCTAACCTCTCAATATTTGTTTTTGTTAACTCACGATTTTTCTTATTATTCTTTGTCTGGGCCCATAACCTGTAGCGCAATGGATATTGCCAGCAAAGAAATAATAATCCAGACAACTTTTAACTAGGTTTTTTATTGAAAAATAAGAAAAATATTCTTGGAGGCAAAAACATTCAACAGCCAACTGACTGCCTGCTCCCTCCAAAGGAGGTACTGGACTTGACATACACCAGCTGTTTTTTAAATTCAAATTGACATATGTGCAGTGTTGTCAGCTTTAACTAATATTAAATTCACAAAACAATTTTATTGTTATCAGAGCAACTAGCAACAATACATTTCAAATTCATTGAAAAATGCGGAAAGAAAAAGACGTGGAGATTTTACTGCAGATTTCAAATTATCTGGTGCTCGAAAAGTTCCAAAATTCAAAGAATTTATTAAATCTGCTTCAAATAAAACGGCATTAGTGAATTATTTAACCAACTATTTTTTGGAAAAGGGGCCTTCTATACTATGTGTCTTTGTCCGAAATTGTAACAAATATTGGACAGAAAATTTGTAGAAAATTATTAGCTGCTCACAGTCTTACTGGTTGCGATACAACAAATGCGTTCTATAAAATAGGTAAAAAAACAGCCTTTGATGTTTTGTTTAAACATATTGACAAGTTGGAGGACCTCGAGATGCTTCCAGAACTTTCCGAAGAAAAAGCTATTGAAGTCAACAATATATTCTATTATTATATAAAAACAATAATCCAGGAGTTCGCAACCTTAACGAATTACGTAATAAGTTAACACGAAATACAAATCGGCCCGTATCAGAATTACCTCCGACGGATGATGCATTCAAAAGCCATGATGGAAGAAATCGATTCCGCCCACTGTAGTATATTGTATACCTAGCTGCATACTTTTGCTTTACGCTTCACCTTGACTGTGAGCGCGCATGTGATTTACTGTACTGAACTGAAGAATGAATAAATCGATCTCTTTCCGTTGCCAGCTACCAAACCAGTCGTTTGATTATTAAATACCTAAAAACTATAACCCAATCCCGATCCAAGTACCTAGTGATAATTAAAGTAATTACAGAACATTACATGGTGTCAGGTGTACTTCCGATCGTGAAACCATTCGCGAATAAATCCGAAAAACAGTGAAAATACCAGGAAAATGTCCGACCATGCGATACCTCCAAGCAATGAACTATAGCCAAAAACTGGAATGCGCGCACATTGCCATATCTGCCCAAAAAATGAAGCCATGAAAGACAGATGCCACAAGGGGGAATGTTGTTTTTCTCTGTTGCTCGCTGACATATGACGTTTTCGAAAGTTTTGTCATATTTTCCTTCACAGGTTTCATCAATTGGAATACGTGTTGGAAGCAATTTTCGCCATTTAACATAATGAGTGCGACAAAAACAGGTATCCCCTCCGCAGCAGCCGCACTAGGCTTCAAGTTCGTCCTTATGTGTTAGCATTCCAGTTTTTGGTTATAGTTCATTGCCTCCAAGTGAATTGGCATTCCAAGGAAACATGGCCGACAACTGGAATTTTTTCAAACAGAAATTCACAATTTACCTGAAGGCAAGCAAATTAGACGAAGAATCTGAAGATAATAAAGGGTATATTCTTCTAAATCGAATCGGTGACCGAGCTTTAAAAATATACAACAACTTTTCATGGGAAGCCGGTGCGACAAAAACCAAGTGCGCTGACGTGCTGAAAAAATTCGAAGAATATTTCACGCCAACAAAAAATGTTACATACGAAAGGTACCTTTTCTTCACAAGAAATAAAAAAGAAGAAGAAAGTTACGATTCCTACGTAACTGACCTTCGACAGCTAGCCAGCACCTGTGAATTTTCCACCTTAACCGACAGTTTAATCAGGGATAGACTTATTTTGGGAATAACTGATGTAGCCATGAAAGACCGACTACTAAGAGAAGCCGACATTACCCTAAACAAAGCCCTAGAAGTTTGCAGATCCGCAGAAATTTCCGCTGAAAGACTTCAAATCATCGAATCCGACAAGAATTCAAGTCATCATGACGTCAACGCCATCCATCATGGTTCCAAAAAGCATCATGTCAGCAACCAAGGCGCAGGCGCAAGCAGCAGTGGCGCAATCAGACGATTTCAAGTTCAAGGCAATGCGCAAAATTCAACAGTCAACGTCAATCAAAATGGACGACATGGAAATGGAAACCATCATGACGGAAGATATCAACATCAACAAAGGCGAAATCAAAAGATAAGTAGAAATTATCAAGGGTTTTCAAATTTTAACAGTTCTAATCCAAATGGAAAACTAATTAAAAATTGTTATAAATGTAGCCTAACTCATAAAATAAATGCATGTCCAGCATACGGCAAACAATGTCAAAAGTGCAACAAATTTAATCATTTTGCCAAGGTATGTAAACAAAAACAACTTAACAATGTAGAACAAAATGATACTGATAGCAATTTGGAATCTGATTTTAGCGATTTGGGGCCGGAAGAATTTGCAATTTTTAATTTAACAACTAAACAAAATAAAAGCAGTTGGTTTGAAAATTTATATGTAAACAATAAACTTAAAGTGAATTTTAGATTAGATACGGGAGCTGATGTTTCAATTTTATCCCTTAGCTATTTTAATAAATTAAATACTAGTCTGGAAGAGCTAGATATGCCTGATATAAATATTATAGGATATGATAATGGCATAATTAAATCACTAGGTACAATTTTATTGAGGGTTAAAAAATGTAATGTAAAAAATATAGGTATTCTTATAAAATTTAATATTGTCGAAACAAATAAACCTCCAATTTTGGATGGAGATTCGTGTGTAAAACTAAATTTAATTGATAGGAAAATAAATAAAGCAGAAATAAATAATTTAACGGAAATGAGCATAAGTAATGAAATTAAAACTAAATACAGTGATGTGTTTCAGGGTTTGGGTTGCCTACCTGGTACTCACAACATCGAAATTGATGAACAAGTTCCTCCAAGGATCCATCCTCAACGGAAAGTACCCTATGCTCTCCACCAGCAACTCAAGGACAAGCTGACAGAACTCGAAAATTCTCAAATCATTAGGAAAGTCACAGAGCCTACGGATTGGGTAAATAGTTTAGTAGTAGTAAAAAAGCAAAACAATGATTTACGACTTTGTATTGACCCTAAAGATTTGAATGTAGCAATCAAAAGGGAACATTTTTATATACCTAGCTTAGATGATATAACAAATAAACTCAAAGAAACTAAGTATTTTTCAGTATTAGATTGCAGTAATGGGTTCTGGCAGATTAAATTAAATGAAAGAAGCTCTAAATTAACAACATTTAACACCCCTTGGGGTAGATATCGTTTTTTAAGATTGCCTTATGGCATCAGTTCAGCTTCTGAAGTCTTTACTAGAAAACTGAGAGAGATATACGAGGGCGTAGAGGGCATAGGAATATTTGTGGATGATATTTTAGTATATTCAAAAACCTTGGAGGAACATAAAAAAATTTTAGATAAATTATTCTTGGTAGCTAAAGAAAATAATGTTAAATTTAATTTAAATAAGTGTAAATTTTGTCTAGATCATGTTAAATACATGGGTTTTAAATTGTCTAGGAAAGGTTTAGAGGTCGATGAGAGTAAAGTAGAGGCCATAAAAAACATGCAAGAACCAAAATGTCCAAAAGACATTGAAAGATTTCTTGGTATAATTAATTATGTTAGTCGTTTTATACCTAACTTCTCGGAAATAACCGAACCTTTAAGAGATATAATTAAAAAGGGAACAACATTTGATTGGACCGAAAAACAACAAAAATCTTTTGAAACTTTAAAATCTTTACTTAGTTCAGCACCAATTTTACAGTTTTATTCATCTAAATTGCCTATTGTGATATCTTGTGATGCTTCTCAAAGTGGTTGTGGTTCTGTTTTACTACAAAATGATGCTCCAGTTTCGTATGCATCAAAAGCTTTCACAGACACTCAAAAAAGGTATGCTCAGATAGAAAAAGAACTGCTATCTATTTGTCATGCATGCAATAAATTTCATAATTATATTTATGGTCGTTCAGATATTATCATAGAAACAGATCACAAACCATTGATAAACATAATAAATAAACCTTTAACAATTGCTCCGGCAAGACTTCAAAGGATGCTTCTAATGCTACAACCTTACAATTTTAAATTAGTTTACAAGCCTGGAAAGAAATTATTTTTTGCAGATGCTTTGAGTAGAGCTTATCAAAATAATCATGACAGCAAATTTGAAAAACACTGTGCAGAAATTGAAAATCACTTACTTTTCACAACTAAAAACATGGCAATTAGCTCTGAAAAATTTGAATTACTCAAAAATGAGACTGCAAAAGATGTTCACCTGCAAGGGTTAATCAATTTAATCTGTACAGGATTTCCAGACTCTAAGAAAAAAGTAGAAAATGAATTTAAACAGTATTGGTGTTATCGTCATCAAATTTTTCATGCAAAGGGCATTATATTTAAAGATAATAGAATTTTTGTACCAAAAACTTTGAGAAAAGAAATGCTAGCAAGATTACACATATCACACCTAGGTAAAGTAAAGACAAAATTAAATGCAAAACAACTTTTATTTTGGCCTCTAATCAACTCGGATATCGAAAACATGATAGAATCATGTGATGTTTGTATGTCAAATAGTAATAGTAATCAACGTGAGCCTCTAATTTCTCATGAAATTCCCCTAGGAGTATGGAAAAAGGTTGGAACAGACTTATTTTACTTTAAAAATAATACTTACCTAATTTGTGTGGACTATTATTCCAAATACGTCGAAGTAGAAAAGCTTCACTCGGAAACTTCTCAAAGTGTCATAACTGCTCTAAAGAAAATTTTTGCAACACATGGAATTCCTGAAAATGTTGTTTCTGACAATGGACCTTGCTACAGCTCGAGGGAGTTCAATATTTTTTCTCAAAAATGGCAATTTAAACACATAAAAACAAGTCCGCATTATCCTCAAAGCAATGGTCAAGTTGAGAGATTCGTACAAACAGTGAAAAATACACTAAAAAAGTGTTATGAGTCAGGAAACGATTTTTATTTGGCTTTATTGGACTTAAGAAACACTCCAATTGCACCAAATTTACCAAGTCCTTCACAGTTAATTTTTAGTAGAAGATTGAAAACTACAATTCCTATATTAGAAAAATTATTAAAACCAAAAGTCCAGCCTCTTTCCATAACAAAAAATAAGTTAGTAGACAGACAAATTTAACAAAAAATATATTTTGATAAAAATAGTAAAGAATTGAGTGAATTGTCAAAAGGAACATTTGTAAAAGTAAAAAATTATAAATTAAAAAGTCAGGAAAAATGGTTGAAAGGAATTATAATTGGGAAAAATAATGTGCCCAGGTCATACAATGTAAAACTCGAATCTGGGAGTATTGTATCCAGAAATCGAAAACACATAATAATTGCAGGAAAAAATAATTTGTCACAAAATTCAAATAATTATAGTTCAACGAAAAGTTATAATCAATTCAAATATGATGATATCATTGACAACGATAGAAATCAAAATATACAAGAGCCACCTTCACCTTCTATAGCAAGCAGTAGAAGTGAAGGAGTGAATGACTCAGATTCTTACGAAAGTCTTGATTATGATTCTTCTGAGGACAGAGGGAATGGAGTATTGCCAAAGCACTCTCCAGTGAGAACTACTTCTGGTAGAATAGTGAGGCCACCCGTTAGATTAAGTTTTTAGATTTACTGTTACATGTAGTTTGTCATATATTGTATATAGCTGTTATATTTAGTTTACATTTAGCTGTAAATAGTCAAAATATAAAAAACTATTAATCATGCTGGCAGGAAAACATAGCACATAGCTATATGTTCATTTTTAAGTTATACTGTGATATTTAGAGGTGGGCTGCGATTTCACAAACTGTGACTTTGTCACTGCTACTCGTCTGTCACAGTCACAGCCTGCTCCAGTCCCACTCAAGTAGCAGTGACATTCTGTCACAGTCGCTTCGATCTCTCACCGATGCGGCGCGAACTAAACTCAAGTCAAAGTGATGTAGATAATGAAATATTTATTGTAAATCGCTTCGCAGTGACGCCAAACAGAAACTGCTACTGCAGAGGGCAAACTGGAACACACCTCTCTCGGCTGTGACTGCGAACTGGGCGGACTGCGATTATGTAATGTGGCATTTTTATGTATTACCAGCACGGTCAATCAATGTTAAACTGCTCCAAAAAATCATTGCTATTTGTCACCGTGACATGACTGGAGCAGTCACGTCTTGTCACAGCTCCAGTAAAATCGCAGGTTGGCCCACCTCTAGTGATATTTCAATTAAACATATTATTATAAACAACAAGCTTTAAACAAACTGTGATTATATACATAAATATTTTTATTAGAAAAAGAGAGATGTAGTATATTGTATACCTAGCTGCATACTTTTGCTTTACGCTTCACCTTGACTGTGAGCGCGCATGTGATTTACTGTACTGAACTGAAGAATGAATAAATCGATCTCTTTCCGTTGCCAGCTACCAAACCAGTCGTTTGATTATTAAATACCTAAAAACTATAACCCAATCCCGATCCAAGTACCTAGTGATAATTAAAGTAATTACAGAACATTACACCCACTACATTGGAATCTTTCCAGAAGAACAAAGAATTCAAACAGACTGCGTACAAAGCGAAGTAATTGCAATAACAGGAACCCGCCTTTTCACAGTACCCGGTACCACCAAAATGTTCAATAAAAATGCTGAAATGTAGGTACAAAAATGAAAAAGACATATTTCCCGGTCATCAAGTCACCCTCAACGAAGTAAAATCAGTTCAAGTTCCAGTGTCAAAGACCGAGACCGAGAAGATCAAATTAGAGAAAATCCTTTCGGAAGATTTTCTAGAATTTACCAAACTTCACCAAAGTACATACATGAATTGGCTTCCATGGAACCTAATAACCGCAATATTGATTTGCGGCATATATTTCGCAATCAAGAACAACAAAATGAAAATTTCAAGAATCCTAAGAAAACCTCCCGCTACTGAGACAATAGACGAAACACGAATGATTCCACCATCGAGTTTCTTCTACGGATGGAGGAGTTATGTGTGCCATTCGTGGGAACATGCTGACCATTGCATCGCCGACATAAGCAGTTTCCTGAGAATTGTGTATGTTTGAAACCAGGATGCCCGATGGGAATAAACTTTTAGTTGTCTACCATAATACACTCCAAAAGGCATACTGGGTAAAATCGCGTCCGAAAATCTGTCACTATCTCCCGGTCTAAAAAACTTGTAGTCAGTTTTTAAGCAAGTGATGAGCCTCTTTCTCTTTAGCATGGTTTTGGACAAACAAAAATGTATTGAAAATTGAAAGTCTAGTTTGAAAATTCAATTTCATTTGATATCTAGAATGATACATTTAAGGACCAAGAGAAAAAGGCAAGGAAGATAAAAGCAACATATTTTGTTGGCCAAGCATATGGTTATGGTTGCTTCTCCGGCTAGGATGGGTTTTTGTCACCAAAGTTGCCTCAAACACAGTGGCGTAACTAAGGGCCCGCAGTTGCGGGGGGGCCAGGTGACTTAGGGGCCCCGCAGGGCCCTAGACCAGGCGACAAGAAAGTACTAAACTGGCGACAAGAATATTACTAAACTAAAAGAAAATACTTAAACCTAACCTTTGAACCTCATAATACATAACAACCATTGAAAAAGTATGTCTAACCAATGTAAGAGATCTTAGAGAGAAATGTTTAGACACATAGTCGCCGGAACCATGGGGGCAATGGGGCTTGAGCCCCCGTTGTGAATTTGCTATGGGGGCGGAGCCCCCATAGTGATTTTGGCATTGTATGTAGTGGGTGTAGTACAAAAATATCGAGTTCCTGATCCAAACATTCCTAACTATTTATTTTTATATCAAACTTGTGTGTTTTTGTTGTTTTTGCTCACTTTGACAAACAGTTTAAAGATACCCATTACCCAACATAACGGATGTTGCCAGTATTTCACTGCATTAGATTTAGCTAGCGGCTTCCACCAGATCTAAACCACGACATCGAAAAAACCGCATTCAGCCCAGAAAAAGGACATTATAAGTTCTTGCGCATGCTCTTTGGTTTGAAGAACGCGCCGGCTACATTCCAAAGAGTTATGGATGATATTCTATATTCCAATATATTGCGCAACTTTAATAATAATAATAATAATAATAATAATGCTTTATTGTCAAAAAAATTATAACATAATTTGTAGACTAAGCCTTAAAGTTAAAAATACATATTATATACATCTACATGTATACAAAGTCAAAATAAAATGATATAAACATAAACAAATATAACATGAACAAATACAAAAATGAACAAATTACCTATAAACTATGATCCAGTGTGTGGAACGCTCAAAATTAAGTCAGAAAAAAGTCATTTACTTTATATAAGGCTCTCTCTGATAAATAGGATTTTAGAGCTATGCGAAATTTAGGAAGAGATGCTATGGACTTGATGACTACTGGCAGATGATTGTGCATTTTTTTTGCGTTGTATAGAATGGAGCTCTTAATTAACTCGGAGGATGGAGTTGGCAGATAAAGATCATGCTCCGCGTTTCTAAGTGGATAGTTATGCAATGGCCTTTCTGAAATACTGGGTAGGTGTTTGCGGATAAGGCAGACTGATTCTAGTATGAAAAGGGAAGGAAGTGTTAATATTTTATATTTTTTGAAAAAATCTTGGCAATGAGCTCTATTTTTTAATTTTAGGGAATATCTAATAGCTCTCTTTTGTAATTTAAAAATACGGTCAAATTGAGTCGCACAGCACGAACCCCAGAATGGAAGGGCGTATCGAAGATGTGATTCGAAAAGGGCAAAGTAGACTGTTCTAGAAGTTGACAAGTTGAGTTCCTTGGAAACTGATCTTATCGCAAAGCAAGCGGAACTTAATTTTTTTGATAAAGAATCGATGTGCGAATTCCATTTTAGGGATTTGTCTATAATAAGGCCCAAAAACTTTACGGAATCAACGACGTCAATAGTAGTAGTGTTATTAAGTACAATAGGTTGCATCGTACTTCTATATGATAGAACTTTTGTTTTCGCAGCGTTGAAGCAGAGGAAGTTAGAGTCGCACCATGTTTTAATAGCCAACAAGTCGATGGACATGGTTCTATGAAGAGCTACAATATCCGGGTTGCTCCAAGTGAAACTAGTATCATCAGCAAAAAGACAGATTTTACCGCTGATGTCTAGACTAGCAATATCGTTGATAAACAGCAAAAATAATATTGGACCCAACACGGAACCCTGTGGAACTCCACATTCTATTGGCTTGCATGAAGACGTCGTCGTATCAACCCTCACAAGCTGTTTTCTGTTGTTAAGATACGACTTGAACCATTCCAGAGGAGAGCCTCGAATTCCATAATGCTGCAATTTGTTAATTAGGATATTATGACTTACACAGTCGAATGCTTTAGAAAAATCACAGAAAATTGATGCTGTGGAGTGCAAATTGTTCAAGCTAGAGAAGACATTATTGAAGACAGAGAACATAGCATCAATAGTGCATTTGTTGGTTAAAAATCCAAATTGGTGGATAGTTAGTATATTATATTTATGCAGAAATGATAGAAGCCTTTTCTTAACCAATCTTTCAATGATTTTGGATAAAGTAGGAAGAAGTGCAATTGGACGATAGTTCGACTCTTGGTCCTTATCACCTCCCTTGTGCAGAGGAATAATTATAGCCGTCTTGAGGCAATCTGGGAACACTCCTTGTTGAAAAGATTTATTTATTAAAGCAGTGAGGAGATTTAATGTACACTCCGGTAAATTGAAGAACATTTTTAAAGTTAGTCCATCAGTCCCAGATGACACTTTGTTTTTTATGTCTTTAATTGTGCTGAAAAGCTCTAGTGTTTCTACGGGTGTTAGGAAGAAACTGTGTAAATTCATATTGGTACTGGAAAGATATGAAAGCGGATCGCGAGAAGGAGCTATAGTGGTCATTAAATTTTTTGCCACATTTACAAAGTAGTTATTCAAGTTCTCAGGGGAAGTAGAGGTTATACTGGAAGAGATAGCCTTATTTCTCAAGTCGTTGACAATAGACCACGTTTCTTTGGCAATATTTTCAGTTCTAGCGAACCGGTTGTTATAATAGGTGTCTTTGGCGGCTTTTATAGTTTTATGATAAATTTTTCTATAGAGTTTAACGTAATTTTGAAAGAAGAGACTGTCTGAAAATTTTTTTAGGTGTGACAATGAGCGCATGTTCTTTGCCGATGTCCTCAAGCATTTAGTAGTCCAGGGTTTATGTTGCTTATTTTTGATAGGCCTGAGGGGAAATGCTTTGAAAGCCAAACCAGATAATTTATTTGAAAATGTTGAAAATGCATTATTGATGTCATCAGAGAGGCAACCCCAGTCAATTGTTTGACATGAGCGCTTGAAATTGAGGAAATGTTTTTCCGAATAAATTCGGCGAAACTTACGTGGGGCAATCCTGCTATTGCTCTTTAGAGAAAAGTTTGTGAGTACTGCTTCATGATCTGAAAACCCTGAACTTAAGACAGTACAGTCAACAAAGCTTGGATCAAAAGATGACACGACGTAGTCGATAGTGCTAGATCTGGTTTTAGTTATTCGGGTTGGAGATTGAACATGCATGACCATACCAAAAGAGTCAAGTATAGACTGGAGAGAATCTTGAGCAGCACACACACTGGAAAAATCTATGTTAAAGTCGCCACATAAAATTAATTTACTCTTAAGAGGGAAAGACTCAAGCAAGCTTAGTAAGTTTTGAAAAAATGTAACCAAGTCAGCGTCAGGTGTTCTGTAAATACAAACAATGTAGAGGTCGTAGATATTGTTGTAGACTATAGAAAATTCGAATAATTTTTCAGATAATAAATTGTCGAACTTGGTTATCGCCGAAAAGTTGTTATTAGTGGACATTATTACAGTACCTCCATGAGATAGTATACTTTTAGTATACCTAGATACTGTAGTGTAGTTTTTGACAAACACAGGCTCGTCAATATTGAGCCAATGCTCTGTTATGGCAATAATTTCTGGAAAATGTAGGTGTTCTAATAATAAATATAATTCATCGGTTCTAATGGACTGAATATTGATGAGAAATACACTAAGCTTGCTATCGTTAATTGTTTCAGAGGGTGCTTGTTCCTCTATTCGCGTCAAGGTATCTAAAAATTTTTGTTATTTGGAGAACCACCAGAAAAGTACTTAGAATGACTCTCCCTAATTTTTTGAAGCTGTTGGATTTTTTCCGAAGAGAAAAACGATCTGAAGGCAGAAAGATCCGCTTCAACTTCAGCCGAATCGATGCCATAGGCGCTGTGGAAACGATAATACAGCTTGCGTAAGGAATCCACGTCACTCGGTAGGCCCTCTGATGCTAACGCTAATTTAATGCTGGTGTTGGTGTAACCTTCAAAACACACATTGGGGGTCTGGTCGTGGAGATAGGCTAGGTAAAGCCTAAGAGTTTTTAAGATGGAAGGGTCTCTCAATCTAGCCAGTAGATAGCGTCCATTTGCTATATCGGAGTTTCGCGATATTCGCACTATAGGTGGGGTCATCGGGTCAAAATTGAGCATTGTGTCGTTATTCACATTTGACTCTACAATAATATCAGCGTTACTTTGGTGAATATGAGACTTACATGCAGCAATGGCCTCTCTATCGGATCCAATCTTGATTGATTTATTCTCTGTAGGCTTTTTCTTGGAATTGCAGTCTGGAGGAAGGCTTCGGGTCGCTGCAGTGGTTAGGTCGATTTGTTGAAGACTTGTTGTAGAAATAGTATGTACAGGTGATGTTAAATTTGAGGGTGCTAAAGATGACAAGGCAGTGTTTATTGAACTACCGGGCGGCCACATACTTATGTCCTTCAACTGTTCAAAATGTTTCTTGCTTTTCACGCCAATTTTGAATTCGGAAAGTAAACTGTCATCATTTTTCAGCATGGAAAAACAACGGATAAAGTCTGTTGTTCCAAGTTTTTCCTTAACATAGTGAGCAATTTGGTTTGAAGTGTAAGAGACGGGAATTTTAGACAGAATCAAGTAATGCCAATCTTCTTTTTTAATGGTCTTATAAGTTATGGGTGTTTTAACTTCAACTGGAGTAGCCACTTTCTTATGATGCGTGTCAGTTTGTGTCGAATTTGACTTATTTGTCCCTAGCTGCGAGGTCTTGATGTTGGGTTTATCTTTACCAGCTAATTTTTCCATCATAAGTGACATCTGATCAATATTTTTACGCAAATCACCTATTTCCTTTATTAATTCATTTTTTGATGTATCATGTACCTGGATTTTAATAGATTCATCATGATTGTCCATGAAAACAGATGACAAATTAAAAATATCTTGTTTCATTTCTCTTATAGATTTGAATAGAGATTCTTGTCCATTGTCCGAGATTTTGGTTTGGTGGCTGTGAATGTCGTCTATTTTTTGGTTCAGTTGCTTCCATACGGAGTCGTGACTACTCAAAATGTCGTAAATTTCTGTAATGACAGGAAGAAGGTCATTGTTTTTTTTTAAACAGGCTCCAAGAGCTTCGACATTTTCCATAGAAATCTGGGAATTATGTAGATGTGTCACTTTATCATGCAGGTATTTCAATGTAGGGGAATCACAAACACTGCAGAAGAATCTAATGTTGTGGTACTTCTGTTGGTAGAGGACTTTTGTAGTTGTTTTGTCCAAGCCAGTGCAGTTCATGCAGAAATACCGGCGACACTCACCACTACAGCGAAGTTTGTATTTGTCTTTCTCAGAAACGGCTTTTTGGCAGGAATCGCATTTGAAATCGGCCATTATAATAAGTTTAAATAACTTTAAAGAACTGGATCAATAACAAGGTAACTAGGTCAAGTTTATAAAATACACGCACAACGAAAACGAACACAACGATGTGTGCAAACAAAACAAATCAAGTCAAAACAAACTAAGTCAAAACAAATCAAATTTGCAATACTCGCGGGAGCTGCCGAACGAAAGCACAACCGTTCAGTATGAATGCTCGAAGTACTGTGAACACCAAAAGATGGAATATCCCATCAATAATAGTTATTCATTATACAAGGGAACGAAGTATTAGAATATAGAGCTTTGAATTCAAAATACAGAACTAAGAAACATTGTTAATGCACCTTGGTACGTTCGAAATAGTGATCTACATCGGGAACTAGGAATTGATACTGTAATAGAGACTATAAGAAAGTACGCAAAAAGCCATGAAGATAGACTGCATCGGCATGTGAATGTGGAAGTGATTGAGCTCCTAGACAATACTGAGCTAGTTAGAAGACTGAGAAGGGTGAAGCCGTTCGAGCTAGTGAACTGAAATTGAAAAACACAACAAAATAGTGCTATAAACACATCAAAATTGTGATTTACAGTTTAAGCAAAGTGGGGAAAACTGTTGAGTGAACCTCAAGAATTGTAAACTTTTGTAGTAAATTAGGTTAAAACAAAATTGCTAATTAGTCTTACTGACTAGATTGTAATGTAATAAACACAATGTGTTTGACAAATAAAAAAAAAAAAAAAAAGATTTTAGAGCGAGATGTGGTCTGCCTCCCGTCGCGAAGCCACCAACAATTAAGGTGGCTAAAAAGCACTGGGAATGCTGGAGGTGGAACAGGGGAAATCGTTATCTTTCGTTCTCAAGTCAACCTTAGAGTTTTTCTAGACACTTCATTATATTGCATTAAAATTGGCCTGTTGTTGACCTGTCAAACCTGTATATAGGTAGTTCATTTTTTGGCCATGCCATTAGCTTATTTATAAGTTTGTTTTGAGCCGTGTGAAGATAACAATGGGTGGTATGAATGAAAACGAAGTAGGTGCGTGCTACTACAATTATATGGCCATCTCCGATGATTCATGATAATTGTAATAACAATTAGTCATAGTCTAGCTCAGCATTTATTCTTTTATATAAATTCGAGCAGAGCAATAATAGTTTAGTTCTTTAGTTTGCTTCACTGAGTTCACACGTTATTTATTAAGTAATAAAGTTTTTTAAAAACATAAGTTATATATATAATTATCGGTTTATAACGTTCTACGTCTTCCGATTCCCGATCTCCAACCATCTCTGTCAATCCAGGCATCCTCTTCTAGGCCTCTGTCCTTCCATTTCCTCGTCTACACCACTTCTTCAGCTTCTTCTTGGTCTGCCGCGTCTTCTTCTTCCCCCTGGCTTCCACTCGATTATTTGCTTGGGTATTCTTGTATCTGCCATTCTTTGTACATGTCCGAACCAAATCAGCTGTTTGTCCTTTATATCATCTATTATTGTGTGTTTTACGTCCATAATCTCCCTAATTTTCAGATTTGTTATCCTCTCCATTTTTGACCTGCCTGCCGATCTCCTCCAAAAGTCCATTTCAGTTGCTTCCAGCATTTTTGCGGTTCTGATCTTTAGTGGCCAGACTTCTGAACTATACGTGACTATGCTTTTGACTATGGTGTTGTATATTCTTGTTTTGTTAGTTTTGTTGATATTTTGATCCCACAGTACACCATTTAGTAGGGATATTGCCTTGCGTCCTTGTATATTCCTATCTTTAATTGCTTCGTCTAGGGTTCCCTCGTGTGAGATTTTCATGCCCAAATATTTGTATTCAGAACATTGTTTTATTTCTTGTCCGTTATTCAATTTCAGATTTCGTTGTTCACCTCCTATAGTCATATATTCTGTTTTCGTTAAATTTACTTCCAAACCCCATTTCTCGTATTCCTCTATCAATTTTCGTGTCATGTACTCTAGGTCATCATAGTCCTGTGCAATTAATACTTGATCATCTGCAAAGCTTAAAGTATAAAGATTGTATTCATTGAGCGGTATTCCCATGTGTCTGCATTTGTTTTTCCACCCCTTAAGCACTTGTTCTAAGTATATTTTGAAAAGTGTTGGTGATATGCAGCATCCCTGTTTAAGTCCTTTAGTTGCTATAAAGCCTTTACTGATTGAGTTTCCCTGTTTAATCTTGGTCTTTGCATCACTATAGAGCGTTTTTACTGCCTTTATTAGTTCTAAGTTGATATTGGTCTTTTCCAGTGCTTCCCAAAGCTTTTTCAGCGGAACATTGTCGTATGCTTTCTTTAGATCGACAAAAAGTAAATGGAGTTCTTGGTTATAGGCTAGTTTCTTTTCCATTACCTGGGTCAAACTGAATAAATGGTCTACAGTTGATCTTCCTGCTCTAAAACCGGCCTGTTCTTCTGCCTCACTATCTTTGTACTCGTTCTCTATTCTGGCTTTTATGAGTTTTCCATACACTCTGCTCAGCGTATTTGTTACTGCAATTCCTCGGTGGTTCTCGCATTTGTTTCTGTCTCCTTTCTTATATATCGTTGTTAAATAGCTTACTTTCCACTCTTCCGGTACTTCTTGTTTATCTATGCATGTTTGAAATAGTTTTGTTAAATGTTTGTAGAGTTTATTGGTCCCACACTTTATCAGTTCTCCATATATTTCTCCTGGGCCCCTGGTGCCCTACCATTTTTCAAGAAGCCGCAGTGTTTTTTAACTTCTTCTTGCATAACTCGTATTGGTGATCCTGCAGTTTTTATGTTTCGTGTCTGTTCCCTCTCTTCTTTAAACTCTGCCCGCTGTTCTGTCAGTAATTCTTCAAAGTACTCTTCCCATTGCTGGGGTGTTATTGTATTGATAATATCCTTAGTTTTTGTTTTTCTCATGTTTTTGAGTAATCTCCAACTTTCTGTGTTTCTTTTACCCCCCAGATAAGTATTAATATGCGCACAGTTTCTTTCCCATGACTCGTTCTTTTTGTGTACAATTTTATTCCGTACTCTTGCTTGTGCTTCTTTATATATTTCTTTGTCTCGTGTCTTATTTGAACTTAGATACTGTTGGTATTTCTTCCTTTTATCTTCTATGTCTTTTTCTATTTCTTGATCCCACCAATAAGGTGTGGGCCTACTTCCCTTTTTTTCATATTTGCCAAGGGCTTCAAATGCTGCACTGTGAATACTGTCTTTGATATGTTGGTAATGAATTTCAAGGTTTTGGAAGCTCATACTACTCTGTAATTTTTGATCTAATCTCTTCATGTACAACCCTTTTACGCTTTGCTCTTCTAGAGATTTTAGGTTGTATTTCTCAGGCACAATATTGTCTTCTTGGGTTTTCATTCCGTTTTCTTTTGCGATGTTTCTGCCCGGGATAAAGATTTTTGTTTTTAGGAGGTAATGATCGCTACCACAGGTCGCTCCCCTATATGCTCTCACGTCCTGGAATTTTATGTTCGAGCTCTGTTTAGCGATAGTGTAGTCAATAATAGATTTTTGTTGTCTAGTTTCATTTTTCCATGTGTACCAATGTATTTCTTTATGCTGAAAGTAACCGTTTAGGATTTTTAGGTTATTTTGTTGGCATATTTCTATGAGCCTTTCTCCATTGTTATTCGTTACATTCTCTCCGAATTTTCCGATCACCTTGTCGTTGATTTTTCGTCCTGTTCGTCCGTTAAAGTCTCCCAGCAAAATTATTTCCCTTGAAGTTCCTACTTTTATGATTTGGTCACTGAGTTGTTGGTAAAATTGATCCTTTATATTAACGGGTTCGTCGTCGTTCACTCCATATATTCCCAAGATTGTTATTTTCCTTCCGAATATACATACATTTAGTTTTATTATGGTTTCGTTTACTGCTTCCCATGATGTTATATGTTTTCTCCATTTTCTATGTATGAAGATCGAGACTCCTTTCTTCGCTCTGAGTTCTTTTTGAACCCCGCTAAAGAAATGATCGTACTCTCCCAGATTTTCTGAGCCCTGTCCTTTCTTTTTGGTCTCTGTGGCGACAAGCAGATCCATTTTTTGATATTTTATCTCTGATATCACTTCATTCAATTTTCTAGAGATTCCTTGGACGTTCCATGTACCGATACTCATTGTCCGTTTCCGTTGCCTAGTTCGTCTTCGTTTTTCAGTCCTGTTCCGAGGCTGTTGATTGGGTCTTTTAACAGTTTAATTTTTTTTCCGAGTAACGGGGAGTTAGCCCGATGCCTCAACCCCCTACCAGGAGGACCAGGTAATTTGTGATCAAGGTTGTCTTCCTCTAGCCTTTGATGATTCAACATCCAGCTACAAGGCAGCAGCTTCTTTGCCAGTTCACTTCCAACTTGATGTTAATTGATTCTGGTGGCTACAGACGGTATGGCTGGCCGAGCATACCATAGCAGGGGGTTTAAAAGAATATATGGTCTCAGGCAGCAATAAAAGTGTACCCCTGGTCTGACCTGAAAAAACATAAGTTGCTTAATTTAAAACATAACTCTACTACAAATATTAGTATATGCTTCGCAGTATTTACTTCAGAAAGAAGCATTTACTAATTTGCGGTAGTTTCGAAATGTAGTATCTACTTACCTACTTCATTTTGAAGTAAATACTACGTAGAACATACTAATACTTGTAGTAGTAGCAAGTACTTCGTTTTTATTCATACCACCCAATGACACCATTTTGTAGAGAAGAAAGAATCTTGAATCTTCCGAATGAACACTTTTTTCCAAAGTTAATAGATTTTGAAATATTCATTAAATAATTTAATTTTTTTTTTACATTTTCCCTTATATCTGGGCAACAAATAAAAACTTGGCAACCCTGTGTACTTACCTTCAATGGATACTAAAATCTGCCACTTTTATCTAATTTAACCTACTTCGTCCCTCTTACTGGTTCGGAGATAGCAATAGTGGTATCACTTAAAACGGACACCCTGTATAAAGCAAAATTAGAAAGAAAAAAAAATACATAAAAGATGGGCCCCGGGATAATCCTTGCGGGGGGGGGCCCGAATTTGAAGTTACGCCACTGCTTAAACATGATGAAAACTGCGAGTAACTAATCGTCGCGTATACAGTTCTAATTTCATGAATCATTTTTAATTCCTGTAGATGTGAAGGATTGAAACACTTTATAGAAAGTTTCAGGAGCGTCTGTTGTCACAAATAAAACTTCCGTAACTTCGAGCTAGAAATTATTTATATTTTATTCAATAATACTTTAAATTTTATTAAATATTTACATCCACAATAAATACCTATTTTAGGCAACCAAAACAATAAGTTTACAATTTCAATTTCACCTAATATGGTCGCCAAATTATCACACACGAAACACAAAGGAAAACTTACGTAAGTAGGTGCTGTCTAATAATTAAATTTACGAAAAATCACAATAATTTTACTGTTCAAGCCAGAAATTTGGGAATTAGTTCCATTTCAGTACAGGTAGGTATAGTAAATAATACAGAATTTATTAACCATAATCTCAAGACAGGAATGAAATCATCATACAATCATACTTTTTCAACTAATAGTTATTTGTTTTACTAGGCAGAAAAGTAAAAGATTTAATGCCGCGGCTGGTGTTCCATAGCCGAGGCATTAAATCTGCTTTTCTGCCATATAAAACATATAATTTTTTTCTCCGAATGTTCAAATTCACACCAAATACTAAATTAAGTGAAATTATTACCTGGAACGTTGTGACACTGTCACTTTTAATGCCTAGGCAGTAAAATTCCACTTTTACTGCCTAGGCAGTAAAAATACAACTTTTGATCCTGTCAAGTGTCATTAAAAAGCCGCCTTTACTGTCATTCGGAGAAAAAACTAATTTAATTTTCTTTTACAAATCTTGACAATGGTCGCGTTCACCAGCACTCAACATGTTGAGTGATTAGTCAGCGACTTTGTTCAAACAAGTGGAATTCATAATGTAGAACAGTTTTGATTGGCCTAGAGCTGATTTTCATCTCTTTCAATAAAGCCGCTGACTAATCACACAACATGTTGAGTGCTGGTGAAGGCGACCATTGTATTTTTTTTTTAGCTAGAAGCAGGACTGCCAATATCTATAATAAATACCACAAAATAATAATAGGTTTGTTCGGACTTAGTTCAGAATCAGTTCTGAATTGAACTGCGCACGCGCATTTGTTTATTTATGTTCGATATGAAAGATTTTACAGCCTGTCAAAGTTGCAAGAAGTAAATTTTCAACTATCAATATTTCCAAAATAGTTGAATTTAGGTATAGGGCATATTACAGGAAATCTGCTCAAAATGTTATGTAAAATCCAAATATGCAATCACATACCCCATAAACGGAGCACCCTGAATGTAAATTCAAAAATATATTTAACTTATGCATATTAGAGCATCAAACAACTTTGTAATTACATGTTTTTTTCTGCATCACCCTGTAAGAAGCTATCGTTCGATATCGCACCAAGTGAACACCCTGTATATGGTTTAACTACATATTTCTTATTAAGCCGTTTTGGAAATATCGGGCTCTAAACTAAGAAAATAATACATTGAAACACCTTGGTAGTTGGTGCATTGTTATTGTTTGATATGACACAGGTCTTTCAGTGTATTATTGTATTATTTTATTGAAGTTTAGAGCCCGATATTCCCAAAACGGCTCAATGGAAAAATACCATATACAGGGTTAGGTACTAAGAGCGCGGTGGTCCATATCTCCTATACTAACATAGAGATCGAAGAAAAAAGTACATACAAAACTTATAGATACACATGAGTACTACATTCCTAAATTATTTTCCAGTATACAGGGGGCCCAATAAGTAGCGGTAACACAAAATTATGTTTTTTTAAATGACTAGCCCAGGTTCCACGGAAAATTCTAGACCTATTTCATGAACAATGTCATATACACTTATCTTCAACTGTTTCGGAAATATTGACAGTTTATAATTGACTTTTTTGCATCTTTGACAAACTGTAAAACCTAAACGGGTAATTTTAGAGGAAAACCGATTTCACATCCACATCATTTGACATCAACTTTGAATTTAATACATGATTAAAAATTCCGCTTAAATTTATAATCTCCGGTTAAATTCAAAGTTGGTATGAAATGATAACTTATGAAAATCAAAGATAGAAATGTAAAATTGGTTTTCCTCTAAAATTAACCGTTTAGGTTTTACAGTCTGTCAAAGATGCAAAAAGTCAATTTTAAACTGTCAATATTTCCCAAACAGTTGAACTTAGGTATAGGGTATATTACATGAAATCTGCTCAGCATCTAAATATGCAATCACATACAGGGTGTTTCATTTAAAATTACAAAGTTCTGTTGCATACCCCATAAACGGAGCAGCCTGTATATTTAGAAATATCTTTAACTAATGCATATTAGAGTATTAAACAGCTTTGTAATATAATTTTTTTTTCTTACATCACCCTGTAACGAGATATCGTCTGATATCGCACTTAGTGGACACCCTGTATATTTGAAATCAGAAAATTCGACTTTTCCAATGAAGTCATATACAGGGTGATTTACTTAGCCCGTGCATTAGCTTGTAGGTGGATTAGATGCTATCTCTATTAATCCACCTGCAATCTAATTGAATTTTAATGCATGGGCTACGATAATCACAGTGTATAGGGTGTTCCATAGGAAAAAACTGACCATCTGTCAAAATTTGACATTATTAATAAGACAAAAACATTTTTGACCTTGGATTCGAAAATTTCAGGTAAAACCCCAAAGCCTTTGTATTTATAATTTTTTGATATCTCTTCACATAACCCCTATAGTGACCGACAATATATGGGGAAAAACCTGTACATTGAAATCAGTCACTTACTTCCATCATAATTTGGCAACGGTTTCGCCATCACAGCTAATATTTTGCGTTTATTATACCTGTTTAACCATCTCTCTTTTCTTCGTCCACTTCACTTCAATTTTTTCTCGGTCTGTCGCATCGTCTTCCATCTGGCTTTCACCTCCCTCAATGATTTGATTTGTCATTCTCGTATCTGCCATTCTTTGTACATGACTGAACCATCGAATCAGGTTGTTTGTCTTTGATATTCTCTACTATTGTGTGTCTTACGTTGATAATTTTATTCTCTGGATTATGATTGTGTATAAAAATGGTATACAAAAAAAAAACAAAAACCTTGAAGTTTAGAACAAAATTAAATAAAACACAAAAACTAGACTCTATTTTCCTCAGAGGTAATGAACTATGCTTAACTAGTACTACTAAGTTTTTAGGTGTTAATATTGACGAGTTTTTAGACTGGTCTTGCCATATTGATTTTCTTTGCAATAAACTAATAAAACTTGTTTTTGTATCTGAAGTGTTTCAAAATACCTGAATGAAAAAGCCCGCAGAACCCTGTATTTTGCCAATTTCGAGGGAACAGCTAGATATGGTATAATTTTTTGGGTGTGTAATTCTGGGACTCTAAATGTATTTACAATACAAAAACGTATACTGAGAACTATTTACCAAATGTTCCCTCGCCATCTTGTCAAGGGATTTTTTAATCAAAAGGCATATGAGGAGCGAGGGGGTGTTTCATATGGCAAAAACAGGTGTGACGTCAGGTAACCATTGGCATTCTAATGTAGAGAGCCACCAGCTCACATTCCGTCCGAGTATCAGATTAAAATCGACGGACTTTACATATACACGTATTTGAACTTATTCTACGTGTTTTCAAAAATAGACATTTGTATGACAATATTATTACCAATAATTATAATACTCGCACCTACAATATTTTGTGTCCAGTTAATAGATTAACCTTATCTGGAAGAAGTTTGCACTCATGGGAATAAGATTGTTCAATAAATTAGACAACTGTATGAAAAATATAAAAATTGAAAAAATGTTTAAAAAGAAACCTAAACAAATAAATGTTAATTGACTTAGAGCCTTATAGTGTAAGAGAATGACCTATATGATGTATTCTCTCCCTGCCAAACAAGATGGCTACCAATGCGAGTGTCGCGGGAAATGTTCCCTCAAAAAATCGTGAAAACGCGATGAAAAACCCAAAATTAATTGTGTGCATTGTAACAAAAGTTCTTCCAGTACCATACAGTGTGGAAAATATGAGAAGTGCTTCCATCCTTCATGTTTAATTCAAGCTGCCACCTTAAAATCGGCCGTGTGCCGACACGTTCCTATGTACGCTTATGAAGAGTCCTGGGGGCCGATTCTCGGGCCAGGGAGTAGAGCTCCCCGAAAGAACAAATTTTTCGTCTTTATCATTCTCGTTTACTTTTCGATTACGTTGACAAGGACAAAACAGTCGTTCTATAGGGGAGCCCTACTCCCTGGCCCGAGAATCGGCCCCCTGGGAGACAGAGAAGAGTCTCTATTTAATGATTATTCAAGTTCTGCAGAAGAAAAACCGATTGCTAGCAGAAAACAACGATCTTTTGAAAAAAACTCAAGAAAATCTCGAAGAAAAGGTAAACAAAGCTGAATGCCAGGTTAGGAGATTGTCTAAGTTCCCGCCTAATTTGCCATTGTCTGTCACCGCCGTCACCGACAGCCCCAGTCGCCCAAGCCAAACGCGGGGCGACTCTGAGGTTATGGGCATTTCTTCTTTTTCGTCCGCTGCAAGCAAGGCCAAGCCAAGAACACCAATCTCAACCGAAGCAACCTCTCGGTTCCCGGTTAGCAGCACCAACAAAGAACAAGAACAGATTGTGGATCTAACCTCAGAAAACAATGGTGATTGTCATCGTGCCAAAAATAAACAAAAACATAATGCGAATAATAATAAGGAAAACCAAGACCAAATCACTTTATCGCAGGTCAACAGCCATTGCATCGGCAATTAACAACAAAAGTGAAACATCGACCCTAGATTACACCAACAACTACGTAAACAAAAGTGATGCAGAATGGACTATGGCAAAAACACGCAAAACGAAAAGACATGATAGCTTGAACAAGAACAAACGGCCTACACCAGCTATAGGCATAAACGAAAACAAAACAAATCTTAGAGTAGTGGAGTTTGCTAATAAAAAGCAAGACCCACTATCTTGGATCTTTGTCACCGGGTTTGATCCCAAAACAAAGGAACACGATATATTGGAATTCCTTAAGGACAACAATCTAAATGAGGGCTGTCGTTGTTTCAAAATGATAACAACGAAAGACAATATAAAAAGTTCTTTTAAACTTGGTATCCCAGCCAATAAACTAGAACAAATAATGGATAATGGCTTGTGGCCGACAGGTGCACTTATAAACCATTTTCAAAATCTACAGCGCCCCACTGTTTCCCAACCCAACCAGAAGTAAACACTAGGCAGCAGTTAGCACTATTTCATTTGAATATCCAGTCAGTTAGAAACAAGATAGATGAACTCGATGCCTTCCTTCATGATATGACTATTGACATTTTATGTCTGACCGAACACTGGATGTCAACAAGTGAAATTTCGGCCCTCTGCATAAAGGGGTATGTATTGTCTACATCCTACAGCAGATCCCAGGTCAGTGGAGGGGGAGCAGCCATCCTTCTGAATATTAATGTGTTGTCTAAAGAAATTTTACAAGTAAAATCCTTGACCAAAGTAAATAATATAGAAATCTGTTCTGTCTTTTTGACTGATCTAAATGTTTATGTAATAACTTGTTATAGACCTCCCTCAGGTTGTTTTGATATATTTCTGGAGGTTATAGAAAATGCGATAAACTTGATAGGTTTCAGTAAAAATATTCTATTAGCAGGTGACTTTAATGTACATTTTGGTAACACTTCACGTGAGTGCATTGACCTTTGCTCTTTGCTGAATTCATATGGGTTCGCTCAACTCATTTTTGAACCGACTAGGCAGGACAGTTGTTTGGACAATGTGTTCGTTAGCTTTGGTGCTGATGGATGCAATTCTGAAATCATTGAAACGGGACTATCAGATCACAGAGGACAGCTGGTAAACTTTCCTGTACCTCAAAAATATGCAACGTACACCACTGAGACTGTCATATGTAGACCGATAACCCAGCAGGGTAAGATTCTTTTTTATATGTGTGTTGATCAAATTTCTTGAGATTTTGTTGATAGAATGGATCTTTCCGCGAATGAAAAATTTGCACTATTTTTTCATCATATTTCTTTGGCATTCGATACTTCATTTCCAGTTAAACATCTTAAACGTATGAACCAAAGCCACACTACAAATTGGTTTAATGAGGATCTTCAACAGATGCGTGACACTTTGCAATTTTTGAGAGAATTACACACTAATAACGCACAGGCATTGAACTGGCAAATATTTTCGAGTCACACAGGAAATTCTATAAAAAAGCAATAAAATCGGCCAAAAAAGCTTCTAAGGACCGATTGATCCTAAATTCTCCTAATCCTAGCAAAGCAATGTGGCAAATTATAATTTCCTCCTAACTACTTTAATAATTTTTTTGCGCATATTGCTTTGAACTTACAGAGCCAAGTTAACCAGGCTCTAGCTGACCCTACAGAAAATATTCCTACTTTTTCTCATCATCCATTCACTTTGGGTCATGTTAGTTTTGTTGAAATTAGGGATGTTATTAATCAACTCAAAAATAAAAAAAGTAAAGATCCCTTTAGACTTTCTGTTGAATTGGTGAAAGGCATCAGAAATCCTATAATCTCTCCTCTCACAAAGCTCATTAATAGACTGTGAGATAGGGACTGTTTAGTGGAGTCATTTTTTTTTCTCTGGCACTTTGAGGGCTGAATGTGGCTACTAAGCTAATGAGAATATGGGTGATTTTAATGCCTGCCTCCCGTTCGAAAATTTGCAAAAGAAAAAAATTTCTTGGCTTCTAAATAAAAGATTGATATTGATAAATAATTCACCCATAAAAAATACCAGATGCTTTTCAATAGCTGAAAAAGTGGGGATGAGTGTCAACTTCCAAGAGGAAAGAAAAGAACTTTCCGCGTTTATTTTTTGTCTGGTAATCGAGAGAATGGAAGGTTTTGTTGTGAAAATATCGCTGAAAAATCGCCAGACGGTAATCCCAGTTCGAAGTCGAGTTTTCCAGCGAAACATTCTGTGGACATTTCGAACAGGTGGCAGGCACTAAAACCACCTATATTCTCATCAGCTAACTAGCCACATTCATCCCTCAAAATGCCAGACAAAAAAAAAATGACTCCACTAAACAGGCCCTATCTCACGGTCTATAACTTCAGTATCAACGAAAACACTTTCCCTGATATTTTGAAACAAGCAGTAGTAATTCCAGTTTTCAAAAAAGGTGACGCCAATGATGTATCAAATTACAGACCTATCTCATTGCTGCCTATTTTTTCAAAAACATTCGAAGAATGCATGTCTTTGAGTATTAGTAAATTTTTGGAATCTAATGAACTTTCTTACAAGCAACAGTTTGGCTTCCGAAGGGGACGAAGTACAGCTCTTGGAGTGCTGGATCTGGTATCAGCTATACATGAGGCCTTTGAGGGGCGAGGGTATCTGGCAGGCAGCTTTTGTGACTTGAGTAAAGCGTTTGATTGTGTGGAGCGTGAAATACTTCTGGCTAAGCTTCAGAAATACAACTTTAATCAATCCAGCAAATGTAAGATTTATTTATATGACTTGTGTAAGGTACAATTGTATTTATAACACCAATAAACTATTTTGATTTTGATTTTGTTATTTTAACAGTTATGTTATAGCTCAAAATCTATTTCTGTCTTTATTATGACGTAAAGAATAAACAGTGACAGATAACTTAACGTTGCTGTTAAAATAACAGGAAATGATACATCATAGGCCTGAATATTAGAATATGTTATATGGTGATCGTAATAGGTTCTTGGGATAATTACTACTAGATACTGTTAGTAGATCTTCTGTATTTCCTTTTGCGTTGACGCCATTTCATTTTGTTTTTTTTTTTGTACATGCATTATGTATAAACTAAAAGTAATTTGAAAATAAAGAAATAAATAAATAGATAAATAAATAAATCACTGAAAAAGAAGGCAAATTTCCTGCTATTTTGGTTTTTAGAAATGTTTATGACGTCATCAATCAATGGAGTATTGAAGTATTTTTTGCACTAGTACTGTAGATAGTGCAAAAAGTAGTTATATTTTGCACGTTCGTTTAAAAAAGTTTTTCAGTTGGCTATAGATTATTTGATTTATTTATATGTGATATTATCCTCATTTCATTAATGGAAGGGCAAAGCTACTTACAGCTCTAAGCCTGGTACAAATTGACCACTGACAACACATTGGTGAATTATTCCACTAACAAATCCATCCTGTAACACACTTAGATCACAAAATCAAAACGCATTCTAATTTCATTATCACATTTTGTCCTATGTTAATGCGGCCAGTTCTTGATCGAAATTAAAAAAATTAGGCTAACAAATCATGATTTCAAAAATGTCTAGGTGCATCAATCATCGTTTACTTACTATACCTGTATAAACAAAAGCTTGTAAAGCTAAAATTGAAATTTCAATATTAAAATGTTCAACCTACCTACCTACTCTAACTATCATATAAAATAAAACAATTTTTATAAATAAACTCCTGCAGGGATATTTCATAAATATTTGTACACTCAAAATGAAACCCAACAAAAAATAAAAACTACCTCAAATGGGCAAAAAAAAAGAAAGCGTCTCATTTTGCTTTGTGTAAGATTCACGGAGAGCAAATTAAAATTCCATTTGAGTGACAAAATATTTGTCTACGTTATTTCCGTACAATAATGTCAGTCTTATTATACACACCATAAATCTAAAACTTTACTGAATGTTCATACTCTTTGTACATTTTTCTTTTGACCGGCCGTTTTTCAGGCAAACGCCTCTCCAAATCGTACAGGTGCTCACGATGATGCATCTCCGAGGCATGCGACTAGAACAAAGGTGGCTACTAGGAACGAGCGTTAATAAATTTGATGATTCTTTTCATTTTTTTGGTTTCCATACTAACAAACTAAATTAAAATTGAAAAACCAAAACGCCAAAAACCAAAAAAAAGAATAATGAATATGAATATGAATGAAAACGAAAAAAAAAAAAAAATCCTGCACAACAGATCATTCTCAACAAATTAATAATTATTGCTTACCAGTTTGGTGGTTATATTTTTAGGGATAGGCTCATTTAAGGCGTAAATATGCTCCCTAAGTAGCTGTCGCGGCTTCAAATCCTCAAATAATATCTGAAAAAAAATTATGAAATTATTATTTTTAACCAGGACAATTAATTTTTAAACTAATGATAGAAGTTGAGACTATTTATAAAAATATTTTGCATCAGTGTCTCGACGTAAAAAGTAATCCTATCCAGGCTAGTATTCACAATAACTCGATTTTTTATCTCAAGGCCGCTATAAAAGTAGGACCAAGAAGGGCAATAATTACAAGGAATGATATAGATAGGGAAACTTTCAGAAGTTCTCTTTTTACTACTAGTTACTAAAACTACTTCACAGTAGGAAAGCACTTTTCACTTGTCACCGACGAGTCTCTTTGTTGTCTTCATTACTTTACATGTGAATTATATTGTAACTCAATAAAGACCCTTTTGTTCTCCCAAAACATAAGTCAAAATTAATTGACGATGCTGGCAATTTTCTTGTGTCCTGACCAGACTTGAAAACTTGGCCAGACATAAGAGATGCTTTAAGAATTAAATACGAGCAAAAATGCAAAAGAAAATATTTTTGATTATCTTGAGAGACTTAAACTTCTTGTGCATAGAATTACATCAAAAATAATGAGTAATACAGATCTAGCGGCGGTTCCACACGTCCTAGTCGCACAAAATGAGATTACTGCAGTTCAAAATTTGATAATAAATTCACCAGTTGAACTGCGTACCATATTAATGATTCGCAATCCTTTTTTTTTAAATTATCATTTGGCAGAAAATCATATGAAAAGTTTAACACAAATATGAACAAGTCACATCACCAAACTCATAATCAAAAATTTTCATTCAAACCAAATCCACACACTTCTTATCAAACTAACAAACCCAATTACCAACAAACATTTTCCAATAATAAACCCCAATTTCCATCTCAACCTATCAACGTTTAGACAAAACCAAACTACCAACAAAAATTTCCAAGTAGCTCTGGTACTTTTGGAAAGTACTTTTCCAAACAACAAAATGTGTTTACTAAAAACAAACCAAATCAACAATTCTCCAAACCAACGCCGATGTCTGGTGTATCAATTCAACCTCGTAGACAAATTTCCCAAGTGTATAGACCACAGCAAAATCAAGCAGGTCCGTCTAACTATACTACTCAAAACGAAATAAGGACCTCTTTTAAGAGCACCTTGGTTTTTATTAAATTTTGAATAACCCTGGTAGGGTGATTATTTCGATTCACAATATAGATAAACAAATAAAGTGTGCACAAAAAATTTATATTGTGAATGGAAATAAACACTTTACCAGGGTCATTCAAAATTCAATAAAAATAAACGTGTTTTAAAAGTGGTCCTTATTTCGTTTTGACTAGTATATTTTAGACCAAACCCAAATGCTAATCCACCCAGATACACGATCGAAGAAATCAATATCATTCTTGAACAAAGTTTAGAAGAAAATCCTAAACAAATCTTGTAGATGAAGAAAATGATTATACTGATTATTCTCTTAATCAAGACGAACAGTCCAATATCCAATAATGACTATTTCACTGATTACAAGCAACAAGAAAATTATTGAGAAAAAAAATTTCAACAAACAGCCTCGGAACAAGACAATCAGCCTTAACTTTAAACAGTTACAAAATCGATCAATTACCTTTTATCGAAATACAAAATCCACCTTGTAAACTCCTAATTGATACTGGAAGTCATGCCTCTCTTCTAAGACCTTCCATTGCTGAAATGTTTTATCCAAATAACATAATAAACTCACATAATAAACTTACTACTTGTATGGGAAATATAAAAACGCAAGGAAAAGTAATTGTACCTATCTTACAAGAATTCAATATCGATAAAAATGTCGAATTGATAAATTACAACTTCCACGATTATTTTGATGGGAACATCGGAATAGAAACCTTATTATTTTTCCAACATGTGTCTTTCAAATAATGAAGTTACAATTCCATTCCAATACAGGACTGATTTCCATAATCAACTTTTAGAAATCCCTGCTAGAACAATGCAAATCGGTTATTTTAATACTAACATAACAGAAGGAACAGAAATTCTAACTCCATTTATAAATTCCGAAACTTACGTTATTTTACCAACAATATACCTATCTATTTTTACCTGTATGCGCGCGCAACACGAGGCAATGCATTTTTATTGGCTAACTAGTACAGGTGTGAAATAATCCTTTCGCACGCTGGGTATCTCCTTGTCCTTGTTCATTGCCCGTGGTCTGACAGGGATAAAATTATGCTTGATATTCAACTTGACGTAGCTTGACAAGTGATTGATTTTCAATTGTTTGTGTTTTTGATTGACAAATACGTTGCACATCACGCGGTTTTCCTCCTTCCTTTTTTATCCCGCGCAAATAATAAGAACGGATTGCTATACGTAAGTCTTACATAATTTGGTACGTTTGCCTCGTCTTGCGCAATAAGCGTTCTGCGTCTTTTTCTATCTAATAAAGTTTTCGTATTATTACCTCTTTGTCTGGTAAAATAGATAGGTCTATTGTTAAAGTCAAAAATGGCATTACGATTCCATTAAAAGTACATAACCATACAAACGAATCTGTTCACTTGAATTATCATATCGATCAACTCGAAGATAATTGTGATATTCACGGAGAAGACAATTTTGAAATCTTCAACATGGAACAAATGCTATCTCAATATTCCAATCATCACGTAAATAATCCCTTGAATCTTCTACGAACTGATCACTTAAATAAAGAAGAACTGAATGCTTTACAGCAATCAGTTACGTTCTTTCCCACGATATTTCATAAACCAGAAATAAAGACAACAGACGAGATCCCTGTTCATGTAAAAACTTATCGTTACCCCCACGTTCATAAACAAGAGGTTAATGAACAAATAAAAAAAAGATAAAGCAAATATTATTAGACCGTCCTCAAGCCCTTGGTCATCCCCCGTGTGGATATCCCCAAGAAACTAGACGCTTCAGGCAAAGAGAAATGGCGAATGGTCATTGACTATCGCAAACTGAATGAAAAAACCATTGATGACAGGTATCCATTG
Source organism: Ceutorhynchus assimilis (assembly GCA_917834065.1). Classification (NCBI taxonomy): domain Eukaryota; kingdom Metazoa; phylum Arthropoda; class Insecta; order Coleoptera; family Curculionidae; genus Ceutorhynchus; species Ceutorhynchus assimilis. The sequence goes on from OU892282.1 coordinate 15,092,070, forward strand.
CCAAATATATCTGACATTCTGGACAAGCTTGGCAGAAGCAATTACTTTACAACCTTAGATCTAGCTTCTGGTTTCCACCAAGTGGAAATGCACCCAAGTTCAATTCCTAAAACTGCTTTTAACGTAAAAAACGGGCATTACGAATATACACGCATGCCCTTTGGCTTAAAAAACGCCCCCGCCACTTTTTAAAGAGTAATAGACAATGTTTTATCCGGACTAAAAAACAAAATATGTTTAGTCTATATGGATGACATCATTGTTTACTCCACTTCTCTCCAAGAACACATCAAAAATCTGAAAAGAATATTCCAAAGATTGGAGCAGTTCAATCTGAAAATTCAACTAGACAAGTCAGAATTTCTGAAGAAAACAGTCGAATTTTTAGGTCATGTTATAACCCCCGAAGGAATTAAACCAAACCCGGAAAAAATTGACGCCATCAAGAAATTCTCAATTCCCAAGACCACTAAAGAGATCAAATCATTCTTAGGATTGATTGGATACTATCGTATATTCATAAAAAAACTTTGCCAAAATCACTAAACCTATGACGTTATGTTTAAAAAAGGATAAGAAAATAATTCACGACTCTGAATTTATTCATAGTTTTGAAACTTGCAAAAATTTACTCACGAATGATCCTATTTTACAACATCCAGATTTTACCAAACCTTTCCTATTAACTACAGACGCATCTAACTATGCTATTGGCGCTGTACTATCACAAGGACCAATAGCTTCCGACCTTCATATTGCCTATGCAAGTCGCACACTAAACCCTGCTGAATGCAATTATTCGACGATAGAGAAAGAATTATTAGCCATAGTATGGGCAACTAAGTATTTTAGACCCTACTTGTTTGGACAAAAATTCACAATACTATCAGATCACAAATCACTCGAATGGTTATTTTCCGTGAAAGATCCTGGCTCTAAGTTAGTCAGATGGAGACTCAAATTAGACGAATTCGATTATACCATCAAATATAAAAAAGGAGCCTTAAATATGAATGCAGATGCATTATCTAGACCCCCTTTATAGGTCAATGCTCTCTCTCATACGTCAAGTTCACATACTGAATCAGACTCTGACGAAAAATTCCACAAAACCCTAGGAGCAATTTTAAAAGATACACCTTTGAATAACGACGAAATATTACGAAAATATTTCGAAGGTACTAATCTTTTTATGCCCCAAAAGTTAAATTACCCATCAGTAAAGGAAAAGAAATAAGAATAAATGATGAACACGAAAACAAGTGACTTTCAGAATCTACTATAACAGCTGATTCACCTCGTAACCCACCTCGTGATTCACCTCATGGTATGACTATACCACAAAAACCACCTCCAAAATTTAAAATTCTGTCCCAAATCATCTTAGCACTAAGACAAGCTCAAGAAAATCTTCCACAAGATGCACAAAAAATTCCTACGTCACTTGAAAATCCTATTTCACCAAGACGACCTCAGGGAAATTCTCCAGAAGACGCACAAACCATTCATACGTCATTGGAGAATCCTATTTTAGGAGCTCCCTATACCACAAAACATCAACCTCTTTCCTAATCAAGTAATTTTTAGGTAATCGAATAACAATACCATTCGAAAAGAAATAATCACACCTTTCCCAAACATAAAGAGATTAACATTGTTCCTACCAAACGACCCTTCAGACTTACAAGTCATTACACTGGTAAAAGAATACATGTCACCTAATACATATTGTATGTATTTCTACAATAAAACTCTAGAGCCTATAGTTTTACGAGTTTTACAAACATCGTTTAATTCTAATTCTTTCAAACTGTTAATTTCCAAGAGAACATTACAGACCCTGAAGAACAGAAAGAAAAGATACTACTGGCCCAACCTTGAAAAAGACGTTCAAGCATATATAAAAGCATGTGAGATATGCAACAAAACGAACTACGAAAGGCAACCCTATAAAATAATTTTCAAGCCTACCCCTATCGGATCAAGACCCTTCGAACATCTCTATATCGATACTAATACTGTTTCGAATGAAAAGTTCTTAACAATAATTGACAGCTTTTCAAAGTTCGCTCAAGCTCTCCCTATTACTAGCAAGACATCCGTTGAAATTATAGCACAGCTATTAAAATATTTCAGTAATCACGGAATCCCCCAAAGAATCACTTCCGACAATGGAGCTGAATTCAAAAAATGCAATGATGACCGATCTATGTACCTTACATAAGATTGAATTTCATTACACTACACCTCGAAACCAGAACTCTAACAGTCAAATTGAAAGGCTACACTCTACGAGAAAGTATAACCAGCCTGAGATTACAAAATCCACGTAAAAGCATGAACGATCTCATGATTGTTGCTATTTTAAATTATAATAATAGCATACACAGTGTCACAGGATACACCCCATTCCAAATAATCAAAGGAGATTTAAATTATGCGATTCCGATCGAACATTCACGAAACAAAATAACAACGGATTATATTAATAATCTCGCCGACTCTTTAGAAACTCTAAATTACGTTATTCATGACAAACTAATAACAAAACAAACGCAAAATTTAGAGAAAATCAATAAAAAACGTGAAACAGAACCCCAACTAGAATAACCTACTTTTATCAAACAATTCGATAGAAATAAAACAAGCCCTCGATATGACGTCAATACTCAATTACGATTCAGTAAACAAAACAAAGAACGACAACCTAAACAACCAAAACAATTTCTTTCAGACCAACCGAAATGTTCCTGGCAACATTCGCCATCCTCATCATCATAGGAACCACAACCAATTCTTACATATTAACACCAGTAGAAAACCCTATATTACCAATATTTATAGGAACGACCTACATAACAAACGTTCATAATACTGCATACTACCATATTAATACAACTATTATAAAGAAAAGTATTAGAAATCTTGAAATAACACTTAAGAATCTAAACAGCACTTTAAACCAATCTGCTTGGTCTAGAGACTATATTGCTGCTTTATTCGAAGCAAATATTGAAACAAGTCAATCACAAATTGAGACAATAAAGAAATTCCTAAAGCAATTTTCCTCGCGAAAACGAAGTGAGCGCGGAATCTTGAATTTTGTAGGAACAGCACAAAAATGGCTGTACGGAACAATTGACGCCGAAAACGGTGATATGACTCATATATTCAAACGTTGAATGAAAATCAACAAATCAACAGACAATCAATGAAAATTTGAAAGATCAAGCACAAATTCTTTAACAAGTAACAAAGACCTTTCATGACCAATTTTTAAACATAGAGAACAATCAAGTAATTATTTCTCAGAGAATTAAAAATATTTCTGCGAATAATCAGAATCTACAGACGATTATAACTTTGAACCTAATACTTGAATAACGTTAATATGCAGAGTAGCAAGATACGAGATCTGATAAACCATATACAACTCGCTATCAACTTTGCACAATCAGGCATTATGCATTACACTATATTGCAGCACAATGAACTCAACCAGATTCTTAAAAATATACCTAAGAATCAGCAGATCCCATTTGACAATGTAATAAAGTATTACGAAACAATGTCGACAACAGTAAGCATTCAAAAGGAATTGATTATATTTACAATCTATGTCGAAGGCGTATACCTATGCAATTTTGAGACATTAACCCAAAATGAGCCCTGTGTTCACAGCATCATTAATAGTGAACAACAAACATGCCCTTTGTTGAAAATCTAGTATGAAGAACCGACAGTTCAAGAACTACCTAACAATCAGTTATTGTTAATTCCCAAAAGAAGTTTGACAGCAGTTATGGAGAGCAATCAAAAGAAGTATATCGAGATAATTGCCAGTCCTACTCTAATCTCCAGAAGAAAATGTTCAGTGACTCTCAATAATCACACATTTTCCGAAGACATTATAAAGAAAACTTCAATTTGGAACTCAAGATACCGAAAATAGACATTCCTAGTTTTCCTGAAAACATCACGACGGTCAAACTGAAAACAGTAGACCATGAAACCCTTCAAGAAGCTTCGCAACTTGAAGTTCGACCCTTAAAAGAGTTAACCTTTGTAAATAACCATATATCCACATATGTAATTATTATTTTAATCATTATATTTATAATTATTTTAACCATTTTTTATTTTAAACATAAATTTAGGAAAAATGTGAAAACTGAGGTTCAAATTGAGTTGCCTAACTTGGTACATCAACCCCAATTTGCAACCACCTAAGGAGGGAGGAATTATATTGTAACAAAATACGCTTGCAGCTACTGTTTTGCATTCATTTACTTTCGAGATTTCCTCGCAGTAATTTGTTTCGCTTAGAATAAGCTTAAAGTTTTCATTTGTAATACTTAGTTTTGAAAATAAATGTTTTTAAAAAACAAAGTTTACCAAAGTGGAAACTTAATTTGTGACAGTTTATATGTTTTTGTTTTCTGCACTCACATTTTCTGGGAAGTCGATTCATGTCTTAACCTTAACTCAGTTTGTGAGAAAGTGTCCTCTTTGAGAAGATGATTGCATTTTTCTGATTTTATCTTTTTAGAGGGTCTCCTTGCTTTGTTTTTATTTGGTAAAGTAAAGATCAGCTTCAACATAATTGCCATAAATGGTTTTGAAGGTTTCAATGCGGTATCCTCTCGCTCTTCTATCCTTTAGGTTTGGTAGATTGAGCATCCCTAATTTGTCTTTATAAGGAGTGTCCTTGATTTCATTTGGGATTTTCGTGCATCATCATTGAGTTCTTTCTAGTAGCTCTATATCTTCAATGAAGTATGGGACACACAGATTTTTCTTATAAATTCTACAGATTTGTTATTAAAAGCTCTCCCAGTAAGGTATATCAGAGTGTTACCGTTTTTCACCATTTGAGGTATATTGGTTTCCTATTTTAGGTTGTCCGTTATTATTATTCCCAGGTCCCTTTGTTCCGTGAATTCTAAAATTTCAGTGTTGATTCTGTATTTCAAATGCGGGTTATATCTTCCAACAAGAAGAATGGAATACCTGTTAGTGTTCATTTTATTAGCCAGCCAGCGCTGTGTTCAGGTTTCTAATGTCCTTATATTATGTCTGAAATGAATTTGTCCACCAGTGGAATGAACCTTCCGGTCTTTTGCAAAAGACTGACACTTTCAGTTTGTGATTCTTCGCTAAGATCTGCAATGTAGCATAGGAATAGCAGCAGGCCAAGGACTGACCTCAAAACGAATCCACTTTGAGCTCGTTTTGGTTCTAACAGCTGACCATTCCATACGAAGTCGAATAAGATGCCATTATTATCTTATATGATACCAAAAAAAAACCTTTTTTAATCTAACCAGTCTATCTCGTCTTTCTCACAAAGAACTCTCAAGAAACTTAGTCAAAATTGTACAACAAAACTTAATCATAACAAAAGCAAACCATTGATGTTTTCTAGTATGTGACTTCTTCCGGAAATGCTCTATTGAAGCTTTAGTTAATTTTCTTTAGTAAATATAAAATTGCTGCTTTCTTGACATATGTAAAGGGGTGATTCACGTAACGTAGCCCGTGCAATAGCTTGCGTTGCGTGGATTATAATCAAAGGATCCGATCCTATCTCTATAGACCGTCAGCTCATAGCAGATTTTGCTGAGTGATTTTCTCTTTTCGGGGATTCCTACCACTGAAAATTATGTCAGTGAGCTTTAAAAATGATAATTTTTGAAACTGGGTAGTTTTCGATAATTTTGATTAAAAGTTATCATTGCACAAAAATGATTCCATTTACAGTTTTTAGGTAAATGGGCTTAAAAGATTCTATTGGAAACGCATGAAGCTTAGGAGGTAGGTGCTTAAAGCTATCAATCGATACTAAAATAGTCAAACTGTGGCAACAGAATTTTTTTTTATCTCAGCTGAGATATGAAATACTGATCCTAGACTTCAACATCGCTATACCACAGTTTGGCTATTTCAGCATCGATTGATAATGTTGAGGGTTGTGGTTGAGCACCTACCTCTTAGTCAAGATTCATGCGTTGTCAATACCGTCTTTTAAGCCCATTCACTCAAAAACTGTACATAGAATTATTTTTGCTCAATGATAACTTTTAATCAGAATATCGAAATCTACCCGATTTCAAAAATTCAGCCAATTTGACAAAAAGCCATTTTCCATAGGGTTTGTGAGAGGTCTTTCAGTTTCCTTTTCCAGGAAAAAATAGGATATTTTTTCAATTTCTCTTTCATGGCATTTTAACACATTAACAATATATGTACAGGGTGCTGCAATTTGGAGTGTTTTAACAGGAAAAACACACTTCCAGACCAGATAGAGGAAAATTGACTTAGATGTCATGGAATCGATTTTCGAGAAACATCGATTGTCAAAAACCGTATCGCGATATCTTCAATGGTACCATTAATACAGGGCGATTTTCGATTTTCCCCTATTAAGAAAAATGGCTATAAGTTTTTTATTTATCAATTTTTTTCATTTCTGTGAAAACATTATGGAGACTCTTTTTTGAGCACAATCCAGTGGCGGACTCGGTTTTTTTCTATATCGCTCCGATTTCGAGATATCGACGAAATTCCGATATTTTCAAATGAAACATCCTTCATATTAACAGCTCATTGGATAGCTCTGTTTTTGCTGATTTCAATGATATAAAGTTCGATAGGTTTATCTCTAGTTTTCCAGAAAAAAAATTATATCTGTCTCAATCATAAGAAACAATGTGTTAGAAAGAGACCTTCCTCACTTTCCTTACACATATAAAATCCTTTTCTAACACATTGGTCCTTACGACAAAAACAGATATAATTTTTTTTTTTGAAAACTGTTAGAGATAAACCTATCGAACTTTATATCATTGAAATCAGTAAAAACAAAGCTATCCAATGAGCTATTAATATATAGGGAGTTTCATTTGAAAATATCGGAATATGGTCGATATCTCGAAATCGGAGCCATATAGAAAAAAACCGAGTCCGCCACTGGATTGTGCTCAAAAAAGTGTCTTCATAATGTTTTTACAGAAATAAAAAAAATTGATAAATAAAAAACTTATAGCCATTTTCCATAATAAGGGAAAATCGAAAATCGCCCTGTATCAATGGTACCAATGAAGATAATATCTTCATTGGTAAATGATATTATCGTGATACAATTTTTGACAATTGACATTTCTCACAAATCGATCCCATGACGTCTAAGTAAATTTTCCTCTATCTGGTCTGGAAGTATGTTTTTCCTGTTGAAACACTCCAAATTACAGCACCCTGTACAGGGTGGGCCAATTTGGACACTTCCTTATGGAAACACCCTTTATTTTTAGAGATAGAAAAAAATTAACCCCCCACTCTGAGGCTCAAATTTCATGAAATTTTGATTGGTGCAAACCGCTTTTTGATATCTTCAACCGTTTAGCCGCTAGAGGGCGATTCTCGATTTTGAGCAATATTGTGAACCATTCATAACTTTTTTGTTTATGAAAATAATTGATTTCCGTAAAAACTTTCTGGAAGCACTTTTTAAAACAGGATTCAGGGACGTTCTCAGTTTTTTTCTATTTGGCGCAGATTTTAAGATATTGACCAAAGTCTGATTTTTTTCAATGGGACACCCTTTATATTAATAGCTCATTGCAAAGCTATGATTTTTCTGATTTTAATGATATAAAGTTCGATAGGTTTATCTCTAACCGTTTTCGAGAAAAAAAAAAATTCGGTTTTTCTCATAAGAAGCAATGTGTTAGAAAAGGACTTTATATCTGTAAGGAAAATGAAAAAGGTCTCTTTCTAATACATTGTTTCTTATGACAAAAACCAAAATATTTTTTTTTCTCGAAAACGGTTAGAGATAAACCTTTCGAACTTTATATCATTAAAATCAGAAAAATCATAGCTTTGCAATGAGCTATTAATATAAAAAGTGTCCCATTGAAAAAAAATCAGACTTTGGTCAATATCTCAAAATCGGCGCCAAATAGAAAAAAACTAAGAACATCACTGAATTCTGCTTAAAAAAGTGCTTCTAGAAAGTTTTAACGGAAATCAATTATTTTCATAAACAAAAAAGTTATGAAGGATTCACAATATTGCTCAAAATCGAGAATCGCCCTCTAGCGGCTAAACGGTTGAAGATATCAAAAAGCGGTTTGCACCAATCAAAATTTCATGAAATTTGAGCCTCAGAGTGGGGGGTTAATTTTTTTCTATCTCTAAAAATAAAGGGTGTTTCCATAAGGAAGTGTCCAAACTGGCCCACCCTGTACATACAGTGTGTCCACCTAAGTTTGCAGCACATGGGAAACTTTTTTATTATCAATTCTACAAAAAAAAGTTATTCTTTATAAAAGTTTCTGCTTCTTGAAAAAATAATATTAAACTATTAAAACTTGAAATAGCATGTACGGGGAGGTCAAAAAATAGAACAATATACAGGGTATTTCCTAAGTACGGTTCGTAACTTCACGATGTGATTCTTCACAATATTTTAAGAAAAAAAGTTTCCATAAACATGTGTCCGGAAATGCGTAGTTTCTAAGATACAGGGTGTCAAAGTTTTAGAAAACATTGTTTTTTTAGCTCAAAAATCCCTTTTCCAATTTTTTTTTCAAATTTGGCAGGTTTGTTTTTGATAACGGACTGTAATATGACTTGCTGAATCTGAAAAAAATATCAATGGCTTAAAAAAATAGTGATGTACTATTTTTTTTTCTACTTTTACCAAAAAACCCTGTATATTTTCCTATTTTCTGAACACCCTGTAGATGCTATTTCAAGTTTCAATAGTTTAATACTATTTTTTCAAGAAGCAGAAACTTTTATAAGGAATAACTTTTTCTCGTAAAATTGATAATAAAAAAGTTTTCCATATGCTGAGAACTTGAGTGGACACAATGTATAACAATCTAATAATGAAAAACCAAAGCCATAAGGTTTGCATGAACTGAAAGAGTTGAAATAAGGGCGCGATCTTGTGAAAAAATATTCGATTGCTGATCGTTTTCTCGCTCATGAGAATCGACAGAATCAAATTTGAAATTGTTAGGAACCAAAAAAAAAATTCCCATAAGACCTTGACCTCAACACTGACATAATTTCCAGTGGTCGAAATCCCCGAAAAGAAAACATCAGTCAGCAAAATCTGTCATTAACTGACGGTCTATTACTAATCCACCTGGAAACTAGAATACGCAGACTACGTAAATCAGAGTGTATATTAGTCGCGTCCTCCTCAGTCTCTCAGTTATAATTTTTTTTTAGAATGATTAGTAATTGATTAAAATTATGAACACGCTAACTTGAAAAAATAGTTATTTATGCAACAAGTGTGTAAAGTGAACCTTTTCTCACGAATGTGAATTTTGAGTGAAAAAAGGTACTTTACGCATGTATTGCATACAAAATTTTTTCTACTATCAATCAAATATGTGCAAAAAATTTAATTTAGACAAATACTTTACGCACTAATGCGTAAAGAATTTTCACTTCACGCACTAGTGTGTGAAGTAATTTACCAGAAAAATGCCAAATTAACAAAGTTGACATCTGTCATTGACATTACTTTACGCACTAGTTGTGAAGTGAATTACTTTACGCACTAATGCGTGAAATGAAATTTTACGTCTTCTGAATAGTGCGTAAAGTGAGTACTTTACGCACGGTAGTAGAAAAAAGCTTTTTTCGGTCAACACGAATTTCTTACATTTCAAACACATATCTTTAGATCGTTACTTTTTATCCCGGTTGCTACTTTTACCTGTCTACTATTTATGTGACTTTCTATCTTTTAAAAATAAGGACTAGATTTAATTTCTAATAGTCCAAGAGCAGGCAATACTAACGGGTATGTGATCGTTGCAATGGATAATTTCTACATAAAACAATAGTTCATAGTAACCTTTAAACCAAGTGGATTGGTTGCCTCGATTCTCATGGAGTAAAGTTGTTTTATAAAAAGATACTTCAAGAACCATAAGCGCAACAAATAAGAAGTACTTTACGGTGTAGGGGGTTCTCATCATATGCGGCAAACACTTTATTAACACAATTTCATGTTTCTTTTTTTGTCTAAAGACCTACAGCTGTATGTAAAATCCTCTTCACAGAGTCCTCTTTTAACTTTGAAAGTGACTTGAAGGCTGTCATTTTCAAAAATTTGTATTTAGCAAGCAAAATAACGCGTGCCCTCGACTTTCAATGAGGGTTGCCATTATTTCCGGCCATCAAAATCGAGGCCACCCTATATATTATTTGAGAAGAAATATTGAAGAATATATCTACCAATTTTCAGCTATTGCAACGATAACATTGTACCTTCGGAAAAAGAGGGGTAGTTTACGCCCAGCCATAAGAGGGTTGCGGCCATGAGAATCGAGGCCACCCATCCATTTAATTTAAAGGTAACTATGAGCTATTTTTTTTATGTGAAAATTATCCATTGCAACGATCACATACCCGTTAATATTGCCGGCTCTCCTACTATAATGCCATATAACTATTATGGAAAATAAAATAATGCTTACCGAGTAAACACAATTAGCCACTCGTCCCATGCAAGATGCCTCATAAATATTACCATCCATCCACCGAATTCGCAACCGATCCCCATTGGTCGGTTTTTTATCCTTGTTCCAACCCACCAAATGATCGTTGGTTATGTCTTTAGAAAAACTTCCATCGCAGTCAAAATAAACACAATACTTGTAGCTGGTTGTGATGTCAGTAACTTTAGCTTTGTAGTAACGGTTGTTTTGGTGTTTTGCCCAAACCACTTGATCGATTTCTACTGAAGCCCTATCACTTGAAATCTAAACAATGGAAACAATATAGAATTATTTTTATTTATTAAGTTATTTAGCTTACCCTTTCTTTTTTATCTTGGTGCTTAGATTTTTTAGTTTTCAGTTCTTCTCTTTCTAAGATGGTGCTCACGTAACACAAAGATCCGCCTGCTTTAAGATGTTCCTGTACACTCACGGAAAATCTCTTCAAAACATCATCAAGTACCACTTTAACTTTCTTGGGAGTTAAAGCCATTTGCTGTTTTTTTAAAGTAGGTACCGGAGGTATTCTACTTTTGGCCTTTTTAGAATGATAATACTGAATAAAATCTCTAATAAGTTCCTTGTTCTCCTCCCTTTCAGTTTTAGATAGTTTGTTTTTATTTTTATTCCTCATTAATACTCTAACAGCATCAGTAACATCCAATTTTTTCACCGGTTTGCAGCAGGTTTTTGCAAAGAGCTTTTTAAAAATGTTTTTCTTGAGATTCGCGTTAGCTTTTTTTTCGCTTTTTTGCTTAAAACTTCGTCCTATTGTTGCAGCCATTGTACGTTTTTTGATGTTCTTCAAATAAGATGTTGAGCTCTTTTTTTCTTGAACTTTCTTGTCAATAACTATGGATTCAATAATAAAAGGTTTGTTACTATCGTTATTATTTTTAGTTAATTTCTTTTCTTCTTTCTCACTATTGCTGTTATCATTTAAAGAGGGACAACAAATTTCGTTACTATTAACCTCAACGATACTGGCCACTGATAAATGATTATTAATTTCACTTTCAATATCAAAATTTATTTCTTCTACAGCAACTTTACAATTATTTAAAATATTTTCATGATTTTCCTTACATTCTAGTGGCAAAACCGATTCTTTAATCGCAACCTTATCCAATATCTCTTCAATATTTTCTGATGAATCTGGCTCAGCATCCGAAATATTTGCTTGACTCTCAATGCATGTTAATGGCACAACAATTTCTTGTACATAATCTTGAATTTCTATTGATCCAGGTTTATCAATATTTTCAGGAATTTCTTTATTGCCGTTAACAGTAATGTCGTCTACATCAACTAATTTAATGTCCCTTTCACAGTCACTTAATTTAATTGGTTGACTAGTCATTGGATAAAAACGTTCCCTATTCGTATATTCTGTTGTATCACAAGAATTGATGCTATACCAGTTTTGATCAGTCCAAATAGGATTTGCTTTACGAGGAACTGGATTTAAACTAACGCCAGCAGGTAAAATGATATTTTGAAAAGTAGCAGCGGGTACTACTTGTTGCTGAACTGGATTCAAACAAAATACATTAAAATTCTTCGCAGGATTTAAAATCACTTGTTGAGGAATATTTTCTACCTGTTGACTAGTATTTGCCGCTATAGTACTGGATAATTGTGGAATGTCTTCATTAAATCCACTAGGTGCTGAATACAATGTTATAGTATTGTCATTGCTGGGCGCATAAAATCCAAAATTTTGTGTGTTATTGCTACGATTATTGCCTTGCAGTTGATCGAATAAATCCAAATCAGCTGTGTTATTTGGGACAGTTTCGTTAGAGAAATATTGGTGATTAGAAACAGGAGGAATACTTTCAGCTTTGGGATCGGGTTTGATTACCCTATAATTGGGAAGTTTTGTTACGGATATTGAAGCAGGAACTGATGGTATAGGCATTTTCGATATTGAAATCGAGTTAGGAAGTTTTGCTACGGAAGTGTCAAAACTGGTCTTATTTTCTTGTTTCATTATGACACTTTGAGTGCGGCTCGGTAATGTCGTCTTAGTTCGAACTTTTTTCAATGATGTTTGGGATTTGTTTATTGAAGATGAAATAGATTGGGGTTTATTTATTATTTGATTTTCAACTTTATTAGTTGAAGATATATTATATTGTGGTTTACTCAGCAAAGATGATGAAGTTTGGGTATTATTAATACCTGTTGAAGTATTTTGAGGCCTACTCAATACAGATGGCTTTGATTGAATTTTATGTTTTGAAGATGACTTGGATTTAATTTGTTGACTTGCGGGTGTCTTACTTTGTATAAGATTCATTGCAGTTGTTGTAGTCTGGTTTTTAATTTGTACAAGATTCATCGCAGCTGGTGTAGTTTGGTTTCGATTTTGTACAAGATTCATTGCAGCTGATGTAGTCTGGTTTCGATTCTGTACAAGATTCATCGCAGCTGGTGTAGTCTGGTTTTTATTTTGTACAAGATTCATCGCAGCTGGTGTAGTCTGGTTTCGATTTTGTACGAGATTCATTGCAGCTGATGTAGACTGGTTTCGATTTTGTACAAGATTCATTGCAGTTGATATAGTCTGGTTTTGATTTTGTTCAAGATTCATTGCATTTGGAGTAGTCTGGTTTCGATTTGTTAATAATGATGTAGTTGGGGTTTGCTTTGGCAAATTTGGCATATTTTGGAGATGTTTCTTCAAATATGACTTGGGAGATTTTTTATTCACTGAAGATGGCAGAGTTTGTTTCGGATTCTTCATTGGCGTAGATTGTTTTCGACTCTTTACAGATGGCTTAGTTTGTTTTTCAGTTGATAAAGATCGGGTAGTTTCAATTTGGTTTGGTAAAATCGGCCTACTTTGAATGTGATTCTGCAAAATAGTTGAAATTTGTTTTTTGTTTATTATAGATGGAGTGGTTTGAGTTTGATTCACTAAAGACGGCATGATCTGGGTTTGATTCGTTGAAGATGGACTAGGCTCGGTTTGACTCACTAAACTTGACTTATTTTGGAGTAGGTTCATTAAAGACAGAGTACTTTGGGCTAGATTTGTATTTTCAACTTTTGGTTCCACTTTAGTAACTCTAGGCCTTTCGTTCCCACTTTTAACTGGAACATTTTGGTGTAAAAACGACAAATAAGCCGTTTCATAGCTCGTATTAGCTGCAACGCTGCCATGATGGCCTTGTGAGGCTGACACCACAGGTTTAATGTCCTGTGGCTCCTTCTTTACAGACACCATATTATTGTGAGGTTTATAAGTCTTATAATTACTTTGAGAATTATTTCTTTCTCGTTCAAATTCCTCACTCACTTGTCGTAAAATGCTTTCAATGTCTTGTTGAGCTTTGGATTTGTCGCCATCAAGTTGTAGCGGCGGTTTTATGTCCTCGTGAGATATTGTTGTATTGGTTTCCCGATTAGTCTGGATTAGCTTCTGCTGCTCCAAGGCTTCTACCAAAAGCACAATAAAATTATTGATGTGTCTTTTTTTGTGAGTTGATGGTAGTGTCTGATGCGAAAATATAGGCCGATTAAGTACAGTTTGAGGTTAATGATGCGATTTTAATTTTTCAAACCAGCAACTTTTCAGTAATTACTTAGTATATGTATTAGTAGTAGTGATTGTGCATGAAAGGATTTTTAAAAACACTGAACATATCAAGCAAATTATTAGCCGATTGATTATACTACTGTGCTAATCTAACAACTTTCAGAATTTGATAGCAATTTCCAGTATAATTGCGAACCTTTATTCCCTTTACTTATGGCTGAATAAAATTTGCCAGAAAAATCAAGATTCTTATTAGATCAATAAGAATAACTGAGTCTAACGGTATGTCCACACTAGGCTAACATAAAGATGTTCCTTGTTGAAGTGTCGCCGATTTGTACTATTAGTCAGTGCGGTTCACGAAAAAAGCAAATTGGGTTAAAAGCATTAAACTTGGCGAAGGTGTTTTTTAGACTATTTCAAGTGATTTGACCCGCAGCATCTAAAATTTCACCCCTTAGGAGAGTGGTGTAACCTCTATTTTATTTTAAAAGGGTTAAAATTACTAAAAACGTCTGTGTCATCAGATTATTTCAATATTGATGTCATTTTAGACTAATTTGAATATGCGGAATTTAAGAAAAATATATCTTCTTCATAGGACGGTAGGGCTCTATTGCAGTCATATTTTACATAAGTGTTATAAATATATTATTTTTTTTACATTCAGACCGAGGGGTGGTTAACTGGTCAAAATCCTACAAAATCTAACAAAATTTAATTAAAACCAAAATCTTATAAAATCATCAACAATCCTAAAAAATATTTCCTTTCAAATTCCTAAAAATCCTTTGAAATCCCGAAAATTCTGTTAAAGTCTCTCAGAATTCCATAATTTAATGGAAATTCGAGAAATTTCGGCAGAACTATGTTATTCTGAAAAAGGAATTACATGTGAAATTTTTGCGGAGTTTTCATAGAATTCACATTAAATTTTAGTTGCTCTCGAATTACATGAAATTTCAGTGAAATTCCGATCGAATTATACGAAATCTTAAATGAATTGCATGGAGGAATTCTAAACAATTATATGAAATTACACCGAAATTCCCAACATGAAATTTCAGTTCTTACTGAATTTTAGTAAAATTCCAGAAAATTCCACAAGTGGAATGCCGAGGAATGTCCGGCTAAAAACATGTGATATTCCTAAAAATTCCCATATAATGACATGTTTCAATATATTTGGTTGAATTTTCAAAAAATTACTTGAAGTTTCTTTAATATTCTCAGAAATTCCTGGCTATGAGAAGAGAATTTCAGTGGAATTCCGAAAAAACTTTATGAAAATAAATGAAATTTTGTAAAATTCCTTGAAGTTTCATTGAACTTCCGAGAAATCTTCGGCGATGAACGTGAAATTTCAAAATATTCTCATAAAATTTTAGTGAATTCCGAGAAATTACATGAAATGTCAATGAAATTCCGAAGGATTTTATGGAATTTTGTGGAATTCCAGGATATTTCAGTGGTGAAACTTTGGGGAATTTCAGTAAAGTTAAAAAAAAAAATTATGGAATTTTGAAATTTTAGTAACATTCCGAGGAATTTCATGAAATCCTATACTGTAATTCCGAGAAAAAATTATCTAAGAATTCCATAAAATCTTCAGGCGAAATTCCAAAGAATTTCTATGAAATTAACTAAAATTTTCACGGAATTTCCATGGAATAACTTGAGATTTTAATGGAATTTCGAAGAATTACATGAAATCCTGAATGAGTTGCATGGAGGAATTTAAAAGAATTACATTGAACTACACCGAAATTCCCAACATGAAATTCCAGTGCTCGTTAAATTACAAGAATTTTAAAAAAGTTTCAAAAAATTACATAATTTCCGAGGAATTTTCGTCGAATTATATGGAGCTCCGATGCAATTGCATGGAATTCCAAGGAATTGTCAGGGAATTACATGAAATTTAAGTGGAATTTTGAACAATTATTCCTATAGTTTCATAAGGAATTCCAGTGATATTCCGAGAAATCTTAAGATTATTGAAAGAGAATTTCAGTGAAATTCCGAAAAATTCTTATGGAAATAAATGAAATTTTGAAAAAAATGTTGAAGTTTCATTGGAATTTCGAGACATTTTCGACTAATAACGTGGAATTTCAGTGAAATTTCAAAAAATTCTCATAAAATTTTAGTGAAATTACGAGGAATTTCTAAGAAATTACAGGAAACGTCAGTTAAATTCCGAAAAATTTTATGAATTTTTTTTGTAATTTCAAGATAATTCAGTGGTGAAGTTTTGGGGAATTTCAGTAAAGTTTTAAAAAAATTATGGAATTTGGAATTTCTATAGAATTTTGGAAAATTTCAGTAGGATTTCGAAAAGAAAAAAAAAAAAAATTATGAAATATTCAGAATGTATAAATAATTTCACTTTGTGTCGACTTACATAAAATTTCGATGAATGTCGAGTAAAATTCCAAGGAATTAGCGTCGAATTACATACATGGAATTCCTTAAAATTTTATTGTGGAATTCCAGTGAAATTACATGGAATCCGAAGAATTCCCTTGGAATTGAACAGAATTTCCTTAGAATTTCCATGGAACCACGAGAAATTTCGACGGAATTCCGAAGAATTGAATTAAATTTAAGTGAAATTCTGAGTAATTTCTGTCGAATTACATAAAATTTTAGTGGAATTTCATGAAATATTTTATTGTAATTCCAAGGAATTTTTGTACAAGAATTCCATTAACTTTGATGGTGGAATTCCATGGAATCTTATGGTGAAATTCAGAAAAGTATTATGAAATCTTATGGTAAAATTTCTAGCACTTTCTGGAAAATTCCTTCAAAATTTCCAAAAATCCTTTGGAATGCTAAAACATCCGGTAAAATTTCTAAAAATCCTTTAGGATCTCTAATGGCCGTTTCCACCAACAATTTCAGGGGAGCTTCAACAATAAGTATTCCTTAAAATAACAGTCTTCTATGAAGAAATGTCAGTTCAAAAAATACTTATTGTCAGGGCTCCCCTAAATTAGTTGGTAAAAATGCCATAAAAACCCTTTCTTAATTCCCTAAAATGATCCAAAATCACCTAAAATCTCATAAATCTAAAATCTTTTAGAATCCTGTAATCACGTGATTTTTTGCTGATTTTAATGATATAAAGTTCGATAGGTTTATCTCTAATAGTTTTCGAGAAAAAAAATTATATCTGTTTTTGTCGTAAGGACCAATGTGTTAGAAAAGGATTTTATACCGGGTGACAATGAAACTACTACCCATGGCGCCATTTCTTAACGGCTCGAGATAGAAATATGCAACTCGGTTTGTTGATAGGGTTGAAAATTGTGAACAATTTTAATATAAAAACAATTGAATATCTTTTCCGGTTTCACCGGAAATGGCCTTGACTTTGTTATTTCAAATGGGACACCCTGTATATAATATTTTTCTCTCTCTCTCTTTGAACAATTCTAAATAACTTTTGTATGAATACCCCGCATGTTAAAAATTGATAGTTTTTGAAATATATATATATATACTGACCAGTTGATTTGTGACCAGAATATCCTGCATCTTTCGAATATTTTTCACTCGATTTTTTACCGTAGTGAAATATAACCGTAATGTACGTAGGTATATGTAATTAAATGAGTGAAGTGACAACTTGAAAATGGGTTATCAAATTTTTAATTTTGCAGGTATCTATGAAGGTTGAATTTGTCATATTTGAATAAAGGATAAAAAAGTAGGATTGGGTAGTGGAAGTTTCATTTCCATAAGATGAACCAGTTTCGTACAGGGTCCGATCAAAAACTGAAACATTCATTTTCGAAAAACGCGTTTTTCTTAACTTGCATTAATTCTTCTCTTTAATTATTTATCGGATACCTCTTTAAATAAGGAGCAAATAACCATGATTTTTTTTGTTCTGGCATACTCAGTTTTTGCATAAAATACAAACAAATAGGAATTACGACATATTTTTGAGCCACTCTATTTCAAAAACTATCAATTTTTGACATAGGGTATGTAACACAAAAGTTATTTAGAATTGTTGAGAGAGTCCAAAAAAAATATAATATACAGGGTGTCCCATTTGAAATAACAAAGTCAAGGCCATTTCCGGTGAAACCGGAAAAGATATTCAATTGTTTTTATATTGAAATTGTTCAAAATTTTCAACCCTATCGACATACGAAATTGCATATTTCTATCTTGAGCCGTTAAGAAATGCCGCCGTGGGTAGTAGTTTCATTGTCACCCGGTATGTGTAAGGAAAGTGAGAAAGGTCTCTTTCTAACACGTTGTTTCTTATGACTGAAACAGATATAATTTTTTTTCTGGAAAACTGTTAGAGATAAACCTATCGAACTTTATATCATTGAAATCAGCAAAAACAGAGCTATCCAATGAGCTTTTAATATAAAGGATGTTTCATTTGAAAATATCGGAATTTGGTCGATATCTCGAAATCGGAGCGTTATAGAAAAAAACCGAGTCCGCCACTGGATTGTGCTCAAAAAAGTGTCTCCATAATGTTTTTACAGAAATGAAAAAAATTGATAAATAAAAAACTTATAGCCATTTTTCATAATAGGGGAAAATCGCCCTGTATTAATGGTACCATTGAAGATATCGCGATACGGTTTTTGACAATCGACGTTTCTCGAAAATGGATCCCATGACGTCTAAGTCAATATTCCTCTATCTGGTCTGGAAGTGTGTTTTTCCTGTTAAAACACTCCAAATTGCAGCACCCTGTACATATTTGAAGGAGTTAACCACCCCTGGATTCAGACCTATCTAAACAAAAATAATGGCGATTTATACAAGGTGTCCTATCGGGAACCAAATCGATCTATACACTGTATGCAGAAAATTTGACAGTATACTAATGTCAATGGGGGCAACCCGGCTCAAGTATTTTCAAGATGGTGGCACTTCCGGTTATACCGAAAGTAGACGACAACTTGGTTATTTTAAATGAGACACCCTGTATGTGATTGCATATTTGGATTCTACGTAAAATTCTGAGCAAATTTCAAGTGATATACCTACCCTATACCTAAATTCAACTGTTTTGGAAATCTTGAAAGTTGAAAATTGACTCTTTGCAACTTTGAAAAGCTGTAAAACCTAAACGGTTAATTTTAGAGGAAAACCGGTTTCACATTCCCATCTTAGATTTTTATGAACTATCATTTGACACCAACTTTGAATTTAATCTATGATTAAAAATTCCAATTAAATTTAATCTCCAGTTAAATCCATAGTTGGTGTTAAATGATCGTTTATGGAATTCTAAGATAGAAATGTGAAATAGGTTTTCTTCTAGAATTAACCGTTTAGGTTTTACAGCCTGTCAAAGTTGCAAAAAGTCAATTTTCGACTGTCAATATTTCCAAAACAGTTTGTAATATATGTTTACGTATAGTGTGCCTCGTAATTATTTATAAACCTTCTCTACATTGTTTAGTGATTAAACAAAACTAATATTTCATATGGTGGCAGCGGTGGGAAACCGTGATGTTATACCTGCATGTATCGCTAATAACTGCTCTTGTCTATTTGACTATTAAAGAACACCTGTTTACGTATAGTGTGCCTCGTAATTATTTATAAACCTTCTCTACATTGTTTAGTGATTAAACAAAACTAATATTTCATATGGTGGCAGCGGAAAAAGCGGAAAAAACGGGCAAATAAATAGTGTGTTTTTTTTTGGTTTTTTGTACCGGTGAGAAATTCCTGTCTAGTGATAAGCGGCAGGCTGCGGGAAAAAAAAAAAAATCACAAAGATTAACGCGAAATTGTGCGTTGTTGTCGGACTTTGTCGGTTAGACTCGCGCGGAGGAAAACTACCCTAGACAAAAGCTGAAATAGCTGTTTTACGCGTAAAACGTTACGTAATTAGTGCGAGTTTGAAAAAATAAATATAATTGTCTCTAATTTTTTTTTTTAAAGTACCTACACTAGTGCGTGTTAAAGTTTTACCATGTCTGAAGGTAGAACTCCGGAACCTTTCTCATTTGAGGGAAATAATATTGCTAATAGCTGGTCATTTTGGAAACAAAAATTCGAATTTTACTTGTTGGCTACAGGAAAAAATTCTAAAGATGATAAAGTAAAAATCGCTATTCTCTTAAACTGTTTAGGGGATGAGGGGTTAAAAATATTCAACACCTTCGAATATGAAACCGAGGGCGATGAAAAGAAGTACGCTATTGTAATGGGGAAGTTTGATAGTTATTGCAGCCCTAGAAAAAATTTAATTTACGAGCATTTTAAGTTTTTTAAACGCGACCAACTACCGAGTGAAAGTATTGATCAATTCGTAACGGCTTTAAAACAACTTGCAAACACTTGTGAATTTAAAGAAAGGGATGTTTTAATTTTGGATAGGATTGTTTTGGGTGTACGCGACCCCCGAATCCAAGAAAAACTTCTTCAGTACTCTACCTTAGAGTTCAGTCAGGCAATAGACATCTGTAGGTCAATGGAAAGTAGTGTTTTCACGCAGCGGGAAATCGCGAAAGAAGTGAACGCCGTACGAAAAATAGACTACGGTTACTACGGTAAAAAATCGAGTGAAAAATATTCGAAAGATGCAGGATATTCTGGTCACAAATCAACTGGTCAGTATTCACAGAATAAGAGTGGAGGAGCACAGCAGGATAAAGGTAAAAAATACGAAAACAACCTTTGCTCCCGGTGCGGTTATCAGCATGAAAAGGGTAAGTGCACTGCTATAAATAGATACTGTTCTTTGTGTCATGAAAAAGGGCACTATCGAAAATTTTGCCCTAAAAAAGGCTATGTACATGAAATCTATAAAGACTCTAGCTCTAACAGTGAATCTGAATGTGAAAAATATGAAGACAATGACAAAAATTTGGTTTGGACAATACAAAAAGACTCTCGCGTAGACTCTATAGACTGGTTCGAAAAAATAAAAATTCTTGACTGTGATATTAGCCTAAAAGTCGATACAGGCAGCCAGGTTAATATTTTGAATTTTTCAGACTATCAAAAGTTAAAAATTGACTGTAAAAAACTGTTACCCGCGGCAAGTACCTTGTCTAGTTACACGGGCCATAAAATTGACGTTTTAGGTCAAATATTTTTGCAGTGCGTGTACAAAAACTTTTCGCATAATTTGTTATTCTACATTTTGAACAATGACGTGTCAAAATCAATATTAGGTCTTACGGCTGCGCAAAAATTTCAATTAGTAAATGATAAAAAAAATTTGACAATAAATGAAATAAAAAATGGTGAATTGCAAGATATATTGCAAAAATATAATAATAGAGAGTTTTCGTTGTCTTTTAAAAGCGATTCCGATAGCCGCTATTTGACAAATGTGACATTTGAGCTATCATTTATCGTTATTGTTACCGATAAGTGCCGGGAGCTTACGGACGGAAGACAAAACCATAGCGAAAACGGAAAGCATGCGTATTTCCTATGTTTTTGTTGTGGTTTGTTTTTGTTTTTAAATGTTTTTGGTTTTCGAAATAGATACTAAATACCCTCAAAAGATCGAGAAATCGTTTCACGGATGAGGACAATATTATTTATTATATTATGTGCAATCGAGTGTTCCATCCTGAAAATCTCGCACTATTTTTTATAATTCTGACCACATAATTTTTTAAGTACAAGCCCTGATGAAGCCCTAAACTTTTGGGCGAAACTTGGTAAAGACTTAACAGGCCTTCTATTTTTTGTCCTAACCTACGAATTACCCCTCTTCATTGGATACCAATAGGACACGAACTTCTCTTAATCATTTATTATTTCATTAGAAGAAATATTGGCCAACAACCCCTCCTATATGACGATGCATCTAAATATGCTTTTGTAGTTGCCAATTTTGTAAAGCCTATAGGGAAAATTAATGAATTTTGGGTACTAAGAAATTAAAACAAAGTACAAAACGTATATTAACACAATGATAAACACAAACCATTAAAGAAAGGTTATGTTTGTCGAATTCGACTTAACGTTAACGTTAAGCGGATTGAACGAAAACTATTTTTACGATCTGTCAAATAGCGGCTTTGTTTTCGTATCCGTTATGGTTAACCGTTCGAATTTGCCAATACAACGAAAACTCTCTAATGTGTTCTCCGGTATCGGTAAGGTTAACAAATGCTTTACGATAACGTTAACTGAAGGTGCGGTCCCGTTTATAAGCGGTACGAGAAAAATACCCCTAGCACTTAGAGACAAGGTTAAAGAAAAACTTAATGATATGGTACAAAATAATTTAATTATTCCGGTTACTGAGCCAACAGAATGGCAAAATCCGATTGTTGTCGTTCCGAAAAATAAGGGTACGGATATCCGTATTTGTATGGATCCGGTATTTTTGAATAAATACGTAAAACGTTCAAGATACCCTATTCCAACCCAGGACACTTTGTTTACACAACTAGCTGGCGCGAAATATTTTTCGTTACTGGATGCGTCGTCTGCATTTTTACAGTTACCGTTGGACTACGAAAGCTCTCTATTGTGCACGTTCACAACGCCCTTTGGACGATTCCGTTATTTAAGACTACCCTATGGTCTTACGTGTGCGCCGGAATTTTTTCAGCGGTATATGCATGAACTTTTGGACAATGTACGGGGCCAAATAACATATTTTGATGACATATTGGTATATGGCGGTTCAGTGACAGAGCATAACAAAAATTTGATAACTGTGTTGGACAAAATTGAAAAAAGCGGCCTTACTCTAAATTTTGAAAAATCAAAATTTTGTCTTCAAAAAATAAACTTTTTGGGACACCAAATTAGTGATATAGGAATTACCCCAGATTTTGACAAAACTAAAGCAATTCCTGACATGTGTCCCCCACAGAACAAAAAAGATTTACAACGTTTTTTAGGAATGGTTGTTTACTTAGCCAAATTCATTCCGAATTTATCAAACCAAACAAGTACTTTAAGACGACGGCTTAGTGAAAAAAACGTGTGGGAATGGACGTCAACAGACCAAGTTTGCTTTGATAAAATTAAGTCACTGGTTTCTTCAGCAACTACCTTACATTATTTTGATCCAAAAAAGAAAACAGTACTATCAGTAGATGCTAGCCCTAATGGCCTTGGTGCAACAATCTCGCAAGAAGGATGGCCTGTAGAGTTTGCTTCAGTTTCTTTAACACCCACACAAAGGCGTTACAACCATATAGAAAAAGAATTACTTGGATTGGTATTTGGATGTGAAAAATTTTCCTTTTATCTTTATGGTACTATTTTTGAAGCTGAGACTGACCATCGTCCATTAGTTGGTCTTTTAAAAAAACCACTCGATGAGATGTCACCAAGAATACAAAGACTTGCTATGCGCTTAATGAGATATCATTTTAACTTGACGTATGTCCCTGGAAAAAATTTAAAAATTCCTGATACGTTAAGTCGAGACCCTATGAGCGACCTTATTGACACAAGTTATTTGGAAAATAACTTAAAAGTTTATTCTGTGATTTCAACAAGCAAAGAAAATCAGGAGCGATTGCAAAAAGAAATTGATTTTGATCATGTGCTACAAAAAATTAAGTACTATGTTTTAAATGGGTGGCCTATGCATAAATCTTCAGTACCAGGTGATGTGAAACCTTATTGGCCCATTAGATACTCTATATTTTTACACGATAATGTTTTATTTTATCAAAAAAGATTGATTATACCTGAATCTTTAAAAAGTGAGTTTTTGAAAATAATTCACCAATCACACCAAGGAGTCGTATCTTGTAAAAAAAAAGGCTCAAGAAGCGATTTATTATCCTGGGCTTATGCGCGATGTTGAAAAACTTGTACTTAGTTGCATAACGTGTCAGAAATATGCAAAAACCAATGTGCGCGAACCTTTAAATTCTCACGATGTGCCTGAATTTCCGTGGCAAAAAATCGCCATAGATTTTATGACAGTAGCGTCGCAAGATTTCTTGCTACTAGTTGATTATTTTTCTAAATTCGTGGTTGTTAATAAACTTACAAGTAAAACCGCGCAAAGTGTCATTACATGCTTAAAAAATGTGTTTGCGATAAATGGACTTCCTATGGAACTTTTTTCCGACAATGGACCTCCCTTCAGCTCCACAGAATATTTGACATTTGCTAAAACATATGACATTCAATTGAGTACATCAAGCCCTAAGTACCCAAAAAGCAATGGTATGGTAGAGCGATCTATACAAACTGTCAAAGGCCTATTTTATAAAGCTATTCAGACAGAAAAAGATCCATTTTTAGCAATTATGGATTATAATTCGACACCAAAGCAAAATTTACCAGCCCCATGCACTCTTTTAATGGGCAGAAAGTTTAGAACGAACTTACCTGTAAAAACTGAAATTTTGACACCTAAATTTTCAATTAAAGAAGCTCGTGCAGATATGCTTCTGAATCAAGAGAAACAAAGACGCTATCATGACAGATCTACAAAAAAGTTCTCAGAATTGAACGTGGGTGACCCGATTCTTCTGCAAGAGGGGATAAGAAGGTGGAACCCTGGAGTTGTAGTAGAGAAAAATGACTATAATGATTATGTAGTTCGGGTCAATGAAGGCGAATATCGACGGAATAGAAGTCACTTGAGACTTAGACAACCAACAGTCAGCCCAGATGTTGATAAACGAGCTAGGTTGTCAATTAAAACCGAAGATCCATCAGAGAGAAGAGATGATGTTCCAATTGTTGACAATGGTTATGTGACAAGAAGTGGAAGAGTCAGTCGCCCTCCGAACAGATTTTAAAAGACATTAAATTTGTTTATTTATTTTTTTAATTCTTTGGGTGGGGCGTGTAATATATGATTTATATGTAGCTAGGTACTTTTGTATAAGTTGAATTGACAACACTGTAACCTCAGTCTTAACCGTGATGTTATACCTGCATGTATCGCTAATAACTGCTCTTGTCTATTTGACTATTAAAGAACACCTGTTTACGTATAGTGTGCCTCGTAATTATTTATAAACCTTCTCTACATTGTTTAGAGATTAAACAAAACTAATATTTCATACAGTTGAACTTAAGTAAAGGGTATATCACATGAAATCTGCTCAGAATTTTACGTAGAATCCAAATATGCAATCACATAATTCGTCGCTAATCTGACAAAGGGGCGTAAGGTACAAATTGATAATTTTACAGGATTGCCATTTAAAAAAAAAAGGTTGTTAATTAAGAAGCTATCACTCTGTTTGGTTATATATTTTTCTGTGCACAGATATTTATCGAGACACATGTCATAGACTCAGGCTAATATAATAGGCTTTCCATATCGTTTAGATGTTATACAAAAATTGGTACCCAATGGACATACGCCCCTTTGTAGGATCTTCATTAAAATAATTATGACACATACGCCAGTATGATATTTATGCCAATATTGTATTTATAGCTTTTATTCTAATTAACATACTCCAGAAAAAACGGGGATAGAAATTGAAAAATAAAATAAGATTCAGAGTATACGGAAACAAAGGTAGGTACTCAAATAACACTAGTTTTCGTGAGGAAAATCTCTAAAAGATTTTTGGAAAGTTGGGACCTTCACTAGTAATGTTGGTCCTTACAAAAGTCCATAAAACACAAGCAAATTATGGAGAATGGAGAATAAGGTGAAACAAATTAAAGGTAAATTCTTAACAGTGGCGACGCGTGACTTGCAGTCTGGGGGGGGGGGAATGGGAAGATGCGACCCCCTGCTAACGCGCCGCAGGCGAAATTTTTTGCTAATTTCAAGGTCATTCACTTTTCCAGAACAATAATTTCCTTTGCGAGGAAAAAAAAAAAAAAAAATGTATTTTCTTTAATATTATTATGTATTTTCCCCGGTATTTTCTTTTGGGCATCGTAATTTTTCCCTTGAATTTTGGATCCTGGGGGGGGGGGGGTAATTACCTCCATCACCCCCCCCCCACGACGCGACGCCCCTGATTCTTAATGGTGGAAATTTGAAGAGTTGGGTGTCCTAAATAATATACTAAAAGTCCCATCCAATCTGACAATGGCAAGTTTTGAAAAATCGCGACCATTATGAATTTTTGAAGTTTTCGGATTTTCTTTCAAAACATCAGGATTTTTTAAAAACTTTGAAGTCAGGTACATTTTTTCAGTGTATTTCTTTTGATTTTTTGAAATATTCTCTATACTTTGTATTCAGTTCACAAAGTTTAAAACTTGATTTGCAAGTATGTTATCTAAAATATCCTTAGAACAGGTAATTTCCTAGGTGGGAGGAGTAGGAACATGGACTTGGAAAATGAAGCAGTTTTTTTCCCGGTATTTTGAGATCCAAAATAATGGCGGTATAGCTAATCTAATTTAATGCTTTATTTGTCATTTTTGGTGTACAAAAATATGTGAAAAACTGGCTTCATTTTCAGTTCAATAGCAGAATGGCCCGTTCCTACTCCTGGTGTCCGTAGGACAGTTTCTACCTGCTTTAAAAAAAATATCCATGCCATATTGCTCAAGACGCTAACATGACTATAAATCGGTCAAATGCCTACTTATACGATATCATTACTCACGAATGGGAATCTCTATGGTGAAATCTATATTTGCAAATCTGCATTTGCAAAAATGTTTATTGAGCTGTCATTTTCAAAGATTTTTGTTGGATGTTTCTCATTCTCAAGAACTTTTGGGAGATTTGTTATTTGGTTTCTGATTTTCAAACATTTCTGTTGAATGTTTTCTCATTCACGTGAAGCATTTATTAGCGTGGTTTCTCATTCTCAAAAAAGTCTGTTGAGTTTGATGGCATTCTTGAGAATCTGTTATTAGTTTTTAATTTTTTTCATTCTGAGGAATCTCTGTTGAATCTGTCGTAGTTCACCATTCTCAAAAAATAAAAATCTCTGTTGAATCTGGCTAGTTTGTTTTTTATTTGCAAAAATATCTTTTGAGCTGTTCTTCATTTTTACAGATTTCGGTTGAATGTTTCTCATTCTCAAGAATCTTTGTTAGATTTGTTGTTTGGTTTCTGATTCTTAAATATTTCGGTTGAATCTTTTCTCATTCTCAAGAATCTCTGTCGAATTATTTGGTGTGGTTTCTCATTTTGAAAGATGTCTGTTTTGATCGACATTCTTTAGAATCTGTTATTAGTTTTTCATCATTTCATTCTGAAGAATCTGTCGTAGTTCCCCATTCCCAAAAAATTAAAATCTCTGTTGAATCTGGCTATTTTGTTTCAAACTTGCAATAATATCTTTTGGGATGTTTTTCATTTTTAAAGATCTCTGTTGGATTTTTCTCATTCTGAAAAATCTTTGGTAGATTTGGTTTCTGATTTTCAAATATTTCGGTTGAATGTTTTCTCATTCTCAAGAATTTCTGGCGAATTTATTGCGTGGTTTCTTATTCTCAAAGATTCGTCTGTTGAATTTGAGAATCTGTCATTAGTTTTTCATTCTGAAAAATTTCTGTTAAATCTGTCATAGTTTCCCAATCTCAAAGAATCAGAATCCCTGTTGAATTTGGCTGGTTTGTTTTTTATTGGCAAAAATATTTGTTGAGCTGTTTTTCTTGAAGATCTCTGTTGTTTGGTTTCTCACTTTCAACAATTTCTGGTGAATTTCTTGTGTGGCTTCTCATCCTCAAAAATGTCTGTCGATTTGGTTGTCATTCTCGAGAATCTGTCTTGTAGATTTTCATTCTGAAGAATCATTTAGATCTGTTAGCTGTTTCCCATTCGCATAAGTATGGCACTCTTTTCTATTTATCGTTTGCTTGCGCTTACTACATCAAGGTCCAGTTTATTCATCTTATAATAAACTGTTAGAAAATACAATCTCATAGGGATAAAAATCGGGCCAAAATAATCAATTCAAGTCAAAAAAGGTTTGAAGAGAACCCAACTAAAAAACAACACCAACCTACTTAATACAAAAATCAAGAATAAGATCTAATTATAGTTTTTTTTTTTGGAGGAAATAATTTTAGGTTTTCAACTAAAAATGGTAGCCATTTTTTTCTAACTTGCCATTGCAATATTTTATGCTCGATTTTATGGGACTTTTATTATGTCATCAATGACCATAAAAACAATACATTTTCGTTGAAAACCGCAGTCTTTAATTTGTTCCACCCCAACTGCCAATTTGACCACACTATAGATACAGACTTTTTACATCTTTGTAAAGGTTGTGGTATTGTATTTAAGGTATTTCTCTTGAGAGAGGAAGTTCCAGAAACGCTGATTCGATTGTTTTTTTTTTATCAATCGCGTATATTGATGAAAGATGAAAAACAAACAGCTGGTGATCGGGTTAATCGGATCAGCGTTTCCAAAAATACGCAATGTAGGATCTAACAAAATGGCGTAAGTCTAATATTTGGATATACGCCTTTCAGTCAGATCCTATATGCAATTGCTGTGTACTTACGCCTTTAGCTGATTTTATGTATAGAGAAAAGTAATACCTTTGAGCATACGCCCTCTTGTCAGATCATACATACAACTCTAAGAAATCACTCGGCGACCTTAACTCCAATATGGAATAATTGACCGTTACGCCCCTTTGTCAGATCAGCGACGATATAGGGTGTTCCATTTAAAATAACAAAGTTCTGTCGCATACCCCATAAACAGAGCACCCTGTATATTCAAAAATATTTTTAACTAATGCATATTAAAGTATCAAACAACTTTGTAACCTAATTTTTTTTTCTTGCATCACACTGTAAGGAGATATCGTCCGATATCGCACTAAGTGGACACCCTGTATTTGCATAATATTTAGTCAGTTTTTTTTAAAAAGATAATTCCCCAAGTCAAAAATTTAGTAACTATGTTGGCAACACAAGCCTTTTCTAAATAAACAAAAAAGCATTGACACGTTTACATTGTATTGCCAACATAATGTCATTATGACTTTTATCTTAAAAAAAAAAACACACACTTTAAATGTTTTATGTCATACCAATACATTATTGTGTTTTTATACCTTAGATACCATCTATATAATTCATTACTTTATGCCCATGCGGGCATAAAGTACACATTATGGCCCGCGCGGGCATAAAGACGCAAAAAAAAGTTTTCAATTAACTTACTGTTTATTAACAAAATATAAATTAACGCTTATAAACATATTATTTCTGTCAAAAAATGATGATTTTGAACACTGATGACAATTTGCAGAGACACTTTTTTCCCAGGTATTTATTATTCACAACCAAATGGTATGACATAATAGTATATTATATACCTAGGTAGAGAAGTTGGTCCTTATATACCGAGCGCTTTTATATATATATAATGAGGGAGGTATATAATGACTTTCTCTACCGAGGAATATATAGAATTTTTTTTACTACTGCTAGTAGAAAATGAAAAATTTGTTTAAAATCTGTGCTCCAATTATTTTTTTTTGAACGCCCTCTTGAAAGTGCTGCCCTCTATCAACAGCTTATGATAACTTCCTATGTACCTACAGAAACCTGTATTTTTTTTCAAATTGACGTATAGAAATGAAATTGAACCAATAGAAACATGACAATATCCTTGTGTCATGACGTCATTTTCATTATTAACCTAGGTATTTTTTCATTATTTTCATTATTAACCTAGGGAGAGAAATTCAATTTTTTCTTAGAAAAATAGATTGAATAATGTCTATTTCTCAGGTTAGTAGTAAAAAAAAATTTGTATGCACCACGGGTACTAATAGATATATATACCCTCGGGCGACTTACGAACCCTCAGGCCAGAGGCCCTCGGCTCTGTAAGACTGTCGCCCTCAGGGCATAATCATCTACTTAGTACCCTTGATACATATTGTTTGCCCAGCGGTTCTGAGTCTACGGAAGGAATTCGGACGTAAATGTACGATGTTGTCACGTTTAATTATAAAAAAGCGAAAATACTAGGTATGATATATAGTTCATTTGAAAATCCATTTTTTAATAACAAAATATAGATAACAATAATAAAACGTTAAATATTTTAACGTTGTTGTTCGATCTATTCTTATTTAAATACCTGATTTCTTCAATTTGGTCTATTGTAAAGATAGACATTTTCTAAAGATTCCATCAGCTTTTGTCAATTTCGCAAGCATCCGGCCTGGATGACCCTGATTGGTGGAGTTTTTGGCATTATTGCCGTTGCCACGGGGAACCATGTTAACGTCACCTTACGTCTCGCTATTGGCTAGGGCTCCCGTCATTGTTTCCTCCCATCTTGGAATATTGATTTATATTGAAATATCCAGTGGCGGGAGTTTGGTTATTATTGATTTTCGTGTACGAGTTGCAATAAGATAACACTTCCAAAAAGTTACGCACGCAGCTGGGTATTTTATGAATGAAATCGGCCATTTTTTTTACAACTTCATTCCCCTCACTGCTGCCCCGTAGACACAGACTCGCTGGGCAGACATTAAATAACTATTTTTTTTCCAGCGATGCAATTGACTCCGAATGGCAAATAAATTATTTTTGAATTTGAATTTGAATTTGAAAATTCCAAAACTATACGGGGAGTGGGAGTATGGTAGTGTCGCGATCGTGTAAATCGCGCTTTATGTGCCGTATGGCACCGCCACATTTTGTGTCTTTTTTTAACGCCCGACCCACAAAACCCAGCTGACAGAATGAACGAGCAAGAAGAGGAGCCCTTTTTCACCGCTACTTTACAACTTTGTTTTTGCCATAAAACTCACCATTTTTGCTAAAAAGTTAATAAGATAATTTTGTAATCAATATCAGTACATTGTAAAAGTTCAGTTAAAAGAGTTGACCTATAAAAATACAGTCCACATCGACGATTTCTGTTTTATTTGTTGCATGAGCGACGTAAATGGAATCATAACCTCAACGTTTGAACATGGACCTTCACCGGATTTTATTTGTTGAAAATTAAAAACTGATTGCTTTGAGAAAACCGATGGAATCGACAAAATAAGCATATGTAAGTCTGTTCCATATTATTTTTCCTACCAAACCTATATTGTTTTCTTTTGTGATTGCATTTGTTTGAGCGGATCGCCGCAAACTTTGACTTTGAAGTTCTTTGAATGATTTCAGCAATATACAGGGCTGTTCAACTTTGTAGCACAGATAATAAACGCTTTGAAAACGTAAAATAACGTAAAAAATTTGCATGCATTGCTTAAAATATCAGGAAATATTGATTGTATCCGCATAACTTTGAAACTGCAGGTATTATTGATATTCAATTGTTGGTAAATCTTTGTTTACTGCTTTATCTTTAAACTCAATTATACTTTGACTATAATTTACTTTGAAAATATTCCAAACCTTTGATGATTTGACTCTGCATTTTGATTACTTTGATACAAATAGGTACTCGACACTTTGATTTTGATTTTTGAATTTAACATTAGGCAAGTGAGCTTTGAATTTATTTTGGCTTTGCGGAATATTGTTTATGTGTATCTCATAATTTTGATTTGAGCTTTCAATTTGATATTTGAATTTTGATTTTATTTAAATCGTTTATGTTTAATTTTGATTTGTGTAAATTTAAAAAAAAAAAAAATTTATAAACAATGGCAAATGAACTGCGGCGTCTCACACAAAAACGCACTACGATAAAGGGAACTTTGACACGATTTATCACGTTTGTCGACAAGTGTACCAGGGATAATATTAGTACAACAATAACGCAACTTGAAACTCGTTTGGATAATGCGTACACATTGCTAGACCAGTTTAATAATGTACAGAGTGAAATTGAATGCTTTGACATCCAGGAACCTGACACTTCCATTGCTCACGAGGTAGATGGAATTGCAGATATGGGTGAAGGAGAGCGAACTGAGTTTGAGAATAAATACTATGCGGTCACAGCAAAGGCAAAATCTTTAATTTCTTGGCATTATAAGGATAATCCTGCAAATACTCCTTTGCCGGCTAGCTCGGAAAGTAGTACTACTACTGATAGGGTACAAAACCATAATGTGCGCTTTCCTGTCATTGAGTTACCAAAATTTTATGGCGATTATTCTAAATGGGGTCAATTTCGTGACATGTTCACTTCACTGGTGCACAGCGATGACACGCTTGACAACATCAAAAAATTTTATTACCTCATTAGTTGCATAAAAGGCGACGCTGCAAAAATAATCGAAAACATTGAAGTTACCAATGAAAATTATGAGGTTGCTTTCAATCTTTTGAAATCCCGTTATCAAAATAAATACATAATCATAAAAAATCATGTGTCTGCTTTATTAGATTGTCCTCCTGTAAATAGTAAAGAACTACATATTAGCCTTCGTAATTTGACAGATAACTTACAAAAAAATATCAGGTCTCTGAAATCCTTAGGTGAGCCAGTTGACACCTGGGATACCCTTTTATTTCACATAATAGCCAAAAAGCTTGACCCTACAAGCCAACGTGAATGGGAGACTTTACTGATTAATGCTGATACAAATAATAAAAAAATAATATTCTCTGACTTAATAAAAAACATTGCCAACCTGAGAATAATGTAACAAAGCAACATTTTAATAATAATAATAAAAATTATAAAAAATTTGAAAAACCTTTTGCTGGCGTTGTTTCTCAGAATAAAGCACATTCTTGTCCTATATGTAAGAATCCTAAACATGATGTTTTTGACTGCGAAAAATTTAAGGAAATGTCTATACAATCTCGATATGAAGAAACAAAAAAGCATAAGCTGTGTACAAATTGTTTGCGCAGTGGTCATCAAACATTTGAGTGTAAGTCACAAAAATGCAAAAAGTGTAACAAACATCATAACACACTGCTTCATTTTGAAAAAAACCCTGAGTGTTCCAATCCTTCTCCAACTTCTCCTGCTCCTAATGATCAAAGGTATGCTTATACAGCTACAAATTCTTATGTAAACTCAGCAGAAGTTAATTGTTATAGTTCAAATTCACAAGTACTTTTATCAACTGCTATTATTTTAATTGCTGATTTTCAAGGAAAGTGGCATGAAGCAAGGGTTCTTTTAGATAGTGGCAGTCAGCCAAATCTCATGACTAGTAATTTATTGAAAAGGCTTAAATTACCTTGTGTCAACGTTAATATGCCTATAACCGGTATAGGGAACTCTAGTTATCAAATAACAAATAAAGTTAATGCTATAATAAAATCGAAAAATAGTAACTTTGACGCAAGACTTTCTTTCTTCATTTTGAGCAATATTAATGGAAAATTGCCTTCTTTTTCTTTTGAAAAGCACAGTTTGAATATTCCCCATAATTTAATCCTAGCAGATCCCCACTTTAATTCTTCTCGTGACATAGACTTGCTACTAGGCGCAACAACCTTTTTTGATTTACTAGGTACCGAGCAAATAAAACTTGGTGCAGGACTGCCAGTTCTGCAGGAAACGCATCTTGGCTGGATAATTTCAGGTAATATGCCTTTAATTTCTCATACATGCACAGCAGCATTGCGCTGCAATTTTTTGAAAAATTCTGATCCTATTAATGATATATTGAACGAAAGCATTAAAAAATTTTGGGAATTAGAGGAGCTTCCTCTAAAATCGCATCTTTCCAAGGAGGAACAAGAATGCGAAGACCTATATGTCCACACTGTCTCACGTGTCGATTCTGGTAATTTTATTGTCACTTTGCCTACCCGGAATTGCCTTAAAAATTTAAAACCAAATTTTGACAACGCTCTAAAATGTTTAAAAGGTGTTGAAAATAGATTAAACAAAAATGAAAAATTAAGAGAACTTTACAATTCTTTTATGAAAGAATACGAGCTGCTGGGCCATATGAAAAAGGTAAATCCCTATAATAATTCTTTGATATCTACCCCAATTTACTATTTACCCCACCACTGTGTTTATAATGAGCAAATTGAAAAA
Organism: Ceutorhynchus assimilis; assembly: GCA_917834065.1. Lineage (NCBI taxonomy): Eukaryota > Metazoa > Arthropoda > Insecta > Coleoptera > Curculionidae > Ceutorhynchus > Ceutorhynchus assimilis. Next base: position 15,125,959 of record OU892282.1, read on the forward strand.
TTCCGTGTCGTGTTCAATGGTTCTTCGCGATCCGAGAGCGGCCTTAGTTTAAACAATGCACTCAAAGTTGGACCAGTAGTTCAAGACAGCCTCTTTAATATTTTATTGCGATTTCGCGGCCATTCAATTGTTCTGATAGGCGATATTGAGAAAATGTATCGAATGGTGTATGTTTCTGAAAATCAGCGTGATTTGCAAAGAATTTTGTGGAGGGAATCCCCTAATTTGAAAATTGAACATTATCAACTACTTACTGTAACTTACGGTACCAGTAGTGCGGCTTATCAAGCAATACGCAGTTTACAGCAGGTAGCTATTGAAAATCGTGACTGTTGTCCTGAAGTGTATCAAGTCATCATGAACGATTTCTATGTGGATGACATGGTAACCGGTACTGATAACATCGAACAGGCCATGTCATTAAAAACAAAAATTTTCGATCTTTTGAGTAAATATGGTTTCAAATTAAGAAAATGGGCATCGAACCATAGGAGTCTAGTTGATGACAGCACTAATAACTATGATTATCACATTACGGACAAAACCGATGTGCGAAAGACTCTTGGTTTAATATGGCAAGCAAATAATGATTTTTTAAGCTTTGTTGTAAACGATTTCGAATTTGATAATAAAAAAGCGACAAAAAGACTTATATTTTCAGCCATATCAAAAATTTATGACCCTCTCGGTCTGTTAGCACCTGTTACAATAAGGGCTAAAATAATGATGCAAAGACTGTGGGAAATTAAATTAGGCTGGGACGATAAGTTACCCAATCATATACTTAGCTCCTGGAATCAATTCACTAGTAATTTATCCTGCATAAATGACATAAATATTCCTCGCCATGTATTGTTGAGAAACTACTCCCAAATTGAAATACACGGCTTCTCCGATGCTTCGTAACAAGCATATGCAGCTTGCATTTATTTAAAGTCGGTAGATTCAGAGGGAGCAACGAGCGTCAATTTATTATGCTCCAAAACGCGTGTCGCGCCTTTGAAAACGATATCGGTTCCGCGCCTTGAATTATGTGGTGCCCTTCTTTTGGCACAGCTGTATAACACTGTGAAAAATTCTGTGAAATTTCATATAAACCATGTGGTTTTGTGGTCTGACAGCCAGATAGTACTTTCTTGGCTCGCATCTACGCCTGGAACATGGAAAATATTCGTCGCGAATCGCGTTTCCGAAATCCAGACATTAACACAAAACGCAGAATGGCGCTATGTTCCGACGGAAGATAACTGTGCCGACGTTGCAACAAAAGGTATTGATCCTGCTGATTTAGGAAATTTCGAGCTCTGGTGGAATGGCCCTCAGTGGCTTGCCAAGGATCAAAGCTGCTGGCCCAAAGCAAACAATTGTTTTATAGAAAATGCGAACATTGAAAGACGTGCACTACAAGTTTCTCTTTCCAGTATTATTTCTGATTTTGACATTTTTGAGCTATACTCATCTTGGTATAAATTGCGTCGTGTTGTAGCTCTTTGCCTAAGATTTATTAATCTGAGTCGTAAAAAGATAACGAAACCTGTAGGAGATCTTTCTCCAGAAGAATTTGATAATTCTGCGAAAGTATTATTGAGACTAGCTCAAAAACAAACTTTTCATTCTGAAGTATCATCTTTGCAACAGCATAAACTATTAAGTAAAGACTCTCGACTCAAAAACCTAAATCCTTTTTTAGATAATCAAGGTTTGTTGAGGGTGGGAGGACGTTTGTCTAACTCTTCTTTGAACTTTGACTCTAAACACCCAGTAATATTGGCGCCTAAGCATCCCTTAACAAAGATGATCATTCGTGATGAGCACCACAAGCAGTTACATGCTGGCAAGGGCGGTTTAAAGGGGGGGGTAGAGGGGGTAATTACCCCCCCCAGACAAAGATTTTTTTTAAACAGTTAAGAATAAAATTTCAACAAAAGACAAGTTCTATAAAGTAAAGCATAGAAGGCATTGTATAAATTGATAGGCTCACCAGTATCGACGTACCTACTACTATACAGTGAAATAAAAGGTATTTCATTTGAAAAAAAAGCTATGGTTGTTTGAAATATCTGGTTTTGTGTACTAGGTGTTTGTTTAAAACTGGAACACTTAGTAACTTTCTTATATGATTGAAAATAAAGGGCATGTTTAAGATGGGAAATTTCTTGGTAAATTGTAACCTTAAGCGCTACAACGATATTTTTTTGTCGTCATAGGTTTACAGGGTGCGCTAAAAAGGTATTATTTTTAAATGGAATGCCCTGTATATTTTTGTTATCCAAATAATATATGATATGTTTGTGAAGCTAACTTTCTAAGAATTTCAAAAATGCAAAAATATACAGGGCGTTCCATTTGAAAAAATGACTTTTTTGGCGCACCCTGTATACTTATGGCGACAAAAAAATCTCATTGTAGCGATTAAGATCATTGCAATTTATCAAGAAATTTTCCAATTTAAACATGCCCTCTATTCTTAATAATAAAAAAGTTATTGAGTGTTCCAGTTATAAACAAACACCCTGTACAGTAACAGTATTGCGAACACCCTATAGAATGTTATCAGATTTTCATAGGACCATGAAGTAAATGTAAGTATACACTAACAGCCTGCAAAAAAATTAGCTTAAGGATCTCAAATGAATGAAATGTGTTGGTTTTTGTTGATACATGCATTGACACATGCAAACTGCGATTTTTTGAAAAAGTTTCAAATATTTCAAAAAGTACTTGAATGTAGAAATTTTCCTGCATTCGAATACATGAAATATGAATGTTTTTTATGAAGATAAATTATGCGCAAACTTGTAACGTCACACCGGCTAAACTCCGAAATGCCAGCCTCCCGTTCGTTCAGTCCTCAGTGAACCGTGCCCTATACTTTGAGTGGTTGCCATTCGCTCTCATGAGATCGTGGACATTTGTTTTGAAAAATTCTTACACGTGTTAAAACTGTACTTCCGAAGCCGGTATGACGTCACAGCCTAGGCGTTCGTAACTTGTGATGGGTTCAAATTTCAATCCGATTATTGGCTTGATTTCTATACAGTAAATAAATTTATGATCAATATTATGCAATAAATTATCAGTCGTGAGCACAGAAAGTGGGACACCCGTTTTTTCCTATTGTAAAACGGGTTCACCCAGCTATACTTAAGGCAATGACAGGAATTGTCATATTTGACAAAAAATCCATTGTAGAGAAAAGACTGATTTATGCAAAATAGACTGATTTATGCAAAATTACAAGACCTGTCAGTCGAGTGTCCCACTTTTTGGGTTAGTGCAAACGCCGATTTTTTGAAAAAGTTTCAAATATTTCAAAAAGGGTCGAGTTTTTATAGAAATTTATAGATTTGCTCACAGATGGGCACATAATTGACCCATTAGTATAGGTAATTCCTAAGAAAAAGTATATAGGATTGTTATAACAATCCATTAATGTTCTAAAATGTAAGGTGTTCCATTTAAAATAACAAAGGTCTGTCACATACCTCATTTACGGAACACCCTGTGTATATTCAAAAATATTTTAAACTACTAATGGATCTTAGAGTATCAAACAACTTTGTAATTTAATTTTTTTTTCTTGCATTACCCTGGAAGGAGATATCGTCTACTAAGTGAACACCCTGTATAACTATTTTGCCGGCATCGGGCATTCAGGTGCAAATTTGGGCGTGGCACCCTTAAAAAAATTTAGCCTCCGGCGGGAAGCCATTCGACACTTAATGATTTTCCCGTCATCCATTACCCCCCCCAGAAAATCATCTATGGACCGCCACTGCATGCTGGACCACAAACCTTGCTAGGTATATTGCGCGAAAAATTTTGGGTACTCAATGGCAAGCCAACAGTTTGCAGTATTTTGCGAAAATGCATAACATGTTTCAGGATTAATCCTAGGACACTTGTTAGAAAAATGTCTGACCTTCCGATGGACAGAGTAACTCAAAATCGAGCATTTCTTATTTCAGGTTGCGACTTTGCTGGGCCTTTTAATATGAAGGACGGTAAACTACGAAATAGAGCTATCGTAAAAGCCTATCTCTGTGTTTTCATATGTTTTACCACAAAAGCTGTGCATTTGGAAGTTGTCAGCGACTTAAGTACAAAGTCATTTCTGAACGCATTGAAACGCTTTTTCTCTCGTCGTGGCATTTGTAAATGTATGTACAGTGACAATGGAAAGAACTTTGTTGGTACTAGCAATGAATTAAAGCGTTTATATTTATCTCTGGATACTGTTCTCGAGGATCGTGAGACGATCGATTTTTTTCTTGAAAATTCCATTGAATGGAAACACATTCCACCATACTCCCCTCATCGAGGCGGACTTTGGGAAGCCGCAGTTAAGCGAGTCAAATTTCATCTCAAACGAATTGTTGGCAAGCTGACTCTAACGTACGAAGATCTTGCGACGATCTTTGCCCAAATAGAAGCAATCATGAATTCCCGTCCCCTCCTTCCCTTATCCTCTGATCCGTCTGATTTTTCTGCGCTAACCCCCGGTCATTTTTTGGTCGGTCATTCGCTCACGACCATTCCTCAAACGGACTTCTCGTCAACTCCTACAAATCGATTGAAGCAGTATGAATTACTCCAGCAAGCAGTTTCTATGTTCTGGAACAAATGGAGCAGAGAGTATTTGCAAACTTTGCAGAGAAGAACCAAATGGCAAACCAATTCGTCAGATGAAGTCAAAGAAGGAAGTCTCGTAGTAATTATTGATGATAATTCACCTCCACTCTATTGGCGCATGGGAAAAATCATTCAGCTACACAAAGGCAGCGATGGGACAGTCAGAACTGCCACTCTAAGAACGCAGTCTGGAGAAGTTACTCGTGCATTGCAAAAACTTTGTATACTGCCAATTGACTCTTGTGATTTATAAAAACTGTTTTAGTTAAAAGACTTTACTCTTTCAAGGTGGGCGGCATGTCGCGATCGTGTAAATCGCGCTTTATGTGCCGTATGGCACCGCCACATTTTGTGTCTTTTTTTAACGCCCGACCCACAAAACCCAGCTGACAGAATGAACGAGCAAGAAGAGGAGCCCTTTTTCACCGCTACTTTACAACTTTGTTTTTGCCATTAAACTCACCATTTTTGCTAAAAAGTTAGTAAGATAATTTTGTAATCAATATCAGTACATTGTAAAAGTTCAGTTAAAAGAGTTGACCTATAAAAATACAGTCCACATCGACGATTTCTGTTTTATTTGTTGCATGAGCGACGTAAATGGAATCATAACCTCAACGTTTGAACAGGTAGACATACATGGGACTTAAATGCTTTAAGGCCCTATACCTAGGTACTGCAAAGCAAATTGTGTAAATTGAGTAATTTTGCACTTACTGGCGAAATGTTATTTAATTTGAACTACCCAATTCTTTTGTTGTTGACAGCATTCCAAGGTTTCTAACGGGCTAAATTTTACGTTATGTTAAAGGGGGTGTGTGCCAAAAATTAAAGTTTTAGTGTAAAAAAATCTAAGAATAACTGTTCAAACCTCTTTATTCTACGATAAACCATCGCTGAGATATACCGCTTTAAAGTGTGGACGACGCTCTCGTGACGTCACGAGAACTTCGTCCTACAGCCGCGCTCCGCATTGTTAATTTGATTGTTCCCGGCACGCGTGAGTGGTTTTTGTTTAGATTATTGCAGGTAACTCAGGAAAGACACATGTAAATTTAATTAACTCCACTTTCTCGTGCGTCGCTTGAGCTTTCGTGACGTCATAGGGTGAGATGCGCTACCTTCATAGAGCCATATCTGCGGTATTATTTGTCATAGAGGGGTGCGGATTTCACTCTTATTCTTAGAATTTTTTTCTCTTTTCTTTGAGATGAAGTTGTTTTTTTGGCGCACACCCCCTTTAAGATACATAATTGATTTTTTTCAAGTTGACCTGGAATTTGTTTCAATATTTTTCCTTACTGCATACCAAATATTGAAATATAGTTCGTTGTTGAAATGTCTGTCCAATTTCAATTTTATGTCACAATTTCAACTTTAACTTCAAGTCAATGTCTTTACTGCATAGCCCCGAATGAGTTGCAACCAAGACAACTTTATTCAAAGAGCAAGTATTTAAATTAAACTCAGTCAGGTTTCCATTGTAATTAATTAATGCGCTTTACGTCAAATGACGTCATAGATTAGTTCCATTGCAGCATCGCAATTCCATCAGGTCATTTAAAAACGTTTAGGTGAATTGTCAATGGATCCGCATAAGCAATTGATAAAATTAAAAACTTGCGATGAAACTAATCTATGACCTCATTTGTTCCCTGGAAGATGGATAGGATGAAGAGGAGCAATTGAGTAGCCTGCTAGGTCTCCCAACATTACCCCCCTGCCTCTTGAGATCAAATATCTAGACAATAGTATCCTTTTTGCTAGAAAGGTGAAACAGCTTCTGCTCTTAAAAGCATATTACTCTCTGGAAGAATTTTATGGCGATAGGCTCTAGCTTTGGCGATTGTATGAATTATGATGTCTATCTGTAACTTCTTGAAAAATACTTTGATCTTTATTTTTGTTTGTTCGCTTTTTTATTTTTTTATTTGTATGTACCATATATAAGAGCTTGACTGGATTTGTGAATGACATTTTGAGTAGCAGTTTTTGGTTTTTTAATGTTTTTATCTTGATTGTCTTTGTTAGTTTTTAGTATTTTAACATGTAACGTTTCAGTGTCTCCTCATAATGTTTTTGTATTATTTTTGTATTATTTCCATTTTAGCTTTGTAAATAAGGGTCTTAAGGCCTTTTTGTACAATAAAGCATTTTTTGATTTGATTTGATTTTGATTTGATTATTTTTTATGGGGACATGTTAAAAATTAAGTTCATGTGGACAGATCCCGAGATATAGAAGAATTGAAGGAAAAAATTAAGATGAAATTGGCAGCATACCAGGAAAAACATTACTGAACCCTTACAAAATTTCGTTCAGCGAGTACATTATTGTCAAGAAGTGAATGGTGAACGCTTTGAGCACCTCATAAAGTAAGGTTGTGTTTAAGTGTTGCTATTTTTTAATTTTACTGTTGTTAAATTTTGATCATTTTCGTTTCCATACATTACAATAAAAAAGCTGTGTTGCCACATTTCAACAACTGAGTCGAATAGAGGTTTGATATTTAGAGATTTTAGTAATGTTGGGACGCTGAATTAATTACAATAAAAATAAAGAGGGGCATCCATTAAAAAAAAATCAAGTTACATACGGCATCTTAGAAACGGTGAACTTGGCAACATTGCAAATACCCCCATTGAATCGGGCATTCCCAAAAAACCCCAGATAGGGAATATTGTACATTTTGCTAGAGCCTGTTCTGATATACGAGACCGTTTCTATACATTTCAACAAAAAAATCTGTGTTGCCATATTCCAAAAACCAAGTCAAATAGAGGTTTGGCATTCAAGGGTCATAGTAATGTTGGGACGCTGAATTAATTACAATAAAAATAAAAAGGGGCATCCATTGAAAAAAATCAAGTTACATACGGCATCTTGGAAACGGTAAACTTGGCAACTTTGCAAATACCATCAATGAATCGGGTATTCCCAAAAACCCACAGGTAGGTAATATTGCACATTTTGCTAAAGTCTTTTCTGAAATACAAGACTGTTTTTATACATTCAACAAAAAATCTGTGTTGCCATATTTCAAAAACAAAGTCAAATGGAGGTTTGACACTTAGGGGTTTTATTAATGTTGGCACCCTGAATTAATTGCAATAAAAATAAAGAGGGACATCCATTTAAAAAAATCAAGTTACATACGGCATCCTAGAAAGGGTAAACCTGGCAACATTGCAATTACCACCATTGAACCGGGCATTCCCAAAAACCCCAGGTAGTCGATTCTCGAATTTGGTAGAAGTGAACGTTCCTCTAAGAGAATTGAGAGATCACATCGCAGGCTCGTTCTCTTGGTGCCAAAGTTGGTATTCTCGAATGTATGGGATTATGATAGAATGAGAGAAAACTTGTCAAATCATAATGCGTTGTTGCCAACAGTAATATGTAGAATTAGCCACAATTTAAGTGTATTAAAAGGACGAATGTCATGAGAAAGAAGAAAATTAGTTTGTTTTATTCGTTTTATTTGTGTTTTGGGACGTAACCTCATTCTTTGCTTATTTATTTAATGAAAATCGAATCATTAATCATTCTATTTACAATTTTTATTTTCGTGATGTTTTGTTTATGTGGAAAATAAATTTGGAAAAATCAAGATGATCACCTATAAATCATACTCAAAAACAAAAAGTGCTTATTGAATTTCTAAGGCAAAATGAAAAACTTCAAAGTGGAAAATTTACCTCCGATTTTACCACAGTTTTTAATGATGAAGTTCTAGTTGGAGCCCGTATAAAAGGTGTCAATAAATCAATTAAATTTCGAGCAGGATCTTTAATTAATCTTATAGTTTTATAAATTTATTATTCTTTAAATCAAAGGGATTTTCTCTTCTGTAAAATCTCCTTATAGACCGTCAGCCAATGACATATTTTGCTGACCGATTTTCTTTCTTCGGAGATTTCAACCACTGAAAAATATGTCAGTGCTGAGCTCAAAAAATGAAAATTTAGCGGCCGGACGTCTGCTAGGCATATGGAAAATGAATTTTATTTTGCAGATTTTTTTTTTTCAATTTCTCTTTCATGGCATTTTAACACATTAACATTGTATAGAACAATCTAATAGTGAAAAAGCAAAGCCATAAGGTTTGCACGTACTGAAAGGGTTGAAATAAGGGCGCGATCTTGTGAAAAAATATTCGGTGGCTGATCGTTTTCTCGCTTATTGCAATCGACAGGATCAAATTTGATGTCGGTAAGAACCAGAAAAAAAATCCCATAAGCCGGTCAGCTGTTGAGGTATATGTTAAGGCCGCTTCCATGGTTTCCCACGTTTTCGTATTGGACCATATTTTCCACAATATGCAAATTTACCCAATTGGCAATTACTGATAAATGATTTGCAAAAACAAAAAAATACCATGGATGATGACTGTAGAATTGACAAAAAGCGCATGTTTGACGTTTGGTTCTCCAGAGAACAGACGATCTCTCCAAAAAAAGTAGTAGAATAAAATTCTCTCAACTTTCATAGGAAGTGAATGGTCCCTAATTTCGAGAATACATCGTAATATATTTTAATAGAAATCACGCGTACTTTTCCTATGAGAACAGGGATCACACGATTCGAGAATCGCCATCCAGGTAGGAAATATTGGACATTTTTTTCAAGTCTGTTCTGAAATATCATACCGTTTCCATACATAACGACAATCCTGTATAAATGACGACGAAATGAATTGTACCATAACGAGCTTCAAGTCATATTTTTAAATACTTCAAAATACTCTGACAAATATCAAAAATTATTCCTATTCATGAAACTGGGGCATGAAATGGAATAAAGAATTACTGCCCCATAAGTATTATGAGTGCAGTTTCAAAAATATTTGAAATAATTAATTTTGAGCGACTTTTCGACGAGATCTTAAGGGGTCGATTCCCGGCCAGGGAGTAGAGCTCCCCGAGAGAACAAATTTTTTCGTCCTTGTCATTTTCATTTACTTTTCGATTACGTTGACAAGGACAAAACATTTGTTCTATCGGGGAGCTCTACTCCCTTAGACAAGAATTCAGCACCAGGTAATCTTACATCCTGCCAACATGATTTCTTGCCCAAAAAATCTACATTTACCAACTTAACAACCTTTTGCCAATTTGTTCATGAAGCAATCAATTAATAATAAATCCCAGGTGGATGTCATCTACACTGACATGGAGAAGGCTTTCGATAGAGTCAGACATTGTGTGGTATTGGAATCTCTTAAGAGCCTAAATGTGTCCTCATACCTAGTTTATCTGATCCAGTCAGTCATATTTAAATGAGAGATTCAAATTTATCGAAGTTAAGGGTAGCAAATCAGTTTTTTTTTAAACTTCTTCAGGCGTTCCGCAAGGGTCTAATCTGGGACCATTTTTATTTTTGGCAGCCATTACCAGCATAGTTAACAACCTTGAAAATGTACAAGGACTATTGTTCGCAGATGATTTCAAGTGCTTCCTTCGATTCGACTCTGTCGAGGGTTGTGAGACCCTACAGAGCGACTTTTGTAGGGTTGCAAACTGGACGCGGATTCTGTGTTCTGTCGCTTTCTACATGTCGAATTCTAGTGTCAATTTCTACATTCAAAAGAAGGGAAAATCGTGAAGAAAACGGTACACGGAATACGAAATATCGAACGCGACATGTCGCTATAGAATTCGACAGTGCACGGAATCCCCCCCAGGGGTGTGACACTGAAAGTTTCAATTTAAATGTGAGTAAATGCACTTGTATGACATTTAGTCTAAAGCAAGAGATTATTAGGTATAACTATACTCTAAATAATATCAGATTAAACAGAGCGAGTCAGCAAAAAGATCTTGGTGTGATTTTTACCATACCAGATGTTTTAATCTGGAGGTTAGCTTGCATCTTTTTGATAGCCTTGTTTTGCCGATTCTAGAATAATTTGGTACCCTCAGTACAATGTTTGGGTATCACTCATCGAGGGTGTAACAATGAGTACCTTCCTAGGAATCTTAAACAGGATGTCGCTTAGTAGGAGAAGAATAAAGATATTTTTATGCACATTGTTTCGTATACTCAAGGAAAACATAGATTGTCCAGACATTCTGAGCCAATTACCATTTGCCATAAATAGAGTAAGCTCGCGAAGCTGTGATGTTTTCTATCTAGCCTATCCTCGCACAAATCTTTACAAATGCTCGCCTATTTACAGAATGTGCCATTACTTCCAATTTTTATGTTTCTGTAATCGACATTGATGCAACAAGTTTGAGTGAGTTTAAGAAATAAGTTAAAAATAAGCTGAGATCCATCGAATAGTTTTATAATTTGTTAGTTTCAAATTTATCTCCCCTCTAATTAAGTACTTTATAAGCTTCTGTTATTTTTGTGTATGTACCACTGCGATCGGGGAAGGGTGGTGCAACAAAAATTTCCATAATCCCCTGGTCTGTAATGTTGATACATGTTCAATGTTCATTAAATAAATAAATATGACCATTGGCTCCTATGAAGATGAGGTATATTTTTTTAAATTCCTCATATTCGAATTAGTCTAAAATGAAATCAATATTGAAATAATCTGATAACATAGACGTTTTTAGTAATTTTAACTGTTTACAGGGATTAAACCACCCTCCTAAGAGATGAAATTTGAGGTGCTGCGGGTCGAATTACTTAAAATAGTCTGAAAAACAACTCTGACAAGTTTCATGCTTTTAACCCAATTTGCTACATTTTACACCATTTTGATGGTCTACCGCATATAGAGTAAAAATCAAACGAGAAGAAGCCACACACATTGTCGTTTGTCTCACTTTAAATGGGAGGGACCCAGAGAAAAGGAAATCTGCCTTTTTGTCAGCGCTGACGTCAATGGCATCTTCTCGTTTGATTTTTACTCTACTATATTGTTTCCTTTGATAGGAACAAAATTCCTAGATTCCATTTATGACTTGTTTCAATAGTGTTCTTCACAAGCTATCACCAGATTTTCTTCGTATTAATTGACACATGATGTGTGGACAGACTGTTTCTATTAACAAAATGTTGCTTAGCCACAGAAAGAAAACCAATTTGTTGTTTTAGTGTGGACAAACCTTCGAATTAGCTTTTGCACAATTTGTACTGCATTCAAGCTGCTGAAGAAACTGTTGAAGTAAAACAAATTTGAAAATAACTTCTGATAAAAAACTGAACAATAATTTTCTATGCACAATCCTTAGAATTAGTGTTAGTGAAGTGTTAGTAGTAAGTATAAAGAAGAAAAAAAATAACAGTTGATACAAAAAAAAAAACCTTCAAGCACAAAAGACAAAAACATCACTCACAAAAAAAAACTCCATTTCTCACTCAACTCACCTTTCTTTTTCTTCCTCTTTTTCTTAATCATTTCTTTTTCTTCATCAGTTTTCACCTTTTTAGTTTTAGGTTTAATCAGCTTGGGGGGTTTAATCAGCTCCCCAGCCTCGTTGCGAATTTCTCCTGGACTTGTCACAATTTTGCCACACTGTTTTTTAGCTTTTGGTTCTTTCTTAATTTTAGCAACAAAGTCAATCTAAAGCAGAAAAATGAATGTATTAACTTAAACTTATACCAATCAAATCAAATACCTCTTCAGGGAGTCGAATCTTTTTTGGTCTTCCCCGTTTTTTTTTAAATTTTGAAAGTAGCTTCTTGGATTTTTTAACGTTGTAACCGACATCGCAAAAATCGGCATCTTTTGCTTCTATTTCACAAAAAGTGAATAAGTTAGAATTAAAATATAGGTATTTTATTTAAAAAAAAAAACTTACCTATTTCACCAGCTTTAAGCCAAATATCCTCCAAAGCTTCCAATTGTTCTTCATCTGGTGGCATTTCATCTAAAAACGCGTTGTCTTCTTCAATTATTTGTAGTTGCAACTCTGGTGGGAATTCTGAGAAACTACAGAAGAGTTCATTGGTTAAACTCAATAAAATTTAATAGGTATCTAAAACGTACCTGGAATATCCAGCCATCATTTTTCCACGTTTCTTTTTGAAAGGCCCGTCAACGTAACTTTGGGGTAAACTTGGGTTATTTTTATTGCAAAGTATATCTTGAGGTAATGGTAAAGGGGCAGCTACTTTCCTGTCAGGTTCTTCAGGATGTGGACCTACATCTTCACCTTTCAACCATTTATCATACCTGAAAAAAGATTGACTCAATTTCAAGTACACATTTTTTTTATTATCTTACTTTTCTGGCTGGAATCGTTTAACAAATGTGTCCATTGATATTTTCACCATGTCTTTGCTACAGGTACATTGTGTGGCACGTTTTCCATATTCCACCCATCTTTCAGCGGCAAAATTTGTTGATTCGGCACAGTTAAAACCATGATTGAATCCTAAAAAAAAATTTTGTCCATGAGCATTATATTCTGATTAGCAATTTTGTGTCAAACCAAATTTACCATTTAAAGCTTGTTTTGGTAAACTTGGGTTGATTTACCTATAGTAAAAAAAAGCAAATGAAACTGGTCTCAGTTACATTTGAAATTATTAGTCAGATATTTCACATAAAGCAAATACAATTTGGAAAAGGATATTCAAGAGTTTGAAATGTTTCCCTTAGTAGCTTTTTTTTGTTTTGATATGTGCTACAAGCATTGACTGAAAACTGAATTAATTGTAGGAAGAAAAGAAGAGTGCCAACTCTTGTGACATGAAGTATAGAAAAACCTAGCCTTACTAGCATCTTACCTGCATGATATCCATAAGGAAATGTAATCATGATCTCTCCCTGTTCTTGTGTAATCTGCGCAAAAATGCAATGTTAACTATCACTTATTAAAAACACAAAAAAGAAAAATGCATTACCTTATTGTAGGGTATTGAATATTGTCTTAAAATCTGTGGCGAAATAAGTGTCATTTTATGCCTTAAAAATGCCTGGCAAGTTTTATAGGATGACGGAAAAAATCCATTGGCAAGCCTCTCTAACCTTCTTCCATGTTCTGGAGGTATAGCATACCTGAAAAAATGAATCAATAGAATAATTATAAATAATAAAATATAAGTAAATTACAAATTTCAAAAACAGTTTGTGGGTAAACTATTAAAACCTCTTGAGCAAATTTAACCATGGAACTTTTCTAATAACAAACAGTTTTATTTATACTGTATTCCTTTTATACATCCAGTTACACCGAACGAGCTCCTCGAAGTCACTCCAAAACACACAATTCAGATTTTATCATTATTTTTTAATATTAACATTACCGTCATGAGGTAAAAGGGCTTCTTGAACCTCCCGCAAATTTGGTGCATCAGGGGAAAGGGGGATGCACTATGAGCGACCCGAGTGCTTACCGCACTTTTAAAAGGAACGCTCAAGCTTTTGACATTGAGCTGCTCCGGGTAACTCAACGGGTAAAAGGAATACAGTATTACATTGACTGTCCTCTTTGATGAGACAATATTTCAGATCAGATTTTTTTTGTAAAACTATGTACCTAAGTACACAAGCACCCATAAAAGTTATTATGTTCATACAAAAAAAGATAAATGACTTCCTACATGAATATCACCATCCTATTATCAAATAAATTCAACTTGCCATGTTTTTGGTGCTCCAAAATGCAAATAGTTGATTGAATAAAGATCCATATCCTCAGTGTGCCAAGCAAAAGTGGTTTTCCACATGCCAAAGTATAAATAAGCTGTATTAACCCCTTCAATTGAAATACCATAATCCTCATTCACATAGTCCAAAATCGTGCCTAGTCTGTTTATGTTCCATTCCTAAAAAAAAATAACAGCCATAATAAAGGAACTATGAGATATCAAAAAAACTTACATTGACCTCTTCATCAGTTAAACTCCCAGAGACATCTGCTCCATAGATTGGTGCGACATAAGTGATATTTTTCCAGTATTTCCTTTCCAGATCTTCATAGTCAAAGTGTTTAGGGGTGGCATAACGTTCTGAATTGGCCAGTTCGGCATATTGTTGAATACTCATGGATTTTTTCTACAATAGAAAATTACGATAAAGAGGTTTACAGGAGAATGGTATGATAGATATACCTGGATATTTATTTGTTGATAGAGTCCTTGTTTGCCTGTGACCACTTGGCAAATAGGAGATGGAATGGTGACATCTAAATCGTCTATGTTGTAGCCGCTTTTTCTTGGTACCCATTCTGGTGGTGGAATAACCTATAATTGAAAATGTTTGCATTAGTCCAGGGCAAATCTACAACCTAAAATGAAACTTTGACACCCTGTATCTCGAAAACTAAGTATTTGCGAACCTATGTTTCTATTAACATGGTCTTAATATTTTCCATTCATTTTAATTGCTTTATTGGAAAAAATATGAAAAAACTGTTGAGTTCACCTCTAGTTGACGTCATATTAACTAATTAATATAAAAACAGTTAATCAGTCTGTTTTTTTTTACATTTTGTTTGGTTTTATAACCTATCATGGCTACATGTACACAATGTGAAGTAAGTATTTCCAAAGAAAATGATGGAAGTTTAAGTGTTAAATGCAACATCTGCTCCCTTGATTACTGTAGAAGTTGTTTTCTCTCGAGTACATCTGAAGCTAGAGTGATACCATTGAAAAAACGTGTTCTTATAATCTGCTGCCCCAGTTGCCGCTCAGTTGTGAAACAGCAGAATAAATAGTGAGCGTAATCATCATTTGGAGGAAGAGATTCAGCTTCTCAAAACCACAATTGCAGATAAAAAAAGTAATTATTTCTGATGAAATGCAAATCATAAATTTCCTTGAAAATGGAGAACAAAACGACTCAGGGTCTAAAACAAAGAAAGATAAATTGTTGGTAAACACAAATAACACCAATGGGAATCCTTAAACTGATCAAATCACACTTTCACAGGTAAATAAAGCAGTTGACTCGGCTTTACAACCCAGTACAACTTCTGACATTTCATTAAACCAGAATAATCGAATTGATAGTCTGAACTGATTCCCAAGATAATATGCAATTTACTGGTGTACCCAAGAAAAAATGGCTCCAAGTTGGCCAAGTCAAGAATACTATAAATAAACACATATAAATCAGTCGCTGACTATATTTAAGCAAAAGTCAATATTAATAACAACGATGAGTTTGTAGTCACTCAACCTGCTGTTGTTGGAGTCGACACGAAATATTGTAGAAAACTGGAATCTGAGAACTTTTGGCCTGGTGAGCGGGGACTTCAACTTCAGGGTAAGCCGAGGAAATCATTTCAATAGACGTCATCAGAGATGGCACAATGGAAGAGGAAGAGACAATAATTTACAGTCAAACTTTTAGATGAATCAGAGGTACAGGAAAAGGTAATAGGTAGTAATGGGAGAGTTACATAATAATGTGGCCTTAAACCAATATGATATTATTTTATTTACTGAAACATCACTTAACTCAGATATTTTAGATAGTGAACTAGGATTAGATAACCACAACATCTATAGAAAAGACAGAAATAGTGAAATAACTGGAAAGCAGAGAAATGGAGGTGTCCTTCTAGCAGTGAAAAATGGTTTTAGATCTGAGCAGTTGAGTATCTCACAGGATGACTCCGAAGAAATTTGGGTATTAGTAACTGTTACCAAACACATAAGAAAGGTATTTTGTTGTGTATATATTCCGCCCTCATCAAGTAAAGACGTATATGAAAAGCATTGTGAATCAGTGGAGAGAGCAGCTCACCAATATAGCGAGCATAGTTTATGTATTGCTGGAAACTATAATCTTCCTAATTTAAAATGCTTTAATGATTCAATGGGAGTCTTGATTGATGGACATTGTCCAGCCGCAGAAAGTTTGACTAAAACTTTTCCTTATTTGAACCTTTTTCAACTGAACAACATACCAAATTACAGAGGTGTTTTCTTAGATTTAGTTTTTTGTGATAAAGAGAGTGATAAGGTCTTTTGTGCTAGTGAAAATTTAATAAAATGTGATAGGTATCATCCGCCCTGGTGATTGACATTGAATGTAATGGTAGTTTTAATGGCATAGAATATGAAAATGAGATTCACAATTTCAAACAATGTAATTTTGGTAATATTGGTCACATATTACTTAATATTAACTGGGATTCAATTTTTGATAACTGAGGTATCAGGGTTGCAGATTTTTTTGATTTAAATCAGATTTTTTCGATTTAAATAAAAAACGCTTTATTTAGATCTATTTGAGATTCTATTTTAGATTTTATTTATCATACAACAACACCCTAAACTAAACACAAAATTATGTTGTCTTTCTTCCTGCTAGACATCCTTCCTTTTTATTAATTAACGACAGACGATGATTAGAGGGATTCCCAGGAAGATCCAATCAAATAGCATTTTCGTATAATTAAACTGGTGCAGCAACCGAGTGTATGTCCATCCTTTTTAGGGACAAAAGAAAGATAAAGGTATGATGCGGCCTGTGCTAAGAATGCCACTGGCTGTTAACAGCTGATTACCACATGTTCGCTGCTCACCCAAGGTCCGGCGGTGTTACGTAGCTGGATTTATAGTGTCAGTATCAGTAACAGTAGCAGTAACAGTAAAATATTAAAACACGCCCGACCGTAAAGCCATTTAAAATTCACTTAACAACAAACTTATCAGTAAAACTTAAAAAATGGTTATTTTCATATCTGTTCTTAAGTTTTAAGTTACTGTTACTGATACTGACTATAAATCCAGCTTAGTGTTAGTTGTGTAGATATAGATAAATTTAATTTATCCCATTTGTCAGTAGCGTAGATAAATTCAATTAGTTGCATTTTGATTTAATAAGGATTTTTTAGCAACTAACCGTTTGTAACCGTGTTATAAACGGAAGCTGAAATCAGGCCTTTTCAGAATCGCTGGTTTTATTAACCGGATCACCAGCTGATGTACTATGTCTTTTTTCAATCATGTTCATTAAAGAAAGACAAAAAACAAACAGCTGGTGATCCGAAAAGGCCTAATTTCAGTTACTCGCTAAAAAATCCTTAATGTTTACTGATATTTTTTATAAATCACCAAATTACAAAAACGCGATTTAAATCATGCGATTAAAATATAATAATAATTTGATTAAAATCGCGATTTTAATCACTGATTTAAATCAGGTGATTTAAATCAATGCAACCCTGTGAGGTATAGAAAGTAATGTTGAAATGTTATGTGAGATTCTGTTTGGTATAATTGACCATCTTGTTCCTAAAATAAAAATTAGTAAGTAATCATTATAAATTTCCACCATGGTTTGACACTGAATTGGAAACAAGTATTTTCGAAGAAATTTAAAATTTAATAGTCATTTTTGCGAGCATTTTTGTCACATGAAAAATAAATCCGTCAAGGCTCTGGGTTTCTTGATTAGAAATACAAAGGAATTAGGTATTTCCACAATAATCAGGTTGTATAATGCATTGGTGAGGCCACATTTAGAATATGCGTCACAAATTTGGATGCCATTGGAGGCCACACATATGAATTGTATTGAAAAGGTTCAAAAAAGGTTCTTGCGTTCTTGCGTTACCTTTATGTTTTAAAAAACAACACATATCCCTTAAGAGTTTCGTATAAATCTATGTTGGATACGCGCACCTATACGCGCGCGCATCGCGAAGCAATTTATGTTTACGAAATTTAGTCAGGAAATTAGTGATATTTTTTAGTATTTTCAAATCGAATAGATTAAAAACATAATTAAAAATAAATTCTGTACAAAAAATAAAGTGAAAACAGTGATTAAATCATAATTTAAATCAGGGATTTCAGAAATAAATAAAGATTTAAAATATAACCTCCAAAAATGGCGATCAGCTGTTGCAAGTACAAAACAAACTGTGTGATGAAGGAATCAAAAACCGATGTATTTGGATATCCCTGTGATTGTTGCAGAAGAGTTTATTGTAAAAACTGTGCTAATATTAGTGCTACAGAAATAAGGGCACTAATAATGTCCTCAAGAGTAGTACTCTTCTTCTGCGAAGACTGCAAAAATTCCATTAAGCAGGTGCCAACACTGAAGGATGATATACAGGAAATCAAGAAGGACATTGGGGAGTTGAAGAATGCCATAAAACCTGGAGGCATTACCTATGCAGATGTGGTTAAAACCTTTGAAAAAGAAAAACATTCACTAAAAGAAGAGTTCAAAGAACTGGAAAATAGGTTGAAGGAAAACGCTAGAAAGCAAATACCAGATTTGCCCTCATTAGATGCTATCAAGGCGGACATTAGAAATCTGGAAAGCAAAGTCATTACCAAGGAAACTGCGAAAAATTTAAATTTTGAACAAGGACTGTACGAGCTGCAGGAAAGAGAGGCAAGGGCACAAAACGTCCTCGTCTTTGGTCTACCGGAAATTCAAGAATTCACTAATAGAGAAGATAGAATGGAAAAAGATGAAAGCGGTGTATATAATGTTCTAAAAGAGATAAATCCAAGCATCAACTACCTGAAATAAATAGAGTCTATATCAAGCGAGACCAAACAGAAGCACAGAGAAAATATATGAAAGAATTAATTCAGGAATTAGAAGAAAGGACAAACAAAGGAGAACAATACCTGAAAATAAAGTATGTTCATGGAATGCCCAAGATCGTCACCTTGAGGACTCAATCATTGTCAAAAAACTAAGTACCATAGCTGCTGAATCTGTGGTCGAAGTCACCTACTGGTATTCAAACCTGCGTTCTTTTAAAAATAAGATTGACGAGTGGAGAACAAGTATTCAGAAAACCGACTCTACTTTCATTTGTATCACAGAAACTTGGCTTAATGCAGAAATATCAGACAGCCTTATAGCTCTGCCAGGATATCGGACCATTCATAAAGATAGAAAGGATAAAGAAGGTGGAGGTTTACTTATATACATAAAGGAAATAGAAAATAATATTCGAATCCGTTCATCAAATGAGAACAAATATGATACTTGTGCTCTTGTAGAATCATTATCGGTTAATTTATTTATTTCCAAGAGTACAATTTATTTAGTAGCATGTATGATAAGTGTAATGCTCCTAGAACAGTTCACCTTCCCAAAGACAAGACGTCGCGCACGATATCTACACAATACAATATCAAACTATAATATAACCAAATAATACTCGGAAACAGGAATGTTCCCTATTACTAACTAACAAAATAATATATAATATAATAAGTATAAATAAAAAACTAAAATAATATAAAGGTATTAATAATTATATGAATGAATACGTGTTGTAAATGATTACTAAATTATTAATTTCTTCGCGAGAGAGATCAAAAATAATTGATTTTATTGATTTTTTAAATTGTTCCAATGAGATCTGATTTTCTATTACCAATTTTTTTAAATCGAGTGGCCAATGGTTAAATACTTTTGGAATCAAATATATATGGTATCTCTGCCCAATATTTTTGAACGATCTTTTTTCTTCGATATTATAATTAGCTGCATATCTTGTATTTTGCCTGTGTGTAAAAACATTTAGGTCAGATTTATTTTTATAGCAGTATACACAAATCTGCAAATAATACATTTGTCTTATATCTAAAACGTTTGATTCTTTATATAAAAGTCTGATGGGTATTGATGATTTTTAAAGTGCATTATTTTTAAGATACCCTTATGGACAATGTTTAGTTTATTCAAGTGTGCATCATAAACTCCTCCCCAAGCTAAGATTCCATATAGTTTTCGACTTTCAATAAGTGCATGGTATAGAATTTTTAATTGGTTGATGTCTAATGTATTTCTAAGATACTTAAATCTGAACAGCATCACTCTAATTGTGTTTGTGACTTTTTTTGTATGGTGATTCCATTTTAAATGAGGATCAAAGTGAACCCCTAAGTATTTAATGGTGTTGGTAAATTTGATTTTGATTTCATTAATACCAAGTGTGTCGAAATTTGGCATGTTTCTGCTGCTACATGTAAATGGCATAAAGTAAGTTTTTTTGTAATTTACAGTTAAAAGTTTGTGATCGAAAATATGAAAAATTATTTTTAGGTTTTTTTTGCTAAAATTTTTAGTTCCTGCCAGGTTTCAGCAGTAAAAAATATAACAGTATCGTCACAAAAGCTTAAAATCTCCCCGTCTAATGGTGGCTCAAGAATACTGTTGATGTAAAGCAGTGGTTCCCAAACTTTTTTCTTCCGCGCCCCCTTTCTGAAATCAAAAAGTGGTCGCCCCCCCCTTCCTTTCCCCATTATACAAAAACATTTTTTTTTACTTACTGTAACTCGTCTGAACAGAGACGCTTTCGGGTGCTCTTAGAACTTGTTATACTCCATGCGTTTTGCACTCGAACGCTTGAAACCGAACAGGTCAAACTGTAGCCGGAGTACTTCGGAGTAACTCGGGAGCGCTCAACGGATGGCACCCGAAAGCAGTTCTGAACTTTGGAAGGGGGGAGGAATGGGCATGACAGTTGGCAGCGAGCGTGCGCTGTAGCAATTATCGCATGGCAAAGTTTGGCTTAGGTATGCGCTGTTGCCGGATTGTAGACATCTTTTTTTAAATTTTAACTGATTTTTTTATTTTAAATCTTAAAATTTGTATTAATTTTTTAGAAGACTCACGCCCCCCTTAATGTTGCTTCACGCACCCCAGGGGGGCGCGCCCCCCAGTTTGGGAACCGCTGATGTAAAGGATAAACAAAACGGGGCCAACTACCGTACCCTGTGGGACACCACAAAGAACACTCTCCTCCCCACTGACATAATTTTTTATGTTTGTATTTTGTTTTCTATCCATAAGGTAGGAATGAAAGAGTCTCCAGGACGACCCCCGGAATCCCAGATCCCGCAAAGACTCCAACAACTGCGAATGGCTCACAGTGTCGAAAGCCTTTGCCAGATCTAGAAAAACACAAAGTGAGGGTTTACCCCTCTCAAGCGTGTTGTAAATTTTGGCAGTTAATGTTGTGATAGCATCTTGCGTACTTTTCCCCTTTTGAAAACCGAACTGTTTGTTGGAGATAATTGAATATTTTTTTAAGTATTTTTGTATTCTTTCATTAAGGACCTTCTCGAAAATTTTTGCAAAATGTGAAAGAAGGGAACTTGGCCTGTAGTTTGACATAGCGTTTTTGTCCCCCGATTTGTAGACAGGTTTTATAGTCGCGATTTTAAATTTCTTAGGGACTATTCCTGTTTTAAAGGACTGGTTTATAATATGCTCCAAAGGGCCGATAACATGCTCGCAAATATTTTTTATTGTTTCAGTTTTTATTTTATCGATTCCTGGGGCTTTATTGTTTTTTAGATTTTTTATTATTTGTGCAATTTCATTTTTATTTGTGGGTTCCAGATGAAAGTTTTGTATTAGAATTTTTCTGTTTTTTAATGGGTTTTCCTTTGGTTGTTTTATTTTTTTGGCTAAAATATTTCCAACATTTGCAAAATAATGATTAAACGAGTGGGCCACCTTTATCGGATCTGTTAAAAGTTTATTATTGTCATCATATATTACGAACATGGAGGTGCAGCTGTCTTTGTGAATTCTAGTCTTGAATATAAACCAAGGAAAAAAATTAGTGACTTCTCAGTAAAAGGTGAAATGGAATGTGCAGCAGTAGAATGCTCCATCAACAAAGAAGTATTTATAGCAATAGCAACGTACAGGCCATGTAAAGGTAACAAAGAAACATTTTTAGAACTGTTAGAAAAACTTTTAAATAGTATACAGGGTGAGAATAAAACAATTGTCTTGGGTGGTGACTTCAACATTGAACTTAAGACTGACAATAAATATAAAACAGAGTTTTTATCACTTCTTGATTCTTTCTCATTACATAAACATATAGAAGAGTACACAAGGATAACAAATAATACAAAAAGCAGCATAGATAATATATTTAGTAATATTAAGTACCATGTAAATAGTTTTATAATTTCAAATCATATTTCTGATCATTTTGCACAAAAAATTTCTTTTAACATACCAAACAACAAAACTATTCCAAGTAAATTAGTGAGAACATATTCAGAACAGTCAAAACTAGAGTTTGTAAATAAGCTAGGACAGGAAAACTGGGAATCAGTTTATAAAATAGAGGCTCACAATGTAGATAGTCAGTGGGATAATTTTTCTTCAATTTTTTTAAAACTTTTCAATGAGCACTTTCCAAAAAAAACTGTAAGACATAAATGGAAAAATAAGATGTTTTATTGCAACCCTGAACTGGCAGCATGTAAGCAAAATTTAGATTTATTGTTAGGATTAAGCAATTCTGATAGTAGTTTTAAAGAATTGTACAAAGCTGAAAAAAAAAGTTATAATAAAATCTTAGTTGAATCGAGAAAAAACCATTAAGTATAATAATAAAATAAGATCATCAGATAATAAAAATAAAGCAATGTGGACAGTATGCAACGACATTCAGGGCAACTCTCCCAGAAATGCAAACTGCCAAATCCTGGGGACACCTGAATCAATAGCCAATAATTACAATAACTTTCTAATCGAATTAATTCCAAATCTAATAAAGAACAGTAAAAATTTCAATTGTGACAACATAAAAAACAATGCTTCTTTATATATAAGACCTTTTATCCCAGAAGAAATAATAGAAATATCTCAAAAACTTAAAAATAAACTAAGTAGTGGCATTGATGAAATTCCCGTGAATATTGTTAAACTAAGCATTCCAAGTATAAAGATAGTTATTTGTTATGTTATAAATAATTCATTCAAATTTGGCATTTTTCCTAACCAGCTAAAGGTAACCCTCATAAAACCGATTTTTAAGTCAGGAGATCCAGAAAAATTAGAAAATTACAGACCCATAAGTTTGCTAAATAGCTTTTCAAAAATCTTTGAAATGGCAATGTCCCTTAGACTGTTAAGTTTTTTTAATGAATGTAATCTGGTTAGTTCATCACAACATGCATATCTAAAGGGTAAATCGACAAATACAGCAATTTTTCAATTTACATATAATATACTCAAATTTCTTGAAGAAAATAAATTAGCTGCTGGGCTATTCATCGACTTATCAAAGGCTTTTGACTGCCTAAACAGAAACTATTTAAAAGAAAAGCTAAAAAATTATGGTATAAAGGGAAGAGCTCTGAGTTGGCTGACCTCATACTTATCAGATCGCTGGCAATGTGTGGAAATTCATAGGAACAATAACTCATCTAGATCAGAATGGCTGCAAAATCAGGTGGGGGTACCCCAGGGGAGCATACTAGGGCCGATACTATTCCTGGTCATGATAAACGATCTGAGTTCGGTGTGCAGCAGATTGAAACAGTCTGCAATAACAAATTATGCGGATGACACCAATCTGCTGGTCGCCAGAGTGGATCGGCATGACTTGGAAGAAAAAAGCAATGAGCTATATTCTCGAGCAGAGGATTGGTTTGAGAAAAATGAACTAGTTATAAACGAGAGCAAGACAAGCATTGTGATTTTTCGCACTAATAAACTAAAAGAGAAACCATCAGCAATAAGTATCCATAATCAGGAAATTGACATATCAGAGCACACTAAATTTTTAGGTGTTATAATTGATGAATTTCTAAAATGGTCAACACACATTGAAAGTTTAGTGAAAAAATTGAACGGTGTTTGTTTTGCACTCAGAGTACTAAACAAATATGTAGAAGACAAAGTTAAAAAAATCCTTTACTATGCAAATTTTGAGTCTCGGATGAGGTACGGTATCATTTTCTGGGGAGTCAGTTCTTCAACACAATCAGTTTTTGTAGTCCAAAAGCGAACTATCAGGTTATTGCTTAACATGAGCTTCAGAGACTCCAGTAGAGGCAAATTCAGGGAGTTGGGTATTTTAACAGTTTATGGTCTATACATACACGAGTGCCTCTTATATTTGCATAAAAACAAAAATGAATTTTTAATACATAACACTTACACCACATACAATACAAGGACCACAGATATTTATTATCCTATTCATAGATTAACTTAAAGTGAAAAAAATCCATCTTATAACTGTATTAAAATATTTAATAAATTACCAAACAACTTTAAAATAATAGAAAACTACAAGGAATTTAAAAATAAAACCAAGAAATTGTTAATAGACATAGAACCATATTGTGTGAAAGATTACTTGGATATGTAATTTAAGTATATTGTTTTGTGACGCCATTTCATTTCATGTTATTTTGTAATGCTCTAATATGTATTGTAAAAACTTAATTAGAAATAAAGCTACTATTCTATTCTATTCTATTCTATTCATATATTTGATTTATTTCAGAATTTTTCAACTCTTGAGTAAATATTCTTCACTGTTTTCCATAAGGTTTTCGAACATCCTTGGTCTTTTATAATTTTTGATTTAAAATAATTGATTTTCGCTTGTTTTAATAAAATGTTAAGTTGCGTGCGGTATCGCTGGAACGTTCTTTTGGTATTATCATTGGGATGCCGCTGGTAAATTTTATACAAGTAATTTTTTTTATTTACAGAAATAACTAAAGCTTGAGTAATCCATGGTTTTCGCCTAATTTTTGTTTGTGAAATTATTATTGAAGTAGTGTTTTCTTTATTTTTTTTGTTACTAAGTTCAAGAAATATTCTGTCATAGCATCCACTTGTTGAATTTTGTAAAAGTCATTCCAGTTTATTTTTGCCATTTCTAGTTTCAATTTTTTTTCATTTATTGTTTCGTAGGACAATTTAGGATTAACAGATAAGTTGCTTTTTAGCGGTACCGCAACGGTGGTTGAGTAGTGATCAGTTATGGTACTTTTTATAATTACAGGAAAAAGGCTTTCTAATAACAATTGGTTTTGGCATTTGGCGTGTATGTGATCAATGCATGTTTTAGAAGCCGGCCTAGTTACCTTGTTTATTAAGGACTTAAAATTTTGTGTATAGAGTACATTTAATAGATCAACACTTGTCTCTTCATCCACGAAGAGGTCGATGTTCAAGTCACCGACAATAAAATGCACATCGCACACTATTTGTTTAGTATTTTCCAAGTAGTTAGAGAGGGAGAGTACAAAGTTATTTGAGTTTTGAGCAGGAGGTTTGTATACAGCAGTTATCAATATTTTTCTATTGTCAGATGTGGTAATGTGCACTTCAAGGGCTTTGCATCGATCTAGGAATATGATTTTAGAAAAATAGCTCAGGGAGTTTCTAATGTAAAAAGCAACACCATCATTTTTGTTAATATCTCCCTCACTATAGACAAACTCATAATTTTCAAGATATAATTGGGATTTGCCTAGTATTTTGAATGTTTCTGTAAGAATAATGCACTCTACCTGACTTTCTATTTGAGACAGATTTACCAAAAGCTCTTCAAAATTTTTATTAAGGCTTCTTATATTTTTATGGATTATTTTAAAGTAATCTTGAGATTTATTATCTTTTAACGAACGTTCATATTCGTGGAAATTTTCAACCTCATTGGTCTCTAAAAAATCATACATAAAATTTCTAATAAACTGATTCATTTTACTAGGATATCAGAATGTGATAAGAAATGTTTAAAATGTACGTATAAATCTTAATTAAACTTACAAGCTGTAAAATGTTTTTTTAAAAACCGTTGTTTTTCACTTTTGACTACTTGACGATCCTGGAGCGGGATTCTGTGTCATGTAGAATTCTATCAGTCGACAAGATTCTACATGGTTGGCACTCTGTGCATCAAGAATATCGACAAAACGCGATTTATTTTATAATTTCATTTCTACATCTCGAGACGTGTCGAATACTACTGACGCATGTGCATTTTCTAGAGAAAAATTTTGCTTTATTTTTTATATAATAAACTATTGCTTTTGCAGGTAATTGTTTTTTAAATTAGTCAAATTGATTTGGTCAAATATTCTAGCATCGGTCAAATTGACCGTCAATTGACAACTTTTGACTGGTCAATTGACCGAGGTGCCATCCCTAGGTGGTACAAAAATACTACTAGGCTGCATATATAGAACAGATTATGTAAGATCAGATAGCAATACAGAACTGGTCAACACAATTAAAGCTGCTTATTCCCAACAAAATAAAACAATTATTTTTGGTGACTTCAACTATCGAGAAATTGGAATACTCTCCAAACAGTCAAGCATGATATATCAGCTGAGGAGTTATTAGATGGTTTCAAAGAAACTAATGCTTACCAATCAGTGAACTTTCACACTAGAATAAGAGGAGACCAAAAATCGCTATTAGACCTGATATTGGTAAGTAAAAAGAACTTAATATTTAATATTAAAACTAAAATATTAATAACTCTCCGATTGGACGCAGTTATCATGTAATTATCACTGGCATATCCCAAATAAAGGCAAAAGGGAAGGAGACTTTTAAAAGACAAACGAGAAACTTCTGGAAGGCAGACTACGACATGATCAACAACCACTTGCATAATCAAGACTTTGACAACACAAACACCAACTTGACCAAATATGAACACTGTGAAAAAATCATCAAAACAACCATTGATAAATTCATACCACTAAAATCCACAAGGAAAAACCCCCAGAAGCCATGGATAAATGAAGCCATATTCAAGGAAATAGACAAAAAACTTAGATTCTGGGATAGGTATAGACAAAACACTACAGATGAGAACTATCAGTTGTACAGATTACAGAGCAACAAATTAAAAAATACAATAGCTGAAGCAAAAATATTTTATGAACATAGAATAAGACAATCAAAATCGAACAAACAATTCTGCAAGTACGTGTCTAAAAGTCTAAACTCAAAAGTGTCAACAATCACATTAAAGGATGACAACACTAACAACATTATTACCAGCAATGAGGATACATCGGAAACGTTTGCCAAACAAATTATGAACATGTTTACACAAGAGAATGACCAGATTCCAGTTTTGCCTAATAGCACTAGAAACGTTAGTTCGCTGAACACCATTGACTTCACACCATTAAAGGTGGAAAACGCTATTCTAAGCCTAAAAACTGAATCAAATCCTGGTTTGGATGAAATTCCGTCCATTTTTCTAAATAAATGTGTAAAAAGTGAACTGGACGAATTCTCAAAGTTAAATGATGTTATACCTGATTCGCAAGATGGCTTCCAGAAGAAAAATCAACAACAACCAACATGCTAAGATGTTTAAACGACTGGACTACAAACTCTGATAAGAACATACAAACAGATATTATCTACCTGGACTATGAGAAAGCCTTTGACAAGGTGCCTTTCAAAAGGCTTCTCTACAAGATGAGCCATTTTGGAGTAAGAGGCGGTCTACACACCTGGATAGGAGAATTTATACAAGGCCGAGTGTTTAAAGTGAGAGTCAACGGAGTCTGCTCTTCTTTCCACAACGTAATTAGTGGGGTCCCTCAGGGATCTGTGCTGGGACCTCTCCTGTTCCTGCTGTATGTTAGTGACCTGGCTGAGAACATAAAGACAAACATCACATTTTTTGCAGACGACACCAAGCTGTACTGTGATGCACTGACGCAATATTCGGACATGAAAGACGATCTGGCTGAAATACAAACATGGTCTGAAAGATGGCAGATGAAACTCAATGCTGACAAATGTGTGGTGCTGTCTGTGGGTGCTGAAAATCCAGGAAATGAATATATCCTAAATGACTGTTTGCTGAAGCACGTCAACTCGCAAAAGGACTTGGGCATTATAGTATCCAGTAACCTGAAATGGGAAAAAAACATCACCTCAATTGTGAAAAAAACCAACTCTTTCACATACCTTGTAAGAATAGCTTTTGGCAATACTAGTCCCCAGATGATATTACAGCTATACAAAACGTACATAAGGCCCAAGATTGAATATGCCCACTCAGTGTGGAGCCCTTATTACATAAAGGATAGAAATTTGTTGGAGGGAGCGCAACGAAGATTCAGCATGATTCCACAGCAGTTTCGCCACACCCCATACGAGGATAGAATGAGGCAGCTCGGGCTAACATCTTTAGAAGAGAGAAGAACAAGAGGGGATCTGATTGAGACTTTCAAAATTTTGAACAATTACTATGACAGCAACATGCAGGAAATTTTCTCACTAAACTTAAACCCGCATCTCCGAGGACACTCTAAAAAACTGAACAAAGAGAGAGCCAACAAACTGCCGAGAAAAAACTTTCTAAGCAACAGGTCGGTTAAGCCAGTTTTCTGCATTAAGTAATCCTTTATCATATCTTCCTAATTCCTATTCAATATAAGTTAGTATTAGTTCATTGAATTCGATTATTTTTTTTTGGTTCTGATTATTTGCGAATTTTTTATAAGTTTTATGTACAAAAAGTGTAGGAAAAAGTATGGGTGATAATAGTGGCGGTAGAGAGAATAATTTGCAACAAAAAGATGCACTTAGTTTAACAAAGGGAGCAATAACAAGAAGTTTTTCAGTGGATTCCGCATTCTTATCAAGATCCGAAGTAAACAAAATTATTGGTTTTGAAGGTAATAAACATCATACTCATGTGATAAAAAATTCCGATAAAATTATTTCCGAGGCCAGTGACGACGACATAACTAAGAAAAATATTTCATTAGAAAATACCAATAATGATTATGCGGAAGTTTTTCATCCAAAAATGGTAATGGAAAGAACACCTCCGAAAAATACCATTACTGATGACTTCAGTAGATTAAAAAGACAAAGATCCGAAACAAGCCCATCCGCATTTCAAGATCGCAAAAAAATACCTAAACATACAGACAACTTTCAAAATGAAACCCAGTTGAAAGACAACGAAAATCCCAAAGACATTCAACAAGTAAATTCACCTGAAAATAGTACAAATGATATGATTGAAACTATTTTAAAGGCCCTTGGAACTATAAACAATTTTTCAGAACAAGATAAATTTGAAAAGAAAGATCTGGTGGAAATGAGAAAAGCTAGTTTTAAACTACATGGGGCTGTTACCAAACTTATCTACAAAGTAGGAACACTAGAAATAAAGGAATCTATCCTCTCCGAGGCAAATTATCATCGTAAAGAGGAATGTCCAAAACAAAATACCACAAATATAACTAATTTGCCGGAAAATAATACAGAAAAAACGGAAAAAGAACTTCCAAAAACGTACAGCACCATTGCAAAAATAATAAATAAAGAACGAGAAGAAATCCCAAAGGAGGGTTGGAAAACACCAGAAAAATCTAGAAAACATGAAATATTGATAAAATCGAAGGATCCAGCTGAAGTTGTGAACATTGTGAAAGAAGTGAAAAAGAAAATAAATGAAATGGGTCTAAACGAAACTTTCAAAAATGTTCGGCATTTACAGAGTGGCGCAGTTATATTGGAATGTCATAATGAAGATCAGCAGAAAAGACTTCAAGAAATCATTAAAAAGCAGGAAAATTTACAAACAAAAGACCTTCAGAATACAGATCCAATGATTATGATAATGGGAATAGAAAAAGGCTACGAACCAGAAATCTTTATCCGGGAGTTTATAAATGATAACTCTCAAATAACAGCTATATTTGGAGAAAATGTGGAGAAACATATTAAATTTATCACCAAAAAAACATGCAGAAACGAAAGAAAAGAAAATTGGATATTGCAAACCCCACCAAGACTCTTTAAATGGTTAATCAGAAACAATTCTCTCTGTTTTGATCTTACCAAAGCCTACATTCAAGAGTATGTAAATTTGGCTATGTGTTTTAAATGCTGCAATTTTGGACATGTGGCAAAGTATTGCAAAGGAGACCCATGTTGCCACAAATGTGGGGATAAGCATGAGTCAAATAATTGTTCAAACAACCTTTTGGACTGTCCAAATTGTAAGCGTCTAAATTTGCAGGATAGAAGACACTCAGCTCGAGACCAAAAATGCCCAGCTTTTCTACAAAAAATACAAAAACAACGAGAATACATAGATTTTAATAGGGACAGTGAAAACAAACCAGGCAATTTTTTACCAAAAACTTAGGTACAACAAAAACCAGCAGCATAACTTTGACATTGAATCCCAAAAAAGTTAACGATAAGAACTTCAGCATCATACACCAGAACGTCAGATCAATAAGCAACAGTCTAGACTCAATTAATATGCTACTCGAAGAAAATAAATGTTGTAAATGTTTTTGTATCACAGAACACTGGAGAAAAACTGAAGAATTAAAACTAATGTGCATCAACAACTTTAAACTTGCATCTAGTTTTTGTAGAAAAAAAGGTTATGGGGGTGCAGCCATTTATGTAGACAAACAGCAAAAATTCTCAAACAGACGAAAGATTGTGGAGCTTTCAGTAGAAGGGATTTTCGAATGTGCATGTGTCGAATGTTATTTGATGAGAGGAAATATTTTCATAGTTTCAGTGTACAGACCACCTAAGGGGGACATAAAAATATTTTTCCAAAGGTTGGAACTATTGCTTGGACTTATTATCCCAGAAGAAAAAGGGGTGTTTCTTACAGGTGACTTTAATATAGAAATGTTAAAAAATAATAATGATAGAATACAATTTTTGTCTGTATTAACCTCTTTTAATATGTATCCAACAATTTTGGAAAACACGAGAATAACACCAAATGGTGAATCTTGTGTCGATAATATTATAACAAATGTTCCCAATAAGTTAATTTCAAGTTTTCTTTTGCATACCATTATTTCCGATCATACAGCACAAAAAATTACAGTTAATTTAATTACAGTGAATAAAAAACCATGTTATTTTAAAAGATTCTTTAATGAAATAAGTAGCAATGAATTCTTTGAAACTTTAAGGAAGCAAGACTGGCAGGATGTTTTTAAGGTAGATCCATGTGATGTCAATAAACAATGGAATGCTTTTATGAATACTTTTAAAATGATCTTTAATACAACTTTTCCAAGAAAATTATTTAATCCAAATCAGAACCGTAAAAAAACTCTATACTTAAAAAATAATGAAATTAATCTTGTAAAGCATAGATTGGACAATCTTTTAATCTTAAAAACACAAAATGATACATATCGACAAATGTATTCACAAGTAAAAAAAGAATACGATCAATTATTAGTCAAAGCTAGATCAGAAAACTATGCAACAAGAATAAAAAAATCAGATAATAAAAATAAATGTATGTGGACAATCTATAGGGAAATGACAAAAAACACGAAGTGCGAAAATGACTGCCTGATTGCTGGAGATCCAGATGAAATATCGGATAGGTATAATGCATATTTAACTAACTTAATTCCAGTACTAGTAGATGGTATGGAGAAAAATCGAGTAAACTGTCAAGAAAATCCATTAACTTTAATTTTGCGACCTGTTACAAAAACAGAACTCTTAGAACTAATCGGAAAAATGAAAAACAAGCATAGCTCTGGAGAGGATGAAATTCCATCAAGTCTTGTTCGTCGGGTCATTCCAGCAATCACTGAGGTCTTGTGCTACATGTTAAATAGTTCACTCAGAGAGGGCGTGTTCCC
Source organism: Ceutorhynchus assimilis (assembly GCA_917834065.1). Classification (NCBI taxonomy): domain Eukaryota; kingdom Metazoa; phylum Arthropoda; class Insecta; order Coleoptera; family Curculionidae; genus Ceutorhynchus; species Ceutorhynchus assimilis. The sequence goes on from OU892282.1 coordinate 15,157,897, forward strand.
TGAAAGTTTAAAATTGTCGGTAATTAAGCCTTTGTATAAAAATAAGGGGGATGCTAATTCATTTGATAACTATAGACCCATAAGTCTGCTTCCCGGATTCTCGAAGGTTTTTGAAATTGTCATGTGTGTGAGATTGATCGAGTTTATGACAGAATGTAATATTTTTTGTAACAATCAGCATGGATACCTGGCCAATAGATCGACGCATACCGCTATTTCTCATTTCACACAGGTACTATTGAGACACTTGGAGGCAGGTGATATGGGGCTTGGCATATTTTTGGACCTTTCAAAGGCATTCGATTGCCTAGACAGAAGCATGCTTCTGCAAAAACTCTTTTTGTATGGAGTAAGGGGACGCGCTTTCGAGTGGTTTCGATCATATCTGAGTCAAAGGTCTCAAAGGGTTGTTATCCAGAAGGATGGCATACAGCACAAATCAGATATATCGCAAAATACAGTAGGGGTACCTCAAGGCAGTATATTAGGTCCAGTTCTTTTCATTATTTTTGTAAATGATCTAAATTTTCAAATACAGAACCCAAATCTCAGTATTACACAATTTGCAGATGACACAAATTTGTTAGTGAAAGTATCTAACCTTCCTGAGCTTACTGAGAATGCAGAAAATGCTTTTCAATCAGCGGAAAATTGGTTTGAAGAAAATAGATTACATCTAAATAAGGAAAAAACCAATATAATTCTGTTCAGAACCAAACTGAGTAAAATGAAAAAACCTGAGTCTATAATAATCAATGAATGTAATTTTGAAATAAGCAAGAGCACGAAATTTTTGGGTATGCATATTGATGAGTTTTTGGACTGGTCTGAGCATATTGATAATCTGAACAGGAAATTAAATACAATATGTTACTGCATGAGATTTGTTTCAAAATATTTGGATAATACATCTAAAAGAATACTGTATTTTGCGAACTTCGAAAGTACTGCTAGATATGGAATAATTTTTTGGGCCTCTAGCTCTAGGGCTCAAGACATTTTTGTTGTTCAGAAACGTACTTTAAGAATAATTTATAAGATGTCCTTTTTACAAACATGTCGGGGTGTATTTAGATCTAAGAGGATTCTAACCATATATGGTTTGTATATATTTGAAATTATCATGTTTGTTTTTAGAAACAGACGAACCGTTTTTTCTGTCAATATTAACCATGGATACAACACTCGTACAAACGACATACCTTTTCCAATCCATCGTTTGACCCTATCTGAGAAAAGTCCCTACTATATGGGTGTCAGACTTCACAATAAATTAAGTAATGACATAAAAAATACAACAAATGAAAAACATTTTAAGCAAAAATTAAAGCAGTTTCTAATTAATCTGGAGCCCTATAATATTGAAGAGTATATGAATAGCTAGGAATGAGTAGTGTAATCCTATGATATTGATTGTAGAATTTTTTTCTTTTTGACGTCATTCAATTTATGTTTATTTTTACAGTACTTATTGTATGAATTTGTGTAATTTGAAATGGAAATAAATAAATAAATAAATAAATATCAGCTGACGTAGAATTTTTTTTTTTTTTTTTTTTTACGGATATGCGCACTCGCAAGGAAATGTCCTATCACGCTCGAGAAGCGGCAAGTGCGCGGAAATGTCGGTGTATGTTGGTCTTGAAACGGTTCAGGTTGTAACCTGCAGGGAAAACCGTCGCAGGGAGTTTATTCCACTGCGATGCTGTTCTCCAGAGATATGAATTCTGATATAATGAGGTTCTTGGTGCCTCTAGTTTGACAGTAAATTCATGGTTACCGTCTGTTTGACGGGTTCGCCTGGTAGGTGCTACTCTCGGTGGAATCATACGTGCCAACTCTTCAGAGCATTTTCCGTGATAGTACCTGTAGAAGAGAGATAAATCGCCCACAGATCTGCGATGTTCGAGACCATCCAAGTTACGAGTAAGTGCGGGGTCATTGATCAGCTTGATAGCTCGTTTTTGCACGGTATTCAAAAGCATTAAGGTATGTTTGGGTGCTGCACTCCATATATGTGAGCAGTACTCCATAGTTGGTCGAATCTGGGCTTTGTAGTGTCAGCAATTGGCTTGGTGTGTACAGATGTCTTGTACGAAATAGCACCCCCAGCTTTTGGGAGGCCCTTTTAGCAATATCTGCCACGTGACTGTGCCAAGACATGTTGGTCTCTGCAGTAACCCCCAAGATGTTCAACTGACTCTGTAATGTGACAGCACTTCCAGATAGCATGATGTTTGGCTCACCGGTGCTGGTCTTTTTTGAAAACAGAGCTGCTTGGGTTTTCTGCGCGTTGAACTGTACAAGGTTTTTGTTACCCCAGTCCTCTATTATCTCCAGGTCGTCATTTATCTGCGATATTTGAGTTAGTCTAAGATGATGGAATTCACGTGCGGAAAGACCTGTGGGTGGTATGAGTGAGGAGACTACATTGCCATCGTCTGCAAAGCAATAAAGTGGATTTACTGTTTTATCTATGAGGTCATTTATGTAAATCAGGAAAAGAGTTGGCGAAAGGATTGCTCCCTGTGGCACACCAGCATTTATTTGGTAAGAGTTAGAGTTCTGGCCATCCAGTGCAACATAAATGGATCTGTCCTTTAGGTAACTTTCAAACCAAGTGCAAAGTTTCGGCGATAATCCCATTGCTTTGAGCTTGTTGAGCAGATTTTCATGCCAAACTTTGTCGAATGCTTTAGATATATCTAAGGCAATTGTTCTTGTTTCACCCCGCAACTCAATCGCTTTTTGCCATAAGTGAGTGACGTATGTAAGTAAATCGCCAGTTGACCTATATTTTCGAAATCCGTATTGCTTATCGTTGATAATTTTGTACTTTTCCAAGTACTTGGTTAGGTGATTGTTCACAACTCTTTCCATTACTTTTGATATCACCGGAAGTAGAGCAATTGGTCTATAGTTTAACGGATCTGTATTTTTTCCTTTCTTTGGAATGGGTTGTAATGCGGCAGACTTCCATGATGATGGATATACTCCTTGCCTGTAAGACAAATTGAATAATTTTGCGAAATGAAAAGTCGGTTTTCGGCTTATTTGGACTTTATTTAATGAAATATCTAAATCAACAGCCAACGTTTCGACGCATTCCGCATCATTCTCAAGGCTAAAAGAAAACATGCAAAGAACGTTACAAGCATTTCACAACGATTAACATTTTAAAAAATGACTGACAAAATAAATTAACATTTAACAAAAAAGAAGCATTTACAAAGGTTTAAAAAATAAATTAAAAAATGACGTATAAAAAAGAAATTAACATTTAAAAAGTTTCAACAATGACTATTACATAACAAGAGATAAGTAAAATGAGTTTCACAAATTATATTTTTGAAAAACTATCAATCCAGACAACATAGAACCAATTACCTAATTTGACTAATAAAAACGTCGTATTGTTATCTACAAAATACCTTACCAAAGTTTACCTTACCTAGATTATTAAAGCTATGAATCGCATCATTCGGACCGATTCATCAATAACAACAAACAAAAAAGTTCACACACCAAAGAGCGGTACTATTGCTTGCCGTGATGTTTCGGTACTACTTTTTCATATCGATCTGCATTGGTACGTAAAACTAAATTATTGATAATGTTGATTCCCACCCCACCAAATTTCACCTTTAAAAAACTTAATTTGGGGAACAGAACCAATTGAAAACAATCGAATGGTCGGTTTATAACTGATTGGTTATGATGTTGCAGTAAATTGTACTTAAGTTTTGTGTATCCATGTTAAGGTTTACATTGGGTTTATTAGTCGTTATATGGCCCATTTCTAAGAAGAGTCTTTGTTGAAAATTAGGGTGACTGTCTAAGATAGTCGATGATTGGAAGTCAAACTGGTGTCCAGTTTCGAAGTAATGTCTTGCTAGTCCTGTTTTTGGATTATCTATCTTAGTAATATTACAATCCCTTTTGTGTTCTGATATGCGATTTTTCAGATATTGTTTTGTTTGGCCTACATAGCATACATTGCAGTTATTGCATGGTATTCTATACACTACATTACTAGTGTTATCTTTAGGGGTGGGATGTTTAACTTGGGAAAAAAGATTTTTAACTGTTTTTTTATTGTACATTGCCACTTCAGCGGTCTGTGTACCAAGTTTTTTTCCGAGGGGTTCAGATAGACCTTTCACATATGGTATTTTGTAATATTTTTTGATAGTTTGCAAACTGCCATGTGTGTTGGTACCATTAGCGTTTTTGCGGGGTTGTTGGTTTAAGATACGGTTGGTAAAGTTTATGGGATAGTTATTTGCAGATAGGGTGTTCTTCAGTTGATCTATATTCTGTTTCCAAAATCTTTTATCTGATAGTCTAAAGACTTTGTTCTGAAGTTGTTTAATAATATTTATTTTTTGGTGAAGTGGGTGTGCTGATTGATAATTAAGTATTCGATTGGAGCTAGTAGGCTTTTTGTATAGGTTTAAAATTATTTTGTTGTTATTTTGTATGAGTAACAGGTCCAAAAATGGGAGTTTATTTTCCCTTTGGACTTCGCAAATAAATTCCAGGTTGTCGTTTATAGAGTTCAATTTGTTCAACATCATGTTCACCTTATTTTTCGGAATCGCTGTGACTGAGTCGTCCATATATAAAAAGAAGAACGGGAATTGGAAATCAAGATTTTCCAATGTCTTGGACACAATATAGTCCATTACCATGGTTGCTAAAATTGGACTTATTGGCGCCCCCATGGGAGTTCCGAAGGTTTGTTGGTAGTATTGCCCTTCATAAACAAAATAGCTACTTTCAAATGTAAACCTTATGAGTAAGTGAAAATCTTCCTTGCTTAATTTAGTATGTTTGGATATTTCTGTCCAATGCAAATCGATTATGTTGACGACCAAATCCTGTGGTATATTGGTAAAAAGAGATTTAACATCAAAAGAGACTAGCTCGTAATTGTCTGGTATGTTTACATTCTTCAACCTATCAGCCACCTCATAGGAGTTTTTTACATTATATTGGAATTGTGTAGATAATTTATTTAGTATTTCATGCAGAAATTTTGAAATTTTATATCCCGGACTGTTAACACAAGAAACTATTGGTCTTAAGGGTCTATTTGTTTTATGTAATTTAGGAAGGCCATAAATTTTTGGTGGTATGTTATTATAGGATTTCAGCCTTTTTGCCTCCCAATCTTCAATGTACATTTTTGTTTGTAGCATTTTTGCTAAACTATTACTTTTTGTTTGATATTTGTTGGTTGGATCACGTGTAAGTTTGGAATAAGTTTTGTTATCTTGTAATAGTTCGTTCATTTTATTATGGTATTCTGTTTTTGTTATTATTGCAGTATTGTTACCTTTATCCGATGGTAATACCAGTAAGTTTGGGTGTTCTTTAAGAAATATTTTTGCTGTGATATAGTTTTTTTGCGCATTGTCGAGCCTATTGTTATTTTTATTTTTATGTAAAAAATTAGTTATAATGTTGGTACATTGTGACCTACAAGAATCTTTGTCAACAATCTCAGGATTATTAGATATACTATGTTCTACGTCAGCTAACAAATGAAATATAGGAAGTTCTTTCTTTAGGTGGTTTACAGAGAATTTCGGACCTAACTTTAAAATATTCATGACAGACTCGGGAATAATCTCATCCGTTGTATTTACTATCCAATTATTATCAGTATTGAAAAGTACGTCATCTTTTATTTGTGAGTTTTTGTATCTATATATTAGCTTATTAATTTTGTTTATGTGTTTCAATTTTGACTCTGCATACATATGGTTATATCTAGTTTTAACAGTTTTTTCAAAATCATAAATTATCTTCGTGGGTAGTTTGTTTTGAGCCAAAATCTTAAGATTGCTAACAGATTTTTTAAGGTTGGTCAGTCAAATTAGGTAATTGGTTCTATGTTGTCTGGATTGATAGTTTTTCAAAAATATAATTTGTGAAACTCATTTTACTTATCTCTTGTTATGTAATAGTCATTGTTGAAACTTTTTAAATGTTAATTTATTTTTTATACGTCATTTTTTAATTTATTTTTTAAACCTTTGTAAATGCTTCTTTTTTGTTAAATGTTAATTTATTTTGTCATTCATTTTTTAAAATGTTAATCGTTGTGAAATGCTTGTAACGTTCTTTGCATGTTTTCTTTTAGCCTTGAGAATGATGCGGAATGCGTCGAAACGTTGGCTGTTGATTTAGATATTTCATTAAATAAAGTCCAAATAAGCCGAAAACCGACTTTTCATTAACATATTCCTGGACGAAAACCACACTGTGTAATTTTGCGAAAGTTGGGGTGAGTTCGTTGGCGCAATTTTTGAGTACTATTGCGGGAATGCCATCCGGACCCATTGCTTTGTTTGTATCCAGCTTTTTTAGGGATTTTCGTATTTCTCTGTGACAAAAGGGTACCTCTGGCATACTATGGGAAACCCTTTCAATGAACGGTGGAGTTTTTCCGTTTGGCACTGTTAGGTTGGAGTTGGAGGAAAACATTTGGGCAAGCATATTGGCTTTTTCCTCTGATGTTGTGGCTAAGTGATTATTTTTATCTGTAAGTGGTGGTATGGATGACTTGGTGAAGTTAGATCCAACAGCTTTTGCAAGAGACCAAAAAGACCTAGAACTACTTGGACAATTCAGCAACCTGTTTTTTATTCTTTGATTGTATGTTTCTTTAGCGGAGTCAATAGTAATTTTGCAACTATTTCTGGCTTCTATAAATTCTGTGTGGTTTTGAGCGGTTTGTTGTCGTTTCCAAAGGTTATATGCTCTGTGTTTTTTCTGTACAGCCGTTTGACACTGGCTGTTGAACCAAGGTTTTGCATTAGCTCTACGTTTAGTTGTATGTGGGATATATGCGTCCATTCCAGATAAGATTACTTGTGTTATTTCATTACAGCAAATAGTGGGATCAGCTGTTTTAAAGCAAACCTCTTGCCATGGAAAATCCAGGTAATACTGTTTTAGGTCATTCCATTTTGCCGATTTATAGTGCCACATTTTACGAGAAAGTGGTTGTAGGCTTGGTGGGATGTGCATTTCGCACTTTGTTATTATAGGTTTATGATCGGACGAACCAAGTGGAGCATCTACTTGAATTGTGTACGAGTCAGGATTGGTGGTTAGGAACAAGTCTAAAAGCGCTGCAAATTCGCCCCTTTCTGAGATACGGGTAGGTTCATCGACAAGCTGCGTTAGACCACAACTTATGGCAAAAGCTTCTGCTTCTCTGCCTTCGTTATCTGTTTTGTTGTGGTGTTTCAGCCAGGGTATATTGTGGACGTTGAAATCGCCTAAAAAGACAATTTCCGCCTGTGGATAGTTTGACTGTATACTATCACAGCTTTCGGATAATGTCGCGAAAAAGTTTTGGTAATCGGTGTTACTTGGCGGTCGGTAGAGGCAGCAGATAAACTTGGTCGATGACTTTGAGGTGAATTTTAGCCATATGATATCAAGGTTCGCTGGTTCTAGCTTCTCCTCTCGATGACATGAAAGGTCATTTTTAATGTACACACAGATCCCAAAATTATGTCGAAATCGGTGGTGTAGGTCATAGCCGGGATAAAGATAGTTCACAATAGGTGTTGCAGAACTGATTTTAGTTTCAGTGAGAACAAGGATGTCAGGTCTTTGTTTTTCAAGATGTTGGTGAACTGAATTCATATTTGTACTTATTCCTCTTATATTGCTAAAATCAATTCTGAGTTGAGCTTTTGATCTCTTTATATCTTTGCATGAAGGACCCCCAGGATCACCCGACGCCCGGAGATCCGAGTGGTCGGGTATTTTACCTCCGGAATATTTTGATCCTGGAGGCGCCATCATGCTATCTGTTACTCATTGTTGGAACCGGACTGCCAGCGCAGTAGCGGAACGTGGTGATACCACTTAGCGCTACTCAATTCTGGCAATTAGTTACTCTGCCCACATAAAACCATTTTTTTGATGGTATTCCAGTAAAAGAAGCCCCAGAATTATTGGTACTTTCACTAATTAATTAAGTTTCAGTCTTTGTACTTTATGTTATTTAAAATATAGTCTATAAGTGGAACTCTCTGAGTGAGGAGATCGTGAGTGCCCCAAGCATCAACAGCGTCAAAAATCGTTTGGACTCAGCAATGGAAGAGATCAATGGTGTTTTTGTGCATTATGTAGGTACCATAAAAAAAAAGAAGAAAAAAAAATAAAGAAATAATGAAGAAAAAAAAACCAAAGAAAAAAAGATGAAAAAGAAAATCAAGAGCAAAGTCTAAATTTTGACCTAGCCTGTAAACGGACTCATCGGTTTCGACCACTTTCCGTTTTAATAAATAAATAAATAAATAAATAAATAAATAGTTTCAATTTCAGATCTCTTTGACAAAGAAGATGAAAACAAGCTGTGATATATCTTTACTATATTTTAAATAACATAAAGTACAAAGACTGAAACTTAATTAATTAGTGAAAGTACCGATAATTCTGAGGCTTCTTTTACTGGAATACCATCAAAAAAATGGTTTTATGTGGGCAGAGTAACTAATTCTACGTCAGCTGATATGATAAAGGATTACTTAATGCAGAAAACTGGCTTAACCGAGAATGAGAAGATTGTGGTGAAGTTGCTCAAGGCAGGTGATTATGGCACATCATTTAAGGTCGGTATTGATGCATCGTTTGAAAATCAACTTACACAACCTGAGTTTTGGCCTCAGCATGTTGCTGTGAGATACTTCAACTTTGATGTTAGGAGAAGCGCCCATCGCCTCAACATGGGGTCTTTTCAAGTGCAGGATCAAACGAACGGAACATAAATGTAGATCAACAATTGGCTATATACTACCAGAATGTTTGTAGCTTTAAAAACAAAAAAATTGCTACCTAGCAAACAGCACATATTGATCAATATGATATATTGATATTTAGAGAGACATGGATGGATGATTCTTTTGACATTGATTTGTTAGGTTTGAATAGCTATAATGTGTACCAAAGAGTCTAGTGATTGTCAGAGAGGTGGTGGGGTTATGATTGCCATTAAAAAGTATTTAAATTCTCTGATTTTACCTTCAGATCAATCGCTTGAGAATTTGTTTGTTGAGGTTAAAATAGGAAAAATATGTATTCTTATTGGATGTGTGTATTTATCACCTAGTACACCATGTGAAAAATATGAGCAATACTGCTCAGCTGTGGATAACATATTGATGAACACAAAATTTGAAAATGTTATGCTTTTTGGTGATTTTAATTTACCAAAAATTACTTGGTCTAATAAAGATTTTGGCTGCGAGCCGAGTGGCAGTATGACTCCTAAGGTAGAATGCATTGCAGACTACTTTTTGTTTCAAAAATTTTTTCAACACAATCAAATAAAAAATATTTATGGTAATGTTCTTGATTTGATTTTTAGCAACGTTCAAGATGTCAATGTAAATGTGGTTCCTGAGCCATTTGTAAAAATTGATAAAAAGCATCCAGCCTTAGAAATTAACTTGAACATTGAATCTGATATGTCTGCTCTTTCATTTGATTATTACTATTATAATTTTAAATATGCTGATATGGCCAAGTTCACCAGATACAAACGTTGGTAAACGGTTTGCGATTGTTCTGCTGAACGCTACGTTGAATTTGTGTTAAAACCAAACATGTTTTGCAAACGGTCGCCATTTTTGCAAACATAATTTCAGAGTGTTTATAATTTTCAACACTGTGTTTTGTTTGGTGACCTGTCATTCAGAGGGTGACGTTCTATCATTAAAAAGTTGAATCGTTCAGCAGAACCAAGAGTTTACCCAACATATTCTGTTGGTAATTGTAAACTGTTTACAATCCGTTTTGGTTCTGGTGAACGTAGCCAATAATTCCATTAATTTATTCTTGGCTGGTTGTGATTGGGATGAATTAACTGGTGTCGATATTGATACTATGGTTCATTTATTCTACAGTAAATTGCAACAGGCAATAGGCAAGTTTGTACCACTACACAGGGCTAAAAAGTCTAACTTTCCGAGTTGGATGTCTAGGGAACTCAGGGATTTGATAGTTTTTAAGAAAAGATTGCATAGATATTTTAGGATTAGTGATTCTATTGATGATTACAATAAGTTTTCTAGTATTCGTAGGGAGTGCAAAAATCTCTACAATCAATCCAGATCTGATTACTTGAAAAATATTGAGTGTACAATCCAAAGTAACCCAAATGAATTCTGGAAATTGGCTAAGAATAAAAATAACACAAATTCCTTGCCGAATAGTATGAGTTTCGGTGACGCTCAAGCATCTACCACTCAAGAAATTGCTAATTTGTTTGCCACATTTTTTGGGCAGGTTTATACACCTATTGATAATTTAAATGAAAATATTTATCAACATCCTGATATTCAGTCTGACCTCAGTTTGGGTTGCTTGGACATTGAGATGATGGATGTATTTCATGCTATTGAAGGTTTAAAAAAAACATTAGGGAAAGGTCCGGATGGTATACCACGAGATTTTATATTTAACTGTCAATTTATTCTTGCACCAATCTTGCATAAAATGTATTCTAAATCGTTGGGCTCTGGAATCTTTTCTAAGAAATGGAAGACAAGTTTTGTTACACCAATTTTTAAGAGTGGGGCAAAAAGTGAAGTTAAAAACTATCGTGCAATTTCAAAAGTATGTTTGTTCAGTAAGATAGTTGAGCAGATTGTAACTGATAAAATTACTCCTCTGCTAGAACCACACATTAATCAAAGTCAGCATGGTTTTTTTAGTGGAAGATCCACTATAACTAACTTGCTGGAGTATACTGAATACTTGTCTAGGGCCTTGGAGGGTCTCAGTCAAATTGATGCAATCTACACGGATTTCTCCAAGGCCTTTGACAAGGTTGATCATAAAATTCTTTTACACAAGTTGTCACTGTATGGACTGTTTGGATCTTTTCTTAAATGGTTAGAAAGTTATGTATCTGAAAGATTTCAAATTGTATCTATTAATAATTGTTTGTCTTTTTCCATAAAGGCTTGTTCAGGGGTGCCTCAGGGTGGACATCTATCACCATTGTTATTCAATCTATTCATCAATGATTTGTGTCAATGCATACAAAATGCCACTTTTTTACTTTTTGCTGATGATTTTAGATTGTTTTCAATGGTTAATGAGATAACAGACTGTCATGGAGTTCAACAAGATCTTGAACGTTTTAGTTTGTGGTGCTCAAATAATTGTTTATCCTTGAACACAGACAAGTGTAATGTTATGAGATTTTTTAGGGTGCAGAATCCAATAATATTTGATTACTCTGTCAACAATGTAATAATTAATAGTGTTGACAGAATCAAGGATATTGGTGTATTTTTTGACCATAAAATGGACTTTAGTATTCACATTGGAAACAGCTACAATAAATGTTTAAGATTATTAGGGTTTATGTCTCACACTTTGGAGGAGGTTAATAACATTTATTGTTTCAAGTTATTGTACTGTTCCTTAATTCGTTCTATTGTTGAATATGCCAGTCCTGTCTGGAATCCACATTATCTTAAATATAGGGAAATTCTAGAAAAAATACAGAGAAGATTTTTACGAATTAGTAATCACAAACTTAAAATACCGAAACAAGATATTAATTATGTCTCCCTGCACAGTTTATTACATTTGGACTCCTTAGAGAATAGAAGATTTATGTTGGACGTTAGATTTCTGTTTAAACTGATGAATACCAATGTGGATAGTCCAAGATTACTAGAATTGGTTTCTCTAGACGTTCCTCAAAGGACAACAAGAAATTTTTCATTGTTCCATATTGATTTTCATAGAACTAATTATGGAATGAACTCGCCTTTGAACAGAATGGCTAGTTCAATAAACCAATTAGATATTGATATATTTAATGTATCTCTTAGACAGTTCAATAGAACAGTAAATGAGTTCCTAAAAAATAGAATTTAAGTTTGTTGTTAAAATAAAATTAAAATAGTTTTTGTTAAGTTTATACCTATGAAATAGATTTATATGAAATTATTGTAAAAACATTTATTGTTCAAATGTAAATGGTATATCCGTTGAAATAAATAAATTAAAAAAAAATAAATAAATAAATAAAATTATATAAATTTTACTGTACCAAAGATTAATTTAAGAATACCAAATAAATCAAAAACTAATTAATGCAGATCCATATAGTATATCTCCTTTTAATAAAATAATGTTAATCACAAATGAGATTCTCAGGGAAGTAGTCCAAGAAACGGGGATCTGAAAAGAGGGTTTACCTCAACATAATTAGAAGTTAATATTTTTTGAGGGGGATCGGTCCATTTTCATGCGCTTAATAAGATATTAAGTTTGCGACCTTGCACTTCCATAGGGTTTTTAGTTAGGGGTGGTTTTTAGGAGTAATTTGCGGTTTATGGAGAACGCTGCTCAAAGGGATGATCTAATAACAAAAAGTTTCAAATGATTGTTGTAGCTGAAGTTTTTTGCTATAAAAAACTCAGCGACAGCACCCCTCTATCTTCTATAGTTTTTTTTCTGCAGCGTCTTGAATAGTAGCATGTTTTTATTCAAGGTCACTGAATCAACATTTTGCCTGTTCCCGTGTATTTGATGCAACAGCGACCGAATGCATAATCCGATTTCAATTTTTCAAACACCACATTATTGCTAATGAAATGCACTTTCCAATGCTTTTTTTTTCGAATTTTTTGCTTGAAAATTAAGCGAGCACGGACTTGCCTAATGTGCGAGGAAGTTGTAAATTACATCGAAAACTACCCCTTTTTTTCATTCACTGTAATTTCTAAACGGAGTCAAATATTGGGTGACAGTTTTCAACAATCATAAATAAAATAAATAAACAAATTCCAAAATAGCGTCAATAGTGCAAAAAAAAATAAATAATTTATTCAGTGCGGAATGAACTACAGCCATAAATCTTCATAGTCAAGTAAAAACAGCTTGTGACGTACTTGAGAGGCAATATTTCAATACAATTAAAAACATTGCCTTACGATAATCTAATAGGTGCGCTCGGAATTGTGCCAATCGCTAAGGAAGGATGACAATCTTGGTCTGTTCTATATGCAATCTTGAATGCATTTTCAAGAGCAGACCTAAGGAAGATAAAATCTTTGGCGCTCCCTGCGATATTTGTAAAAACGTCTTATGCAAGAAATGCGCTCGGCTTACCACTACAGAGGCGCATGCGGTTGCGCTGGGAAAGGGGAGAGCTTTGCTTTTCTGTTGCGGCGAGTGTAAGGCTCTCATTAAAGACCAACAACGTGGATGTAGTGCTGTAAACCAGAACAGTGATCAAGATTCCGTCAACGGAGATGAATCAGTACTCAAATTAAGGAACGAATTATCTAAGCTAGAACAACTGAATATGGAGCTTTCAGAAAGAATTCTCATTTTGGAAGAAAAATCTCGTGATGAAAGGTTGCAGCTTGAAGATGCTAAAGGAACTTGTGAGGAAATGTTGAATTCAATCCGAGCATTGGAAGCGGATAATGAGGCTTTGCAGCGGAAATTGGTAGAAGGGGAGAATGAAGTTCTTCGTTACGTTGGCGAGTCAGTGGATGGATCAAAAAAAGTGGTAGAAGAGATACATAATATTTTAATATATGGTGACCATTTGGCAGGTGGTATAGGAAATATTATTATTCTGGATAACTTTCTGGGCCTGGGCAGGAAGTGCAAGATATCAGCAATCATTAAGGTAAATGCTTTCATGGAGGATATTGTTAGCAATATTGTAAGCACAACCAAAAATTTAACAAAAAATGATTTTGTGATTGTGATGGGCGGGTTCATAAATATCTTGAAAGGTCAGCATATTAAAGAGGGGGTAATTCAGAGTCTTAGAATGGTTAGTGAACAAACAAATTTAATACTATTTACTGTTCCTTTATGGAACAATAATCAGGTTGTGAATAATTTTATAAATAATCATAATAAGTTACTGTTCGATAGTATTTTCACAAGTTATAATGGTAAATTTTTCGTGCACTTTAATGCAATTGTAAATGCTTCAAATTTTTATTATGATTCTCAAGGTAGTAACGGTTTGAAACTTAAATTTGGAGGGAGAATCAAAGTAGCAAGGGCCATACAAAGGTTAATATTGAACAACGCTAGGTGCCAAAAAAAGGGTAGTAACTTTAACGATAACATTTCTGCTAGGAAGCATTTTTTAGAGAAAGGGACATAATTTTGATGAATTCTCAAAGTCTTTTATCTAGGTTTGATGAAATTCACAATTTTATATTAGAAACAAAGCCTATGGCAATATGTTTAACAGAGACAAGACTCACAGATTGTATAAGTGATTTTGAGATTAGTATTTTGAATTATAAAGTTTATAGGGTGAATAGTGAAAACAGGCACACTGGTGGTGTAGTAATTTATATAGATGATTGTGTTGACATGTTAAATATTGAACAATATGTATGTAAAAAAAGTTATTGGTTTATTGTCTTGAAAGTCTCTATTTGTGGCAAAACTTATGTGATAGGTAATTTGTATCGTTCTCCTGGTGCAAGTTGTTCTGAATTTTTGAGCTTTTTTGAAGGTTGGTGTAACGCATCTGAGGACATGAGTCATCCTGTTATTATAATGGGAGACTTCAATATTAATTGGTTGGCTGAGGGTACATATTCGTTGAGATTGAGGAAGATTGTCAATGACTCAGGTTTCACACAGAATGTCAATTTAGTCACTCACCCTACAGAAGAAGGAGGTAGCTTAATAGATTTAGTTCTATCCAACAATAAAGCTGGTATCGTCAAGTGCCAAGTTATGGACACCCCGTATTAGTGATTACCATATTGTAAAAACCATCATTGGGTTGAACCAGGCCTACGCAGAAAAAGTAACTGTATGTACAAGAGGTAAAATAGATTACCAACAGGTGAATATTGAATTGTCAAATATCTTGTGGAACTACAAAACGAATCTCAATGATATAAATGCTAAGTATCTTTATTTTTATAATAACATATTGGATGTTCTGAACAAAGTAGCTCCAAAAACTGAAAGGGTCATTAAACAGAACTATAGAGAATGGTTCAACGATAGAGTGAAAAATGCCATCACAAAGAGGGATAATAGTTATAAAACGTTCAAGTCAAATAAAACGGTAGAAAATAGAGAATATTATAAACAATGTAGAAATGCAGTAGTAAGAATCATTAGGGAGAAGGATGTTTTTTACCATAAAAAGATAGACATGGCAAAGAATAATCCCAAACAAATGTGGGATACACTGGGTCAACTTATTATAGATAAAAATAAAAAAAAACATAGGAAAAGTAGAAATCAATAATGAAATCATCACCGACCCCACAGATATAGCCGAAAATCTTAATATATATTTTGTCAACAGCATAGAAACCATAATTTCACATATAGACAAGGGTGATGATAACCCTAGCCCCACTCCAATGTCTCAACGTGATGGCTGTTTCACCTCTTTTCGGTTGATAGATTTTAATGAGTTGAACAGCATCATTACCTCCTTGCCCAATAAAGGAAGTCCAGACGATATAACGGCAGAGTTTATTAAAAAAAACATACCACAACATAAAACAACCCCTTTTGAATCTAATAAACACTTCCTTAGAAACTGGTAAATTACCATGTCTGTTAAAAACATCAACAATAATTCCAGTTCAAAAAATCAGGGGTTCTATATACGCAGGTGATTTTAGACCAATAAATCTTCTGGCGACAGTTGAAAAGATTCTAGAGAGGGTGGTATACAGTCAATTGATGGAGTATATTAATTCAAATAACATCCTTATTCCAAGTCAGTTGGGGTTTAGAAAGGGACATAGTTGTGAGACAGCAGTACAAAATATTCTGTATGATTGGAAAAATCTTTTTGATGATGACTATGCTGTGGGAGCTGTGTTTTTGGACTTACAGCGCGCGTTTGAAACTCTAGATAGAAGTAAATTGATAAAAAAAATGCAAAATTATGGAATTTTGAATGACGTACTTGATTGGTTTGTGGATTACCTGGATAACAGAAAACAAATAACAAAAATTGGGAACAATATATCAACAACAAAAACAAACAATTATGGCGTCCCCCAAGGCAGTACTCTTGGTCCATTACTGTTCTTGTTGTATATTAACGATATTGATTCGGTGATTCAAAATTGCTCTATACACTTATTTGCGGATGATACATTGATCTATTTTTTTTCAAAAGATCTAGTTAGCCTGATGCATGCAATAAAACTGGATCTTCAGCAAATTCAGTTGTGGTTCAATGACAATATGCTTAAGCTAAATGTTGGAAAAACGAAATTCATTATGATTGGAGGTAACAGGATCCAGCATGAATATAATCAGTATGATTTGAAGGTAGAAATAGGTACTGAACGTGTAGAGGTGGTACAGAAGATCAAGTATTTGGGGTTCATCATCGATAATTCTCTTAACTTTAAAGAACATATCCTGTACATCATTGACAAAATATCAAGAAATGTAAATTTTCTGTCCAGAGTGTCCTCATCATTATCAAAATGGACCAAAATAACAATATATAATACCCTGATCTTACCTCACTTTGTGTATAGTGCAACAATACTATTTACTACCAACAAAAATGAAATGAATCGCCTGCAAAAGTTGCAAAATAGAGCTATGCGTATAATATTGAAGAAAAGAAGGGACACACGTATAGTTGACTTGCTGAATGGATTGGATTGGCTACCTGTTGAAGGGTTTGTCAAGTATCAAACAATGATCTTTATCTATAAAATAAAAAATGGAATTACACCTGACTATTTGACAAATAAATTGATCACCAGTGGGGACATTCATAACTATGCAACTAGAAATAGAGACAATTTTTATGTTGCAAAAAAGAATAAATCGCTTTCTGAGAAAGCAGTATACCATAAGGGGTTAATAATTTTTAATGCATTGCCCAATGAGATAAAGAACTTGCCAACCATTGGATTGTTTAAGGGGAGACTTAAAGAATACTTGAAGGGAGAATGATGCAAATGAAAAGAAAAAAAAAAAAATTTGTGCTGTATTTTGTTAATTCAGAATAGGGTACTTGCATGGAAAATTAAATTGATTATTGTTTATTGCAAACTGTAGGAAATCGAAAAAAAATCGTTACTTTTTTTTCATTTCGCCCAAATATGATTATTTCGGAAGTTATACAAATATTAAGTTTTGTATGTATAGATATACTGACCATGTGCGACGTCATAAAGTATTATACCTGATGACGTCATAGGCATATTTCATAGCGTTGTATCTCCGTCAATTTTTGACTAAGAAGACAAAGAAAAAACACGTGTTGACTTTTTTTTCATGGACTATCGAAATCAGCAATAAAAAAATTTGATGCAAGGGGCCTATTGTCCAATGATCTCCACATTGTAAGACGGTAGCTAATTATTATATCTCTTGTATTGTAATATTTATAGTATCAAATTTTTTGTACTAAATTAGATGAAGTCTAAATAAAGCAATTATTATTAATCGGCAGCCCATTTATTCCTCTCATAATGCCCCAGCGGATTTTTTTTTCGTTAATTACTCAATGACTTATTGGCCTGAACACGTCACGCAGAATTTTTCAAAAGGTAAAAAAAAATTAAAATTGTCGTACAGCGCTGAAATTTGGTATGATGGCTTTATTTATTGTTCTTATGAATATACTGCAATTTTAATTGCTTCACATGACTGCTGCAACAATTAGAATTGCAGTATATTCATAAGAACAATAAATAAAGCCATCATACCAAATTTCAGCGCTGTGCGACAATTTTAATTTTTGTTTACTTTTTGAAAAATTCCGCGCGACGTGTTCAGGCCAATAAGTCATTGAGTAATTAACGAAAAAAAAATCCGCTGGGGCATTATGAGAGGAATAAATGGGCTGCCGATTGTCGAAAACTGTCACCAAATATTTGGCCCCGTTTAGAAATTACAGTGAATGCAAGAAAGGGGTAGTTTTTGATGCAATTTACAACTTCCGCGCACATTAGGAGAGTCCGTGCCCGCTTAATTTTCAAGCAAAAAAATTCGAACAAAAAAGCATTGAAGAGTGCATTTCATTAGCAATAATGTGGTGCTTGAAAAATTGAAATCAGATTATGGATTCGACCGCTGTTGCATCAAATGCGCGGGAACAGGCAAAACGTTGATTCAGTGACCTTGAATAAAAACATGCAACTATTCAAGACGCTGCAGAAAAAAAACTATAGAAGATAGAGGGATGCTGTCGCTGAGTTTTTTATAGCAAAAAACTTCAGCTACAACAATCATTTGAAACTTTTTGCTATTGGACCATCCCTTTGAGCAGCGTTTTCCATAAACCGCAAATTACCCCTAAAAACCACCCCTAACTAAAAACCCTATGGAAGTACAAGGTCGCAAACTTAATATGTTATTAAGCACATGAAAATGGACCGATCCCCCCCAAAAAATGTTAACTTCTAATTATGTTGAGGTAAACTTCCTTCATTGCTTGGCCTAAAGTCCAAACAGACTTGTTTAATACTAGTCTCAAAAATTTGAAGGCTGTGATATGAATTTGTTCTGTTTTCTTTTTTCTTGTAGGCTTAGGTTGTTAGTTTGTTTGTAGTAGTAACTTTACATGTAATTACCATTTATAGTGTTTGTAAAGAATCCAATAAATAAATAAATAAATAAGTTTCCCTGACTTTCGGTTTCACCCGAAATGACCGGAACTTTTGATGTTTAAATGGCACACCCTGTAAATTTTTAGTTTTTCAGATTCTACACCACTTTTAAATCCAGTTTTTTCCAAATACATATTGTTTATAAACTAAATTTCAATTTTTTAACTAGAGTGCCATGATCATCCCCAAATGACTAAAAACTGTTTTTTTTTTTAAAGATAATTTCCCAAGTCAAAAATTTAGTAACTATGTTGGCAACACAAGCCTTTCCTACATAAAAAATTTCAAAGCATTGACAATTTTACATTGTATTGCCAACAAAATTTCATTTTGACTTTTATCTTTAAAAAAAAAAAAACAGATTTTACATACTTTACTCAATTTGAGAAAAATACAAACTCAATTTTATCCTTGTAAACTTTTTTGATGATAGAGGACTGTTAACTTCATCATTTTAGTATTTTTGCCCTAGCTCAAAAACTAGAACATATCACTTTCATAACATGACTAAATGCTGTATTTTAAAGCAAATCCAACAATGTAATACACTAGAACATTTTCCTTAATTTTCTTTCAAATATTTTTGTTTTATTATGTATTATCCATTCACAATCCGGTCCACAGGTAGGTACAGCTAAAATCACTTTTATTTACGACTAATGTATAATGTGCGTATTATATTTGTGATTTTTGCAGTATAATGACATATGTTATTCCTCCAGGGATTAATAACGAGTAGCGGGATTAATGGTCATTATTCCACAAAAGTGTCAGTGTCAAACGTGTAGTGCTTGTGGATTTGTATTGAAAATTATGAGACGGATGAAATTTGTTCATTGAAAATCTCAAATAAATTAATTTGTCGTAAATAAAGTAGAGTATACTACTCGCAATAATGGCTATTATTCCCTCGGAATGTTACTCCCTCGCCGCTAACGCGGCTCAGTTCGTAATAATCCTCGGGAATAATAGCTATCATTATTGACTCGTGGTATAATCTACTATTGAATGCTATTTGATAGGAAAAGGTGATAAATTTACCTGCACCTGTGGACATCGGATTGTGAACAGGATATAGGTATTTTTTTTTTCTACTTGAAATTTAATTTGAAAACGAAATTTGGACAAAGCTGGATTTAAAAGTGGTACATTAAATGTAAAACGATTTGTAGAATCCGAAAAACAAAAAAAATTACAGGGTGTGCCATTTGAAAATCAAAAGTTTTGGTAATTTCCAACCGGAAGTTAGGAAAACTTGTCTTAGATGCACAAAAATGGCGTTTTGTTAGAATATCAAAGCTACCAGGTTTCGTTGTTGTTGATATTGATAAACAAATTAAAAAAATGGCAGCCGGAAAGTAATCTTATGGGCAGCCAGAAAGTGATTTTATGGGCACCCGGTAGTTTGAGCAATTGTTAATAAGAATTCTACTTGAATTATGATAATAAGGGTTTGGCCAAGGACAAACATGCCCCTGCTCGTACAGTGTAGCACTCAACTGAACAAATTTCAATGCAATGCCTTAATGGATTCATAATTATTGCATTTTTTGTCAAATGAGAATCTTTATGATCAAGTAAAGTAGTAGGTACTTTGAAACTTAGCATATTGCAAATTTGAGAAAAATGCAACATAATGTGTAATTTTATCTTGAATTTTATTATTTCTAAAAATATAAAAAGTCCATGTGAAAATTGGCTCTAAAATTCGAGTGCTTGCCAGGAAATGCAATAAATTTTAAAATTGATTTGGTGATTCATGTATGAATAAAGCTTATGCAATTTTAGATTATTGGATTTTGTATCACTTATTTAAAAATGCCTATTATACCTGATGTAAAAATGATGAGTTTATACATGTATTTTATTGAATGTGTTTCTGTTTTATACTTTAATATAGATACCCTCGAATGAACCTGCTAAGACTAAGAACAAATTTGTATTATGGAGTTCTTACCTTAGCTAGGCCAGCTTTATTTGCACCCATCGATTCCATGTACTTTACATAGTTTCCAAAATCCTTGAATTCGTCCCATGTGGGCCGGAAAACCATGATTCTACACAAAAAATTAAGAAGTATTGTGAAATTTCCTGCAAACACAAACAAATTGTTTTAAAACTTACTTGTGGCGTCTGTGGTTGTTTTCACCCATGTTTTTCGAAGAAACGGATCAATTTCCACGAAAATCTTGCACTGTCAGCATGAAAATCTTTAAATTTAATTAGAAATTCTTTACCAGAAGCCTTTTTGTTGAATTTGTTTTCTATTCAGGCAGCCATTACCGACACAAAAACCTGCACGTACACCAAACAAATACAATAAATACCATCAAATATGGGTTTTTTTTGTATTTAGCCGATATATTTTGGTTTAATATCTATTCCGCTATACTGCGAATAGCCATAATAAATATTTATTGATAAATCGCTACATTATTTTACAGTTTTTAAATACGTAAACAACACTTCCACATTACACCACACCACACCACGCATCAATTTGCTTCGCCTTCGCCATTTGCATTTTTATTGGGTTGGATCAGAACAAGGTGGCTTAATTTTATACAATCATTTGCTGTATATCTCTCCTTTTCTATTTTATATAGGAAAAACAAGACAACTAACCATATGACAGTGGAACTGAAGTATTTGAGCTTCAACAACTTGAGGTGAGATGACGCTTTCAAGCAGAAACCTAATTGTAGAAACCTGTAATCGAACAACTACAGATTGTCATATTATTTGTCATAGTAGCGTGCAAGGATATTACATACTACTGCTACAGGATAGCCTTGCCTTAGCCTATCCTCATAAGCCTGTGTGGAACAAATCTGAAGCAGAAGCCGCCCCCACCACGCCAAATCACCAGTTGTGACGTAGGCAGCATGTCCTCCTTTCTCAAGGAGAATATCAACAGTGTTGCCAGGCGTACCATAATTATGTATTTGTACCATAGTTTTGTAGAAAAATACATAAAGTGTGTGTTTTTTGTTTTTTTAAAGATAAAAGTCAAAATGACATTATGTTGACAATACAATGTAAAATTGTCAATGCTTTCAAATTTTTTATGTAGAATTGCCAACATAGTTACTAAATTTTTGACTTGGGGAATTATCTTTAAAAAAAAACAGACTTTAGGAAAATTGCGAATGCAATAATACATAATTTACCATAATTTTGACCTCCTTGTATTTTTCTTAATTTTATAATACTCCTTCTTTTATTTTCTCATGTTCTTGCTGTTTAGAGGTTTGAGAGTTATGCGTGACGTCATAAATCCGGTTGCGTGGACGGTTGATCGGTTGCCGAGCCGCAGTGGCATTGACGTTCTTTTCTATCTCACTCTCACTCACGTCAGCGGACAGCACGTCACAATAAAAGAACTGCCAGTACTGTCACTGTCACAGTTTGTCAGTTTGTCATTTCATTAATGTCACTAGACTCACTAGACACTTAACCAAATTCTTGAACCAGACATGATCTATATCCAAGGTTTTTTAAAAGGAGGTTGCCTGATAACTTTCATGACGTCATCTGTATGCCTCAACATAATGCAAATCTCGGTAAGGCACTCTAGATGCGTCATCAAGTTACCCATTACCAGAAAACCTATGAACTTTAGGAACCTTGACCTGTACCATAATTTTTTTTGAAATAACAATTATGACCTCAGGGGCGTTCCGAAGACTTTGGTAATGGGGGGGGGGTGTTACGTCGTAATGAGCCAACTGACTTTAAAAAAACCACAAAAAAAAAATTGAGGTAGGTAATTTATTTGTGGGTAATTCATCAACTTTAGGGCGGGTATTATAAAACTACTTTGAGAGTTAACTTCTGGAATTACATGTAATTCAAAAAGTTAACTTAAAGTTAACTGTCAGAGCAGTTTTATAATACCCACCCTATGGAGTGCTTATCAGCCTCGTTTTTGGTCATCATCGCCATATTGGTGTGCCACCATTGCCGACGTCATAACTAAGTCGTCAGCTGTTTTACGTCAAGGCGAGAAATAAAAAATAAATGCCTACGTCACAATTGGTATTTTAGCTTGAGGGTGAAGGGGGGATTTATTACACACATTCCTTATGAGGATAGGCTATTCTGTAGTAGTAGTGTGTCATCCTTGCATGTGAACTACCCTATATCGCTATGGAAAAACATGTGTACCGGCGTATAAATGTTATACTCCGGCGGAGTATATCACTTATACGCCGCTCAAGCTGAAAGTCATTGAAGTGACTTTTATACCTTGTCAAAATGATCGCAAAAATTACTGCTATCAGCCGTTTCAAAATAAAAAAAATTAGATTACTAGGAATGTAAATATGTAAATGCAGTAACAAATTTCATTCAGATTGAAGCTCTACTACCTAACTTATTTTTGTACCGTGTCTATACGTAGATATTTTTCTATTTTTTAATTTAGCCCAATCGCGAATAATTTCAGATAATTCCATAGAGTCGGTCAAGTCCTTCCCACTTTTTAGGGATATTAGGTGATCTTGGCCGTTTCCACCAACTAATTTGGGGGAGCCCCAACGATTCCTTAAGCTGACATTTCTCCATGGAATCATTTCAAGGAATACTTGTCGTTAAGGCTACCCTAAAATAGTTGGTGGAAACGGCCTAGTCTTTCTTCTCCCAAAGTTGTACGTGAGTCATTTTTTATGAATTTTCGTTCATTGGTTGGTACTGAATATCCTGCAGTAAAGAGGAGTTGGCATAATTGAAAGCTTTCTTAAGTACATTTTTATTTTTGAATGCTACTTCCATTACTTGTTGCATATTATCAATAGTTGTGGTATATTTATTATTACACAGGTCGAAGAAAATTTCAATCTCTGCTGCAACAGCATATGCATCTGGTCTAAAATTTGGAGGATATGATAGGTTTGTTTCAACCGGCAGTAATTTCCAGTAATATTACTGACTGCCACACATGTGCAATTGACCATATTAGTTAGGTTAAGAAAAATCGGGCGCGAAATTTAAAATGGGTTCCTAAACACATTTTAACAAATTTGACAGCAATGTATTTCTTATGGGGGATTCAAAAGAGTGATGTTCAGACGGGAATATCTTGGGTTCTGGGCATTTCTTAGTATTGGAACCTATTGTACATCAAACTTTGAACATATTTCTCTATAATTCATGCTCTAATTGTTTTTAATTAAAAGTGTCTGTTTTCGGTGGACGTACGTCGAGTCTAAAACCAGCTGAGAGAAAGTGAGGTTGTGTGATTGTGTTATGATTGAATTGTTTATTTATTTATTTATCACTAGTTCAGTCATTTATTTTTCAATTTTTTTGGATTATTGAAGTACATTTACTATCCAAGTATGTAGGTGAACTTTTATTTTATTATAATTAGGTACTCATATATACTTATGAATCAAGCAAGGACATACGTATTTTATACAAACATCGGCTTCTTAAATTGGTAATATTTTTATTTTAACAATGTTTATTCAACTCTCAATCACTCTCTCAGTTAATTAACATATTAGAAAAACTATTTATACAACTCAATTCCGTAACAAACGTTCTATCACGACTACAAACGCTTTTAAAATTGAGTCCCCATAAGACATCAATGTATTAATTTTTGAACTAGGAACCCGCGCCAATTTGCGATTCTAACCTAACTAATATCATCAATTGTGAAATGCTGTTCCAACCAGTTAAAATTACTAATTTAGAATTGGCGATAATTGACAGTTCGTCGTTCCAATCGGCGTTTCGGATAGTAAAATTACGGTTCAAACGATTCTTGCTTGAAAGGAAGAACTGTTGGTTCTAAAATTAGACGCATGCGTAGTGAGGTCGAAAACGGGTCAGTGGTTGAACAACAACGAACATAAATAATAATACATAACCCAGAACCTCAGTTTTTTGTTTATTTAAATTATTTATTTGAAAATGACTGCTATAGAAGTTAAGTAATTTTATTTTATTTGTTCTCAGAGTTAATAAATCTGATTTTTGTCTTATATTAGGTTTAGAAAAATTCTTTATTGTGGTGGAAGATGATTCACCTGCAAGTATGCAAGTTATGTTGATTTTGTTATTTTCATCTTGTGTTGTGAGTACTACTAGTTCAAAAAACGTTCCAACAAGTTTTTAAGTTATTTAGTATAATATTACTGTTTTTGATTGCGCAGTCGCATTAGCGCGGTTACGGACGATAATATTACAGTAATATTATTGCAGGTTGGAACAAACCTGATATAAATCAAGCATAGACTAAAATCAAGTACTAAATTGACATTTGACAGATAGGTACATTAGTCTAGAGAGAGGAAATAAAATCCGCGCAGATTTTTGAGAATAGTATATAAATTATCGTTTAAAAAACCTATTAAGGTATCTAAAACTTTGCAAAACTCCATTCTTTAGAACGTGTTCAAGTCAATTGGCGTGGGGATTGGAAACCAACTATGGACATTTTTTCTAGCAACTGCAGTAAACATTGGGGGGGGGGGGGCGTTGCCCCCCCTGCCCCCCCCCCATGGGTTCGCCCCTGTATGACCTTCATGTACCATAATTTCAAAATCGAAAACTGGCAACACTGAATATCAATGACATTTCACTAATGGACCGGCCCTGGGGCATTATTCTGTAAGGAATGAACCGTTGTTCGATTCGGTAGAATTTTTTCGATTGTGACGTCATTTTCGGTTTGGTAGCGCAAAAACCAAACCAAAAATGACGTCACAATCGAAGAAATTCTACCGAATCGAACGGTTCATTCCTTACAGAATAAGGCTCCTAGCCATATTCTCAAACAGTGTTTGTTTGCAGCCAACATTAGAAAGAGAGGTCCGAGAGAGATGGAGTTATTTGAGGCCAATGAACTAAACAAATACACTGGAACGGTGGCTGCTGCATGTTTCTAACGCAAGGGTTTGTCAGGAAGGACAACAAACAAGATTTGCATCTCTCTCTGCCGCACTATGGCGGCTACCGAGAATAGCTGTTTGAAGTGTTTGGATCATTGAGGCTAGGAAGATGGAGGAGCTCTTCTTCCTTTTACGTTAATCGCAATGAGCGTGAGCGAGACAATAATCCCTCTGTTTTGCTGGGTTGCATATATCAAAAGTCGGCACACTAGCATAAAGCAGTGCGCCCGTTCCAGAGTGTTTGTTTAGTTCAATGATTTGAGGCAAACACTCATATTTTTATCAGGGTCGTAATAGACCTATCTATTTTTACCTGGCATGCGCGCGCAACACGAGGCAATGCCTTTCTATTGGCTAACTAGTACAGGTGAGAGGTGTTCGTTTTACACGCTGGACATCTGCTTGTCCTTGTTCATTGCCCGTGGTCTGACAAGAATGAAAGTACGGTTGATATTCAACTTGACATAACTTGAAAAGTGACATGCAAAAATTGTTTGACATTTTCATTGACAAATACGTTGCACAACATGCAGCCTTTCTCCTTCCCTTTTTATCCCGTGCAAATAAGAAGAAAGGATTGTTGACGTAAGTCTAACATAATTTGGTACGTTTTGCCTCGTCTTGCGCAATGAGTGTTCTGTGTCTTTTTTCATCTAATGAAGTTTTCGTATTATTGCCTCTTTGTCTGGTAAAATAGATAGGTCTATAGGTTGTCATTCTGCCATCTTATTTTGGAATTAAATGCAGCACAGGGGGTAACCAAATTGATATTTTATTGGCCTACTCAAATACAATGACAACAAAATTGTCAGATCCGGTAGTGATATTAAAAAAAAAAACGAAATTAAACCGATCGGAATAAATTAACGTTGACAGAAACCAGAGATAAAATCTGTTTTTTCTTTAAAGATAATTCTCCAAGTCAAAAATTTAGTAACTATGTTGGCAACACCAGCCTTTTCTACATAAAAAATTTGAAAGCATTGACAATTTTACATTGTATTGCCAACATAATGTCATTTTGACTTTTATCTTTAAAAAAAAACAGGCTTTACATACTATATAAACTAGAGATACCACGAATATTCGGCTACTATTCGGTATTCGGCTTATTCGGCCATTTTTTTTTTATTCGGTATTCGGCCGAATAGTATTATCTGGCCGAATATTTGGCCAAATACCGAGAGCCTAATGAAACACGTTTTTCCGCGTGTGGCTAAATTCACCTGCTGTAGGCACCAGGGATGTCGATCTTTCACAGAAGAAGCGATTCTTAGGATCGATTCAGGATCGTAATCAAAAAATCGATTCAAAATAAATCGGTCGTAAAAAAATCGATTCTTGAAGAATCGATTTTCGATTCTGGTATTGATATTGTTGTCCAGAAAACTCGACATCCCTGGTAGGCACCGTGGTGGAATGGTAGAACAAGCACTGCACTGTTGTTAAATTAAACAGGGTTTGACAAGCTGTGGTTTGGCATTGGCATTAGTGAATTTTAATCACCGCATCCGTGGCGGTGCACCATTTTGGTGAATTTAGCAACATGCGGTTTATGCCATTGTTCCATTGTTTCTATAAGTAAAATTGCATTTTTCGTAGATAATTTCACGTCAGGTGAACAAAACATTTTAAAAAAATCATTAGGTCCCCAGTACATCGACCCTAAAATTTTGTAACTCATGTACACGCCAAACTTCCTGAGCGGCTTCATAACACCAAGTCGGACAATATTTTTCATGTCTCCACCCCGGGCGATGGGACATTTTCGCGCTAGCTCTTCGTGAAGTTGTCGTTCTGACGTCCCTAAGGAAGTTGATACATGTACGTGTAGTTTTAATGCCAATCGACTGTTTTTGACATTATATTAACGATATCACATTTGTCGGACAAAAACCATGTGGCTTTGGGGAAGGTCCGACGCTCTCAACATGTGGCTGTGGCGTCCCCGAGGAAGTTGATACATGTACGTGTGGTTTTGATGCCAATCGACTGTCTTTTATGTTACATTATTGATATCACATATGTCGGACAAAAATCACGTGGCTTTGGGTGGATCCGACGCCCCCAACATGTCGCTGTGGCGCCCCTAAGGAAGTTGATACATGTATGTCCGACAAAAATAATTATGAGTAACAATGTAATTTTAAAACATGTGTAGTAAATGTCGGACAAAAAGAATGAGTATTAAAGTCAGTCGGACAACAAAAGTCCTTTTGATCAATTTCTGCCGAAATTCAGGATCTCTACTCCTGAGATCGCACAAAAAACACGACAGAATATCCATTCTTTTTCAAACGCGTGGTTTTCAACGACCGTTCACTAAATCATTCCCGTAAATACTCGGAGAATTATCCAAAAAAAACAGATCAGCGAATATGACACAGGTCCCCACAGGTATTTGACAAAGTAGGTAAATAATAAATTGACTAATATGCACATTGCTTAAAGGCAAACTAATTTTAATTTTTTCATTGATTGTCTCAAATTTCTTGTCCGACAAATGTGATATCGGTAATGTAATGTAAAAAGCCGTCGATTGGTATTAAAAACACACGTACATGTATCAACTTTCTCAGGGACGCCACAGCGACATGTTGAGAGCGTCGGACCCCTCCGAAGCCACGTGATTTTTGTCCGACATATATGATATCGTTAATGTAATACAAAAAATAATCGATTGGCATTAAAACTACACATACATGTACCAACTTCCTTAGGGACGCCACAGCGACATGTTGGGGGTGTCGGACCTTCCCCAAAGCCACATGGTTTTTGTCCGACAAATGTGATATCGTTAATATAATGTCAAAAAAAGTCGATTGGCATTAAAACTACACGTACATGTATCAACTTCCTTAGGGACGTCAGAACGACAACTTCACGAAGAGCTAGCGCGGCAATGTCCCATCGCCCAAGGTGGAGATATGAAAAATATTGTCCGACTTGGTGTTAGGAAGCCGCTCAGGAAGTTTGGCGTGTACATGAGTTACAACATTTTTAGGTCGATGTACTAATGTACTGGGGACTACAATAATTTGTAGATATTTGAAAAAATGTTGCTTTTGTTCCTTTTCCACCTCACGAGATTTTAATGTTACACAACAAACATACAGCCATTTTATATTTTCATACTTGGGTGACTTTTTATTAATTACTGGTGCCATTTTGATAAATTTTGGATAAAGATAAACAGTAGTATAAGTAATAACGTGCGATCAAAAGAATATAGCTAATAATGCGTATTGTGACAGGATATATTCTCAAGTGAACCAAATTCCGTCGTTATCAGAGGCGACGCGATGAGAATGAGACAGGTCCTAACCTGTTTTTAACGCACAAACCAAAGACTACGAAGTAGTATTGTCTTTGACAAAACCCACAGATCTGCCGCCGAATATTCGGTGGCAGAATATTCGGCGCTACAAACGAGAACGTGGCCGAATATTCGGTATTCGGCCAAATCACTATTCGTGGCATCTCTAATATGTATAAACTGTCGAGAATGGAATCTCAGTGCATTGGCGTATCCAGGATTTTGGTTTGGGGGGGGGCTCTGTCAACAAAAAGTGTTGACAAAAAAAAAAAAAAAAACGTTGCGCACAATAGGGCACTCGAACGAACGAACTATTAAAATCGAAATAAAAATGGCTGCCGCAGGATAAACGAAAGTAAGTTCACCATGCATCCTTATGGAAATTTA
Source organism: Ceutorhynchus assimilis (assembly GCA_917834065.1). Lineage (NCBI taxonomy): Eukaryota > Metazoa > Arthropoda > Insecta > Coleoptera > Curculionidae > Ceutorhynchus > Ceutorhynchus assimilis. The sequence continues at coordinate 15,187,143 of OU892282.1, forward strand.
GAGTATTCCAATATAAATGGTTGATTTTATGTATTGAAATGCCCGCATTTTGATGTGTGGTAATTTTTAGCAGTACTGCTAGCTGCTCGGCAATCCTAAGAATTTTTGGCTTGTAATTGAATATGTATAATGATCGTTTTATTCTTTAAATTTATAGGTACGTCTGTTATAACACAAACACATAAATTAGTGAAATTAAATCAGTTCAAAATATAAAAAACACAATAAAATTACCAGGAAGAAGTTTAAAACGCTTTTCAAATAGAACCAAATAGCAAGAAGTGTATGAGCCATCGGCTTTTTTCGCCTGCAGTGGCCATATTGAAATCGATTTGTTGGACTGCCCTATAGCGTTGATATAGTCCATTTCATTTGCCTCTTAATAGTTATTCCTTTCACGCCTGGAAGTAACTCCGGAACAGCTCCGGGGCGTTACGCGCTTATTCCTTTCGAAAAGTGTTTGTTGCATCTCTCCCTTTAAAATCGGGGTCGACTAACACCGGAGCGAATAGCTCGTGTGTTCCAAACTCTTGGAAGAAATACAACTATTAGCTAAAGCCAATATATTTATGCGCTTGTTGCCTCATTAGAAAAGTAGAAATGCTGAAATATTTTAGGATCATCTTACTAGGTAGCAAAAGTTCACCGATTATACCTTTCTTTTTTAATGAAGTAGTAAAGGACAAAAATAGGTTATAGGTAGTGACTAGTTTTATGTCAGCCATGTTTGGGAATGGTTTACTAATGAAAAATTTGGCATCCTCGCATGTTTGGGAAAGTGACGTCCCTTTCTTATCCCGCGTTTCCACAGCAGTTTAAAAATTCGATTTTCAAATCTTTTAATTTTCAAAAATAGACGTTTTTTTTTGCAAAAAAAAGTATACTGATGTTATCAGAATGACTAACAGATTAACTTAAAAATTTGGAAGTTGCCTATTTTTGGTAACATACCCAAATGTTACGCGCCTATTCTTTTCTGCGGGGGGACAAAAATGTTCGCATCGAGCCACTTATTCGCTTTTTTTTGGTAAGAGGAGACATTCTGTTCACGGAGCCCCTTCTCTCCTGAGGAAGGAAGTAATTCGGATATTCAAGATGATTAAGATGAAGCACTGATTCCTTTACTGCATTAGGCGCCCGCCATAGAAAAACCTTATTATAGAATAAAATAAATTTTATTTCTATTTTCTTTTACAAAAATTGTACATGTCACATAAAATACGCTGGATAAAAAGTCTACACCTTTTCCAATTGTAATTCAGAAACAGTTACATGTATTTCAGAAACCGTCAAATGTAATTGAGAATAGTAAAATGTTATTCAGAATGCGTTAATTGTAATTGAGAATAGTTAAATGTAATTGAGAAAGCGTCAAATGTAATTGAGAAAAGTCAAATGTTATTGAGAATGCGTTAATTGTAATTGAGAATAGTCAAATGTAATTGAGAAACCGTCAGATGTAATTGAGAATAGCTAAATGTAATTGCGAATGCGTTAATTGTATTTCAGAAAGCATCAAATGAGATTCAGAATAGATCAAATGAAATTGAGATCATGCAAGATTCGGAACTGTATAGTGTGTAAGCATTCGCAATTCGTGATTCGCATCTATTGGAACTACGCTTTAGATAAATCATTCAGTGATTGGGATGTCTGGATCAGGCGCCACAATTTTAAGGCTACCTCCTTATTCGCCAATGCTGAATCCCATCGAGAACATTTGGTCCAAAATAAAAACTTATGTTAAACCTAATTTACGAGTACCAAAAGTAAATGGGCCTGGAGTAATTGAACAGTGATTGGCTTATTTAGAAGAGATAGTGGACCATGCTGAAACCACTATAGTTAATGGTGACTGTGCCCGCGCTGCGCAACATTCGACGACGTTCTATGAGGCGGCTTTAGCTATGGAACCAATGCTTATTGGACGATAGTTTTGAGAACTGTTTGTTTTTTAATTAGGATTTTATGTAACTTTCATTTCAATAATATAGGTTCTGATATTATTATTTATTATTCAACCAAAATGTTTTACGGTTTCCGATATCCCCCTAAATTCTCACGAATTTGTGTCACCTTGTATGTATATGAAATTTTCGCATTTTCATTATCTCAATTTCATTTGACCTATTTTGAATCTCATTTGATGCTTTCTGAATTCCATTTAACGTTTTCTTAATAACATTTGACTGTTTCTCAATTACATTTGACTATTCTCAATTACAATTAACGAATTCTCAATTACATTTAACTATTCTCAATAACATTTGACGGTTTCTCAATAACATTTGACTATTCTCAATTACAGTTAAAGAATTCTGAATAACATTTAACTATTCTCAATTACATGTAACGCTTAACGCTTTCTCAATTACATTTGACTATTCTCAAATCTCAATTACAATTGACGGTTTCTGAATTACAATTGGAAAAGGTGTAGTCTTGCCTTGTGGGGGGGGGCTGCAGCCCGGCAGCCCCCCCCTGGATACGCCTATGTCTCAGTGTAACTATTTTTTCCTACAGCCGTGCGGAAAAATCGATTTTCCGCACTGATATGCGTGCGGAAAATGAGTTTTCCCGCACGGTGCGGTAAAACTTTTACCGCACGCATATCAGCGCGGAAAAAGTTTTTCCGCACGGCTGTCAGTGCGGAAATTTTTTTTCTCGATTTTGATGTGAGAATGTCATTATTCCCGCACGCAAAATCATTGAAGAATGAAGCTCATTCTTCAACGATTTTTAGTGACATTTAGTTTTCAAAGTATACCTATTGGTACCTTTAAAATTGTCAAACCTTTTAAAATAATAACATCCACCTGTCAGTTGGTTGGTAAATAAGTATCACCAACTGATATATTTTGCAAAAAAAAATCCCCAACTAACAGAGACCGCAAAAAAATTTCAAAAAAAATAAAAAATAAAAACCAAAATCGAGAAAATAGTATAAAATTCACGTTGCAGAAGGCTATTCTCGCACTCATTCGTTCGTCCACTCGCTCCTTCGTCGCTCGTGTCCGGTGAACGGCAGCCGCGTGCGGAAAAATTCATTTTCCGCACTTGTTAGGTAAATAGCTATTTTCTACGAGCGTGCGGAAAAGTGCACTTTTCCGCAAGCATTTGAATTTAGAAAGTTTCACTTTTCCGCACTTGTGCGGAAAAAAGTAAAAAAGTTTTTTCCGCACTATACACACATATTTGTAAGGATGTTTGCTTGGATGTTTATATATTCTTTAATCCTTTAAAATTTCTTAAATACCTATTTTCTCTCCTATTTTCTAGAAAAAACATATTGTTTTCCTCGAGAAGATAACAAGAAATTGGGTTATTCCACTCAGTGGCGGATACAGGGGGGGGGCAAGGGAGGCAACTGCCCTCCCCCCTTTTCAAAATAAAATAATAAAATTAAAAAAAAAAGAAAACAAAACTATATTTTAAGTTTAAGGAATGTTTAGGAAGCTGGAAACCTATAAAAAATCACACTTTTGTCCCAAGAACTTCAACCTCAAACAGTATATCATTCCAGTTTTTGGAGTTTATAAGCTTTTTCTACCTATTATTTACCTAACCTATTTAAAATCCACCTTATTCTCCTAAGTAGTTCCCCCATTCCCATATTTTTATGGGCCATCATTCCTTCGAAAAACCGTATCCGCCAAAACTAACCCAACCTGGCTTAATTTGGTTAACTTTAACCTAAACTGCCCCCCCTCCTTTCACAAGGGCTGTATCCGCCCCTGATTCCACTCGAGCAGAAATTATATTACCAGACGTTGAAGAAATTGTACATTTACCTAATAAAGCAAAAGGAGACCCTTAAAAAAAAAAAACAAAGAGTTATGTATGATTTTTGAAGACCCCAGCAAAGCAGCTACTCAAGTTCTAATTCCGCCTTTGCAGTCAAACAACCTTGATAAAACAACTATAGATACCAAAGAATATGAAAAATTGCCAAAAGAACATCTAGAAGTAGGTACAAACACAGAAGATTTTGAAGTTCAGGATGGCATTTCATTATTTAACTCTTTTGCTGACTTGGAGTTGAAAGACTACAGCGAAAAAGGACAAGTAGACTTGGATTCTTCATATGTTAAAGTAACTCTAAACAATGAGCAAACAAAAATAGTCAGAAAATCAGTTGTTTGCTGGTTTTTCGGAAATAAAAACGGACATTTATCAACTGACCGGATACAGCGAGTGAGAGGAATGTCTGCAAAATCCTCTCTTAGGAAAAAAAATGTTACAGCTCAAAAGAAAAAGGCAAAAAAACCGAAAAGTACTTCCGAAGATGAAACCTGTGATCAGTATTCATTGCGCTCCGATTCTTTGAGTGACGATTTCTCGCATATTGAAAGTACCTCGGGAAATACTTGAAATACAGAAACAGGATAATGGATAATTCAGAATACCTATATTGAAATCAAACTGGAAGCCTACTATGCTGTGTATTATGATACTCAATTGTATGAGGTATTTAGGCCGAATAATTAAGACAGACAGGTTTAAAAGCACTTTTAATTTTTTACATTTTAACTTGGACCAGTATATTGGGCCGAAAACTGATGATATTGCGGAAGTCGAAAATAAATACATATTTTATGAACCCATTAAACTCTCAGGATGTTGTCTATTTTATTTAAAAAGAACTGATGATATGAGCATTTTAAAAAAGTACAAAGAAATGGAAAAAGAAAATTTGGGGTAGTTTGTTAGACTTATAGTTGATCCAAAAATAATCAGTTATACAAGATAATTTACGTAGGTAGCCCGTACATTAGCTTGCAGATGGATTAGATGCTATCTCTACTAATCCACCTGCAAACTGGAAAACTTCAAATGCAGGACTCTAGGGTTTTTAATACCCATTTAGAATAACCCCATCCTTATTTATCAATCACGAATTGGATGAAACAAAAAATTACCAACAAAAACGAACGTCGATGGCTAATACGTCAATTTGACGTACAAATAAGAAATTCCTAACCTAATTTTATTTGTGTGTTCAAGAAGCGACAGACGTTTTGTCACTAGAACGACTGGTACTTCTAAATAGGTATTAAAAATACTATATATAAATCAACGAGTTAAATCAAGGTGTATATTTTTTTCGAGTTTTTTTCAAATTCCTATACTTACTTACTAAGTATCATACTTACCATGGATATACAAATTAATGGAAATATATTTTAGTTTTTTTTTTCTCTACAAAACTTGCATTTTTTCCTTTGTTAGAGTGAAAAAAATTAGTAGATAACCTGGTTTTAGCAGGCAAATTTGTGTGAAAAGTTGAACCAGAATTACAAGCAGTAATGGCATTTTTAAGCATTATCAGCAGTAAATGGCATTATTCAGAAATAAATGGCATTACAAGCAGTAAATGGCATTATTCGGCAGTAAACGACATTATAAGCAGTAAACGGCATTATTTGGCAGTTGGTGTACACATTTTTACTAAGTAGGTGGTTTGCCCCTCGGTTTTTGCATAAGAAACAAAGTTCTTGTTGGACCGATGAAAAAACCTGCGATGACCCACATAACAGTGAAAGAACATTCATATTCTCAGAATATTCCCTCAAAGTGCTTTTTGGAATATTCTTTTAGGAATGTTCAATGAATATTCTAAGATTGTTTCGATTGAAATATTCGTTTTTGAACGTTCTATTTATGTACTAGAAATGTTGCTTCTATGCACCTACCTGAAAGATTGTGCTAAGAACCTACTTTATATAACATTATTTGAATATTCTCATACGAACATTATTATAATGTACCCTAAAAAATGTTCCTTCGGCTAATATCTCTATCAAGTATTAAGAATATACCTATCAAGTTGTGCTGAGAAGTTTATGTAGGTAGGTACCCATGATAAGAATATTTCCATATTGCACACCTAATTATCTAAAGTACCTACTCAAAAACTTAATTAAACAATTAAACAATAATGCTCTATCTAGAACCTACTAAGAATATTATAGGTATGTTCTTTTTCATTTGCTTTGTAGGACTTCCAAGAGAGGGAGCTACGCGCTATTAAAGATCTACATCTTGCCTCGCGTTTGAATCACCTTGGAACCTGTTTCTCTCAGTTGGCGTGCTTCGAGAGAGCATAACAAGCTCGAAACCGGAGCTTTGGTTAAACACTTGTGTTTTCCAGAGAAATTTTCCAACAATTCTTTCACTGCCTTCAATATAAAAGGACTGGGAGGAGCAATATTTGGAAAAGAAAATTAACATTCCAAGTATATCCTTAGAATCAAACAAGAATCTTATGTCTAGGATGCATATTGAGAATGATGTATGTAGATATATTCTAAGAATATTTCAAGAATATTGGTATAATATTCTTTTGAGAACATAACTATAATGTCATAGAAACATTCTTTGAATATGAGAATATACATTTCGAGCATATTTTTAGAATTAAACAGGAATATTTTTTTCAGGATGTACTGAGAATCTCATAGGTATATTCTAGGAATATCCTAATGGATTTCCCAGGAAGTTCTTGGGTATTGCAAACAGTATTTCTACAATCTTTTCTCAGAACATTCTCAGGACATTCGCAATGGTTTTGGCGAACATTCTAGGCACATTCCTCCTAAAAAAAGAACATTCTTAGTACATTCTAAGGATGCAATTTTGTTATGTGGGGATCTTGTCTGACGACAACACGAAGCAATAGCATTTTCATTATCACATTAAACTTCTGAATTCTGGGTTGCTTCCTCCTCAACTTTTTAATAAATTACTAATTCTACTTTCAGAAAATTTGAGTGCGCATCACCTTCATTTAAGAAGCTTATCGGGAATTTGCTTGGCAGTACGAAGTTGACGGGTATAAGTTTTTCAATACTATAGAAAAAAGGCTCTCATAACCTGCGAGCTTTAAAGTACTAACAGGGTTGAGGGCCGGACAGACTAGTGGTATTCGACCACCACACTGACATCACAGCATCTCAACCAGTTAATTTTAGGTTCTTCCAAAGAGGTTGTTCAAATCACAGTTTTATATTAGAATTTTTAAATGGAACTGCAACGCAGTATTTGGACCGGCCTGCGCGCCTTTATAGTGTCCCGCAATGTATGTTTTGTGGAAGAAAAAACCAGTAGTTTGCTGGTATAATTGCCAAAGCAAAGTGGCATTACCAGTTTTGTCAACTTGGTGGTAAAACGCTTTAGTGCAACACGTAGTTTCTTATAAGATGCATTCCTAATGTTGTAGTTAGCCTTTTTGGACCGATTTCAATATAAAAATATGCGGATTATATTAGTTTTCAAGAAAAATATATAAATTAAAGTGGTTCAATTTAAAGGTGTGTTAGTTTGGGTTAGTTTGCATAGAACTAGTATGCATTACGTGGACGGGTTAGCTTGGGTTAGTTTGCATATTTTTGGTTAGTTTTGGTTACAGTTCGTATCTACTGGTTATAAGTGTACTGATTGAGAACACAGCGCGCGAAGCGGGCTTTGTTTTTTAAATTGGTATGAATAGGGCTCTCGGGAACAGGGTAGAACGCATACTCCGATTGAGTTCATTTTTGGTATACATATAAAGGCCGCTGAAAGAAATTTTTCCAAGAAAAAATTGACCTTAGCCGCGACCTTGACCGTGACCTTGACCAGTGAAATTCACATAAATATCAATTTATCGTGCTGAAATTATGTATAGCGCCGAAGAGCATCATAAATAACCCATACGCCGAGTTTTAGCCTTCAAGGTCATACATATTCAGAAATACGGTAACCCCGCATTCTCAGTTTGGGCTCTCGGGAATGGGCTAGAAAGCGTTGTCCAATCGAGTTCATTTTTGGTATACATATAAAGGCCGGTGAAAGAAATTTCCCCAAAAAAAAATTGACCTTGGCCGTTGGCCGTGAACTTGACCGTGACCTTGACTAATGAAATTCACGTAAATATCTATTTATCGTGCTGAAATTATGTACAGGGTGGGCCAATTTGGGCAGTTTTAATAGGAAACATCATGATATTGAATATTAATTACTTATCTAAAACTGGATACAGTGTACTGATTAACAACGACAACCAAGCGCGACAAGCTAGATAAAATAAAAATGTTCAAGGATACTAGTATGCATTTAAAGAATGGGTTAAGTTGGGTTGTTTTGCATTATTTTGTAATTCTCGATTAGATAGGTTTACGGGGACTAGCACGCAGTACAAAGACGGGTAAGTTCGGGTTAGTTTGCATATTTTTGATCAGTTTCGATATAGCACAGTTATTGTCGGTTAAAGTGTACCAATTTCAAAAGTTCAGTAGATATTATACGCTTTATCATTACTCAATAATGTTTTTTTTCAAAAAATGGTTTGAACACTTAGCTCTTCTTTTCAATCGAATATCTACCACATGATGCTTTTTACGTTTATTAAATTTTTATCTGCTAAACAGAGCGATTGTGATATTAAGCTGATAAGAATAGATATTATATATTGATCTGTGTCAAAGGTCGAGAAGAGGATTCATTCAATATTTATAAAATCCAATTTATAGTTATTTGCGCCAACATTTTCGATCATAAAACAATATTTTGGGATCAAACTAAACTATCTATAATGAAGAAGCATGATATTTTTTTTGAAGGACCTTTACTGAACTGTTAAATTTTACGGCCTAAATATGTATACCAAACATGAACTCAATCGGACTACGCCTTCTACCCTGTTCCCGAGAGCCCAAACTGAAAATGCGGAGTTGCCGTATCTCTGAATGTGTATGACCTTGAAGGCTAAAACTCGGTATATAGGTTACTTGAGATGCCTTTCAACACTATACAACTTTTCAGCACGTTAAACTGCCATTTACGTGAATTTGATGGTCAAGGTCAGGATCAAGGTCACAGTCAAGGTCAAATTTTTTTTTTGAAAAATTTCTTTTGACGTCCTATATATGTGTACCAAAAATGAACTTGATCAGAAAACGCCTTATAGCCCGTTCCCGAGAGCCCAAAAATTACCTTTCAATTCAATTTCAACATACAAGGACTCGCACGCATTACGTGGACGGGTTAGTTTGGGATAGTTTGCATACTTTTGGTTAGCTTGAGTTACAGTTCGTTCAATATCTACTGGTTATAATATCTACTGGTTTAATATCTACTGGTTATGTGTAAGTAATTGTGAATGTGAATATTCGCTTACTACGGCAAAAAACGTCAATATCCGCACTTAAATTGATACAAAACCAACTGTATAAAGGATATATCAACTAATTTTTATAGAAAATTTGTTAATTTTTGTTGCACTAAAGCGTTTTACACCCGTCAGGTTTCGCAGTGGTCACAAGCAGGTGAAAAATAAACAGCTCCGTACAAATATGCAAAAAATCTGTAAGTAAACTACAAATTATTACAAAAAAAGACTTGCAACTTTACTGCAAACCTGCGAACCAGCAACATACAACTTTTCACTGACCACTTTCCACAAAGTAAAGAGAAAAACAGGAAAAACTCCAGCAAAAATCTCGCAAGTTGGACTTTGAACCCGAAACGCTGCCGCAATGCCGTCTACCTCGGTACCTACGTCATGCTACGTATGCAGGCACGAGATCCTGCAAGGTTCCCTTGTTTGCGTTTGTTCAGTATGCTTTCGAAGGTCCTGTAATACGTGCTGCGCTCCGCCGCAAAATACAGGCGATAAAGATCGCGATCTCCCGCGCTGCTTCAAATGTTTGTCCACTCCCCCGACACCGATGGTTCCATCGCAAAACGTTGAAAATGAACCATTAAATACTAGCCACTTTAAAATACTGTTGGACGAGCTAAGAGGGATGAAAGAGGGCATTATGCAAACTCTTTCCGCCCACGAATCAATGCTTCACCAATGCCACAAGGACGTGTTACAACTGCAAACGCAACATACGCTGCTCGAAACTAAAGTAAACAACTTAGAAACAAAAGTAAACAACTCCGCACCAACTAACGCTAACGAACTGTTTACTGAGACTCAAGAACGCCTCGTCCGGTCCAAAAACATTTTGCTAATCGGCGTGCAAGAATCCTCCAGAGACGATGATCAAACTACGGTTAAGGAAATCTTACAAACTGTATCGCCTTCAATACACCAAAAGACGCTAAAATATTTTCGATTAGGCCCTAGAGTAACCGCTGGAAAAAACCGTCCCATAAAAATTGAACTAGACTCTCAGGAAGCTGCTCTACACTTTATCAAAAACCAGAATTTATTACGTCAAAGCGACAAGTACAAGGGCATAAAAATTAAGTCAGATCTCACACCCCATCAACAAAACGAATTAAAATCCTTACGCGACGAACTTGAAAAACGCAAGTCAGAAGGAGAGCCGGAATTGACCATCAAGTATGTTAGAGGGATCCCTCAAATCGTTTCGCCGCAGGCTGGACAAAAAAGAGCGAGACCCAACGACTCATTTGCCGAAAAATTAAAACATAGCAGAAATAGCGCCGGTATTGGTAACCATCAAGAAGATGAACAATAGCAATCAACCTCGCTCTTATTCTGGAACTGCCAAGGATTTAAAAACCTTTCTCAACTTTTAGAAAATGTAGATTTTAACGAAGTATGTGTGTTTTGCATTTCTGAGACCTGGTTGTTGCATGAACTAATTAATTACGATTCTCTCCCTAACTTTAAGATTTATTCATCTCTCGCAACAAAGGAAAAATCTCAGGGACGCGCTAGTGGTGGCTTATTAACTTTTGTCAACATAAGATTTAACACTTTATTATTAGACATTTGTAGCTATTGGATTATACTTTTAATATCTCTTAATGGTTTCTCACTGATTATTTGTAGCACTTACCTTAGGCCTAACCTAGAATTGGAATTTATTTTTGATGCTTTGCAGCAGACCTTATTCTAAAACCAATGAAGATTTTATAAACTTTCTCAACAAACCAATCAGTGAAAAACCAGCAAAAGTTCTATGTCGCTTTTTAATGAACGTGCTAATTATGCGAGCATTTATAATGTTTGAATAACGGTGGGAAATGCAAGACCACTGCTTTCTTGATTTTTTATTTTTTGTTCCTCCTTTTCTTCTCCTTTTTTTTTTTTTTCTTTTTCTCTTAAGTTAGGTATTTGCCCTCTTCTCTTGATCCTTAAACATTTAATTTTATTTATTTATTTATTCTTTCTCAAGTAAATGGGTAGCGTATGTTATTTTTTCTTTCTTATTTAATTGATATTATTAATTATTATTTATTTTTAAGTATAAAGGGGTGGCTCTTGATTGGGATTTAGTTGTAGGTATAATTTGAAAAAAAACTGTAAGACTTAACTTTCTTGTTATATGAGTTAATTTTCATTAGAAACAATAAAGAATTGAATTGACACCCGTCAACTTTTTGATAGATTGTCATTAAATTAATTTTTGAAACGACAGGGTTTCTTTGTAAGTTCCTCGCCCCTTAATCATCTCATCGCAGCACGAAGTTCATGTTCGTCCAGAACCATTAAGGAACTGACGGCAAAGGAACACAACAAGGTAGCAGATGCCACAACTACCCCCACTTTTCTTTGTGACATGTTTAATGCAACCCGAGATGCAACCTTACACCAAATACGTAGATATTTATAGTGATCACATACAACGATCAATTAAGAATTAGGTTTAATACTTACCCCACTATTTTTCAATATGCTTTTATATTTATAATGTCTCATTCAACACGAAAGTACTTTTACTTTTCAATCTTTAGCACCTTAGATTACGCACACACACTGACGACATGAGTCTGAGTTTGGATTGCGACTGCCCGAACAAAAGCCGTTAAAACCTCATTAGTTAAAACGAAGCACTTTCCTCATTTTTCCTGTGAATAACTATTTTTAGGTACGATTTTTGAACAAAATACTACTTTTATTTGCTCAGTTACTCATAAGTTACTCAGAAATATCACCAACAACGTTAAAATCAGATCAAAACGCGTAAGCCTATATTTTCTCTAAGTTATCCAAAGTAAAGCCGCCATCTTGGATCCTACGGGTCTGACCAGACTGTGCTGCGGGTGAAATCGCTTAAAATCAATGTGAAAACATCTCCGCAAAATTTCATACTTATATAGGGACTTATTTTGTTACAATAATTATTTTTAGGCGACTGTCACAAAAAGATTAGTTTTACGGATTCAATATCATCCCTAAAGTATATCTTTTTTGGCCGCATTTACTTTACGGCCGCATTTACTTCACGGCCGCATTTGCTTCATTACTTTACGGCCGCTTTTACTTCACGGCCGCTTTTACTTTACGGCCGCTACTTTGGTGAAAATAAACGAACAATCGGAAACGCAGTGCCGTAGCCATCAACACAACCAATAAACAATTAGTTAGCAACCACAATGAAACTAAGTTTTCCTACAGCCGTGCGGAAAAATTAATTTTCCGCACTGATATGCGTGCGGAAAATGAGTTTTCCCGCACGGTGCGGTAAAACTTTTACCGCACGCATATCAGTGCGGAAAAAGTTTTTCCGCACGGCTGTCAGTGCGGCAAAAATTTTACCGCACGGCTGTAAAAAAAAAAAAAAGAAAAATTCTATATTTTTACGCCTGTAGGAAAAATATTGTACCTAACACTTGCGGAAAATGAATTTTTCCGCACGCGGCTGCCGTTTACCGGTGAAGCAGTTAGGTAAATAGCTATTTTGATTTTAGCTCTATCCAAATTTCCACATAAAATGCTAAAAAAAACGGCATGATTAAAAATTTGGGAGAAGTATTTTCTTGCATTTTTTTTCGGAAAATGCCAAAATTAAATAATCCTCAACGTTATGGTCTTCAAGTCCACCTATGTTATACTCTATGTTAAAATTTACAATAATAGTCGGAAAAGCTAACATATCAGCAAGTTTTCAAAATTGATTGCTTTTTTTAAAAAAGCTCAATGTAAGATACCAGGCGAAAAAGTCGGCAATTTTCTATAATCACACTCTCTTTATCGTAGTTTTTGTTATAATAATTGTGTATCTACCTATCTTTGTTGAATTATTTATTTGATCAATAAAGTTTAAAGCGACTGTTGAATTTTCTTCTTTTTTCAAAAACAAACCCTCGCCTAAAAAATTTTGTGTGCACCTCGGCCGAATGATCTTTTTTGGCCTCACCTGAAATTTGCTTGGCCGAGGCGCAGCCGAGGCCAAGCAAATTTCAGGTGAGGCCAAAAAAGATAAACTTTACGGCCTTGGTACACAAATAACTATTATGTCACTAGGCCAAGAAATGGGACTTTTGTGCTGAGCTCGACGTTTAAAGACCGATGTAGAGCGGGAGGTCTTCCTACAATCGACCAATGGACGTCCCGGGACAATTCTGTAGAAAAACCAATAAAGAGCCCGCGCATATGGAATTATCTGGGCACTCCTCCTTTCTCATCAAAACGTCAAGGTTTTAGGCCATATTCTACTTGTGATAATTATTGATGCTTTACGAAATATTGCATTTTTTGGCCATTGAAATCAGTTACTACCTAAAGTGAAGTAGAAACTCGTGCCTAATCACAATGCGTTTTGTCTTTACATTTGAGGCCCTAGAAGAAAATCATAATTCATAATTGATGCTGGATTTTCGTTTAAAACTATGACATTTCCTAAATAGAACAATGGTAAACTGAATAGGTAGGTACCACTCAATTTATCACACTGGATGTTCATTGTGGTAAAATACAATTGGAAAAATCATGAGGGAGGCTTCCTCATACTTCCAACACCTAAACGCATACCGATTCGATTATGGATGCAACCTATGGAAAAGTTAAGATTAAGAGCGGTAATCCTACTTAAACATTAAAAAAAAGGGATGAGATGAGGGATTTTCAATTTAAAAGACTCAATATTCGAACTGATATTGGTTTTGGTATGGTTATGGTTTTATGTCTTTTTACCTTTGTCAATACACATGTTAAGTTTGAGTAGAAACAAAACTAAAGAGAAAGTGATAATGCTGGAAGAAATATGTAAAAGCGGCACAGAAAATACCTAGATACCCAAAATTTTAATTATTATATTGAACTAGCTAATGACCCGCTGCGTTGCCAGCATGTAAATATATTTTGAAATAATACACTTCTTTTCAAATTTTGTTGTTGATTTTCTATTTAATTTTTTTTTTTTTAAATCCGATATCATAGTCGCTTGCGAGTGAGTTCAGTGACGCATTTTAAGCACTCCAGAGCTGCTCTAGAGCGCCCCGGGCTGTTTATAGGCGTTCCAGTGTATCAGAGTTTTACGCAACCGAACTCTCCCCTATAGCCGATTCGATTGACCGGATTAGATCGATCTGGTTCAATTTAAGTGAACCACACTGTGTTCGATTCAAGCTGGATCAGTGCACCCTCATCAACAAAAAAATGATCTAGATCAGAAGAAGTTCACTTAAATTGAACCCAAATCGATCTAATCTGGGTCAATCGAATTCACCTTATATAGAGATACGTGGTATTAATTCAAGATCGGCCCAGCCGTTCTTGAATTCAAAAAATAATAAAGTTACGTCGGTTGAATGCAAGCCTAAATAAATGAAATATAGCAACGTTGTCTCATGCTGTCAAAAAAAGTTGGGTTATGTCATGTGAATGAGTTTGTTTACAATTAAATTAATAATTAATTCAAAATTAATTTATTTTTCCGAGATGCGTAACCTATCCACAAACCTTCCTTGGGATGGCCATAACAACCTAACAAAGTTTCATCGTAATCGGATAAGTGGTTTTGGAGCCCATATCCGGATACCCCGCGAACTTTGATTTTTATATATATAGAAGATAGAAGATGAAGGCTCTAAAGTTATCGCCTGAATGTAACGTCGTCGCACCACTCAATATAGTTCACACTGAAAAAAATCTCAAAATTTAGGTTCAACTCGATTTCAATAAAACTTCAAGTTAAATTAAGTTTCTGATACTTTATTGATCACATTATTCACATTCTGTTTATGCTTTCGCTTTCTATGTTTACTTAATGTATTTTTTGTATTAAACTTCATATCACACTCAGTACACTCAAACTCCTTCAAATTCAAATGGACCCGTAGGTGCTCCTCGAAATTACTTGTAAAAATCTTCCTACAGATATTACATGTATTAGTTTTAGTTGTACCTTCGTGATATTTTAGGTGAGCATCTAAATTCTTCTGCGACACAAACTTTTTATCACACAAGGAACAATTAAAGTTTTTAATGCCCTTATGATTGTTCATGTGAGCTTCGTGATATTCTTTCCTCATAAAACCTTTATTACATATGGAGCAAAAGTAAGGTAAAGCATTTTTGTGGCTTTTCAAATGAAAATTTAAGTTACTAAGTGTTTTATACGATTTCTCACATTTATTACAAGAGAATTTCTTGTCTGTACTATGACTGATCATGTGGCTCTTGTAATTTGAAATTTTAACAAATCCTATATTGCATATGCTGCAAATTGCTACAAATTTTTTATCGTGTTTCAGTTTTGTATGACTTTTGAGTTTTGTTGAGGAAGCAAATTTTTTATTGCAATGAGGAGCTTTACATTTAAATGGTAACAAGCCTAGGCAAAAATTCCTATGTTCAGTTAGGTGAAATTTTGTGCTGAAAGTTTTTTTGCAAGAACATACAAATGCTTTCAGTAAGGCAGGTTTTCTGTGCATTTTTAAATGAGTTTTAAATTTTTTCAAAGAAGAAATTTTCAAGCCACAAGATTCACACAAATAATAAGTTATTTTGTGTTTTTTTATGTGTTTTTTTAAATAATTTTTCACACATAAGAACTTATTGCACTTTTTGCATTTATATTTTATAAATTGTATTTTCTTTTTCTTTTTAATTGTATTTCTTAATGAGCAACTATTAAATTTGTTCAATAAATCATTGATTAAATTATTCAATTTCAATTGCAAATGATCAATTGTATTAACTAATCCCAAACAATCGTTGCAGAGATAGTTTTTATCAGAACAAGAAAAAATATTGTTTTTAATAAATTCAGAAATTTTGTTTTTGACTGGCATTTGGCTAGACATTGTTAAAGGGTTTTTTGAAGTGAGTACATAAAATTGCAGGCCCAGCTGAGTATACTGAGTGCTACAAACTAAACATTTTGTTTTATTGTAGAATTGCTGTTCATCACCACTACACTCTGAACTAGAATCTTCAACTATTATATCACTCTCGTCGTTGGAAGCTTCAGTGGTTTGGTCCAAGTTTGGTAAATCTGGATTATTAAAAACGATTGTTACTATAATCACTACATATGTTTTTCTTGATGTTTATAAAAATTGAAAAGTCAGCAGAATTTATAGAACTTATAATACTTAGTTAGTTTTTAATAAAAATTTCCACATTGACAGAGTAGCCCAAGGTAAAGCCTTTTTAATTTACCTAATATCTACTTGAATAAAGTTTTGATACTTACAGTTATAATTATTTGTTAAAGTCTGTGATAATCCCGCCCCATATAATGCAGAATTTTGACTAAAACAATTATTTTCCTCTAAATATTTCTGATCATAATGGCCATTAAAGTTGTTATAATGATTCAAAAATCCATCTGTTTGCTTGCCTGGCATGTAATAAGCATTAGTATTGTAATAGGCACAACTTTTATAGGTTTCTTTATCCACTGAAGTAGAATAATTGGATTTAGAAGCCCCAGTATATGATTTACCAACTTGTGCACAAGAAGAATAGTTACTGGTAAAATTGTTAGCCCACTGAGCTCCTTCAATTCTATTATATTGTACATCAATTATTGGTTCAATATTATTGCTGTAGTAGTTAATGGGGCTCAAATCCTTGTTACTAATCTCAACAAGATCATTTTTTTCAGTTACCTTTATATTGTCCCATGCAGGTAATTCGGCAAACATGCACGGGACTTCTAGAGGTTTATTTTGAGGTCTTTCAACTGTATTTTGAGGCACTAACGTCGTGTATAAGTCGTTAAACGCCCCATTTGCGTTTGGGGAAAACGTTCCTGGTGGTAACAGTGGAAATTGCGGCTGAAGATTTTCAGAGTAGGAATACTGTTGCTTGTTGTCCATTTTAAGAATAGCTATAATTATTTATTATTGTTTATAAATATTTTTTTTCTATTGTTTAATGAGAATTCAAGTAGTTTGTAAAATTATAATGCATTTAATAATAATGCACTATTATTTGTTTATTTATCTTTCATTCTTTTCTCAGGCCAGCTGGCCAGCTAGGGCACTTTCCAAAATTTACCGGTTAAATAAACCGGTAGCTGTCAAAAAATTCTGGTGTTCATAGCCAAGGATAATACACACTACACAGGATTGCTTATCGGCCTCGTGTTTGGGAATCGCGGCCATATTGTATAGTACCATTTACAACGTCATCAACTACATCATCAGCTGTTTGTGCCAGCGGTCGTAGTTTAGAATATACATTTATCATGGAAAATATGATTTAATTTTGATTAAAAGGGGGCGTGACCTTAAAAAACCACTTAAGCTACTTTAAATCAAGAAAAAAAATCTAAGATCTCTCGTGAAAACCGCAGTCCTACATTCAAAATAGTCTCCGACAAAATTGCTTGTGAAGATAAATTATGAAGGAACTTGGTGATTTGTGATGTCACACCGCTGAAATCGTATTTACACGTACCCTAGTTTATACAGGAAATAAAATAAAATAAAATAAGAATAATGAAAAATGAGGAGTTTATACAGAAAAATATAAAATAAAATTAGAATAATTATTTTGAGCCAATCATTACACGCCTGAACTGTCATCGGTCTAATCTAATTGCCGTCGTGACATGCGCAAATAGCATTTCTTCATGAAATAAAATAAGGAGTTAAAAGTTAACCAACACTTCATTTTTGCTTATTTCTTAGCTTATTTTATTTTTTTATCTACAAGCGTGCGGTAACTAAGGTATATTACACGATTTTGCGTGCGGTAAGTACCACATTACCGCACGGCGTGCGGTAATATTATTACCGCACGCTCTACCTACATAGGTACGCACCTGTAATTACCTATCAGAGATAAATTACCTACCTAAGTATCACCTAAATTCTACTTGTCCGCTGTCAAAGGTAACTAACGCATTTTTTTTCATAATTTTTCAAAGGACCACGCACGGATCTTATGAGAAAAAATAAATTTCACGATTGTCATGAAATTGAAATATGTTATGCTTCTCGACCTCCTGAACGTAAGTTCTCGTAGGCCCAAAAAGATCCTATGATTATTTTCGGAGATACACGGCCGGGTAAACATACATAATTTTCACAAAAATGCACATTTTAAAAAATGTTGAGTTTAGGCAATCACATATTCTACGTTAAAAACGGGTGGAAAATGCCAAAGTTATGTCATCTAAAGCTTTGAAGGTTAAAAACTTGTCGAAAAATGTCAAAAATATGTCATTTTTGGTTATGAATTAAATTAATGTACCAGCAGATTCTGGAGATTTTTCTTGTACTACTTTTTTTTATCGGTCCTGTATATCCGAAACTAATCATAGGATCTTTTTGGGCCTACGAGAACTTACGTTCAGGAGGCCGAGAAGCATAACATATTTCAATTTCATGACAATCGTGAAATTTCTTTTTTCTCATAAGATCCGTGCATGGTCCTTTCTTTCGGATATTTTGTTACCGCACGCTTGTACATGGGCGCCGGCAGGGGGGGCAAATCGGGCATTTGCCCCCCCCCCCTGGATTCAGAAAGTTGAATTATACAGCAAAATCAAAATATATTTATTTAATATAAAATAGTACGACGAGCGAAATTTGATCGTGGCGGCATCTAGGACTAGGATTCAACACTAAATAGCACTTTTTCTGTATTTAGTGATGACCATTTAATAGGCCGACCAAAAATCAGATAGTTGGGAAAACCCAGAATAGGAAAAACAAGTTTTCTCCTATTATCCACTGATGAGAAAATTTTTGGATTAATTTTTATCTGTTATTCTATCCACAGACGCGTTTCGACCTACCAGGACTCGTCAGTATGGCTAGGAACTTAGGAAGGCAAAGAAAACCAATCCAAGTTTAGTGCCTGTAGGCAAAATAGAAGTAGTACGACGAGCGAAATTTGATCGTGGCGCCATCTAAGACTAGTATTCAACACTAAATAGCACTTTTGCTGTATTTAGTGATGACCATCTAATAGGCCGACCAAAAATCAGGGAAAACCCAGAATAGGGAAAACAAGTTTTCTCCTATTATCTACTATTTTGCCTACAGGCACTAAACTTGGATTGGTTTTCTTTGCTTTCCTAGCTATACTGATGAGACCTGATAGGTCGAAACGCGTCTGTGGATGGAATAGCCGAGAAAATTAATCCAAAAATTTTCTCAATTTTTTTTTTAAATAAAATATAGAACAATAAAACATATGTCAATAGGAATCCACAAAAGAGCATACATTTTATTTATCTATTTATCTATATACAGGGTGTCCGTTTTAAGTGATACCACTATTACTATCTCCGAAACGGTAAGAGATACGAGGTGGGTTAAATTAGAAAAAAGTTGCCTTTTTTGATGCCCATTCAAGATTTGTTTACAGTGTTGCCAAATTCCTTTTAGTTTATGAAATACAGGGTGATTTCTAAGAAACGCCTAAAAATATTTCATCAATTATTTTGAAAACTATTGACTTTCGGGACACAATTTAAATTTGAAAGTTTTATAATTTTTATCACCCTACAACATGGCATCTTCCAATTTCAAATCTGACGTTTCGTGTTTGAGCTACCATCATCAACTTCATTTTTTTAAATACGGACTTGGATTTTTTATGTCATTTTTAGGAAGCTTCCTTCATTCGCTTTTCAGCGATATACCTCTTAAGTATGATTGGCCGACGTTTCTGCTTTAAAAGGTGATCATCAGTGGTTTTTACCAAAATTTTACCTTAATTCGACCCTGTAATTCGTTATTTGCTTAGAGCAGGTAAAGGTAAAGAGGAGTAGTAACCTGGATTTGGAAAATGAAGCCGTTTTTTCCCGGTATTTTGGCACCAAGATAATGGCGGTATAGGCAATTCAATGCTTTACCTGTATTGTGGTGCCAAACACCTGCCAAAAACTTTCATAAGCAGAATGGCGCGTTTCTACTCCTTATGTCCGTAGGCAGTGGCGGACCTAGGACCTTTGGGGCCAACGCATAAAAAAATTTTGGGGCCCTATCATGTTTTTTTTTTAGTGTTTTTCTTGTGGTGCTAGAGACAATAGCTGACGTCACACACATAATCTCATTTTTGATAGGGGGACAAACAAAGCGTTTGTTTGTCTCATGGCCGTTTTCATCAACTATTTTAGGGAAGCCTTAACGATAAGTATTCCTCAAACTGATATTTCTCCATGGAAAACTTAGGAAAACTGTCATTTTAAGGAATACTACTTAAGGCTTCTCTAAAATATGTAGTTGGCGAAAACGGCCGTCAAGTTTGTTTGAGAGAGGTAGGTTGTCTGATAACTTCATGACGTCATCCGGGATGCCTGAACATAATGCAAATCTCCATTCTGTACCCCAGATGCCTCATCAAGTTACCCATTACCAGGCAACCTATCAACTTTAGGAACCTTGGTTAATGATATGTCTGTCCCCCGAAAAGTGACGTTATGTGATTTGTAACGTAATAGCTATCGCCTAACCGATGTGTGTAATAGTCCTTGAACGCTTTGTTTGTCCCTCTTTTGGAGGTGAGGTTATGTGTGTGACGTCAGCTAGTGCCTAATTGAAAAACAACTTTATTAAAAGTCAGGCAAATATAAATTTGCCGAAGAAAAGAATGCGGACAAAAAATTGACAGGTGTGTCAACTCCTCTTCTTTAACAGTACATCCATAAAGCGATTGGCTGCAGATGATTCAAATCCATTATCGCTACCTTTATAAAAACAAGTTTGACAAGGTTCACGATACAACCCACCAATCACCATGTGTGTCCACCATTTTTCTGCTCTTCGCTCTTCAGACGTCGCCGGCAAAATTAAATTTGCTAGACTGTAAGAACATATGAGACAATATGAAAACAAGTTGAACGAAAAAAAATATTATTTGTAAAAATTCAGGAACTTTCCATCCAAACAAAAAGAAATATAACATGTAGTAGTCTCCACCCCCACTTACGAAAAGATCAAAAAAGTAAAACATGCATCCCGCGCGTCCGCGGTTGCCACATCGCGTCGAACACAGCAGGATTCCTTAGAGGTATACAACGTTGCCGTAACTTTCAAAATTTAATTTTCGATTTTTTTCATATTCATGAGTGTTTTTTTTATTAATTTTTTTTATCAATGCCTTTAGAATCTGGTTGTGTGGGGGCCCCTCAGCTCTGGGGGCCCGACGCAGAGTGCGTCCTTTGCTTCTTGTTAGATCCGCTACTGTCCGTAGGACAGCGCTTTTCTGCTCTAAGGTTATTTGTAACAAAGGCGGTCTAACAAGTACTCTTTTCCTTTTATTTAGAATACTTAGAATTATCTAATTATAAACATTATCGAAAATAATGACTTAGAAACTAATTATTATTGTAAATATGTACTCAAATTGGAGTCCATTATTCTTTAAGCGTTTTTTTCTTTTAAATATTATTTTATATGGTAAGTACTGTTTTTCATGCAACCGTCCGCGAAATTCAATTTCGCGGCCGTCACACGTTACGTGGTGTGTATACCATGACCGCGAAACTTTGCAACATTCTCGAGATTATCTTGCCTCAGCCGCAAGCAACCACGGCATTTCGCAGCCTTGGTATACAAATACATAAATCTATTATTTATTTTAGCACATGCAGCCCTTATCCTCTCTTTGAATTCTTCTAATGTCTCTGGTATTTTCGTAAACTTCATAATAAAAATCACTGTACTCTTATTCATTTAACAATTATTATAAAATGAATAAATAATAAAGAAATGTTTGGCCGGTTGCACAGCTGTCAATTTAATTTTTTTCAAGGCATTTTTTGATGAAATTTATTTATATCCCATATCAGTGATGCCAACCTGAATTTGTAAATTTACAATAATATGTTTCTACGTAATTAGTTTTTAAGTAATTATTTTAATTATTGTTCATAATTAGATAATTTCAAGTGTTCATACAAAATTATTTTGTTAATTTTGTTCTAAATATTGAAGGAAAAAAGTAGGGGAAATACGTACAAAATGACATATACGTACAAAATGACATATGTGGCATAATTCGAATTTGGCGGGCTCTAGCGCGAAACTGACAATTGCAGAACGTGACCCGCATGACTTTCATTAACCTGGGAAAAATTGAACGCGACCCTTGCATTAACCGCGGTGTCATGGCCGACGACCAGCTTCTGTATGTTACGAGTTTTTTTTAAACAAAAAGTGTTTTTATTTAAGTGGTAAGTTTTTGGCAATTGTACTTATTAGTATCGCATTTATTTTATCCCTCAAAGATGTGTTGTTACCCTCAAGTAACTTTTTGCAATAAATAAATCCTCTTTGTATTTATTTTTGAATTTTGTTTTTTCAATAGGCTGTATGGACAAAACGACATACATGAACACTGGACATAATGACATGGTATGTCGTTTTGTCCATAAGAGCTGACTCAATGAGGTTAATTTAATTTAGTTGTTATTTTCTTCACAGATATTCCAAAATGCCACGTAATTATAAGCGCACGACTGATCGCCAATCCTGGAGTACAGACTCAATGCAGAGAGCTATAGAGGCAGTTCGAAATAGTGAAATGGGCTGGTTAATGGCATCAAGAACATTGGGTGTCCCTCAAGCAACTCTACGGAGGCATGCTTTGGGTACTAACAAAACTTTGGAGACCAATTCGAAAGGTCTTGGATCTTGGAAATCTACCTTTCCACCTGATGTGGAAAGGCAATTAGTTCAGCACATAAAATTCCTTGAATCTCGTTTGTTTAGATTGACGCGAGCAGCGGTGCAAAAATTAGCTTTTCAGTTAGCCGAAAGAAACGGTTTAGCTCATAGATTCAGCCCACTGAAACAAAAAGCAGGACAAGAATGGATGGAAGGATTTCTAAGAAGAAATAAAGATATCTCTCTGCGCAAACCTGAAGCTACTTCAGCAGCCCGTGCTCAGGCTTTCAATAGGCCTCAAGTCGAAAAGTTTTTTCAACTATATGGAAAGATGCTGGAGACTGTAGGCTTTAGGCCACATCGTATATATAACGCTGATGAATCAGGTCTATCTACTGTTCAAAAACCCCAAAAGATTTTGGCTACTACTGGCAGAAAGCAAGTTGGCGTTATAACCAGTGCAGAGCGTGGAACGAACACCACTGTTGTTTGTTGTGTTAATGCCGTTGGTACGTTTGTCCCGCCGATGTTGATCTTTCCTAGGAAAAACATGAAAAATGAACTGGTCGACGAAGCTCCTCCTGGTACTTTAGGTGTAGCTCAACAATCAGGGTGGATGACCACTGAAATATTTCTGAAATGGATGAAGCATTTCCAAAATTTTGTGAAAGCAAGTATTGACGATAAGGTAATTTTGATTATCGATGGCCATGCAAGTCATAAAGGGATTGAAACTTTAGAATATGCGAAAGACAACGGTATAATTGTTATTTGTTTGCCTCCACACTGCACCCATCGCATGCAGCATCTGGATGTTACATTTTTCGCGCCCTTGAAAACTTACTTCAACCAAGAAATATCCCAGTGGCTGAAAGCACATCCTGGGCGTGTTGTTACACAATTTCAGATTGCCGGCATGTTCAACAAAGCATACGGCAAGGCAGCTACAGTGCAAAATGGTTGTCAAGGATTCAAAAGCACTGGTATTTGGCCTCTAAATCCTGGAATATTCCCTAATTATATGTTCGAGCCTGCGGAGACTACAAACATACCGCTGGAAGATACCGACAATGAGCGACCTCGCCCTCAAATGGCTTCTGATCATGCTCCTATTCCTGGGCCATCTACACAGCTACAAGACGATTCAGTTTTGCTTCCTGTAACACACGTTCTTGAAATTGCCGAGACAACACCACCTCAATCGCCACCTCAGCCACAGAGTTCCCATACCATGGTACCTACCAATCAACAAGACGATCCTTCTGAGGTTCCAGCAGCAAAAACTGATCAAAAAAAGATTCTTTCAACTTCTCTTTCGAATCAAACTCATCCATCTGCTGCTTCATCGTCCTCTATACTTAGTATCTCTATCGAGAAGATTTGTCCGGTCCCAAAAGGACGCTTTATTAGTGGCCAAGGGAAACGTAAACCAAAGACTCGGCAGTCCTCTTTAGTTTTAACTTCCACTCCGAATATGATGGAAATTAAATCAAAAAATGAGCCCAAACCTCCCCCAGTCAAGAGGATACGAAATGTTACTAAAAAGATATTTGAAGATGACAGTGACGAAGAAAATATTCCCAATAACCTTCAAGATGATGAAGAGGATTGTCCATGCATATATTGCAATGATCTTTTTTCACGATCTAGGCCCAGAGAAGACTGGTTGCGGTGCTTAAGTTGCTCGCATTGGGCTCACGCGGCTTGCGCTGATGTTCCTAGAAGAACCAAGCATTTCATATGTGAACTGTGTCAATAATTGAATAGTAGTTACATATATGTCATTTTGTCCTTGTGTAATATGTCATTTTGTCCAAAGCATATGGACAAAATGGATTTTGCTTGATTTTGGTTAAACTGAGAATTTTATTTTTTATTATTTCTATCCTATAGAAAATGTTTGTTTTGATAAGTAATGAACCAAAGGTGATTTGTGTGGAATATGACTGTGCCCTGTCTTATCAATAAAGATTTGTAAACCAAAAGTAAAACCATATGTCATTTTGTACGTATTTCCCCTACTTGTTAGGCCGTCTTTGTCACAAATGACGTATTCCAGGGCCTAATCAAGGTAACATTTTGGTAAAAATCACTCATGATTACTTTTTCGAGCAGAAATGTCGGCCAATCATACTTAAGAGGTATATCGTTAAAAAAAGAATAAAGTGCGCTTCCTAAAAATGACATAAAAAATCCAGGTCCGTATTTGAAAAAATGAAGTTGATGATGGTAGCTCAATCACGAAACGTCGGATTTGAAATTTGAAGATGCCTCGTTGTAAAGCGATGAAAGTTATAAAACTTTCAAATTTAAATTGTGTCCCGAAAATCAATACTTTTCAAAATAATCGATGAAATAGATTTAGGCGTTTTTTAGAAATCATCCTGTATTCCCTAAACTAAAAGGAATTTGGCAACACTGTAAACGAGTCTTGAATGAGCATCAAAAAAGCCAACTTTTTTCTAATTTAACCGACCTCGTATCTCTTACCGTTTCCGAGATAGCAATAGTGGTATCACTTAAAACGGACACCCTGTATATAAAAATCAAAGTTCACGGGGTATCCGGATATGCGCTGCTACACCACTTATCCGATTACGATGAAACTTTGGTAGGTTATTATGGCCATCCCAAGGAAGGTTTGTGGATAGGTTACGCATCTCGGAAAAAGAAATTAATTTTGAATTAATTATTAATTTAATTGTAAACAAACTCATTCACATTACATAACAACATAACCCAACTTTTTTTGACATCATGAAATAACGTTGACATATTTCATTTATTTTGGCTTGCATTCAACCGACGTAACTTTATTATTTTTTGAATTCAAGAACGGCTGGACCGATCTAGAATTAATACCACGTATCTCTATATAAGGTGAATTCGATTGACCCAGATTAGATCGATTTGGGTTCAATTTAAGTGAACTTCTTCTGATCTAGATCATTTTTTTGTTGATGAGGGTGCACTGATCCAGCTTGAATCGTACACAGTGTGGTTCATTTAAATTGAACCAGATCGATCTAATCTGGTCAATCGAATCGGCTATAGAGGAGAGTGATATAGGCTATTTTTTTTCCCGAAAAAAAAAAGTTGGGTTGCGTGAAACTCTGATACACTGGAACGCCTATAAACAGCCCGGGGCGCATTTTTGTATCGAGCGCCCAGTATACCGCATTCGGGTAACGTCGTATTAACCGAGGCCTGTCTCATAACGAGCGTCTGATTTCCCGATCGATTGTCAAGCTACCGTACGCTTGATACTAGTCTTCTGCGAAATTATGGATCGGCGTCCAACAATTCAGTTTTTTTTTTTTTAATTGTTTATCATTTATTATGCACTGGCCAGAAAATTATATGTACCACATTGTCGATTCCAGCGAAATACGAACTAATTTCAAGACTAAGCAGGAAGTCGAGGTAAGGGAATAAGTAAGAGCAAAATTATGTTTTATCTACATAACCTTACCATGAATAGAATACCATGGCGAGATAGAATAGGCCACTTTCACGTTTTTTCGAAAACATTTTTGAATTATTGTGTTAGCCATTCTTCCAATGACATTATCATCTGTATAGGTACTTTTTTCTCCAAAAAAAAAAACGCCTATTTTTTGAAATATGTTAGAACGATTTAAAAATCGAATTTTTAAAGCAGGTAAAAATTAACAAGATTTTTGCTATTTACTTCGGGATTTGTATACCTGCAATCGTTATTTGACAAATGCGGAGATTAGATTCAGGCTGATGTAAATAATTATTTATGATGCTGTCTCTAAGTAACAAAACTAACCAAAACTAACCCAAATTGGAGCTGAGCAAAAGGTTAAGGTAAGGACAGCCTTAGGGTTAGTTTGGGATAGTTTGTTAGAGACAGCATCAAATAACTAGGCAAATAGCAAAATCTTATTAATCTTTAAGTTTTTTGCTACTTTCCATTCCACTTAGTGAACTACTAGAATTAAAATTGCTTTACGATTTGACTACCAGAACCAAAATTAAACTAATATATATTATCAAGTAGCTTGATGGTGAGGAGCCAGGAAAACTCAAAAAGATATTCGAGACTGTAGGCGCGAGTCGCGAGTATCGAGCATACGGTGGTCCGAGTGATTTTCGTACTACCGTGCGCTTGATACGTGCCGATGTCGGGTACCCCGAATGCGGGTTGCTGGACGCTCGATACAAAAATGCACCCGGGGCGCTCTAGAGCAGCTCTGGAGTGCTTAAAATGCGTCACTGAACTCACTGGCAAGCGACTCTGATGTCGGATTAAAAAAAAAATTAAATAGAAAATCAACAACAAAATTTGAAAAGAAGTGTATTATTTCAAAATGTATTTACACGCTGGCAACGCAGCGGGTCATTAGCTAGTACATACATAAAAATGACCTTCACATTTGCGAAAATTTACACCGGTGGTGCATGTACGGGGACAGGACCCCCGTGCCTTGCCCCCCCCCCCCCCTGTCCCGCTGGCTAGCGGCGCCCATGCGCTTGTAGATAAAATACTGTATATAATACGTATGGTAATTAGGTTATTACCGCCCTTAGAGATTGCAAACCTCGTCTCACCGGCTCGGTTTGCAAATTTCTCTCGCGTGCGGTAATAACCTAGGTACCACACCATGGGCGCCGCCAGGATTAGTTTCAGGGGGGTGCATACAGGCAGTGGCGGCGCGTGGATTGTTGTATTATTCCAAATTACTAATTTAAGAAATTGAATGAATGCCCGAAAATTTTTCCGGGTGCCACGCCCAAAAATGGTTATTTTGAGCTTCCAAAAAATTTTTCTAGGTGATTGAAGTTATATGATGTTTTTACCTCGGTATTTTCTCGCTCACCACTAAAAATATTGTTAGGGGTCAAGGGATTTGAATGATTTGATCTCTACCAAATAACCAACTTAGCTGACAATAATACTATTTCAATTTAAATATCCGCACACAAATCTTGTCTTACCACTTCTTTATCAAAATGAAAGTAGCATGGACTTCTGGCAATTTAAACTTTTTTCGGGATATCAAATCGTAGAAATGATAGAAACTATTTATATCAAGAAACTAGAAATTAAGGCTGTGGTCCAAATATAACCAGGGTTGTAGTTTCGCGATCTAAAACTAATCAAATTACTCTGGTTCCTAGAAAAGTGGTTACTTTTGAACCTCGGTTTCCTGAAATCTGGTTCACCAAAATAATGTCAAAATAGTTAGCGGCCATCGGATGTCGGTTCTTGTTGGTGTTATCTGTAATTTCTGTCAATTATTTTTTATTTCCTATTTGCGTTCCCCAAGTAACCGGAATTTTCAGTAACCATCTGTCAACCGATTTGGTTGCTTTGGTTAACGTTTGGTCATATTCGGACCATAGCCTAAGTAAATTCGAAATTCCCACCATTCTACAGGTTGATTGCGCGCGAAAAAAAAATATATGTGAAGCGCCGTACCTACACGTGGTAGAAGTGAAACTTCTTGAAAACCGAATGAGGGAGATTGAAGGTGCGAGAGAAGGAAAGAGAGATAATTTCAAAAGAAATATCTACAACAGTACAGTGTGCTCTTTTTATCTTGATAA
Organism: Ceutorhynchus assimilis; assembly: GCA_917834065.1. Lineage (NCBI taxonomy): Eukaryota > Metazoa > Arthropoda > Insecta > Coleoptera > Curculionidae > Ceutorhynchus > Ceutorhynchus assimilis. Next base: position 15,215,478 of record OU892282.1, read on the forward strand.
CATTTTAAACTGTCGTAATTTCTTTATTTCTGAAGTTATTTAAATAATTCAAAAAAGCACAGGACACAAAAATATGTAATGTATAAATAACGAAAATAATCACAAAACACAATGATAAAGTCTATGAAAAATAGTATAACAAAAGGCAGACGCGCATCTATAGTGACGTGACATCACAATAGTATCGGCGCTTGTCAATAATAGGCAATCCTTTTTACGTATATAATCCTTGGTTTGTGTCAATCAATAGCTGTTTTCTTTCTCCGTCTCTTCAAGTTATATCTTTCTTCTCTCTCGAGTAACGAAATTTCCCTGTGACGCGTTTTTCAAATCACTCTCCATTGTCATCCAAATATCAGAACGCCGCCTAAAAAGTTTCACTTCAATAACTTGATTCACTTGATTCAAACAGTAACTTATTTAAAAAAAAAAATAATAATAATAAAATAAAGAATAATGTTTTCAATGACATGGGGGTGCAAATAATGCACCCCCTTGCACCCTGCTGCCGGCGCCCATGTACCACACTTATTATACAGGGTGTCCTTAGATAAACTGACACATTTTGTAGGTAAATATCTCGAAAACGGGAAAAGATAACGAGATGCGGTTTGTTCTGTGAGAATAGGGATTTTTCAAAGTTTTTTTCCACATTATTGACGAATCCTGAAATTTGCTGGAATTTGGTTTTACAGACATGCGATTTTTTGAAATAAAATAACTGCTTTATTTTTAATGAAACACTCCGTATCTTTTGTCATTGTCAGAAAGCCTGATTTTTCTACTTTACAAAAATGTATAATTTTTTTCAATTATCTTGAACTTGCATCGTGAAAATAGCACGTTGTCGAAAGGAATACCATCGACTAACTAAAAAAAAAAATTGAGATTCAATTTGTGTTTAATACTTTTAATAACTAATTAGGGCATAGTTAACTAATAATACAAGAATTGAACACAAATAAGTGCATTTAAAACACAAATTAATTCTTATAATTTTTTTTTTATCCAGTCGACGGTACGTCCTTCAACCAAGTGCAATTTTAACGATTCAATTTCATGATAATTGAAAAAAATTAAACATTTTTGTGGAGTAGAAAAGTCACGCTTTCTGATGATGACAAAATATACTGGGTGTTTCATCAAGAATAAGGCAGTATGTTATTATTTCCTAAAATCGAATGTCTGTAAAACCAAATTTCAGGATTCGTCAATATCATGAAAAAAAACTTTAAAAAATCTTTATTCTTCCAGAAAAAACCGCATCCCGTTATCTTTTCTCGTTTTCGAGATATTAACCTCTAAAATGTGTCAGTTTATCTAAGGACACCCTGTATAATATACTATTATCCCATTTTGACGTTTAAAAATGACATTATTGAACGCATAAAAATAAAGGTAAGTAGAGGTTTATCACCTCAGTCCAATGAATTATAAACTACACGTATATCTGGAATGGCACCAACCGTTGTCGGATATCGCATTTGTATGTTCTGTGATTTGTATGGCATTTGTCATTTCGCTTAAGGTACGGTTTGTTAGGAGAGTACGCGTCGCACAACTGACAACGTAAACGTCGTCATTGGTTCAGGTATGACCATAGGTATGACGTACACCCGTTTTCTCACGTCAGAAGACGGGTGGCATTTTACCGTTTCCTATTTAGTTACCGCTACATGGAGCGCTAATCCTTTAGGATTTGTAAAATTATATCTGGCATTGCGTTTCCTATTAGGCCAGCGCACATTGTCTACCGTTACGTGGTGCGCTACTCCTATAGGACTAGGACTCGTTAAATTATATCCGACGTCCCGTTCCCTATTGACCCTATTAGACCAGCTCACGTAAATTAAATAACTACGCCCATATTGCCAACCATATGCTGTTACATGAGTTTTGACATTGGGTTGATTTTCAATAATAATTAATAAAACAACTTGGTTACTGTTTACTGTTACAACCAAGGTACTTTTTGCTAACTTAGTAAAGTGCGTTATACTACTAGAATAGAATCCTTTTGCAATTACAGCTAAAATTTATCTATGATAGCCAAAAATACATCAGTAGAGTTTTTGGCTAGAGGATTTCTCAGTGTAGAATCAACAGAAATAATAAAACGAGACACAACGAGAAATATCACAAAATTATTGCACCACCTGTAACCATACCAATTAACCTCAAAAAAATGACAACGATAATGCATTGCAATAGATGTCTGCAGACGATCGCAGAGGGTGCGCGCTGGTCTAATAGGAAACGTGACATCAGATACAATTTAACAAGTCCTATATGATTAGCGCTCCATGTAGCCGTAGACAATGTGCGCTGACCTAATAGGAAACGCGATGCCAGATATAATTTTACAAGTCCTAAAGGATTAGCGCTCCATGTAGCGGTAACCAAATAGGAAACGGAAAAATGCAGACGGGTGTACGTCATACCTGAACCAATGACGACGTATACGTTGTCAGTTGTGCGTCGCTTACTCTCCTAACAAACCGTCCGTTGAGTGCGTCGAAAAAAGCTACATACCTTTCTCTCTCCAGTTCATTGCTGTTAGGTTTGGTATATATTCCTAACCTCAAATAGGTATAATCTTTTCTAGACAAGAAAAGATCTCCATAATTCCCCAATAAGATAAATAGAGATAGGTATCCCCCACATTCTCCATCTCAATTTGCCGCAAATTTATAGATCGGCGGGCCATTCCAGGTACGTTTAGTTTATAGTTCATTGCCTCAGTCATTTAAAAAAAAAAAACATTAACTCACTCTCGGCATTTTAAGTCACTCTGTCATCTCAGTGATTTAATAGTTATTTATACACCAAGTGAGTTAAATGAATGTTTATTCATGAGAAGAAATTTTCTTCGAATGAATAAACATTTTAACTCACGTGATGTATACAAAATTTTATCCCATTTTGATGGTCATTTAGAAAGTAAAGTACTTAATAGGAATTAAATTATAAAAATAATTCATTTAGCGAGCGCTAATATCTAATACCTATTGAAACTGGTAGTTGCTAGGGGCTAGGGTATAACTAGTTGTTTGTTTGTATTTGTAGCAGGTTTTATACTGGCAGAGTGACTTAAAAGGCCGAGAGTGAGTTAAAAATATTTTAAATCACTCAGGTGATAAACGTCTACTTACCTTTGTTATTAGGAGTTCAATAATGTCATTTTTAAACGTCAAAATGGGATAAAATATATTTATCACTCTCGGCATTTTTCCGTGTACCTACTTTATTTTTTAAACTTCTACAAAATGGGATTAAATTTTGTATACATTACGTGCGTTAAAATGTTTATTCATTCGAAGAAAATTAACTAATGTATAAACGCCACCGTGGTTTCCCATAAGGCAATCTTTTAATTTAATTTAATTTCTTATTTTATTTCATTTTATTTGCTGTATAAGCCCAACTTAGTACTGTGCTTGATAATTCGCTGTAGTGGCGACGCGTGACTTGCAGTCTGGGGGGGGGGGGGGGTAATGGGAAGATGCGACCCCCCTCTAACGCGCCGAGGGCGAAATTTTATGCAAATTTCAAGGTCATTCACTTTTCCAAAACAATTATTTCCATTGTGAAGAAAAAAAACAAAAAAAAATGTATTTTCTTCAATAATATTATGTATTTTCTTTTGGGCATCGTGATTTTTCCCTTGATTATTGGATCCTGGGGGGGTTGGGTAATTACCCCCATTACTCCCCGACGCGACGCCCCTGATTCGCTGTGACGTCATGAACATAACCGAATTTTCACGAGGAATTAAGTACATAGAAACATAGACGAAAAAGGAAACTATAGACCCATATCCCTCCTCCCAGTCTTTTCTAAAGTTTTTGAGAAATGCATATAGCAATACAGTTGACGCAACATTTTGAAACAAATAGGTACCTAACCTAACCTTTTTAATGAGGTTCAACATGGATTTAGGAAAGAAAAAAGCACAACTTCTGCCATCCTAAACTTTACATCATCAATTCTGGAAGCCTTTGAAAGCCTTGAATATACCAGTACCACCTTCTGTGACCTGAGTTAAGCATTTGACTGTGTCTCGCACGAGCTTTTGCTGAGAAAACTATCAACTTACAATCTTAGTGGAAAAAGCATTGCTTTATAGGCCAGGGCAGATAAATTTTTTCGTACCTTACATAAAATTTAACAGCAAAATATCGATGCAGTATTGTTAAGGATCATTTATAGATGCTAAAAACCAAAAATGCAACATCTAATTACTTTTAGGGGATTTTATAAACAATATTTAGTGCAAAAATAGGGCTTTTTTGTTTATTTCACTGTATTTCGAAAACTAATGATCGGATGGTTTTAGAGCATTGTACAAGCTTTACAATGAGCCATCATACAACCCTGTAGGTCTTTTAGTCTTCGTGAAATGATTTTTTTCCTCCCAAAAAAATAATTAAAATTCACTTGCCTTTGATTGTAAATACAATTTTAGCTTCGAATGATCGATATTTAAATGAAGTTGTAAAAAAAATATTGTTTGCAACTCGTGCGCGAAATACTTTGGTGATCTCGACTATTTTTTTAACTCGGCTGCGCCTCTTTAAAAAAATCAGTTCTCGATTACCAAAGTAGCATTTCGCGCACTAGATACAAAAATAACTATTTTGTAAAGAATTCCAAACTTTTTTAATTTTCATGCTGCACAAATAATTTTTTACACATACATAGTAGATGAGGCAGACTTTATTGAGCCCATATTTCGGCCCGGTCCGATGGGTCGTTTCGGCATAATACCCTTGTCAAGCAAAATGGGGATGTTTCTAAAGCAGTCGGTCGAATTGAGGATAATTTTTTTATATTTATTTTGAAAAGTCCACTGATAAGTCGAAATGCCAAACTATCGATCCTTTTATCTCAAATTTTCCATTTAATTTATTTATCGCAAGTAAAACGGCTCCGAACATCACTGAAAATAGAAAAAAAAATTAATTTGCGTGGGTGGGGAAGAGCTCGCTGCCTACTCCGTTTGAATTCTCGCCGATTTTTTCCAACTACTACTACGTATTGTCACTGTATACAACTACGTGGGAAACGTTGATGGTAGACCGGGTTCGAATCCTGGCCAGACCGAAAATTATTTTCGGTCGAACATTTAGTGGCTGCCTAGGGTAAAGTGCAAATTATTAATAAGACAACAGCAACAAAAACACCTCAGGGTATTATAAGCGGGCGTTATGGATCATAACGCCCGCTGGCCTTATAATGCCCTCAGGTTGTTATAGGTATGTTAACGTATTTCGTTTCCTTGGTATTATAGATTTAAAATAGTTAAGTAGAAAATAAATATGTTTGTGATTTTTAATGTTATGTAATTGAAATTTTAATATGTTATACCTATACTCAATTGTAATTTTAATATTTTAATATGTATAGGAATAATGTGTATGTAAACAGTCACGTTCTTGGCAATAGTTTATGTATGTCTACTTTATTTACTGACTTGTGAGTTGTATTTTACTATATTGACTCCAATAAATTATCTATCTATCTATATATCTATTTAACACAATAGGCAAAGAGAAAGATCCAAAAAAGCTTTGTTTTAGAATGGTTATGATTCCGCGGGCTTGCTTTAGTTTATGCACTGAGAAAACTATTTTCATCGCCACAGTAAGTTTTTCCGCTATTCTAGCTGAAAAATCTATTAAAATAGGCTTTAAGAAAGAATTATGCTACTGCAGTAAAGTTCACTTTGCTACATTCTCTTTAATATAGTAGTGAAGTATTTTTATAAAGTGTCTTTTAAATAGTCTGGGGGCCGAAGCCCTTTTTTTCCAAATCATTAATAATAAGCTAGTTTTTTCAATGAGGCTTCATTTCACCGAGACGCCCAACTTTTTTCTCACGAAAATTGCGAAAACAGGTAGCTAACATACTGCGCAGGTGTGAAACATGTCGATTTGGTGACTATGAAAATTTGATTAATACCAGTTAGTTTTTTAGCTAAATGTTGAGATAATTTTATGAATAATTTGAAACAACATTTGTCCGACAAAATAAAGGGTTTGGTCTACGATGTATGGGGTAGTTATACTATGTATAAAAATCAGTAAAAAATCTGCTCGACCTTATTTTATAGGCTAAATGGTGATGGTATAGTGGGATACTAAATTATTTTCCAGCATAGTGTCTATAGAATTAGTAAGAGAAAAACAAACTGTTATTTGAATTTAGCGCCACAGCGGCGACCAATAGTATTCAAGCCGCTGACCATCTGGCAACGCTGCTCAAAATGACAGCTAAATTCAACAGTTCAACGATGTGTGGTGTCGTCGGAATCGTGTGACATGTGACATTGTCACAGACTTGTTTACGTTGTTTGATGTAGTAAATTTGATGTTTCATTCTTGACGGTCAATGTCAGTGCAAATTGTGTGTTCTCAAAACCGTGATGTGTTGCCAGATTGGAAAAACTAACTACGTCACGAACTTTTATTTTCACATAGGGGCGGGGCTAAGAGGAAATTAAAAAATAGTTATTTATGATATAAGTGCTAAAAGTGACATTTTATTTTGTAAAAAGGGAAGTTTGGAACACGACGCCGAAGGCGGAGTGTTCCATCCCTTTGAACAAAATAAAATTACTTTTAGCACGAATATCATACACTATTTTTTCTACAAACGCACTAAAAGTGATTACTTTTAGCACTAGTGCTAAAAGTAATCACTTTTAACACCAGTGTCATAAAATGCCATTTTAGACACTGACATCATGCGTTCAAAATGACACTTTTAGTGACGTTTGTAGAAAAATAAAATTCCAGGTTACCGCGGTTTTTACAAAGCAACTGATTACACTAAATAGTACGATACGTCGAGAATCTCACTACGTAGTAGTTAAAAATCACTTGTATACTACCCCATTACGTTGCATAAAAAATGATTAATAACAAGTTGATTTTTTCAATGTAGGTTGGCAAATATTATTACAATTAAATGGTCACACTGTCCTACAAATAAACAGGTAGCTATTTTCAGTCATACACTCAAAAGTTGTCGATTTCACGATTTAACTTTTTTCATTAATAACCGGCTAAATCTTCGTGAGCATTTTCATTTTGATAAGACGCCCAAATTTTCTTTTGCGAAAATTCCAAAAACAGGTAGCTAACAGAGTGCGCAGGTTAAAAACATGTCTATTTGGTGATCATACAAATGCAAATAATAACGGTTAATTTTGTAGCTTAATGTTGAGATAGTTTCATAAATAATAACATTTGTCCGACAAAATAAATGGTTTGATCTAGGCTGTCCCCCTTCTCAAACATGTAGCAGATACGTTACATAAAAAATGCTTTATAACCAGTTGATTTTTTTAATGTAGCTTAGTAAATATTACTACAATTAAATGGTTACACTGTCCTACAAATAAAGAGGTACATTTCTCCAGTCCTACACTCAAAAGTTGTCGACTTCACGGTAATACTTTATTCATCAATCACCGACCGGCTAAATCTTCTCGGGCATCTTCGTATTGATAATACGCCTAACTTTTCTATTGCGAAAAGTTGCAAAAGTAGTAGCTACTAGAGTGAGCACTAGTGAGCAGATGTAAAATACCTTGATTAGGTGATTATGCAAATGTAATTATTAACAGTTAACAGTTAATTTTTCAGGTGAATAATGAGATAATTTTATAAACAATTCGAAATTCGATTTGAGCCACAAAATAAATGGTTTGGTCTGCAGTGTCCCCTTTCTCAAAAATGTAGCAATTACTGGCTCATAAAAAACGATTTATAACCAGTTGATTTTTTACTACTAAATATAACTACAATTACACATTGTCCTAAAGAGGTAAGATTCCTCAGCCCTACATTCGAGAATTTCGAAAATAGCCTTATGCATATTATACGTAAATATGTACAGGGCTTTCATTTTAAAACTTGCCACTCACGTTATCTGCGTAAAGAAACAGATTTCTAGAAATCGCCGAAACACGTCAACAAATTTATTGAGGGGGTACCTACGTTAATTTGTTGACGTGTTCCGGCGATTTCCAGAAATCTGTCTCTTTAGGCAGATAACGTGGGTGGCAAATTTCGAGATGAAACCCCCTGTATGTACATGTACGTAGACAGATGCGTGTATAACAGTATATGTGTTATGTGTATGTACACACACGAATTGACGCGCATGCTCGTAAATAACACAGTATCGTAGTATAGGGTGATTTAAAAAGCGCGCCAGATTTGAATTGCTCGAAAGAGAGTTTTGGCATGCCATCAGAGTAGAGGGGGCCATGCCCTTTGACCTTTGTCATTTTCCATACCTAAATTGAGAAGGTTTGATCCAACCGGTTCATCTTAATTCTAAAGATATTAAAAAAAAATTGAGCTCCTTTTTTAATGTATTAAATCTGGCGCGCTTTTTTGAATCACCCTATATACAGGGTGTTTTCTAAGTTGGGGTTTTCCTTTTCAAATGGCGTGGAACTTAAAAAATACAGGAGTTTTCCAAATAATATTTTCTCGACAGCTCAAAAATAAAAGAGATATGTTCATTTCAAATAATATCAAAAATCAAATATTTTAATAAATATATATATATATAAAGGTAAAATTCTTGAATTTAATCTTTTTTTCTAGAAATCTGTCTCTTTACGCAGATAACGTGGATGGCAAGTATTGAAATGAATGCCCTGTACATATTTACGTATAATATGCATAAGGCTATTTTCGAAATTCTCGAATGTAGGGCTGAGAAATCTTACTTCTTTAAGACAATGTGTAATTGTAGTTATATTTACCAAACTACAGTAAAAAAATCAACTGCTTATAAATCATTTTTTATGAGCCAGTAATTGCTACATTTTTGAGAAAGGGGACACTGCAGACCAAACCATTTATTTTGAGGCTCAAATCGAATTTCTAATTATTTATAAAATTATCTCATTATTCACCTGAAAAATTAACTGTTAATTGTTAATAATTACATTTGCATAATCACCTAATCAAGGTATTTTACATCTGCTCACTAGTGCTCACTTTAGTAGCTACTACTTTTGCAACTTTTCGCAATAGAAAAGTTAGGCGTATTATCAATACGAAGATGCTCGAGAAGATTTAGCCGGTGATTGATGAATGAAGTATTACCGTGAAGTCGGCAACTTTTGAGTGTAGGACTGGAGAAATGTACCTCTTTATTTGTAGGACAGTGAAACCATTTAATTGTAGTAATATTTACTAAGCTACATTAAAAAAATCAACTGGTTATAAATCATTTTTTATGTAACGTATCTGCTACATGTTTGAGAAGGGAGTCAGCCTAGATCAAACCATTTATTTTGTCGGACAAATGTTGTTTCATATTAGTTATGAAACTATCTCAACATTCAGCTACAAAATTAACTGTTATTATTTACATTTGTATGATCACCAAATAGACATGTATTCCACCTGCGCACTCTGTTAGGTACCTGTTTTTGGAATTTTGGCAAAAGAAAATTTGGGCGTCTTATCAAAATGAAGATGTTCACGAAGATTTAGCCGGTTATTAATGAAAAAAGTTAAATCGTGAAATCGACAACTTTTGAGTGTAGGACTGAAAATAGCTACCTGTTTATTTGTAGGACAGTGTGACCATTTAATTGTAATAATATTTACCAACCTACATTGAAAAAATCAACTTGTTATTAATCATTTTTTATGCAACGTAATTGCTACATGTTTGAGGGGGGGGGGACATCGTAGACCAAACCCTTTATTTTGTCGGACAAAGGTTGTTTCAAATTATTCATGAAATTATCTCAACATTTAGCTAAAAAACTAACTGTTATTGATTAAATTTTTATAGTCACCAAATCGACATGTTTTACACCTGCGCAGTATGTTAGCTACCTGTTTTCGCAATTTTCGTTGAGAAAAAAGTTGGGCGTCTCGGTGAAATGAAACTGCATTGAAAAAACTAGCTTGTTATTAATGATTTGAAAAAGAGGTCCTCGGTCCCCGGACTAAAAGCTTCTTTTGTAAAACAGCAGAATCACTTTGCAGAAATAATAAAGAGGATTAGTAATCATCATAATAGTTATTTATGATATATGAGTGTTAAAAGTACATTTTTGAGGCACGCATGTGAAAGTGAAAGTTTTCGAAATTTATTCGGATTCTGCAATTCACCTAAGTGCCTTAATGCAGCCTTAAAAAGTATTTTTATACCTAGGTACCGAGAAAATTCTGCCTGGTCTTAGCCAAAAAAAGTTTAGGATATAATTATTTGCTGGGAATTTTCTCAGTGTGCATATTGTCTGGCTAGCCAAACCGCCCAAACCAGTGTTGGTAGTTCGGTGTAGTTGAAATTCCCCATACGAGCGCAAAAAAGTCCCTAGATTGGTATAAAAATCCCTGGTTTTAGAATATAGGTACCCATTCGATTTCTATTACGGAGGAATCCAGCATTCGAACCTAAAACCATTAAAACTGCCAACAAGTACAAGTATATGAACGTAAAATCTGAAAACAACCATTGAACGATCTTGTGTTCAGTACAAAATATCTAAAGTTTGTTTTTTATTTAAAGATAATTCCCCAAGTCAAAAATTTAGTAACTATGTTGGCAACACCAAGCTTTTTCTACATAAAAAAATTGAAAGCATTGACAATTTTACATTGCATTGCCAACATAATGTCATTTTGACTTTTATCTTTAAAAAAAAAACAGACTTTATTTCGTATCTTTCTCTATTTGTACGCGTTAGAAAGAGATATTCGGGCTATGCAAGCAACCTGCAATAGAAATTGTTTTTCTTTTCTCTCTGTAACACATTGTACCAAGCCGCATAAAGGGTGTATTTTCATTATGATATTGTTATTTTATATAATTAAAATGCATAATACCTATGTATTAAAAATGATAAATTATATTCCATTTTGCGCTAAAATATCACAGAATTATAAATTAGAAAATCCCTAAATTTGGCATAAATTTCCCTTATTCCTAATTGCTGAAAATTTCCCTAAATCTAAGGAGAAATTCCCTAATATACCATCACTGAACCAAACTGCGAACTGCAATAGAATTTGCTGCTTGGCCAAACTTGACGGAAACAGTAATAAACAAGTTGGTGACATATTTTTTTTTGCTATATGGGCATGTGTAGTATTTTGAAATAGAAAAAAATTCGGCAACATTGCGAAATGATGGATAATGGAGAGGCGTGATTATTCAGAGGCATGATTCTATTGGTTAGAGCATAAGGTTAGAGCAGCTTGTTAGAGTTACGACAGCACAGTGGCGTAGTTATTGGCGAAATTTAAAAAAAAATTCTAATAATTTCATTGGTTCATTTCCTTATGATTTCCTTAATGTTCTCGTTGCCACTGAACCCAAAGACATGGTTGTCATCAAACGGTGTCAGTTGAGGTATCGAATATTCTTAAGGCCCATCCTCAATCAATCTGGTAGCGAAGTGGCACTTCGACACGCATGCTAGGATAATGTTGTTTTTTGGCATCCTCAATAATTCAATTCCGTGCTAGCATGCACGGCACGCCGACTCCGAAGTGCAAGCTTGCAAGCTTTTTCGATGCGTGCCAACTTGCGTCATGTGTCATGCACAGTAGCGCAGTACGGTAAAAAATAATTCAGGTTATCCTTGCGCAAGGATGATACATACTACTACTACAGGATGGCTTATCCTCATAAGGCCTGTGTGTAACAAATCCCCCCCTACCCCCCTTAGCCAAACAACCAGTTGTGACGTAACAAGCATGGCGTTTCTCGCCTTGACGTAGACTCTTTAAACAGCTGACGACTTAGTTATGACGTCGACAATGGTTAAAAACAGTTGAAAACCAATATGGCGGCAATTACCGAAAACGAGGCCGATAAGCTAAGAGTGTGTCCTTGATCCTTGCGTTCGGTATTTTGCTCGAAGAGCAGAGCGTGCAGAGCGGAGCTGTAATCACGTGACCAGCGAGCGCACAGAGCAGTTAAAGGGTGTATCAGAGCCAGAGGGCTCGAAATTTTATTAAACAAACGTGAATAAGCCTGCGCCGAGTACACTTTTTAATAAACGAACGGTAAATTTATGCTCAGAGAACTCAGATCAAAATACCGAACGCCCGGTTCGTGACCGTACTAATTTTTTTTACACGCACAGCAGATTGAAAATTGACAGCATTGAGGATGGGTATCAATTTCCCAGCACGCGTTTCGAAGTGCCACTTCGCTTCACTACTAGATTGATCGAGGATGTAGCTTTAGGTTACGCCCCAATTTTCTTCCCCCTTTCGTCTCTAACATGTTACCACTTGCCAGATTATATTTAGTTTAGAAGGGTTGGTTTCGCAATAGCCGAAACCGAGACACGATGAAAACGCTTATGCCGTCTGTCACAATAGAAGCAAAATGTCAATTGTCAAATTTAATTGAAAAGAAATCCAAACCCAAACATTCCAATCCAAAACAAAAAAACATATCAATTTGATTTTTGATGAGATGATTGAGATTGAACTTGAGCATTTTCATTAAAATAATGACTAATTTAAAAATGTGTGTTGTTTTTAGTTTATTTCAATAGTGAACTTGAATTAAAATAAGTGTCGGAACAGCATGGACGAAAGATTCAAGTTAACTGAACGTTTAATTGTTGTGGTACTGTTTCTTACATTTGTGTGGATTTGTAGGCAAATCGTAGATTATAACGTATCAGATTTGTCGTTTCTATAATGGCAAAACAGAGGGTTTCCTATTTTTTCAACCCTGATGTTGGTAACTTTCATTATGGGACTGGTCATCCGATGAAGCCCCACAGACTATCTGTTATACACAGTCTCATCTTGAATTATGGCCTGCACAAGCATATGCAGGTATACAGACCCTACAGTGCGAGTGCCCATGATATGTGCAGGTTTCACTCAGATGAGTATATTGGTAAGTTTGTAAGTTGATTTGAGGTTCATTTGAATTTTCCAGATGCTGCCTAAGTAAATAAATATCCATGTAGGACTCTTCAAAGATTAGTTCATTCCAAGGTTCATTTTGCAGATGCAAATTGTGTTGGAATTTGCTTTCAAGTTAGTATTAGAACTCAGTTTTATGAAAATGACTAATGAAAAGGTCTTGGAGAGGGTTTTCCATGAATGAATTCAGCAATTTGCAGCAAAAGCAAATTTTACAAAAAAGATTATTAACTTCATTAGTGTTTCTTCCAATTAAAAATGCCACAAACGGGTCTTGAAGTTGATTGTGGAAGTAGTTTCAACAAGGTAACAAGGTGATGTCAGGCTTTTTTCATTGCCCTTTGTTTTAAACTTTTCTAATTAAAACGTGAAAATTTTTCACTACCACTGTTTCTGCATCTGAAATGAAGCCATTTTCGAAATATTCGTAAGAATCTAAGCATTTGTAGGCCTTCATTTGCTCATTAATGTGAACTCTGGATCAAAATGTCATCTGGACATTTTTTTAAACTAACCGTTCGCCCAGATCCTGATTTTCCTGCATTCAAGTTTTTAAATATTCACTCTGCATCTCAAAAAGTATATTATAACAAAATAAACTGTAATTAGCTTGAAAATATTCCAAATAAACTCAAGATAAACAAACAAGCGTCAAATTTTCCACGGTCGCCATCTCGGTCGCCATATTGAAAAATCACGTGGTTTGGAGAGCCTAATTCAAAAGTGTAGGGTTAAATCAATAACTTATGATGAAAAATAAACAATAATAACATTTTGACTACAGGGTGATCTATTATAGATGTCACGCCCTGCTAACTTTTTCATTTGACGTTTTTGACAGAAGTGTCAAGTACAAAAGTTTTAAGAAATTGTCAAAAGTTTTTAACTAATGGAACGCCCTGTATATTGTGCGCTTATTTGTTAGTCCCCTTTAACCACGTCTTTTAAGCTGGAAGAGCAAATTCAGCAGAATCGAAAATCAATACATGGAACATTAAAGGCTCAATTAAAGCTAATTAAATGCCCTAAGGAAAAATTTAAGGCTCCGCCAATTTTCGCGAAATTGGCTGTTCTGCTAGCTTTAACTTAAGCCAGAAGAACATGACCGAAAATGTGACTAAAACAACAAAAATTGCAATTCCACTTGCAGACACATTAAAGTTTGGAAAAGTCTTATTAAAATTAAAAATTACTATGTACCCAAACTACCCGGGTTATTATCGGTAAGTTTGAAAATGTCTGATTAAAATTGAAAATTAACCCAAACTTTCCCATTACAGCATCTAATTAGCCTTCAATAAGTCACTAATTTCACTGTCCAAGAGGTTTCCACGCCATGCTTGGCTGACCACACTTACGCGATGCGACGCATTTTCACAAAAAAAAGTAATTGTGCCTGAAATTAGTGGTGCCGCGAGACAAGACTAGATGAGACTTAAGGTTGGTCTTGTCTCAACATCTCGAGACGAGACCGTGACTTAATCTCGGTCTCCAGTAACAAAGTCTCGTCTCGTCTCGAGTGGTCTTGTCTAGTCTCGAGTTATACAGGGTGTTCGAAAAATAATGTAAAAACTCTTCACTACATGGTGGAGGACCCTTCAAGAAACCCCAGAAATATAATTTAAAAAATCTAGGGCATTCTTAAGAAAATTATCCGCATTTTAATGTTTAATCCTTCCGATACCTACTTCCACCTTAACTAAAAAGTCCATAATTTATAATGGTAGGAAAATATTTAATCATCTACCAAAAAGTATAAGAAAAATAGAAGATGAAAGAAAATTTAAAAGAGAAGTGAAAAAATTACTTTTGAACAAAGCTTATTATTCAGAAATCGAATATTTTGACGACTTATTTTAGACTGTGATTTTTTATACATTTATTTTATTTTATTTAAGACCCGCTTTAATTTATGTTTTGACCTCCTGTGTAATTTTAGTATCGTCGTTTTATTATGTATTCTTTGTATTGTCGACTTATCGGTGTTTTTAATATTGTTTTACAAGTCAGCATTATATTATGTTTTAGGTATTTTTTTTTTAGTTTTTAATTCTGCTTTGTCAATGAGATGTTTTAATCTTTTTTTTTATGACAATAAAGCTGTTTTTGAATTTGAATTTGAATTTAATAAAATTTGCAACACTGATGATGACCATTTGCACCGACTATTTTGAGAAAGCCTTAGCGATAAATATTCCTTACAATGGTCGGTGCAAACGGCCATGAAAATATCCCGTTGACAATATGTCAGAGAATTAAATTAAATACCTATGTAATTTCCTGTAGAATTCGAAGGTTAAATTTCACGTTTACCTCTTCATATTACTAAGAGAAGGAATTTTCTAATTATTTTTCTAGGATTTCTCAAAGGGTCCCCTACTACGTGGAGAGCTTTTACGCTATTTTCTGGACACCCTGTATTTACGATTTTTATTTTTATATTGTAAAAGAAGTTCAAACTGCCACAGTGAAGCAGTTATTTAAAGAGAAAAAAATCACAGTAAAGAGTATTCGTGATGTTTGAAAAAATATGAACGTCAAATTAAAGAAAAAAATAATGTCAGACAGAACAGTTTTTGTAAAAAGAATCACCCTGTAATTTTTTTGTGAATAAATGGGATGCTTTTCACATACCTCATCTTCAGATCTAACTTCCAGTTTAGCCGAAAGTACTTATGCTTTAAACATTTTTTTAAATTGATCTCACTACTGGCTAAACCAAAAGTGCAATCTGAAAATTAAGTAGATAGTTATGTAGAAATCATCCCAATAATTGTTAGTATTAAAGTCTACTGATTTCATATACAATAGCCCAGAATAGTCCAATAATAAAGCTATACATACAGGAGCAACTTGCAACCTTTAAAAATTATTCAAAACTACATTTTAAAAGTAACATTCAAAAGGAAAAAATTATATCCAACCAGATTATTGTATAGCGTGGATGTTTGCAATATAGAATGCTTATTTATTCATTCTGTTTGTACATACATTCACAAAAATAAAACACTGAAAAGAACTATAGACCCTTATCATCAGACTAGAGCCAATATGGACAATCATCTAACCATCCCAATTAACAGGAAGACTGTGAATCTAAAATTTGTAGATTATCTTGGCCCAAAATTTTATAATCAACTACCTAATAATATAAAGGCTATTAATAGAATTAAGTCATTTAATAGTGAGAGCAAAACTTTTATTGTAAATAATTCTAAAATATTTCTAAGAATAATGATATGAGACACACATAGAACAACACTTGGTTTACTGAGCGCATTATCTATATTTACTTGTATTTATATTTGTATTTGAATTTATATTTGTAAAAGAGGAGTCTATTTTTACAAGGATTAAACTATTTTAAGCAAGTTGCAATTTAAGGGAAACATATAGATGTGCAAACATCTAGGTGACCCATTAACTTTTCATAAATACCTATTAAGTATTGTTATTGAATGTAATTAGTGAATGAATCCTGTGAAAATTGTATATGCAAATAAAAAAAAAAAATACTAGTTCCTAATAAATGTAATCCAGTTGGCTGAATGAAAGAAAAATTTTAATTGCAATCTCGAGACTACACGAGACTCTCGACGAGTCTGGTCTCTTCTCATCGAGACTTCACGAGACGAGACCAAAAGCCAGTCTCGTCTCGAAAAGTCAAGACAAGACGAGGCGAGACGAGACGAGACCAGTCTCAAGTCTCGCGGCATCACTACCTGAAATTCGCGGAGCCTTCAATAAGCATTTAATGGAATGGAATTGCAATTTTCGTTGTTTTACCCACTTTTTCGCTCATGTTCTGCTGGCTTAAGTCAAAGGTAGAAGAACAGCCATTTTTGCGAAAATTCGCGGAGCCTTAAATTTCTCATTACACTATTTAATTAGCCTTTAATGCATTCACAACGACTGCACTATCGGAACACTGATTTTCACCGCCAGAGGTTTTTCCGCCACGCTTGGCCGACATCACCCACGCAACGCGACTTTTCGCATTTTCACACGAACAGTAATTGAGCCTGAATTCGCGATTGGATTTAATGGGCCTGTAATGTCTGTGCAAGTCGAATTGCAATTTCTGTTCTTTTAGCTAGTTTTTCGCTCATGGTCTGCTGGCTTAAATTAAAGCTAGCAGGACAGCCATTTTGTTGTATGTAAAGCAAAATGTCCATCTTTATAAATTGCACCTAGATCAACATAATTATCCTACCAGAAACAATGACAAACTCGTTCCAGACTTTGGCCGACTTGGGAGAACTAGAAATAGCACCAGGTATCTCGCAATAAAATTTTTCAATTTATTACCACCAAATATAAAAAAAATTCTCAGCATCAGCCAGTTCAAGGTGAGAGTAAAGACATTTTTGATAAAAAATGCTTTCTACTCATATGAGGAGTATTTTGCTTCTGATTTTAATATGTAACCATATGTTTTTTATTTTATTTTGTAACCATTTTTGTTATATTTATTGTGTAACCATGTATTCTATTTTATTATTTGAATGTTTAGATTTTTTAAGTTATCATTTTAACATGTGTGTAAAGATGGATTATGTAATATCAATTGTTAGCTATTAGTGAAAATTTAATAATAATAACTATAATTGTGAACGTATAAATATATTATACAGGGTGTCCCAGGGAAAACAGTCCACCCCGATTTACTGGATTTGGGATGAGCATCTGGAAAAACGCTCGGACACGTCGATCTTTGATTTAAGGGGGAACTATTTTTCAGTTTGTTCCATCCCCGTAGCTTCAACCCCCTAGCTAGGGGAAGAACAGCCCTCCAAATTTGAATAGGGAATAGGGGTCGTGTCATACCTCTTTTTAAAGGTCTCATCGAGTTCTTTATGATCCTAGAATTTTGTCTTATTATTTTCATCCGTAACAAAATGACAGCTTGTCAAAATCTTGGAAATAGACTATTTTTTTAGTAGGAGTACAAGAGGTACTTACCTTCCTTTATAAAAATACGAGTAAAAATACCTAGAATTTACGATGCTCGTGTACACATCATTAATAATAATAATAATAAAAAACTTCAATTTGAAGTATTTTTATTAAGGAAGGTAAGTATCGCTTTTACTCCCACTAAAACTAATAGTCTATTTCCAAGATTTTGACAAGCTGTCATTTCGCTACGGATGAAAATAATGAGACGAAATTCTAGGGCCATAAAGAACTCGATGAGACCTTTAAAAATAGGTATCACACAACCCCTATTCCCTATTCAAATTTGGGGGGTTGTTCACCCTCTAGCTAGGGGATTGAAGCTACGGGGATGAAAAAAACTAAAAAATAGTTCCCCCTCAAATCAAACATCGACGTGTCCGAGCGTTTTTCCAGATTCTCATCCCAAATCTAATAAATCGGGGTGGACTGTTTTCCCTGGGACACCCTGTATATAATACTTGGGTAATGTTGAGAAATTTTCCGACATTCACCCTCACATTTACCTAACTGTACTTTTGACTTGTGAAACTGTGTTTTTCACATATGTTATTACCAATAAATTATCTATCCATCTATCTATCTATCATTTTCGCGAGAATTCGCGGAGCCTAAAATTTCTCATTATAGCATTTAATTAGCCTTAAATGTATTTATCACGACTGCATTATCGGAACACTGATTTCAATCTTCTGAGATGTTTTTTCGCCTTCTCGGCTGGCATCACAATTTTTCGCTATTTCACAAAAAAAGTAATTGAGCCTGAAATTTGCGATTGGTGCATCTCCGGAGCCTTTAATGAGCCTTTAATGTCTGTGCAAGTGGAATTGCAATTTTCGTTGTTTTAGCCACTTTTTCGCTGAAGTTCTGCTGGCTTAAGTTAGAGCTAGCAGAACAGTAATTTTTACGGAAATTCACGGAGCCTAAAATTTCTCATTAGGGCATTTAATTAGCCTTCAATGAGCCTTTTATGTTCCATGTGTTGATTTTTGATTCTGGTGAATGTGCTCTTCCAGCTTGAGACACGTATATTTTGGTGTAAGACGAATTTACTTTAAGGCCTTTTTTTAGCTTATCTCGATTTTTTATAGACCTTGTTATCCCACCTGTAATCCAAGGTTAAGCCTGTTATAAGGTTTTTCAGTATTTTTTATACATTCAGAATTTTCTATTATTGTAGTTAACTTATTTGAGAAATAGTTTGTTGGTTGTTCTGGTTGATTAAAACTTAAGGTGTTTGCCCAGTTTACCTCGGATGCAAATCGATTTAATTTATTCATATCAATGGATTCAATTTTTTTTCCAAAATTTTGTAGATATATTTAAAATGGAATTACTTGAGATATCAAATCAAATCAAATTTATTTGCTTAGTATAGTACAATATAGTTACAAGAAGACTTAAACTATTTTACTTATACTAGTTGAACATATTACTAATTATACTACTAAGCTTTTAGCCAGCACAATGGATTTCGAAAATCTGTGCATGCTGGTCATTAACTCACATTCATTTATACATTCATATTTAGGCTATGCTACAAATAAAAATTTATATAGAAAAAATTATAGTTAAGTATTACAGTAGTAAATTTTATTCTAATGCTTCAATAAAGTTACAATAAGGTTATTATCCAGAATCCACTCTTGAATTTCATTTTTTATTCTATTAAATGGCTTATTTTTAAGTGAGACAGGTAAAGTGTTATAGACTCTGGGGCCAGTATAGCTGATATCGGGTCTTCAAAAAAAAAACCAATCAAAGATTGCTATGGTTTTTCAAATGTATGTCTTAGCAATATTTTTCTTTAATTTGTCAATGAACTTTAATGTCAAAAAAGCATATCAAAAATCCTGACCAATAAAGAAACAGTAATGCGACATACGTTTTCGTAATCAAAGCAATCTTCGATTGGTTTTTTTTTTGAAGACCCGATATGTCGCTGAGTTGCTGTGTGCCTGACAAAGGCAATTGATAGGTTGTGGTTTGCTGCATGTCTTCTGTTTAAGTTATGCAGCAGTACATTTCTGTAGCACTGATTGTTGATCATGAATCTTAGTGCAGATTTTATATATATGTAATTGTTCTAAGTTCAAGAGTTTACTTTCCTGAAACAGCAGTTCTGTAGAAAATCTTTTATTTTTAAACATCATTACCTTAATTATATATTTTTGGGCTATACATAGCTTAGTCAACACTGTCTTTGGTGCATTGCCCCAGACAATTATTGCATAATTTATGATGGATTCAACCAATGAATAATAAACCGCTTTCAGCATTTTGAATGGCAAGATGTTTCTAAGTTCAAAGAATTTGTATATTAGTTTTCTAATTTTTTTTGTGACATAGTCAACATGATTTTTCCAGCTTAAATTTTCATCAACAAAAATTCCCAAGTACTTTATACATTTTACTCTCTCTATGACATTACTGCAACTAGATGTTCCACAGTTTTCGGTGTTACAGTCTGACTCATGTATTTTCAGATGTTGAGTCACAGGCAATGATTTTTGGGTTAGAGCAAAAGTCATAAACTCAGTTTTTTCTACATTCAATGATAATTAACTGTGGTCCAGCCAGGTTTTTATTTTCGAGACGGCGATTTCCGCCCCTCTAATGGCAAGATCCCATGATTCACCCTAAACTATGATAGCTGTATCATCAGCAAAGCAAACTACCGCCCCCTCATCAACAATTGACAAAATGCTATTTATGTAAACATTGAATAATAGTGGACCCAGCACAGTACCCTGAGGCACACCACAAACCATCAGAAGAGGCTCACTTACAGTGTCTCCTATTTTAACACATTGTGGGAATGTTTGAAATGGTTCTAGTTATCGTCCCAATCAAGTTTCAGAGCGTTACAGTTTTCCGAAATGTGTTTTTCCAATTTTTTTCTATCATTTTCGTACTAAGGATAGTTTTTAACACATTCCGACGGCAGGTAAGGGGTTGTCCTTTGGAGGGAATGTTTGAAATGGTTCTAGTTATCGTCCCAATCAAGTTTCAGAGCGTTACAGTTTTCCGAAATGTGTTTTTCCAATTTTTTTCTATCATTTTCGTACTAAGGATAGTTTTTAACACATTCCGACGGCAGGTAAGGGGTTGTCCTTTGAAGGGAATGTTTGAAATGGTTCTAGTTATCGTCCCAATTAAGTTTCAGAGCGTTACAGTTTCTCGAAATGTGTTTTTCCATTTTTTTTCTATTATTTTCGTACTAAGGGTAGTTTTTAACACACTCCTGTTGAGTTGTTGGGACAGGTAAAATAAAATACTGGTTTTTACTACCATAAAAGTCTGCCTCTTTATTCGTAAACATTTTAATATATATCAATATGAAATCCCCGCCACTACCGAAATGTGCAATACAGGTGGGATTCCATAAATAATCTCCAATATCATGACATCTCCCTTTTTATACAATAAACAATAGTTGAAAATAATCATGACATAAAAATGTGTCAGATGTTCCATAACCATTATCCTATTCTAAAGCTAGATATAATAATAAAACACTTAAAACTATTTTTTACTGAAGACAATATTTATCCATGAACATAAACAATTTAATTTATTCAAGAATTTGGCAAGTTTATCGAAATCAATAACAAATAGGTAATTCCAATGTTCAATTCGAAAATTCTAAAAAAAATTCAATTAATATGTGAGTTCATTTCTTGATGAACGGCGATACATTTCAATTAACCTGTGAAGAGGTTTTTCATGCATTATATCTCAGAGGCGGTTTCGATGTTCTACCAAATTTGGTTACATAAAAATCACCATCATTCTCTTCTCTTCCTGAATTTTGAAAGTTTAAAGGTTTTTCAGGGTCTAACTTAATTTGATGGCGATTTCTAGTCACTATTTTATTTGTGTCATCTATCTGAATGTCATAGCTTCGTCGTTTGTGATTCACATTAACAATTTTACCAGGTAAAGAAAAATGTCCATAATTTTTTATCAATACCTTCTGATTAATCAGCAAGTCATTCAATTTTCTAGTTTTACGATCAAAATACATTTTTTGAGTTCTTTGTTTTTGCTTCAGATTATTTCGGTGAAAACTATTTTTAATTATTTTTGATTTGAGGTGCTCTTCAGTGACTGGCAATATACTTTTCAAATTTCTATGCATCAATAGCTGAGCGGGAGAATACAAATTGTTATCTATTGGTGTGTTACGTAATTCTAAAATGGCTAAATACGGATCAGTTTTGTCATTGAAACATTTCTTTAAAATAGATTTAATTGTTCCTACTGTTCTTTCTACTTGCCCATTGGATTGAGGAAATAAAGGGCTACTAGTAGTATGTAAGAATCCCCAAGATTTTGCAAAATCTCTAAATAAATTAGAAGAAAATTGGGGGCCATTATCAGAAATTACTTCATCCGGTATACCCAACAAGGAGAAAGTTTCTTTCAAGTGCAAAATTACATTATCAGAAGTTGTGTTTTTATGCAATTTTTTTAATTCTACAAATTTAGAAAAATAATCAACAATGACAAGATACATTTTGCAATGAAGTTCAAAAAGATCAATACCTATTTTTTGCCAAGCTCTTGTTGGAATAGGATGATTGATAAGTGGTTCCTTAGAAGGAGATTTTGAAAATATTGCACAAGATCTACAGTTGGAAATTAAATTGTCAATATCTCGGGTCATGTTTGGCCAATAAAATACTGAACGTGCTCGATATTTGGTTTTTTCTCTGCCTAGGTGACTCAAATGTAATTTAGAAAGCATCTCATTTTGCAACGTTTCAGGAATTACGATTTTGTTATTGTAAAATAACAAATCTTTAGAAAATGATAAACAATGTCGGGCAATAAAATAAGGTTTAATTTTTTCGTCCAATCTCTTGCAATTTGGCCAACCATTTTTTACAAAATTGATAACTTTCAAAATGATAGAATCTTTTTTAATTTCTTCTCTAATTTTATGTAGATTATCTCTTGATACGGGAATATTTGTTTCAATTGATAATATTTGAGCCTCAATTTTTTTATCAAGCTCGGACTCTTTGTTGGATTCAGTAATAATTTTGAAATCATGTGCTCGGGATAACGCATCAGCAATTGGAATTTGATTGCCTGGTTTGTAAATTAAGTTTATTTTATATGGTTGTATTTGAATAAGCATGCGTTGTAGTCTCATTGGACAAGAATTTAGTGGCTTTCTAATTATAGATATTAACGGTTTATGGTCTGTTTCAATAGTTATATTTTTGCCATAAATATATTGATGGAAACGTAAACAAGAATATGTGATTGCGTACATTTCTTTCTCTATCTGTGCCCAATTTTTCTGGCTATCTGTTAAAGCTTTTGAGACATAATAAACAGGTAAACTATTTTGCAGCAATACAGCACCGATGGCATTTTGAGAAGCATCTACAGATAAAGTTATAGGCTTATCTGGATTAAAAATTTGTAAGACTGGATTTTGAGTTAGGATATTTTTAAGACGAGTATAAGTCTGTTCTTGTTGATGATCCCAATGCCAATGTACGTCTTTTTTAAGCAGAATACGTAAATTTTCTGTCTCAAATGACATATTAGGTATAAATTTGGAAACATAAGTTATTATGCCCAAAAATCTTTCAACATCTTTCCTGCATTCCGGTTTTTGGAAGTTTTTTATGGCTAAAACTTTATCATTGTCAGGCTCGATCCCATGTTTTGAAAAATTATGACCCATGAACTTTATTCTTTTAACCCCAAATTCACATTTACTGTAATTTAATTTAAGATTTATTTCGCGAGCTTTTTCGAGAGCATTCTTTAGTCTATGGTCGTGCTCCTCCTTTGTAGAACCCCAAATCAAAAAATCATCAATATAACTTACAACACCTTCTACGTCCTCAAAGTATTGTTTTATGTATTTTTGAAAGACTTCAGATGCCGATTTAATTCCATATGGCATGCGCAAAAATCTAAATCTGCCAAAAGGAGAATTAAATGTGCATCTGTGAGAGCTTTCGTTATCCAGTTGAATTTGCCAGAACGCTTGACTGGCATCCAATTTGGAAAAATATTTCGCATTTGTGAGTTTAGAAATTATTTCATCCAAGGTTGGAAGGGGAAATTTTTCAGGAATTATCGCCCTGTTTAATTGTTGGGGGTCGAGGCAAATTCTTAGGTCACCGTTAGGTTTATGCACTAAAACTAAGCTATTAACCCATTCAGTAGGTTCATTTACTTTAGCAACTATTTTTTTTTCTCTAGATCTTTTAATAGGGTTTTTAATTTATTTTGTACTGAAAAAGGTACTTTCCTTGGTGCGTTTATAACGGGTTTTATAGAAGAGTCAACATTAATATGGTATTTTGGACATTTAAGGGTTCCAATACTCTCAAAAATATCCTTAAATTGTTCCGAAATGCAATTATAACTTTCAAAAACATTTTTTTCAATTGCGTCTACAAATTTGAGAAGATTAAGCCTTACACATTCAGATTTACCCAAAATGGCAGGAGAAAATTCATTTTTTACTATGTAAAAAGTAATATAGTCATGAAAATTTTTATATTTACATAATAGAGAACACTTACCTAACATCTCTATCCTGGTACCAGTATAAGTAGAAATTTTAAGATCACAAGGAATTAAATTATTTGCATGAATATTTAACTTATTTAAGAATTTTGAGGGAATAGCATTTATTTCAGCCCCTGTATCTAATTTAAAGTTTATTGCAGTTCCATTGTGAACATTCATATTTAAGTTCCAATCATTTTTTCGAATAATATTAATTTTGGAAATATAATCAATGAAATAATCTGAATCTGAACCAGAACTATTTTCTATTTCTAGCTTAGAATCTTCAATATGAATTTTATTAACTGACCTACAATATTTTGCAAAGTGATTTAATTTATTACAATGTAAACATTTTTTACCAAAAGCAGGACATTGATTTATTGAATGTTTAGATCCGCAATTTCTACACAAAAATACCTGCGATTGTGAACGTCGTCCTTGGAATCGATTTCCCAATTGATGATTTCTCTGCTGAGTAGGCTGATGGTAGTTGGAAAATTTTTGATGAATTTTTCGTTGACTGGAAGGGTTTTGCACACTAGGCCCTGGTCTCGAGTAATCTTGGGTTGTAGAAGAAGGCGTATTCGAAAATTTATGTCGGTTGACGTTGTGTAGCGACATTGAGCTCATTTCACCTGACAGAGATTGCATCTGTAATTTGGTTCTCTCTGAAGTCTTGCAAATGGCGATGGCTTTTTCTAACGTCAGATCCTTTATTAGAAGTAGATTTTGTTTTACACTTGCATCACCTATGCCTAGGACTAAACGATCCTTAATTAACGAGTCTTGGATATCACCGAACTCACAAGTCGCACTGAGGTGTCGTAGTTCATTGACGTAGCTGTCAATGGTTTCGCCATCGCTCTGATTTCTGAGAAAAAACATGTGGCGTTCATATGTTAAATTTTTCTCAGGTTTAAAGTGATTGTCAAACTTTTTAATGATCTCATTGTAGTCCATTTTGCCCTCATCGGCTTCAAATTTGAAATTATTGTAAATTTTTAATGCGTTATCTCCAATTGTAGATAATAAGATTGATGCCCTAACTTCGGACGATTTTTTGCCAGCATCTGTGGCTTTCAGGAATAATTCGAATTTTTGCTTGTAGAATCTCCAATTTTCATCTAACAAGCCTGTGAATTCCATAGCTGATGGCGGCACAATTCCAGTCGCCATTTCGAAGAACTTGCTCACGTGGTTATTTTTCAATAAATTTTTGAATTGGGAAAATTAACACCAGTTAACGCGAACCGAGCACTAACTTCTCCGTTTCGAAATTAAATTTAGATTTTATTTGGGAATTTGAACTGTTCGCAGCGCCATGTTGAGTTGTTGGGACAGGTAAAATAAAATACTGGTTTTTACTACCATAAAAGTCTGCCTCTTTATTCGTAAACATTTTAATATATATCAATATGAAATCCCCGCCACTACCGAAATGTGCAATACAGGTGGGATTCCATAAATAATCTCCAATATCATGACAACTCCGACGGCAGGTAAGGGGTTGTCCTTTGGTGGGAATGTTTGAAATGGTTCTAGTTATCGTCCCAATCAAGTTTCAGAGCGTTACAGTTTTCCGAAATGTGTTTTTCCAATTTTTTTCTATCATTTTCGTACTAAGGATAGTTTTTAACACATTCCGACGGCAGGTAAGGGGTTGTCCTTTGAAGGGAATGTTTGAAATGGTTCTAGTTATCGTCCCAATTAAGTTTCAGAGCGTTACAGTTTCTCGAAATGTGTTTTTCCATTTTTTTTCTATTATTTTCGTACTCAGGGTAGTTTTTAACACACTCCGACGGCAGGTAAGGGGTTGTCCTTTGGTGGGAATGTTTAAAATGGTTCTAGTTATCGTTCCAATCAAGTTTCAGAGCGTTACAGTTTTCCGAAATGTGTTTTTCCAATTTTTTTCTATTATTTTCGTACTAAGGGTAGTTTTTAACACACTCCGACGGCAGGTAAGGGGTTGTCCTTTGGTGGGAATGTTTGAAATGGTTCTAGTTATCGTCCCAATCAAGTTTCAGAGCGTTACAGTTTTCCGAAATGTGTTTTTCCAATTTTTTTCTATCATTTTCGTACTAAGGATAGTTTTTAACACATTCCGACGGCAGGTAAGGGGTTGTCCTTTGAAGGGAATGTTTGAAATGGTTCTAGTTATCGTCCCAATTAAGTTTCAGAGCGTTACAGTTTCTCGAAATGTGTTTTTCCATTTTTTTTCTATTATTTTCGTACTCAGGGTAGTTTTTAACACACTCCGACGGCAGGTAAGGGGTTGTCCTTTGGTGGGAATGTTTAAAATGGTTCTAGTTATCGTTCCAATCAAGTTTCAGAGCGTTACAGTTTTCCGAAATGTGTTTTTCCATTTTTTTTCTATTATTTTCGTACTCAGGGTAGTTTTTAACACACTCCGACGGCAGGTAAGGGGTTGTCCTTTGGTGGGAATGTTTAAAATGGTTCTAGTTATCGTTCCAATCAAATTTCAGAGCGTTACAGTTTTCCGAAATGTGTTTTTCCAATTTTTTTCTATCATTTTCGTACTAAGGATAGTTTTTAACACATTCCGACGGCAGGTAAGGGGTTGTCCTTTGAAGGGAATGTTTGAAATGGTTCTAGTTATCGTCCCAATTAAGTTTCAGAGCGTTACAGTTTCTCGAAATGTGTTTTTCCATTTTTTTTCTATTATTTTCGTACTCAGGGTAGTTTTTAACACACTCCGACGGCAGGTAAGGGGTTGTCCTTTGGTGGGAATGTTTAAAATGGTTCTAGTTATCGTTCCAATCAAGTTTCAGAGCGTTACAGTTTTCCGAAATGTGTTTTTCCAATTTTTTTCTATTATTTTCGTACTAAGGGTAGTTTTTAACACACTCCGACGGCAGGTAAGGGGTTGTCCTTTGGTGGGAATGTTTGAAATGGTTCTAGTTATCGTCCCAATCAAGTTTCAGAGCGTTACAGTTTTCCGAAATGTGTTTTTCCAATTTTTTTCTATCATTTTCGTACTAAGGATAGTTTTTAACACATTCCGACGGCAGGTAAGGGGTTGTCCTTTGAAGGGAATGTTTGAAATGGTTCTAGTTATCGTCCCAATTAAGTTTCAGAGCGTTACAGTTTCTCGAAATGTGTTTTTTCCATTTTTTTTCTATTATTTTCGTACTCAGGGTAGTTTTTAACACACTCCGACGGCAGGTAAGGGGTTGTCCTTTGGTGGGAATGTTTAAAATGGTTCTAGTTATCGTTCCAATCAAGTTTCAGAGCGTTACAGTTTTCCGAAATGTGTTTTTCCAATTTTTTTCTATTATTTTCGTACTAAGGGTAGTTTTTAACACACTCCGACGGCAGGTAAGGGGTTGTCCTTTGGTGGGAATGTTTGAAATGGTTCTAGTTATCGTCCCAATCAAGTTTCAGAGCGTTACAGTTTTCCGAAATGTGTTTTTCCAATTTTTTTCTATCATTTTCGTACTAAGGATAGTTTTTAACACATTCCGACGGCAGGTAAGGGGTTGTCCTTTGAAGGGAATGTTTGAAATGGTTCTAGTTATCGTCCCAATTAAGTTTCAGAGCGTTACAGTTTCTCGAAATGTGTTTTTCCATTTTTTTCTATTATTTTCGTACTCAGGGTAGTTTTTAACACACTCCGACGGCAGGTAAGGGGTTGTCCTTTGGTGGGAATGTTTAAAATGGTTCTAGTTATCGTTCCAATCAAGTTTCAGAGCGTTACAGTTTTCCGAAATGTGTTTTTCCAATTTTTTTCTATTATTTTCGTACTAAGGGTAGTTTTTAACACACTCCGACGGCAGGTAAGGGGTTGTCCTTTGGTGGGAATGTTTGAAATGGTTCTAGTTATCGTCCCAATCAAGTTTCAGAGCGTTACAGTTTTCCGAAATATGTTTTTCCAATTTTTTTCTATCATTTTCGTACTAAGGATAGTTTTTAACACATTCCGACGGCAGGTAAGGGGTTGTCCTTTGAAGGGAATGTTTGAAATGGTTCTAGTTATCGTCCCAATTAAGTTTCAGAGCGTTACAGTTTCTCGAAATGTGTTTTTCCATTTTTTTTCTATTATTTTCGTACTCAGGGTAGTTTTTAACACACTCCGACGGCAGGTAAGGGGTTGTCCTTTGGTGGGAATGTTTAAAATGGTTCTAGTTATCGTTCCAATCAAGTTTCAGAGCGTTACAGTTTTCCGAAATGTGTTTTTCCAATTTTTTTCTATTATTTTCGTACTAAGGGTAGTTTTTAACACACTCCGACGGCAGGTAAGGGGTTGTCCTTTGGTGGGAATGTTTGAAATGGTTCTAGTTATCGTCCCAATCAAATTTCAGAGCGTTACAGTTTTCCGAAATGTGTTTTTCCAATTTTTTTCTATCATTTTCGTACTAAGGATAGTTTTTAACACATTCCGACGGCAGGTAAGGGGTTGTCCTTTGGAGGGAATGTTTGAAATGGTTCTAGTTATCGTACCAATCAAGTTTCAGAGCGTTACAGTTTTCCGAAATGTGTTTTTCCAATTTTTTTTCTATTATTTTCGTACTAAGGGTAGTTTTTTAACACACTCCGACGGCAGGTAAGGGGTTGTCCTTTGGTGGGAATGTTTGAAATGGTTCTAGTTATCGTCCCAATCAAATTTCAGAGCGTTACAGTTTTCCGAAATGTGTTTTTCCAATTTTTTTCTATCATTTTCGTACTAAGGATAGTTTTTAACACATTCCGACGGCAGGTAAGGGGTTGTCCTTTGGAGGGAATGTTTGAAATGGTTCTAGTTATCGTACCAATCAAGTTTCAGAGCGTTACAGTTTTCCGAAATGTGTTTTTCCAATTTTTTTCTATTATTTTCGTACTAAGGGTAGTTTTTAACACACTCCGACGGCAGGTAAGGGGTTGTCCTTTGGTGGGAATGTTTGAAATGGTTCTAGTTATCGTCCCAATTAAGTTTCAGACCGTTACAGTTTCTCGAAATGTGTTTTTCCAATTTTTTTTCTATTATTTTCGTACTAAGGGTAGTTTTTAAAACACTCCGACGGCAGGTAAGGGGTTGCCCTTTGGAGGGAATGTTTGAAATGGTTCTAGTTATCGTCCCAATCAAGTTTCAGAGCGTTACAGTTTTCCGAAAAAAAATTTCCATTATTTTCACACTACGGGTAGTTTTTGACACACTCCGACGGCAGGTAAGGGGTTGTCCTTTGGTGGGAATGTTTGAAATGGTTCTAGTTATCGTCCCAATCAAGTTTCAGAGCGTTACAGTTTTGCGAAATGTGTTTTTCCAATTTTTTTCTATCATTTTCGTACTAAGGATAGTTTTTAACACATTCCGACGGCAGGTAAGGGGTTGTCCTTTGAAGGGAATGTTTGAAATGGTTCTAATTATCGTCCCAATCAAGTTTCAGAGCGTTACAGTTTTCCAAAATGTGTTTTTCCAATTTTTTTGTATTATTTTCGTACTAAGGGTAGTTTTTAACACACTCCGACGGCAAGTAAGGGGTTGTCCTTTGGTGGGAATGTTCGAAATGGTTCTAGTTATCGTCCCAATTAAGTTTCAGAGCGTTACAGTTTCTCGAAATGTGTTTTTCCAATTTTTTTCTATTATTTTCGTACTAAGGGTAGTTTTTAACACACTCCGACGGCAGGTAAGGGGTTGTCTTTTGGAGGGAATGTTTGAAATGGTTCTAGTTATCGTCCCAATTAAGTTTCAGAGCGTTACAGTTTCTCGAAATGTGTTTTTCCAATTTTTTTCTATTATTTTCGTACTAAGGGTAGTTTTTAAAACACTCCGACGGCAGGTAAGGGGTTGTCCTTTGGAGGGAATGTTTGAAATGGTTCTAGTTATCGTCCCAATCAAGTTTCAGAGCGTTACAGTTTTCCGAAAAAAAATTTCCATTATTTTCACACTAAGGGTACTTTTGACACACTCCGACGGCAGGTAAGGGGTTGTCCTTTGGAGGGAATGTTTGAAATGGTTCTAGTTATCGTCCCAATCAAGTTTCAGAGCGTTACAGTTTTGCGAAATGTGTTTTTCCAATTTTTTTCTATCATTTTCGTACTAAGGATAGTTTTTAACACATTCCGACGGCAGGTAAGGGGTTGTCCTTTGAAGGGAATGTTTGAAATGGTTCTAGTTATCGTCCCAATCAAGTTTCAGGGCGTTACAGTTTTCCAAAATGTGTTTTTCCAATTTTTTTCTATTATTTTCGTACTAAGGGTAGTTTTTAACACACTCCGACGGCAGGTAAGGGGTTGTCCTTTGGTGGGAATGTTCGAAATGGTTCTAGTTATTGTCCCAATTAAGTTTCAGAGCTTTACATTTCTCGAAATGTGTTTTTCCAATTTTTTTCTATTATTTTCGTACTAAGGGTAGTTTTTAAAACACTCCGACGGCAGGTAAGGGGTTGTCCTTTGGAGGGAATGTTTGAAATGGTTCTAGTTATCGTCCCAATCAAGTTTCAGAGCGTTACAGTTTTCCGAAAAAAAATTTCCATTATTTTCACACTAAGGGTACTTTTGACACACTCCGACGGCAGGTAAGGGGTTGTCCTTTGGAGGGAATGTTTGAAATGGTTCTAGTTATCGTCCCAATCAAGTTTCAGAGCGTTACAGTTTTGCGAAATGTGTTTTTCCAATTTTTTTCTATCATTTTCGTACTAAGGATAGTTTTTAACACATTCCGACGGCAGGTAAGGGGTTGTCCTTTGAAGGGAATGTTTGAAATGGTTCTAGTTATCGTCCCAATCAAGTTTCAGGGCGTTACAGTTTTCCAAAATGTGTTTTTCCAATTTTTTTCTATTATTTTCGTACTAAGGGTAGTTTTTAACACACTCCGACGGCAGGTAAGGGGTTGTCTTTTGGAGGGAATGTTTGAAATGGTTCTAGTTATCGTCCCAATCAAGTTTCAGAGCGTTACAGTTTTCCGAAAAAAAAATCCATTATTTTCACACTAAGGGTACTTTTGACACACTCCGACGGCAGGTAAGGGGTTGTCCTTTGAAGGGAATGTTTGAAATGGTTCTAGTTATCGTCCCAATCAAGTTTCAGAGCGTTACAGTTTTCCAAAATGTGTTTTTCCAATTTTTTTCTATTATTTTCGTACTAAGGGTAGTTTTTAACACACTCCGACGGCAGGTAAGGGGTTGTCCTTTGGTGGGAATGTTCGAAATGGTTCTAGTTATCGTCCCAATTAAGTTTCAGAGCTTTACAGTTTCTCGAAATGTGTTTTTCCAATTTTTTTCTATTATTTTCGTACTAAGGGTAGTTTTTAACACACTCCGACGGCAGGTAAGGGGTTGTCTTTTGGAGGGAATGTTTGAA
Source organism: Ceutorhynchus assimilis (assembly GCA_917834065.1). Lineage (NCBI taxonomy): Eukaryota > Metazoa > Arthropoda > Insecta > Coleoptera > Curculionidae > Ceutorhynchus > Ceutorhynchus assimilis. The sequence goes on from OU892282.1 coordinate 15,247,211, forward strand.
ATGGTTCTAGTTATCGTCCCAATCAAGTTTCAGAGCGTTACAGTTTTCCGAAATTTTTTTTCCATTATTTTCACACTAAGGGTAGTTTTTGACACACTCCGACGGCAGGTAAGGGGTTGTCCTTTGGGGGGAATGTTAGAAATGGTTCTGATGATCGTCCTACTGAGTTTGATGGTGTCACATTTTTCCGAAATGTGCTTTTTCAATTATTTTAATAATAAGGGTCGATCCCAGCCTGACGGCAATAAGGGGTTGTTCTTCGAACCAGACGTACTTGAGGGCTATGTTAAAGACTATTCTAAATTTCATGGTGTTACATTTTATTTTAAAAAAGTTTTTTTGTAGATATTAATGTTCTACTTGATGTTTTATTAGGGGTAGTTTTTTTTTTTGTTTTTCTGTTGTACTTTGCTCGAGGGTATATAATAATAATGTATGTACACAAAATTTGTGAATCAACCATTTAAAAAAAAAAGAGCTGCCAAAAAATGGCTGCTAACTTCACAATTTTGGCTGCTACAAATGGCTGCTAACTTCACATTTTTGGCTGCTGCAAAAAGGCTGCTAACTTCACACCGGTAACGACTCTAATAGCAAAGCAACCAGAAGCCAGCCTAGAGCTCAATGATGAAATGTGTCTATCAAATTTAAGTTTGTTGTCTATGAGAAGGCCCAAGAACTTAGTGACTGGTTCATTTTCGATTTGTTGATCATTTATCATTAAGTCATTAAAATTAAAACCAAAAGTAAGTATACTAGTTTTAGCGATATTTAAGCTGAAAGAATTAGCATCACACCAACTTTTGATTTTTGGTAAATCCGTAGTTATCATCTCCCTGAGATTATCGCCTCTGTTTCCGCATGCCATAGAAGAGTGGTGTCGTCCGCGAAGAGAGTGAACTTACCCCGAATATTCACCATCGCAAGGTCATTAATATATACCAAGAATAGAACAGGTCCCAACACTGATCCCTGCGGTACACCATAGTGACATACCAAGGGAGCCGACTCATCATCGCCAACTTTCACCACCTGAACCCTCTCGGAGAGATATGTTTTGAACCATAGATTCGCCCTTCCCCGTATACCACAGCGGTGAAGTTTCCGCAGCAGCACTTCGCGATTTACGCAGTCAAAGGCCTTTGAAAAGTCGCAAAACACTGCTGCAGCCACATCTCCGCCATTTAGACTTGTGTCAAGGGTCTCCAGAAGCGAAAAGATTGCATCACTCGTACTCTTAGATGCTTGAAAACCAAACTGAGAGGGTGTTATCACATTAAATGCCGATAGAAAATGAACCAGCCTCGATTTCACTAGCTTCTCAACGACCTTCGAAAGGGTGGCAAGTAGCGATATAGGGCGGAAATTAGATGGATCTTCGCAATTACCCCCCTTGTGCAAAGGAATCACAACCGCCCGTTTCAAGCAGGATGGAAATTCGCCAGTTTCGAAAGATACGTTAATCGCATTTACGAGTGAAAGCAAAGCAGATTCTGAAAGAATTTCAAACACCTTAATGGACATTCCATCATACCCAGAAGAATTCCTATTCTTGATCTGCGAAAACACTTCCTTTAATTCAATCACATCGACGGGGTGAAAGTAGAAACTGCAGGGAACATTGAACTCCCCAAGATAATCCAAAGGATCTTCACTACTTGTAGTATTGGATGTTGTTCTCTCAAACACAGAACAGAAAAAAGCATTCAGAGTATCAGGCTCCATGTTGACAGCTCCAGGACATGAGGCGTGTCTGCCTCTTAAATCATTTATGACAGACCAGTTTTCCCTCGAGTTTTCCCTTGTGCTATTTCCAGCCCGTGTGAAACGATGTTTATATTATAAATCCTTGGCATTCCTTATGGTTTTCCTGTAAATACGTCTATATGAATTAAAATAAGACACAAAAAAGTTGTTGTTAATATTAAATTTACGAATATAGTGCAGACAGCGCAAATTTCTAGAAGAGACTATTATTATTATTAGTTTACTGACGGTGCTTATCAAAGCAATAGGTTTATAGTTTGACAGTGATTCTCTGTTTTTTGCTGTTTGAATATTGATATTATTATCGCCTTTTTCAAAATGCTTGGATACACTCCATAAAACGCAGTTCACGATGTGAATCAAAGGGTCCATCAGATACATGTGATTTTCTTTTAAAATCTCAGAAGTTATGCTATCCTCACCACTCGTTACGCCATTTTTAAGATTATTGATTTGAATGATTAGTTCTTTTGATGTAACGGGAGTAAAGAAACAAGACTCTGAACTTGTTGGAATGTCTCCAAACATTCTTGCAGATGGCATTATTTTTTGGGCCAATTTTTGGCCAACACTGCTGAAGAATTCATTGAATTCAGTTGACATCAAGCCATGATCACTGATAGTTGTGTTACTTTCGTTTACTATACTTTTTATTTCATTTTTACTGCATTTATTGTCATTAGTTGCTTCTTTTATTATATCCCACGTTTTTTTTGGGTTATTAATGTTTTTTTGCAATTTAGTTTTGAAAAACTGGTATTTTGTTTTTTTTATTGTTTTGGTTAATGAGTTTCTGTAGTTTTTATAGTTATTTAAGAGTTCGGTGTTATCAGGATGTAGAGTACATTGTTTTTTCATTTGGTCTCTCTTGCGAATTGATCTAACAAGACCATCAGTGATCCATGGCTTTAACCTCTGGTTTTTATTACTTATCCTACATTCAGTAGTACAGCTTTCAATCAGATTTTGCATGGAGTTGATAAAGCTCTCAGTACATGTTCCAGCATTGTCTTCATTAAGAACCTTATCCCACTTTGACTGTGATATTATTTGTGATAGTAAGTTATGGTTTATTTTTTTGAAAGTTGTTTTTTTTTTGTTGCATACTAAAATTGTTTTTAAGTTTTAAATTAAGTAAAATAGGATAATGATCCGTGAAATCTTGTCTCAAAATTACTGGGTTCATCCTCCTATAGTATTCATCTTTACCCTTTATAAATATGTGGTCGATACAAGTCGCTGAATTGTGGGCTTCTCTGGTGACTCCATTTATTAAGCTTGCATAACCAAAACTATGCATCACTGTAAGATAGTTATTTATTTTTTCACAGCAGTTATCCAGGATATTCAAGTTTATGTCACCAGTAAAAAGATACAATCTTTTAGGATCAGTTGTGGTTTTTTGTAAGATATTGTCTAGACTGTTTATAAATTCGTCTATGTTTGTGGAGGGTGACCAATATAAAGCTAAAATGTCTATCATAATGTTGCACTTGCAGATTGAGACCTTAAGACACTTAATATTATTTTCAACAATAACACACTCCCGATAGATTTCTTCTCTAACATACACCATACAGCCATCAAATTTATTTATGGCACTTTGATTCTAAGAGACATTATATCCAGGTATGTTGAAGTCGAGGTTGAAGTTATTGATGTCGTGGATTGTATGCGTCTCCGACATTACTACAATGTCAAATTTTTTACCAATTGATTCAAGAAAAACCAGGAAACTGTCAAAATTTTTGTATACACTGCGAATATTGACATGGATCATATTTAGGTCTGTTTTACTATCACTAAAGGAAGGATCCTGGTTTAGGTTATCACATATACACATATCACAAGTTTTGTATTCGTCTAGAATGTTGTTTAGAGGTGCGAATGTTTATTTTAAGAGTTTTCTTACTTTTCGAATCAAGTATGAGTATGTATCCTCCTATAATACCTCAAGATCCTTCTCTGAAATTATTTTGATAGGGCTATCTCCTTCCTTCTTTTTTACAAATAAATTTCAATTCAGAGTGTAGGCTGCCTTGTAACTTTTTTCCTTCTGTATATTCCTTGCCTTTTGGAACAGTTTCCTTTTCATGGTCGTCATGTCATCGTTTAGATAGATTTTTCGATCCCTGCCTTCCAGTCTGCACCCTTTCAGTGTTATGCCTTTCAACTCTCTAATTCTTCTATAGATTTCTCGCTTTTTTCGTTCCTTTCTAATTTAACTAGAATTATACTGTGTTCCTGTTTGTTTACTCGATAGCTTTCCTTGATGTCATTTTCATTCATAACTATTTGCATGGATTCAAATATTTTTTTTGCAATTTCTGTTGTGTTAGATTCAGTTTGTTTGGGTACACCAGCAATAACTATGTTATTGACTTTCTCTCTCTGTTCCCTCACATCAAACTTGGTCTCAAGCAGTGATACTCTGTTTTTCAAATCTGTGTGTTCCTTTCTCAGGTATCTAATTTCCTCCAACGCCTCTTTATATGACTTTCTCTGGTCTTCAAAGGAGTCAGACATGAATTGTATGGAATTTTTGATCTGAGGGTGCTCTTAATAATCGATATGAGTGTTTTCGCATTCATTTTATCTATATTTAAGATGGGGCTGTTCGCCAATGCACTAACCTTACTTTTCGATGTTTGTTTACAGCAGATTACCTTTTCGTCCTTATCTGCCACCTTCGCTTGAAAAGCACAACTTCTATGATAGCTAGACCCGCATTTCTCACAATCTAGGGAGGTCTTCACACTTTTTTTGTAATGTTTGCAATATTTTTCTTTCTCCAAATTATTCACGTCCATACCCGACATAACCTAATAATTACCTATATTAATATTAAGCATAAGAGGCAAATGATCAGTTATATCATGGTCTATAATATAGGTATCGTATCAGAGCTGGGAAGGGCTTGAGTGCTTTGTGTTTGTGAAAGGGCTTGAAGCACTTTGAGGATTTGAAAGCCCTGTGCTTCAAGCCCTTTCATATATTTGTAATTGGGGCTTGCAAAGTCAATTACTCTAGAAATAGTGGAATAAAATCACTGCTCTAACTCGCTGTTTTCTGAGGGTGGGTGATTCCGAGGTATAACCAGATGAAACCTATATCATCTTGTAGAGGACACTTTGGGGCATAGGAAATGGGAATGTACAACTTTTTTTAATAGGACTGAACTTTGAAATCGGCCCTTAAACGTGACTGAGCTCGAATTTGAAAAACTATGTTTAACTGTATTAATTTAAGCATACAATCTAAAATTCTGATTTTTTGCACACTTATACTTGAAACATGAGCGCTTCTAATGACAGTTCAGAAATTTCGAAAAGGCTCAAGGTTTTTTTGTTAAAAAGTTAGGAATATAGAATTATCAAAATCGTGCATTTTAAACTTCACCCTGCGGCGAGCAATGTGTATTATTCAAAATTTCTATACATATATATCGAATCAAATGTAGTTAAAACATTGACGAAGTTTTAAAAAAATAAATTAAGGCGCTAACTTTAACGGTTATAGAAATATGAATTTTTATCCAAGAGCCCTGGAGTGCGCTCAGCCCATCGTGAACCGCGTGGCGACGGAATTATTCGTGCATTCACCGAGAGGTGCATTTTCTGACTTTTCCAGTTTTGTGCGTTCTTATGCGAAAAACAGCTAAGTCTGATTTATTATCAAAGTTTGAACCATATTCAACAGTCGCTGCTCTTCGAACTGATGTTAAACAAGGGTGTGACTAAAAAAAGCAACTTAAGCTACTTAAATCAAGAAAAAAAATCTAAGATCTCCCGTGGTCCGTGGAAACCGCAGTCTTTCATTCACCATACTATCCGAGAAAATTCTTCATGAAAATAAATTTTGCGGGAACTTGAGACGTCACACCGGCTAACCACCGAAATCATAGCCTTCTGTTTGTTCAGTGGTTGAACCGTGCCCTATACTTTAAGTGGTTGCAATTTGCTTTAAGTGAGATCGTTGACTTTTGTCTTGGATAATTTTACACATATTTTAACTGTGCCTCCGAAGCCAGTGTGACGTCACAGCCTAGGCGTTTGTCACTTTGAACCACCCTTATACTCGAAAACGGTGCATCGTAGCAAAATGCGGTTCAAATAGTTCTTAGATTTTTTCGCACTAAAACTTCATTTTTGGGTCACACCCCCTTCAATTCACTTATAATAGATGGCATGGTACTTATTCATGGACTAAATGATAAAGCATTTTCAACTTAACTTTTAATGAACTCGCATGTATTTTTCTGAAGCAAATTCTTTCACTTGGTCGAAGGTATGAAGCACTGAGGATAACGGTGGTTTTTAAAAGATGAATCGGTCAAGTCTTTGGAAAGACGCAGAAGAAGTAACTTCGCAGATACGTATGCGTATGAAGTTTCTGGAAAGAGAAAAGTGATGAAGTTTCGGAATTTTTTAAAATTGTCAGAAAATGAAGAATCCCTATTGAAATTTGTAACTGGTTATGTTTTGGAACATTTAGCTGACAAATAGAAGAAACTCTGATCATCGCTGGTGATTTTGAAAATCCAGAGTTATGCTTTTCTGTCAATAAGGATGGTGTAACCGTGTAACCGAATTGAAAGATTTGAAATCAAATCATGATGAGACTGATGCACGACTTATAATCCACGTCTTATATGAATATTAGATACTTCACCAAAAAAAAGTGTCGGTGAAGTCTGCAGATGCAAATGTTTTGGTATTACTTATTTACCACTATTCTGAATTTATTGAAGTAAGTTCTTTGAAAGAAACCTACCTTCTTATGGAATTAGGACAAGGGAATAAAAAACGGATCATTCCAATAAATAGTGCAGAAACTGGAATATGAAGTTTATAAATGTTTACCAGCGCTGCATGTGTCAACAGGATGCAATACCACAAATGCAAAGGCAAAAAATGTATTTTCTAAAAACCTTGGAACCTTATATTGCCACCAAATTCGCATTGGTCCTATTCAGGAATAAGATCGAGGCCCTAAAAACCCTCGATGAATTGAGATATCAATTTACCACAACTTCCAATAAATCCGCTTCTGAACTTCTACCCACAGATGATGCATTTTACCAGCATGTACTGAGCTAGGTGTATATAATAATAATAATAATAATAATATTTTATTCCAGGATCAAGTTTACAATTAAGTTTTCAAGTTTACAATTTCTTCAATAACTGTGGTACATATGGAAACAACATTAACAATAAAATTAAACCCTCACAATAAAATTTCCACAAATTCCAGGATTTTTTTTTTTTTTTACTTTCTCCTAGGAGCTTATTGGTTGCACAATGGATTTTTCAAAAATCTGTGTGTGCATACCATACCAAATATTACACAATTGATAAATTAGTCAAGGTTATAGAAAATTTATACAATAAAAACAAATAAAGTATCCTATTTCACTATCACAAAAGCTAGCAAGTTTATTTTTCTTTATTTTAAACAAATGGAAAACATAGCCTACTATTTATAATCCAGTCTTTAATTTGGTTTTTAATTTTGGAATATGGTTTACTTTTAAATTCCTGTGGTAAGGAATTATAAATCTTCGGGCCAGTAAAGTTAATATGCTTTTGCATGGCCAAATGTTTAACTGAAGGGATAAGTACATTATTTCTTGCAAGATGTCGGGTGTTTAGCTGATGCTGCAGGTTAAACTTATAATAAGGTGATGCTATCATAAATCTTATTACACTTTTAATATATAGCTGTTCTAGTGTCAGAAGTCTACTCTCATTAAACAATAAATCTGTAGAGTATAGTTTGTTTTTAAACAACATTATCTTAATAATAAACTTTTGGATAATAAACAGTGGCTCTCTTGTTGTTTTACAAGCACTCCCCCATACAACCAACCCATAGTTAAGAACGGACTCGACAAGTGAAAGATATACCATTCTTAGAGTTCTAGTTTTTAGTATGTTTCTTAGCTCATAAAATTTATAAATCAGTTTTCTTATCTTATTCGTAACGTATTCGACCTGTTTTTTCCAGTTTATATTTTCATCAATGAAAACCCCCAAATACTTCAAAAATGCTTTACGTTCAATTCTACATTTACAATTACATTGTCCCAATTTACAACCCGGGTCATGAATTTTTAGATGTTGGAAGCTAGGTAAATTCCTCTGGGTCAGTCCGAAGGCAATAAATTTCGTTTTGTCTACATTAAGCGACAATAAGCTATGGTTCAACCAGTTTTTTAATTTTGTAATAGAATTTTCTGATTTTTTCAATACTTGCTCCCAGTTATCACCACTTACTATGATGGCAGTGTCATCTGCAAAGCAGAAAACACAGTCCCCATCAATCACTGATAATATTTCATTTATATAAACTGTAAAGAGAAATGGGCCAAGAACAGTGCCCTGCGGCACACCCACCCCCAGCTCTCGAGACTGACTTAAGGTATCATCAATTTTCACTCGTTGTGTTCTCCCTGTTAGATACGATTTTAATAAGTCATTCGCTATACCTCGAACTCCAATGTTATTTAGTCTCTCAAGTAGGACTGGGTGTGCCACAGTATCGAAGGCCTTGGCTAAATCCAAAAATATCCCAATAACCTTTTTGCCCCTGTCAAGCTGGCCCAGAACTTGTTCTGTAACTTTGCACAAAGCATCCTCTGTACTAATCCCTTCCCTAAAAGCAAATTGATTTTTTGATAAAGTATTGTGTTTCATGAGAAAGTTGGTTAGCTTAAATTTCATACATTTTTCAACCAGCTTGCTAACTGTGCTTATCAAGGCTATGGGACGGTAATTAGATAATAATTTTTTATTTCCCTGCTTATAAACTGGCACAACTATAGCTTTTTTGAGAGTTGTTGGGTAAACACCCGTACAGAAGATGATGTTAATGATGTGAATTAGAGGCTCTAAAAGATGAACATGATTTGCTTTCAAGATTTCCGAAGTTATTCCATCCTCTCCACCCTGAACATTATTTTTTAAAGTTTGAATTTGCTGTATTATTTCAATCCTTGTCACAGGAGTAAGAAAGAACGTTTGGAAGCTATAAGTTGGTTGTCTGAAGCAATCGTGAATTTGATTTAATTTAATTTTCTTGGCCAACTTTTCTCCAATTCCCGTAAAATAAGAATTGAACTCACTAGCTATTAAGTTTGGGTCTTCTACAGTGGCGGCCAGTGGCAACCTAGTGTGGTTGTGCGCTCTTGGAAAATTTTTTGGAGGTGCCACGTCCTGTTTTACATTTATTTTGTATGTTGATTTTTTTCTTTTTACTTTAGGAAAAATTATCGAAAACAAAAATATATGTATTTAAATGAGGCTTGAATGTTTGTATTCTAGCCATAATACATAATTGATATTGAAATTTATAATTAAAAAAAAACCGCGAACAACAAAGTTGTTAAACCGCCAAAATGGTGAAAACACATCGAAATATTCTCGATTGAGTGGAAACAACATCGGAAGTGTGTATTCAAATAGCGCACGGCGCATCCCTTTCATCGGGCGACTTACCGTATATTCCCGATCAATCGCACAGCGAGAAAACACATTTACCCAGAGCGCCGAACGATTCCACACCGACCACCCGGACCACCAGCACAACCAAGCGGGAGAAAAAAATATACAAGACAGGCGCAGGGCGCGCTTTCGTTCCGTTCGTGCGAATTTAAAAATAGAAAAATGAGTAGATATTTATCCTAATTTAGAAAATTGGGTAGGTATTTTTTAATTGAAGTTTCTTTTCTTTCCAAAATTTTAATTTTATTTTCTTGTTTGGTTTTTGGAGGCAGTGCGCGCGCACGAGCGCACTTATTGAGAAGCCGCCCCTGGTCTTCTATCTCTATATCATTGTCATTTTGAATACTTTTGATTTCACACTTACAGCTTAGATCATTCGTGGCCTCCCTAATTATCTGCCAAGTTTTTTTTGAGTCATTTATGCATCCGTTCAATTTTGTTTTGTAATACTGGTTTTTGGATTTTTTGATAAGTTTTGTTAAAAGGTTCCTGTATTCTTTGTATGTACTCATAGCATTAAGACAGTCTGGGTAGAGGGCACATTGTCTTTTTAATTTATCTCTTTTCCTAATAGATTTCAAGAGGCCAGGACTGATCCAAGGTTTTATTCTATGATATTTATTACTAATCTTATATTCAGATGTACACTGTTCAATGATATTTTTCACTATATCAATAAACCTGTCTGTACAAATGTTAGCATCTCTGCTATTAATTACACCACCCCAGTTTGCTTCCGACAAAAGGTGTGATACCTCCTCATAATTTATTCTCTTTTTGATTTGTTTCAGTTTCTTATCCTGATTCTTAGCTGTATCAAGGATTGTTTCACACTTTACATTCAGCAAAATGGGGTAATGATCTGAGAAATCCGTAGTTAGTATAACAGAATTAATCTTTGCATATGTTTCACTTTTACATTTGACAAAAAGGTGGTCTATGCATGTTGAGGAATTACCCTGAACCCGAGTTGGTTTATTTATTATACTTGCAAACCCAAAACTAGACATTAAAGTTAAATAATTATTCCTAGCTATCCCATTAGTATCCAATAAGTTAATATTTATATCTCCCGTAAATACATACATTCGATTTTGATTAGCAACAGCTTGCTCTAGAACATTACACAAGTTTTCAATGAAGAGATCTACATCTGTAGATGGGGATCTATAAAGGCACAAAATATCTACTATCTGGCTATTTTTACAAACCGAAATCTTATTGCAATTGACATTGTTCACTTCCAGAAGCCTATACTCGTGAAAAATATTTTGTTTTGCATACGCTATACACCCATCAAACTTACTGTTTCTACTATTATTCCAAAATATACAATACCCAGGTATATTAAAATCATCAATATTATTTACAATGTGTGTCTCAGAAAATACAATGACATCAATTTTTTTTTCCAAAGACTCTAAAAAAACTAAGAAGTTGTCAAAATTTTTATAAACACTTCGAATGTTGATATGCATTAAATTTATATCATTAGTCGAGTCAAAATAGGTTGTCTGGGACAAGTCATCGCAAGCGATAGCTTCACAAGCCTTATATTCGTCTAGAATGTCATTTATCTCTGTGAATGTTTATAACATATTTTTTTAGTCCAGTTTATATTTTTTACCTTGATATTTATTCTTACTCAAGATCCTCTTCAGAATTTATTCTGACGGGGCGGTCCTGATCATTTTTTCTGATATAGATGTTTCCATTTACGCAATAAACCGATTTGTAGCCCTTTTCTGCTCTATAATCTCTTGCCTTCCTAAACAACAGTCGCTTCCTTGAAGTCAAGTCGTCGTTCAGATATATTTTTCTGTCAATTCCTTGTAGTCCACATTTTTTCACAGTTGTTCCCTTGAGTTGCTTGATTCTTTTAAGCATTTCCACCTTCTTGTCATGGTTACTAAACTTAACCAAAATTGGACCATCTTCTTCTTTGCCAAATCTATGGCAATCCTGGATCTCGTTCTCGCTAAAGGCTAACTGCATAGCTGTACAAATTTTCAATATTGCTGTACTTGTATCAATATTGTTTTGCTTCGGAACTCCGACTACAATGATGTTATTAACTTTTTCCTTTTGCTCGTAATCATCTAACTTAGACTCAAGTAAGTGAACCCTACCTTTTAAGTCATTGTTTTCCTTTCTAAGCTTCCTCACTTCAGCCAGCATTTCCTCAACTCTATTTTTTTGTTCATCAAAGACGTCAGACATATGCTGCACTGAGGCTCCAAGTTCTTGCATTTGGAGCTCCATTTCTCTTTTTAATGGATTAATGGATTCACGGATCGTTTCCTGGATAACCACTTTCATCTTTTTTACATCAATTTCTTCACCCTTAGATTTTATTTGGGTTTGATCGAGCTTAACCTCACTTTTGTCAGAATATTTACAGCAATCGACTTTTTCGTCCTTATCGGCTACTTTTGCTTGGAACGCACAGCTCCTGTGATAACTAGATCCACAGTTTACACAATCAAGCGAAATTACAGCCTTTTTTTTACAGTGTTTGCACTTTTTCTCAGCTTCTGAAAATTCCGCCCGTGATACCGACATAACCTCAACATATATAACAAAAGAAGCTGTATTTATGCGATAAACAAAATTTCAGGTGCATATATCAACTGCGTATATGGATATCCAGTCATATACCTATTATGTCTATACTTGACCCTGTTAACTTTGGTTGGACTAGGAATAATGGAAGTTTTGAGCCTGTTTTGATGACTGCTGATCCCATACCAATGAATATAAGGCAACTAATGAATGTCTTCTACGAAGATAAATTATGTCAAAATAATAATTGTGTCTGCTTGAAAGAGGGTTTAACATGCTGCAGCGATTGTCCTTGCAAAAGTTGTCAAAATAATATTCCTGATTTATATGAGGATGACGAAGGAGAAAATATTTAAACTAACTTGATAAAAAAGGATTCAATCAATTAATTTATGTTTATAGATTTTTTTATTTTATTTCTACATGTAACACCTATATCAAGTTAGCAATACCACATGCACGCCGGGATATGGCGTTAAGTGATTAATTTGTCGCTTTTTTGTCGTAAATTTGTCGTGCAAAAAAAAAATTTGTCGCGTTTTTCTTTTTTCTTAAATACCCTGGTAGTGCTAACTTGATATCAAGTTAGCACTACCAACGTCACCCGATGTTCCTACAGAATTTTTATTAGGTGAATAATTTGTCGCTTTTTTGTCGTAAATTTGTCGTGCAAAAAATAAATTTGTCGCGTTTTTCTTTTTTCTTAAATACCCTGGTAGTGCTAACTTGATATCAAGTTAGCACTACCAGGGTGTTTAAGAAAAAAGATAAACGCGACAAATTAGCATTACCAGGGTATTTAAAAAAAAAGAAAAACGCGACAATTTTTTTTTTTGCACGACAAAAAAGCGACAAATTAATCACTTAACGCCATATCCCGGCGTGCATGTGGTATTGCTAACTTGATATAGGTACATGTAACGCTAACGCACTAACGCAGATGATTTTCAGAATGGTAGCCGCTAGCCGCTTTCAGCATTAGAGCGCATTTCAAAGCTCCCGGATAAAAATTCATATTTCTATAACCGTTAAAGTTAGCGACTTATTTTTTTTTTCAAAAACTTCGACAATGTTAGAATAGACGCACACACATATTAAGTAATAAAAAAATAAAAAGTAAATTTTATTTTTTACCTAGTATCATCAATCATTAATAAAATTATTTAAATTCGATGATGGTGACCTATATGATGCAAATATACTAAAATTAATATTTTCTTTAGATAATGTGATCTTTGTTATGTTTACCTCTGATGTTTGTAGTCTATAGCAAAGAATGCATTATAGCTCCCATTATTATAATATGCCGAATACCGAGCCGAATACCCTGGAATGTTAAAATGTAGTATAGCTTTTTATGACATTCAATTAGAATTATAATATCACAGTAAGCATTAATATTATACGTTTCTAGAAATACCAATAAATTATTAAAATTTCACTTTAAACCTCTAATATTCACGTGCAGAATATTAACCAGTTTATGACCTATGTTTACCCTATTCACCAGAACATTGGTATCAACTTTTGAGCCAATATTTACTGACTCTGGTATAGTCTCAAAGTCTCAAGTATCTCACTGATAGGATCAGCCATAGTTAATTCTAGATTTTGCACTTTCTAGACGATACTTGTATGTAGGGCATTCAACATCATTTGTCTTGTGACGAACGTCATGAGTTATTGAATATTTGATATTTGCTATATCACAGTTATTGCACTTGGGTTTTTTGTTCTGATTAACGCAGTCTTTCTCTTCATGTTCTCCGGCACAGCAAACGAGTTCATTTGGACAGTCGCTGCTTTTATGGTTGTATTGCTGGCACTTAAAGACACTTGAGTATACTTATATTTTTATATACTGGAAACCTTTCCCATTCCATGTGAAGTTTGCCTCTTTCTATAAATATATGGAACAATTTGGGGGAGCATTCTGCGTAAACTGTCTTATATTTTTTGGTTTTGAAGAACTTAATGTATGTCACTCTAAAATACTCATCAGCTATAAATGGGTCCTGCATCTTTATCATCGATTCCATGTCCTTTTCACTACAATCTCTTCTATATCCAGGTATTTTTATCTGCGGATTCTTAAGTGTTGTTTCTATAATGTCGTAGGTTTTGCCTAAGACTTTGGTAGCTGTGTCCCTCATCTTTTTCATGTCTCCTTCTGTAGGAAATTTTAAAAGAATTTTTCCGTTCGAGAGTTCTTTTTTATTGTTTATTCTAACTCCGATATCCACTGGTTTTATCCTCTGTATATCTTCTCTGGTTTTTGGCATATCTTGCCTGTTCTTTGGTTTAATTATCAAGTTCAGAAGATTTGGCCTTACTACTGGTGATCCTGCTGGTGAATGATGTTCCCTTAGCACGCGTAAATATGTTGGCTTATCAAATTTTTTTTTCATATTTTCTGACATGTTATTGACTTTTTCCTCAAAGCTTGCAACCTTATCGTGAAGATTTTCAATTTTGAGATTGCATGTTTTCATTTCCATTCACTTTTTTAAATGTCTTTTACATGTAGGGCACATCCATATTAAGAGTTTTAATATTTCTCCTGAATTTTTTTTGTATTGTTGTGAATTGATGCTAGCACAAGCCGCATGGTACCAGGATTGGCATTTTCCTTCACAAAACAGGTCTTGTTCATTTTCTTCCACATCCCTTTTACATATTTTGCAAAAAGGATCTCCGTCTTCGCTTTCATCGTCGCTTCCTCCCATCTTCCCGTCAACTTGTCAACAATGCTTTCATAAGCACCTTTACTCAGCCAGTTGACGTAGTGGCAAAACCTCGGGCAGAACTTTTCGGGATATGTTGTTTATTATCATAAAAAGGCTGTTCGGGATAAAAAAGGCGATACAAATACAGCTTTTTTCTGCTTCACTATCACTGGGTCACTGACAAACCAATGCCACACGATACACTTGAAAAAAAACACCAACAATTTGCTAATCTTTTGTTAGGAAGCTACCACCTGGTATTTTAGTAGTAGGAAGTGGTAAATAATTAATGACAATATTTCACTTCATATTTTGTATATTTTTTTATATACAGGGTGTCCCAATAGAAAGTGACCTATTTTAAATGCTTATAACTCTTAAACCAGGTGTCCTAGCTACCTGCGATTTGCGCCATTCGACTTTTCTTGGCCTAAAGTTTTTTTTTTCAGTTAGTTGCAAATTTTTTTCACACCTCTACAGGGCGAGTAAAAAAAATGCCGTTTTTCAACATCGAAATTCTCCTCTATTTTTAATGGCACACCTTGTATGTCGCAACGCCAAAATTAAGAGTCGTGACCAAGGTATTCATTTGCCAATAAATGTCGGCCTTTTTTGAACCTAAAAAAAAAGCATTTATTTTTGGGCCAAATTTCTATTTCAATTTTTTAGGGCTAAAACTTCAAGTTCCATGCCCGATGTTTATTGGGACATCAATACCTTGTACACGACTCTTAATTTTGGCGTTGCAACATACATGGTGTTTCAATAAAAATAGTGGAGAATTTCGATGTTGAAAAACGGCATTTTTTTACTACCCTCTCGCTCGCCCTGTATAGGTGTGAAAAAAATTTGCAACTAACTGAAAAAAACTTTAGGCCAAGAGAAGTCGAATGGTGCAAATCGCAGGTATCTAGCACACCTGGTTCAGAAGTTATAAGCATTTACAATCGGTCACTTTCTAGTGGGACACCCTGTATAATGTAATGTGAAATAAATATAAATAAATAAATAAAAAAATATTTTTAAAAAAAAATTCTGTCAGTAAATATGTATAATAATTATAGTACATTGTAATATTTTATGATAGAGACTAGAGTGTGAACCCGTATATTGAATAAATAAATAAATTGATCTCTCGATTGATACAAATATATTTTTTTTTTCAGATTTTCTCCAAAAAGTAACCCCACAGAACATTTCATCTTTCACCAAACATTTAAGTCACTACAATGTTGGCGACGACTGTCCTGTTTTCTATGGTCTATTTGACTTTTGTTCCATGTACACTGGAGCTTCATTGGAGGGAGCTATGAAATTGAATAATCAAGACTGTGATATTGCTATTAATTGGTCAGGTAAACTAGTTTATTATTTTATTTGCAACCATATTATGTAATCTTGACTGACTTTTAAAAAATTTGAAAGTGTTACTTTACCTGTGTCACTTCCCTGTTCGATTTCCCTCACCGATTTTCCTATAGGACTTCCCTCACTGTAATTTATTTACCTTTGCTGGCAACAATGAGAACATGTCAGGTAAAATAAAAACGTCAAAACAGTGAATGACACATGTTGGTATGCTTGTTTTATTTTTTTTTTAATATTAAAAAAATTAAATGACTAATCGTAATTAATGGTGTGCTTGCAAAGAAAATAGTATACAAACCTCGGAGGAAAGTTTTCATTTCCCTACTCGGTATGTAATATACTATTATTTTCAAACGTCATATGACAGTAATTTTTGTGATCATTTTTTATTTTTATTTTATTTTATTTATTCACGGGATGTCTCCATTTTACTAAAGTATAATTACATTAAGTAATTACAAAATATTCCATTCTAACCAATCAAATTAACAATTATAATATAAAATTATTTAGAGATAATCTGGCAACTTAAATAAAACAAAAATAAAAATATTTTGACAAGGTATAAGTGTCACATCAATGACATTCAGCTTGAGCGGCCTATAAGTGTTATACTCCGCTGGAGTATAACATTTATACGCCGCTACACATGTTTTTCCATAGCGATTTAAGGTAGTTCACCTGTACATACAGGTATAGGTGCTTATAAAGGTGATCCTTCTAAATATGAATGTCATAATTTGAATTAAAAATTCTGCACTATTCGGAATAAAGATTGTTTGAAAATAAAATATTGTATTTCATTTGGAGTATAAGTATTCTTCATGTGACTTGCATGGATTTGATTCGCCTGGCTCCGCTTGGCGTTCAAACTTCCATGCGCGTCACATAAGTATTACTTATACTCCTAATAAACTAAATATCTATTATATAGGTATAGCGCCCAAACTAATGCAAAAACGTTGTAGAATTAATAATTTTTCATGGGCATGAAATATAACTACATATTATAACTTATTCTATAATAGGAAAGTAAAATGGATTCTTTGATTAAATTTATAATTTCATTCTATTTTTTCCTTTGGCATTTGAAAACGTGCATTTCACAGTTTATCAGAAGTTGAATAAACCGGGCCTTAATATATTTTTTTTTACTCAGGTGGACTTCATCACGCAAAAAAATTTGAAGCTTCCGGATTCTGTTATGTTAACGATATCGTAATAGGAATTCTGGAACTATTAAAGTATCACCCAAGAGTATTATACATTGATATTGATGTTCACCATGGAGATGGAGTTCAAGAAGCATTTTATTTGACCGACAGAGTCATGACCGTCAGCTTTCACAAATATGGGAATTATTTCTTTCCTGGAACAGGCGATATGTATGAAGTTGGTGCGGAAAGTGGACGTTTCTATTCTGTTAATGTTCCTCTAAGAGAAGGTATAGATGATGCGTCATATTGGCAAGTTTTTAAGCCAACAATAAGTAATGTGATGGAGTTTTATAAACCGACAGCGATAGTTTTACAGTGCGGGGCGGATTCATTAGCTGGCGATAGGTTTGGAGCAATTAAAAGTCCTTAAATTTATTTGATCAATTAATATTCCTTTGCAGATTGGGTTGTTTTTCTTTAAGCACAAAAGGACACGGGGAATGCGTCAAATTTGTGAAGAGCCTGAATGTGCCTACGCTTGTTGTTGGTGGTGGAGGCTACACCCTTCGGAATGTTGCAAGGTGCTGGACGTACGAAACTTCGCTTCTGGTTGACGAGCAAATTTCAAATGAATTGCCTTACACAGAATATTTTGAGTTTTTTGCACCAGATTTTACTTTACATCCTGAAGTGGTAACTCGGCGAGAGAACATCAATAGCAAGCAGTACCTTGAGGCTATCACAAAGTAAGTCTATTACATTTTATAACTGAGGTATAAACCAATCTGATGGTTTCTAGTTTGTTAAAAAATCTTATCCTTCAATGAGTTGTTCTTTATTCATTATACCTAATAATATCTGTTCCACAACCGTAAATGATTTTTTAGAGATATTTATTGCAATGCCTTCATCCATTGTTGTATTATCTAATGTACCTACTGAAAATCCATGTTTTTTCAAACGATCTGATGGCTTTCTCTATATTCTCTAATTTAATATACTTTATTTTTTTCCAGATTTGTCTATGACAATTTAAAAATGTGTCAGCATTCTCCGAGTGTGCAAATGCACGACGCGCCTGGGCCGGCCATTCCGGAAGATGCGAAGATCAAAGAGGAAGAGGATCCCGATGTCAGGATAAGTCAGGACCTGGAAGACAAAATGGTTGAGGCCAAAAACGAGTTTTACGACGGAGATAAAGATAATGATAAGGAGGACATTAAAGTTTGAGTTTTTTTTTAGTACATGATATGAGATTTTTTTACAATTTTTTTTGATTAATGCTCAAACAAGCATGGATTTCCTAGCTACTAAAGTTTTTCTGTTGAAATCTTCTGTATTCTGAATAAATATTCCTAGATAATGTGTGACTAGGCTTTGAAGACTTTTATGAGCAGTTTATCAGAAATCTAATTAAACGCAATTCCTTGAATAATTTCAAGATGTTTTTTTTTTGTAATATATCGCCCCAAAGTGTTTTCCCTATAAAAGGTATGTACACATTGGTTGCGTTCCTAAGCACTCAACATGTTGAGTGATTAGTCAGCGGCTATGTTGAAAACAGATGAAAATCAGCTCTAGGCCAATCAAAACTTTTCTACTTTGTGCATTTCACTAGCTGGAACAAAGCCGCTTACTAATCACTCAACATGTTGAGTGCTTAGGAACGCGACCAATGTTTCACGAGGGTTAATACTTTTGACATAATTTGCCTTCCTTTTTTAACAAATAGAAATTGACTGAAACAAATCAATGACGTCAAAAACATTCGTCGGTTCTTAAACCAGAACTCATTCATTTTAATTTGTCAAAAAAATTGAATGTGTCATACTGTCAAATGAATTACTCTACAACAACCTTTTTATTTCAAGTTATGACGTTCTGTGATTATGACGTCTTTGATGTCAAAAGTATAAACCCTCGTGAAACGAACTTTATGTCCTATCTTAAAGTAAAAATGTGACACGATAAAATCGTATGCAAATGAAAGAAATAAAATAGAAATGACACCAAAATACAGTATGTTAATATTGAAGAAAACGTTCAATAGTAACGCATCACCATTGTATTCAATCATAAGCTTTTCTTGCAGAGGGTGTGACCCAAAAATGAATGTTTTAGTGCAAAATAATCTAAGAATGAATATTTAAACCAGATCTTGCTACGATAGTTCGTTTTCGAGTAAGGGCGGTTTAAAGTTACAACTAGGTGTTTGTGACGTCACACCGGATTATCAGGCACAGTATTAACACGTGTAAGAATTTTCAAAAACAAAAGGCAATTATCTCACTAGCGCGAATTGCAACCACTCAAAGTATAGAGTACGATTTACTGACGACTGAACGAACAGAACACTGCGACTTCGGCGGACTTGGCGGTTGTGACATCACATAAGCTCCTCCATAATTTATCTTCACAAGGAATTTTCTCAGAAACTATTTTAACTATAGGACTGTGGTTTCCACAAGAGATCTTAGATTTTTTTCTTGATTTAAGTGGGTAGCTTAAGTTGTTTTTTTAGGGTCACACCTCCTTTAGAAGTGCTTCCTTTCAGTTTTTTTTGTTAAAGTAGGTATTGAGAATCAAGTCTAATCAAATTACGCTTTATTATGATAACTAAATTGTTTCTGACAAAGCAGACTTATGAACTAATTTCTTACTCACTATGTCATACAGTGGCGTAACTTCAAATCCGGGGCCCCCCACAAGGATTTTCTCGGGGCCCATCTTTTATATATACAGGGTGTTAATAAATAGTAGGATCAAACTTCTAGGATAAATAGTACTCATTGAAATAAGAGAAAAGTTGATAGAAATAGAAACATGGGTCCGCAAATGCTTAGTTTTGGAGATACAGGGTGTTAAAGTTGGAAAAAAAAATCGTTTTTCAGCTCAAAAATGCCTTTTCCAATTTTTGTTTTCAAATTTGGCAGGTTTGTTTGTGATAACAAAAGGTATCTTTTGACTGTTATATAACTTGCTTAATTTGAGAAAAAATCTCAAAGTTATAAAAAAATAGTGATATGCCATTTTTTTCCTACTTTTACCAACGTAATTGCCCTCTGGGGTCCTGGGGCCTGTTTCATAAAAAATATTAGTCTGATAATATTACTCATTAGCAAATATTATTAATGAAAACTATGAGTTGAGGTTTTAAAAAAAATATTAGTAATATTATTAGTTATGAGCTTTCTTCTTGGAATATTAGTGATTTTTATTAGACTAATGAATTCATCAGTTTCATAAATAAATGAGCCTATTGATAACCACTAATATTTTTTGTAAAAATCTATTAGCGTTGTGCCTATAATATTATCATTATTAGTCAACGACTTCGTTGGAAAAAATAAAACTTGAAGTTTTTTGACTTTCTTTCTCTTTACAATTGTGCTGCAAAGCAAAGAAATAAAACTTTAAAATAAATTATGAGTGACTCAAGCGATGAAAAAATAGAAGTTTGAGTGAAGAGACCACGAATTTTCAAAGAATGAACTCCCCATGGAAGAAACTTACGAGTTTAATGTAAGATTTAGGTTGTCAACAGAGAAATTCAATTTCGTTCTTGTCAGAATTGAGCATCGTTTGGTGTATGCTACTAGAAGAAATCATGCCTTAACACCAAAACAACAGCTTATGGTAGCACTTTATTGGTTAGGCAGTGGCATGCAATATCACTGTGCCGGAGACATGCATGGTGTCTCAAAAGCGACAATGTGCAGATGCAGAGTTGTCCACAGGGTAATTTTGGCTATAAGTCATACTCTATAACTTAGGGAAACTGTTTGTTGGTCGAACGGATGTTGGAAGATTTACGAATTCAATGTTATTGCTGGTATGCCATTGATGGAGCAGTTGATGGAACCTTAATAAAAACAGATGCTTCTTCTGCTTACGACCTGCATTTGTCGACCGCCACGGAAATAATTCCTTAAACATTATATTTCTATGTGGTCCATCTTTAAAATTTTATTATATTTGTGCTAAATGGCAAGTTAGTGTTCGTAAGTGATGCAAGAGTCTCGAGAATAACTCGTTATGTGGAAGGATGGATGAGAGATGGCAACCGTTTCATGTTAGCGTTTTGCTTGGAAATTCTATGTATCCCTTCGAGTCATGACTGACAATGTCAATTTTCAGCTTCAAAAAGAACGCGACACTAATGTGGTAATATTATTAGTGTTTGGATTTTATGAGTAGCATCATAGACTTGTAGCATTGAAGTCTTTATGAAAGAGAAAAAGCTAAGCTAATAATTTTATTTCATTAGACTAATATTATTAGCTGATAATATTAGGAAGTTTTATGAAATAGGCCCGGGTGCCACTAGAATAATTACGGTAGATCTAATAGAGTCAAAAGATACCTTTTGTTATAGCAAACAAATCTGCAATGTTTAAAGAAATTCGGGAAACGGATTTTGAAAAACCGATTTTTTTCAAGCTTTGACACCCTGTATCTCGAAAACTAAGCATTTGTGGACCTATGTTTCTAATAATTTTTTTATTAGTTTAATGAGTACTATTTATCCTAGAAGTTTGATCCCACTATTTGTCAACACCCTGTATATTTTTTAAATAAACATTATATGAACAAATAAATTGTATTCTAATTTAAATATATGAGTATATACAGGATGTCCCACGAGATTTTACCCAACTGATAACTTCGGAACCCGTCATCGAATGTTCCACTTTGGAATTTTTTATCATTTTCTTTAACAAAGTTTTTACAAATATGGCATTGCCGATTTGCTAATTGAATTTTCTAAAGAAAAATGTCATTAAATACCATAAGTTACATTTAAGAATCTGAAGTTGCCACCACTTGACCGAAACTGGAAAGAAAGTGGTTAAATTAAATAAAAAAATCAGATGCTCAAAATTCCGACGTTATCACCTAGGTAAAACGTCGTGGGACACCCTGAATAATATGGGGTGTTCCAATAAGAGTCTCCGGATGTTTTTTTCAATTCAAACGAAAAACAAACTAGGAAACATTTAATACTTTATAGAAATAAGTAACATGATCGTTTACAATTTTCCGTGGAACACAATATCCAAAAAATGTCCACCGCGACTTCTCCCACAACACAAAATTTTCACATCTGTGCACATTTCCAGTGGTATGTGGTATCTCACGAATAATGGGCTGAATCTCATCTTTCAACTCCTGAATTGTTTGGGGATTGTTCATATACGCTTTATTTTTCCAATAAGACGGCGCAACATGTCACACAGCAAGAGAAACCATTGACTTATTGCAAACACGGTTTGAACGTAAACTTCTTTTACGAAATGGGGATGTTAATTGGCCGCCTAGATCTTGCGATCTAACATCACTAGACTTTTTTTGAAGGGGTTACATCAAAAATAAAGCGTATGTGAATGGCTGGTGTTGCATCACCTCTTCAATTGAGTGGACTGAATTAATCAGAAGGAGAAAAACCGCGTGTTGTGCAACGTATTTGTCAATGAAAATGTCAAACAACTTTTGAATGACACTTGTCAAGTTCAATATCAACATTAGATTTATTCTTGTCAGACCACGTGCAATGAACAAGGACAAAGAGATGCCCAGCGTGCAAAACGATTACCTCACACCTGTATTAGCTAGCCAATAAAAAGACATTGCCTCGTGTTGCGCGCGCATACCAGGTAAAAATAGATAGGTCTATTGTTTGGTTCTTAAAATTCGAAATGACAGATTTCAAATTTGGCAGCCTCGTCGGGTACCTACAGGGGAAAAGGTTGCTCTAATAAAGAGAACTTATTTTGCAATATCTTGTCGAATAGGCCCTGAAAAAAAATTGACCCGATTTTGCAGAGTTCCGTTAATAAAACAGTGAAGACACAACACACCCACCACCTATTTATTACCACCTACAACCACCACATACAGCGCAGAACAAAATTGCTTGGATTAACCCATAATTAATATTTGATAATTACTTACTTACCCTTCAAATTTCATTATTCTGCCAGTGATACTGAAAACACGCACAAGAACCCAAGAACAAAACTAAATGCCGAAAAATTCTAAAAATTAAAAATGGCGCAATGGTGGCAGCTTCGGCTGCTTTGCATCAGCTTGTCTTCTTGCCGTTTTCTTATCCCTTTCCTTTCCACTTCATGGTTACCGTCTGTTTGACGGGTTCGCCTGGTAGGCGCTACTCTCGGAGGAATTATACGTGCCAACTCTTCAGAGCATTTTCCGTGATAGTACCTGTAGAAGAGAGATAAATCGCCCACAGATCTGCGATGTTCGAGACCATCCAAGTTACGAGTAAGTGCGGGGTCATTGATCAGCTTGATAGCTCGTTTTTGCACGGCGTTCAAAAGCATTAAGGTATGTTTGGGTGCTGCACTCCATATATGTGAGCAGTACTCCATAGTTGGTCGAATCTGGGCTTTGTAGAGTGTCAGCAATTGGCTTGGTGTGTACAGATGTCTTGTACGAAATAGCACCCCCAGCTTTTAGGACGCCCTTTTAGCAATATCTGCCACGTGATTGTGCCAAGACATGTTGGTCTCTGCAGTAACCCCCAAGATGTTCAACTGACTCTGTAATGTGACAGCACTTCCAGATAGCATGATGTTTGGCTCACCGGTGCTGTTCTTTTTTGAAAACAGAGCTGCTTGGGTTTTCTGTGCGTTGAACTGTACAAGGTTTTTGTTACCCCAGTCCTCTATTATCTCCAGGTCGTTATTTATCTGCGATACTTGAGTTAGTCTAAGATGATGGAATTTACGTGCGGAAAGACCTGTGGGTGGTATGAGTGAGGAGACTACATTGCCATCGTCTGCAAAGTAATAAAGTGGATTTACTGTTTTATCTATGAGGTCATTTATGTAAATCAGAAAAAGAGTTGGCGAAAGGATTGCTCCCTGTGGCACACCAGCATTTATTTGGTAAGAGTTGGAGTTCTGGCCATCCAGTGCAACATAAATGGATCTGTCCTTTAGGTAACTTTCAAACCAAGTGCAAAGTTTCGGCGATAATCCCATTGCTTTGAGCTTGTTGAGCAGATTTTCATGCCAAACTTTGTCGAATGCTTTAGATATATCTAAGGCAATTGTTCTTGTTTCACCCCGCAACTCAATCGCTTTTTGCCATAAGTGAGTGACGTATGTAAGTAAATCGCCAGTTGACCTATATTTTCGAAATCCGTATTGCTTATCGTTGATAATTTTGTACTTTTCCAAGTACTTGGTTAGGTGATTGTTCACAACTCTTTCCATTACTTTTGATATCACCGGAAGTAGAGCAATTGGTCTATAGTTTAACGGATCTGTCTTTTTTCCTTTCTTTGGAATGGGTTGTACTGCGGCAGACTTCCATGATGATGGATATACTCCTTGACTGTAAGACAAATTGAATAATTTTGCGAAAGTTGGGGTGAGTTCGTTGGCGCAATTTTTGAGTACTATTGCGGGAATGCCATCCGGACCCATTGCTTTGTTTGTATCTAGCTTTTTAAGGGATTTTCGTATTTCTCTGTGACAAAAGGGTACCTCTGGCATACTATGGGAAACCCTTTCAATGAACGGTGGCGTTTTTCCGTTTGGCACTGTTAGGTTGGAGTTGGAGGAAAACATTTGTGCCAGCATATTGGCTTTTTCCTCTGATGTTGTGGCTAAGTGATTATTTTTATCTGTAAGTGGTGGTATGGATGACTTGGTGAAGTTAGATCCAACAGCTTTTGCAAGAGACCAAAAGGACCTAGAACTACTTGGACAATTCAGCAACCTGTTTTTTATTCTTTGATTGTATGTTTCTTTAGCGGAGTCAATAGTAATTTTGCAACTATTTCTGGCTTCTATAAATTCTGTGTGGTTTTGAGCGGTTTGTTGTCGTTTCCAAAGGTTATATGCTCTGTGTTTTTTCTGTACAGCCGTTTGACACTGGCTGTTGAACCAAGGTTTTGCATTAGCTCTACGTTTAGTTTTATGTGGGATATATGCATCCATTCCAGATAAGATTACTTGTGTTATTTCATTACAGCAAATAGTGGGATCAGCTGTTTTAAAGCAAACCTCTTGCCATGGAAAATCCAGGTAAAACTGTTTTAGGTCATTCCATTTTGCCGATTTATAGTGCCACATTTTACGAGGAAGTGGTTGTTGGCTTGGTGGGATGAGCATTTCGCACTTTGTTATTATAAGTTTATGATCGGACGAACCAAGTGGAGCATCTACTTGAATTGTGTACGAGTCAGGATTTGTGGTTAGGAACAAGTCTAAAAGCGCTGCAAATTCGCCCCTTTCTGAGATACGGGTAGGTTCATCGACAAGCTGCGTTAGACCACAACTTATGGCAAAAGCTTCTGCTTCTCTGCCTTCGTTATCTGTTTTGTTGTGGTGTTTCAGCCAGGGTATATTGTGGACGTTGAAATCGCCTAAAAAGACAA
Source organism: Ceutorhynchus assimilis (assembly GCA_917834065.1). Lineage (NCBI taxonomy): Eukaryota > Metazoa > Arthropoda > Insecta > Coleoptera > Curculionidae > Ceutorhynchus > Ceutorhynchus assimilis. Next base: position 15,272,703 of record OU892282.1, read on the forward strand.
TTTCCGCCTGTGGATAGTTTGACTGTATACTATCACAGCTTTCGGATAATGTCGCGAAAAAGTTTTGGTACTCGGTGCTAGATGGCGGTCGGTAGAGGCAGCAGATAAACTTGGTCGATGACTTTGAGGTGAATTTTAGCCATATGATATCAAGGTTCGCTGGTTCTAGCTTCTCCTCTCGATGACATGAAAGGTCATTTTTAATGTACACACAGATCCCAAAATTATGTCGAAATCGGTGGTGTAGGTCATAGCCGGGATAAAGATAGTTCACAATAGGTGTTGCAGAACTGATTTTAGTTTCAGTGAGAACAAGGATGTCAGGTCTTTGTTCTTCAAGATGTTGGTGAACTGAATTCATATTTGTACTTATTCCTCTTATATTGCTAAAATCAATTCTGAGTTGAGTTTTTGATCTTCTCTTTATATCTTTGCATGAAGGACCCCCAGGATCACCCGACGCCCGGAGATCCGAGTGGTCGGGTATTTTTACCTCCGGAATATTTTGATCCCGGAGGCGCCATCATGCTATCTGTTACTCATTGTTGGACATTGTTTTGGTATGTGTGGTGGGGAGGTGCATCTCTATGGTGCATCACCTGCACGATCGGAGTATCTCTAATCTGTAATTAATCACTGCCAAATGCAGGCACTCAGGCAGCGCAGGTAGAGCACTCAGAACAGACTCTACTGTCTCTAGTACCTTGGAAAGTGTTTAGGGAGTGCTGTTCGCGTACCTCTAATTCGCACACTAAAACAATGCAGTTTTGCAGTCGTTTTCCTGCATTTTACAGATCATTCAATTCAATAGTTGCAATAGGAGCATTTCTTCGATGTTGCTAGCTTACTTTGATTTGGTTTGTTTTATTATACGCACTTTTAACATACTTCCGAAGCATTACGATTCAAATGCTATTTTCTCTGAAGTAGGCCGGAACTTTTCGAGCACATTGACGCACATTGTGTTATCTGGGTGACTATTCAATGACTTTGGCATTTTATAGATACACAAATAGAAATAATTTCAAATTATTAAAATCAGTAACCGCAGATTTGCAGCAATATTTGGCAACATAACCCATGAGTGCCAACCTAAATGTCATTCTATCGGCCGATTCGGTTAAATGCCAACAGTGTTCTGTCTTTTTTTAACTAAAGTTAAATAAAAAGGAGAATGAGCTTTCAGCTTGAAACGAATTTTGATTTCTTACAAACTGCAATTGGCAATAAGTTCGACGTCATTGATCACGTGCATACATTATTTAAATAATTTCACTATATAACTAGTGCAATGGAAATTATTGATAATTTTTGGGAAATTTGCTTGAATGCATTTTTAGTTGACTCGTGCACTACGTGCACTCGTGCTCTTTTTCAGTTAAAAACGCATGAGTGCAAATTTGTCGAAAATTATAAATATATTTCCATTGCACGAGTAATAAATCGTATGATACTGACTGTTTCCCAGTTATTCGAACTATATCATTTATTAACGGTCGTGATCCATAAAATAAAACATATTAATTTTTTCAACTTTTCCGTTCTAAACCATCCTGACAGGGGCGTTCCGAAGGCTTTGGTAATGGGGGGGGGCCGTTAAGTCGTAATGAGCCAACTGACTTTAAAAAACCATAAAAAGAAGTTTAGGGTAGGTAATTTATTTGTAGGAATTGTAGGTAATTCACAGTGGCGTAGATACGGTAGGGGTCCAGGGGGTCTAACCCCCCCCCAGAGCTCCAGAAAGAGAAAAGAAAATTATTAATTGTAATAAAGTTTGTTTTTATCTCCTCGTTTCAATATCGAAATCTATCTAAACCTCGATATCGATGTTTTCTGAATATTGAAGTACTATCATGCTCAACACTATTTGCGTTTCCGATTGGTAGATTTAGTGCAAAAAAATAGGTATATTTCTATCTGTGTCCTTCAGTGGGTTGTTTTCTTTTCAGCGCAGGTCGAATGTTTTGACATCTTCATCTATTAATTTAAAAAAATTGCCGCCATTTTGTTTACCTGTTCTCTGTCACAAATGTTTGCCTTTGGCGAATTTACCTACACCGCTGGACCTGGACCCCCAGGGGTAAAAAGCTATCTACGCCACTGGTAATTCATCAACTTTTATAGAATAAATAAAAAACAGAAAACGTCTTATGATTAATTGCCGATGTCGATTATAAAAAAATTTGATTAGTAGGAATGTTATACTTATATGTAAATGCAGTAACAAATTTCATTCAGATTGAAGCTTTACTACCTAACTTATTTTTCTACCGTGTCTTTACGTATTTTTCTATTTTTTAATTTAGCACTATCGCAAATAATTTCGGATAAGTCCATAGAGTTGGCCAAGTCCTTCTCACTTTTGAGGGAAATTAGGTGATCTTGGCCGTTTCCACAAACTAATTTGGGGGAGTCCTAACGATAAGTATTCCTTAAACTGAGATTTTTCCATGGAAGACTGTCAACGACGTAGCTATAGCTTTTTCATGGGGGGGGGGGGTTAGAGCAGTGGCGGCTCGTGGTCTGGGAAGGGTTTCAATTTTAGATCAGACGATGTACCTGGCATATAGGAACGCCACCTTTGAAAATAAGTTGAACTGGGGGAACAAAAAAACGTTCATTGAAAGAAAAATGAAAAACAAAAATCCTTCAAATCTGATAACAGATGCATTACACTTTACTATATATCTATACACAAGTCCCCTCCGGCATCTCCGGATGTTGCTTGATGTTGGGTTAGTTTGGATTAGTTGAGTTAGTTGAGACGGTTGGAGAGGGAGATCCAAGGATACTACACACTACACAGGATAGCCTATCCTCATAAGGCCTGTGTAGATCAAATCTCAAGCCCCCACTGCACCACGCCAAAGTACCAGTTATGACGTAGGAATCGGGTCGATTCTCGTTTCGACGTAGGGTGTTTGCACCACAGGCTACCATTCCCCTGGCTTTTGCTTTATGCATACTTGTGTTAGTACATTAATTAACATTCTAAAAGAACCCTTTTCAGATCTCGTCTGCATCTTCCTCGTTGCCTATTATGTTAATCAAAATTAAATAATATTTTTCATCATAAATGTATATTCTAAACTACGACCGCTGGCGCAAACAGTTAACAACACCGTTGATGATGTCACCAACGGTGCAACACCATATGACCTTGATTTTAAAAATCAAGGCCGATGAGCAATCCTGTAATAGTGTATATTATCCTTGAGAGAGACCGTAGGTAATGACGACGCGTGCGATTCGGAGAATTTTTCCGGGAGAAACAGGATTGCGCTGTTGCTCATCCGGAGAAAACACCTAGTAATCCGTAGCTCGGAGACCATATGCGAAAACCCGGAGAGGTGACAACCCTAAGTGGCATAGTCGCCGGAGGATATCGACGAAGGCGAAAAATTTTTTCGGATTCCAGGCCCTAAAACGTTTATTTTTCTTAAAAAATAGTATATTGTTGTATTAGGAGTAGAAGCTTTACTTTTTTGTGCTGAAGCAGTAGGTTTGCGAGCAGTGACACTTTAACCTTTCTCTGGCCCGTAGGTCAATTATTTAGTATGGCCTTTCATGAGTGATTGTTCTTTTTTATAGGGTTAAATAAAATCATTCAGGGCTGGCGAGTCACTTCCGAGTTAGTTTTAACTCCCGAGTAAGCGTGTTCGGTTGCTATGTTTACCCTGGAGTTGGAGTTATCCTTAACCCGGGGATGACCTGCTATTGAAAAACCGGCCCTCAGACGATTTCAAGCTACTAACCTGGCAGAATATGAAGACAAAAAATTTTGCCAAGTAGTATTCGGTAAAATCAAAGAACTACAAAATGATGGAACAAGAATGGTCACAAAACATGCTATATGGTCGGAACGTCCTAAAAGAAAATGATGGCATTGAGCTCCCAGCCTATTAATCACCACATATGGATGCTAGGGCCTAATTGTACTGATGGGTGCTTCGGAAGAACAGCTGCATGGCTTCGGATCAAATCCATTAGCGAGGAAAAGATGCATAAAGGGTTGCAACTCTGAGGAAAATTCGTACCACGTTGCCTGTGCATGTCCTACAAGCTCAACAACAACAAGGCACGACTTCGTGGTACAATGGACCCTTAAGACACTGCTCAAGTCCCTGGATGCGCCAGAAGAAGCTCAAAGAAACTTACAATTTGGCAAAGCAGCGCAAACATTATCAGGTTCCTGCTGTAGTCGTTGCCAGTTGCCACGTGCCCGTGCTGCGCTAATGACGCGACGGCGATTCAGCGCAGCTCGGTGACTCTAGGGCGTGTTCCGGATTGATGCTCGATGGAGCGAGCGGAGTGATTCCAGAGCATCGTGACGTCAGGCAGTGCACTCTGGCCAAACCAAATGTGCTTGTGCAGTGTGAATTATAAGAATTAAAGGGTATTGAAATATCTGCTAGTCCTGCTACTAAACAAGTCGATGTTTTTAATACAGTGGGCTTTTATATTTTATATTATAAATTAAAGGCCAGCGGTTGGCCTTCATTCTCTAGTGGCCCGTAGAACATGACCTAATTGTCCTAACGGATAAAATGTCCCTGTTTGCGAGCCGAACGTAGTGAGGCTTGCCATACTGCTGAAGCACAAAAAAGTGCTTCTACTCCGTATGCAACACGCTATTTTTTCTCCAAGCGAATGGGGTAAGCTCGGGGAAAACTGAATGGTTAAGCGGCAGTAAAAGTACGAGCGGCACTAAAAGTACTTTTGCTGCCGCTCCAACGGCACTAAAAGTACTTCTACTACCGCTAGATTTGCCTACCAGCATAGAAATTAAATTTCTAACATCTTGACAGGTGCTGACAAAGTGACGTTTGGAGAAAAAATAAATAATTTATTCAGTTCAATGGGGGGGGGGGGGGTTTGAACTCCCAAACCCCCCCTTATATACGTCCTTGAAGACTGTCATTTTAAGGAATACTTATCGTTAAGGCTCCCCTAAAATAGTTGGTGGAAACGGCTACTAGTCTTTATTCTCCCATAGTTGTACCTTAGTAATTTTTTATGAATTTTAGTTAGCTGAATATTCGCTCATTGGTTGCTACTGAATATCCTGTAGTAAATAGGAGTTGGCATAATTGAAATGCTTTCTTGAATACATTTTTATTTTTTAATGCTACTTTCATTATTTGTTGCATATTATCAATAGTTGTGGTATGTTTATTACATAGGTTAGAGAGAATTTCAATCTGCAAGAGCGTATGCATCTGGTCTAAAATTTAGAAAATATAATATAAATCAAGTACTAAATTGACATTTCTCATAGATAGGTATTGTCTGGCTAGGCAAACGGCGAATTGCAATAGAATTTGCTGCTTTGCCAAACTTGACGGAAACAGTAAAGGCTCATCCTCAATCAATTTAGTAGCGAAGTGGCACTTCGGCACGCAAGCTAGGAAAATGTTGTTTAACGTTGGCATCCTCAATTCAATTCCGTGCTGGCATGCACGTCGACTCCGAAGTGAAGTTTGCAAGCTGCCAGCTTTTTCGATGCGTGCCGACTTATGTCATGCGCAGTACGTTTAAAAATTAATTTAGGTTATCCTTGCGTTCGGTATTTTGCTCGAAGAGCAGAGCGGAGCTGTAATCACGTGACCAGCAAGCGCACAGAGCAGTTAAACGCTGTATCAGAGGGCTCGAAATTTTAATAAACTAACGTGAATGAGACTGCACCGAGTACATTTTTTAAATAAACGAACGGTAAATGTATGCTCGGAGAACTCCGATTAAAATACCGAACGTACGGTTCGTGACCGTACTACACGTAGAGCAGACTGAAAATTGACAGCATTGAGGATGGGTATCAATTTCCCAGTACGCGTGCCGAAGTGCCACTTCGCTACCAGATTGATTGAGGATGTAGCTTAATAAACAAGTTGGTGACATATTTTTTTTTGCTATATGGGCATGTGTGGTATTTTAAAATAGAAAAAAATCCAGCAACATTGCGAAATGATGGATGTGGAAAGGCATGATTATTCAGAGGCATGATTCTATTAGTTAGAGCTTAAGGTTAGAGCCTGAACGACAGCACAGTGGCGTGGTTATTGGCCAAAGTTTAAAAAAATTCTAATAATTTTATCGGTTCATTTCCTTGGTGTTTTCGGTGCCACTGAACCCAAAGACAGGGCTGTCTTCAAGCGGTGTCAGTTGAGGTGTCAGTGAATATTGTTAGGTTACGCCCCACTTTTCTTCCCCCTTTCGTCTCTATCAACTTACCACTTGCCAGACTATACATTACGTACATTATGTCTAGAGAGAGGAAATGAAAATAAACAGGTGAATCCGCGCAGATTTTTGAAAATATGTAGTAGATAAATTATCGTTTAAAAAACTTATTAAGGTACCTATCTAAAACTTTAGAAAATTCCATTCTTTAGAACGTGTTTAAGTCAATTTTAGAAGTATTAAGACTGCCCTAATTGTCTCCTACCAACTGGCGTGGGGATTGAAAACCAACTAGACATTTTTTTTTACCAACTGGAGTGGACATTGGGGGGGGGGGGGGGGCGTTGCCTCCCCCCCATGGGTTCGCCCCTGCATCCTGAATCGTTCTTACCGGTGAATTTTGTCATAACTTTCAGCCAGCGTATTTACTATGATTAAAAATATCAAATACCTCAATGATATGCGCTGTACAGTGGTGTGCAAACAGAAATTATTATTTTTCATTAAATCAATTTTATTAGCAATTGTTATATCTTTTGATTAGCGTATTTTTATGATTAAAAATTTCGAATACCTCAATGATATGCTATACAGTGGCGTGCTAATAATTATTAATACCACTGATAAAATTTAAATATTCGGAACCGATTTCGTTGTGGTGAGAGGAAACCCGAATTTTTATTACCTGCTAATTCTCTTTATAGCTTCATGTTTAAAGATATTTCAATTAAAAATTCTTCCACTAATGGTAGTAGTATCAAAAAATAAAGTTAAGGATGGTAAAGTAGGTACATTATCTGCCAAACAAAAAATTATATGAACAACGTTAATGCTTCTTTAAGTTGATTTAAAACAAAACACAAAAAGTGTTCCTATAGGTTTTTTTACGTTATATTTAGGATGATGTCGTAGAACAAGGACTGACAATGTTGTCAATTTGAAAGGTAGTTCATGTTGTTCAATGTTGTCAATGCCTATTTTTTTCCTTATAATTTACCAGAATGTAATAATAAATTATCAAAGACCACCGACAGCTAGAAATAACAAAATGAATCGACACGTGTTATTTATTTGAAAATGTTTATTCAAATCATACAACGTTGCGCGCCGTTGTCAACCGGTAACATCTGAAATTCCCCTACTTTAAATGTGTTAAGAAGTACTTTCAGTTTAGTTAGGTAGATACCTAGGTAAAACGTATCAAAATAAGTGAACTAAAAAACTAATCAAACTAAGATTCAATAACAACAACAAAGTGACCTAAAAGTTAAGTAATAAACAACGTAAACTAAAAAAATTAAATAAAGAACGGCCGATATTCGGGGATAATACCACGAGAGCTTCAAAATTACCGATAATTTTTCACGATTCCGTTTTTTCTATAATTTCACCAGTCCGTAGGACGAGTGAAATTTGCAGAGAAAACACACATGAGTGAAAAATTATCTGGTTCATTTTGAAGCTCAAGTGGTATTTAGAGGATTATTCCACTCATGTGTTAAAAATCCCATAAGACAAGTGACGATTTTCAGAATTACAGCGAAAATTCTCTCTTCCATTTGTTTAACTAGAGAGAATTACAGCGATAATTCTCCCGTTATTGTATATATGGTTGTCATGCTAATTTTTAATACAAACGAACGGTTCCTGATAGCAACCATTTATTTGTATTGATTGTTAAGATGTTCAAATCGTTCAATACATATTTATTTCCATATTTTTTGCATTCTCATGCGTGAAATAATCCTCTAAATACCACTTGAGCTTTAAAATGAACCAGATAATTTTTCACTCATGCGTGTTTTCTCTGCAAATTTCACTCGTCCTACGGACTCGTTAAATTATAGAAAACACGCAATGGTGAAAAATTATCGGTAATTTTGAAGCTCTCGTGGTATTATCCCCGATTATTGCACGTATGAGAATGCAAAATATATGGAAATAAATATGTGTTAAACGATTTGAACATTTTACCAATCAATACAAATAAATGGTTGCTATCAGGAACCGATTGTATGTATCAAAAATTAGTATGACAACCATGTATACAATAACATGGGAGAATTATCGCTGTAATTCTCTCTAGTTAAACAAATGGAAAAGAGAATTTTCGCTGTTATTCTGAAAATCGTCACTTGTCTTATGGGATTTCTAACACATGAGTGGAATAATCAAAGTTATTTAATTAATAGCTAGTAAGCCCTCCCCTCACATTCACAACCTCTTGGCATCGTCGTGGCATGTTGTCAACCACGAGATTAATGAATGCCTGAGGGATATTTTGCCTCTTCTTCTATGGCAAGGGAGAACTCATCCAGCGTTTGGTACCATTTTCGCGCGATCGTACCAGTAACTTAAGCTGAGACTACACAAGATCAGGAGATTTTGGAGGCAGGTATAACTGTTGCATGTTATGCTCCCGCAAAAGCTCCTAAACAATTCTTGCTTTGTGTGGTCTCGCATTATGGTCAACCATGAAGAAATGCTCCCCAATATTTTCTGCATATGGAATAACATTGTCATTTATTTTCATTGAATCGGCTTTTACTTGGTGGAAATCCATTATCTAATAAAAGATTTTTTAAGTAAATTTTAATACTTATATATTTCCACAATTTTTTGTTAAACTTTTAACATGTTTCGCTAAACTTTAGCTTCATCAGAAAGATTTTAGAAAAATAAAATGTAGACATAAAAGTGAAATTGACAAATATAAAAAAGGTAAAAGCTGGTCTAATTTTATGTTAATTTAAATAGGTATTACACAGTAAATAAATTTAAAAGTGGTGAATTGTTTAAATCTAATTGGTCGTTCAATAAACAGTCTAAAGTTTTAAGTTTGTTTATTTCTAAAGATTCTAGAAGATTTAATTTTATCCCTTTGTTTTCATTATGTAGTATTTGAAATTCATTATTAAAATTATGATTTGATTCTATCAGGTGATTAGCATAATTTGAATCTGTTTTCTTTTAAAGATTGTCCAAAAGTATATATAGGACAAACAGGTAGAAATTTTGGTACTAGAATTAAAGAACATTACAATAGTTTCAATAAAAAGAAAACAGATTCAAATTATGCTAATCACCTGATAGAATCAAATCATAATTTTAATAATGAATTTCAAATACTACATAATGAAAACAAAGGGATAAAATTAAATCTTCTTCTTCTAGAATCTTTAGAAATAAACAAACTTAAAACTTTAGACTGTTTATTGAACGACCAATTAGATTTAAACAATTCACCACTTTTAAATTTATTTACTGTGTAATACCTATTTAAATTAACATAAAATTAGACCAGCTTTTACCTTTTTTATATTTGTCAATTTCACTTTTATGTCTACATTTTATTTTTCTAAAATCTTTCTGATGAAGCTAAAGTTTAGCGAAACATGTTAAAAGTTTAACAAAAAATTGTGGAAATATATAAGTATTAAAATTTACTTAAAAAATCTTTTATTGTCATTTATTATGTGATTCCGATAAATTACGACGTTAACAGTATCCCGTGAAATGTATAAGTCGGATCTATCGTTGTACATCACTCCGGCCCAAACATTAAACCCTCCTCCCTAAAGATTTCCTGAGAAGCTATGTTGTGTTCTTCAAATCGCTCCCCAAGTTGCCTCCATACTATCGGAGTGTATCAGGTTGAACCGCGTTTCGTCGCAAAAGAAACACTTTTGCCAATCATGTAATGCCTTGATTAACAGAAAGTGAAAGGAATAATTAGCTTATTCGCCTTTCAAATGAAGAGTTGAGCTAAATACATGTAGCGCGAATATATTCGATAAGCAACAGCACTATAAATGACCTAAAACAGCTTTTTCGCCTGAACGGTCATGTCCGCTATGTGCACAGAGGTGGGGCCCCTAGGAAAATTGAGGGATGAGCAGCATGAACTCTAGTAAGAGAGGTTCACAATAAGCGAACTTTGTGCTCTAGTGTTTTGAATGATAGCCTAAGAAGGCACACTGGTATAGTGGCCTCTAACAGGACCGTTAGAAGAACGCTAGCACGAGCAAAATGTGTTCACCTTTTGCCAAACCATAGAAGACTTGGTGTCGAATGAACCATCGATAAATTGGCATGGAATGACGAATAATGGAATTGTTTTTTTTTTTTGTGACGAAACGCGGTCCAATCTGATACACTCCGATGGTAGGGTGTTAGTATAGAGGCAACCTAGAGAGCAATTTGAAGAAGACAACGTGGTTTCTCAGGAAACCTTTGGAGGAAGAGGGTTTAATGTTTGAGCCGGAGTGATGTACAACGATAGATCCGCCGCCTTATACATTTCACGGGGTACTGTTAACGCCGTAATTTATCGGAATCACATAATAAATGACATTGTTATTCCATATGCAGAAAATATTGGGAAGCATTTCATCATGGTTCACGATAATGCGAGACCACACAAAGCAAGAATTGTTTAGGAGCTTTTGGGGGAGCATAACATGCAACAGTTACACCTGCCTCCAAAATCTCCTGATCTTGTGTGGTCTCAGCTTAAGTTACTGGTACGATCGCGCGAAAATGCTCCCAAACGCTGGATGAGTTCGCCCTTGCCATAGAAGAAGAGTGGCAAAATATCCCTCAGGCATTCATTAATCTCGTGGTTGACAACATGCCCCGGCGATGCCAAGAGGTTGTGAATGTGAGGGGAGGGCTTACTAGCTATTAATTAAATAACCTTGATTATCGGCCGTTCTTTATTAATTTTTTTAGTTTACGTTGTTTATTACTTAACTTTTAGGTCACTTTGTTGTTATTGAATCTTAGTTTGATTATTTTTTAGTTCACTTATTTTGATACGTTTTACCTAGGTATCTATAGTCTGGCTAGCCAAACGGCGAACTCCAAAAGAATTTGCTGTTTTGCCAAACTTGACGGAAACAATGATAAACAAGTTGGTGACATATTTTTTTTGCTGTATGGGCATGTGTAGTATTTCGTAATAAGAAAAAAATCCGGCAACATTGCGAAATGATGGATGTGGAGAGGCGTGATTATTCAGAGGCATGATTCTATTGGTTAGATTCTGAACGACAGCACGCAGTGGCGTGGTTATTGGCGAAACTAGAGAATTTTTTTTCTAATAATTTTATTGGTTTATTTCCTTGGTGTTTCCGGTGCCACTGAACCGAAAGACATGGCTGTCATCAGGCGGTGTCAGTTGAGGTGTCAGTGGATATTTTTAGGTTACGCCCCAGTTTTCTTCCCCCTTTCGTCTCTACCAAGTTACCACTTGCCAAACTATACCTAACTAAACTGAAAGTACCTACTTTTTAACGCATTTAAAGTAGGGGAATTTCAGATGTTACCGGTTGACAACGGCGCGCAACGTTGTATGATTTGAATAAACATTTTCAAATAAATAACACGTGTCGATTCATTTTGTTATTTCTAGCTATCAGTGGTCTTGATAATTTATTACATTCTGGTAAATTATAAGGAAAAAAATAGGCATTAACAACATTGTCAGTCCTTGTTCTGCGACATCATCCTAAATATAACGTAAAAAAACCTGTAGGAACACTTTTTGTGTTTTGTTTTAAATCAACTTAAAGAAGCATTAATTATTAATGTACTTTACCATCCTTAACTTTATTTTTTGATACTGCTACCATTAGTGGAAGAATTTTAAATTGAAATACCTTTAAACATGAAGCTACAAAGAAAATTATCAGGTAGGTAATAAAAATTCGGGTTTCCTCTCACCACAACGAAATCGGTGCCGAATATTTAAATTTTATCAGTGGTATTAATAATTATTAGCACGTCACTGTATAGCATATCACTGAGGCATTCGAAATTTTTAATGATAAAAATACGCTTATCAAAAGATATAAAAATTATTGCTGATAAAATTGATTTAATGAAAAATAATAATTTCTGTTTGCACGCCATTGTACAGCATATCATTGAGGTATTCGATATTTTTAACGCTGTGTCTAGAATCCCGGTACCGGTAACACATTTTTTACCGGTAGTTTTGACGCCGTCACCCATATGACGTACTAGGTACCCGGGATTTAAGCAAATCCCGGTAAAAAATGTAGTCGTTGGCGGTTTCTGTTTTATCAAAGTCCAAGTTAACCTAACTTTTTATGTTTTTAACTTGTTTTGTTGATGTGTGAACATAAAGTGGAGTGTTTTCGTGAGTTTATCAACGTGAAATTTAGGACAAACATTTAAAAGTTATAAAGAAGTTGAAGAGACTTTGACATGTGAAATGTGCCAGTTTGTGTAAAATACTTGTAAAATTTGGTATTGTTCTGATTGACAACTTATAAATAAAAAATGAGAGATTTATTTTAATTTACATCCTAAACAGTATAGTTACATATTGGCTTGAAGTAAATTAATAAATATTAAATTCGATTATAAACTGCTATACCGGGTGGCATCTAAACATTCCGGTATAGGACTCGGCACCTAGGCATATTTCATTGGTCCGTTTGAATTCGGACCGCCAATTAATGCGGAGTGCCGAAATCCGTACTTGAATGTTGAACGGTGCTGAGCCTCAGGTCGGAATGGTATATACATATACTATGTAGAGTGCCGAATCAAAGGTCAAAATGTTAAACAGTGCCCAGCTGCAGGTTGGAATGTTACTCCGTTAGCGCGGCACAAAATCAACAAACAAACTTTATTTACTTTGTTTTACACATTTATTTTATTTCAACGATACATTTCAAAAAATCTTGGACAATAATTTGCAGTGGCGGACCCAGGGGGGGGGGGGGGGGATTATAAAAACCTGAAACCTGGCAAATAATTAGAATGGAAAATTTTGAAAATAAATACCCTAATATATTTATCTTTTTTTTTTGGTATCTTTGGTCAACGCTTTGGTGCTTAGTTTAATTAAAATATCAATTGAAGCCAGGCAACAGCAGTTTTTGGATTTTCCTTTCTTATTATTTCCTTGATCCACTTTTTTATAAGTACTATGATGGCATACAAAAACATATCTAAAAAATGTATTTTCCAAAGTCTATTCGCATCCAAGAAGATTCTACGTCATTAAATTGACATTGAACACAAACCTGCATTTGAATCTGTTATAATTATTTTTCGCTGACTTCACATTCCAATTCGTGTATGTTATATCACTATACTCTTCTATCCTTTGCTTTATATCGTTTTCCTCCAAAATGTTGGCTCGGTGAATTTGCTCACCAAATTGAAAGTGTTTAAATGATCCAGGCAAACTCATCTTACATGTTTAAGCTCAAGAACACATGAAACAACGCCGAAATGAACCGCATCCGCCGCAAAATTGTAGCTAAGAGGAACACGAAGGAGGTGGACAGCTGATTTAATATAAAAACCGCGCCAAACGCATGCCAACATTCGGACCTGATACTCAGCACTGTTTAACATTTTGACCTTAGATTCGGCCTCCACATGGCTGTTGCTAATGGACCATTCTGACCTGAGGCTCAGCACCGTTCAACATTCAAATACCGATTTCGGCACTCCGCATCAATTGGCGGTCCGAATTCAAACGGACCAATGAAATATGCCTAGGTGCCGAATCCTATACCGGAATGTTTAGATGCTACCGGGTGCCCACGAGATCACTTTCCGGCTGCCATTTTTTTATTTATCTATCGATATCAACGAAACTTGGTAGGGTTGATATTCTAACCAAACGCCATTTTTATGCATTTATGACAAGTTTTCCTGACTTCCGGTATCACCAAAAATGACCGGAACTTTTGATTTTTGATTGGCACACCCTGTATGTTTTTTGTTTTTCGGATTCTACAAATCGTTTTACGTCCTAATGCACCACTTTTGAATCGATTTTTTTCTAAATTTTGTTTTTTAATTAAAGTTAAATTTTTTAACTAGAGCGCCATGATCATCCTAAAATGACTCTACATACTTCACTTAATTTCAGAAAAATAAAAACTCAATTTTATCTTTGTAAATTTTTTTGATAGAGGGTAAACTTCATTATTTTAGTATTTTTGCCCTAGCTCAAAAACTAGAATAGAAACATATCACTTTCACAACATCACTAAATGCAGTATTTTAAGGCGAATCCAACGATACAATACACTACGACATTTTTCTTAAATTTCGTTTACACATTTTTGATAAAGGTATTTTTTTTCTACTTAAAATTTAATTTGAAAACTAAATTTGGACAAAACTAGATTTAAAAGTGGTACACTAGGACGTAAAACGATCTGTAGAATCGAAAAAACAAAAAATATACAGGGTGTGCCATTTAAAAATCAAAAGTTTCGGTAATTTCCGGTAAAACCGGAAGTCAGGAAAACTAGTCATGGATGCACAAAAATGGCGTTTCATTAGAATATCAAGCCTACTAAGTTTCGTTGATATCGATGAACAAATAAAAAAATGGCAGCCGGAAAGTAATCTCGTGGGCACCCGGTATAAAGTGATATCATTTTAAATTTGTTTAAATTCTCAGGGGTTCTCGGAAACAACAACCCTAGTTTTCTATCATCTTATTGCAGATTAGTTCTAATCTGGGATGAGTTGTTCGACATTTCCGAACGCAAATCATTCATATAGTGTATTTCGAACTTAAACGTAACTTTTATAGTTTGAAATGTTTCAAAAAAGTGACAAAAAACATTAATACACTAACCTAAAATACCAATCAGCTGATAAATAACGATAAAAACAAAATCAAAACACCGGGATTCATTTAAATCCCGGTAAAAGTACGTCATATCGATGACGTCATCAAAACTACCGGTAAAAAATGTGTTACCGGTACCGGGATTCTAGACACAGCGTATTTTTAATCATAGTAAATACGCTGGCTGAAAGGTATGACAAGAGAGAGTTATTGGACGTGCAATAAGGACAAGCAGTATTTAAATTAGCCTTACTTTGACATCTACGCATGCGCACTTGGGTCCGAAAATAAGGATTCCCTTAATAAGGTTACTGCTTGTCTTTATTTGTATATGGTTATATCTGACATTTGGACTGTCAAAATCACAGAACATATCACCTCTAGAAAAGTATCTGCAATGTTACGTTCCGGTTATGAATTCCAGCGCCCTCGTTGAATGGAAACCCAACTAATCGAGCATTCTTGACAAAAAGGCGAATTGATTTTTTTCATATATTTTTATTATTTTAAATAAATTTTAATGTTCAACTGCATTTGGCTTGCTGACTCCTTTTAGCTCTTTTCTTGAAAACTATGACTGGCAGGAAGTTTCCAATGTCGAACATAGTGCAAAAAGAGTTAATAAGTTAGCAAGCGACATGCAGCTATAGGTAGATCGCAAAGTAAATACGAATAATAAATACAAATACGAACGAAACGAAACAAACGAATAAATACAAAAAAATACGAACAAAAATTAGGGTTTTTTTCAACCAAAACTTTTTGAATTTTCACTTTAACGCGCGTGGGGACCGTGGGGTACAACAACACAATTTAAAAATTCAAATTTTGATTTTTAAAATGACAAAATAAATGACAAAACCAACCAACACAAATCACTGTCCACACTACAGATACCTGCAAGTTTCTCTTATCTCCCGACAGTGTCGCCATCGTTGACTAAAAACCTAACTAAAAACCTTCGTCGCGATTCTCCCGTTTGAGATATTTTTCTATAGGGGATATGTTCTGTGGTACGGAAGCGCTGGAGGATCAAGGTAATAAATTTTTTTCAAGTCGACCGGTCGACTTATTAAGTCAGCCGGTCGACTTATTAAGTCGACTTATTTAAGTCGACTTATTTAAGTCGACTTATTTAAGTCGACTTATTTAAGTCGACTTATTTATGTTGACTTATTTATGTCGACTTATTTAAGTCATAAGCCAGTCTGCAGTTAAGGTATATTTTCCGGCCGCTGCAAAAGAAAAGTGAATTTTCCATATGCCTAGCAGAAGTCCGGTCGCTAAATTTTCATTTTTGCAGCTCAGCACTGACATAATTTTCAGTGGTTGGAATCCCCGAAGAGGGAAAATCGGGCAGCAAAATCTGTCATTAGCTGACAGTCTATAAAGTTAGGTGTGGGAGAGTCACTACGGGGGGAAGTGGATAATTTGTTTGAAAATTCTTGAAAAATTAATAATGTACTGCAGGGATTTTTTGTCATTTCAAGGAGAAAGAATTGACCCCTAATCACATCCGAGAATACTTTCTCTAGTCAAGTTAGTTTTGGGAAAGTCACTAGGGGACTAAAAAGGTCAAATATCGCATAAGTTTTTCCCCTCTCTGATATTTTCTTTGTTTGCCCATCAGTTGAAGGGCCTGATCGATAGTTCATAAATATAGATCTATCCCTCCAAATTCCTAAAATTCTCTTAACTTCACGCATAAATAGTCACTTATTTAAGTCGACTTAAATAAGTCGACTTAAATAAGTCGACATAAATAAGTCGACATAAATAAGTCGACTTAAATAAGTCGACTTAAATAAGTCGACTTAAATAAGTCGACCGGTCGACTTGAAAAAAATTTATTACCTTGATCCTCCAGCGCTTCCGTACTGTGGTCAAAATTATGAATACAAAATAAGGTAATAGGGCATGTCCATGTGACGTCACAAATGAGTTTGACAGTCGCCCTGAGGTAAAACAAATAATTTATTTACATTCGTGTAGATTAGGCCGGTTATGTTTTACGCGGTTTTCACAGCTTTTTTACAAGTTTTGGTGTTATTTTGTTCAAAAAAAGTTAGAACGGAGTGTTTGTGTTCCAGTATATGTGGTGGTTTATGCAAAAGTTTGCTAGGTTTTCCTATAATGGATTAAATTCAGGTTTTTTCCAACAAATATCAAAACCAAGTGTCTCAAGAACAAATATATAAGTATAGTTACTCTATAGTCAATCTATTTTTGTGTCAGATCTTCTCTTTTAAGAACATTAATCAATTTTTCTCTTCTTTCTTGAGCTAACAAATCAAACCTCCCATTGTTATTTAAAATTGAAGGAAACCTATGGAAGGATATTGTATCCCTTGCGCTATACTGCCACAATTAACAACTAAACAAACTCTACGCATGTTCAAGAAACTTCTGGAGCACACAAAAGGTATTTATTTAAAAAAATCTAACTAAAAACTTAAAAAACACTGTAAATTATATCTTTGTTTTACCTCAAGGCGACTGTCAATAGTGTCAAACTGTCAGATCGTGTAATTGCCCTATACTCTAGCACCTACTACAGTCTCCAATAACTGTTTTTTTCTTGGAAAAATAGTGCTGATGCACTAATAAAATAACGTAGATTCTTAATACTGCGAAGCAGTATTTAATAGTTCCAATAACTCTCTAATTGCTAAAAAAATTCACCGGTAAGAACGATTCAGGATGATTTAGAACGGAAAAGTTGAAAAAATTAATATGGTTATGTTAAATAAACGATATTTTAAAAACAAAGGCAAATATCAAAATTTTGAGAAATTGGTTTCTTAATAATATGTCAATGATTAAAGTGAACTAAACAAATGAAACTTCAAATGATTATTTTCAAAAGTATGCATCTTTGAATGTAAAAATCGGTGAGCCATTAATAAATTATTCCGAAAATGGGCGATTATTAGTACGCTAATGGACACCACATTATTTAAGTTTTTCTTTTTTATTGAAAATAAACCAGGATATCGTGGGGTAGGTACCTATATCAAACAGCAGCATAAGATGCAAGATTTATTGTACAGGATGGTTTAGGTGCTTAAAAGTTGAAAAAAGTGGAGGTTATGAAAAAAAGTCGATATTTTTAAAACTGAGGCAGGTATAAAAAATTTGAGAAATTACTTTTTTTGCAGAAGATCATTGATTAAAACGCCGCATAGAAATAAAATTTAAAAAATTATCTGGGAAAGTTATACACATTCAAAATTGGGATGAAAATCATGGACTTTTTTAACACCCTGTATAAAAAAAAAGTAGAGATTTTAAAAAAATTCAAAATAGCAATTTTTTTCCCAAAAAGTCAATCTGTCAGCCCGTGAAAACCGAAGGTCGATATCTAGTCTGGTTCCAAAAATATCGAGTTATATATTGAAAGTTAGGCGATATTTCCCTTGTTCGAAAGCAATTGTCCAGCAGTTTAGTTGTAATTCTTGGGAATACATGGGATTTATTGATCAGTGATTGTGGTAAAATTCAACTTTGAGACTCAATTGATCAAGAAGTATTTGAGCTACCAAATTCAATTTAGCACAGAAATATAGAAAATTCAATGATATACGATGTGTTTTAGTTTGCTCAAGTTTCAATGAAGATATGGATTGGAAAATTACAAAACTCTGAAAAATGAAAATTTTGAGCTTTTAAATTTTTTTCAAAGGATTTCGATTTTTATTTCAAAATTTTCAAATTTAATTTTCTTGGAACCCGTCAGAGATTTTGGATCAATTATTGAAATTGTAGCTCCTAATAAGGGCTTCAAAATGGTACTCAGTTAAAGTCGCTGGCATTTAAGGTTTTTGAGAAAATCGAGTTTGAAGTTTTTGACTAAATTTCGAGTAAGACGAGGCTCAATTGTGCGGAAAGTATTTGAGTTATGATCTAGCATCGATTTATAGAAAATTTAATGCTCTTTCCAACAATGTATAATTTGTCTTGATTTGCACAACTTTTAATGGAAATATTGGCAATTGCCAGGGCCGGATTAACCATAAGGCGCAATTGGGCGATCGCCCAGGGGCGAAAAGTCAAAGGGGGCGAAAAATTTTAAAAAACCCCCAAGAAAAATTAGAGGGAAAAAATTAGAAAATCAGACAGCAAAATGACAAAAACTCGACTTCTTACACAGGTGTTCGTTTTTGTCATCTTTTTCGTCGATTTGCTCCGAAATTTTGACAGGCACGTGATCTGTGAATTGAAAATGTCTGATCCAGTCACATGCCTGTCAAAGTTTCGGAGTAAATCGACAAAAATGATGGCAAAAACTAACACGGCCATAATATGACAAAATTTTGACCTTGGAACTAGATTTTTGTATAATTTGTCATGATGATAGCTTTATTCGGGGTTGAAAAAAGGACGGTTTTAAAATAGTTCAAAACAATCGCACAGTTTATCAATCAACAAAATGACAACAGCTCGGCTATCACAAACTTCAATAATAAACTATGCGATTGTTTTGAACCGTTTAAGAACCGTTCGTTTTTCAAACTCGAACAGGTCGATTATCTGGCGAAGAAATAAGAACAAAACCGCGGCGACTTAAGGAAACATAAAAACGATCTGCGGTCGATTATTTTGCTCAGGAATGTCTTCACTATAAATATTTTCTGATTTCTAGTGGTCACGATTGTTGGAAACAATATTCCAACAGTAAATTTAAAATTCAAATTTTAATTTTCCCGGTATGCACCGGAAGTGTGCGCGTATGTGTCAAACAGTGTCAAAAATCACTTGTCAAAGTTTTTGGTAAAGTGGCTTCCGGCATCTACGCGATTGAACCAACGGGAACAGTCAGTGTCGAATCGAACCTCACCGAGCGCACCAGATAATTCTGGGCAGGTCCTATTTTTTACAGACTCTATAAGTCTAAAAATGTAAACAAAAACGAGAAAATGCAAATTGTAAATAGTGTAAATAGTCGTGTGTGTAAATAAATGTAAATAAATAATACAGTCCACTCTCATTATTTTAAAGAATCCAACATTCTTTTTGGTCCAATCGTAACCGGATAAAGTGCCGCGAAGTGAAAAGTATGAAGCAAAAAGGTGATATGTGTTGTTTGCAGTGTCCAGAGCTTGCCCAAAAGTGCCTTCTATAAACGGCTCAGTGAAAAAATAATAAAATATTGTGCAATGCAAAATGCAATGTGGCGTCATGGTTTGTGCAAGAAAAACAAAATGGATTCCTCCTTTCCTCCAATGAAAAGCGCGGAAATTGGCGGGAATGATCAATCAATAATAAGGATATGTCAGGCTCACTCCACTCGCGCCATCTTCAAGTCAACTATAGCGACAACAAAACCGCTGTAAGCAGTAGCAGAGGTTCAAGATGGTGAGTCTGTTCCAATTTTAAATTTCAAAAGCAACTGTCAACGGTCAGTCAGCTGAACAATTTCTTGTTTACGTTTACAGTTTATTTTTAATTAAAATTAAAAAAGATGGCGGGCGAGTCTGACGGCGATTCTGATGCCAGTGCAATCGATGCGAAAAATACGGGGTTTAAATGCTGTGCTAAAAAAAGTTGCAGTGTATGCGTATGTATAAACTGTTATTCAATCTATCATAATAGTTGTGTGAAGCGGATGGGTAGTATTATCAAAGTAATAGATAAAACAAAAATTGTGTGTTGCTCGGAGCCAGTTAATTTGACAGCTGGAGACGAGGGAAACGTAAGTACAAATGCCGTTAAGAAAGTGGAAATGGAGAAGATGTCCTTAGAAATTGGGTACCTTAAGAAAATGCTTGAGGAAATGTCAGACAAAAACAACGTTTTGAAACAAAATAACGGATTACTGTGTGAGAAAATTATAAATCTGGAAACTGTAAGAAATGTAAATAAAAACAAAGGTGGATCGACAGAATCCGACATCCCCGCTGTCGCCGATGTCAAACAGGTGTCATCATATAGAGATGTGGCGTCGGGATTGATATCGGTACGAATCGAGGCCAGGGACCTTCAAATAGTGCCGTGTCATCATATAGAAATGTGGCTACGGGATCGATGTCAACGAAGCAAAGGCAAGGAGTTTCAAATAATGGCAATACTGTAAGAGGCCAGAGCGGGCAATTTAAAAGATCACTAAAAGTATCAAAGAGTAATGGAAGTGGAAACCAGAGTGATGAAAGCTCTGATAATGAGTTTATTCCAGTCCAAAGAAGGAATAGGAAAAAGAAAAATCTAGGCACAGGTGAAAATGATCAACACTTTGAAGGTGGAGATCGAAGAGTTTGGCTCTACATCAACAGGGTGAAACGCGCTGCTACAGAGGAAGTTATCACGAATTATATTCGTAAAAAGAATGGGTTTGGAAATATTACCTTGTTTGTAAAGGAGATTCCCACAGAAGAACATAGATTAAAAAACTTCTTGGTGGTAGGCCCAATGAACAAAAAAGACTATATGTATGATAGTGGGTTTTGGCCAAAGTATGTAGGGGTTAGTAGGTTTAATTTTAATAAACATAGGGACTTTTTAGACAGTATGAGTGGTGAACTAGGTCTAAATAGAGGTGGTGATTTTTTATAAATAATATAGATAATGGAACTCAAAAAGTGTCAAAAAATACAGATACAAATGATAACTTATATGTAGGTCATGTAAACATAAGATCGCTTACTCCTTCTTTCTCTGATGTGTTTGCAATGTTACAGCATGAAAAATTTCATTAATTTGGTGTAACTGAATCATGGCTAACATCAACATACCCTGACAATCTGGTCAGTATCCCTAAGTATAACTTATATAGGGCAGACAGAGAGTCGAGGGGTGGTGGTGTATGTTTGTATGTTGCTGACTGTTTAAAATGTGTCATGCTAAAAGGGAATGAAAATGGTGCTAAAAACTGTGACAATAAAGTTGAACAACTATGGGTGGATATCAACTATAAAAATAAGTCTTTTTTAGTTGGTACTTTGTATAAACCCCCACTGGTCAACTATAACTACCTATCTAGTTTAGAGAATATTTTATCTAGCTTGTCCTCATCATATGACTACACAATTTTAATGGGTGATTTAAATATAAACTTTCTTACTAAAATTGCTGACTCTGATTATATGGAATCAGTGTTAGAAATTTATAATTTGAAACGAGTCATCTCTGAACCCACTAGAATAAGTAGAAATAGTGCAACTCTAATTGATATTATTTGTGTCAATAAGGGTGTCAGTGTTATTGAGTCAGGAACATTGGGCATGCTTAACCTAACTGATCATAGACTTGTGTACTCTTCAATTAGCATCAAAGCTCCCAAAATAGATGATAAGGTTATATCTTATAGAGATTTAAAGCACTTTGATAGGAGGCAATTTGAATTAGAGATACAGGACATAAATTATGAATTTATTTTGGGCCATGAAATGTTGGATGACAAGGTAGCTTGTTTCAGTAACGAGCTGGCTGGCATCTTCAATAAACATGCCCCAACAAAAAAAGCAGTTATTAAAAAAAAGTATAAACCTTACATTACTGACACTATTAGGCAAATTATTAAATTAAAGAAAACAGCATTCAATAAATTTAAAAAAACTGGTCAAATTGAACACAAGCACTTTTATCTGGACATTAAAAACTATCTTTCTTTTGCAATTAGAAGTGAAAAGAAAGCATACATGTCATTTGAACTTCATAAACATAAAAAAGATACAAAGAAAATTTGGAATAGGATCAATGATTGGAATATCAAGGTTAATAAAAACAGTGAAATACCTATTCATTTGAAAGATGTGGACCAAATCAGTAACTCTTTTGCGAGTGTATGTCAATTAGCTACTCCGATAGACAATTTACTAATGAATTTTTATCAGGGCAATAGGCTGGAGAGCCTTAACAATGGTGAGCTTATTTTTAAAAATATTTCAGAATATGATATTTATAAGGCATTTAAAAGAATTAAATCTAAAAGTATGGGTATAGACCAAATAAGTTACAATCTTGTTCTTTTTAGCATTGATTGTATTGCTCCGTTTCTAGCTAAGCTATTCAATATATCCTTACAAATGGGGGAATTTCCAAAAATGTGGAAGAGCGCCATTGTTAAGCCTTTGCCAAAGAAAAATAAAATAGAAAATTTTTCTGAACTAAGGCCAATCTGTCTCTTACCAATATTTGCCAAAATGTTCGAAGTACTAGTGTCTGATATGCTGCTTGAATTTGTAAATACCAATAATATTATACCAGCTGTGCAGTCTGGCTTTAGGAAAAATCATGGAACTGCTACCGCCCTTACAAAAGTGTCTTCTGAAGTATCAACTAATATTGACTCATCAAGGGTTTCTTGTCTAGCACTGCTAGACTATAGTAAGGCTTTCGATCTTATACATCACGACATGCTTGTGGCTAAAATGAGGTTCTATGGTTTTTCAGAGGCTGTCTGCAAATGGTTCAAGAACTACCTTCTACTTAGAACACAGGTGGTTGAGCTTGATGGAGCAAGATCTGAGCCTGTTACAACTGGTTATGGAGTCCCTCAGGGAAGTGTACTTGGGCCATTATTATTTAGCATTTATACTAGCGATCTTCCAAAGCAGGTTCGGTTTTGCTCCATCAATCTCTATGCCGATGACACGCAGCTCCTGTTAGGTTTTGCTCCTCAGGATGCCTGTGTGTGTATGCAGAGAATAAATGACGACTTAGACTCGATATTTATATGGTCAAGTCAACATGGGTTGGTTCTAAATGCTAGTAAGAGCACATATATGATTATGGGCTCTAATGCCGGCAGAAGTCAATTTTTGCGTTTTAATTTCACTACATTGCACATAAACGGTACTACTCTACCTAACTCAGAATCAGCAAGAAATCTGGGTGTGACTTTTGACGAAAGTCTTAACTTTCAGGTGCACGTCAACAGAAAATTGTCATGTGTTTATGCTGTACTTAAGAGTTTGTACCCGTTTAAGGATAATTTACCTCGCAACATTAAATTGATGTTAGTGGAGACTCTTATTTGGTCACAGTTGGACTATTGCAATGTTGTCTTCTATAACTACCTGAATGTTGAATTTAAAAACAAAATTCAGTTAGCTCAAAATGCTTGTATGAGATTTATTTTTAGCATTAGAAAATTTGACCATATTACGCCAACCTATGTAGAAAATAAGATACTAAAATATGAACAGCGAGCAGCCTTGCACTTTGGTTAATTCGTTTATAAAATTTTTCAATCTGGTTACCCATCCTATCTCTCAGAATATCTTATAGTAAGACAAGACCTACACAGTCGCTGTCTGAGAAACATTATACGATTTCAAATACCACGGCACATAACCGAAGGTTTTAAAAACTCATTTTCTTACTGAGCGGTACAACTACTTAATACAGAGGTCTATGAATTTATGATTTCAGGTTCACTGGTAAACTTTAAAAAGAAGTACAAGGCTTCTCTGCTGGAATTAATAGCGTAGCTTAGAATAGGCATTGAATTCTGTATTTATTTATTTATTTATTTTTTCGGGTAGCATGGAAGAACACATTACGTGAATGTTACCTTTTATGTAATTTCTTTTGATGCATAATAAACGTTATTATTATTATTATTATTATTATTTATTATTGCAATTAAAATTAAAGTGAACACAAAATTTATTTATATTGGCACAATCCAAATAATTTTACGTATTATCTTGGTATTATCTAATTTTTTAAAATGTCTAAGGCCGAAGCCAAGGCTATAAATAAGAAAAACATGGAAAAATTAATTGAAAGAGAAAATTTGTGTACAAAAACAATGCAAAGAATTCAAAGATTTCTACTAGAGCATAGGGACGATGAAGTTACTAATCTTTTAATTGAGAAGTTTCAAGCTCGCAAGGTAACAGCTAATGAATGTTATAAAACTTTTATAGAAATACAAGTCGAAAAAGGTCTAATTAATAAAAATGCAGTAACTAATGATGATTTTGAGTCAGATTATCTTGATTTAATTGCAGAAATTAATGAGTTTATCTCAGCAAATCGAAATAATGAGCCTATAGTCTCGCCATAGTTAGCTATATCTAACAATAATTCTGCCTCGAATTCTGCAAATAATAATGTATCAACCGCCAAGATTTCGCATATTGAAATTCCAACCTTTGATGGAAAAAACCTAAATGAATTTAAACCTTTTTTAGACATGTTTATAGCAATTATTCATAAAAATAAAAGTTTGAGTGATGTTGAAAAACTTTACTATTTAAGAAATTATTTAAAAGGTGAAGCATTTGCTCTCATCAATAATCTTCCTATTGTAAATGACTCTTACGATGAGGCTTTTAAAATATTGCAAAAAAGATACAATAATGAGTCACTGTTAGTCAACTCCCATATTTATGCTCTCCTAGATATTCCTAGCATTCAAAAAAGTTCTTCCCATAGCATTAGGGAATTCATTAGTAAAATACGACAACAGCTCGGTGCATTAAAAAATTTAAAACAGCCAGTGCAGGCTTGGGATGCTCTTTTAATTTGCATACTTTCAAGAAAGCTCGATCAGTTTACGAATAGGGCTTATCAAATAGATAGGGATCAATTGCAGATGCCCACATTGGATAATTTTCTTATTTATTTGGAAAATAGAGCTGCTGCTCTCGAAGCTGTTGCTCTACCTGAAAATAAAGTAGCTCACCATAATAAAAATTCAAATTACAGCCATGTAAGTACGAGTTCAAACTATAATAATAACAATAATAAGTGTCCATTTTGCCAAAATACAAGTCACAAACTTTACAGTTGTGTATTTTTTAAATCAAAACCAGTTGGTGATAGAGTTTCCTTTATTGACAAAAGTAAAAGATGCAAAATGTGTCTAAATAGCCATAATGGAACTTGTAAATATTCTTTCAAATGTAATTATTGCCATAAAAATCATAACTCTTTGTTACACTTAGATAGATCTAGAAAAGAAGAAAACAAAAATAATATTAACACAGATATGGACCAAGTCCAGGCCGGGGATTCTAATATCACGATTCGACATACGACTCGACAACGAGACGATTTTTCCGACGATTCTAGGTTAGAAATCTCATTGGAATTGTACCTTTCGAGACGACAAGGCCGGTATCGTTCTCGAGTCGTATGTCGAATCGTGATTTTAGAATCTCGGCCCAGTCCTGTAGCAGTGCTGCAACAGCACATTCAAAACATTGCTACTCGGATGGAAATTTTGATTCGGTTTTACTGCCTACAATAAAGGTAAAGGTTTTTACTAGTAACGGAGAGTGTTTGATTGTTCGTGGGTTAATTGATAGCGGATCACAAGTGTCTTTTATAGTCACAGATTTAGCTAATAAACTAGGTTATAAAACGTTTTCAAACAATTTAAATATTATAGGTGTCTCGAATAATTCAACGAACATAAAAAAGTCAATTGACGTAACACTTAGTTCTTGTGTTCAAAACTATAAAATAAATGTCTCCTGCGCTATAGTAGATGAGATAACAGGCATTTTGCCACAATTTGAATTTAGTAAAAATTCTATTAACCTTCCAAAAAACATAAAACTTTCTGATTTAGAATTCAATAAACCAAATGCGATACAAATTCTTTTTGGAGCGAATATATTTTTTGATATTTTGTTACCTGAGAAAATATTTTTGAGGAAAATGGATTAATTTTGCAAAATACTTACCTGGGCTATGTTGTAAGTGGTTCCATACCTAGCAACTCGAAAAATATCCAGTCCAGTTTAGCTGTAGCTTCATTTCATTGTATTGTTGATAACGAACCTAAAATGGAAGAATTAATTTCAAAATTTTGGGAAACAGAAAAAGTACCTTTAGTATATAAAGAGTATTCTAGTGAGCAAGAAGCTTGCGAAAACATTTTTAAAAATACTGTGTCTAAAATAAATAATAAATTTGAAGTGTACTTACCTTTGAAAAGAAATATTGAGGATTTAAATCTAGGAGATTCTTTCTCGGTAGCTTTGAAACGATTCGAAAACCTCGAAAAACGATTCAAAAATAATCCTGAACTACACAAAAAATATTGTGAATTTATTAATGAATATTTGGAATCAAAACATGCTATTATTTTTAATATTAGTAATTATGATTTAAATGGAGGTTCTGTCTATTTCATGGGTCATCAACCAGTGATCAGAGAAGATAAAAGAACAACTAAACTACGCGTTGTATTTGACGGTAGTATGAACTCCAAAACCAAAAAATGTGTGAATGAATTTCTTCATAACGGTGCAGTAGTACAGAGTGAACTTTTTGAAATACTAATAAGGTTCAGAACTTTTAAATATGTTATTTTGTCAGATGTAAAACAGATGTTCAGAATGGTTTCAGTTGCCCCTGAACATCGTGGCCTTCAAAATATTCTTTGGAGAGCTGCTCCAGATGAGGAAATCAAATGCTTGCAACTTCAGACAGTAACTTACGGCTTGCGAAGTTCATCGTTCTTAGCGACTAGATGCTTGACTGAACTTGCAATGCAAGAAA
The DNA here is from genome assembly GCA_917834065.1 of Ceutorhynchus assimilis. Classification (NCBI taxonomy): domain Eukaryota; kingdom Metazoa; phylum Arthropoda; class Insecta; order Coleoptera; family Curculionidae; genus Ceutorhynchus; species Ceutorhynchus assimilis. The sequence goes on from OU892282.1 coordinate 15,299,971, forward strand.
AAGATACCTATCCTTTAGCCTCAAGGGCACTGTTGAAAAACACTTATGTGGATGACATTTTAGCCGGAGGCAATGATCTCCAGGAAACCCAAAAATTAAAACATGAACTTATACAGTTATTAAAGCTAGGATCGTTCGAACTACATAAGTGGAGTTCTAACAGCTCTTTTCTTTTAAAAGATATCCCGATTGAATCAAGAATTCGAAAACCTATAATAACTAAATCTTATATTGCGCTTTTTATATGCTTTTCAGTTAAGGCAATACACATGGAAGTCTTGTCGGACTTGACTACCGATAACTTCCTAGAGGCCTTCAAAAGATTTATATTTAGAAGAGGGAAACCCTCACAGGTTTTTTGCGACAATGGCGGAACGTTTAAAGGCGCAAAGAACAAATTAGATGAACTTAACCGGGTTTTCGAATCTGAAAGCAGAAATAAAATAATACATTTTGTTGCAAATGAAAGAATCGTTTTTAGGTTTATTCCTAGCTACTCGCCAGTATTTGGGGGTCTCTGGGAAGCCGGGGTCAAGAGTGCCAAGCACCACCTTAAGAGAACAATGGGAGAGCGCAGATTGACCTACGAGCAATTAAACACTCTAGTAGTCCAAGTGGAAGGAATTTTAAATTCTAGGCCACTAACTCAATTAACAAACGATCCTTTCGATTTAGAATACTTGACGCCAGGTCATTTTTTAACCGGTTCAGCTATAACAAGCTTTCCTGAAAAAGATTTGACTGAAATTCCGGAAAATAGGTTGTCATTTTGGAATATGGCTACTCAGGTGAAGCAACACTTCTGAAAGCGGTGGCACAAAGATTATTTAGCGCAGCTTCAGAGTAGGTAACTATTTAAGGTCGGTAACAAAAATTGCCGTCTTACCCATCGAGTGACTTGCGACTCAATGTCAATTTTATACATATTTATACATATTTATATAGTTAGATACTTAAGGTTATTACTATTTTCCATAAAATTGTACATTTTTGTAGATACCTAGATCTTAAGTTGCCTCAGATAGTTAAGGTTCTTAATACTTTTTATAATATTTGTACATTTTGTAAATACAAATTTCAAGTCGCCATTACTAAATATTTTTTGTAGAATAATTTCTAGCAATATCTAGAAGTATTTGACTCTATAAGTCAAAACTTTAAGCTCTATAAGCTGTCTATAATTTATGTATAACTTTCTAAGTTATATAAAATAATAACTTGATTCTATAAATCAAGCCTTTAGCTCTATAAGCTATCAATAATTTATGTATAACTTATTAAGTTATATAAAATAATAACTTGATTCTATAAATCAAGCCTTTAAGCTCTATAAGCTATCTATAATTTATGTATAACTTATTAAGTTATATAAAATAATAACTTGGCTCTTTAAGTCAAGCCTTTAAGCTCTATAAGCTACCCATAATCTATGTACCTATAATGTAACTTTCTTAGTTTCATAAAATATGTAATAACTTGACTCTATAGGTCAAATTTTTGAGGCTCTATAAGCCATTTAATAAGTGCTATATCGCTTAATTATTTTGTGCAACGATGCACATATATTTTACTCTCGTTTAATTTAAGTTTACAATGTTGTAGTATTTGTAATAATTTTAAGAATCTTTCTTGGCCGCGAGCATGTTGGAAACAATATTCCAACAGTAAATTTAAAATTCAAATTTTAATTTTCCCGGTATGCACCGGAAGTGTGCGCGTATGTATCAAACAGTGTCAAAAATCACTTGTCAAAGTTTTTGGTAAAGTGGCTTCCGGCATCTACGCGAGTGAACCAACGGGAGCAGTCAGTGTCGAATCGGACCTCACCGAGCGCACCAGATAATTCTGGCCAGGTCCTATATGACCATTTTTACAGACTCTATAAGTCTAAAAACGTAAACAAAAACGAGAAAATGCAAATTGTAAATAGTCGTGTGTGTAAATAAATGTAAATATATAAATAATACAGTCCACTCTCATTATTTTAAAGAAGCCAACAACGATGGCACCTCAAATTTGGGAGAATTTCTCAAAGTTTAAAGTCTGAAAAACTTATCTCGACATTTCCCAATATCGAGGTACCATTGAGAATGTATGTTTGCCTTCCATCGACTAACGCGTCTGGAGAGAGGTCCTTTTCCAACCTAAGGAGGAATAAAGACTATCTTATTTTTTAGAATTACACTTTCAGACGAAAAGACAAGTGACTTCAGACTTGGCACTAATCAACTTGTCTCATACCATTTTTAATTCAATATGCTAAGTATTTGTCTTTTTTGTATTGAAGAATCTTCAAATGACAAAATAAATAATTATGATATAGGCCAGAGCCTGGAAGGGGGCGAAATAATTTTAATTGCCCAGGGGCGAAAAAAGGCTTAATCCGCCCCTGGCAATTGCTCCTAACTTTGTTAGGATTTAAAAAACATTTAAACCTGAAAATTGAGATTGTCTTTTTGATTTTTTTGGAAATGAAGTCAGAGTTTTTTTCGACTAATTTAGATCCGCTCTATCGATTGGAAAAGTCAAAATTCAAAAAATCTGAAAAATAAAAATTTTCGTTTTTTCAAAGGGTTAAACCCCTTTGGATTTTAATTTCAAAATTTTCAAACTCAATTTTCTCGAAACCCGTCAAAGATTTTGGAATTTTTTTTTTAGAATTGTAGCCCTTGATGAGAGCTTTGGAATGGTACTTAGTTGAAATCACTGGTATTTACGGTTTTTGAGAAAATCGAGTGAAGTTTTTGACTAAATTTTAACTAAAATTCAAATTTGAGGCTCAATTGCTCTAAGAGTATTTTAGTTATCAAACTCAATCTAGCACTGATTTATAGAGAATTTGATGCTCTTTCTTACCATATATAATTTATTTTGATTTGTTCAAAATTTAATAGAAGTATTGGCAATTGTTCCTAACCTTGTCAGGATTTTAAAAAAATTTAAACCTAAAAATTGAGATTTTCTTTTTAATTTTTCTCTGTGTTGAAATCAAGATTTTGTAATGATGTTACAGTTTTTTTCGACTAATTTAGACCCGCTCTATCGATTGGAAAAAAATTCAATAAATATGACTAATAAAAATTTCGATTTTTTCAAAGATTTAGATTTTTATTTTAAAATATTTTATCTTAATATCTATTAAAGATTTTGAATTAAAATTTTCAGGAAGGGTGGAATTAATTAAAATAAGCATTTGCTTTTACTACTATTTTTTTCTCAGTAAATGCTTGGTTTTATATTAATAAAAAGAAAAAGCAAATCCTTTGCAATAAGCATTTGCTGACGCCCACTAGCATAAGTATTTGCACCACATAGATTAATAAAATTAGGAGTTTGCTAGTGAAAATAAGCAAATGCTTCTAAAAATATAAGTTTGTCTATTAGTTGGTTTCAATTCTAGCTTTGAAATGTTGAATTCCAATATTACAAAACATGGTTCATTTATCACTTGCTGCGGTTCCAACTATTATTATTGCATGTTTCATATTATATAACGTAACAAAATTGCGTTATTTTTCGGCACTTTAATCGATGGCACTTGACTTTTGTTTATAATGACTGAATGCTCTTTTAAAAAGTTAACAATACCTATATAAAAGTTCGCTATTTTCACCCTCATCCAATTCAGAAGATGGAGACGACGACATGATTAAAAATAAATTTCACATCTGAAATGTTCACCTACGAAAACAAGATAGACCCATACCTATACTGGGTGTAAAAAAAAATGTGTACCGAACTTCGAGAGGTGATACTACATATGAAAACTGAATGTTCTAGAATGCTTTTTCGTTTTATTAGTAATTATCCTCTACCCTTATGGAAACTACCGTTTCAGAAATGTTGCGGCTTTTTTTACTATCACCATTCGCTTTGGCATCGAAATGTATGCGATTATTCCACTCATGTGTTAGAAATCCCATAAGACAAGTGACGATTTTCAGAATTACAGCGAAAATTCTCTTTTCCATTTGTTTAACTAGGGAGAATTACAGCGATAATTCTTCCATGTTATTGTATACATGATTGTCATGCTAATTTTTGATACAAACAAACGGTTCCTGATAGCAACCATTTATTTGTATTGATTGTTAGGATGTTCAAATCAAATTCAAATTCAAATTCATTTATTCCAGGTGTATAGTACAGTAAATTACATAGTATTTTTACCCTGCAAGAGACAAGAAGTCTGTGCACAGGCCCGGTACTTAAAACTAAAGATCCTTAAACTAAACTATTTTTACTGGTTAGGAACAATTAAAGTTTTGCATTCATTTTAATAATTTTTTTTTTTTTTTTTTTCTGTAAATTTCTATTTATTCATACATATCAGGTAATTGAGAAATAAATTATTCATTGTAATTTTATAATATTCGATAGAAATTGAAGATTTATACATTTATGTTTTGTCTAATGAAAAAATGCTTTATGTTGCATTTGAAAGTTTTGTTGATTTTTTTTACATTCTTTAAATTTTTTGGCAATAAATTATACAGTCTTGTGGCACTTACTAATGATGATTTTTTACCTACTTCCAAATTAGTTTGTATACTAGGAATATTTCTATTTCTAGTATTTGTCTGTCTCTGTAAATATTTATTTTTTAGATATTCGTAATTTAAAATTAGTGTTTTATAGTAGTAATTTTGTTTTATATTTAATATCACATTTTCCCTATATGCTAAGTTTAAAGCTGAGCTTCGTACTTTAAAAATAATTTTTAATATCCTATTTTGTATATTCTGTACATAACCTATGACATTATTATAAGCGGACCCCCAGGAGACTATGCCGTATGTAGCAACAGATTCGAAGAGAGCGTAATATATTATTAACATAGTTTTAGAGTCCAACACATTTTTAAGATTTGCAAAAACGAAAATTAAGTATCTCAATCTCTTATTCAGTAATGATATGTGTTCTCTCCATTTCATGTTGTTGTCCACCACAACTCCTAAATACTTGTTGGTTTTAGTACTGTCCAAAGATCTGCAACTACACGCGGTACAATCCCCATCTTTTTCATGTATCACTACTTTAATACCATCTGGTACTTTATCATTATATGTACTAAATAATATATATTTAGTCTTTTCGACATTCAGAGATAATTTATTAAGCCTCAACCACGAAGCTACTGTATTAACGACTGTGTTGGCTTGATTTTCTAGATCTGACCAGCTTTCTGCCTGTAGTATTATGGCTGTGTCATCTGCATATGACAAAATTTGTGCACCAGTGTCCAGCTCCAGTAAGTCATTCAGATAAACAACAAAGAAAAAAGGTCCCAAAATGGTTCCCTGTGGTACACCTACTTTAACTATTAACTCATTACTATAAACATTATTGACTCTCACCATTTGTGTTCTATTACTCAAGTAATTTCTTATTAGATCAAATGGAATACCTCTTATTCCCATCCGATATAACTTTTCCAACAGCACAGTATGGTCCACAGTGTCAAAAGCCTTCGCCAGATCCAGAAAAACAGCCATAGTTGGTTGACTTCTATCTAAACACTCATATATATTATCAGCAAAAGCCTTTAATGCATTATTTGTAGACAAATTTTTCCTAAAACCAAACTGATTTTTATTTAATATATCATTCTTTTCAACAAATTTAATGAGCCTAAAATGAATTATTTTTTCGAAAATTTTTGCAATATTAGAAATTAAAGAAATTGGTCTATAATTTGAAGCCAGACGTCTGTCTTTGTCTTTAAATATTGGTACTATCTCTGCTTTTTTGAAATGATCTGGACATTGTCCTGTGATAATTATTAAATTAACAAGTTCCGAAATGGGTTCAGCTATAAAGGAACAGAGCATTTGTAATACCTTGACTGAGATTCCGTCTACTCCTCCTGCAGCTCCTTTCTTTAAATTTTTTATGATGTTCTCAACTTCAGTCTTGCTGGTGAAAGACAAAAAAATTGAGTTTTTATTTAGGTTAATTTTTTTCCTAATAATGTGATCATTGTAATTAATTTTTTGAGCCATGTTGGTACCCACTTCATTATAGTATTTATTAAAATGGTTTGCAATATCTCTGTTTTCTTTCAAAATTAAATCATTTTGTAAAATTTCCTTAATTTCCGTTTTTTTTTTATTACCTTTGCCTAATTTTTTATTAACATAATTCCAAGTAGTTTTACTATTATTACAATTATCTAAAACATAATTTTTTTCAAAATTATTTTTTGTAATGGTTATTAGTTTTTGTAAAATTTTATTATATTCATGGTATTTATTTTTGAGAAGTACATTATCCCTGTCCCTACACCAAGCAAGATAAAGTCTATTTTTATGCAGACAAGATACCATAAGACCTTTTGTAATCCAATTCTTTCTTTTCACAAATTTTCTATTTTTATTGTGAGCTTTTTTTGTTGATAACTTAATTATGTTTTTTAGTTGGGAAACTAAATTTAAGACACTTTGATTAACATCCTGATTAACAATAAGATTATTCCAATTAAACTTGCTTGCAACACTACCTAACTTTTTATAATCAATATACTCCCTGTTGTTTTTGACTTTTTTATTAATATTGTTATCAATTAGTAGTAGAGTCAGATAATGATCAGTTATTAACTGTTCATAAACTATAGATTTTATATTCTCAGATTTGTTACCAAAAATGTGGTCCAAACACGTTCCCGAACCTGGTCTAGTGATACTTGTGATAAGAGGCATGAACCTTCTTTCATAGAAGTTGTTAATATAAGTATCGCCATTGTTGTCCGGCTCTATTAAATCTATGTTCATGTCTCCTATAATGTAATGTTCTTCATTTTTATTTATTGCTTTTAGGTAATCTTCTAAGTTGGTCACAAAATCAGCAACATTAACATCATGCGATCGGTACATTGTTGTTAAAACCATTTTTTTCTCTTTGGTTATTAAGTGAGTTCTCAAAGCTTTGACCTGCCCAATTTCAATCACCTCAGTTTGTTCATCAAGGTTCTCATCAAGATAAATCATTGTTCCATCATTTTGGTTTATATGACTATAATTATAATAGTTCACATATCCATCCAGTTTATAAAAATTAGGATTTTCGACTTTCCACGTTTCTGAACATACTATTACTTGTGGCTTTATCTTCATCATATTTATGTTTACCCATAATTGTTGGAGGTTTTTATTAATACTTCGGATATTTATGTGCAAAATAATTAAGTTATTATGTGTGATTTCGTTATTTAAGTTATCAATATCTTTTATTATTAAATTCTTGTTTGTATCCATTATTTAGTTATAGGTTTTATAGGGTAGTTAGTCTTGTCAATCACCCTTCTTATAAGGACTTTATAGGATTCACATTTTAATAAATCATTTGCAGCATGCAATACTGACCTTTTTTGACTTAGTTTGTGGTTGGCATTTATACAGTTGATACATCTAATTTCCTGTGTATCACAAATATCTGTGCTATGGTCCCCTGCACATGTTAAACAACTAGCTTTGTTCCGACATTTCTTGCTGCTATGCCCAAAAAATCCACATTTATAACATTGATTAACATTGAATTCATCAAAAATTGGACATCTTTGGAAACCTATGTATACTTTCCTATTTTTCATAAGACATTTGTATGTTTCTTCATCCACTTGCATAATGATAGATCGTTTAATACATATTTATTTCCATATTTTTTGCATTCTCATACGTGAAATAATCCTCTAAATACCACTTGAGCTTCAAAATGAACCAGATAATTTTTCACTCATGCGTGTTTTCTCTGCATATTTCACTCGTCCTACAGACTTGTGAAATTATAGAAAACACGCAATCGTGAAAAATTATCGGTAATTTTGAAGCTCTCGTGGTATTATCCCCGAAAATACCATTAAGGAAAATAGTTTTCCACTGTTTTCAAAAATAAATAAAATCTATTATTCTCGATTTTGATGTGAGAATGTCATTATTCTCGCAAGCAAAATCATTGAAGAATGAAGCTCATTCTTCAACGATTTTTAGTGACATTTAGTTTTCAAAGTATACCTATTGGTACCTTCAAAATTGTCAAATCTTTTAAAATAATGACATCCACCTGTCAGTTGCTTGATAAGTACCTAAGTCTTACCAACTGACATATTTTGCAAAAAAAAAATCCCCAACTTACGAAAGCGTAGAGCTGCCATGCTAATATTAAAAAATATTTTTATACAAATTTACAGTTTTTCTGTAAATTTACACTTTTTCTGTAAATTTACACTTTTTCTGTAAGTTTACACTTTTTCTGTAAATTCAGTTAATAGTAAGGGTTAGTTTGGGTTAGCTTGCAATTTTAATCAGAGATCACCAAACTTACCGATAATAGCCCGGTGAGTTTGCAGTTTTAACATTAATAAACTTTCAACGATAATAACCCGGTTAGTTTGGCTTAGTTTGCGATTTTAATCAAACATTACCATTATGTTTTCCAAATTATTGATTTTCGAAGTATTAATTTTCGAAAAATATATTTTCAAAATTATTGAATTTTGAAAGAAAAGATTCGAAATAAGCGTTTTCGAAAAGGTTTATTTTCGAAATAACAGCATTCGGCAAAAAATCGAAATTTGTATTCTCGAAAATTGAACATGCATACAGGACTGATAAAAATTGCAAACTTATCCGAACTAATCAGGTTATTGTTATTGTTGTTGGTAATGTCAGACTCCAAATTGCAAAATAACCCAAACTAACCAGGTTATTATCGGTAAGTTTGGAAATGTTTAATTAAAATTGCAAAGTTACCAAAACTTACCGGGTTATTATCGGTAAATTTGGTAATGCCTTCTTAAAACTGCCAACTAACACAAACTACCCAGGTTATGATTGGTAAGTTTGGTAATGCATTTTTAAAACTGTAAACTAATGGGGTTATTATCCGCGAGTTGTCAGTAACCCAAACTAACCAGGTTGTTATTGGTAAGATTGGATATATGCCTGATTAAAATTACAAACTAACTTAAACTAACCGGGTTATTATCGGTAAGTCTGTAATGTCCGTCGTTTTTAATCTGACACTTTCCGTATGAAGAGCGAGGAGGTGAAGATTATAGCAAAAACAGGTGTAACGTCAGGTGTCCATTGGCGTTCTAATGTCCGATGCAGCAAGGTTTGGTCGATATAACGTTGAATTTACGATACTTCCCAACGTTGCATTACGTTGTAACAACAGTTGAATGTACGTTGACAGGACGGCACAATGTCATAATTGAGACAACGTTGATTGTGACCGTTGAATTAACGTCGTTTTTTTTGTTGGCCTCAATCTTATAACAACGTTGATCAGATGTATTCGAGACGTCAGATTTCACGTTGAACTCAACCGTTATCACAACCTTGACCAGAGGTAATTAAGACGTCAGATTTTACGTTGAGCCTGAGGTTGAGCTCAACCTTTATTTACAAGTTGAAATAGAAAAAATAGTACAAAAAACATGCTTCATAAGACATTTGATATCAAATTGCGTCTTATGAAACTTGTTCTATAGCTGGCTCTGGCAGAACAGTTTTCAATTAAAATAAAATCACCAAAATGTTTGAGGTTATATAGGTACTTTATTCCACACATTTTTTAAATAAACACAAACCCCAAACTCTTTGACACAAAATTTAATATATCGAAACAGTAAGGGGACACAAATTTGATCAAAATAAAACATTATTTGGAAGATTGTTAAAATTAAACTGGCTTGTTTGCTCTTAAATAGGAATTGAAAATTATGAAAAGATTTCTATAATTTTGAGGAATTATTTCCGCCTAACAACAATTTCCACCAATCGAAGTTAAATCCAGGCTGGACACATTAATAAACACACAATGACAAAAATAATAACACCCCCAAGAATTGAGCTGGTGGCTCCCTACATTAGAACGCCAATGGTCACCTGACGTTACACCTGTTTTTGCTATAATCTTCACCTCCTCGCTCTTCATACGGAAAGTGTCAGATTAAAAACGACGGACATTACAGACTTACCGATAATAACCCGGTTAGTTTAAGTTAGTTTGTAATTTTAATCAGGCATATATCCAATCTTACCAATAACAACCTGGTTAGTTTGGGTTACTGACAACTCGCGGATAATAACCCCATTAGTTTACAGTTTTAAAAATGCATTACCAAACTTACCAATCCTAACCTGGGTAGTTTGTGTTAGTTGGCAGTTTTAAGAAGGCATTACCAAATTTACCGATAATAACCTGGTAAGTTTTAATAACTTTGCAATTTTAATTAAACATTTCCAAACTTACCGATAATAACCTGATTAGTTTGGGTTATTTTGCAATTTAGAGTCTGATATTACCAACAACAATAACAATAACCTGATTAGTTCGGATAAGTTTGCAATTTTTATCAGTCCTGTATGCATGTTCAATTTTCGAGAATACAAATTTCGATTTTTTGCCGAATGCTGTTATTTCGAAAATAAACCTTTTCGAAAACGCTTATTTCGAATCTTTTCTTTCAAAATTCAATAATTTTGAAAATATATTTTTCGAAAATTAATAATTCGAAAATCAATAATTTGGAAAACATAATGGTAATGTTTGATTAAAATCGCAAACTAAGCCAAACTAACCGGGTTATTATCGTTGAGAGTTTATTAATGTTAAAACTGCAAACTCACCGGGTTACTATCGGTAAGTTTGGTGATCTCTGATTAAAATTGCAAGCTAACCCAAACTAACCCTTACTATTAACTGAATTTACAGAAAAAGTGTAAACTTACAGAAAAAGTGTAAATTTACAGAAAAAGTGTAAATTTACAGAAAAACTGTAAATTTTTATAAAAATATTTTTTAATATTAGCATGGCAGCTCTACGCTTTCGTACCAACTAACAGCAACCAGAAAAAATTTCAAAAAAATGAAAAATAAAAACCAAAATCGAGAAAATAGTATAAAATTCACAATGCAGAAGGCTATTCTCGCACTCATTCGTTCGTCCACTCGCTCCTTCATCGCTCGTGTCCAAATTTCGAATTATTCATAGGTGGCCTTCTGCAACTTGTATTTTAATATACTATTCCCAACTACCATTTGAAGGGGAAGGGATGTAACTTCTTAAGGAAGTATCTTAGGGCATATGTTCATAGAGAGTTTTTTTTTTAAATTTTCATACATAGTATCATCCCTCGTAGTTTGGTACACTATTTTTTTACACCCTGTATTGGACTTAGAATGTTTACTTCTTTTACGATAAAATTCCAAAACAAGAATAATAAATATAGTTTAAAAAAACTAAAAAACACGCTTTTATAGTAAATTGAACTAAAAAGTGAAAAATAATTTTCAATATAAACAAAAAATATTAGAATTATTGTGAAAAAAGCGTGGGGTGCTTTGTTCCACATTTCTCGTGCATTGAGCTAGTGCGTCGCACCGCACCGGTATCACACTCACACTGAGTGTGTCATTCCTGAATTCGCCCCAGAGATTTCCAGACTTTTGAAGACATTATCCAGACTTATCCAGAGCTTTCCAGAGTCTTCCAGACTTCATCCAGATTTATACAGACTTATACAGACTGATCCGGATTCTGGAAAATGATCCCTAGGTCTTTTGGGACCTTTTCCAGAATTATTCCGACCCTTTCAAGAAGTTTCCAGGCCTTTTCCAGATGTTTCAAGAGATTTCCAGACTCTTCCAGACAATATCCAGACTTATCCAGAGTTTTACAGACTTCATCCAGATTTATCCAGCCCTTATCCAGACTTGTACAGACTGCTCCAAATTCTAGAAAATGATCCCCAGGTCTATTGGGACCTTTTCCAGAATTTTTCCGACCCTTTCAAGAAGTTTCCAGGCCTTTTCCAGACGTTTCCAGACTTTTCCAGACGTTTCCACACTTTTTCAGACATTATCCAGACTTATCCAGAGCTTTCCAGAGTTTTCCAGACTTCATCCAGATTTATCCAGACTTTATCCAGACTTTTTCAGACTGATCCCGATTCTAGAAAATGATCCGCAGGTCTATTGGGACCTTTTCCAGAATTTTTACGATCCTTTCCAGAAATTTCCAGGCTCTTTCCAGACGTTTCCAGAGATTTCCAGACATGTTCCAGGCTTATCCAGATTTATCCAGACTTGTTCCAGCTCACTTAGCTTGTTCCAGGTTCTTGTTCATACACTTCCCAAGGGTCCAAAAGTTCGCACGCATCCCTATGTGCCCGTGCGATAAACATTTTCAATGTTACTTACAAACATACATACAGGGTGGCCAATTGAAAACGAAACAGAGGTGATTTTGGGCTCCCCAAGACATTTAAGAAAAAACCCTCGTACCCGTCGATTTTTGATTTAAGGGGGAACCATTTTTCTGGTGGTTTCATCCCCTAGGGGGCAAAGCCCTAGCGGGGGTGGCAAGGGCCCCCAAAATTTTAAATGGAATGAGGGGTCGAGTGATACCTTATTTTGTAGCTATTTTTTTGTAGATTATAACCCCCGAGTCTTACAACGCTACTATCTACCTAGCCATTACAGGGGCTAATTAAAGTTACAAAAACATGTTGGAATATTTTTATTTAAAAAAATGCTTTAAAAACAAAATCAATCAAGTAAGTGCTGATAATGACCTCAGAAGATAAAATCTAACGGGCTTAAATCTGGAGAACGCGGTGGCCTCTCCTTCGAATCCATTGTCCTGGAAACCTTTGGTCCAAATATTGACGAATCACTGCAGCATAGTGGGGTGGCGCACCATTTTGTTGGAATATTAGACGGTTTTCCATGTATCCGTTATCATTCTCTAGTATCTTCACCAATTCTGGATGAATCGCATCTTCTTATCACTCTAGGTACATTGCTCCTGTTAAATTTATAGGTAAAGAAGGAGTCTATTATACGGTTAGGTACCAAAAATGCTAGCCTAAACACTCAATTTCTCGGGATGTTGCGTATGTACCTCACGAAATATGTTTTCTGGGATTTGAATTAGCCCAATAGCGGCAGTTGAGACGATTCACCGTACCGTTCAAGAAAAAAGGAGCATTCATCAGAGAAATATACAAACTGCTGCTCCATTTATTGAAAAAAAATAATTGGGTTATGAGTTTTTCAATGGTGAGGGAGGAGGAAATAAAACGAAAAAGGGGGTTAGTAGCACATCAACCAAAATACCATTTAATTATACTCCATTATTTAATACAATTTTTTTATATTCAATACAATATTTATTTAATACAATATTTGAGTGTTTGGGCTAGCATTTTTGATAACCGTAAATAGGCCCCTTTTTTACCTATAAATTTAACAGGAGAAATGTACCTAGAGTGGTTAGGAGTTGCGATTCATCCAGAATTGGTGGAGATACTAGAGAATGTTAACAGATGCGTACACTAATATTCCAACAAGATTGTGCGTCATCCCATTATGCTGCAGTGGCTCGTCAATATTGAGTGGCCCCCGCGTTCTCCAGATTTAAACCCGTTAGATTTTTTCTTCTGAGGTCATTTTCAGCATTTACTTGATTGATTTTGTTTTTAAAGCATTTTTTTAAATAAAAATATTCCAACATGTTTTTGTAACTTTAATTAGCCCCTGTAATGGCTAGGTAGATAGTAGCGATGTGAGACTCGGGGGTTATAATCTACATAAAAATAGCTTCAAAATAAGGTATCACTCGACCCCTCATTCCATTTAAAATTTTGGGGGCCCTTGCCACCCCCGCTAGGGCTTTGCCCCCCAGGGGGTGAAAACACCAAAAAAATGGTTCCCCCTTAAATCAAAAATTGACGGGTACGAGGGTTTTTTCTTAAATGGCTTGGGGAGCCCGAAATCACCTCTGTTTCGTTTTCAATTGGCCACCCTGTATGTACATACAAGCAAAAAAATTTGGACTAAAAGTTTACTTTGAGATACAATTGCCCAGAAAGTATTCGAGTTATCAGAACCAATTTAGCATGGATTTATAGAGAATTTAATGCTCTTTCTAACCATATATAATTTGGTTTGATTTGTTCAAATTTCTTTGAAGATATTGGCCATTATTCCTAACCTTGTCAAGATTTGAAAAAATGTCCAGAACGAAAATTGAGACTTCTTAGCTTTTTGAAATCGCCATTTTGAGTGATGTTAGAATTTTTTTTCGATTAATTTAAACCCGCTGAATCAATAATTGGAAAATTCCAAAATTTCGAAAATATGAAAAATGAAAATTTCGAGTTTTCGATTGATTTGACTGAAACCCCCCATAAACAACGCCACTGGCCAAACAAAATACATGTTGCCAACTTGAAAAATAACCGGCCAATAGCAACAAGAGCCTGGAATAAACAGAAATTTAATTTTAATACATTACGAGAGATGTTTATAAAGTGTATGCCATTGTTAAAAATATTTAAAATTGATGAAATTTCGAAATCACCAGAAATTGCCATTTTTCAAAAAGTTCTGCAGATCTGGTGAAATTTCACCAGACATCATCATTGCTTGAATGCAAAAACTATTCTAGATTGTGCTTTGGGGCAACTCTATCATTTTCAAACTTGAAAAAATCTCTACAAAGTATCATTAATTTTTTACGAATTTTCCAACAAATTATCGACTTCCCCCCGTAATGACTCTCCCAGACCTAACTTGGATGCAAAGACTATTCTGGACTGTGCTTTAGGGTATCATTCTCAAATTTCAAAAAACCCCTACAAAGTATCAATAATTTTTCACGAATTTTCCAACAAATTATCGACTTTCCCCCGTAATGACTCTCCCAGACCTAACTTGGATGCAAAAACTATTCTGGACTCTGCTAAAGGGCCAACTCTATCATTCTTAAACTTCAAAAAATCTCTACAAAGCATCATTAATTGTTCACGAATTTTCAAACAAATTATCGATTTTCCCCCGTAATGACTCTCCTAGACTTAACTTGACTGCAAAAACTATTCTGGACTGTGCTTCAGGATCAACTTCTATCATTCTTAAACTTCAAAATATCCCTACAAAGTATCATTAATTTTTCAGGAATTTTCCAACAAACTATCGACTTCTCCCTATAACGACTCTTTCAGACCTAACTTGGATGCAAAAACTATTCTGGACTCTGCTAAAGGGTCAACTCTATCATTTTTAAACTTCAAAAAATCCCTACAAAGCATCATTAATTTTTTACGAATTCTCCAACTAATTATCAACTGCCCCCCGTAATGACTCTCCTAGTCCTAGCTTGTCTGCAAAAACTATTCTGGACTGTGGTTCAGGGTCAACTCTATCATTCTTTAACTTCAAAAAATTCCTACAAAGTATCATTAATTTTCCAAAAAATTATCGATCCTCCCCCGTAACGACTCTCCCAGGCCTAACTTGGATGCAAAAACCATTCTGGACTATGCTAAAGGGTCACTCTATCATCCTCACACTTCAAAAAATCCCTGCGAAGCATCATTGATTTTTCACGAATTTTCCAACAAATTATCGATTTCTCCCTGTAATGAATCTCCCAGACCTAACTTGGATGCAAAAATTATTCTGAACTCTGCAAAAGGGTCAACTTTGCTATTCTTAAACTTTAAACTTCAAAAAAATCCTACAAAGCATCATTAATTTTTCACGAATTTACGAACAAATTATCGATTTTTCACGAATTTACGAACAAATTATCGACTTTCCCCCGTAATGACTCTCCTAGACCTAATAACTTGAACGCAAAAACCATTCTGGACTATACTAAAGGGTCAACTATATCATTCTCAAACTTAAAAAAATCCCTACAAAGTATCATGAATTTTTCACGAATTTTCCAAGAAATTATCGATTTCCCCCCGTAATGAATATCCCAGTCCTAACTTGACTGTAAAAACTCTTTTGAACTATGCTTATGGGTCAACCCTATCATTCTAAAAACTTCAAAAAATCCCCACAAAGCATCATTAATTCTCCACAAATTTTCAAACAAATAATCGTTTTTCCCCCGTAGTAACTTTCCTAGACCTAACTTAACTGGAGAAAATATCCTCGAATGTGCCTGAAGGTTATTTCTACCTTTTCCGAATCCAAGAAATACCCTATATTAATTGTATATTTGATTGAATTTCCCTGTTTTTTAATTTTTTTTTTCAATAATTATCTGGTCGACTGTACTATACACGAATCTGAATATGAATATGAAGCTAACTTCAGCCACGTAATATCTTTTACCTACGAGCGTGCGGTAAAGTGCACTTTACCACACGTATTTGCAAATAGAAAGTATCACTTTACCGCACACTATGCGGTAAAGTGCACTTTACAGCATTGTATGCGGTAAAGTAGAATACAAAGTGTGCGGTAAAGTGTACTTTACCGCATAGTGTGCGGTAAAGTAGAATTTGATATTTATAATCAAAAATCCTCTCTTTTTCAGAAAATGGATTTTTGATCATTTCTAAATCCTATCTAATTTTATTAATTAATCTGATTCATTAATTAATTTTATCAATGCCTTTTTTTGGAGATGTAGATGCTCATAGGTAAAATTTTGTACCTAACACATGCGGAAAGTGCCTTTACCGCTCTTAACGGCTTGACCGAACTCCGCTTCGCGTCGTTCGGTCAACTGCCGTTGCGTGCGGTAAAGTATCACTTTCCGCATTTGTTAGGTAAATAACTATTGCAGTGTCTATAGGCTTATAGAAATTTGCTTACAGATGTGCACAGAATTGACCCGAAAGTTCGAAAAGGAAATTTTTGACAAGCACCACATCACATAAAGAGAAAAATTGGAAAAAAACATCTGTGCGTGAAAAACTTTTCTCACGCTCGACGTGCGGTAAGATTTTTTTCACGCACGCTGTGCGAAAAAGGGGTACATTCCACACGTGAATCATTGCGTAAAAACAAAAACGCGTTCTCCGCACGCTCGTAGAAAAAATACAATATCGATATGGAAAAAACTATCGATAGACCACAGCCATCCGCAGTAGCTTCCGTCGAGTCGAGCTCTGGTGAAGGTTCACAAAAGCTCCGCCGGGTGTCGCTACGGCCTCGACTAATTTTAAACGCAGCGTTAAAGCACAGCTTTTTAAAGTTTAAGTTTGAGCGCTTTTCGCTGGCTTTAGTCCATCAAAGACCGCGAAACAAGAAAAATGTCGGAGTTGAAATGAATAATTATTAAACCGTGCGCTACTTGACGCGTTTTTATAATCACCTCTGTCGCGAGTTTTATTTATATTAATTTATTTTCGGGCGGAATTTTACTTATAATTTTGGTGCGCGTTTCAAAAATTATAAAGTGAATTTTTTATAAAATATATATATTTTTTAAAAAAAGTAACAATGAGCTGTTTTTTGAAAGTGTTGTGTGTGTTTTCATTTTTAAACAATATTTTTGTTTATGGATTTAATATCGAAGCTTTCAATTATGCGGTATACGAAACGCGGGACAGTAGCAAGTCAGCGATGTTCGGTTTTACTGTCGCTGTGCATAAACAAGGACATAACCGAGGATGGTAAGTTATGTTACAATTTTTTTGAGTTACATATACATATTCTTTTCTAAAAACCTTTACTTTAGAATTTGCCGAGAAATTTGCTAAACATAAAATCGCCCACTAGTGCGGGAAGAAAATTTTCCCGCACAGCAAATAGTGCAGGAAGAGTGATCTCCCGCATGCTTGTAGCAAAAATTATTAAATTTTCCCCACTTCGCCAGCTTTTTTTACTTACTTTACCTATGTAACTACTGATTTTCATTGGCAAGCAATTTGGACAGCTTTTCATCATATTGTACCTTTTTCCCTTAGAAAACCTAATAACTTCGTGTATTTTTTATGTTTTTCGTAAGAATCATTTTACCTACTATGATCTTCTTTTTCTTAGGTATAGCAAAGTTTATCGCACAGAAGATATGTTCCGATACAATTTCAAGATCTGCAAATATTTTTAGCGGTTTTAGATAATTTTTTAAATGTTTTATGAATCCAACAGTTCATAGTTATTATAGACTTTGATATTATGTATTATAAGGTAAAAATAGTTTTCGTTGCGTCAAGTAGAAAATATTAAACATGCGATGAAAAGCTAATAAACTGCGATTATTTTAAGCTCTATTTTCACGAAACTTGAAAACAAAGTAGTAGGTATTTACAGGTTAAATCGATACCTATTCTTTTATTAAATAAAGTCGAACCTCATTCTGCATAGCTTTTATGCAATTAAGCTGAACTTTAAAGTAGGTAGGTAAACTAAATAAATACCTAGTAGCGAATAATCTAAAATAAGATTTCATGAAGCGATTAGCCATGAAACCCATTTGCTGTGATTACCTAATTATCTATTTAGTATACGGCTCATAGGCTATAGCAATAAGTTTCTATAGGATTCTACCTAAACGAAATTTGAGCTGAATCCTTATGCGATTTCTCAGGGGTCTATTTCAATATTCAGTACTTGATCCAATATATCTGGGAAAAATATAAAACTCAGCTAGCTGATATCAATTTCATACATTCATATACCTAGGTAAATGTGGATTTATATATGCTATGAAATTGTTTCAAAACAAATGTCTATCAACTAAGCGAGACAATTTCGGAAAATCTATTTTCCATTATGCCAAGAATTTGCCGCTTTTTTGCCGCTTATTAAATGTGGAATTGAAAAATTTGCCGCTCTTTTGGTTTTTTCTTAATTACGTGTTTTGCTAACTTGGCGTCAAGATAGCGAGACATCACTAAATATGTCAGCAGTAAAAAATTAGGTAGGTGAAAATTTGCCGTTTATTTGCCGCTAATAAGTTGTGAAAACCAAAAATTTGCCGGTTCTTTTTTTTTCATAAAAAATCAAGTTTGAAAAAAAAATCATTTGTTTCGCTAACTTGACGTCAAGTTAGCGAGACATTATCACTAGAAATGTCGGTAGTGAAAAATTGAGTGTATGAAAATTTGCCGTTTTTTTGCCGCTAATTAATTGTGAATACCAAAAATTTGCCGCTTCTTTTTTTTTACAAAAAATCAAGTTTCAAAAAAAAAATAATTTGTTTCGCTAACTTGTTGTTGTTGTCAAGTTAGCGAGACAATGTCAGTTGAGTGAGTGGAAATTTGCCGTTTTTTTTGCCGTTAATAAGATGTGAAAACAAAAATTTTGCTGCTACCTTTCTTTTCATAAGAAAATCGTGTTCGAAAATAAAATAATGTTTTGCTAATTTAACGTAAAGTTAGCGAGATCACTAAAAATATCGGTAGTGATAAATTGAGTGAGTAGAAATTTGCCGCTCTTTTTCTGCAAGAAAATATCGTGTTTGAAAAAAATATCATGTGTTTCGCTAACTTGACATCAAGTGAGCAAAACAGTATCATTAAAAATGTCAGTAGAGAAAAATTGAGTGGTAGAGAAAAACTGTGGAAATTTGCCGCTTTTTGCCGCTAATTAAATGTGAAAACCCAAAAATTTGCCGCTCTTTTTCTCCATGAAAAAATCGTGTTTGAAAAAAACTTTATGTGTTTAGCAAGCTTGCCGTTAAGTTAGACCGACATCATCACAAAAAACGAAGGGCAGTATAAAATTAGGTGAGTAAAAGGGTGTTCCGTTATAAATGATCTCCCACCCTTAGTTTTTATGCACCCTGTATATTTTAATTAGTGAAACTCAACATTCGTTGGAACAAATATTTATTTCTAAATTTTTGGTGAATAGTTTTTCAGCTTTTTTTTCTTTAGCTTAGGAAAACTCTATTGGAGGCCTTATAGGTTTCAAAAATCAAAAAGCAAAATATCAACTCCTATGATGACGAGATCTCCTGAAGAAAAAATGATGGACATGTAGGGTGGGCAAATTTCGGTGATTTAATTGGGTTTATAGAAAACTAGCCGAGTTATCAAAAATCTTGGAGAAGATTCTCGAGCTCTTTTTCCGAGAAAATAACAATGGCGGTAACAAATCACAGTTATCTTGATGCGTTTAGGAGATAAACGATATTTGAAAAAAATCTGGTCATGTCGCCGATTTCTGAAAAGCTGTTTTTCGAAATTTTATTGTTTTTCGTTTTCTTGAATTATAAAGAAATAAAAGGGTCTTTTAAAATTGGGGAAAATTGAGAATCGCCTTGTATTTCCTAAATGCATCAAGATAGCCTTGACTTGTTCACGTCGTTGTCAGTGGCGGCTCGTGGTATAACATATTGGGGGTGCACATAATTTGTAATTCATAATAAATGCCGGTTGCGTTTGTTTTGCTGGCGCATTTGGCCACTAATTTTTTAAATTAATACTTTACAGGTAGATTGTTAAAATTTGAAGAATGATAAAATTAAATTTAAAGTTGTTTGATATTAATTTGGGAGTGCACGTGCACATGTGCTCTTATGGAGGAACCACCAACGACTCGTTGTTATTTTCTCGAGAAAAGAGCTTGAGAACGTGCTCCCAGATTTTTGATAACTCTGCTAGTTTCCGATATACATAGGTACCCCATTTAAACACCGAAATTTACCCACCCTATATATCTTGTTAAATTCATGGGAAAAAGTATTACTTACCTATCAGATGAAATTCATTTTCTTCTATTCCTTTGCAAATTTTTTGATGGCATCGAACATCAGGAAGAACAACGTGTTCTTTTATCACTTCTTCAAGAGGTTTTCCCATTTCCTTGTCGACGATTGTTATGGTCGGTAGGCTTTTAATCCTTGGCTTACATCCACCTGAACAACGACCGATTTCTTGAAAACTTGGCGAGTTCTTGAATACGGAATTCACCACTTTACGTTAACTTAGCAAACATTATTTTATTTTCAAACACGATTTTCTTATGAAAAGAAAGGCAAATTTTTAGTTTTCACATCTAATTAGCGGCAAAAAAACGGCAAATTTCCATTCACTCAATTTTTCACTACCGACATTTTTAGTGATAATGTCTCGCTAACTTGACGTCAAGTTAGCGAAACAAATGATTTTTTTTTTCAAACTTGATTTTTTATGAAAAAAAAAAGAACCGACAAATTTTTGGTTTTCACAACTAATTAGCGGCAAAAAAACGGCAAATTTTCCGGCGGTCTCGAACTGCGGACCGATTACCTGATTTTAATAATCCCGTACTCGAATTGCGGACCAAACCAAGAAGACCAATCTTTAAAAAACCATGAATTGCGGACCAGGCTAATAGGAATGTAATAGCCATTTTGCTCTATATTCTATATGAATTGTGAATAATTGCAGAAAATATTTGGCATAGTAGGAAAACGTCCCATCCAAATATATTTTATCTGTGTTACATAATGCAGTCATGTTACTTTCTGTAGAAAACACAACAATTTTCTTCTCTAAATCGTTTACAAATAAAAAAATTCTCACTTTCCACACTCCATACGTCGGTTTCTTCCAAAATGCCTATCGTTTCACTTAGGCTTTTCGGTAATCGTGGTTGGGTTTTGCGCTTATGGTAGTAGATATTATTTCGTAGGTTATAGCAGTACAGTTTTTGAAAGTACACGTCCAACACTTCTCACCGCTTTTCAATGTTTTCTTGAAAGAAAATTTTGCGTTATTGAACACTAAAAAAGAATAAAGGTTTCCTCGTTCACTTAAACATTTCAGGGGGCCCTTTCGACTTTGGTCCGCAATTCATGGGTCATTAAATACACAGGGACACATTTTGGAAATCATTTATGGTTTTTGGTCCGCAGTTCATGTACGCCCAAATTTTCACCTACCTAATTTTTTACTGCTGACATATTTAGTGATGTTGTCTCGCTATCTTGAGTTAGCAAAACACGTAATTAAGAAAAAACAAAAAAAAACGCGAATTTTTTTTTAATTCCACATTTAATTATCGGCAAAAAAGCGGCAAATTCTTGGCATAATGGAAAATCGATTTTTCGAAGTTGTCTCGCTAAGTTGATAGATATTAAAAACAAACTAAATATCTAATAATATTCAACAAATCATTGAAAGAATATTCCAAAAATAATAACCACAAATAAATTTAATGAAGATAATATAGAAAAAAATTCAATTTTCGTCACTGTTCTGTTATCGCTGTGGAAGTTGAAAATCCATACTTACCCTTTGAAACATTGAAATTAAGATTTTCACTTCATTCACAAAAACTTTCGGTGATAATACCACGAGAGCGTCAAAATTACCGATAATTTTTCACGATTGCGTGTTTTCTTTAATTTCACGAGTCCGTAGGACGAGTGAAACTTGCAGAGAAAACACGCATGAGTGAAAAATTATCTGGTTCATTTTAAAGCTCAAGTGGTATTTAGAGGATTATTTCACGTATGAGAATGCAAAAAATATGGAAATAAATATGTATTTAACGACTTGAACATCTTAACAATCAATACAAATAAATGGTTGCTATCAGAAACCGTTTGTTTGTATCAAAAATTAGCATGACAACCATATATACAATAACATGGGAGAATTATCGCTGTAATTCTGAAAATCGTCACTTGTCTTATGGGATTTCTAACACATGAGTGGAATAATCGTTGAAATATGTTTGTGTACAGTGTAACACTACAATTAGGTATCAACAACATTGGATACAAATGTATTAAAGAAAAATATCTAATCGGTTTCAACTTGTTTGTCGAACAATATATATTATCAAACATTTTATATTTGTTTATTTTTTATACTTTTTAGGTAATTTAGTTTCTTAGACTGGGTTTTCTGTGGCTAATAATTTAAAATCACGATTGAAAAGATGCCAGACGCCAGTCTTCTCCCAAAAACAAGTTTTATATTCTTTGATAGGAATGTCAGAACTTCCGATTGGACAATAAATTTTCAAACAAATGCAACAGTTGAGACGATAACTTACTTTATTAAAAAAATAGACTTGTATGAGTTAGGATTTTAAATGTTTTATTCTTATTCATTGCCTTAAGAAGGGTATTGGTATAGCTATCAATACAATACAGCTTCTTCATATTGTTTATTCCTAACAAGATTGTCAAATATCAACTCTATATCCATTATCAACCTGTTAGGAAAGATATTAATTATCTCTATCATAACAATTTTGCCGAGATAAAGAGGTATCTTTAAAAGTGTATGGATGGAAGCATTGAAATATGCTATTTTGTGAGAATGAGGATGGTTTGAACTATTGTATTGAAGTGAATCATGGTATTAGTTTGCGGATTTAGGTAGGTACCGGATTAACTTCAAGCAATGTTTATAGGTACTAATTTATACAACCAGGATTTAGTCAGAAAATACTTCTATAAACATCATTATGTAAAAACTATCTTTAAAGAAGGTACCTATAGGCTAATTACAACGTACCTATTCAGGAGAGACAGATCTCGGGAGACTAGTGGCAATAAATCCATGGGAGCCTCAGTTCACAACTCATTTACATGCAATCTTGGTGCTACCTCATACTAACTAAAGCTAGTTTTGACTCAGTTAGATGAAAAAGACCATGACAATATATGCATTGCTTGGGACTTTAATCTACCAAGAACTTGCTGGAATATTTCCAACTATTGCTCTATCCCTCGCTATAATGTGTAAATCTCTGTATGTACGATGTGAGACTAGATTTAGTCCTATCTCACAGGACATTCAAATGTCAAAAATTGTGATTTAATAATAAGAATTGATAACCACCAGCCACCTCTGTCTTTCTATTTTGAGTTGTCCAAAAGCCAAGTTTTCTATCGATTATCTGGACTCGTTTCAATGGGACATCATTCTTTCTCTCCTACTGTTAGTATGATTGGTCAACTCTATGGCATTCTGTATTCTACAATCAACTCCCTCGTTTCTCAAAAAAGATAGGCTAGCTTCTATCCCGAGTTCTATCCCATTTGGTTTTCTAAAGATCTTATTAGTCTGACTATCTAGAAAAAAATCGACCATACAAACTATGACATTATCACCATTTAATCAGAATAATTATAAGATCTAATTCATTTCATTTCTATCTACGTTCTGTGTCTACCCTCAAACTGTCAAAACTTATCTCAACTGTGATCCTAAACGCTTTTGGAACTATATAAACCCCAAACGTAGCTCTTCTACATTTCTACTAAAGTAAATTCAATATCAAAGTATAAGTACAATTTGTTGATGAATTCAGATAAAGGTTCCGGATTACCTACCTTCAAGCAATTATTATACCTACTTATTCATACAACCGGGCCTTAGTCAGAAAATACTTCTATAAACATCATTATGTAATAATTATCTTTAAAGTACCTATTGGAAAGCAGCAATTGAAAAAAAAGACAACACAGTGGTTTTTCTAATATGATGCCAAATAATACAGAGTTTACCATAGAAATGCAGCCAAATCCATTCTTGCAAATCTTGTACCTACTTTATGGCTAGGATTCCTAAACTAAGCTTGACCTTTTCCTATAAAATTTAATTATTGATGTTGTTTTAGAAATCAATTTTGTTCCAAAATCAATATTTCACTACTTGAAAGAAAGAAGGTATCTATCCTATGGCTTTCCTCTCATTTCTCATTAGTATTAACATTGTATGTATTAGTTTTACTTCGACTTTTTCATCCAAGTTTTTTTTTCTTTGATGGGGGTATTCTCATTTCTAAATGAATGCCTACCAGCACAAACCAAAGAAAATAAATTAAATGCGGGCATTAAAACAGCAGATAAATAGCATAAAAGCAAAAGGCTAAATAAACAAACCAGGCGCAAATTATTTAAATCGACACCACTATGCATGTTACGTAATATCATACCAGCAGACCGGATTGGCAAGGTTGTCTTATTGCATATATTGTGTTATTATTATGATAAATCGCGTAAGTAATGGTTCTTTCACTAAAGGTTATCTTTTTTTTTTTAACGCTGACCGATAGTCGGCGGCTTTGGACCCATTTGCCATGACAAGTGGGTATATCTCTTTCTAGAATAACTGTTACTGTACTTCACTTATCACCAATTTTACTGATTTTTCGGTAATTTCAATAAAATGCCTCTATGTTTTAATATGGATCTAGTTCCGAAGTAAGTGAATTCCGTATCCATAAGAAATTAGGAAATTCGAAATACGACAACAACATAACTCTGTACAAACTCTACGTTAGAAGACTATCGAAATAGTCGTTAAAACGGCAACATAAGCATGGATTTATCGACAA
The DNA here is from genome assembly GCA_917834065.1 of Ceutorhynchus assimilis. Taxonomy (NCBI): domain Eukaryota; kingdom Metazoa; phylum Arthropoda; class Insecta; order Coleoptera; family Curculionidae; genus Ceutorhynchus; species Ceutorhynchus assimilis. The sequence continues at coordinate 15,325,012 of OU892282.1, forward strand.
CGTTGTCGCAACTTTATTGACAACCGAAATCTAAACAGGTTATTTCTTAGTTGGTGAAACGTTGCCAAAACGTCAAATACGACTGTAGTTGTGTCGCCAACATTGCGACAAGGTTAATACGCAACTGAAATATGTACTACATAAAACGAATTCGACGCTAATTGCTACTTGGGACTACTTCATTTCAGGACATAACCCAAGAATTTGAACATGAGCGTTCCATAAGCAACTTCGCCAACAATTACTTTGGTATGCAAAGAAACCTTTCTACGCTGCCAGCAATTCTTTTCGGAAATAGATTTTCTATCCATGCTCACCCCACAAAGCCACGCTCCAATATTGGAACAAATGACAAGAAATGCACGACCCGACCGTCAAAATCATGCAAACGACATCATGATTTTCGATCTTTGGCCAAACTGATGCCCAATTAGGCTAAGCAATGAAGGAAGTTTACCTCAACATAATTAGAAGTTAACATTTTTTGGGGGGATCGGTTCATTTTCATGTGCTTAATAACATATTAAGTTTGCGACCTTAGTTCCATAGGGTTTTTACTTAGGGGTGGTTTTTAGGGGTAATTTGCGGTTTATGGAAAACGCTGCTCAAAGGGGTGGTCCAATAGCAAAAAGTTTCAAATGAATGTTGTAGCTGAAGTTTTTTGCTATAAAAAACTCAGCGACAGCACCCCTCTATCTTGTATAGTTTTTTTTCTGCAGCGTCTTGAATAGTAGCATGTTTTTGTTCAAGGTCACTTAATCAATGTTTTGCCATTTTGAGCGCATTTGTTGCAGCAGCGGCCGAATGCATAATCCGATTTCAATTTTTCAAAAACCACATTATTGCTAATGAATTGCACTCTCCAATGCTTTTTTGTTCGAATTTTTTGCTTGAAAATTAAGCGAGCACGAACTTGTCTAATGTGCGAGGAAGTTGTAAATTGCATCGAAAACTACCCCTTTCTTGCATTCACTGTAATTTCTAAACGGGGCCAAATATTTGGTGACAGTTTTCGACAATCGGCAGCCCATTTATTTCTCTCATAATGCCCCAGAGGATGTTTTTTTTCGTTAATTACTTAATGACTTATTGGCCTGAAAACGTCCCCTGAAAAGGGTTTTTAGTTAGGGGTGGTTTTTAGGGGTAATTTGCGGTTTATGGAGAACGCTGCTCAAAGGGATGGTCTCGGGAATGGTCCAATAACAAAAAGTTACAAATGATTGTTGTAGCTGAGGTCTTTTGCTATATAAACCTTCGTGACAGCATCCCTTTATCTTCTATAGTTTTTTTTCTGCAGCGTCTTGAATACTACCATGTTTTTGTTTAATGTCACTAAATCAACGTTTCGCCTGTTTGCGCGCATTTAATGCAGCAGCGGCCGAATGCATAAGCCGATTTCAATTTTTCAAATACCATATTATTGCTAATGAAATGTACTCTCCAATGCTTTTCAGTTCGAATTTTTTCCTCGAAAATTAAGCGAGCACGGACTTGTCTAATGTGCGAGGAAGTTGTAAATTCATCTAAAACTACCCCTTTCTTGCATTCACTGTAATTTCTAAACAGGGCCAAATATTTGATGACAGTTTTCGATAATCGGCAGCCCATTTATTCCTCTCATAATGCCCCAGCGTACTCAATGACTTATTGGTCTGAACACGTCGCGCGGAATTTTTCAAAAAGTCAAAAAAAAATTAAAATTGTCGATAGAAGATGAAGGGGTGCTGTCGCTGAGTTTTTTATAGCAAAAAACTTCAGCTACAACAATCATTTGAAACTTTTTGCTATTGCTATTGCTTTAAGCAGCGTTCTCCATAAACCGCAAATTACCCCTAAAAACCACCTCTAACTAAAAACCCTATGGAAGTACAAGGTCGCAAACTTAATATGTTATTTAGCACATGAAAATGGACCGATCCCCCCCAAAAAATGGTAAGTTCTAATTATGTCGAGGTAAACTTCCTTCATTGCTTAGCCTCATAAGCTTGCGTATTCTTTTAGAAATCTTGCCCTATTCTTAGAAATAGTGTTACTAAATAGGTCGCGCTGCCTCTAAAAAAATTAATTTCCTGTGCCATCTGTGCAGACTCCCATATGAGCCAATCCTTCTTTTACTTACCTATTCCTAGAACAAATTACTTGTGTATTCATCACTATGTGGTATATTTTTCCCTTTTTTTCTTTCTTTCTTCTTCTTCTCTTTTGCATTTTATCTATATAGATTTTTTATACTAATCTGCGTTTTTATATTTCTACCCAATAATAAATTAAAAAAATACAGGGTGTCCCAGGGAAAACAGTCCACCCCAATTTATTAGATTTGGGATGAGAATCTGGGAAAACGCTCGGACACGTCGATGTTTGATTTGAGGGGGAACTATTTTTCAGTTTTTTTCATCCCCGTAGCTTCAAGCCCCTAGCTAGGGGGAGAACAACCCCCCAAATTTGAATAGGGAATAGGGGTCGTGTCATACCTCTTTTTAAATGTCTCATCGAGTTCTTTATGGCCCTAGAATTTCATCTCATTATTTTCATCCGTAACGAAATGACAGCTTGTCAAAATCTTGGGAATAGACTATTAGTTTTAGTGGGAGTCAAAGCGATCCTTACCTCCCTTAATAAAAATACTTGAAATTGAAGTTTTTTATTAATATTATTAATGAGGTGTACACGAGAATTGTAAATTGTAGGTATTTTTTTTAAGGGAGGTAAGTACCGCTTTTACTCCTATTAAAACTATAGTCTATTTCCAAGATTTTGACAAGCTGTCATTTCGTTACGGATGAAAATAATGAGATGAAATTCTAGGGCCATAAAGAACTCGATGAGACCTTTAAAAAGAAGTATGACATGACCCCTATTCCCTATTCAAATTTGGGGGGGTGTTCTCCCCCTAGCTAGGGGCTTGAAGCTACGGGGATGAAAAAAACTGAAAAATAGTTCCCCCTCAAATCAAACATCGACGTGTTCGAGCGATTTCCCAGATTCTCATCTCAAATCTAATAAATCGGGGTGGACTGTTTTCCCTGGGACACCCTGTATACAATCTTCAATCTCCAGTTTTTTTTGCTATACTACTAGTATAGGACTAGCGTGCGGTGAGTTTAAATCCATAATAATAATTATTCCTCGAATTATTCCTTCTCTCAGAGTAATTTTATTTAATTGTGTGGTGGATAGGTTATGTGCCAACAATTCGTGGCTTCTATTTTACAGTCGAACTTGGTGGTAGGTATACATTCCAAGTCTGTTAAATTTTGGGCAAAGCAATCTTTGTTTTTATGCCACATTATTATCCGCTTTACTTAAGCGCCATAATGCTCCCGCCAATTTGAACATCTTTTTGATGAGGTCTTACTTGGCTTTACATCCAGAATTAGTGTTCAATTTCCGCTTCTCATTTTTTTCACTTTCCAGACACTCAGCTTCCTCCTTCATGTTATCCAGTAAGTATAAATTTTATTTGTGAAAACTTTGGTTTCTTCTTCTTCATTACAAGGTCTTACTTTAGTTATCTTGTCATCTTTATCAAAGTTTGTATTTATTCACATATATGTTCGGGATTTGTTGAATTTACTATAGGTATATTATAGGTTTCCAAATTATTAACGATTTTTCTTAACATTTTTCTTCAGCGTAAATTTTGATAAATCCAACAAAATTCTTGAGGATCATACATTTTTCTTTTGGCCATTATTTCATTTTTGGATTAGGCAACATAGGAATTCTTAGTTTTTCTGGGCAATTGCTTTTTTCAATGCTACTATTATACGTTCTAAATAATCTTAACATTATTCGTTTCTTCACTGTAACTATGTGACCCTGTTCAGTGTTTAATTCTTTAATTGTATTATTGTATTCATTAATGCTATTTCCTGATTCTAATTTTGGGACTATGAAAAGTTCAGTTTCTGCTTTAGCTTGGTCTACAGGTACGGTGATATTCGTGCATCCTTAGATTTCTAATTTTCCCGACCCAAATTCATAAAACACTGGTTGTTATACCTAGTGGTTTGATCTCTGTATCTATTTCATCTGTATTTCCTTATCGGATCAGATTTCCTTGACTTCAAAAATCTATATAGATTTCTATTTTTTCTATACATTAAATTTAGCATTTTTACTTATACTGTATTTGACTGTTTTCTTGCTCTTTATCTCAATTTGTGTCTCATTTTTGCCTGATTCATTTCTTCTAGCGGAGTTAAAGTGGCCATACTTGGATGTATGTCTGGTAATACAATTCACGTACAAAACACAGCATAACGCTTTTTCTCAGCTGATTTAGTGCCAGTGTTTCCGTTAATTAATTTTTTCTCCAAACGTCAAAAAAACGTCACTTTGTTAACGCCTGTCAAGGTGTCAGAAATTTAATTTATTTTCTACTTTACTAATATAGATCCATAATACCTAGGAAACGAAATACGTTAACACACCTATAACAACCTGATCCATAACGCCCGCTTTTGCGGGCGTTATGATCTATAACGCCCGCTTATAATACCTTAAGGTGTTTTTGTTGTTGTTGTTCTATTAATTTGCACTTTACCCTAGGCAGCCACTAAATGTCTGACCGAAAATAATTTTCGGTCTAGCCAGGATTCGAACCCGGTCTACCATCAATGTTTCCCATGTAGTCCAGCGCGTTAACCCACAGGACCACCACCGTTGCCTTGCCTTATGAGATGTTTATAGATATATTAATTTATTTCGTTTCTATGTACAGGTCGCAGGTACAGGTACGGGTCAGGTGCAGGTACATGTCAAAATACAAAACAATATTCTGTCACACAATTTTAACTGATTTTGTTAATAACAAATTGATGAAAAAACATTGTGTTGAGTAGAAAATAAAGCATTGTATGCACCACGGGGATTTCAAGATTATAATGCCCTTCAGGCGAAATATATCCCTCGGGCCATAGGCCCTCGGGCTAGTTTCGCCTTCGGGCATTATAATCTACATAATCCCCTTGGTACATAAATAGCTATTCTATGCTTCTCAAATTTCTTTTCTAATACTTTCGAAATTTCTTGTTCTCCTGTTTTCTACCTTCCTCTCATTTTTGGACCCCTGCCGGAATTTGATGGAAGTTTTCCTTTTCTGAATCCTTTTATTTTTTTCTAAAGGAAACCTACCAATAAAGGTGTGCTTAGAGGCTTGTCCAAAATTATTGGAAGCATTAATTTCTTCAATTTTGCGCGACATCCGCTTGGCCTCTCCTATCGAATGCATTTTTGCAGTCTCCAAAATAAAAAGTTTATGCAGTATTTGCATTCATTTAAGGTTCTTCAACCCATCAATTACTTCGCTGCTTCACTTTTGGATTACTCATTGAAAGATTTAATTTTCATTGTCAAATCTAACATAACTTTTTGAAACTTCTGTGATTGATGTGTGCTAAAAAGACGCTCCATCATTCGTTGGTTACTTTGGATCATCAATTGCAGTATTCTACCAAAATATGCGCTATGATTTTCTATTATTTCCGAGCCCTTGAATTTGTTAGTGAGTAGTGAATCTATAGTTCTTATTCTATTTTTTTATTTTTTCCAGGGTCTTGTCATTGAGTCTTATCCGTTTTGTCGAACGTGATTTAAATTCAGTGATTTAAGCAAAACGCTCAGGTTTATGTATCTCTCTTGAAGAGGGCGACATACCATTCAGTATGGCTAGATGGCAGAATTGTTTTCTACTATGGTTGGGCTGCTTATCAATAGGGGGTTCTTCATTTCTTATAGGTATAACTTGTTGGTATTATAATTATTTATTTATTTTTTTTGGTAAAAGATACTTGATACTCTATATGTTCGGAAATTGGATGAGGCAAGAAAAATTATTCGAAGTGTCTATATGTTCAGAAATAGAAAAATCATTACCAGGTCAGAATGAAAAAGAAAATAATACATAAGTTCTTGTGGTTGACAGTCCAAAATTAATACTTGTGTGTTTCTCACGGAAAAACTCTGCCCTTGTAGCAAATCGCTTGTCATAAAATTAAAGATTTCAAAGTGACTGGTATAGACTTTGCTGGTACATACACACACGGTACTGCCTGCAATAATATGCGATCCCAAGTGGTACTGGAGCATCAGTTCAGTTCCCGTTGAGTCGCGGAGACAAAAGAATTCCATGAACGCCGCTTCGAGATAAATTTCAGCGCGTCTGTTATTTGTCACAAAATTAGGCGCAGAGACTTTTTGCCGCAGAATCCCAGAGTACCGCCCGATACGGCTCCGACTTTGCCGAGCCATCTTTGGGCAATCGGCAATAAAAATTTCAATGGAAATTAATACGTTCCGAATGTTTTGAGTGCCTTTTTGTGGCGCGCTGAGAAATTAAACGTTTTTCGATTGCCCCATTTGCTCGGGATGGACATACAGACCTGATTCTTTTTTATCGATGGCGACGAATAATTTTAATTTTTATTTGTTCATTTGTACCTACATGCAACTATGCGCTGTTGGTGTCTTATTACTTTCTTTACTCTTATGATATACTTTTCCACGGATATTTCGAATTTTGATCAGAATCTTTCATTTAGTGTCGTTGTTGTCTAGCAGCAATGGTATTTATGAAATAGGCGACAGTTTGAACTAGGTAACTAAGTCGTCAATGATTAGTCAGATTGTCAGATTGATCATCACGTGAGTAACCTAAATGTAACTTTGGTCAAGATAACAATAACATTTCTGATAGGTAAAGTTTAAAAAATTTGATAGGTGCCTAAAAGTATATATATATATATATATATGTGTGTGTATACAGGGTAAGCTGACAAATATTGAAGTTCAAGACTACAAAACTTATATTTAAAATTTAATCGATATTTGAAATCGTTATTCTTGGTCCCCATAAAGTTTAAATGAAGGTAAAAAAATTGGAAATAACCAACACAAGAAGTTCGCAATAATAAATCTTACAGTAACAATAAGATCCCAATATAACCAAAAGGACAAGTTTTTTGGCAACTCTTCGGAGATAATAAGTCCATTTTCAAACATCAGATAAAATACATAACTTTAGATATACCTAAAAGCGAAAATCATGATTTCTTTTCGCCACTTTCTAAAAATTACAGCCTGGGTCCTAAAAAAGCAATAATAAATTCAGATGCAAAATTCCTTACATTTCAAACAGATAATAATAATTATCCACTCAAAAAAAAACCTTTATACTTTTGCTTTGGCAATACTACAAGATAGAGGGATTATCTTAGACCATTAAAGCAAATCTAAAAGATATTTCAAAAAGGTAATCGTCACAGAACAATTAACTGATTATTTGCAAATGGACACATACCTACCTATTATCTACTATTAGCTATTAGACTTTTTTTGTGACGACTTTCACTATTGATTTCACTTTCTAGCTCCTAATCACGGTCTGTAAAATCTGTTAGATTATCTTCCCTTAATATGAGAATAATACTCATTTACATTTCCTGGCAGAGACAGGCCCATAAACTAGTAGGTATAATGTAAATCCTTTACAGGATTTTCTTGGTGCCTCTCAAAGGCATTTGAGATACTGTCCGCCCAAGTTAAGAACACCGGTTGAAAAAATGTGAAGAATTTATTTTCATAGAAAACATAGTTGTCACGTACATTCACTACAAAAAAATGAGGCGTTTAATAATTGTTAACAAATAACAATTTTTAGTAGTGAGTGTACGTGACGGACTGTTGAGTTTATGTTTCGTCTATATTTTGAAACATAAACAAAACTGAAACAAACCCAAAACTCTCGTAGGTATACAGGGTGTCTCATGGTGGATGGCGTATTAGACGTTAATGGAAAACTAAAAAGCGGATCATTTTGAAAATTTGGCAACCGGGATAAACGACCATAATCTACACTTTAAACATATTTTTGTTTATGCGGTGCCGCTTCTACTCTAAACCAGTGGCAACATCGTCATTTTAAATGGAATACCCTGTATATGATTGCATATTTGCATTCTTCGTAAAATTCTGAACAGATTTCATGTGATATACCCTATACCTAAGTTCAACTGTTTCGGAAATATTGACAGTCGAAAATTGACTTTTTTCAACTTTGACGGGCTGTAAAACCTGAACGGTTAATTTTAGACGAAAACCAATTTCACTTTTCTATCTTAGATTTTTATAAACTATCATTTGACACCAACTTTGAAGTTAATCCATGATTAAAAATTCCAATTAAATTTATTCTCCGGTTAAATTAAAAGTTGGTGTCAAATGATAGTTTATGAAAATCTAAGATAGGAATGTAAAATCGGTTTTCCTCCAAAATTAACCGTTCAGGTTTTACAGCCTGTCAAAGTTGCAAAAAGTCAATTTTCAACTGTCAATATTTCCAAAACAGTTGAACTTAGGTATAGGGTATATCATATGAAATCTGCTCAGAATTTTACGAAGAATCCAAATATGCAATCAGATACACGGTGTTCCATTTAAAATAGCGATGTTGCCACTGGTTTAGAGTAGAAGCGGCAACACCTCATAAACTAAAATATTTTTAAAGTGTAGATTATGGTCGTTTATCCCGGTTGCCAAATTTTCAAAATGATCCGCTTTTTATTTTTCCATAAACGTCTAATACGCCATCCACCGTGGGACACCCTGTATATCCATCAAGCGGACTACGTTTTGTTTTTTTTGGTAAAATTTTTTTATACAAACTATAAAAATGAAATCAAGTCACAACAACAAACACAACAGGACCGTTTTTGAATACAAAACTGACCAAACAGACTCGAGTTTCAAAACATGTTCAGACTCTTTGTCCCGAAAAACAAAACTCCAACTGTCTCAAAACACGCTATATAGTCTTCAAAATGTTTGCGGAAAGTTTGAGTTTCAATTTAATCGACAAGAGTTTGTGTTTTGTTTTTGTTTTCTTCGTTTAGTGGAAAACCGGCGTTAGAAAACATAGTTTGATGGAAAATCGGCATTAAAAAGAGTAGAAATTTTTTGAATTTTTGCAACATTTTGCAATTTCTATAATGACAGTGATATGTTAAGCGTTCATGTATCAATAAATAGGTATTGTATAATTTAATTTGTAGGTAAGAACCTAAGTATATCTTTTGTCCTTCTGTCTGTCTGAAGTCTAGACGTTAGAGAGACAACAATCCCTAATTAGTTCTCGGTAAGCCATAATTCAAACTCGAACGTCAACTCGATTTTTTTCGTTGCAATTATACTTAGATATAATTATATTACATTGTATCATATATTCTGGACTTCCCCCATAATTCCATTCGCGTGTTAAACGTCCTAATCAAATGGCCCATACATCTCCCAAGTGTTTGATTTGTATATGAAGGGGCATCGTTTGTAACTTTTGGGGCGTAAAAAAAAAAACGGAAATGAAGCCGTCCAAATGTCGTTGTCGGGGAAAAGTGGCGCGATAATCGATCATTCTCACCTACCATGACGAATAATGTCGGAAGAGTTTAGAGAATATTACCTTGAGTAAAATGGTAATGGGACGTGGGTGATGTTTTTTAGTCATCCAACCCAATAATGTTTTTCCATGAATTTTATGTACTTAAGTATCAGACATGCACAAATAAAAACAGTAATTTCGGAGTTATAGAGAGTTATTGGAACTATTAAATACTGCCTTGAAGTATTATAAGAATCTACGTTTTTTTTATTAGTGCATCAGCACTATTTTTCCTAGAAAATAACAGTTATTGGAACACTGTTGTAGGTGTTAGAGTATTACCTTATTTTGTATTCATAATTTTGAATTTCAACAGCTAATAGCTATGTTTATTATTTTAACCTCCAAAAAGTGTTTATTTTTACACTGATACCCATTTTTTGATGTTTCCTACAGTAAAATGAAACACTATTGTGAAAAACAAATTCTCTAAGTAAAATTACGTCATCGTCGAAAAGCGAAACGTCAAAGTCGTCAAAAAATGTCAGAAATAATAGAGAGTTATTGGACGTGCAATAAGGACAAGCAGTATTTAGATTAGCCTTACTTTGACATCTACGCATGCGGATTTGGGTCTGAAAATAAGGATTCCCATAATAAGGTTACTGCTTGTCTTTATTTGTGTACGGTTAGTGCAAGGCAGTAGGTAAACAGTAAACTTCCCTTATCTCAATATTTCTGACGACTTTAACGTTTCGCTTTTCGACGATGACGTAATTTTACTTAGAATTTGTTTTTCATTTTACTGTAGGTAACATCAAAAAATGGGGATCAGCAGAAAATCACAAACAAAAATTAACACTTTTTAAGGTTGCGCTATCAGCTGTCAAAATTATGAATACAAAATAAGGTAATTACCGTTGGTAATACTCTAACACCTACTACAGTTTTCCAATAACTGTTATTTTCTTGGAAAAATAGTGCTGCTGCACTAAAAAAATAACGTAAATCCTTAATAGAGAGATATTGGATGTCGAAAATAATGACATCCTATAATAATATCAGACTACATTTTATTAATGCGTGTCTTTTATTGGGCATTGTTTTAAAGAGTTATTGGAATTAAGTAACCTAACCAATTTAACCTTTATCTTGACCTAAACATGCGCAGGCGCACTAAGTTATTTTTTCATGTAATTTCCTAATAAAACTTTTCATTCCTTCCATCAAGTGTTAATGTTCTGTGGTGTTAATTTGTACAGCTTAGATTGACCCAGTGTCCAGGGCCGGTCCAATAGCTATTTTATGCCGAGGCAAAGTTCAATTCTGGCGGCCCCCTTCACAAATTGTATTGTCAAAATGGTTAAAGATCAATGAATTTTAGGCTATCGTTTAGAGACTAGGAGAATAAGACAAAAAAGGAACTTCTTTTTTTCAAATAAGTATATCCTATAAATATTTACTTATTACACGAGGTCTGTTCTCACAGAAATCATAAACCATTCGGAGTGTTTTTGGTTGGTGCAAATCGCCAGAAACCAGTTTTCTGATAGTTTACAACCAATGAAATTCGCTCTGATAGGTACAATGAACTAAACAAACACACTGGAAAGGCAGGCGGCTGCATAATTGTTTCTACGCGAGGGTTTGTGCCAGGAAGGACAACAAACAAGAGGAAGAGGGATTTGCACTCTGCACTATGGCGGCTATTGAGAACAGCTGTTTGAAGTGTTTGGATCATTGAGGTCAGGAAGATGAAGAAGCTCTTCTTCCTTTTACATCAACCGCAATGAGTGTGAGCGAGACAATAATCCCTCCGTATTGCTGGGAAGCATACATCAAAATTTGGCACACTAGCATAAAGCAGTGCGCCCGTTCCAGAGTGTTTGTTTAGTTCAATGGATAGGTGTTAGGTATGTGATGTCTGTGAGAATAAATCTATACTGTAGATACATATACAGTCGTGAGCACAAAAAGTGGGACACCCGTTTTTTCCTATTGTAAAACGGGCTCACCAGCTATACCAACGGCAATGACAGGGATTGTCATATTTGACAAAAAAACCATTGTAGACAAAAGACTGATTTACCCAAAATAGCGAAAAATGACAAGACCTGTCAGTCGGGTGTCCCACTTTTTGTGCTCACGACTGTATATGCATTTTTCAAATTAACTAATCACAAAAATAATTTGTCAAAACTAATTAAATTATCGACACTAAAAATGAATCCGTCTGGCTTCACGTCTTGCAAAGTAAGAGATGAGTTCGTTGATAGGTTGTTGGCGATTTGCACCAATCAAAAACGCTCTGACTGGTTTGTGATTTCTGTGAGAACAGATCTATAATCTACACCATCGAACATGTTGTAACCATCGAGTGTGTTTAATGGTTGAAGGCTATAACATTATTTTTTCTTCAATTCTTAGGGCCGGTTTATCAATAGAGGGTTAGCCCATGAGTTACGGATAACTTTGGGTCAAAGTTGTGACAAGTGTTTATCCATCCAGGGTCAACTGCTAACTCGAAAGTTATTCCAGGAAAAACCTAACCCGCGCTCTCACGGAAAGTTAGCGTATTTGACCCTGGGTTAAAACCTCAAAATTTTCTCTGATTTTCTGTCTGATTTTTTTTTTTTTAAGCGGTGGTTTTGGCTTGAATTTAGATATTCTGAAGTGAAGAGATGGAGGACCTAGATTTCAGTGATGATGATCGAGATGTTTTGGGATTTCTTAATTTCTAGGACATGCATGAGCGGCGTCTCTATCACGTAAGGTTGCGGTTGAATCCTTTGAATCTCTTTGACGATTTTGATGACTTCAACTTCTTCGCATGTTTTCGCTTGCGATTTGCGAAAAGAAACAATTTTCTTTATCCTAGAACAAATCGAGCATATACTTGAATTCCCGACAAACCTATAACGTTGTTTATACATTTTTTGAATTGTTTCGTAGAGGAGTGTCGAAGAATGGGGTAGCAGTGGTAGCACTGTGGGACTTTGGTATGAATGTAAACATGGAAAACGGAAGTTGCAACGTGCTTCCTGATTTCTAGCAGCAAGTCGCACGTCGCATGCTACTTTGGTATGAATGCCCTCCTACGGAAACGGAAAAAAAAGAGAAAAATAACATAAATAGGTAAGGTTGGGTGGAAATCGGCTGGTAATCTTTCTTTTTAATTGTTACTCGACTTTTTTAATTAATTTGTGAAATAAAAGTCTAGATGTTTTTGGATTCCTTTTATCAAAGGTATCATTTTTTAATTGCAAAAAAACAACATGCTAACAAAATTATATGTATCTCTCAAAAGTCAGAAAAATTGGACATAATTGACAGACGACATAGACGTCAAAAAAAAATAAGGGTTGTGAAAACAAAATAACCAATTGTACTAAATAGGAAGTAATTGTACACAAAAATAAATAATTGTACTCAGGTTCACAAATTGTACATACTCCCACCTTTGAAGAATATCTTCAAAAAACAAATAAATAAATAAATAAACTTGCAAATAAATTAAATTAAATTAAACAAAAATAATTGATGCGTATATGTATCAAATAATCAACCATTGTTGACTTCTTCTTGAAGCGGTAGTGGGCAAAGATGGCGTACAGATCGGGTAGTTCTACCAGTTGCAGTTTGAATCTCGGCGACCCTCTTGATTCCATCTTTTCCTGCACGTAGAGCGATAATTCGTCCCAAAGGCCACTTGAATGGAGGTTTGGCATCATTTTTGATGAGGACCAAATTACCCTCTTTGACATTTGTAGGAGCTTCTTTCCATTTATACTGGACATGAAGTTGGGAAATATATTGCGTTGAAAACTGTTTCCAAAATTGCTGAAACAGTTTCTGGACGTGTTTGAACCTGGTCATGACACTGGATTTCTCGTTCAACAGGTTAGGTTCAGGAGGATAATTAATAGTACGACCAATCAGGAAATGGGATGGGCTGATTGGAAGAAGGTCATTTGGATTATCTGACATTGAAAAAAGTGGTCTAGAATTCAGTATCCCTTCCACTTGAATCACCAGGGTATTGAACTCTTCAAATGTGACGTTTCTATTTATGAGAGCCCTTTTTAAGTGGTGTTTTGCGCTCTTGACAGCTGACTCCCATAACCCGCCAAAATTAGGTGTGTATGGAGGAATGAATACCCATTTTATCCTATCATTACATGTATAATTAATAAATTCATTTTGATTTTTTTGTAAGAAAGCACCAAGATCCTTTAACTCATTATTCGCTCCTCTAAAGGTACTTCCATTATCTGAATAAATTGTAGATGGCAAACCTCTACGTGAGATAAATCTTTTAAGGCAAGCTAAAAATGCTTCACTTGTCAAATTACTAACAATTTCCATATGTACAGCCTTCGTACAAAAACAGACAAATACAGATAAATAACATTTAATTAGTTTAGCACCTCTTCCTGGTTTATTTAAAATGAAAAAAGGACCTGCATAGTCAATCCCAGTGGTTTAGAATGGAAAACTAGTTGTAATACGTGTATCTGGTAATCCTCCCATTGGATATAGTGCAGGTTTAGGGTTAAATTTGAAACAAGTTATACAAGCCTTTACTGTTTTCTTTGCCAAATTGCGACCACCAATAGGCCAATAAAATTGTCTAATAGATGCAAGTAGTAATTGCGGACCAGGATGGAGCAAATATTTATGTTTATGTTCGAAAATTAACTTAGTAAGTGGATGAACAGAATTAAGCAAAATAGGATGTTTGAAGTTATAAGGTAAATATGTATTTTTTAAGCGTCCACCTACACGTAAAATTCCATCTTTATCAAGAAATGGGGATAAGGAGGAAAGTCTGTGGTTTTGGCCTAAAGTATTATTCTTGGCTAATGCCTTCAATTCCATACTGAAAGATTCTGATTGGGCTAATTTCACTAAAATTATGTTTACATTATCCAGCTCTTCAATTGTCAAGCAACCTGTTTTCAAAGCATTGTTTTTCTTGTTTTTTATATTGTTAAAAAATCTTATACACATGGCTATGACTCGTTTAAGTTTAGTTAAATCAGAAAATCGGGTAAAAATACTATCTAAGCTTGTGGTCGTTAGGATTGTTATTTTCCTTTTAATTTCTGGCAGCTCATCCTTAGGTATATTAAAATTCACAACAGGCCACTCAGAATTAGGGCACATTAAAAAATCTGGACCTGTCCACCAAATCTTTGAGCTCACCAATTTGTCTGGGCTTAGCCCTCTAGAAGCCAAGTCTGCTGGGTTGTGTTTAGTATTTACATATTGCCACCTACTGACATCAATCAACGATTGTATTTTAGCAACTCTATTGGAAACGAACATTTGTAATAAGCTTGGATCTGTTCTAATCCAACAGAGTGCAACTTGGGAGTCTGACCACATAAATATAGAAATATTATTAGAAAGAGAAATTGCATTTTTGACTACATTGATTAGTTGTGCACCAAGCGAACATACACATAATTCCAATTTAGGAATCGTTATTTCCTTCAATGGAGAAACTTTACTTTTTGCACAAAGAAGATGACTTTCAAATTGATCATTATTGTTCTTGCTCCGTAAATAGACTGAAGCAGCATATGCATCCTTGGAAGCATCACAGAAACAATGAATTTCAATTAATGTAAAATTGGAAGGGATGGTATTTCTTGGAATATTAAAACTGGCAATACTTGAAAGGCTATTTTGAAATTGTAAAAATGATTTTTCTAGTTCACATGGTATGCAATCATCCCAAGCAATTTTTAGAGACCACAAACGTTGAATAATGATTTTAGAAATAATTATGATTGGACTCAAAAGCCCTAGGGGATCATATATTTGTGCTATCATAGACAATATGGATCTTTTTATAATTGAAGTATTGTCAACAGAAAATTTTTTAATATTATATTTTAAACAATCAGGACTAGGAAGCCATTGAATACCTAAAGTTTTACAAGTTTCATTCTTATCAAAATCTAAAATAAAATTTGAAATAGTTGTTTGACTAAAATCGGATATTACAGCAGGATTATTAGAAATCCATTTTCTTAAAATGAAATGAGCTGATTTGCAAATAGAAAATATTTGTTGACATTTAACTTTCAATTCTGATAAATTGTTTGACCCTGTCAATAGGTCATCAACGTAAAAGTCATTCAAAATAGTATGGCTTGCTTCTGGAAATTGATCCATATTCTCAATAGCTAATTTTTTCAAACATTTGATAGCTAAATATGGAGCTGAACTTGTACCATATGAAACTGTATTTAATTGATAGACTGCAAATTCATCTGAGGACTGTTCTCGCCATAAAATCTGTTGAAGGGATCTATGATCTTCATGCATAAGAATGCACCGATACATTTTGGAAATGTCAGCCGAAACAACATACGTATAAGTTCTGAAATGCAACAGAATATCTAGTATGTCATTTTGAACCTTTGGACCTATGTATTGAATGTCATTAAGGGACCATCCTGTAGATGTTTTGCAGCTAGCATCGAAGACAGTTCTCAATCTTGTAGTGAGGCTATCATTTTTAATAACCCCATGGTGAGGTAAAAAATAGGAAAATTCACTGACGGTCTTGTCCGACAACTTGGACATATGGCCTAATGACTCATATTCGCGAATAAAATTGAAATAAAGATTTTTAAATTCCCCCAAATTTTCAAACCTTCTTTCTAAAGCTAAAAATCGTCTTGTGGCTATTTCCCTAGACCCACCTAGCAGACTTGGGCTAAACTTTAGTGGAAACTTTACTACAAATTGACCTTGATTATTTCTACAGGTGTCTTTTTCAAATTGAATTTCACACTCAACATTATCCTTAGACATTGGTTTATCAACCTTAACTTCTTCGAGCTCCCAAAACTTTTTTAATTGTTCATCTTCTTGAATGAAAATTTTGGAAAAATTGCAGACTGAACTGTTATTGAACTCGAAAGGATAACTTCCTGTAACAACATAACCAAAAATAGTATTTTGTAAAGTGGGTAAATTGTCTCCCAACTTTATACTTCCTGCTCGTAGCAAATCCCAAAATAAACTGGCACCAATCAATAAATCGACCTCTCTTGACTTAAAAAACTCTGGATCAGCTAATGGAACATTGGGAATTGACAATTTATTAGCATCCAAATTGAATAATGGAATATTAGTTGTGATGATTGGAGCTACAAAACATGTAATTGATTGTTGATAATCAGAATAATTAGAAAGAATGGTTAAATTGCATTTTTCTTTGAGCTGAGAAATAGCTTGAGTGATTCCAATAATGGATAAATTGGTTCGAATACATGGAAGGTTTAGTCTTTTAACTAATTTTTCTGAGATTAAATTGGATTGAGCACCGCAATCGAGCAATGCCCTACATGATACAAAATTGTCTTGTGCATCTAATACTTGACACTTAATTGTAGACAACAACACTTGGGACTGTGAACTATAGCTTGGTCTAATCATCATATTTAAATTTGGTTGCAATTTCTTGGAAATATTGTTCTCTTTTGGCAAAAAATGTAATAGAGTATTATGCTTTAAAGTTTTGTTATTTGATTTACATAGTTTACATGGAGGCAAAAAGCATCTATCAGAGGCATGTCCAGTGCGCAAACAATTTTCACACAAATTAAGTCTCCTAACATTGGATAATCGGTCATTAATAGATAAACCTAAAAATTGTGAGCACTTGTATATTGAATGGTTTTCTTGACAAAAATTGCATTTAATGGCATAGGTACCTGGACTATTGAGGGAAAAGTGGTTTACATGAGAATTATAATGACTTGGATAATTATTTTTAGGTTTATTACTTGAATGTGATGAGCTTGATTGTTCTAGAGACTGTAAGAGATCAACTTTGTTTTTTAAAAATTCCAAAAATTCATCCAAGCTTGGAACATCTTCCTCATATTCATGTTCTTTCCACTTTCGCAAACTGGATTTATCAAGCTTGTTGGATAAAAGATAAATCACAAGGGAATCAAAAAGTGTTCCCGCACTAAGTTTCATACCTCTAATAGCGACCAAATGCTGTGTGATTTCATCCAAAATATGACTAAATTGCTTAAAATTCTCCTTGCCCACCTGCTGAATATTTAATAGTTTTTGGAAATGAGTATCCAGTAAAAATTGTTGCTTATCAAATTTTTCACATAATATAGTCCATGCTTGCTCGTAAGGTTTATCTACACTTTCAAGGTCCTCTAAAAATCTAGCGGCATAACCCTCCAATGAAGCTTTTAAAAATTGAAATTTTTGAATTTCACTCAAACTGACATTATTGCTTATAATATTTGTGAAGTTCAGCTTAAAACTGAGCCACTGGTCAAAGTTGCCTGAAAATGTAGGTAGCTTAATTTTTGGCAGCAACACATTCTGCAAAAAATCATTCGACACCACTGGGCTTGTACTAGGAGACTGATTAACATTGACAACAGGAATGGAAGTAGGTTTAGGTGTATTGTGATAAAGATACTGATTTAAAAAATCTTGGCACTTATAAAATCGTTCTTGGAATTCCTCCCTTTCCTGATAGTGCAAGGGGAGCTCATTTTCGTCGCATAAACTTTCAATACTGTCTTGAATGTTCTCAAAATTTTGTAATAGGTTCGAACTATCTTTATGCCTCAACTCTACATCATAAATAGAAGGTTTATTATCAGGAATGCTCGTCTTAATTTTATCAATATATTTCTCTAAATAAGAAACCTTTTGTTTGAGTGACCCTCTATTTCTGATAAGTTTTTTGAGAGAATCCCTATTTTCTGGTACCCGATCCCCTTCGTTATCACTCATTTTATTGTTTTTCAATTAACAACCAAATGCAGAAATCAACACACCGGGCAGTTCAATTGAAAGCAGAAACAGAAATCACTAGACCAACCTTTAATAATAGAAAACTGGAAATAGAAAAATAGACACTTGAAAATAGTTAAAATAGAAAATAAATAATAATAGAAATAAATACTAGGATATTAATTAGGAATGGAGCATGGATACCTGTTTTTTCTTGTCTTGAATCATCCGGCTCGAAGGACCAAAAATAATGGGTGGAAATCGGCTGGTAATCTTTCTTTTTAATTGTTACTCGACTTTTTTAATTAATTTGTGAAATAAAAGTCTAGATGTTTTTGGATTCCTTTTATCAAATATCATTTTTTAATTGCAAAAAAACAACATGCTAACAAAATTATATGTATCTCTCAAAAGTCAGAAAAATTGGACATAATTGACAGACGACATAGACGTCAAAAAAAAATAAGGGTTGTGAAAACAAAATAACCAATTGTACTAAATAGGAAGTAATTGTACACAAAAATAAATAATTGTACTCAGGTTCACAAATTGTACAAAGGTTATGACTGTTATGAGCCGAAAATGTCAAAAAAACAATAAAAGTGAGCTGGCAACGTTGCATAAGTAATGCCAATTTTCGAAGAACCCGAGAGTTTACCAGCCCTGGGTTAAAAAAGCTTGGATAAACACCTTTCGACTTAACTAGGTAGTTAACCCAGAGTTAGAGTTAACCCAGGGTCAGCAAACTCTGCGAGTTATCCCTTGATTGATAATCCAGCCCTTAGTTCAATCTGTTTTGAGACAAGATGATCGAAAGCAATCGAAAGTGCCTTGATGAGCGGTGACAGGTGACACTGATAACACGTCAAGTAACTATTACCGGACAATATTGTCGGATCTTTTATTATTTCCCTATTATCCTTGTGGCATAAAACATGTTTTTTTTTTAACTTGTTCACACGAAATAAATTTGTTTGCAACTTAGCGTCCCTAAATTGTGGCGCCCTAGGCGGTTGCCTCGGTTGCCTGTGCTTAAATCCGGCCCTGCCAGTGTCCGTGGTGTTTCTTTGAAAACCAAAGAAGCCGGTCTGAAAAATAAACACAACAAACAAATTCCTTTGGTTATGGGCTATGCCATGTCGAATTTTTACAGGGTTTTCAGATTGAGAAGACAAAAATCTGAAATCATATGAATAATCACCCAAAAGCGTAATTCCATGGCATTTAGAACTTCCGAAAAGACTTTGATTTTTTTTTTAAATTTATATATTATAAATGAATTGTGAATTCACAACAAAAACACAGTTAAAATTTTGGAAAAATTTAGGTTCACGGTTCAAAGATATCTCAAAACTTGAAGAAAAACACCTAATGAGGCAACGCTGCACGTTTGAAGGATCCTCCCATACAATTATTAAATAAAGGCAAAATATCTTCAGGCAGAATTCGTCCTCTAATATAGGAAGTATTTTAATAAAAGAAGGATGCCGTATTTGAAAAATACATCTACGCATGCGCAAATGTCAAAATAGCGTTGCTTTTATTATTGCCTACCTTTATTTGACTTCCAATATCTCTCTAATACTGCGAGGCAGTATTTAATTAGTTTCAATAACTCTCTATTGAAATAAGGGAAGTTTACTGCTACGCACCACTAATTATACACAAATAAAAACAAGGGGGGGTGGGTCTGAAAATAACGATTCCCTTAATAAGGTTGCTTATTAAGGGAATCGTTATTTTCAGACCCAAATGCGCATGCGTAGATGTCAAAATAAGGCTAATTAAAATACTGCTTGTCCTTATTGCACGGACAGTAACTCTCTATTATTTTATTTATTCACTCTACAGATTTAATATTCTTGATGTTTTTTCACATTAGTCTAGGAAAATAGTCGAAAAATACATGCATTGCGAAAAAAAAAATCCTACCCAAATGAACTTTTCAGGGATGATAGGGGGCGGGTGGGTGACCATAAAACATTCACCCCTCTGGCGTTTTGCGCTATAGGGGTTGAAAGTGCGCAATTTGCGATTACTTGGTACCTATTGATTTTACAAAAAAATGTTTCAAATAAAAGATGTGCAACATTATTTGATCTACAATGTTTATCTGAAGACTTTTTTGATTAAGGGCCGTCTGTGGTCATAAGGGCCGTTTGAAATTTTATAATCAAAAATGAAAAATTGTCATCAACGTGAATTTTCTACAACACATACAACATTTTTGCTTTATGAAGTTTTTACTCACCCCCTGCCGTTTTTGAATAGGGGCAGTTTAAAGTTTTTTTATTTTTCTACAAAAAAAATTTCTCAATAAAAGTTTTATAAGATTACATTTCCTACAATTTTTCCTCATCAACTTTTTTTATAACTCACCCCCATTCAGCGGGGGGACACTTCCCTTGGGAAAATTTTAGTTTTTAGAGGTCTATATTAATTTTTTTTTTCTTTTCTCGCCTTTAGTGCATATAAAAAGTTGCAATTAACATTGTATTAAAAGGATTTTTTTCCACCACCTTTTTGTTTTTAGGGGTAGTTCGCCTATTTTTAAGTTTACAAAAAAAAATTATAAAGAAAAGGTGTTCAAAATAATAAAATCAAGAAGTATTCTTAATAAATTTTTTTTGTAAAGTTGAAAATAGGCGAACTATCCCTAAAAACAAAAAGGTGGTGAGAAAAAAATCCTTTCAATACAATGTTAATTGCAACTTTTTATATACACTAAAGGCGAGAAAAAAAAAATAGTTATTTATACACCAAGTGAGTTAAATGAATGTTTATTCATGAGAAGAAAGTTTAACCCACGAGCCTTAGCGAGTGGGTTAATTTTCTTCGAATGAATAAACATGTTAACTCACGTGATGTATACAAAATTTTATCCTATTTTGATGGACATTTAAATTAATAGGAATCAAATTATAAAAAGAATTCGTTAAGCAGCATATGAAAACGTCTAAATATTGAAATTGGTGGTTGCTAGGGTATAACTAGTTGTTTGTTTGTATTTGCAGCAGATTCTATACTGGTAGAGTGACTTAAAAGACCGAGAGTGAGTTAAAAATATTTTAAATCACTGAGGTGATAAACGTCTACTTACCTTTGTTATTATGCGTTCAATAATGTCATTTTTAAACGTCAAAATTGGATAAAATAATATATACCCCTAAAAACTAAAATTGCCCCAAGGGAAGTGTCCCCCCGCTGAATGGGGGTGAGTTATAAAAAAGGTTTATGAGGAAAAATTGTAGGAAATGTAATCTTATAAAACTTTTATTAAGAAAAATCTTTTGTAGAAAAATAAAAAAACTTTAAACTACCCCTATTGAAAAACGGCAGGGGGTGAGTAAAAACTTCATAAAGCAAAAATGTTGTATGTGTTGTAGAACATTTTTTCACTTTGGTTATAATTTTTCATTTTCATTATAAAATTTCAAACGGCCCCTATGACCACAGACAGCCCTTAATCAAAAGTCTTCAGATAAACATTGTAGATCAGATAATGTTGCGCATCTTTTATTTGAAACATTTTTTTTGTAAAACTAATAGGTATCAAGTAATCGCTAATGGCGCACTTTCAACCCCTATAGCGCAAAACGCCAGAGGGGTGAATGTTTGATATTTTCGGTTTTATGATCATCCACCCACCCCCTATCATCCCTGAAAAGTTCATTTGGGTAGGATTTTTTTTTTTTGAAAATCGACAATTTTCCTAGACTACATGCGATATCTACATAAAGAGTTACCTATACATTTGTAAACCGTTCATATTTTCTCCCTATCCTGTTGGATGTGCAATTAACAGATTTTATTGAATTACCTTTGGAATAGTATATTAATTATCAACATCAATAGTAGGTACCTAATTTTGTTTTGGATACTCTGGAGTTACAGTTTGATTTAATATATTGTTACGAAATTGAATCAATAACCCGGCCAGAATCCTGGGAACCCAGTTGGTTACGTCTCGAGCGCGTCTTAATAATAATGCTTTATTGTCAGAAAAAAATTCAACAAAATTTGTTGTCAAAGCCTTATAGCTATTTATGTACCAAGGGGATTATGTAGATTATAATGCCCGAAGGCGAAACTAGCCCGAGGGCCTATGGCCCGAGGGATATATTTCGCCTGAAGGGCATTATAATCTTGAAATCCCCGTGGTGCATACAATGCTTTATTTTCTACTCAACACAATGTTTTTTCATCAATTTGTTATTAACAAAATCAGTTAAACTTGTGTGACAGAATATTGTTTTGTATTTTGACATGTACCTGTACCTGTGACCTGTACCTGTACCTGCGACCTGTACATAGAAACGAAATAAATTAATATATCTATAAACATCTCATAAGGCAAGGCAACGGTGGTGGTCCTGTGGGTTAACGGGCTGGACTACATGGGAAACATTGATGGTAGACCGGGTTCGAATCCTGGCTAGACCGAAAATTATTTTCGGTCAGACATTTAGTGGCTGCCTAGGGTAAAGTGCAAATTAATAGAACAACAACAACAAAAACACCTTAAGGTATTATAAGCGGGCGTTATAGATCATAACGCCCGCAAAAGCGGGCGTTATGGATCAGGTTGTTATAGGTGTGTTAACGTATTTCGTTTGCTAGGTATTATGGATCTATAATAGTAAAGTAGAAAATAAAAAATAATATACATCTATCTGTATACAAAGTCAAAACAAAACAAACAAAATATCGGGTCTTCAAAAAAAAAACCAATCAAAGATTGCTATGATTTTTTAAACGTATATCTTAGCAATATTTTGCTTTAATTTTGTCAATGAACTTTAATGTCGAAATGACATGTCAATAAGACATGTCAATAAGACATGTCAATAATCCCGACCAATAAAGAAACAGTAATGCGACGTACGTTTTCGTATTCAAAGCAATCTTCGATTGGTTTTTTTTTTGAAGACCCGATACATAGTACATCAAGTTCGAAGTATAAAATAAACTAAATTAATCTAATATATTATTAACAAAACAAATTACCTATAAACAATGCTCCAGTGTGTGGAATGCTCAAAATTATGTGTTCGCAAAAAAGTCATTCACCTTATAAAAGGCTCTTTCCAACAAATATGCTTTGAGAGCTATGCGGAATTTAGAAAGAGAAGATATGGACTTGATTTCTATTGGCAGATGGTTGTGCATTTTTTTTGCGTTGTACAGAATAGAGCTTTTAAATAATGAGGATGGGGTGGGCAGGTAAAGATCATGCTCCGCGTTTCTAAGTGGATAATGATGGAATGGCCTTTCTGAAATACTTGATAGGTGTTTGCGGATTAAACAGACTGACTCTAGGTATGAAATAAGAAAGGGAGTGTTAATATTTTATATTTTTTGAAAAAAACTTGGCATGAGCTCTATTCTTCAGCCTAAGAGAATAACGAATAGCCCTTGTTTGCAATTTCAAGATATGCTCAAATTGAGTCGCACCGCATGTACCCCAGAATAGAAGGGCGTATCGAAGATGTGATTCGAAGAGGGCAAAGTTGACTGATCTAGAGTTTGAAAAGTTAAGTTCCTTGGAAACAGATCTTATTGCGAAACAAGCGGAGCTCAATTTTTTTGACAAAGCATCGATGTGCAAGCTCCATTTCAGGGATTTGTCTATAATAGGGCCCAAAAACTTCACAGAATCAACGACGTCAATAATAGTGGTGTTATTAAGTGCAATAGGTCGCAACGTACTTTTGTATGACAGAACTTTGGTTTTCGCGGCGTTGAAACAGAGGTTAGAGTCGCACCATGATTTAATGATAAACAAATCATTGGACATGGTTCTATGGAGTGCTACAATATCAGGATTGCTCCAAGTGAAACTAGTATCATCAGCAAAGAGGCAGATTTTACCGCTGATGTCTAGACTAGCAATGTCGTTGATAAATAGCAAAAATAATATTGGACCCAACACGGAACCCTGTGGAACTCCATATTCTATTGGCTTGCATGAAGACATCGTCGTATCAACCCTCACAAGTTGTTTTCTGTTGTTAAGATACGACTTGAACCATTCCAGAGGAAAGCCTCGAATTCTGTAGTAGGTACTGCAATTTGTTGATTAGGATATTATGACATACACAGTCGAATGCTTTAGAAAAATCACAGAAAATTGATGCTGTAGAGTGCAAACTGTTCAGGCTAGAGTAGACATTATTGAAGACAGAGTACATAGCATCAATAGTACATCTGTCGGTTAGAAATCCAAATTGGTGAGTAGTTAGTATTTTATTATATTTATGCAGAAACGATAGAAGCCTTTTCTTAACCAATCTTTCAATGATTTTTGATAAAGTGGGAAGAAATGCAATTGGACGATAGTTCGAAGCTAGATCTTTATCCCCACCCTTATAGAGGAATAATTATAGCCGTCTTAAGGCAATTCGGGAAAACACCCTGTTGGAATGATTTATTTATTAAAGTGGTGAGGAGATTCAATGTACATTCTGGTAAATTGAGAAACCTTTTTAAAGTGAGCCTATCAGTCCAGATGACAATTTATTTTTGATGTCTTTAATTGTACTTTTCTGGAAAATTTATCGTATTCGAGAAAACAAGACTTCTAGTGAAAGCCTGAATGCGATGTCGTCTAAATAGCGGGTAGTAATCATTTGAGAGTTAGTTTTTTTACAATATTTGTTGTGTACCTACATTTCGATAAGTGATAAAGTGAAATTTAACCAGCGTCTAATATTTGTTCAATAAAAGTTGTTAAGGATTGTTTGTGAAGTGAGTTTGGCTCTGTAAAGATGCACTACACCATTTCAACCTCAATTTCGGAAAAAGTAACTTTTATTTAGGAAAATGTAAAGTCATTTTCGGAAAAAGTCAAATCAATTTCAGAAAAAGTAAAGTTAATTTCGGAAAAAGTAAATTCAAATTCAGAAAAAGTAAATTCAAATTCAGAAAAAGTAAATTCAATTTCGGAAAAAGTAAATTCAAATTCGGAAAAACTACATTCAATAACGGAGAAAGTAATGTTATTTTTTAGAATAATTCGAATTGATAAAAAGTTAATTTAGCAATGACTATAAACTATATACCTCCGGTCGAACCCGTATACCCGGACGGATTCGATTCCAGTCACTGTACCTACTTTAATTAGGTTCCACATATATTGGTTCTACACCATTTCAACCTCAATTTCGGAAAAAGTAACTTTTATTTAGGAAAATGGAAAGTCATTTTCGGAAAAAGTCAAATCAATTTCAGAAAAAGTAAAGTTAATTTCGGAAAAAGTAAATTCAAATTCGGAAAAAGTAAATTCAAATTCGGAAAAAGTGAATTCAAATTCGGAAAAATACATTCAATTACGGAGAAAGTAATGTTATTTTTTATAGTAATTTGAATTGATTGAGTCATTTATCTTATCAGAAAATCAAAAAATTTGTCCATATTTCTCAGAAAGACCCGATTTTTGAACAATAAAAGAAAGAAAAGAATTACCAAGTCTACATACAGATTGTTTATTATTTTATTCTCTCAATAGTGACATGTGTTTCGTGTTTCGCTAACATGAGCATCATCTGACCTACAAAATAATATAGAACCAATATATGTAGAACCTAATTAAAGTACACTGATTGGAATCGAATCCGTCCCGGTATACGGGTTCGACCGGAGGTATATAGTTTATAGTCATTGATAAATTTACTTTTTATCAATTCGAATTATTCTCAAAAATAACATTAGTTTCTCCGTAATTGAATGTAGTTTTTCCGAATTTGAATTTACTTTTTCCGAAATTGAATTTACTTTTTCCGAATTTGAATTTACTTTTTCCGAAATTAACTTTACTTTATCTGAAATTGATTTGACTTTTTCCGAAAATGACTTTACATTTTCCTAAATGAGAGTTACTTTTTCCGAAATTGAGGTTGAAATGGTGTAGATGCGTAGAAATACGGCGAGCTAATAATTGAGAGCAAATTATTAATTATGTAACATATTTTTCAAGCCTCGTTGTTTGGGTAAATGAATTTAATTTCATGATTTCTGAGTGATTTTTCCAATGTAAATATTTTAAAAGACTGAAGAAGATGGGTTAAGTATAAGACGTAGATAAACCCTACAACAGTAATAACATCCATTCGAATGCAACCCACGTAGAAACCCTTAATTCTAGAAAGGTTGTCGCACGACCCAACGATGGGGTGCTTCATGTATTATTCCGAAAAAAAAAAAAACGCTCACAAATTCGGACACCTGAAAGTGTCACAGAGTAAATTAAAAATGATAAATTGGAATGAGTCGCGGGACAGGGCTCTATTTTTAGTCGCGCGCTTGCCGCCTTGGTTCATGACGTTCTTTTGAAGACATAAACGATGAGTTCCGCTGACAAGAGTCACCCCTTTTGATGGTCATGAAAGATATCTAATGGGCGCACTTTTATAAAGCACCAGTCAGTATCCATAATATATTTCTTTTGATACTGAAGCTACAGACTGGAATTAGTAACATGCCGACGGCCTTAAATCCCTCCTAATTGACGGACTTTACACAGCATAAATTGAAAATTGAATATTGAATTAATTTTAATTTTTCTTATTCAATGACAATTTAGAATTCAGCCGTTTTTCCCACACGACAGTTCGAAAAAAGTTTTATGGTTTCCCGAAAGAAGAAGAATATCGCCAAGTTCAATTACGAATTAGCATCAAGTTATAGTAAAACGTACGGAATAAATAAAATAAAAACATGCTGAACATCCCGGTATGGGTCGCTCTCTTCATACAAATTTCGGTTATTGTTGTCGACGACAATCGGACCGAGTGGCACCATATTTGGTCGGCAGGTCGTACGCATTTGCATCGCATCGCGAGAGCTCCTTTTGTGGCTCATGACGGCGAATAACGACAGCTTTGTTCAACAAATGTGGCATTTGCGTTCTTTTTGAGAATCTTAAACCCCAAACCTACATGGAGGACCTGGAATCTCTGATGAGGATGGCAGTCTTTTCCAAAATAATTTGTGTCATTGTATGCAAAAGGTAGAGGGTAAGATCATAGCTTGTATATTTCATATTGTGAAAAAAAATATTCAAATAGGTACATATCTGATCTTTCCTAATTAATTTATTTTGAATAACATATTTTCAAACAAAAATCTTGGATTTAATTCTGATATTTTGGTTTAAACTAAATCATTCTCGATGCAATTCGTTGCCTACCTATTCAATAAAATTAATTCTAGCAATTTAAATACCAGAAAAATCCCTCAGGATGCTCTAATTCAGATTAAAGCATTATCATCGAGCATTGGCAATTGAATTTTGAACGTTGGTTTTCCCGTTTTATTCATCCAAAACAGACTTTATCTATATAAGGAGGTGAATTCGATTGACCCAGATTAGATCGATTTGGGTTCAATTTAAGTGAACTTCTTCTGATCTAGATCATTTTTTTGTTGATGAGGGTGCACTGATCCAGCTTGAATCGAACATTAAATTGAACCAGATCGATCTAATCCGGTCAATCGAATCAGCTATAGAGGATAGTGATATAAGCTATTTTTTATCCCGAAAAAAAAATTCGGTTGCGTAAAACTCTGATACACTGGAACGCCTATAAACAGCCCGGGGCGCTCTAGAGCAGCTCTGGAGTGCTTAAAATGCGTCACTGAACTCACTGGCAAGCGACTCTGATATCGGATTTTAAAAAAAAATTAAATAGAAAATCAACAACAAAATTTGAAAAGAAGAAAGGACATGTTACCCACACAGAAGATTCAGTAAAGATTCCCTAAAAAAAAAAAAGTTATAGGTATACTAACCTTGGGGCTTGATCCAGTAATTCCTTCCTGTCGGATAGTCGGATCCTCGATTCCTCGCTATCGTTCGAACGCTGATTTTCCACGCCCCTGCAGTTATCTGAACAGCTGATATGGTTTCGTTCGCCATACTTTCTTTTTGGTTTTGAAAATATTCCAAAACACTCAAAATAATCTCTCGAGTATCGGCGCTCAACCCTATATTATTCAGGTTGTCGGTACTAAGCGATAAGGAAAAATAGCTGTCTCTTTTTACTCTACTATAGTTATAGCACAGCATATACAAAAACAATCAGCAGGCTTACTCTCACGCGCATCTTTTCTGCGCACGCCGCCATTAGGGGATACCATCCTGTCATTAAACGCCAGGGGCGCAGGCATTTTAATTTATTTGTTTATATCTGACGGAGGTCATAGGCGTGCGGTGTAGAGCGGAATTTAAGTTATAATTTTCAAAGTGATTTTAGTATATTCGTGGTGTCATTTATGGTGTCTATCAGTTATCATTCTTGTATATTTAATAATACTAATAAATAAGTAATCATAAATATTATTATATGTAAGTAATAGTAAATTAGTTTATTTAGAGCCAATACGACTCTGTAACACGAAAGAAAAAATCTAAATTATTGTTAATCAGGCTCTGTCTCGTATCCCAAAATGGCCGCTAGTGACATCCCGACCATAAATTCCTTTTTTACACGGGCTGTCAGTCAAGTTAGCCTGCTGATTGTTTTTGTATATGCTGTGGTCAATGAACTATAGCCAAAAACTGGAATGCGCACACATTGCCATATCTGCCACAAAAATGAAGCCATGAAAGACAGATGCCACAAAGGGGAATGTTGTTTTTTTCTGTTGCTCGCTGACATATGACGTTTTCGAAAGTTTTGTCATATTTACCTTCACAGGTTTCATCAATTGGAATACGTGTTGGAAGCATTTTCCGCCATTTAACATAATGGGTGCGACAAAAACAGGTATCTCCTCCGCAGCAGCGGCACTAGGCTTCACGTTCGTCAATATGTGTTACCTTTAAAAGGGGTGACTCTTGTCAACTGTTACCTTCTACGGCCTAAATATGTATACCAAAAACGAACTCAATCGGACTACGCCTTCTACCCTGTTCCCGAGAGCCCAAACTGAAAATGCGGAGTTGCCGTATCTCTGAATGTGTATGACCTTGAAGGCTAAAACTCGGTATATAGGTTACTTGAGATGCCACACACTATACAAGTTTTCAGCATTTTAAAGTGCCATTTACGTGAATTTGATGGTCAAGGTCAGGATCAAGGTCACAGTCAAGGTCAAATTTTTTTTGGAATTTTTTTTTTGACGTCCTATAGTACCAAAAATGAACTTGATCAGAAAACGCCTTATAGCCCGTTCCCGAGAGCCCAAAAATTACCTTTTCTTGGTTTATTATTGTCCTTGCGTTCGGTAATTTGCTCAAAGAGCAGAGCGTGCTAAGCGGAGCCGTAATCACGTGACCATCGAGCGAACAGAGCAGTTGAACGCAGTATCCGAGTGCTTGAAATTTTAATAAACGAACGCAAATGAGCTTGCTCCGAGTACACTTTTTGGATAAACGAACAGTAAATTCAATCTCGGAGAACTCTGATTAAAATACCGAATGCATGGTGTGTCGTTTTCTGTGTTGACTACGTATTTTGCTGCTTATTGCTTAATTTTGTGAGTTTTGAGACCTAAAAAACGCACATTCACAATAATTTAGAAATATTTTGGAAGGAAATTTGTAAAATGCTGGAATTAATTATTTTAAAATTCTCAACGTCAAAGGTAAACACAAGGGACGATGACTGATGACACAAGAAATTTAGGGTTATGGGCATATGTGTGCCAACAGTCGGCCATATTTGACACATCGTTGGATTGGAAAACGTTGTGCTCTTTATTGTTGCATTAATATTTCTGTTCGTTGAAAAAGTGTTTCGTAGTGATAGAGCGTTATCTGTGTGTTTTTGTGAACTTTCACAGTGTTATGTTTAAACGGTTTAGTGTAAAGACTATTATTGTTATTTAATTCTGAGTTGTTAAGTGTTGACTTTGTTGACAAGTTTCGAAAAGCCAACATAATTTTCTTCTTTCTTTGTAATAAACCGTTATTTTTTAAATTTGTATCAAATTGTGTCTTTATTATAAAATAAATAAAAAGCAAATCTAAAAAAAAAAATAAGAAGCAAACTGCTCTTCAAGCTGCTAGAATGGGATGAGCTCATTTCATAGACAACAGATGGCGCAACAAATGGTTGTCCGACCCGTACAACGGGACTGGTCATTTTATACCCACTATAAACCTTATTCTATGTTGTCAATGTCGGTGTCAGGCTGTCAGTCAAAATTCCTTTTTTGTCATATTTTTACCTTATTCTTTTTCAATAATTAATGATTCAAAACACAGAACATGTTCAAAATAAAATAGTATAAGTACATAATTCGGTGGAAAGTTTTCACATTATTGTCTAGAGAATTGGTTGAGCATAGTATCTCTCGACAATAATGAAGATTGCTTTGATTACGGAAACGTACGTCGCATTACTGTTTCTTTATTGGTCAGGATTTTTGACATGACATTTTGACATTAAATTTCATTGACAAAATTAAAGACAAATATTGCTAAGATATACGTTTAAAAAACCATAGCAATCTTTGATTGTTTTTTTTTTTGAAGACCCGATACTATTACAGTTTAGCTGTCAATTTTACAAGTCAGTAGAGCTTGTAGCTTTTAAAAATCAATTTTTGTTGTTTATGTTTTGACTTGTTGAGTGATTTTTTATAGTCTAGGTCGCAGTGACGATTTTCGGCACTTATTTTTCCAGTCAGACAACATGGATAGAATTGTAGGGTTATTGATTCTAAGCAAAATTCATATATTTTTAGGGTGGGGGGGGGGGGGGTTTCCGATGGGTTGAGGCGCAAAATACGTTAGAGCTTACGAATGTTTTCCAGTGATAAAAATAGGTCTACTAATGAGAAGTATACTGAAGTTACGTAAAAAAATAGTTCGGCTAATCTGTGAGTATCGATAATACGTCTGGCAAGTGAAAAATTAAAGATCTTAAAAATTTGAGCCAGACTCACTTTCCACTATCTGAGAAATTGCTATTTTCATATACTTTATGTTCTACTAGCTGACCCGGCGAACTTCGTACCGCCTCTGAATTATTAAATATACCTATTTAATGTCGTGTTAACGTATTTATTAGCTGAATTAAATTCAGTTTTTTTCGATGGTGAATTTGGCTTTGGTTGAAGAAAATTAATGTTTACTCTCTGGATCAGAAGTCACCTTAAATTAAAATTTTACATCATCCTTTTTTAGGCAGCTTGTGGGCATTATTCTTGTCAAGTCTACCACCAAATAAATAAAGTCAGGCACAGGAATGTTCAAAAAATGTAAAGAAAACAAAAAAAATCTCTAGCGCAGCCCTGTTTCACTCTATCTGCACTGCATGCACTGCACTACTCCATCTGTTCTACTCTATCTGCACTACTCTATCTGATCTACTCTTTCTGCACCACTCTATCTGATCGGAATAGTGGAATAGTTCTGTTCGAAATAGCTCCAGTTCCTGAGCAGCATTGTTCTACTATATCTGCAATGCCGAGCTTTGTTCCAGGTATCAGAGATGGCGCGGTATACAAAATACAAAATACAAAATAAACTTGGTATCGGTTATAAGAGATGGCGCGGTATGCGGGCTTAGTAAAGTGTGTTTTTTTTTTTAAAGATAAAAGTCAAAATGACATTATGTTGGCAATACAATGTGAAATTGTCAATGCTTTCAAATTTTTTATGTAGAAAAGGCTTGTGTTGCCAACATAGTTACTAAATATTTGACTTGGGGAATTTTCTTTAAAAAAAAAACATACTTTAAATTTTTTTCATAAATAAATAAAATAAGTAATGAAATGACCACATTAGTGACATAACAACATGCTGGTACTGTCAACGCTGAAAAAAGTTTCAATTTGACAGCAAAATCCCTATTAACAAATGATCCTCCATTTATTGAATAATTCATTTATTACAAAAAATGTGATAAATGAAGAACCGCTCGACTGATTTTGTGCAAACTTCACATAAACCATCTAATAAATAGTCCGAACAAAGCCTAAACATTTGGTTTGGCTAGGTGAGCCCGTTCTTGAGTTATAAAATTACAACGAAAAGTGGCATTAATTTTTATATACAGGGTGTAAAAAAAGTCTGGAATATTGGTGATATCTTAAAAACGGCTAAATATTTTTTTCTTAAAATTGGCATGCCTCTGTAACGAATAACTCCGGATCATTCAAGTGTGAAATCGCTTATGTAAGAATACAGGGTGAGTCAATGAAAATGCATCTTTTTTATTTTAAATGACACACCCTGTAAATTTTTACGGATATCGATAGATCTTTGCAAGACAAATTCACTAATATGGGGTTTAGCGATCTTATCTGTCAAAGTGACGGAGCAAGTCAAAAAACTAATTTAAACTGTTTATTGTTATAAACACTAAAAATAATCAAAACAAATGTTCGAAATGAGCTTCATTATTGGCTAGGCAATAACCTAACCTGTCCTTAAACTCCTGGATAACATTACCGAAGATTTCACCTGGTATAGATCGACTTTCAAGTATTCTATCTCTAAGGTCGTTAAGATCTAATGGTCTACTTTCGTAGACGTTTGTTTTTAAATGCCCCCACAGGAAAAAATCCAGGGGTGTGAGGTCCGGTGATCTCGCTGGCCATTCAATTTCACCTCGTCGTCCTATCCATCGATTTGGAAACTCCTCATCAAGAAATTGCCGGACTTGTACACCAAAATGCGCTGATGCACCATCTTGCTGAAACCAAATATGCTCCCTGTTTGGATACAGCACATTTAAACTAGGAATAATATTGTCTCGCAATAATCGGAAGTATATTTATCCGAAGTTAAATTTCCCTCAATGAAGAATGGTCCTATTACATATGGCCAATAATACCTGCCCATACGTTTAGTTTTTGAGGGCGCTGAGTATGTACTTGCTCCATCCAGTGAGGATTGGTAGTAGAACAGAATCTACAGTTGTGCCTATTTACAGAACCGTTTAGCATAAAAGTAGCTTCGTCAGAAAATAGTTATTTTTGTATCAAGGGCGCGAAATGCTACTTTGGTGATCGAGATCTTATTTTTTTAACAAGGCGCAGCCGAGTTTAAAAAATAGTCGAGATCACCAAAGTGTTTCGCGCCTGAGTTGCAAACAATATTTTTTCTACAACTCCATTCAAATATCAATCATTCGAAGCCAAAATTGCATTTTCAATCAAAGATAGGTGAATTTTAATTATTTTTGATTTCCTGACAGGTATGTGTCACCATGACACCCAGTGTGCGAACTAGCTATTTCGCGCACACGTGCGCGAAATAGCTAGTTCGCGCACGGCGTCATGGGAACGTTAAAAAATCAATACCTGGGAAAAAAGTGCCACTTCGCAAACTGTCATGAGTGTGCGAACATCATCATTTTTTGACAGTTGTAGAAAAAAGAATTTTATTTGCAAAGAAGGGGTCAGTGTTACAACGCTCCATAAGAATTTCCCGAAACTCTGACGACGAGGTGAAATTGAAAGGCCAGCGAGATCACCGGACCTCACACCCTTGGATCTTTTTCTGTGGGGGCATTTAAAAACAAACGTCTACGAAAGTAGACCATTAGATCTTACCGACCTTAGACATAGAATACTTGGTGAAAGTCGATCTATACCAGGTGAAATCTTCGGTAATGTTATCCAGGAGTTTAAGGACAGGTTATGTTACTGCCTAGCTAATAATGGAGCTCATTTCGAACATTTGTTGTGATTATTTTTAGTGTTAATAACAATAAACAGTTTGAATTAGTTTTTTTACTTGTTCCGTCACTTTGACAGATAAGATCCCTAAACCCCATATTAGTGAATT
This sequence comes from Ceutorhynchus assimilis, assembly GCA_917834065.1. Classification (NCBI taxonomy): domain Eukaryota; kingdom Metazoa; phylum Arthropoda; class Insecta; order Coleoptera; family Curculionidae; genus Ceutorhynchus; species Ceutorhynchus assimilis. Next base: position 15,358,920 of record OU892282.1, read on the forward strand.
TGTCTTGCAAAGATCTATCGATATCCGTAAAAATTTACAGGGTGTGTCATTTAAATTAAAAAAGTTTGCATTTTTATTGACTCACCCTGTATTCTTACATAAGCGATTTCATACTTGAATGATCCGGAGTTATTCGTTACAGAGGCATACCAATTTTAAGAAAAAAATATTTAGTCATTTTTCAGATATCACCAATATTCCAGACTTTTTTTACACCCTGCATATAGATTTTAATAAACGTGAAATATTTATGACTGGGAAAATAAGGGCGGGTATTATAAAACTGCTTTGAGAGTTAACTTAAAGTTGACTTCTGGAATTACATGTAATTCATAAAGTTAACTTTAAGTTAACTGTCAAAGCAGTTTTATAATACCCGCCCTTAGTGTACTTGTATTTTTCATTGATCTTGTGAACCCATCCGAAAATTTTTGCAAAACTCAAATATTCTTGTTTTGTATCACCAAGAGAACAAACTATTTAATTTACATCAACTGGGAAATAGTACAGTAAATAGGGATATTTTACTAAAAAAAAATACTTACGCCCACTTGCACCGTTTTGTCTAACTGATCAGTTTAATTAACGGACAAGTTAAAATTTAAGAGCAGATTAATTTCTAAAGCTTTGCACCATGATTTTTCAGGTAAGGTTCAAAATTTAACTAGGGATCTAGGGAATTTTACTAAAAATCGGGAACATTGGTACTAGTCATAGAGTACAAGTTAACTTCACACTCATTTCTGACGCAAATATTTTGAAGTTAATGGTGGCAATTAGGTTTCTTTCAATATTGCTTCCAATTTTTCCATTTTTCATTATGCAGGAAAAGGGATAAAAAAAATGGTCGATCCTGAAACTTTTCGGAAAATGAAATTTAATCAATATAGTGACCAGATACAAAGGTACCATCGAAAATAAAGAGACAGATACGGCGACAAATCAAGAAAAAGGTGCTGCATGGGACAAAATTACCAAAGAATTTGATTCCGCTTCCCCTGTAACAAGCTACTGGTCGAAGGAGTGCTTAAAAAGGGGTCTAAGGTTCTTGCCAAAGTTTATGTTCTAGTGACTTTAGGTCCCAACTTCTATTCTATGGAATATTTTGGCAGGCATTTCACTTATATACGATATGAAAAGGTTGTGGTAGGTCTTGGCATTGTTTTTAATTACAAACACGCATAATTTAAAATTCAAGGAAGTGTTTTTAAAAAATGTTTTCCGTTTTTTTTTTTTTGGTGGATTTACGTTTCCGAGGATCTTCTCTTTGAGATTTCGCGAGGGAAGCGAGCAATCGGAGACTCAAAAATAATTAAAAACAAGGTGTTATATTTGCAAAAGATTTTTCACATTTTTGGTGGATTTACATTTCCGAGAATCTTCTCTTTGAGGCTTGACGAACGGAGCGAGAAATCCGAGACTCGAAAATAATTTAAATTTCAAGATCCCATAACTTATTGGAGCTTGTAGGTACTTGTGTTCGTGCCAACCACGTTGAAGGTTATTGGTCGTCATTCAAGGAATACCTTAGGTACTTTGAGGAGGTTAGGAGTAATGCAGTCTCCTTTTCTTATGGATTATATCGACCAATTTATGTGGTTTCAAATTTATGGAATACCTGCGGAAGCAAAAGCATATCACTGGGAAATTCATCTTTGATACACAGCTAATAACAACCGATAGTAGAGTGGGTAGGTAATTTTCGTAGTTGATTTTCGAAAGGTGTCAAATCGTCATTGACCCGCAAATCGTCAATTTTGAATATAATTTTCTGATAGAAAATATGCCTTTTTGCGCATTTATATTTTATTTATAGCTTAAACGTTTCTATTTGATTTGAATCTTGCTCAAAAAAAAAATAAATATGTCGTTTTTATGGACCTATACCTAAGTCATTAGACCCAAAAATCGTTAACTGTGATTTTAAACCACCGAAATTGGGGGTTTATTTTAACAGCAGTTTAGAGGTACTTAAACAAGGAATAACTTGCGGACCTTGCGGTGCAAGTCAGTTACGAAAAATAAACGTTTGTTAAAATTTAAACCTCTGTTTAACTTACAGTGCAAGTGGGCATCTCAAATGGCTGAAATTTTGAGGGTGTGTTCGGGGGCATGTCCTGAGTCTAAAACTGAGTTTTCGTATTCGAGGGGGTGGGGGAAGATACTACCCCCTCTTTATGTAGGGTTGAGTTCGTTTTAATTCCTCATCTTCGGTGCAATTGCCCGTACCGTCAAATCCGAGAGATCAAATTTGTGGGAAATAAAATTATCTATCTAATGATAATAAGGAGGAACTACAGGATGAGGCGGCAAAAGTAGGATTACACATGAACTACACCAAAACCCAGTTTATTACAAATACACCAGATGCAGACGAAACAATATCGATCCATGACAGCACAATAAAAAAGACAGAAACATACATATACCTTGGACAAGCTATAACACCGGGCAAACAAAATCAAGAAATGGAAATTGATAGGAGAATTAGACTGGGATGGGCGGCTTACGGCAAATTAAAGTACATCTTCAGCATGAATATTCCAATGACTTTAAAATCAAAAGTCTATAACGAGTGTATACTGCCTGTAGTCACGTATGGTTGCGAGACCTGGGTGATAACCAGAAAAATCAAACACAAATTGGAAGTACATCAGAGAGCCATTGAAAGACGCATTTTAGGAATTTCCCTGAGAGACCACAAAACAAATACATGGATAAGGGAAAGAACCAAAGTCTCCGACATAATAAAAAGAATTGGTTCCCTAAAATGGCAATGGGCAGGACACGTGGCCAGACATACAGAAAACTGGAGCGGATATATCACTAGATGGAGACTTTGGGAAGAGAGGAGAAGTGTTGGAAGACCCCAACAAAGATGGTACGACGAGATCAAGAAGGTTGCAGGCTTAAATTGGTACCGAGTTGCGCAAAACCGAAGAGAATGGTCAAATTTGAAAGAGGCCTATATCCTAAGTATAGAAAACGGCTAAAAATGGAAAAAAAATGGAATGATAATAAAATCAAGGTCATAGGACGATTAGGTGAATCACAATGGCCGGTCAAATGTCAAAAGTGGGGGGTAGTTTATGGTTTTTCGTGAATACCGTGAAACCGGTAGGTTTTTTTGCATACTACTTAGATACCATTTCGAAGTCCTTGAAATTACCTACAAAATGAGTGCTCAAACATTCTACTACTGTGAATAGTTTGCCGTCAATCCAACGACCAAGTTAACCGCGCGCGCCGATGTTGTACTTCCCGATAAGCTAGAAATTTGAACTTTTAATTTTGTCGAGCCAAAACAAATGTCATCCCCTCCCCCTCTCCTGGGAAACCCTGGGGGGCTGTCAAAGTTTTGACTTTCGACCCCTGTACAGCCCAAACGGGTGGGGGGGGGGGGGAAATGAAATGTTCAGGGGAAGTAGAGAAAAAGTTCCTCTATCGAATAGATGGGGGGACGAATTTCTGAAAAATTTTGGAGGGGGGAAAAACATAAAAAACGCAATATCTCGAGAACGGACCCCCTTTGCGATCTAAAAATGACGTCCCGAAGCAGTGATGTATTTAGCCCCCCCATCGATGGTAAAATTCAAATTTTTTCAAAAATTCGCCGAGGCCGAACTCCTGGTCCGATCGAGTTGAAATTTGGTATGTATATAGTGAAACAGGTCTTCTATTGGAAAAAAAAAATACGAGAAACCCCTATCTTGAAAGGAAAGTCCCCCAGGGAGCCCCTAAAAAATTTTATTTGCAATCATATATGTAATCTTGTCATTATTGACTTTTTAAAAATTTGGAAGTGACACTTTACCTGTGTCACTTCCCTCTTCGATTTCCCTCACCGATTTCTCTATTCGACTTCCCTCACCGATTTCCCTCACTCTAATTTATTTACCTTTGCTGGCAACAATAAAAACATGTCAGGTAAAAACGTCAAAGCAGCGAATGACACATTTTGGCATGTTTGTTTTAATTTTTTAATATTAAAAAAATTGATTGACTAATCATAATTAATGGTTTGCTTGCAAAGAAAATAGTATACAAACCTCGGAGGGAAGTTTTCATTTCTGTCTCGAGATTATTAGTTAATCTCTCGACAGTAATGAAACACTTCCCTACTCGGTATGTAATATACTATTTTTGTGTCAATTTGGACGAAATCTAAAGTGTAGGTGAAAGGGGTCGAAAAAAAGGTTAAATTTCAAGTTTCAGCTCTCTACGACATATAGGAAAGGTTTTAGCCCCTATCTCCCAATTTGGAGAAAGGGCGTAGAATGGGGTATACGCGTTTTGCATTTATTTTCACGAATTTTGAAAAATTAAGATAGAGGAGGAAAAAATACGTCGAAAATGTCTTCAGGCGTTTTTTGCTCTGACGCTTCCTAAGCGCGCGCGGTCAACATCGGTGCGCGCGATCAACTTGGTCGTTGGATTGACGGCAAACTATTCACAGTAGATGAGTGTTTGATCACCCATTTTGTAGGTAATTTCAAGTACTTCGAAATGGTATCGAAGCAGTATGCGGAAAAACCTACCGGTTCCACAGTATTCATGAAAAACCAAAAACTACCCCCCAGTTTTGACCTTTGACTGGCCATTGTGATTCACCTAATCGTCCTATGACCTTGATTTTATTATCATTAGATAGATAATTTTATTTCCCACAAATCTGATCTGTCGGACTTGATGGTACGGGCACCGAGGGTGAGGAATTAAAACGAACTCAACCCTACATAAAGAGGGGGTAGTATCTTCCCCCACCCCCTCGAATACGAAAACTCAGTTTTAGACTCAGGACATGCCCCCGAACACACTCTAAATTTCAGCCATTAAGTATTTTTTTTTAGTAAATGCGATTTATTTGTCTCTATTTACTGTACTAAAAATAAGTGCAAAAAAAATTCACAGCTTCCTGGAGTATTTGTTTTTTGAGTCTGTCATAGACTGCCATAGTCTTAATTTTGATTATCCCTGGCTTCTGATTCGCAGGAGAGGCATTTTATGAAATTTTTTTAACTATTACCGGCTCTTGATTGACTACAATTTTTAAACGGCATTAAGAGACTGTCATAGCACAGGATATAGTCTAAATTTTGATTATTTCCGGCTCTTGGATTAGCTCTACAATTTTTCCAGTTGCAATCAAGAGCAGTAATAATCAAAATTTCGATTACTGTCGGTTCTAGATTCGGTGTGCAATTATTTCTTTGAAGGCAGTCAAGAACAAGGACCGGTATCAACTGAAACTTTGACTATTGTAAGCTTCAGAAAAGTTTTACTGCGAATCATGAATCTCAATTTTGATCATTATTGGCTTTTGATCCACAGGAGCGGCATTTGACGAGCAAATTTCAACTATTACCGACTCTTGATTGGATCTACAATTTTTTTAGAGGTATTCGAGCCAGAACTGTCGGTTCTTGATTCGGTGTGCCATTTCTTTGAAGCCAATCAAGAACAAGGACCAAAATGAAACTTTGACTGTTATGAGCTCCAGAAAAGTTTTATTCGAATCATGAATCTAAACTTCGATCCTCATTGACTATTGATTCGCAAGAGGAATTAACGAGCAAATTTTAATTGTTACCGGCTCTCGATTGGCCTCAGAGACATACACATCGTGAAGAGGGATGGAGCAATCGTTGTTAATATTCCAGTAAGCTCTCGGTAGATTAAAGTCCCAATCAACAATGCATATATTGGCATGGTCTTTTATCTAACTGAGTCAAAACCAGCTCTAGTTCGTAAGAGGTAGCATCAAGATCCAAGATTGCATGTGAGTGACTTGTGAACTGAGGCTCCCGGATTTATTGCCACTAGTTTTCCGAGATCTGTTTTTCCTGAATAGGTACAGTGTAATTATCCATACTTAACGCAGAGGTTGAAAAGTCATCTGATAAGTTTGTTTCTAACAAAAGCAAAACATCACTTGCATAACATACCAAATTTAAAAAAAAATCGATCGGTCCCCGAAAACCCATAAAATATGTGCGATGTCCTTTAATTTTCATTGCCTGGGATCGAAGACCAGTTAGATCGTTTAGCAGGAATGAAGTTGTATAGGTACGTCATCAGATCTATGAGAAGTAGATACCTGTTTTCAAATACCAATTAAGTCCAGAACAAAGACCTCATCATTAATAACAAGTGACAGCTCATAGGAGTTTAAGAAAATGCCTTTTGGTATCGGGAATGGTCCAACTATTTTTGGTCGAATGATGCATCCTGAATTAGGTCCATTAAGATTTACTCTCGCCCTCACTTATAGAGATGATATTTTAATGTCCAAAGTTAGAACGGGGAAGAAGGTTGAAAAGTTGAGAAGAAATTTTAACAGTCTCACGGAGGACTGCTCCATCGAATCAGAAAATTGTATGCATATTATTGAAGAAAGAAACATCCGATGTAGAAGAAGAGAAAATGAAAACTAAGTATGAAGTTAGAGATGGACCGAGGACCGAGTATAAAGAAATGAAGATATAAAACCAAAATAGTTCGTACTTACCAAAAAAATCGACATGAAAAATTGTAAAGAAATGTCATGATGACCTTGGAAATTCAGCTCAGAATAAGACAGTAGAATTATGTGAAACAATACATATTTAGATAAATTTATCGAGTATCTATATAACCAGACTCCAGGGCCCTGGAGGAAGAAAACTTTATTTAATTGGATGTAAATTGGAGTAAGAAAAGACGATTGCAGTGATTCAAATCTAGCCTCATTTAATGTTTGCAACTTAAATAGGTATTGGGGACAGGAGACAGTCTAACAATAATGGTTTGAAAAACATGTTTAATAGTTTCATAGATCATTTTAGAATTTCTGTTCTAAATTGAACCTAATTTTCAAGATAAGCTTTCGAAATAGAACTTTCTAATAATCACCAGATGTTCGGATATAGAAAGGCAACAAAATTATTTTAAAGAATTACGTTGATACATTGCCAATCGTAGGATTCGAACCCGTGGGCGGGCATAAACCTGGTGATTCAATGTTTGAATGACTAAAACGGAAACTGACACCATAGAGCGTTTGTTTTTGATTAAATGACTTAATAAATTTCCCCGAAATATTACGACAAATAAAAATATGGTAAATTTTTATGAAATTTTACGACTTTTTCTCGGAAAGTTGCATTACAGAGATGAGATGCTTAAAAAGATTCTGAGAAAAGTTATGTTATATTTAACTGGATGTAAACAAAAATAAACGTATGTGTGCTAAACCTGGAGCACGCATCCAGAAAGTTGAAATTGTTTAAGGTTATGGGTGATGATTTAATAGGAGTGTTATTAATAAATCTTTTTTATATTATTGGCACACCCAAAAGATGAAATATTTATTGGTTAGATATTTTTATTTGTTAGACACCTATGTGCAAAAAAAATAATTTGTTAGTTCTTTTGGGAACTAAAATATTATCTACCTACTGGTCTCAGAGACTACTACATGACGTATAATCTCGGAAAAATTGTGGTAGTTTTTCATAAACATAATTCACACCATCCAAAGAAAATAGGCAGATATACGTATATATAGCATTATGATCATGGAATACAGGGATAAGTACCTATTCAGTTTAATTAATACGGAACATTGGATTAACTACCTCTACCAAATGAATCATTCATATCAAATAAACTTTTGTGTGTCTTATAAACTAATATTTCACCAATACCCACTATAAGTTTTTAAAAGTGTAAAGAACCCTGGCGCAAATCAAACCCAGTTACATCATATCTAGTTCAATAAAGCTGTATTGATACCGGTCTGGGTGTTTTGCAATAAAACCACATTTTCAATAAACAACCGTGCAATATCCTTTTAAACAAAAATAAATCGGTGTCATTGTCAGTGCGAAAAACTGCCGACCTACTTGCACCTGATTACATGTGTATTGTGCTTGTAATGTATTATATGGTAAGCGATACCTAAAAGGTAAAAGCCGCCAGCTCAAAATCCCGATTTGGGTACAAAAGATTTTGATTTGGTTATTGTTGCGTGATGCAATTAATTACAATCTTGGCATTTGTTGAAATCTGATAAATAAATAAACATCAAATATTATTCTGTACAGTGCTGCCAATGACCCGATAATTATCGAATTCTACCATAATTTTGACTACAATTCAATAATCGATAATGACAAGCTAATCTACCATAATTTATTGAAACTACAATTTTAATATAGATTTTTCAAATGTCTAGTTAAAAATTAAAAAAATTATTAAAAAATTGAAGGTGGTTGTTGGTTTTGAGTGTTTTGACGTACTGGTGCGAGCACCAAATACTAGTCCCAGATTGAGCCAAAGTTTCATGCCAATAATTTTACTGGCCTCCAAAATATGGGCCTTTGAAATATTTGAAAATCAAATTCCCATGCATACCCCTTTGGAAAAATTCAAATTTTTAAATTTTTGGATTTTGTAATATTTGAATTTGCCAATCAGAAGAGAAGATCAAAATTAGTGGAAAAGCATTTTTGCAACTTTGTTTTTAGAGTTTTAAAGCCTTGTAAAAAAATAAAAACGATTTTTGCAATTTTTGGGCTCAAAAATGTTCAATAATCTGACATTCTTTCATAAAATTGCTGATTACTCGGTTATTATTGTAACAAATACAATGTAAAATTATATATTCTAAATCAGAATTAAATTATCTTCAAGATTCATGCCAATAGCTTCACTGGTTTCCAAAATATAAGCATTTGAGATATTTGAAAATCCAATTTCCTCGCATACCTACTCCCTTTGGAAAAGTTCTAATTTTTAAATTTTTGGATTTTGCAATTTTTGACTTTACTAATCAAAAGAAGAGGTGAAAATTAGTGGAAAAGCATTAACGCAACTTTGTTTTAAGGGTTTTAAGGCTTGTAAAAAAATAAAAACGATATTTGCAATTTTTGGGCTTAAAAAATTTCAATAATCTGATATCTTTCACAAAATTGCTGATTATTCGGTTATTATTATAACAAATATGATGTAAAATTATGTATTCTGAATCAGAATTAAATTATCTTCGAGATAAAAAAAGATTCAATTCTATATCCTAAATACTTCTGAAGATATTAAGGCTCAAAGTTGAAACTTTATCTCAAATTTTGCAAAAGCTTTCAAACGGATTATCTTGAAAACGAAGCCCTTGGGCTCGGAGTCTTAAATAACCTTTTTTGTAGCCCTTATTAAGAGCTACAATTGGGCATAAGATTAATGCCAATAACTTCACTGATTTCTAAAATATGGCCCTTTGAAATATTTGGGAATCAAATTTCCATGCCATACCCCTTTGGAAAAATTCCAATTTTTAAATTTTATGGATTTTGCAATTTTTTACTTCATCAATCGAAAGAAGAGGTTAAAATTAGTAGAAAAGCATTTTCAGAACTTTCCTTTTTGAGTTTTAAAGCCTTGTTAAAAAATAAAAACGATTTTTGCAATTTTTGGGCTCAAAAAATTTCATTAATCTGACATTCTTTCACAAAATTGCTGATTACTCGGTTATTATTGTAACAAATATAATTAAAACTTTGTCTCAAATTTTGCAAAAGCTTCAAAGCCGATTATCTTGAAAATGAAGCCCTTGGACTCGAAGTCTTGAATAACCTTTTTTGAAGCTCTTATTGAGAGCTACAATTGCCAGAGTCCCAGCTAGAACCCGAAAAATGAAAATAGAGATAAAAAGTCAAAAAAGTTGACAGAAACTTTTTCTGATAACTTTTCTTGGAATATGATAATTTTGTTCTCAAATCCTGATAATTTTAAATTTGACATCTGACAACACTGATTCTGTATAATTTTTTAGTAGGTGCACAAAAATGTTTAATGTGGGTTTTAGTTTGCTAAATCAACTGTTTCAAAATTGTTGATCTAGAACGTTGATTAATAGGATTCATAAACACTTTAATTAAGTTTCTAATGGAAAAGGTCAAACATGTAAGTCATCAGGTTTTCGGACAAATAATTTATTATAATATCCCACCTCATGAATTTTAATTTTTTTTAAAAAACACATACGCTGACAATATGTAATTGAGTGACCATGACCATGAGTTACGTATCAGCCTTCAACTTAGATCTTTAAAACTTATTGTCTATATTTTTTAAAAAAGCTAAAGTCATAAAACTGCTTGTTTTGATGGACCATAAAACACCTAATAACAACACCTAAACAATTTTCTTGAGTAGGTACATTACTTGTATTAACTAACTTTTCAAATTCGAAACGGACTTAAAACAAACTGGTTTTATTTTAGAACTATTATGCGGATTGAGTTTTCTTGTTATATTAGATTTGGCGCATGTTCGAACAATCCATACAATTTATTTTAATTTCAATAAAAAGCGTAGTTTAAGAACTATTAAGTCAGCGTTAGTTTTAGCATTTTTTTGCAATTGCACACTAAACGGTTGTACTAAAAATTTAATGGTTGTGTGATCGTAGATTCATACATATCACACAGGTCTTTTCTCGGAAAGTTTCTGTTTAACCTTTCTGAAGTTTATTGTATTGAGTCCTCGACCTCTACTTTAGTTTTTATTTAGCTTCATGGATAATTTTGCTCCTTTATTTATTTATGTTTTCAATATGTTATTCTGCTATATGTCTTCTTTCCAGGGCATTGGTTCACTTGTGCGAGGAATAGATAGCTTTAAAATAAAATCCAAATCTACATTTATAATTACAAAGAAATATCAAAAGAGAGAAATTCAAGCTTGCGTTCAAGAAACAAAGCCATAAAAAGAATGGTAGATGTTGATTAATTGTGGTGCAATTTATGATTGGCCAAGTAGTGATCTGCCTGCACTGCTTCGAACATTTATATTATTATCATGTTCAACGCATATAAATATTATTACGGATGCCGGGTTCACTAAAACTCACTTCACAAACAATAACAACTTTTATTAAACAAAGTAACTTCATTCAAGTTCACTCATCACTTATCGAAACGTATACAACAAATCTCATATTTGAACTAACTTCAATAACACCCTTTTATTTTTAAACTGACCTCAACAAATCTTTTATTTAAATTAAATCTCAAAAGACTTCTACGCGCTATTTAAAGACGACATCGTACTCCATACAATAGAATTTCCAGAATTGACGCGCTCTAGACCACACTCTACACTGAAAAAAAAAATAAACAAAAATATAACGAAAAGGTGCATCAAGCCAGTGAATCTCGTCATTAATATTGAGCCGGTGAACGAATTTGTTATTACTATGAAAAGCTGTTCGTTAAATAGACGAATGATTTAACGGTTGAATTCATTGTCGCAGAGTAAGGATTCTATCATTTTGATGTATAGAATTTATTGCCTGAGTGAAATAACTTCTTCAATATAATGTTCAATGAATCGAATTTTCAATTTAATGTATGCAGTTTCATTGGTTTAACGTATGAATGCGTTATCCTAGGCTCAGTTGCATGAACAAGAACATTCATATTATGGTATCGGTTCAAGTTAACCCGAGCTGAACTGTGATTCAGCCCTAAAATTTATTAGGCATGTTGAATAATCATCATCAACATAGGCAATCACTCGATACCGAAAATGATTATCTTCTATTCTATTCTTCGTCGATTGTGCGTGTTCTGATACCTATATAAACCAATTCGGGAGCCGCACACTCTTCCACAGTCTTGGCCCACCCAGTCTCTGACAGCATTGTTTCTTCTTCTGATCTCTCGCTCCTTCCTGTATTCCCACTTTTCGGTCTCGTGTCTGCGTCGCTGTTCTTCAAAATTTTGTGGTCCATCGTGGACTACTCGACTCCACGAGGGACTCTCATTTGTCCTCTACTTCCAGTTGCTGATATCGATGTGGCACTTTGCCTTTAGAACATCTTTGTAGCGTTTTTGTTGACCTCCTTGATTCCGTTTTCCATCTTCCAGCTGACTGTAGAGAATCTGTCGTATAAGACGTGTTTCGGGCATGCGAACGGAATGACCTGTCAAGCGAAGTTAGTGCTTGATGATAAGGGCTTCTAAGTTAGTTGGGTTGGCCTCCTCTAAAACACTAATGTTCGTTCGTCGGTCTGACCATTTAATCCGTAGGATCCTTCTGAGGCATCGCTGGTGGTATTTAGTACAATTAGAGACAAGCTATTTTTTTTTATGTGTAGAAAAATGGGTTCTATTTAACATACTAAAAGTCCCATCCAATCCCAACATGATAAATCTGAAAAAAAAATCCCACATTTTTATTTTTCAGTTTTTACTGAATTACTTTTTTATTGATGCATTTTGGAAAAATTGTGTAGAGACTTTATTTACAGGGTTTGAAAATGCGTATATTGTGGTATAAAATAAATATTTGTAGCTTGAAAAATAGAAAAGATACACAATTTTAAAATGATAAGGTACCTAAAAAATATTATAAATTTTAACTTGCAAAGTGTTTGATTCACATATTTTGTGTTTCAAACTCAAAAAAGCCTAATATGAGGTAATTGGATAAAAAACTTATAAAAAGTCAATAATTACCTCCTCTTCTATTTTCAATACAGCATTGGTACAAGTAATTCCATAGCATGACCACACTTTGGGGAATACCTTATGCCCAAATTTTTACATTAACAATTACGTCCACATGCACTCTATTTGCAGTACCAGCAAAAAAGTTGATTACCTAAATTGAGTGGTGCCATAGACTTAGTGGTGCTATTTCTTGTTTTATTTTGTTTGGAATAAGGTCACCATTGTCGCTTTTTACCCAGCCCCATGCTGCAGGATCCAGACGATTACCCAGCCATTCTTGAACTTTATTATTAAAAATTTAAACTAATTAAGTTATTCATTTTTAAATGCTTTTTATTGATTTACGATTTACCTGATGATAAACTCTCAGTAGATGTTGTTCTGCGGCTTTTTCTGTAGGAGGCAGCACTACTAAATTTAACGGACCTGACAGTACCTACCTATTTAAGTGATTCTATGATACATAAAGTTCATTCAGGCTTGGCTTGAGGTAGTTTTGGCATTACTTTGGCATAACTTGAGTAAAAACTTTATACCGACTTCCAAAATTTTTGATTTCAAAGCATGTTCTGCATAAAATGAAAAAACTGCTTGAAACAATGAGGATTCTTCCTTAGAACAGACAGACATGTCTTCTGACTTTTGTTAAAAAGAAACGACGTTGTGTGGCATCTCGAAACTCGAAACTGCAAAAGTGCTAAAGCTAGCACTTTTTGATTGTTTTTGCGTAAATTATTAACATATTGCCAGGCACAAATAATATTTTTTATACATAAAAAACTAGAAAATAACAACAAGACAAAGTTTTGAATAAACTATCGGATCTTCAAAAAAAAAAAAACAATTAAAAATTGCTATGGGTTTTTAGATGTATGTCTTAGCAATATTTTCCTTTAATTTTGTCAATGAACTTTAATGTCAAAATATCATGTCAAAAATCCTGAGCACTAAAAAAACAAATAATGCGTCGTACCTACGTTTTCGTAATCAAAGTAATCTTTGATTGGTTTTTTTTCGAAGACTCGTTATTATGTATTAAGATTTATTATTATTATGCACTTTGGGGATTAAAAGTACCCTTTTAGTCCTTGTTTGAAGGGAGTAAAGTGGGTCTTTTACGGGACAATTTTGTGCACATGTGTAAGCAAATCTATAAATTTACATCAGCCTATATAGACACTACAAAACGCATCGATTGCCAAACACCCGATCGGAAGTATTTACTATCTTACAGGAATATAAATTTATAGATTTGCTTACAGATGTGCACAGAATTGACCCATTAATTCCTGAGATTAAATTTCACTTTATTTCCCAAGGGATTAAATTTTTATTTCCCGGGGATTAAATGAAACAGGGATTAAAAGTAACCTTTTAATCACTCCAGAGTACATAAAATAGTGTATACATATCCCTTCGGTCGGGCTATACATTTTTTGTCTCGGGATTAAAAGTACCACTTTAGTCCCTAGGTGTATAATGTAATATTACTGCTGTATCGATATGGTGGGGAAAAAAATTGGTGCACAATATGTATCTTTAACTCCTCAACAAAAAATTTAGATATTTTTTCATAGAGGCTCAATTTACTAAAGTATTGACAAAAAAACAGAAAAATTGAAGATTGGGGCCATCTTTTTCCTATTTGGCAAAATCCTACCAAATGGAACTTTTAGTATGTTATACTACTAGTCATTATGTGTCGATTTCAGCCAAAACTAGCTTGTCTCTAATTTGTTCTAGGTCGGCCTATTATAAGTTGCTACGCTTCCTGTACTATTTTTCTAGGCTTTTTATGTGTTTTCTGTAGGTGGTCCATGTTTCGCAGTTATTTATGTAAGTGTTGGTATTAAAACTGTATTGTAGACACGAAGTTTGATCTCAGCGCTGATGTCGTGATTCTTGCAAACTCTGTCTAGAACTCGCCCAAACGCCGCGCTAGCACACTTCAAGCAATGTTGGATTTCAGCGTCAATAGTTGCCTTCGCTGACAGATGGCTCCCGGGTAGTGTCACACGTTCTGCAATGTTTTCTGTACACTATAAATCAAGAAGTTATTATCCACTCAATGAATACCTTAATTCCAAATTTCTTCCAAAAAGAGTTGAAACACCAAAACAAAATATAATTTCCGGATAATTTATGATATACTGTCGATTATTCCACTCATGTGTTAGAAATCCCATAAGACAACTGACGATTTTCAGAATTACAGCGAAAATTCTCTTTTCCATTTGTTTAACAAGAGAGAATTACAGCGATAATTCTCCCATGTTATTGTATACGTGGTTGTCATGCTAATTTTGGATACAAACAAAAGGTTCCTGGAGGCAACCATTTATTTGTATTGATTGTTAAGATGTTCAAATCGTTTAATTCATATTTATTTCCATATTTTTTGCATTCTCATACGTGAAATAATCCTCTAAATACCACTTGAGCTTCAAAATGAACCAGATAATTTTTCACTCATGCGTGTTTTCTCTGCAAATTTCACTCGTCCTACGGACTCGTGGAATTATAGAAAACACGCAATCGTGAAAAATTATCGGTAATTTTGAAGCTCTCGTGGTATTATCCCCGATAATATAGAGTGCGGGTGTGTTTAATGAATTCTATATTTTAGCATTACGAATAGGTCTATATCAAAACTATAAAATTCATTAAATTAATGAGTAAAGTTTTTCAGTTATAAACGTTCATCAAATCACTAACTCAAACGTCAAGCTGATAAAACATATTCATTAATTAATGAACTCTGGGTCATTGATTCGATGCATAACTTCATTGACACAATGAAGAAAGTTTCATAAGCATGATGAACAAACTTTTTACGATAAGAAATAATCATCAGTAGAATGAATGTGGTTTATGAACGATTATTTATTATTTATGAAGAAAGTTCCTTATACCTACTGATGAAAGTATTCGTTCGAACAAGGGAAAATAAAAATTCACGGGTTTTATGATAATAATGAACATATTTTCGTTACATTAAGAAACGACGTATTTAGGCTATGAACACTGATTAATTGGATTGATGAAATATTTCATTCAATTAATGACAAAAAAATAACAACCGCCATTCGTCAATAATATGAATGATTTTTTTTTCGGTGTAGACGTAAAGAATAGGGTTCCTAGAAATTATCCGGGTTGTCGATGCAAATTTCGTAACAATATGAAGATGGCACCACAATCTTTGGCACCACAATCAATCATCCATCGCTCGGTATATCTACTATATCTCATTATATCTACATTGACACTACATTTTTCCAACTCTTAAGCCAAGTTTTATTAAACCAATTGCTTTATGCTCCAGAGGTCTTAAAGGTATCAAAACCCTCATAAGCTTAATAAATCTAGGTTTATACAGGGTGTTTCGAAATTATTGCACCAAATTTTTATAGCATATTCTACGTCAAAAACAAGCCCTAGTTTTCTTTAAAAACATAATATGTCCGGAAACGCTTCCTTTCTGAGATACAGGGTGTTGAAATTTTAAGAAAAAAAAAACTTTTTTTTATAATCATCATTTTCAAAGCACTCTAGATATTTCATTGAAATTTTGTACATTATTGCTTCCAAGCAGCAAGACATTTTTTTATGTGAAATATATATTGAAAAAAAAAACGGTCCGTACCAGATTTGTATGGAATATTTTTTAAGAAAAAAATGTTGCGCCACTGCTTTTTCCTAAAATAAAAATTATATTCGAAATCCCCAATTTGAAAAAAATTTGATCTCTTCACTTTTTATTGAAAGATGCACCGTTTTCAAGTAAAAAAAATAAAAAACCATTTTGATTTCTCGTTTGATGCATTGCGAAATCGCCAAAATTATGTTAAACATAAACACAAAGTTTCAAATTATTTTTTTTTTAATATTTCTTATCAAAAAATTTCTTTTACTGCTTGAAAGCAGTGTACAAAATTTCAATGAAATATCTGAAATAGTTTTTTTCTTAGAATTTCAACACCCAGTAGGTATCTCGGAAAGGAAGCGTTTCCGGACATATACATATTTATATAGGAAACTAGGACTTATTTTCGACGTAGAATATGCCATAAGAATTTGGTGCAAAAATTTCGGAACACCCTGTATAGGGGTGGTTAATTGAACTGTTGTAAAATCTGTCTCCTGCATGATCTCAAAAACCGTAATCGAATAATGGAGCAGGCTTCGAATCAACCTACAGCGTATTAACTCGGGTAGTGGTGAAACCACATATCCCTGTCATACCATACCTATCTTTTGATCGCTTTGATTGTTTCAATTCTCAATATGTACTTTCATTAGCCAATCGAGTTGTATAGGTTTATAATATCACATCTGACGTGTCTGCATCTGTAAGTACGGCTTACCATCGCATTCCAGAATCCAAAATCTAGCGATTATTTAAATGAAATTATAATTAACTAAATTAATAAGGATCAAAGCATACATATACACATGTCAACAGAGAAAGTACAAAACGCAATATTGTCAGCTATAAGAACAGAAAAGCGATAGGGCAAGACGAAGTATACACGGACATGGAGGGGGATTTCAGTAGTGGAACTGTGTACATTAAATTACCACTTCTGACAGAAATTACCACAAATTACCAGTAATTACCTCTAAATTACCACTTTTTTCCTCTATTACCTTTCATTGCCTCAGGAATTACCATTCAATGCCACTCAAACTACCACTTATTACCTCTCATTTCCGCCAAATACCACTAATAACCAATGTCATTGCCACAAATTGCCACTGAAATTACCACTAAATACCAGGAATTTATTTCAATTTTCAAGTATACCCGAGACTTAGAACTCAATAACATGTTGCTAAGTTTTACAGCAACTATAAATGTTGATTGGCAAAATTCTTTCATCTAGTTTATTTGGTCGACCTTTGATATTGAAGGAACAAGTCGAGATGTTAAAAGAAGAGCAAATCAAGATGTTGAAAGTTGAGAAAGAGAAACACTCAAGAAGGCATTCCAACATGTCTCGAAGACAAAAGGATTCCAAAATCCTGAAAAACTCAAGTTCCATCTTCAAGAAACCGGATAAAAATCATTTTATTGACGTTGAAGGAGCAAATCGAGATGTTAAAAGAAGAGCAAATCAAGATGTTAAAAGTTGAAAAAGAGAGACACTCAAGGAGGCATTTCATCATATCTCGAAGAAAAAAGGATTCCAAAATCCTGCAAAGCAAAAACTAAAGTTCCAGCTTCTAGAAACTGGATAAAAATCATTTGATTGATGTTGAAAGAATAAATCGAGATGTTAAAAGAAGAGCAAATCAAAATGTTGAAAGTTTAAAAATAGAAACACTCGAGGAGGCATTTCAACATGTCTCAAAAAAAAGGATTCCAAAATCCTGCAAAAACTCAAGTTTCATCTTCTAAAAACTGGATAAAAATTATTTGATTGATGATGAACGAACAAATCGAGATGTTGAAAGAAGAGCAAATTAAGATGTTGAAAGTTGAAAAAGAGAAACACTTAAGGAGGCATCTCAACATGTCTCGAAGAAAAAGGGATTCCAAAATCCTGCAAAACTCAACTTCCATCTTCTAGAAATTGGATAAAAATCATTTGATTCATGTTAAAGGAACAAACCGAGTTTACCATCAGCGACTTCAGAACATTCCGACTCTATTTCGGATTCCATCTAGAAGACGAAAATATGAAAAAATACGAAATTTTACACGCCTTTGCAGTTCCTCACAAATATTTACGTATTTGGCTCGGTATTTGGTATCCATCTAGGATAGGTGAAAATCTAGAAAATTGAAACACGAGAAACAGAGAGACGAAAACACATAAACACCTAAATATTTGTAGCTATTTCCCGAATGTGTGATGGAGGCTTAAGGGGTATCATCAGTGAAAAATTATTTCGACAGCGCGCCTTTCGAGCATAGTCGACCGGAGCGCTCGCCACTAGACCATATTTTTACCTTGGAATGGAAGATGGTTTTGCAATATTCTCTTGCGCTCTTGCTCTTCTAGCAATTAACATTTTCCTGCGAACACTTTTCTTATACGATTTACGTTGGAAGCTTTCCGGTTTTCTTTCCATATTGAAATGGAAAAAAATCACTTATCAAGTTTATCACTAATTAAAAATCTTCAAAAATAGCACAAGCTCTTTCGAAATTCCAAATCGGAATGATACAAAAAAATACGCGAGGACAAGAGGAAAATAAAATTTGGGGTGTGTAACTACTTAGTATTTACATTACTAACAATAAGGGTTTCCAAACATAATCAAATTTAAATATTTCATGACACTATAATGTTGAAATCCCATTAGTAGGTAGTATTCAACAATAAAGCACTCATGTAGGTACCTAACCACCTAGCCCAATAATTAATAAGCACCACTTAGGGTGTAAACTGATTTTGGATTTTGGTACTAGGAATTCGTGACAATGATAATAATACATAGGTACCTATGTACAGATTGTTTAAAATTCCATTCTTGATACAATGATATCGAGATTCCGAAAACTGATGGTAATATATGCAGGGTGTTTGGTACATCGATAGGAAGTTTTCAATGAGTGATAGTTGGGGTCATTTGGGAGCTATTTGACCAAATTTACCCCTATGCAAAGTATCATGTCGTTTTTGAAATATCAGCATTTTTAGATATTTTTATCACTCATTGAAATATTCTTATTGATGTACCAAACACCCTGTATATAGGGTCACTTGAATTATGGCCAGATGCGCTATTCATAGGGTTGCCAACTTTGTTTTTTAATTTTTCTGGACGAGGGTATTAAAATATCAGGACATACGGTATAAATTCTGGACATTTTTATTTTTGCAGAGAAAAATACCATTTACAAACTTAAATGAATAATGTGAACATTTTAGATTAATTTTCTTCGCTTTTCCATCCACAGACGCGTTTCGATCTATCAGATCTTATCAGTGGACAGTGTGGTTAGAAAAGCAAAGAAACTCAACCCAAAGTTTAGTGCCTGCAGGTAAAGTAGAAGTAGAAGGAAGTACTTAGGTGCTGAATCCTAGTCTTCGATGGTGCCACGACCAAAGTTAGCTCTTCGTAATAAATAAACAATTTGACCAAAAAAAAACATAGGTACCTGCTGATACACTAAAAAAACTGTTCAACAAGAGTTGTTAGGGTGCATATATAGGAACTAAAAATTTGACCCAAAACTCAAATATAGGAAATACAAGTTGCAAAATGATCTAGTAGTATTTCAATTCATTATAAGTCAAATACATATAATAAATTCCATTTTCAAGTAATGTATATGATTTCCGTTATCAACCAGAACGAACCAGGGTTATAGCCGACTTAATTTGACAGAATTCGTCATCAAGTTAAAAATCAAGTACAATAGGCGTCCTGCAATAGGTTGTTACAGGACGCTAAACAATGAACCTCAAATGGTGGACGTCCACCAAAATGCAGGACGGTTGGCAACCCTAGCTATTCATGTTTAAAAAAAATGCCATTTTTTGATTTAGAAAATTAGGTTTATATCAAAATATCAAGGATTTTA
The DNA here is from genome assembly GCA_917834065.1 of Ceutorhynchus assimilis. Classification (NCBI taxonomy): domain Eukaryota; kingdom Metazoa; phylum Arthropoda; class Insecta; order Coleoptera; family Curculionidae; genus Ceutorhynchus; species Ceutorhynchus assimilis. Next base: position 15,378,948 of record OU892282.1, read on the forward strand.
ATTGAAAGTCGGTTTTTTGGCTTATTTGGACTTTATTTCGAAAATGGCTAAATCAATACCCAAGCTACCTACTAAAATAAAGAAATGCGGATTTCAGAAGAACAAATCATCGAAAAGTGGTCAACTGATCATTTTGGTTGAATCTTTCTGAGTAAAAAAATCTAGATTTTGCATATTATCGCTAGAATAAACCATGAACCAACAAGCCCCAATAAAAATCATCTCATAACACTCCTACAAAACCCTTTTCTTGCGGTAATTTGATGATTCCCAGAACCCTCGATTGCTAGAACAACGCTAGAACCTAGAAAAAGACGAATTTTATCTGCTTGCCTGCTGCCCAGCTCCTCTCATCTTATGCATCGTTGCCAGCGTTTGTCAAAAGAACTTATTGTAAGGGATAGTGTTTCACAAGATTCTTGCAAATTTCTTGTTCTTGCTGCAAGAACAAGACAAGACTCTCTTAAATTTCTTGTCTTGCAAAGCAAGACAAGACAAGACAAGAAGTTACCAAGCAAGACAAGAAATTATTCTGCAAAACTCTTGCAAGCTTGCAGGAAATCTTGCAAAAAATTTTGGCAGTTAACTACAAGATAAAAATGTCAACATGTCAGTTTGTACAGTTTAGGGCATTTTTCTGTGACGAAACGTTTTGAAATTGTAGTTTCGAAACACTCAAACAGATGTCAGTTTCTAACAGTTCTTGCAGCAAGTATGGCTAGGAAAATTTTTGGTCATGATGGACAACGACACTGCACACACAAAATTGAATTTAAGCTCAATGTGAAGGCCTTTTCGTTTTCAACCATCAAAGAATCAAGTCGAATTTTTCTTAAGGTCTGTTAGCATTGTAGTGCATAAAATAGTGACGTTAGAGCTGAAACTGTTTTAAAAGGGATTTTGAATCTGTTTCCTCGAAAAAAAGCCTTTAAACCAGGAAAGATGGCAACCACAGATTAATGGCCGTTTCCACCAACGCAAATTTAAGTTTACTTAACGTTAAGTGCCGCTTAAATTGTAATTTTTTTTCCACTAGTCTAACCTAGTCTCATTAAGATAAGCTTAACTAAGCCCAGAAATTTCTAGGCTTATTCCTCCCTTAACAAAGTGGCGATGATAAGCGCAAGCCATTTGCATAATATGTTTTTGTTGACATAACAAACGTTGAAATTGAATTGAGATAAAATTAAAATTTTCTCAATTTTCTAATTTCTGCGTTTTTTTTTTTCTCCCAAAGCCTATTTTTTTCGGCTAGAGATACTCCGTGTTTTTTTATTTTCGATTCGATTTTTCTTATTTTTTGATGTTAGCGATACAGTAGACTCGCGCTAGTGTGAACACAAAAAAACCGGACGTGTTCATATTATCGAGATGTTCACACCATCGAAGGTCTACCTAAAAATACAAAATATTGTCAGCAATGGTCTCTAAACTTAAAATTTAAGAAAAATTAATACAATAGGTACTTGCAAACACATCCATTAAGTAAATTTTCCCAGTTTATTGAATAAAGTGAGATGTAATTTTTGTCTGAATGGTTCTAGCTGACCATGGATGGCTACCCACTTTGTCTTGAATGTTTCTTAGGCTTTCTGTCACTAACGCCTGTCACTAACGCTCTTGCTTTGCTGGCAATCTTCTAGAATTTTTGACTTCTCTAGAAGTCTGTTCTCACAAGAGTCCCTGACAGTTTGCAAACTGTCAGTAACAATCGCTCAACTAAGTTACTGATTTATCTTGGGGTGACGGCATTGAAAACATGCATGGGTTACCACGGGTGATGCATTCTGACAGTTTGCAAACTGTCAGAGACTCTTGTGAGAACAGAGAGTGAAAAAAATTGTGTTTTCGTCAATTTCATAAAACTAGGTAATTAATTACAACAAACAACGAACTAAAAACTTATAGAGTTTTGAACTTGCTCTTGACGCGCTGCCACTTGTGTATTCCACAATAGAGTGAATGCAGTAACTCAACATATCTATGCACTCCTTGTCTCAAAACATTCGGGAAACATCAGAATTAGACGGAAACAACCGATAAAAACAACAAGTAGGCAGAAAACGGTTAAATTCGTGGTCAACTCCATTGTTCATACTACCGAGATTCTCAAAAGTTCACACTACAGAATATATAATGTATTAATTCTGGCTGTTCATACTACTGGGAGGTTCACACAAGCGTGTGTTCACACTAGCGCGAGTCTACTGTATTAGCAGCACTTTTTCCTTTATTGTATAGTTTGGTGTCCGGCTTTTTTTGAATAAACTCTCCCTGTTTGTTTCTATTCCCCGACTCCACGCTGCTCTAGGCACCTTCGTGCTCGTTCACACACAATGCAGGATAAACTACCAATATCTAAACTACTTCTCTGTGAAATAAACCGAACCCGGACAACAACAACAACTATCAATAATATTACTTATTAGTAATTATATTATTATAATCTTACAAAAAATTAGCGGGAGGCGTCGAATGACAGATAACATTGACACGACTGGTGTAAAAACGAAAACTACGCAAATTTTTCACCTGAAATGCAATGTTGTCAAAGCTGTACGACACTTAGCTAAGCTTGCACTTAAAAACTATGGTGGAACGAAATTATATTTGAGTGTCCCTTAACTTTTAAGGGCTTCATAGTTAAGCAAAGCTTTGTTATAGTTTGGTGGAAATGGCCATTACCCGTCCTAAAGATAGGAAACTTCCATGTAAAATGTTCGTTCGGAGCTGTCACAAAAATAACACGTGTGGAGCTTCATGACTGCCAAAGCTATGCGGCGCTAGTATACAAAGCCACAAGCAAATGTCATCTGTGAACTGTGAATGGTGAATATAATTTGTCAATGTGTTTGTCATCAGTTAGCCGTTTGATCTGTGTTAGTGTTCTTTTATTTAATTTCCTATCAATTTTTGATAAAACTTTGACTTGTTAATATGTTTTTGAAAAAAGAGACTTTATGTTACATTCAAACATAGTGGAAATGCTGGTGGAAATGGGATTAGTGGTGATTTTTATTCGCCATTGTTTGACATTCACATGAAGTGTGGTTTGTGCACCAAATAAGACCAAAATTCCTAAAAATATACCTTCATTTACTTTACTGCATAGGATTACTGCAGTGGAAGCTTCTAAATTTATGCCATCACCACTTTATCCTCAGAGACTTTGCTGCGTGTGGAATTAGTGAATTTTATTTGCAGTATTATAAACTTTTTATTGTTTTTTTTTTTCAATACGTTTTTCTATTATTGTTGTGTTTAAGGCTGTTCCAATAAAGAAGGAGATGGTACTAAAATGTTGTTTTATTTCAAAAAAAATTACAGATAATAATAAAATAAAATCGATTAGGAACAAATTATTTGAAAAAAGGCGGGAGACCACGTGACTACTGCTACAACACTGAACACACTGAAGTGCACACTAACGCCCTCATGCTGTGGCAGTCATACAACTCGTTGTATGAGTAAGACAAGGATAGGGGAAAAGGCACGAGTTTCCTATCTTTAGGACGGGTTAATCTGTGATGGCAACCACGTTATCAATGACAATGACACCAATCATAATCTTAAGGGCCCCACAGACTATGATGAAACATGTCGCTCCAAAACCGACGTGTGTGGTAGAAAACCGTCGTGTTTTGCTACCACACACGCCCCCGACACGCTTTTTAATGTAATTAATGATGCAAGAGTCTTGCAGCAAGAATCTTGCAACAAGACTCTTGCAAGCAAGACTCTTGCTATGACGTCACAAAACACTATTAATAGAAGAAGAAGAAATTGCAAGAAATCTTGTTTGCAAGACAAGCTTTTTTTCTGCAAGAGTCGGGCAAGACAAGAATGAATTTCATTTCTTGTCTTGCTTTGCAAGACAAGGCAAGAATATGCCCAGCAAGACAAGAAATCTTGTCTTGTGAAACACTAGTAAGGGATTAATTGATCGCGGTAGCATCGCATCAACGTACTTTTGGCCAAAAACTTTGACGAAGCTTTTTGGACAAACTATTTTTTCTATATCTTTTCTTTTTTGACAGTATGTCTAAATTCATTACACCTTTTACGTGATTAGGCCCAAATTTGAAAATTTGCATTTTTTCAAGCAAAAAAAAACTAAAATTTAGAATTTAAAAATTCTGACCTAATGATCAATTAAATTAAGTAATTTCCTATGGCTTTTACATAAAGCATTTTTTTTTTATTATGCATATTAACGGAGAAAAGTTTAACCAAAAAAATCACTGCTGATGATACCCCTTAAGGTATTATAATAATATAACAAGAATGTACCTATTCTATCTATCACATTTACCTTTTCTTTTAGATTTAGAAACACTGAAATACAAAACTGGGCCTTAAATGAGAAGAGGACTTGAAAGTTTCAAAATGAGCAGTAAATACGACGTGACGTATGATGTCAAAGCAAGTGTTGAACAATTGCAAGGTTGCCACTTCTTGTGTCATGAAACCTCAAATGAAACATTCCTTAGGGCCATATTCTCCGTAGTTCATAAAGCCTGGCTTAGTGGAAATGCTTGGCTTTTTGTGTGACAAATGGCCATTTGCACGGCTATCACTTAAGGGATATTTCGAAGGATATCTAATCTAGGTAGAGCTTTGAATGTGAATTTTGTTTCTACAGGAGTCACATTCAAAGCTTCACTTAGATTAAATAGCCCTTAAGTTATAGCGGTGCAAATGGCCGTAAGCCGAGCTTTTCCACTAAGCCAGGCTTTATGAACTATGGAGAATATGGCCCTTAGAAAATCAAAGTTGATGTTTCTAACTGACTAATAGGGATTCAGGAGAATATTTTACTTAAAGCTTAGTTGAATAGTTTATAGTTGAAGCTCTGTTACTTCTAAATTAAAGCAAATTCGAAGGCATACCATAATTATATCACTACAGAACTTTGAGGTATTACCACGAAATTTCCTTTAATTACCCCCAAAATTGCCTTAAATTGCCTCAAATTACCAAAAATTACCCCGAATTACCACAATATTTCCACTAATTACCACTACACACACAAACTTTAAACTTAATTTATCGCAGCGGTGAAATCCCAGCTAACTGGCTGAAATCAACACGTTTTGCGCTGTACTATTCAGCAAAGAAGTGTAGTGATTACTGCCTAATCAACCTGAGCCTCTCAATCAATGTATGTTTCAATTTTATTTAGAAAGTTGAGGGTGTTATCATATCGGGTCTTCAAAAAAAAAAACAATCAAAGATTGCTATGATTTTTTGAACGTATATCTCAGCAATATTTTTCTTTAATTTTGTCAATGAACTTCAATGTCAAAATGGTATGTCAAAAATCCAGACCAATGAAGAAACAATAATGCGACGTACCTACGTTTTCGTAGTCAAAGCAATCTTTGATTGGTTTTTTTTTTTGAAGACCCGATATCATATTCCAGTTTTCGCCATATTGAATAGGTTAAACAAAATAGGATTTAGGATTAACGGACTGAAATTTACTTTTTCAAGCTCCAAGCATTTTGAATGTACTAAGCGCTAAGACTCAATTGTCCATTACTCAATGGAAAAGCTCATAGTAGACCAACTGTTGGTGATGAATCACTTTGTCAATTTCGTCAGTCATGGTAAAATATTTCGCCTTAATGCTCACCCTAGGTAGTTGACGCTTCTGAACATTCAATAAAATCTCTATGTTAGGAATTTTTTTTTTCATGCTTTTGATTTTACCTTGCCTCATTTGATCCTTACATTTCCAAATAGCTCTTGGACCGTCTTTGTTAGAACGTTTCGATACTAGAATTATTTAGAAGTTTGAGATGATGTTTTTATTCTCTACGAAAATATTTCTTCCAGAATAACAATTCAATCCACGTATCGCGATCTTCCAATAACGATAAGAAAGAGCGTCAATTATTTTCAAACAAAAATAAAATGCGATGAATATTTATCAATGGTAGCCGCCGAATTGGTATTCCTATGATGAATGCATCATACCTCCCACGTTTAGCGAACAAAATAAAACGAAAGGTTTCGAGAAATGATTTAAATACAAAATATTGATTTTGAACATTGTTCGAACGACAGCTCAAAACAATGCCGTTCATACACTATAGAGGTACTGAACAGTACTGCAATACCAATATGTCTTCTGCCGAACTATCTGAGGCCTGATAGGGCACGAATAAATCAAATCAAATCAAAATAGCTTTGTTGCCGGAAAATTACAGCTCTCTAAAAACATCTAAAATTCATCAATTTTATTGCGAATTGATTGTATATTTAATAATAAGAGGGATATGCTGTGATAGTCTAGCCTAAAAAAGTACTTCTATTGATATCCGTTGTGGCGAATTTATCCTCAGTGATCAGATTATCGCTACCTACCCCCTTCCCGTTTTTCGCTGCAGGAACTTGTGACAAATTAAGTATACCTTCGTTATTATTACCAGAGGCGTCACACAGAGGCGTTAATAAATAATGATGTATTCGATTTGATGAGACTTGAAACCTCAAAAGGCAACCCTCTAAGCTGGGTTGTAAAAAATCGTACTACAATTTTTCCCACTCTCGTCACCCAGAATCCAAACTTTACGGTGAAAGTTTTCATTTGGAGAGACTACGGCTTTACCTATGGAGCCGTTCTCCTAACACAAACATTATCAGCATCATACACCACTACACTGTTTGCGGTTTCCTTAAACTCTTTGAAAATTCATCTTTCAGTTCCACAACCCGTTTAGCATAGAATTCATTTTCTGCTGTGAGTACCTCTATACACTGGTCATCAATTTTCCTCTCAATTCTGCCAAATTCTATATTTTATCCCTCAGTGTCAGATTCAAATGAGCAACTCCCAAAACATATTACTTTACATATTATACCGGGTGTCCCACCGAAAACTGTCAATGGCCTAAAAAAAAGAAAGTGATATAGAGTTATAGAGAATTAAAAAACAGACATTTTGGTTTTTTAATCGTTTCAATAGGATAAATAACAAAAAAGTTATGGCAATAAAACGGAATGAAAATTTTAATTTTTCAGATTTTTCAATTAAAATTACTAATATGTAATGCTTTTTCAACCCTTGTATTGGTTAAATTTGTTGTTGCGAGAAACAAATAAAAAAGTACAAGTAAGATGAAGACAGAGTCTCCATCTATTTTCTGATCGGCACACAGATGGAGACTCTGTCTTCATCTTACTTGTATCAAACCCAGTTCCGGGATGGAACCAAAAATGGGTTGTGTTTTCTCTCTGCGGGACCTAATCGTGCTGATGAGCTGTGATACAGCGAAACGCGTCCATACGGACGGTCTTGCAGAGATAAAACACTTCTCAATCGGTCCTTAATTGGGCCGTTACCTAATTAAAAATAAAAAAGTGTTCATAAACATTTGGGTCTTACAGTCCGTCCTGACTTGACGTATTATATCGTCAGTTTATCTAAAAATATTATAATACATATTAGCAATATGTGCTCATTTTTCTAATCTACATTCATTTTCTATTTCGATTGACATTTCGGTACATTCTTCCATATCCTCCATCTTTTAAGCACCCTCCATCGCAGAGTTTTGCAATTGCAAAATATCTGCTTTAAAATGTCGTTGGGGGCTATATCACCTGTTGTTTTAACAGGGTACAACTTCCCTTTTTCATCCCCAATTGGTGGAATCGATATTTCGGCCTAACCATTCTTGCACCTTAAAGAAAGAAATATATACTCTATAATTTAAAATTAACTTTAAACAATTTTTTTTACCTGAAAGTACACCATCGAAATATGCTCTCTAGCTGCTTTTTCGGTAGGTGGTAGTACAGCTAAGTCAAAATTTGCACCAAGTTTTTGCCTGCTTGTTACTTTAGTATACATAATTACCGGTAGTCATTCAATTTCTGTACTTTATTAGCTCCATACCATTTCAAAATGCATTCAAAGCCAATTTCAAATAGATCATGTTCTAGTGCATCTTAATCTTGGAATAAGTAAGCTTTATGCCAGAGCAAATAATCTTTTTTAAATACAGACAATAACTGCTTCTTTGACCTCTTGAAAAGAAAAGAGGTAGTGTCGCAGCCTGACATTGCATATAAAAATAAAATTGAAGATTTCATGTTATGACCTAACTGTTGCTGTAATGTACTTATTTGCGTTACTTTATCTGCCTTGGCCCCTTTTCCAGGTCTCATTAAATAAATGTTTGATGTTTTGGTATGGTGCAACAATAAAATAGCGACATCGGTATCTTCAGAAACAACTGTAATGGTATTATAAAATTCACTCTGAGTAACTGCTGTTAGAACTATATCAACATCAGCATCTCTTTGGGCTTGCTGAACTACGAATCCTACCTTCAGTAAATAACCCTTCAAGATGTTAATGAAATTTTGTTTTTATTGTTTTTTGAAAAGTCTGCTTGGGAAATGGCAACAATTGAATCTGGAGTTACTGACACTCTACACTTCCCTGAGATCTAAATTGTTGTATAGCGTTTTTTGTAGATATAATGTCACTGTCATAACCATCAAAAACAATAAAATATTTCTGTGTATGACAATGCAGTGCAGAATTAATGCCGCGTTAATGGCCGCCATGTTTAAATTTAGTTTTTGAAAATGACGACCACAGAACATATCACCTATAGAAAAATATCTCAAATGGGAGAATCGCGACGAAGGTTTTCAGTTAGGTTTTCATTCAACGATGGCGACACTGTCGGGAGATAAGAGAAATTTACAGGTATCTGTGGTGTGGACAGTGATTTGTGTTGGTTGGTTTTGTTATTTATTTTGTCATTTTAAAAGTCAAGATTTGAATTTTTGAAATTGTGTTGTTGTAAACCATAGTCCCCACGCGCGTTAAAGTGAAAATTCAAAAAGTTTTGGTTGAAAAAAACCCTAATTTTTGTTCGTATTTTTTTGTATTTACTCGTTTGTTTCGTTTCGTTTGTATTTGTATTTATTATTCGTATTTACTTTGCGATCTACCTATAGCTGCGTATCTCTTGCTAACTTACTAACTCTTTTTGCACTATGTTCGACATCGGAAACTTCCTGCCAGTCATAGTTTTCAAAAAAATGAGGCGAAAAGAGCTAAAAGAAGTCAGCAAGCCAAATGCAGTTGAACATTAAAAATTATTTAAAAATCATAAAAATATATGAAAAAAATCAATTCGCCTTTTTGTCAAGAATGCTCGATTAGTTGGGTTTTCAGTCAACGATGGCGCTGTAATTCATAACCGGTATATACCATTGCAGATACTTTTCTAGAGGTGATATGTTCTGTGATGACGACTGCGTCAGTCTACACATAGGGTTCAATTTTTTATTATTTGTTCAAAACAAAATCTGTTTGTAGGTGAAACACTTAGTGACAGAGAAAGACAAATATACAATTCTGATGCTTCCAATGTAGCTTTTTTGCCGTGGCGCTATCTACTTGAAATTGCTTGAACTGTTTTCACCTTCAAAATTCGTTTTAAGGTCATCTCAAAAAATCCGCAATAATTTCCAAAATCCTTTTATCTACAATCTCTACAATTAGCTTTTTTTTAGTTTTTCGTGGTTATCAATAAAATATGCTTTTCACGGATCCAAGCTTGATAAACATGTAAATATGTAACCACCAACACATTTAATTGTTTTGGTGGTTGCGAACATAATTTTTGAATAAAAAAAAAAGGCCGAATATCGAAGAACCAAAATAAGGAATTGTAAATAATCGATCAAATAATGTTTATGCCAAATTTGAGCCAATTCTGATGTGCCGTTTTTTTAGACCTTAAAACAAGTTTCGAAAAATCAACCAATCACAGTTTAAACATGGCGGTCATTAACGCGGCCTTAACATATTGAAGACATATTTCAAGGTAGGTTGCAGGTTTTTGCCAGACTACTCTATGTAGGAACAATCCTCCATCAATTACAAAAACAGTTTTGGAAGTGAAAAAAAATTTCACATCAGAATTGACTCAAATTTGGCATAAACATTATTTGTAGAACAGAAGTGTCACCACCTCAAGGGGGCAAAGTTGTTAACTCGAAACATGGGTTATCTTTTAACAATTAAAATTTGTATCTGGATCATTTTTTTTGCAGATTCATTTAGAGAATTTAAAAACCTTTCAAACAAGGTATCACATAACCCATAGTGCCATTTATTGACGTTAGGGTGGCTACCGCCGGAGTGGTGGTTCGGGGAGAGCTGAAAAGTACCTTGTTTTGGTTCCCCCTCCCAACCGTCCAAACGGGTTTTTCCTTTTTTTTAAATCGATTACCGTTTTCAAGATATAGGCCATTGACAGTTTTCGGTGGGACACCCGGTATATAAGAATAAAAATATATAATGAATAATGATAACATGCTCCCAATGAAGCAAATGCCTAAAAAGGAGTATGTCAGTAACAGGGATGCTCACTTAACAGTAGTGGACATGCAGTAAGTCTATGAAAGGTATCTCCAAGAAGCTTTGGGAAGTAGGTATTACAAAATTCCAACATCAATAACGATGAATATCAGAAGTAAAAATAGGCAACAGTCTATCACAACCATTCCGCGTTACCAAAGGATGCTGTATATCTCGATCACTTACCAAAATATATGTTGCAATGACTTTAAAATAATGGAAAAGATCAAGGACTCGTTATTCAACTAAATGGTAATTATCGCATACCAATATCAATATACTTTCTAGTTGCTGATGATCAAGAGTAGTTATAGTCAATGATAAAGATGAAAAGGAGTAGGTACATCAAATGGTGCCTGAAAGCAAGTCAATCTAAAAAATACTGGAAAGAAACTGGAAATTTACCTTATTGAAAATATTCCATTGAATAAAGAATAACATACAAATATTTGACAAGAACAAGAGTTTGAAACTATAGCAAAGAACTACATACTAAATCTGTATACAGGGTGGAATTTTTGAATGGAATAAATTCAGTATCAGAAAGCCTGTTTATTTTCTGGAAAAACGGGTCTTGTTATTTTTACTTTGGCAAATTTTTTCGGACTTTTTATGGAATTTACCCCTCTCTTAAGGGTAGAAACCACCCCCAACTTTTTTTTTTAAATATAAACATATGTATTGTAATAGCTCGTTGGAATGGGCATAGAAAAAGTAATATGACCCATTATTTGTGTTGCGGAAATAACCCACAACAAGTTTAAATTTTATTATTTTTAATTTAAAATATCTCGATCTCTATTATTTACGATAAAAATAGTATTGCAAAAATAGATGCTATTGCTGGACTATTTATCCTGTAAAACCGGCAACAACAACCCTTTGAACCGGTAAAATTAGAGGTTTCTTCATTACCTTATAAGGCAGTGGACCTTTTTCGCTGCTGTGATTGGTCAGTTGCCACATTGTTTTCTAGTTTTTTGCTACTCCCTGGCAGAGCTAGTCGACGCACATTCTTCAGTACTATTAGAATAAGCGAAGAGTTCGCACCCTCGTGCCCTCTGAATGCTCTCCAGGAGCAAAACCCCCAGAAAACCCGCGTTAGTAGGCGCGATTCATAGTAAAATACTTCTCTCTGTGACTCAAGGCCTGACATGGTCTATATTATTGATTAAAATTCATGTAATTAACCCCTAATTGTTGCAAGTCACCTTTTTGGCTCTATCTCTCTCACTCTCGACGGGCTCCAACGCACCTGTATATCGTTGTGTTTTCTTTTCATCTCAGTGGAAAATTCCCTAGCTGCCAGTGTGAATAGTGGTTATAAATGGATAAATAATCGCCTTGTGGATTTATCTGCATGAACCGGATTAAGCAAGTAAGACCGTTACAATTTCTCTAACAGTCGAACAATAAATACTGATTAGTGATTCGCTCGAAATGCACTATAAATTGAAGTGTTTTCTTACGTTTAATGCAGAAATTTGGTTTTCACACTCGTGAAATTACCATTTGTACATTTGTATATAGAACCTGAGCATATAAAAAAGACTTTTCTTGCACATATTGTATACAGACTTCAACAGAAAAGTGCTCAAATTGTTAACTTTCAATAAATAAAAGAACTTTCAAGGATCAATAAACATTTTGTGATTGCAGTGAACTGATTGAAGTTGACGGATTATTTAAATTGTGCTCTCGTGCATATAATTATTTACATTACAAGTGCGTTTATAAACATGATTACAATAACGAGTGTGAAAGATTAGAATGACGAGGTCGTAGACCGAGTCGTTCTAATCACACGAGTTATGTAGTCATGTTTAAACGCACGTGTGATGTACAACGTTTTATCTACAAAGCGAAAAATAAAAATGTTTTTTCAATCATTAGGGAATTATTGAAATACGGCCGCAGTTGACTGTGCCTCTTTAGTGCCGACCCAAAATTGACTGTGGCGGGCGCTATTTTGGCTCACAAAAGAAATTATTGAACGACACGTTGAAGTCGGCAGTGGTGAACTTTGGCAGTGGCATGTCATATTTTATTTTCATATTCCTAACCTAAAATTGCGAAATGTAAATACGTGTTTGGTGTTCCTTAAGTGGTTCTTCTTGTAGTTTTTTATTGAATTTGTTTTGTTATTTTATCTATATTTTATAATGGAAGATATTGGAGGCCGTATTATTAGGGGATGGCAATGGGGATGATGACAATGTGGGATACGTCATTCTAGACCACATTTCAAGGGACGAGAATGATGGAAGGCGGGGCCCCGTGGTCATTGGAACGAAGTATTTGTGACTTTAAACTGTCTTTCACTTCATAAGAGCCCATTCTAATGAAAAAATCTAACACATGCAATCAACAGAACAGGCAAATCGGTAAAAAAACCTATAAAAACACAACACCAAACACCGCTAAGAAGCCACTAACCTGTCACTGGAAATTGAAGAAATAGGTTTGGTCGGACTTCGTTTAAAATCAGTTCTGAATTTAACTGCGCTTGCGCTTTTATCCATATCGAACATATGTAAACCAATGCGCAAGCGCAGTTCAGTTCAGAATTGATTCTGAACTAATGTCTGCCCAGCGACTCTGTGTCTACGGGGCAACGGTAAGGGGAATGCAGTTGTAAAAAAAAATGGCTGATTTCATTCATAAAATACCCAGCTGCGTGCGGAATTTTTTGGAAGTGTTATCGTATTGCAACTCCTACACGAAAATCGAAAATGACCAAACCCCCACTGGATATTTCAATATAAATCGATATTCCAAGATGGGAGGATACAGTGACGGAAGCCCTGGCCAATAGCGAGACGTAAGGTGACGTCAGCCCATTGACAACGACATGGTTCCCCGTGGCAACGGCAATCCTGCCAAAAACTCCACCAATCAGGTTCATCCAGGCCGGATGCTTGCCAAATTGTCAAAAACTGATGGTATCTTTAGAAAATGTTTATTTTTTACAATGGACAAAATTGAAGAAATCAGTTATTAGAATAAGAATAGATCTAACAACCACGTTGAAATATTTAGCGTTTTATTGGTATCTATATTTTGTTATTAAAAAATGGATTTTCAAATGAACTATACTTCATGCCTGGTATTTTCGCTTTTTAATAATTAAACGTGACAACATGGCACATTTACGTCCGAATTCCTTCCGTAGACTCAGATCCGCTGGGCAAACAATAAATCTGAACAAACCAATAAATGTAAATTAATAAAATAGTGAGGTCAAAATTCGAATAAGCCTTGACGGACGTCAACTTATAATAAAAAAGATACATAGGGACATGACTGTGCCTATTTATGGCCTGTTTTTATTTTCCACAAATAGTGGAAGGCACAAACTTTATTAGTAGCGGCACTAAAAATTAACAGTACTGCCACAACGCACACATCTCAAAAACGTCAAAATATTGCCTAGCGCTATTAGTGCCTGGCATTTTATACTCTTCAATAGGGAATTATTGAAGACTATAAAATGCCAGGCACTAATAGCGCTAGGCAATATTTTGACGTGTTTGAGAGGTGTGCGTTGTGGCAGTACTGTTAATTTTTAGTGCCGCCACTAATAATGTTTGTGCCTTCCACTATTTGTGGAAAATAAAAACAGGCCATAAACAGGCACAGTCATGTTCCTATGTCTCATGTCTCTTTTTTATTTTAAGTTGACGTCCGTCAAGGCTTATTCGAATGTTGACCTAGTTCAGAATCAATTCTGAACTGAACTTCGCTTGCGCATTGGTTTACATATGTTCGATATGAATAAATGCGCAAGCGCAGTTCGCAGTTCAATTCAGAACTGATTTTAAACGAAGTCCGACCAAACCTATTTCTTCAATTTCCATTGACAGGTTAGTGGCTTCTTAGCGGTGTTTGGTGTTGTGTTTTTATAGGTTTTTTTTACCGATTTGCCTGTTCTGTTGATTGCATGTTTTGGATTTTTTCATTAGAATGGGCTTTTATGAAGTGAAAGACAGTTTGAAATCACAAACATTTCGTTTCAATGACCACGGGGCCCCGCCTTTCCTCATTCTCGTCCCTTGAAATGTGGTCTAGAATGACGAGTCCCACATTGTCATCATCCCCATTGCCATTCCCTAATAATACGGCCTCCAATATCTTCCATTATAAAATATAGATGAAATAACAAAACAAATTCAACAAAAAACTACAAGAAGAACCACTTAAAAAACACCAAACACGTATTTACATTTTGCAATTTTAGGTTAGGAATATGAAAATAAAACATGACATGCCACCTGTGCATGTCACTGCCAAAGTTCACCACTGCCGACTTCAACGTGTCGTTCAATAATTCCTTTTGTGAGCCAAAATAGCGCTCGCCACAGTCAATTTTGGGTCGGCACTAAAGCGGCACAGTCAACTGCGGCCGTATTTCAATAATTCCCTAATAATTCCCTATTTTCGTTTAGTTGTGTCGTTATCTACCTTCATTTTACCTTTACAGGTTTACCTTTGACATTTGTCAAATGACCAAAAATAGTTGTGTTATGAATTCATAACCTAGTCCATAACACCACTGTTCTGTTATGAGTGTCATGACATAACTCAAATACTAGAAAAACGGTTATGTAAAAACATCATAATCAAACGCTTGTAGATAAATAACCATACCGAATTACTTTCATTTATTAATTAAATTAATAACTATTCTATTTCAGCGTTTCATTTGTATAAATGAGAATCAAGGCACCCCTAACCCAATACAAGGCTTAAATGATCCAACACCTAATGGTTAATTTTTACAGTCAGTCAAAGTAAAAACTTTTGGCATCCCTGGTGCGGTTTGACTAAAGCCCAAAAAGGGGCAATAGCTAGTTCCGTCACAATTTACTTTTGCATTTCGATGATCTAAATAGTTATGTAATTATTTTTGACATTAACACACTATTTTAGGGTTGAGCAGGGCTGTCGTTAAGGGTCGGGCGAACGGGCAGCCGCCCAGAGCGGCCGTTTTATATGGGCGGCCAAAGACATCACCTATTTATCGTTCACACAATATTTGTAAACCATATCCCACAAAAATATTATGCTCTAACTAAAATTTCGGATTTTCTCTTTCGTTACATTGTTCTTACCTACCCTCCACAACAGAGCTGGGATCGTTACTTGAAAAAAGTAACGCGTTACTTTACAGTTACTTTTGCTTAAAAATAACTCGTTACTTAAAATTTACAGTTACTTTCGAATATTGATAACCTTATTTTCGTTACTTATTGGAAAGTAACGCGTTACTGTAACTTCGTTACTTTGAAAGTAACTTCTTTACTTTAAAAGTAGTTCGTTACTTTTAAAGTAACGCGTTACTTCAAAAATAACTATTTACGTCGAAAATTGCGTTATTCCTTAATTTGACTCACCAACACAGCAGTCCAAACAATCAAATAAGACCTATACGAAATGACAATATGTTTTTAGTTTGAGTCCGACTATGTGGAAGAGTATTCTTGCAAAATTCAAACGGATTAAGGATTAAGCGACTGAATAGAGTACTTGATTTTGGACAAACCTGCTCTTTGAAGTGTCCCAGTGTCTGCATATAGTGTCCTTAGAACAGAGGCGGCGCGTGGTACGCCCAAAAACGATTATTTTGAGCTTTCAAAAGAAATTTTCTGTACTACCAACATTTTATTTGACGTACAAAGTTTTTGGATTACTTATTTTCCTTTTCCTCACTCGTCAATTATTTGTAAAGAAGATAAACAAATTGAGAGAACGAGTTACTTTCATAGTAACTAGTAACGCGTTACTTCCAGCGTTACTTCAGGAAAGTAACGTCGTTACAGTTACTTATCAATCAATCTGAAAAGTAACGAAGTTACCAAGTAACGCGTTACTTTCAGTAACTCGTTAAAGTAAAGTAACTTTTTTTTGTCGTTACTCCCAGCTCTGCTCCACAAACAAGTTATACTGTTATACAAGTTATACCATCACAACACCAATGTAACCGGTGTCCGCTAGAATAGCTATTTATATAAAAAGTGTGTAGATTGAAGCTTTTTTCACACAATCACATGAGTGAGAAAAAGGGCTTTACACACGTACAAAATTTTCTCTACTACCGACAATATAAAAACATAAATTTAAAAAAAAAAAATGTATTACAACTCTACGCCCTAGTGTCTAAAAGTAACTCACTCCACAACCTAGGATATAAAGTAAATATCACATTTTTAATGCAAACAAAGGGCAGCAAAGAGTTTTATAATATCAAAGTTTATACCTACTTGTGGGTATTTCTGCATTTTTTTAAAGAAACTAATAGAATAATAATTTATTGAAATTTTTCAACTATTTTTCAAGCACTAGTGTGTAAAGTGAATTACTTACCCACGGTAGTAGAAAAAAAATCTTTTTTTTTTCCTTTTTGGCTTAAAATCCACGTTTTTGGGCGTGACACCCGAAAAAATTTGTTGCCTCCGGCGGGCATGTGGAGGAGCGGGAGGCAGCAGATTTTCAATTTTTGTCCGGGGCGGCCAAAAGCTTAGCGACGGCCCTGGGGTTGAGAATCCGAGTATCAGGCATCAAATAGTGTGCTGACGTCAGAAATAATAATTACATAACGTTACAAATGGGGCTTGTTTCACATTAGGGTTCTACCAAAGTCGTTCTACCAAGAAGAAATGCTGAAGATATTCAACAATTTTAACTGTAAAAAAATTGTGTGGAAATAGTATATTAAAATACAAGTTGCAGAAGGCCACATATTCTCACACGAATTCGAAATTTGGCCACGAGCGACGAAGGAACGAGTGGACGAATGAATGAGTGCGAGAATAGCCTTCTGCAACGTGTGTTTTATACTATTTTCTCGATTTTATATTTTATTTTTCATTTAAAAAAAAAAAATTGTGAACGCTGTTAGTTGGGCATTTTTTATTTTCAAAATATGTCAGTTGGTGACACTTAAGTCTGTTTTTTTTTTAAGATAAAAGTCAAAATGACATTATTTTGGCAATACAATGTAAAATTTTCAATGCATTCAAAATTTTTATGTAGAGAAGGTTTGTGTGGCTAACATAGTTACTAAATTTTTGACTTGGGAAATTATCTTTAAAAAAAAAACACACTTTACTTACCAACCAACTGACAGGTGGATTCTATCATTTTAGAAGGTTTGACAATTTTGAAGGTACCAATAGGTATATTTTGACAACTAAATGTCACTAAAAATCGTTGACGAATGAGCTTCATTCTTCAATGATTTTGCGTGCGGGAATAATGACATTCTCACATCAAAATCGAGAAAATATTTTTTTAATTTACGACTGACATATAATGTAAGTATTATACTTGCGATTTTGGCAGTTTAATGACATATATTATTCCCGCAGGGATTAATGGTCATTATTCCCGCTTGCACACCATTCACAAAATTTCTCATATTAAATAAGTAGTGCCATGGAACCAATATAAACAAACTCAAAAGTGTCAGTGTCAAACGCGTAGTGCTTGTGTACATGTATTGAGATGGATGAACAATAAGCGTTTTTGAAACGAAAATTTTAAATAAATTAATTTGTCGTAAATAAAGTGGAGTATACTTACTGTATACTACTCGCAATAATGGCTATTATTCCTTCGGAATGTTACTTCCTCGCCGCTAACGCGGCTCAGTTTGTAAATATTCCTCGAGAGTGATAGCTATCATTATTGACTCGCGGTATAATCTACTATTTATGCCCATCCCAACGAGCTATCATAATACATAGATATCTTTACATTTGGAAAAAAAAAGTTGGGGGTGGTTTCTAAAAGGCCGAAAAAATGTGCCAAACTTAAAATAAAGGGACCCGTTTTTTTTAATTTTTCCAGAAAATAAACAGACTTTCTGATACTGAATTTATTCCATTCAAAAATTCCACCCACCATGTTCTTATACAACATCTAGATGAGATGTGAATAAGGAATAAATAGGAATAACACAGGAATGTAAAACAAAAAGAATTGATATGGTATAGGTATCTACCAACGATTTCCAACGTATGGATGAAGGACTATACTACCAAAATAGAAGAAGGTTGGCAGCTCTTAAGTTAACGAGGAAGACCGAAAACATCCTGGGGAACTGGAATAAAAATAACGTTGAGTGCCAAAGGACTTGATCATGGACAATGGAATGATAGGAAAGGATGGAGCTTACGAATTGGACACCCACGTGAGACTCCAATACCGCAATACCTATAATTATGATTTAGCATTTAGAATGATAATAATTGTGATAGTTGCCATAAAAACAACATCGTAAAAACCTGGCCTTATTGTGCAAGCAGCAAAAGTCAAAGTGAAATGATATTTTAATAAAACTAAAAGTGTTTCTGAGAACAATAGAGGCCATTTTTCCCCTGTCCAATATAATCCTCTGGACAATTAGCGTGATCGTTCTAGGATGACGTTAGCGTCGTCTCTAAATGCGGATGGGCGCCGCGCCCCGGCCGAATTGGGACGCCCAACTGGGTCGTGCACTTTTATCGCTCGAATGACCTAATTCAGCGGACCGGCCCGATTTATGAGCGAAGTTTACCCTATAAACATTGACATGGTATCGAGTAAATCGTAAAGTGTTGATGGATCTTTTCTAGTTTGTTTGCTTGTTAAGGTGACACGCATTAAGACCTAATGTGGGTACACGCAAATATCGCGGGTTAATAACAAACTAAACTACTCATTAATATGAGACAGTAATGAGGTGATTCTAATCGGCGTAATGCATGAGGTGAGTGGGAGGTCATAGGGGACAATATAGGATGTACGGTTATAGTAGTTTTATTTTTACCTTTTTATTAAACTGGAAATAATATATGGATTTCAATCGTCAAAATTATCGTTTCGGAGAAATGAAGAAACTTAACTACTTTACACTATTGGAAAACCGACAGATTTCAGCATCGAATCCTTTTCATATAATGTCCAGACATGACCAAACATATTCAAAAACTTCAGAAATTAAAAACTCTAGGGTAAAGAGTAGGTAAAGAAAGTTGTAGGAAAATAATTATGAAAATACGCAAGTGTTTAACACCTTGCTAATTACTCATAAGATAAGTTTGTATTGCTCTGACACAGATTTACGCACGCAATACGTGTGCGTTATAGGCAATGGCTTTTTTGAAATTTTATTTCTAAGAAAAGATACCTATTGGTTTAGGTAGGTAACTACTTGAAACTTCCAGGGTCAAACAGCAAGTCTTAATTATGCTGATTGTAAGTAAAGTAGTAAATTTCTAAATAAATTAATAAATATTATATATTATTTATTGAGAAAACACATGTATAATATAATCAAACGGAATTAATTATATGAGTTCGTACATCTGAGATTTATCTTGGACAAACCATACAAACTAGATTTGGGTTTAAGTGGATTAATTTGCCATTTCGCAGAAATTCGGCGCGGATTTATAGACGTCGAATAAACAAAACGAGGACGAAACCACCATTATCAAAGTTCTTCCGTGATATTGCGACGTTATTAGGTAAAAAAGTTGAACCGCATCTTAACATTTTGCTTAAAATTGCTATCCGAATTTTTCTATTCGATGATACGAATTATACAGGGTGTCCCAGAATATGTGGGCAATCTCTCGGATTCAGATAGAGCACAAAAAAATAACATGACAACTTCTTATAAAAAAAAGTTCCTACGACCCCCCCCTACGAAGTTACGTGCCCCTAAAGGACGCCTCTGAAAATCGGTTTTTTGTTGATAGCTTTCAAAATACTGCGTGTAATTTTTTTTTTTAATATGATGGATACTAGGTAAGACCCCTTAAAATGGGCCCTTGCAAACACACTTGGCCAATCTAGTTTGCCAGGGACGGACTAGCTTTAACACAATAATGCTAATTTTTTTTACACCCTGTATGATATAGGCATAGCAATAATATTTTTAGATAGTTTCAACCTTGAACTAGAAAAAAGGTAATCTTATTCGATGTCAAAAAAATGAGATGGTTTCGAGAAAAATCTGTTTTTGTGCATTAATGGTTTTTTATTAAATAATGTTTTATGTCGACTCGACATGAGATCCTTCTAATCTTATGCATTCCATACCTATTTTAATGAAAGATTGTTCGACTCTCGTCAATGCTTCAATATTAGCCTTTATTTCGCGACAGTGAAAATTAATCCTTTCTACTAATATTTCCTCAGTGTCATTATTGCATTAAAGCTAGTCCGTCCCTGGCAAACTAGATTGGTCAAGTGTGTTTGAGAGGGTCCATTTTAAGGGGTCTTTTCTAGATCCATCATATTAGGAGAAAAAAAAATACACAAAGTATTTTGAAAGTTATCAACAAAAAACCGATTTTCAGAGGCGTCCTTTAGGGGCACGTAACTTCGTAGGGGGGGGGGCCGTAGGCTTTTTTTTTTATAGGAAGTTGTCATGTTATTTTTTCGTGCTTTATCTGAATTCGAGAGATTGCTCACATATTCTGGGACACCCTGTATTAATTAGCAGAACATATTAGAAGTATTATTGTTGTACGAACAGGATTTGTTCAATTTTGTAGAAAAGAGCTAAGTACATACATCAAAATAGATATGTTTGTCGCCTGTGACTTTCAAGAATAAAAGACGAAAAAAAAAAAAACAAGATTGAGAGAAGCTGACCGAAAATGTGAGTCCTTGCGAGTGCAATAAATACTGATATAGTCACTTAAAAGTAGGTACGTCGAATATCATGAAACAGCTTTCGATAGGTATGTGGAGGGCATTGCAAAGTCCTTTCCAGAAATTTGGAGGAATTGCTATTCAACTGCGTGTATGCAGGAAACTACTTACCATAAAATGGAAATCATCAAGCAGAATCTTGAAGCTAATCTTCTTTTTTTGGATAAACTTTCCAGAGAACTGAAGAGTAGAGGAATTAATTGTTCTTTCTCACTTACTAACTAAGTATACCAGAAAAATACGACAACGTTGTGATGGCTAGAAACTCTTTCCGACGACCGCCTCACTTTAAGCTGTCAAAAATCAAATAATGGATGAAGAAAAAAATATTCTAGCAACAGGAAGTTATTATATAGCTGGCGACAATGTCGGACGTGTTTGAAAAAAAAAGACCATTACATGATAATTGAGTAAGTTTAATAACATACCATCGCTGAGAGTGAAGGCAAGCATAGAAAATAAAGAAAAAGATCACACATTCATGAGTTTTTTGCATTCGCAAGACCCGAACGCAGAACAGCGTTGCCAATAGCTTTATTCGGCTGATATGAACGAAAACGAAACATGTGACATTTGTCGCAAAAAAGTTCTAGACAATCAAGAGAAACTATTGTGTGACGAATGTTACACTTGGAATCACAAAAATTGTGTGGGATTATCTACAAGGGCGTACCAGCTAGTAAGCAAGTCCACACAACCGTGGGTATGTAAAAAGTGCAAGAACGTTGAGAGCAAAAATCAACCAAAAGCGCAAAACTACATGCTGGATGATGTTGTCGCAAAATTGAACGAGATAGACAAGAAATACGATGTGTTACTAGGAAAATACAAGGAACAACTGAAAATCAACGAGAAATTACAAAATGAAATAACTAACATTGAAATGCACTACACTAAATGGGAGCAACATGAGTTAAAGAACAACCTCATAATACAAGGAGTTCCACAAAACCAAAATGAAAATTTATATGAGATAATTAGAAAAATTACAAATGGATTAGAAGTCCAAGTTGGAAATGAATTCAAGGCCCGCAGAATTGGAAATTCGTTGGATAATTTTAATGCTGCTGCTGCTACAAATAAACCAAAGCCAATAAAGGTGATCTTTGATGAAGAAGATATAAAGGTGAATATGCTCAAATCAAAAAAGAAATCTAACTTGAACTGTTAAAGATCTAGGCCTCAGCGGAAATAGCAAGATTTATTTGAGTCATGATTTGACTAGAACAAATCAAGAGCTATTTAAAGCTGCAAGAATGTATAAAAGGGACCAAGAGTACGAATTTGCTTGGGTCAACGGTCAACAATGGTAATATTCTTCTTGAAAAGGATCAAAATAGTAAGGCTATATTAGTGCAGAATATGGAACAACTAAAAAACTAGAGGGGCCTCGAGATAATATCAGTATTACTTATATGAATATCCATCAAAGTATAAGAAACAAACTAGATGAGCTTCAGTGTTTTGTCATAAACCAAAATTGTGACATACTGGTATTAGTTGAAACATGGCTAGATAATATAGAAGCACCAATTTATACAATAAATAACTATCGGGCAGGGCAGCGCATTCGTGTAGTGATGGAAGAGGGGGTGGAGCGTGAGGGGTAACATAAGGATGCGAGTAAGGATGCAAGAAATCCACAAATCGGGTAAAGATGAAGTAGTAAATTGGATATGTGTTACTGTGGGCGAGAACAATCTAAAAGTAAGTGCAATGTACAATCCTCCCTCAAATCCTATTATACACATAGAAAAATAAAAAAATAGATTATAAAAAATTTCAACAAAATAGTTTTCGGGAAAATATTATCAATAGTAATATAACTAGTGCAATGGAAATTATTGATAATTTTTGGGAAATTTGCCCGAATGCATTTTTAGTTGAAAAAGAGCACGAGTGCACGTAGTGCACGAGTGCCTTTTTCAGTTGAAAACGCATGAGTGCAAATTTGTCGAAAATTATAAATATATTTCCATTGCACGAGTTGTATTTAATGAGAGAATTTCATAAATCAAAAATTTAAATTTTTTGTCAAAAAATGTCAAAACACCAGTTTTCGCACCAGTTAGTATGCAATTATCTGATAATTTGCACTGCGTAATTACAATCTGATTGGTTCAAATCAACAATCAAAACATGTCAATTTATTGTTGGAATACCAGTTTTGACAGATGTATGAAATTCTCAACACAAATATTGACACATTTCATGAACTAATAAATGTAGTAATGACCTGCAAAAAAGATACAGAATTTACTAAAAAAAATTAAATCCGAGAAAATAATGAGTGGGTAAACGAAGAAATAATTAAGATAAAGGAACGTGATAAAATATATAAAAATTAAATTAAGAATCCAAATGATCAAAAACTAGAACACGATTTTAAAACCATAAAAAATAAAATTAATAACAAAATAAAAACTCGTAAAAACCAATATTTCAGGAATAAATGAGAGCAAACAGGCACTATTGTAAAAAAGCAATGGAATTTTTTGAATAGTTTTGTTAAAGAAAAAAAGTCTGAAGTACACATTGATAAATTACAGATAGGAAATAGGACATCTAGGTACAGGGTGAGTCAATATATTTTGGCACCCACCTGCAGCCGTAATTACAGGTGATAGGTGAAAGGTGTAAATACAAAAGTTGTAGCATTTTATCTAAACCACCACAATTATCAATTAGATTGAATAAATGAGCAACACAAAATGAAAAAATATGTCAATGTTCACTTTTTTAAATAAAATGCACTTTATTTCTTTCAAATTCTCAGAATTCTCCTTTTTTTTTATTCAGATTATATAATATACCTACACTCAAAGAAAATGATAGGTCAAATCAACCAAAAAGAGCATATGAAAATGCGCCTATCCACCTTCATATTTATAACAATCAGAAATTAATAGTTAAACATATTTTTACCAGAATAATAGTTCAGTAACCAAATTTTTTGTTGTAACAACAAAATAGAGTGTATAATGACAATTATTCATGCTTAGTAACAATTATTCAGTTGAGTAACTGAAGTAGTATTATTCAGTTGAGTAACTGAATAATTGTTCAGTATCCAAAATTTTTTGTTATAGAAACAAAATAGAAGGTACAATACCAATAATTCAGTTGATAAACTATTTTTTGTTTGCTGTATCATTAGATGGTACCTTAACATTTTTTTTTAGTTGTTCAAACTCATTTTTGTCTATCTACTTGTAGGCAGGTAATTTCGTTGAATTAAAACACACTGTTCAAAGTAGCGGTATTTATTTTTGAATTGACACATCAACAATTATCTTGCTGTTTTCTTTTTATAAGGCGTGTTTGATGCAAGGTGGCAACAGTGAGTGGATTGATAAGGCAACTATCATGTCATCTTTACTACATGGAGAATCTGTAAACAAAAATAGGTTTAAAATAAGTAGGTACATCGTAAAAAAACAGATTAAGATTTTACCTTCGGGATCCACTGTGTTTAACCCAGTTTTGGAAGATTTATGTTCTGTTTTTTTTTTTTTTTGCTTTTTCGTTGAATACCTATCGGTACTGCCAGATTTCTAAAGTTGCTCCATTTTGATACTAAATTGTATGATTTTCCCTTATGTTCAAAAAATCTAGTTGTATCTATAAGAAAAGTAGGCACTTGTTAAATATTTTATTGAATGATATCTACATAAATATTTTTCTTACCAAATTAGTAGATAGATTTTAGACTTGTTCCTAACCACCAATCCTGACTCGTACACAATTCAAGTAGATGCTCCACTTGGTTCGTCCGATCATAAACTTATAATAACAAAGTGCGAAATGCTCATCCCACCAAGCGTACAACCACTTCCTCGTAAAATGTGGCACTATAAATCGGCAAAATGGAATGACCTAAAACAGTATTACTTGGATTTTCCATGGCAAGAGGTTTGCTTTAAAACAGCTGATCCCACTATTTGCTGTAATGAAATAACACAAGTAATCTTATCTGGAATGGACGCATATATCCCACATACAACTAAACGTAGAGCTAATGCAAAACCTTGGTTCAACAGCCAGTGTCAAACGGCTGTACAGAAAAAACACAGAGCATATAACCTTTGGAAACGACAACAAACCGCTCAAAACCACACAGAATTTATAGAAGCCAGAAATAGTTGCAAAATTACTATTGACTCCGCTAAAGAAACATACAATCAAAGAATAAAAAACAGGTTGCTGAATTGTCCAAGTAGTTCTAGGTCTTTTTGGTCTCTTGCAAAAGCTGTTGGATCTAACTTCACCAAGTCATCCATACCACCACTTACAGATAAAAATAATCACTTAGCCACAACATCAGAGGAAAAAGCCAATATGCTTGCCCAAATGTTTTCCTCCAACTCCAACCTAACAGTGCCAAACGGAAAAACTCCACCGTTCATTGAAAGGGTTTCCCATAGTATGCCAGAGGTACCCTTTTGTCACAGAGAAATACGAAAATCCCTAAAAAAGCTGGATACAAACAAAGCAATGGGTCCGGATGGCATTCCCGCAATAGTACTCAAAAATTGCGCCAACGAACTCACCCCAACTTTCGCAAAATTATTCAATTTGTCTTACAGGCAAGGAGTATATCCATCATCATGGAAGTCTGCCGCAGTACAACCCATTCCAAAGAAAGGAAAAAAGACAGATCCGTTAAACTATAGACCAATTGCTCTACTTCCGGTGATATCAAAAGTAATGGAAAAAGTTGTTAACAATCACCTAACCAAGTACTTGGAAAAGTACAAAATTATCAACGATAAGCAATACGGATTTCGAAAATATAGGTCAACTGGCGATTTACTTACATACGTCACTCACTTATGGCAAAAAGCGATTGAGTTGCGGGGTGAAACAAGAACAATTGCCTTAGATATATCTAAAGCATTCGACAAAGTTTGGCATGAAAATCTGCTCAACAAGCTCAAAGCAATGGGATTATCGCCGAAACTTTGCACTTGGTTTGAAAGTTACCTAAAGGACAGATCCATTTATGTTGCACTGAATGGCCAGAACTCCAACTCTTACCAAATAAATGCTGGTGTGCCACAGGGAGCAATCCTTTCGCCAACTCTTTTCCTGATTTACATAAATGACCTCATAGATAAAACAGTAAATCCACTTTATTGCTTTGCAGACGATGGCAATGTAGTCTCCCCACTCATACCACCCACAGGTCTTTCCGCACGTGAATTCCATCATCTTAGACTAACTCAAATATCGCAGATAAATAACGACCTGGAGATAATAGAGAACTGGGGTAACAAAAACCTTGTACAGTTCAACGCGCAGAAAACCCAAGCAGCTCTGTTTTCAAAAAAGACCAGCACCGGTGAGCCAAACATCATGCTATCTGGAAGTGCTCTCACATTACAGAGTCAGTTGAACATCTTGGGGGCTACTGCAGAGACCAACATGTCTTGGCACAGTCACGTGGCAGATATTGCTAAAAGGGCCTCCCAAAAGCTGGGGGTGCTATTTCGTACAAGACATCTGTACACACCAAGCCACTTGCTGACACTCTACAAAGCCCAGATTCGACCAACTATGGAGTACTGCTCACACATATGGAGTGCAGCACCCAAACATACCTTAATGCTTTTGAATACCGTGCAAAAACGAGCTATCAAGCTGATCAATGACCCCGCACTTACTCGTAACTTGGATGGTCTCGAACATCGCCGATCTGTGGGCGATTTATCTCTCTTCTACAGGTACTATCACGGAAAATGCTCTGAAGAGTTGGCACGTATGATTCCACCGAGAGTAGCACCTACCAGGCGAACCCGTCAAACAGACGGTAACCATGAATTTACTGTCAAACTAGAGGCACCAAGAACCTCATTATATCAGAATTCATATCTCTGGAGAACAGCATCGCTGTGGAATAAACTCCCTGCGACGGTTTTCCCTGCAGGTTACAACCTGAACCGTTTCAAGACCAACATACACCGACATTTCCGCGCACTTGCCGCTTCTCGAGCGTGATAGGACATTTCCTTGCGAGTGCGCATATCCGTAAAAAAAAAAAAAGATTCACAAGCGCATCTGTGAATTTCTCTTGAAAGCTATCCATCCTGACTTACCCTTCGGGACCCAACACTCCGAACGAATTATTCACTAATCATCAGTGATTAATCTGGATTAATACCCATGCAAGTCCGTATTCCGTAAGGTTCCACCTGTTTGTCTTGTGTCTGCACTAGACGAGGGCGATATACCTACTGGTTTGGATCCGACCACGGCAAGGAAAACCGATATAAATTTCAAATTTTGTATGCAATAATAGGTAAAGTCAACCAAAAAAAAAGCATTTTGGACAATAATTTTGTAGATGTAGCAAATCAGAGGGTTGACTTTAAATAAAATTTTGTTAGTTAACAAATTTTTTTGGTAACTTAACAACATTTTGGTTTAAATCTACCATTAAGTAATGGTTAAAAGCAATTTAAACAATTTCTAGTTAGTGAACTAAATAATTGTTAAATTTGCCTAAAATATCATTGTCACTAAACAAATAAAATTGATTATTGATCCCATGCATTAATAGGTGAAAATTCATCAAACATTTACTGGTTTGTTTTGACAAACTTTAACAAAAAACTGTTAGTGAACTAAATAATAGTTCAATTTTCCCAAAATATCATAGTCACTATTAACAATTAAATTTGTTAAATATACCATCCAATAATGAATGGGTAAAACTGAATTAAACATTTTCTGGTATGGATTGACAAAATTTAAACAAAATCCTGGTTAGTGAGCAAAACAATAGTTATAATATCTATTTTTTAAGTTAATTCAAGTTTTGTGTCGCAACAATTTTTTATTGGTAGAAATAACTTTCAAGCTCTGATTAAATTAAACAGATTGTAGTTTCATTTGACAATATCATCGGATTTGTTATTCAACAATTTTTTTTTGTTGAATCAACCCATGTAATTTTTCTGAGTGTATTAATGTTTCTTTCAATAGTTTTGGAAATATCTGAAGTTTAGTTATTCAATTATTCAAAAACGTATTCACGTATCAGAATGTTTTGTGAACAGGTAACAGGTAAATCAAGGTAAAATATACCTATTCAAAACACTACTATTTTTGAATAACTGAACTCCAGATATTTCCAAAACTATTGAAAAAAACATTTACATATCACATAATCTGTATCAAAGAAACGAGAACTTGAAGAATTTGGACTAAAATAAAGAGCATTTTATTTAAAAAAAGTGAACATCGACATATTTTTTAATTTTGCGTTGCTCACTTGTTTAATTAAATTACAAATTCTGGCGGTTCAGATAAAATGCTACAACTTTTGTATTTACACCTTTCACCTATCACCTGAAATTACGGCTGCAGGTGGGTGTCAAAATATGGTGACTCACCCTGTACAGTTAAGGGGATAAATGATTGTGAACCACCTGAATACTCATTTTTCGAAAATAAAGAAAGAAATTGTCAGGAAGCTGAATGATGAAATAGGATTACTAAATCATAAACCTCAATTTGAAGACCTAACTTAAAAAAATACAATATAATATGTTGAACCAACTAATGAACAGGAAATCGATAAAATCATATCGGATCCAAAGCGAAATTCAGCTCCAGGGCATGACGGGGTAACAGTAATGTATGTAATTAACCTTAAAGGGGGTGTGACCCAAAAAATGACTTAAGCTACTTAAATCAAGAAAAAAATTCTAAGATCTCTCGTGAAAATCGCAGTCCTATATTCAAAATAGTCTCCGAGAAAATTCCTTGTGAAGATAAATTATGCAGGAACTTGTGATGTCACAACCACCGAAATCGCAGTCTTCTGTTCGTTCAGTCATCAGTGAACCGTACCCTATACTTTGAGTCGTTGCAATTCGGTCTAGGAGATAATTATCTTTTGTTTTGGAACATTTTTACACGTGTTAATACTGTCCCTGATAATCCAGTGTGACGTCACAAACACCTTGTTGTAACTTTAAACCGCCCTAACTCGAAAACGGACCATCGTAGCAAGATGCGGTTTAAATATTTATTCTTAGATATTTTTGCATTAAAAGCTTAATTTTTGGGTCATACCCCCTTTAAGGGTGATGTTCTAATCATATCAAATCTAGTCAATAAAATTCTAAAAGATGGAGAATTCCCAAAAGAATTAAAAGTAAGCAAAATAAGCCCAATATTTAAAGCAGGTAGCAGGGAAAATTTGAATAATTATAGACCAATATCGGTAATTAAGTGTATTTTCAAAAATAGTAGAAAAAGTAATAAAAATTAGAATATCATCGTTTATTGATAAATATATCGCCACGGATGCGTATCAGTATGGATTCTGGATTCGTCGGGAATAGTAGCACACTTAGTGCAACAGTAGACTTTGTAAATGATGTATCTCAGGCACTTGACAATAAAAAAATGTTATAGCAGTGTTTGTAGACCTACGAAAAGCCTTTGATGTGGTGAGCTGTGTGATGTATTACTTAAAAAACTTTATTATATGGGATTTGTGGGGACTATACATAGTATTATTGGAACTTATCTAATTGATAGGAGACAGTATGTCAGGTTTAGCGGAGCAGAAAGTGAGGTGGTACTTAGCAATGAGTACGGAGTTCCACAGGAATCCGTCTTAGGACCTGCTATAGTTGATTTATGTTCTTAATCCCAAATATGCAAACCTCAAGGTATTTTGCATTCGCTGATGACACCGTCTTCGTGTATGAGGGTAATGAAGAGACGGCATTGAACAACATGGTAAATGACGATTTGAATTTATATCTGAATTGGCTATACTATAATAAATTGAGAATAAACATAGAAAAAACCGAATATAGGTATACTTTTGAAACAAAAAAATAAACAAGTTGACGATATACAAGTAAAAATAAATAACCTAGTTTTGGAAAACGTTCAAGATATAAAACAATTGGACCCAACACATAAGCCATATCTCTAATAAAATTTTATCTATGATACCAGCAATATACAAATGTAGATATTATTTGACGAATAAAACCAAATCCAATGTATAAAATGTCTTCTTCCAATCACATTTTAGATACCAAACGCCAGTGTGGGGAGCAGGTGGGGTAACGAATTTCAACACGGTTCAAGTACTCCAAACCAAGGCACCTATTAAAAATTCTCATTGGATGACTAGTATCGAAAAATTATATAGAGAATTGAGAATAACAAATTTTGAAGCAAGTGAAATTTATGTATAAAGTTTTAAACAAATACCAAAGATGTAATATAGATATCACAATAACTAATAAAATACATAGCCATGATACTAAATTCTAAAATAATATCCATAGTAATACTTCTGAAACAAATATAGGAATAAATAACCCAATTGTACAGGCATCGAAATCTTTCAACAAAATACCGGAAAATATTAGAAATCACAACAAACACAATAAATTTATAAAAGAAGTCAAATTACATTTAGGAATTAAATAGAAATAAGTCCATCACTGTTAACTAGCATAGTTGTTCGTCGATTTTTAACTGACACTTTCCGTATGAGGAACGAGGGGGTTTTCATATGGCAAAAACAGGTGTGACGTCAGGTAACTATTGGCGTTCTAATGTAGGGAGCCACCAGCACACATTCCGTCCGAGTATCAGATTAAAATCGACGGACAATATGTAAATTTTTCTCGAGGTCAGAGCTTCAAGCACTGATTTGAGAAATAAATGTATTATTGTAAAATGAAAAATGTATGAAAGTATAAATAAAGATTGTTTCCAAAAAAAAAAAAATCGTGTTCTTCAATAAGTACCAGGAAAGCAAATCACTCAAAATTTATTTATATATGTGGACTTTATGAACATGAGAGAATCGATTGTAGATTTTAGAATAATAAAAATAAAGATCAGAATCGACAGAATTCAAAAGCAATTTCAGCAGAACTCAATATTGTGTTGTCTACGGGTAAGTCCTTGGTTGATCGCAATGTCTCCTACTCGGATAGTCGCGTTACCGAACACATGACTATAAGTAGTAGAGCCTTGTTTTCAAGAGTAAAAATATCAAAATCTGGATTAATGTTGGAAACAAGAGAACCATCGGGTGATTCGATTACCAAGAGAGAAGTAGATGGAGTAGAAATAAAAATCAAGATAGCGGATGTACTTGGGACATTTAACCTAATTTCTGTACGGCGATTGAACGAGAAATGATGCAGAATTATGCATCAAAATGCAGAAACAATTATCACCAGAAGAAAAGCAGTCTTGCTTTTTTTATATTTCAAAAGAATCAAACTCATTCTGCAATGCAGTCGTTTCGAACAAATCGGAACTTTTGCACAAGCGCTTCGGACATGTTAGATGTATAACTTTTCGATTCGAAAAAAATACTATATGCAAAATTGTGAGATTTGCATGGTTACAAAAAATCATGAAAGAAAGATAGCGAACAGCCAATTAAGAACTCAATAATCAGTCGAATTTGTAATATTATCGCATGAAATTGGATAATTTTTCCAAAAGGGGATCCAATAGGTATGCGTCCGCTACTCCAGCAGAATAGAACGATGCTGCCATGGATGGGTGCTGCTGAAAAAATTAACATAATTTCCATTAATGAATGAGCTTTTTTGGACAGGAGCAGTTGTGACTAGGATATTTAACCCAAGCTTTGAAAGCTGCTTTTGTGACAACAAAACTATGGTTTGAAGAGACCCTAGACTAAAAAAACTGAGTATTTTAATTGTTAATAGCCAATTATCATCTACCAAGAGAGTCGAACAATGGAAAACTCTACATTCTGGTGGAAGAATATTTCATAATGGGTCACTATCATTATGTCAGATTTGATGGGAATTTGTTAAAAATTTGCCAGTCGAAATCACAAATTCAGTAGGGAAGAGAGGGGAAGGTTTTGAAGTAGAATCTGACGAAGATGAAAAATAATCGTGAAATATCGAGAATACAAATTAAAAAGCATTGTTAGAGAAGTGGATGGAAATATTGATGATATAGAACATATACAGGACGACTAAAAACCTCAAGAAAATACAAACAAAATATCTTAAGAGTTTAGGCTGACATTGTACTGGAAGCAGATTCGCACCTTGACAATGTTCCCCAAAAATTTTCTGGAATAAATGAAGCCAAAAATAAATGGAAGCTGTTCAGGAAGAAGTTGATTCACTCAGACTAACTCGAACCTTGCCCGAAGAACGGAATTTCGTTCAAACACAAATGCTTTTGATGCCAAATAGATTTCCAAGTTGAAGTTCAATGAAGATTGAAGTTTGAAACGGAACAAGACTAGATTGGTGGCTACAGGATTTCTGTAAGATTGTCGCTGACTGGAAAAAAATAATATCACATTTATCAAGACGAAGGCTTATTTTCATGTATTGAAGTTGATAATTTAATAGCTAGAATTGGCTCAGTATCAAATACAGAGTACACTGAAACATGTTATGGACCAGTTGCTCGTTTGACAACGGTTAAAATATTTTTGGCCATTGTAAATGAAAAAAATTGAATTTTATATGGATACATTTAATCGCTTAACACGTTGACTGCCGTCCATATTTTCTGAGGCATTCTCGGACGCCGTTAAGTTTTACGCCGTTAAGTTTTATTCGTTTTGTTTGGTATCCATGTTTAGCGACACAAAAAATAAAAAAAAGCGTAACCAACTAAAACACGTGCTGGACAAATGCATTTAGAAGGACGCCGGAACGACTGCGACATTCTCTCGCAAACGCCTACTGAATATTAGACTTACAAATTAAGCATACACAAACTCCGATCGGGGTAGTTGGCGTCGCCGATTGGTGTCAGTAAACTCCGATCGGAGTGGTCGGCAGTCAACGTGTTAATGGATTTGGATATGAATCAAACAGATCTATCAAGGTACAACAGAAGTCGTTTTATGGACTAAACTTGCTTCGCTTCCAAGGGCTAAGGATTGGAGTGAATTCTTTTTTGAAGAGTTTAAGTGTGAGCAATGAGCAAGGTAATTACGAAGTTTCTTGATCACAAGTTTGAGAGTAACACAAAAATCTTCTGCTTCAATGAATTGATTTGGCGATCAACGACAAACATTGACAATGGTATTCTGGGCGCAGAATTCAACTTGAAAGATATGGACTAGTTGAGGAGTTTTCCAAGATATCCTTTTTCTATCGAAACAAAAAATTGTAGATCATTAATTTAAAAAAAAAAGTCGGCAATTGAAGTCAACTTTTTTAAAATAAGTTTTCGCATGTGCTTGTCCAACTTTGCTAATTATTCAGAGGCTCCACATGGTGTGGAGCAATTAAACAATCATATTTTGTCCCAATTTTTGCCGCGCAGACAAGTAACTATTAATTCACGGACAAAACGTTCCTCGAACTTTGTTGGTGGCCTTTGTATTATTGGCAGCATGCCTATTTTTCTCCTTATTCTTTTACTATTTAAATGATTGTTATCTTTACCTATATTATACTTAATCTAAGTCGGTGTCATTATGACACATTTAGCATTGTCATTTGAGTGTCATTAGGTCTTTCATAATAACACTAGTGCGTTTAAGAATTCATAAAAACATCCAAATTATGAAATGAAAAATATACAAAAAGAAAGCTAGTTACCAGAAGAAACTTTTCATTGATGCTGTCTCGATATACAAAGGGACACTTTCGAACTTAGAATCACCAATATTGCCATTATTTTCCACTATAAAACTGAATTTATGGCACAAAAATTGACTCCAATATTGAAGCTGCCAAAGTCAAAATTCTAAAAATCAACAAGCAGGTTCCCGACTAGTACGGGCACCTGCTAAATTTTGAATTTTAATTTGAAAAGTATTGGCTATTAGGCAATTCAATCCATCTGTCAAAATGGAAAATTCAATATGGCGTGGCGGCCAAGCAAGTTTGTTTTGATTATGTTTTTATGCTTATTTTAAATTATTTTGCTTAGAATTTGGTTTGCAACTTTGATTTTGATTATTTAATAAAATATTTGTTAATTAGGAACCTGAACTATTTATTAGGGTAGAAACTAGATATTTTTTTGTGTTTTTTGGCTCATGTGTGGCCGCCACGCCATCTTGATTGTCACGTGGTTTGAATTGCCTAATTTCAAGGCAAATCAAATCTATTTGGACCATCGTAGATTAAATTTTGAATGATACACGTTCGATATGAACTTTTTTAATGAAATTTGTGTAACTAAACCACTCGGCTGACGCCTCGTGGTTTAACGTTACACGCGTTTCATTATGGTGTTCATATCGAACTAGTATCATTAATAACTATTATTTGATAATTTAAATTGAGCTAAGCACAATAAAATTACTCGAATTGAAAACTTAATTATCAATTTGTCAAATTGATTTATTATCATGAAATAATTCAATATAACTGACGTTAATAATTATTAATACATTATTTTTTTGAATTCCAGGGTCTTAGTTGGTGCTCCAGAAGGTCAATCGCAATACTCAACTGGAGAAATTACTCAACGAGGAGTTGTGTATAAGTGCCGGACTGATGGTGATGATTTCTGCCAGGAAATTCCTTTCGACAGGAAAGGTAAGCATCACAACATTCCTTATTCCTTTTAGAAATAAGAAATAATCCAGGTCAAAGTTTTTTACGTTATTCTGCAACATATGGTTTGGGTACCTTATGGCTTTAGCAAGTCTTGTAATACCTACCTACGAAATTTGCTTTGAAAATTCGCATTATTCTTCATTTGGAAGATAATGTATGCGA
Organism: Ceutorhynchus assimilis; assembly: GCA_917834065.1. Taxonomy (NCBI): domain Eukaryota; kingdom Metazoa; phylum Arthropoda; class Insecta; order Coleoptera; family Curculionidae; genus Ceutorhynchus; species Ceutorhynchus assimilis. The sequence continues at coordinate 15,413,772 of OU892282.1, forward strand.
AGATCGGCTCACCGCAAAATAACTCATCGTAATTATGCTTATTATCATGAGGCCTCTGGTTATTATCTCGAAAAGAAAACAATATGATTGGAAAGTAATTCCAGTAATGAGCTTGTATATATCGTGCATACGGCGAATCGGATGTTTACATTATAACTTTAGAGCAGTATTTTTAGATTGATAAAAACTTATTGGATTTATTGGTAGGAAAAACATTTAATATCTAAATTCATTATGCCAATTGGTTAGTGATTTTTTGCCCAAATCCCTATTAAATTTAAAGGTATTATTATCTGGTCCTGCCTGCGCCACTGGAAATTCCATACAGAAGCTGCATGATTTATGAGCAGATTATAGATTAATCTATTATGATAATCAGTGCCATATTTATGCATGCAAATATATTGTATAAGGATCGATCTAGGTCCATGAGATACTGACGTCGTGGCCGGTACCAGACCGTCGAGTGCTGCACTGTATAAGTATATGGTTGACATTCGCAACAAAATATCTCGTAAGGTCTTAGAGGAACATTTAAAGTCGCATTGTATGTAGATATCTTCAGCACGCTTTACTCTATATAGAGAGGAGGAGAGCCGTGCTTAACGGTCGAGGATTAAATTTGTAGAGACGGCAAAAATGCGATTATTGCAAGCCGCTACTGAGTTCTTAATGTTTACTCTTTGACGGAGGAGAGAGATCATAAAATAAACAAATCAGGAAGGTGCACCTGGGTAATTTTTTTTTTTAATGGTTTCGTGAAAGGTTTTTGTGTGAAATGAAATATGGGCATCTATCTATACACATAATTAATGTTGGTTCGAATGATTTCACGGGTGGTAATACTGTACTTCTGGTCGTTATTATTCCGTGTGGGCATCCGTTACTACAACCATAACTAGTATAGGGTTTATGGTTGTAGTGTGACGTCGACCTACGAATAGAATGAGAATGTTTCATACCATGTCGATGGAAAAGTTGTTTTGAAATCGACTTTACCATCTGCCTTTTGATTTAGTGATGCCTTCCATACACAGTCGTGTTCTTTTTATGTTGTCCTTCATTGCCACCGAAGTGATTATTGTTCAAGATTATATTTTTTGGTTGGGACCTTCAGTATTCTGCCTATATTCGTTAATTTGTCTGCCGTCTCGTTGCATGTCCCGGTATCCAGGCTAACTTGATGTCGTAACCCATTTCGTTTGCTGTTATTATTAGGTTTTGAGGAATAGATAGAGTATTGATTTGATCTTTTTCATTTGGGTTTGAGTTCAGTATTTTTATTTTTCACAATCTATTTCTGTATGGAAAGTCGTAGATAATTACTTGAAATAAATGTGGTGCCTGTTCTTCTCCAGTAGCTACCTTATTTTAAGTTTTGTAGTGTTTTTTTCTTAGATTAAGTAGGAATGATCTATACTCTATGTATGGTGGGTTACCAATCTTGTGTAGATGCTAGTCATAGTGTGTGAGCCGGCATCCCATCTTAATTAATCTTTAATAAATATTGAGAATATGTACCCCCTTTTTCGCCTTTTGGGTTACGTATTATATGTGTTTGTTCCAGTTGAATGTGCTGTCTAGTGTCTCATTCCCAGAAAACGATTCCTAGTATTGTATATTTTTTCCCTGTATGATGACTGGGGAATAGATTGTTCCTCTTTTTCCTTTGGTAAATAATATTGCTTGGGCTTGGCACTTGTGTATTGATAAAATTAGCTGTTGTCCGTTACCCATTGTATAGTTTAGAGCGCCATTTATTTTATTAATAACTTGCAATATGTTATTTCCTTTGGTAAATAGAACCACCTACATATATCATCTGCGTAAGACATTATGGTTATTTCTATGGTCAATATTTCGAGTAGGTAACTGTTTCCTGTACTTATATATTGAAATAATAGCATTTTCATTGAAGATCCTTGTGCCCTGGAGGTCGTTTGGGGTCCAATGTGTCTTTCCAATGTAAACTTTTTCAGGATTTTGTGTATAGTGTTGTATATTTCTGTATTTTTGAGATTTTCTTGTGATTTATATAAATGACGGTGTCGAATGCAGATATGTTTAAGGTCCAGAAACACCGCTATCACGGATTTGTTTTGGGTGCGAATTCAAGAACAAAGTACACACAAGTTATGTTGGTTACACAAGATAACACCGACTCATGTTACATTAGCTCTGTTCCAACTGACATGAGAACCGTTCTAGAACGGTTATTTCCAGTTGCCTACTTATTTCTCAATAAGTTGAACCTTTATCCTAATTGACAAATGAATTGATCTACTGACAATTACCGTTCTAGAACGGTTCTCATGTCGGTTGGAACAGAGCTATTGGCAATAAATGGACGGACATGGTACAAGAAATGAAAGAGGCAACATGCTTATCAACTACTTAGAAAGAGAGCAACTCTTTGCGATGAACACATTCTCCAAAAAGATACTTAACAAAAACCGGACATGGACAAGCCCGGAAAGAAAAAATCACATAATCCAAGATGTAGACTGTAGACGTCTTAGGCTCATTCACGACTGGCAGCGAATCAGCGATGATAAAATGATAAGATGTAAAATATCCATAAATGGCAGACTAAAAAGAACAAAGAAATTCTACTTCCCCCAAAGGAATTAGGCACAAATACCGTAGTAAAACCAATACAAAAAACGGAATGCGCAACAAAATTAAAACAAAAAATAGAAAAAAACTCCATCAAACCCCACGAATACACGAATCAAATTAATAAAAAAGCTAAAAGACTAACGGAAACAATAAAATATCATCAAACCAAAGGATAGGCCAGACAAATTTAACAAAATGCTGAAGAAGAGAAAAGAAGTCATAAAAAAAGGAAAAAAGATACACCAGAATACAGAGAGTCTAACAAAATAGCCAGAAGGATGACAAAACAAGTCAGCACATCGAAAAACTGATAGAACAAAAAAAGGTTCATACGTTTTCAAAAGGGAGAACGAACACAAAAAAAAAAACATTCACAAATATTACAGTCATACAAGGATTCATCTACTGAAAAAATCCGAGTGAGCCTAAATTTTGTCTACACCTTTATTTTACCTCAATAATTAATGTATTAAAAGTCCCCACCGATATTTTGTTTGCGTTCCAAGATATTCAAGGTCAAACATCACAGAAATGAGTTTTTCTTAAATATTTTGCTTTCGGTATGTCCTACGACTATTTTCGCTAAAAATATTGGGAAATTCTCAATAGTAATATAACTATTTAGTGCAATGGAAATTATAAATATATTTCCATTGCACGAGTTGTATTTAATGAGAGAATTTCATAAATCAAAAATTTAAATTTTTTGTCAAAAAATGTCAAAACACCAGTTTTCGCACCAGTTAGTATGCAATTATCTGATAATTTGCACTAGTGCAAATTATCACGTAATTACAATCTGAATGGTTCAAATCAACAATCAAAACATGTCAATTTATTGTTGGAATACCAGTTTTGACAGATGTATGAAATTCTCTTCAAAAAATGTAATTCACATATTTGACATCATACTAACCGTTTCCACCTGATACGCCAGAAAAACAGAGGGTAGCATCCGTTTCCACCCCACCCCAGAGGTGAGATGCAAGGCGCGTTTTTTTACATTGTATTTTTACTGTAGGCCTAATCCATGATCTTTCTTGTTGTGACTTTTAGATGTAGAATGTGCGATTTTCATTCTCGTAATCTATCCCCTCTTCCACGACGTACGAATGTTACATTAAACACAGCATCGGCTCATAATGTATTTGGTGTTAATATTTGTACCGTTCAGTTCTGGCTCCGAAATACCGCGCCCCGTACCGAAAAGATTTGGGTAGTGGGTAGACTGATCAGGACAAGTCTCGGTTGTACAGACAAGTCCAGCAGGATAACCGCAATCCTTATGTCCTGGTTGAACGTACCGACATAGATCCACCTCGTTATACTTCCTACCCTGCTGAGACACGCGATACTGAATTTGTCGCTAGAAGATTTTGGGGACTGGTGCTGAACCTAGGGCTTATTTCTTCGATAGTTGTATTATTTCTTTATCTGCGCATTGGTCCCTGGTTTTTCTTTCTCCACTGTAACAAGCTACCTGGTGCTAGTGGGCCCTCAACCACTATAATCTTGAGAGTGGCGCCCGAGATTACCGCTGGATCACCCAAAAGATAGATACCGACTGTTAAGCTGCCACAGCTCAAGGAAAAACCTAGGAAAACCCAGGAAAACCCGTTACAAATTTGGCGCCCGAGCAGGGACCATTTTGCGCATCAGCAACTGACCGTAAAGATTACGTCAGCATCCGTCCCCCGTTTCACCGAGAGGCCATTTATTTTAGTATCGACCGATGGGTTGACCGTTACATCGTGGTATATTTCTTCATGGTTTCTTCAGGAGCAACGGCGCTGCTTGGTGTTACTATTTTAATAAGCCCCATCTATTGTGTAGACATTAATATCTGCATTGTCTGCTGGATACTAAATAAGAGCACAATTTGTACAATTCGAAGGCGTTTCTTTTGCCGGTTGAGATTTCTTATTTTCATACCAAGCTTTACTTGAAATATCACTTTGAGTATCGCGGAAACAAATCATGGTCGAAAAGGAATGAAGTTTTGTCGGTTACAACAACTGAAAAGCGTGGAAATTGAAAATGAAAAGAAAGCTAAGGAAAATTGGAGGATTGAAAATTTTGGTCCTGGGCGGGATTCGAACCCACGTCCTTAGCATCGCCGGTGCTACGCTCTAACCAACTAAGCCACCATGACCCTACAGATCTTTTTGATTTTTTTGATTGGTGTTGTAAGAAGAAGTTGCGTGGTTCTCCGCTCATTGCCAAACTTCTAATTATATATTGATATTTCTTAGTTTTTTTTTTGTCTCTGTTTCCTCGTTAACTTCTTCACCACAAAAAACAACACAAAGTTTTTGAATCAAAAGATCCCAAGCTAGAGCGTGTTTTGCGAAGAAAATACTGAGATGTACCAGCATCATCGTCATCTCGTCGTCTTTTAGATGACACTATGCTACTCCCCTAGGACACCAATCTCCAATTCGAGGATTGATGCGGGTTTCCCTTACGACGAACTGAGTTTTCCGAAAACCTTATTTCGCGCCCGAAGGATATAATCGTTGGCTCTCTCTTTTCTTTCTTCGTGTTCGTAAGCAACTCGCACCAACAATACTAGGAGGGCTCGTCTACTGGCCGCCTAAAGCAATCTCGATAGTGAGGGGACCCACGCAAAGTATTGTCAGCCTAATACGTGATCCAAGCAAGTAAGCAAGTCACCACACTTCTGTCGAGAAAAATGCGACAGTTTTTATGTACTGTTATCGAATCCGTATCCCTTAAACGTTCTGCATGTTTATCTTCTCTTTCCACACTTGCTTCTCTTAAAGCATCTATACAGCATTTTACAGTCACTGTAACACCTTTCAAGAACGATCGACTGCAAATAAAACAAGACTCATCCATCGCGATGGCTAATTAAATTCGATTAAATGCGATTAACCGGTCGATCATAGTTGACAGATAACCAATGAAGCAAATGTGATTTGGCAACCAATCGTTATTAAATGACGTTCATGACTTTTGACTTTTAAGACATTATTTCTTGAGGTAAAAAAGGTGTAGACAAAATTTAGCCTCACTCGGATTTTTTCAGCAGATGCTGCTTTTTCCGGCTTAATATAACTGGAGTAAAAGCTGATGAACAAACAAAGGAATCATTGGTCGCCTTCACCAGCACTCAACATGTTGAGTGATTAGTCAGCGGCTTTGCTGAACAAGCTCTAGGCCAATCAAAACTATTCTACCTTGTGCATTCCACTTGTTGGAATAAAGCCGCTTACTAATCACTTCACATGTTGAGTGCTGGTGAACACGACCATCATAGAAGAGAGAGAAGGTATATTGGAATGGACGATATACTACCAGAAATGCTGGCAACTGAAAACACTTCTCAATAATTGTCTAACAGAGGAGAAAATACCTACCACACGACTGGGAGACTGTCATCGTCGTTCTGATATACAAAAAAGGAAACCCATCAAATCTTGAAAACTATAGACCCATAGGCCTCCTGTTTCAGATATACAAACTCTTTATAAGAATAATCGCAAACCGTCTAGAAAGGAAATTTATAATTACCAACCTAAAGAACAAGCAGGCTACAGAAAGAGCTACAGCACTATAGAACATCTTCACACAATAAGCATACTAAATGAAAAGACGACCGAATATAACATTACAACATGGCTAGCATTCATCGATTTTAGGAAAGCCTTCGACACTGTCGAATTCTGGATGAAAAAAGCTATGAGAAATCCACGAACATAATAACAGAAATATTCAACTAACAACAAAAATTAAATTAATAATGCCTGAAGAAACAAACGAAGTGAAAATCGAAAGAGGCGTAAAACAAAGCCATATAATTTCAACTAAGCTATTCACCCTAGTCCTCGAAGATGTGTTCAAGGAACTACATTATGGGAAAATAGAGGGATCAATACTTGTGGAGAAAACCTCAATAATTTAAGATTCGCTAATGATATCGTAATTCGTAATATTCGCCCCGCACGAAACAGAGTTATAGAAATTATGCTGAAAGAATTCAAGAAGCCAAAAAGATCGGATTAGAAAATAGAGTTTGTGGCAAATGAAAAAACAGAATAGGAATACCTGGCAAAGCCTGAAAGAGTCCTATACCCAGAGGATAGAGAACGCATAGGAAGAAGAAGGGAGAAAATGCTAGGTTGGTGTAGGTGGCAATATGAGCCAAATTGTGTAAATACATTGTGCTTCCAGCAGTTCCAGCCTGGAAGGGAGAGTATAGTTCTTTGGTTAATTGATATATTAATATTTTTCCTGTATTTCCGGGTTTGTTGGTGGGAAGTCTCGGGGATTCGGGAATCCATCTTAAAATTGGGGTTTAAGGGCAAGAAATAGAAGCCTCATAATAGGACACGTTTTCAGATATTTTTTTGATAGCATCTTAGAGTGAGTTCCGGTAATTTCTATTTCTATTACTCACTGTTCCATCGCAAGTAACTAAAATTGAATATGTGAGAACAGAGTCATATTATTCATCAGCTTCGGATGTGTGGTTGGAATTCGCCGGATTGATTGTTTTTTGTGTATTCGTTTCCGCGTCTGTTGTGTCTAAGCATAATAATATTATCAATTTTGTGACTTATTGCTGTATTAATATTTAGTTCTTATCAGTTTTTAATATTCTCCCAGATAGATCGCCGTCTAATTTTTTCCACTAGAATTTCATTTTCTAAAAAGTCATTTGTTGCCGAATGCGAGAAAAATTCTACTCCTCTTCTACTTCTATCTATATAATAACATACTTTATTTTTTTTTTACATAAAAGGCAAACTGACTCATTTGTTATTAGACATTTTTCCTCGTGTGGTATGGCATAATCTACATAGTTTATTAGGTGATATAGTGCAAATCCGGAATTCTGTGTCCCAAACCGGTAGTGGTAAAATAGATTGTAATTTACGAGAATAAATTAAAAAAAAATAAAATTTGGTAATGAGGAAGTTGAGCAAACGTGTACCTACCAAATATTTTTCATCTATATGCATTATGAATAATTACTCTCACGCATATAAGCAACATATGGTTGAAAAAATGTTCATCAGGCGGTGATTTGTCAACTTATAAGTAATCGGGCTAAAATGTGGAAATAATGGTAATTAGGCTTCGTAGGAAGTGGTTCTGTAATCTCGGCGCCTCGAGTCACTTTCGGTTTTTCAATAATCGAGGTGACCCGCCCACGCTAGGAGGCTGCAACCAGGCTTTATTATTGTGTCAATGGGTTGAGTGCCAAGAGATTTTTAATGGATTTTTTTTTTTTTGATCCTACACAACACAAACACTCTTGTGTATTTTAATTTACGTGTTTATTTATTATGAGATTATAGTTTTCGAGGGGAGGAATACAATGCTACCTACACTGTACAAAATATTCAACCACCCAAACCGTGCTGAGCAACTTCAAACGAACTCTTAGGAGGATAAGCGGTAATGATTCTTTTACACATGGTATATGCATCTATAAAATGTAACATTCTAAACGTCACAGGCATAATAATTAGTCCCTTTTATCTGTTAGGCCAGGGCAGATAAATTTTTTCGTAACATAAAATTTAACAGCAAACTATCGATGCAGTATTGTTAAGGATCATTTATAGATGCTAAAAACCAAAAATGCAACATCTAATTACTTTTAGGAGATTTTATAAACAATATTTAGTGCAAAAATAGGGCTTTTTTTTGTTGATTCACTGAATTTCAAAAACTAATGATCGGATGGTTTTGCTACTAAGGGAATAGTTTTAGAGCATTGAACAAGCTTTAAAATGAGCCATCATACAACCCTGTAGGTCTTTTAGTCTTCGAGAAATGATTTTTTTCCCCCAAAAAAAGAGATTTTCGTAAAAAATTCCTAACTTTTTTAATTTTCATGTTATAGACAATTAATTTTTTACACATACATAGTAGATGAGGCAGGCTTTATTGAGCCCAAATTTGGGCCCGGTCCGATGGGTCGTTTCGGCATAATACCCTTGTCAAACAAAATGGGGATGTTTCTAAAGCAGTCTGTCGAATTGAGGATAATTTTTTTATATATATTTTTTTAAAAGTCCACTGATAAGTCGAAATGTCAAACTATCGATCCTCTATCTCAGATTAGCATTTAATTTTTTTATCGCAATTAAAACGGCTCCAAACATCACTAAAAATGGAAAAACATGTAATTTGCGTGGGCGGGGGGGAGCTCGCTGTCACTCCGTTTGAATTTTCGTCAATTTTTTCCATTTTCAGTCATGTTCGAAGCCGTTTTACTTGCGATAAAAAAATTAAATGGAAAATCTGAGATAGAGGATCGATAGTTTGGCATTGCTTTAGAAACATCCCCATTTTGCTTGACAAGGGTATTATGCCGAAACGACCCATCGGACCGGGCCCAAATTTGAGCTCAATAAAGCCTGCCTCATCTACTATGTATGTGTAAAAAATTAAGTGTCTAGCATAGCATGAAAATTAAAAAAGTTAGAAATTTTTCACGAAAATCTCTTTTTTTGGGGGAAAAAAATCATTTCTCGAACACTAAAAGACCTACAGGGTTGTATCATGGCTCATTGTAAAGCTTGTTCAATGCTCTAAAACTATTGCCCCAGCCATCCGATCCTTAGTTTTCGAAATACAGTGAAATAAACAAAAAAAAGCCCTGTTTTTGCACTAAATATTGTTTATAAAATCCCCTAAAAGTAATTAGATGTCGCATTTTTAGTTTTTAGCATCTATAAATGATCCTTAACAATATTGCATCAATAGTTTGCTGTTAAATTTTATGTTAAAATATGGTTGTTATTTCGCTAAGTGCCTTGGCCTATGTCCCTCAATAACCCGGTGTCGCCCAAAAAATTTGATTCTGAACGCCTATGGGGACCTGCACTGCACTTATTTATTCACTCTCCCCGTTCTGGTGTTAGAGTTTTCTTGCCCTTTTTCGGGATGGGCTGCGCTCGGGCACATTTCCAGACAGAACGCCTCGACTGTAAGAGAGTGAAAACAGTTTTCAAAGAACTCTTGTTCGCAAGTTTTAATTGGTGAAATGCCGTCAGGACCATATGATATTCCAGAAAAATTTTCCTAATATGTACATAGTTTTAGGTTTAAATACAATGTTTTCCATGTAAGAACCAATGTGTGGGAGTACCTATGGAGTTCTGCCCTTGTCCTCCATCGTGAAATTTGATGCAAAATGTCTGGCGAAGAGATCTGCTTTTCCCTTCGATAATACTACAATGGAATTATTGTCCTTAGCTAAAGGTGGAAAGGAAGATGATATGAAATTTTTTCCTATGGTCTTGGCAATGCTCGGGATGTTTTATTGGTGCAGAATGTACAGGGTGCTGCAACTTGGAGTGTTTCAACAGGAAAAACATACTTCCAGATCAGATAAAGGAAAATTGACTTAGACTTCATGGGATTGATTTTCGAGAAACGTCAATTGTCAAAAACCGTATCACGATATCTTCAATGGTACCATTGATACAGGGCGATTTTCGATTTTCTCCTATTATGAAAAATATCTATAAGTTTTTTATTTATCAATTTTTTTTATTTCTGTGAAAACATTATGGAGACACTTCTTTGAGCACAATCCAGTGGCGGACTCAATTTTTTTCTATATCGCTCCGATTTCGAAATATCGACCAAAGTCCGATATTTTCAAATGTAACACCCTATATATTAGTAGCTCATTAGATAGCTCTGTTTGTGCTGATTTTGTTATGTATATGTAATTTATCATATAGTTTAGTGTTAAGGCCAGTTATTTTAAGAAGAGGAAGAAGAAGAGCGCAAACGGACAATGAATGACATTTGATCATTATGACAGTTGATAGATTTTGGCGGAGGTATCAAAAGACCGCATTTAGCTCCCTATTTAAAAAACCTGTAAAAGCTTAAAATAAATAGTCAATGATGCTTAAATAAAGTGGATTATTATTTAATAAAACCAGACAAAACATGGTGTCAGGTGTGAATCATTAAAAATTGGAGAAACGACAAAAGTGAGTAGCCAAGAAATTCCTAACCTTAAAACCTCACTTAGCAACACTTAAAAACTACCAAACACTTGGTAGCAAGAATATTTTAAAAAAAATATAACAGTTAAAAAATCAAGAAAAAATGGATTTCAAACCACCAACTCCACTATTCACGTCCTATGATAATCCTGCAGACAATTGGGGCCTGTGGCAACAGAAATTCAACTTATACTTGACTGCAACTACGAAGCATTCCGCTGCAGAAGATGTTAAAATTGCCAATATACTGTGTTGTATTGGTGACGAAGGTATAGATGTTTTTAATACCTTCACTGACGACCAAAAGTCCACCCTACAAAAAGTCATAAAAGCCTTCGATGACTACTTCCTTCCGAAAAAAGTTGTCCCCATGGAAACTTATAAATTTCACACACTAGTACAAGCTGAAAATCAGTCTATTGATCAATACCTCACAGAACTAAAAAAACAGGCGAAATTGTGTGAATTTTGTTGCATCAAAGACTCGTGCCTAGAGTCATATGAAGAAAGAATGATTCGGGATAGACTTATAGTAGGTATTAATTGCAAAGAAAGCCAGTTGAGACTTCTACGAGAGACAGACCTAACAATCAAGAAAATAGTCGATTATTGCAAAAGTATTGAGCTAAGTAAAGAACATGTTAAAGTTCTAAGCAAGGAAGAAGATGTAAACTTTATTAAAAAGCCAAAGAAATATTTATGCAAGAAATGCCAATATGAACATTACTCAGACAAATGCCCAGCTGTAAACAAGGAGTGTATAATATGCAAAAAATAGGACATTTTGCAAAAGCTTGTTTTTTCCGGAACAACAAAGAATCACCAAGTACTTCTGGACAAAATAAAGCTCGAGATCAAGCCCAAGCCAATCAAGAAGCTAAAAAATCTGAAGAACAAAAATCAAGTAGAAGAGTAAGGTATATAGAACAACGAACAAGTGACCAAGAAGAAGATGAAAGTGAATATAATTTGTACATACACTGTGGGCCAAATTAAGTTGGAACATAATTTGACCATCAATAACTTTTTCGTCTGTTTATGGATTTTAATGATTTTTGGATATGATATAAGTCAATATGTTTTTGTTGTCACCTTAAAATTAATTAGACTAATTCTGGTTAGGACCGGACTTACGACGATTTCATTAAATCGGTGCATTTAAGTCCGTTGCAAAAACGAACTGCGCTACTTACAAACCAATTTTTTTTTTCTTTATAAGTTCATTTATGGGAAAACAAATCCTGAAAATATCGATATTTTAGAACCAAAACCTGAGAAACTTTAATTTTTTTAACCAACATCTCAAATAGGAAATTTTATACTTTAATCCAGATTGCTTTGGATTAACCAATTGTCAAAAAATCTCCATTTCTGTTGTTTTGGTTATAAAATATTGTTGATTTCAGGACTGGTTTTCCCATTAATGTTCTTATCAAAAAAACATATTCGTTGGTTTGAAAGTAGCGCAATTCGTTTTTGCAACGAGCTTAAATGCACTGATTTAATGAAATCGTCGTTAGTCCGGTCCTAAGCAGAATTGGTCTAGTTAATTTTAAGGTGATAACAAAAACATATTGACTAATATCATATCCAAAAATCATTGAAATCCATAAACAGACAAAAAAATTATTAATGGTCAAATTATGTTCCAACTTAAGAGGCCAACAACAAGCCGTTAAAAATTGAGAAAAAGGGTTAATTTCCTGAGACGAGAACTCACTTATTTTGTAATATTTTTTGACCGGATTAGAAAATAATAAAAGATAAAAATCTAAAGAATAATGCTGTTGTTTTAGTTTTTCGAAAAAAAAATTGCAAATTGAAAATATCACGACCTAAATACTCGAAAAAAAGCATCATTTCTATCGCTCGGTACATCCAAACCCATCGCTTTTTTAAAAAAAATGAAACAAGAGCATTGTTCTAAATTTTATTATCTTTTCGAATCTTCTTGATTTACTCAAAAATATTAAGTAGTTTTTGAGATCTCGTCTCAAATTGTAAGCCCTGCAAACACGGAAATTCAAAAATTTTGGCTGCAGCGACGTGCTGCCTCTGGCGGATTTAATTTCGCACCGGGGTAAGTAAAAATTACACGACGCTAGAGGACTGCAAGGCCAGTTATTAGTTTGTGTAAATAATTATGGTGAATATATTTCATAATGAACTCAAAACGAACAAAGATAACTTTACTAGAATTCAATAAACGAAAGAGGATATCATATAGCATAGTTAAATACAGTTAGTACGTGAAGGTTAGGAATAAAATCCATCAAAAATACAAGGTTGATTTTTTTTTCAAAAAATCTCGGATACGTCGATTTTTGATTTTAGTGGCCGTTTTTTTGATAAGAATTTCATACATTTGTCAAAACTGATATACCAACAATAAACTGACATGTTTTGATTGTTGATTTGAACCAATCAGATTGGAATTACGTGATAATTTATATTAGTGTAAATTATTGCATAGTAACTAATGCGAGAACTGGTGTTTTGACAAAAAAATTGAATTTTTGATTCATGAAATTTTCTCATAAAATACAGTGTATCCACTTAAGTTCGCAGCACATGGGAAACTTTTTTATTATCAATTTTACGAAAAAAAGTTATCCTTTATAAGAGTTTCTGCTTCTTGAAAAAATAATATCAAACTATGTATTAAAAGTTGAAATAGCATGTACAGGGTGGTCAAAAAATAGAAAAATATACAGGGTATTTCCTAAGTACGGTCCGTAACTTCAGGATGTCATTCCTTACGATATTTTAACAAAAAAAGTTCCCATAAATATGTGACCAGAAATGCGTAGTTTCTGAGATACAGGGTGTCAAAGTTTTAGAAAAAATCGTTTTTTCAGCTCAAAAATTTTTCCATTTTTTTTTTTTTTTTAAATTTGGCAGGTTGATTTGTGATAACGAAAGGTTTCTTTTGACTGAAATATGACTTGCTTAATCTGAAAAAAATATCAAAGGTTTAAAAAAATAGTGATGTGCCATTTTTTTTCTACTTTTACCAAATAACCCTGCATATTTTCCTATTTTTTAATCCCCCTGTACCGGGTGTTTTTTTATCTTCGATATCATTCTGATCACCTGTAACTTTTTTGTTTTTGAAGTTATCAAGGTAAACAAAAAAACAAAATGTAGGGTTAGTAGCCAAGTTTTTTTTCAAATTACACGTAAAACAAAACACTATCAACTTTTTGACATGTAAGCCTACATTATATTTTTTCAAATGGAACACCCTGTATATTATATATGTGTTCGATATAATATCTTATTCTGATTACAATGATATAGCACACTTCATATTTTGGTCCACTCGTTTTTGACAAATCGGCAAAAATATGAAACTTTCGAAGTGAAACTTATTAGGCGGCGCGGTCTGATATTTGGGACGAAAATTATTGAGAGCATATAAAAATTTCATATATTTTTGCCGATTTGTCAAAAACGAGTGGAACAAAATATGAAGTGTGTTATATCATTGTAATCAGAATAATATGCTCTAACGTACACACATATAATATACCGGGTGTTCCATTTAAAAATAGTTTATTAAAATACAAGCTTCATAAGACGTGATTTTATCGCATGAGCCCTATATTAGAAAACGAGCCGGAGGCGAGATTTTTAAAGGACGAGTGCGATAAAATGTCTTATGAAACGAATATTTTATACTATTTTTTCTATTCTGGTATTGTTTAATTAAAAAAAAACAAATTTTTCTTGGAAATTTTATTCTCATATTTCCTGATTTCATGTTTAGGTTGGTAACATTACATGCCAAATATAGAATTAAGGGCGGGTATTATAAAACTACTTTGAGAGTTAACTTAAAGTTAATTTTTGAAATTACATGTAATTCAAAAAGTTAACTTTAAGTTAACTGTCAAAGCAGTTTTATAATACTCGCCCTAAATCTTCTATAAAATCGAGAATGACAGTGCGATGGCCATCAGTCAGCCAGTGTTACCAACTTCCGATAAGTGAAAAAGGAGTGTCACAAAGAGCTTCTTTTCGAAACTACTTTTAGTGTCGAAAAGACTTCGATATGAAACCAAAATAAAAAAAATATAATGTAGGCTTATATGTCGAAAAATTGATAGTGTTTTGATGTTTTGTTTCATGTGTAACTTGAAAAAAAACTTGGCTATTAATCCTACATTTTGTTTTTTTGTTTACCTTGATATCTTTGAAAACAAAAAAGTTACAGGTGATCAAAATGATATCAAAGATAAAAGAACACCCGGTACATGCTATTCTAAGTTTTAATAGTTTAATACTATATATTTTTTCAAGAAGCAGAAACTTTCATAAACAATAACTTTTTTTTGTAAAATTGATAATAAAAAAGTTTCCCATATGTTGCGAACTGAAGCGGAAACACTGTACAGGGTGGCCCGTTTAAGAGGGGCCTATACCTTATCTCGAAATCTACAAGGGTTGCAAAAAAAAATTAAATACAAAAGTTGTTTCTAATAAAATTATCTACATTTTTTTTTCATTGTTTTTGTTGTTACTGTACTATATACAGGGTGGAGAGATAAAATTTAATTTTTTTAAATGGAACACCCTATATCGTAATACACTTTTACATAACCCTTTGAAAGACAAATCCAACGATATACTGGACATGTGTCTGTGATAAACCGTTTCGAACTTATTAGCGATTATCTTCAGGGATTCAGGGTAATTTTGAACAGGCATTGTTACGTTACTCATAAACTTTTGAAACTTTTTTTTTGCGTGGTATTTTTTATAAAATGATGCTCTTTTTTAGACTATACTGAAATTTAGCAAAATGTTACGCTTTTCAATTTTTTTTAAATGGGACATCCTGTAAATTTTCGAATTTTTGGATAGCCTTTTAAAATACAAATTCAACGATATACTGGACATGGGTCTGTGATGCACCCATTTTGGCCTGATTGGCGATTATCTTCAGTTCTAGCACAATATTTCATGTCATCCCTGATGAATAAAAAACAATGTCCAATTTTGCATTAGATTAGATGAAATAGTGCTTTTTATTATTATTATTTATTCAAAAAGTAGTCAAAGTTTCTCCCCATTATTAAAATAAAAAAGGCGAGAAATTTGGATAAAAACAAAAAATGAAACGTGACGCTCTGTTGCTATATTTGTCAGATCAACCTAATTACGTGTTAAATGCGATAACACATTTACAAGTAAGATATATTACCTGTATTGTTGAAAATGGCGGACACAGAGAATTTAATTAAATTAATTTTATAGTTAGCCTGAAGTTGAAGTTCTCAAAATGTTTGTTCATATAATCTTAATCAGTAACCTTTATTTTGGACTTTATAATTCAATGCTTTCCTTGTTTACTGCAACTATAGTTTATTGCAGTAGGTATTATTAAATAATTTGCGAAATATTTTTTTATTATCATTTGTTCAAAGAGTAGTCAAAGTTTCTCCCCATTATTAAGGCGAGAAACTAATGAAAACAAAAACTTAAACGTCTTTTCTTAACTACTTCTGAATGAATAATAATAATAAAGAGCACTATTTCAGTTAATCTACTGCAAAATTAGACATTTTCTTTATTCAACAGGGATGACATAAAATATGGTGCTAGAACTGAAGATAATCGCCAATAAGGCCGAAACGGTGCATCACAAACCCATTTCCAGTATATCGTTGAATTTGTATTTTAAAGGGCTATCCAAAAATTCGAAAATTTACAGGAGGTCCCATTTAAAAAAAATGAAAAGCGTAACATTTTGCGAAACGTGGCAACACGGCGTTTTTTGAACAAATATTCCAAATTTCAAAATAGTCTAAAGAAGAGCATTATTTTATGAAAAATAGCATGCAAAAAAAAGTTTTAAAAGTTTATGAGTAACGTAATAATGCCTGTTTGAAATTACCCCAGATCCTGAAGATTATCGCTAATAAGTTCGAAACGGTTTATCACAGACACATGTCAAGTATATCGTTGGATTTGTCTTTCAAAGGGCTATATGAAAGTGTTTTGAAATATATAGGGTGTTTCATTAAAAAAAATTAAATTTTATCTCTCCACCCTGTATATAGTAGAGTAACAACAAAAACAATGCAAAAAAAAATTTAGATAATTTTATTAGAAACAACTTTTGTATTTAATTTTTTTTTGCAGCCCTCGTAGATTTCGAGATAAGGTATAGGCCCCTCTTAAACGGGCCACCCTGTACAACTCGTGCAATGGAAATATATTTTCAATTTTTGACAAATTTGCACTCATGCGTTTTTGACAGAAATGGGCACTGAAAAAGCACTGGTGCTCCTTTTTAACTAAAAATGCATCCGGGCAAATTTCCCAAAAATTATCGACAATTTCCATTGCACTCGACATTTAGAATTTCATACATCTGTCAAAACTGACATTCCAACAATAAACTGACATGTTTTGATTGTTGATTTACGTTTTATGCGTGTATCAAACGTCAAATTATTGAAGCAATGTCAAAAAAGAGCGAATCTCGCGCAAGTGAGAATTAGGCTTCACGCGATAATTGGCGCGACACTGGTGTTTTAACATTTTTTGACAAAAAATTTAAATTTTTGATTCATGAAATTCTCTCATAAAAGCTCTTTTCGGGTTCGAAAAAAGGACGGTTCTAGAACGGTTCAAAACAATCGCACAGTTCATCAATCAACTAAATGACAACGGTTCAGCTATCACAAACTTCAATAATAAACTGTGCGATTGTTTTGAACCGTTCTAGAACCGTCCTTTTTTCAAACCCAAAAATAGCTAAAATACAACTCAAGCAATGGAATTTTTAATCTTGGATTAATTTCCAAGCTGGTGTCAAATGATAGTTCATGGAAAACTCAGATAAGAATGTATGATCGGTTTAGCTCTAAAATCAACCGTTGAGGTTTTAAAGCCTGTCAAAGTTGCAAAAAAGTTAATTTTCAACTCTTATTATTTCCGAAACAGTTGAAGATAGGTATAGGATATGATACATTAAATAAGTTCAGAATGTAACGTAGAAATAAGAAATGAAATTAAAAAAAATTCTGTACAGTTCACACCCGGTAGAAGTGAAACCTTCATCGAACTGCATGCATTACACACATACTAACATACACAGTGGCGTCCCCCCCCTCCAAAAGACTTGAGAAAGAACGCAAATAAATATAGTTTGAAAAAACTAAAATACACGCTGGGGTGCTTTGTTCCACATTTTTCATACATTGAGCACCCCACGCTTTTTTGACAATAATTCTAATATTTTTTGTTCATTAATATTTTCTGTTTCTATTAAAAATTATTTTTCACTTTTTAGTTCAATTTACTATAAAAGCGTGTTTTTTAGTTTTTTTAAAATACATTTATTTTTCACTTTTTAGTTCGATGTATTATAATAGCGTGTCAGCCCCAGAGATTTCCAGACTTTTCGAGACATTACCCAGACTTATTCAGAGCTTCCCAGAGTTTTCCAGATTCCATCCAGATTTATCCAGACTTGTACAGACTGATCCGGATTCTGGAAAATGATCCCCAGGTCTTTTGGGACCTTTTCCAGAATTTTTCCGACCCCTTCAAGAAATTTCCAGGCCTTTTCCAGACGTTTCCAGAGATTTCCAGACATTATCCAGACTTATCCAGAGTTTTCCAGACTTCATCCAGATTAATCCAGACTTTATCCAGATTTGTTCAGACTGATCCGGATTCTGGAAAATGATCCCCAGGTCTTTTGGGACCTTTTCCAGAATTTTTCCGACCCCTTCAAGAAATTTCCAGGCCTTTTCCAGACGTTTCCAGAGATTTCCAGACATTATCCAGACTTATCCAGAGTTTTCCAGACTTCATCCAGATTAATCCAGACTTTATCCAGATTTGTTCAGACTGATCCGGATTCTGGAAAATGATCCCCAGGTCTATTGGGACCTTTTTCAGAATTTTTCCAACCCTTTCCAGAAATTTTCAAGTCTTTTCCAGATGTTTCCAAACTTTTCCAGACAATATCCAGACTTATCCAGAGTTTTACAGACTTAATCCAGATTTATCCAGACCTTATCCAGACTTGTACAAACTGATCCAGATTCTGGAAAATGATCCCCAGGTCTTTTGGGACCTTTGGCAGAATTTTTCTGACCCTTTCCAGAAATTTCCGGGCTCTTTCCAGACGTTTCCAGAGAATTCCAGACATTATCCAGACTTATCCAGAGCTTTCCAGAGTTTTCCAAACTTCATCCAGATTTATCCAGACTTTATTCAGACTTGTTCAGACTGATACGGATTCTGGTAAATGATCCTCAGGTCTTTTGGGACCTTTTTCAGAATTTTTCCAACCCTTTCCAGAAATTTCCAAGTCTTTTCCAGACGTTTCCAGACTTTTCCAGACAATATCCAGACTTATCCAGAGTTTTACAGACTTAATCCAGATTTATCCAGACCTTATCCAGACTTGTACAGACTGATCCGGATTCTGTAGAATGATCCCCAGGTCTTTTGGGACCTTTGGCAGAATTTTTCCGACCCTTTCCAGTAATTTCCAGGCTCTTTCCAGACGTTTCCAGAGATTTCCAGACTTTTCCAGACTTCATCCAGATTTATCCAGACATTTTCCAGACTAGATCCAGCTCACTTGGCTTGTTCCAGGTTCTTGTTGTGTGTTAATATAAGCGTGTTAAAAAAGTGTCATGTCGCTTTTTCGTTTCATCGAGTCTCACATCACTCCCAACGATTCTAAAGAAGTTTTCACTTCAGAATTAATGTTTTGATTTAAAAAAATAAAGTTAGCGGTCACAACTTGTTTCTGGGTCACCCTGTATACATGATATTACCATCAGAAAAACGGCAACTGAAATCAAAAATCGATGTGTCCGAGGTTTTCATGAGCAATCTCACCAATGTTTATTATTTTTCTAGGTTTTCTGGAAGTTCTTTATGTAATAAACGAATAACATCATCTCTCCCACCCTCGTAACTACGCCACCTCACTTTTTTTTTGTGTAAACATTTCAAGTATCTATTTTGCTGTATTTGTATAGGTAAATTTTATTATTTTTGTAATATATTTTTGTGTTTCCGCACATTTCATTCTCCACATTCTTATTTGTTAAATAAAAAGCACAATGTAAATTATAAAACTATTATTATAACTGTATACTTTTTAATTTAGATTAAATATGATAGGTGTATTAGTTTTGCCTCCACAAAAGCCCATAGGATTTATTATTCACCTTCCATGCAATTTGATCACACCCTTCCGTTATCTCGGAAATATTTGCCGTAACGTCGTCTATCACGGTCCTACTTTGAACTCGGGACAAAGAATGAATTTCGCGCGCTTGAATTTGTTGTTGGCCTCTTAAATTGGCCCACAGTGTAGATGAATGCAAAACATTGAAACATTCTTCATGGTATGAAGTTATCCAAGTACAAGGACTCAAGGTAAAATTTAAACTTGACTCTGGATCAGACACTAGTATTCTACCGTCAAACATTTTTAATTTTTTTTTAAATAAACCCTCACTCAAAAAATCAACAATTACTTTAGTATCGTATGGTAATTTCAAGTTTAAACCTTTGGGTGAAGTAAGTTTAGAATGTTCTTACAGGGATGTAGTTTCATACATAAATTTTATTATAGTTGATTTTAATGCTGAACCACTTCTAGGCTTGAAAAATTGTTTAAGGTTTCAGTTGATAAAAATAGTAGATAGTTTACAGACATTTAAAACAAAAGATGATATTTATACAAAATACAAGGACATTTTTGAAGGTTTGGGGGAAATTCCAGGATTCTGCAATATTGAATTACAGGAAAATGCAAAACCTGTAATACAATGCAACAGGAAGGTTCCTTTTTCTATTCATGACATTTTGAAAACAACTTTAGAAAATTTAGAGAAGAAAAACATAATAGAAAAAGTGAACTATCCTACAGATTGGGTTAACAGCTTAATGATCACCGAAAAACCAGATAAATCAGTTCGAATCTGTATTGACCCTAAACCTTTGAACAAATATATAAAGAGAGAGCATTTCATGATTCCGACTAGCACAGATATAATTAGTAGGTTGACAGGTAAAACTATATTCACCGTTATAGATATGAAGGATGGGTTTTGGCAGCTGAAATTAAACAAAAAAAGTTCAGATCTATGTGTTTTCAATACCCCGTTTGGGCGTTATAAATTTAATCGTTTGCCATTTGGTATTTCAAGCGCGCCAGAACTCTTCCAAAGAAAAAGTTATGAACTCTTTGGTCAAATAGAAGATGTAAACATTTATTTTGACGACCTGATTATAGCCTCAAGTACATGACAGATCTTTGCAGCAGATTTTTGAAATTGCTAAAACTAATAATGTAAAATTCAATTTTAAAAAATTTCAATTTCAGCTCCCTGAAGTAAAGTTTTTGGGCCTTCTAATTTCAGTTAATGGAGTAAAACCTGACACAGACAATATAGAAGCAATTAGTGCTATAGAAGCCCCTAAAAATAA
Organism: Ceutorhynchus assimilis; assembly: GCA_917834065.1. NCBI lineage: Eukaryota > Metazoa > Arthropoda > Insecta > Coleoptera > Curculionidae > Ceutorhynchus > Ceutorhynchus assimilis. The sequence goes on from OU892282.1 coordinate 15,434,864, forward strand.
GACAGATGTTTTGAGAGTTTTGGGTTTAGTCAAATTCTTCTCGAAATTTATTCCCAATCTGTCAGCTATGACAGCAAACTTAAGAAACCTAACTAGAAAAGATGTAAAATTTGAATGGACTCAAACTCATGATGAAGAACTTGATAAATTAAAATATTTAATCACACATGCCCCTACGTTAAAGATATTTGACTCTAAATTAGACATGACGATACAATGTGATGCTTCCAGTGAAGGTCTCGGATGTGTATTATTGCAAGAAGGACATCCAGTATCTTTTGCTTCACGAACTTTGACCAATTCAGAGAAAAGATACGCACAGATCGAGAAGGAGCTGTTAGCCATTTGTTTTTCATTTGAAACATTCCACTATTATGTTTACGGACATCCTGTAGTAGTACAGAGTGATCATAAACCATTAGTTCCTATTTTCATTCGTGATTTGGATAAGATTAGTAACAGACTTCAAAGAATGATGCTAAGATTGTTAAAGTATGAAATACATATTGAGTACCTGCCTGGAGAGACATGCTTGTTGCTGACATTTTATCCCGTTCTTACATAAAAAAACCAGTTGATGATGATCCAGAAATGGAGTATATAATACATTCACTCTATAATAATATTCCTATGTCGGACGAGAAAAAAGATTTATTTAAAAAAACCATTGACAACGACGAGACCCTAAAACAAGTTAAAAACTATTGTTTGACTAATTGGCCTGAAAATGACAACGCCCTAGATAACGAATTAAAATTCTATTTCAAATTGAAAGATAAAATATATTTGTCCAATGATTTACTATTTCTAGAAACAAAAATAATAGTGCCACAGAAACTTAGACAGCAAATGATTTCTTTAATACATGAACCACATTTTGGAATATAAAAGTCCAAAAACAGAGCTCGACAAATTTTCTATTGGCCATGTTTAGCCAGAGACATCCAGACATTTATATCAAATTGTGAGACTTGTCAAGTAAATAAAAAATCAAATCAGAAAGAAACTCTAATAAATCATCCATTACCTACAAGGGCATGGCAATACCTCTCTAGTGATTATTTTGAGTATGAAAATAGGAATTACTTATTGATTGTAGATTCTTATTCGAATTGGATTGAAGTATCTGAGACTAGAACTAAAACAGCTCTTGATGTTATCCGTTTTTGTAAAGATAAATTCTCTCAATTTGGTGTACCTGACATATTTTTTGCAGATAATGTTCCATACAATTCAGTGACTTTTAAAAACTTTGCCAAAGAATGGAACTTTGAAGTTAGATTCAATAGTCCCCACCATCACCAATCAAATGGGTTAGCTGAGCGCTCTGTTGGTATAGTGAAAGAGATGCTTAGAAAAGCTGGTAACAAAAAAGACCTAGATTCACTTCTCATGGAATACCGAACTACCCCATTACCAAACATGACTTTTTCCCCTGCCCAATTATTCTTACACAGAATACTAAAGACTAAAATCCCCACTTCAACTGAAAGTTTAAAGCCTATAATTTTGGATCCAATTCTCATTCAGAATAAATTAGAAACTAAACAACAAACTCAAAAACTAATTTTTGATAGAAATGCTAAAGATCTGCCAAAATTAGAAAAAGGCGAAAATGTCCTAATACAAAAAGGAAAAGTGTGGGAAAGAGGTAAGGTGGAAGATATTGTTAATGATAGGTCTTATTTAGTTAAAGATTCGAAAGGATTATTACTTAGAAGAAATAGAAAGTTCTTGAATAAAACAAACTTGCCCTATATTAACAATGACTCCCAACTTTATGGTGTAGACTTATTTATGAATGATAATTTGGATATTAATTTGAATCCTGAGCCAGAGAATGCTCATGATGATAATGATGTGCTCAATAGAGATCTTTGTTATCCTAATTTTGATTTAGAGAGTGATAGTGACTCAGAAAGTAATGAATCGTTTGATGACTGTCTTCAATCAGGAAACTCTGATAATTCTGATACAAATATGCAAGAGGCATCACAGTCTGAACATTCTTTTGGAAACACGTTAAATAAAAGAAACAGAAGGCCTCCTTCATACTTGAATGATTATGAAGTAAATTTAAAGGCAGATTCTGACTCTGATGTTTCTTAATTTGCAACTTAGTTTTTAATTACCTCAAACTAGTTTATAACAACTTTAACCATATAAAAAAAAAAAAAATTATAAATAAAAAAAAAACGTGTTATGTATATGTAATTTATCATATAGTTTAGTGTTAAGGCCAGTTATTTTAAGAAGAGGAAGAAGAAGAGCGCAAACGGACAATGAATGACATTTGATCATTATGACAGTTGATAGATTTTGGCGGAGGTATCAAAAGACTGCATTTAGCTCCCTATTTAAAAAACCTGTAAAAGCTTAAAATAAATAGTCAATGATGCTTAAATAAAGTGGATTATTATTTAATAAAACCAGACAAAACAGATTTCAATATAGACCGTCAGATAGTGACAGACTTAGGTGCCCCATTTTCGCATACAAGCCTCGAAGAGGGTTGAAAAGTACTTCGATGTTGAGTAGAATAAAGTGAAATTCACGAGTCGCCCCTGGGAATAAAATATGGAAAATTCGATTTTCCTTAACCGAAATAATAGGTGTCTGTTGCTCATATTTCCATGCAAGCCGTGTTTACTAAATGATTAATTATCAAAAACCTAGCTTCGGAAAACCAAAGGCTTGAGTGCTGCAGGTGGCTGAAGGGTTGAAAAAACGGCTTTATCTTGTAAGAAAAAATCGAAATTTCGACCGATTTTTGCACACGAGCCGATCGGAAGTATGAAAACGTTTATCGTCACTTCCCCGAAAAACATATTGGCTTGAGTGGCGGGAATGGATAAGTACATTTTAAGGTCGGAAAATTTGACCGATATTGCGCGAACTAAAAAAAGCGGTCAAATTTTTCGACCTTAAAATGTACTTATCCATTCCCACTACTCAAGCCAATATGTTTTTCGAGGTAGTGACGGCGGACGTTTTCATACTTCCAATAGGCTTGTGTGCAAAAATCGGTCCAACTTTTGATTTTTTCTTACAAGATAAAGCCCTTTTTTCAACCCTTTAGCCACCTGCAGCACTCAAGCCTTTGATTGTCCGAAGCTAGGTTTTTAATAATTAATCATTTAATGAACACGGCTTGCATGGAAATATGAGCAACAGACACCCATTATTTCGGTTAAAAAAAATCGAATTTTCCATATTTTATCACCAGGGACGACTCGTGAATTTCACTTCATTCTACTCAACAACGAAGTATTTTTAACCCTCTTCGAGGCAAGGGCGTACCCAGGATCTGAAATAGGGGGGGGGGCTGACCAAAAAAAAAAAACAATGGATTTTGCATTTCTCTTTTTAATTACTAAATTTTGACATAACTCGCTTAATTTTTACTTCAATAACAATTTTCTTGGATTTGTCGCAAATTTATTTAAAACTTGATTTTCAAATTGCTCTCGATTTGATTTAATTAAATCACGATGCACACTCATGAGACATAATCCTGTTAACCTTTCCTCTCCCATGGTACTTCTCAACCAAGTCTTCACTCTTCGAAGAGTACTGAAGGATCGTTCTACAGTGGTGGCCGTGGTGCATGGAATTGTGATTAAAATCAAAAGTGCCTGTTTTAGGATGGGATAAAAAACATCGGTCTCGTCGAGAAGGTCAGTTATTTCGACGTCTTTTAGCTGGTCCTCAGTTGACTTTTTTTCCTTCCACAAATTATACCATAGGTCCATTTCCGCAGTAATATCGTCCAATTTATAAAACTGGGTAAAATATTGTGCATTTTGTTCTACTTGATTGGTTTCCATGTCGAGCATATATAATGGATGTATTTTTGTTAAGGCAAACGCTGGAGTATGTTCTTGAGAAAAGCGAATATTTAAAGAGGCTATAATTGAATCCAGATACGGTATAATTAACGAACGCTTCCAGTAGTCACCAGGGGCGGCTTCTCAATAAGTGCGCTCGTGCGCGCGCACTGCCTCCAAAAACCAAGCAAGAAAATAAAATTAAAATTTTGGAAAGAAAAGAAACTTCAATTAAAAAATACCTACCCAATTTTCTAAATTAGGATAAACATCTACTCATTTTTCTATTTTTAAATTCGCACGAACTCGAACGGAACGAAAGCGCGCCCTGCGCCTGTCTTGTATATTTTTTTCTCCCGCTTGGTTGTGCTGGTGGTCCGGGTGGTCGGTGTGGAATCGTTCGGCGCTCTGGGTAAATGTGTTTTCTCGCTGTGCGATTGATCGGGAATATACGGTAAGTCTCCCGATGGAAGGGATGCGCCGTGCGCTATTTGAATACACACTTCCAATGTTGTTTCCACTCAATCAAGAATATTTCGATGTTTTTTCACCATTTTGGCGGTTTGACAACTCTGTTGTTCGCGGTTTTTTTTTTTAAATATAAATTTCAATATCAATTATGTATTATGGCTAGAATACAAACATTCAAGCCCCATTTAAATACATATATTTTTGTTTTCGATAATTTTTCGTAAAGTAAAGATAAAAAAATTCAACATACAAAATAAATGTAGAACAGGACGTGGCACCGTGGCACCTCCAAAAAATTTTCCAAGAGCGCACAACCACACTAGATTGCCACTGGCCGCTACTGGTAGTCACTATCACAGTCTGATGGAGGATTGTTTCTATGTATTTGCCTCTTGGTAATTCGAGGGATAGAAATTTCTATTTCCAATTCCAATGCAAAGTCTTGTGCTTTTTTAAGTACTTCATCAATAACTAGGTCGGCATCTTCACGGTTTCTCTTCAGAACGTTAAGGATTACGTTCAGATGTTGTTGCAACTTAATTAAATCCATAGTTTTTGCTTGCAAGGCATTAACAACCGGCTCCAGTAAAGCTGAATATTTTGCAATTATAGTTAGGGCAACAATTAGTGAGGGTTTGGTAACGGCGGCATGCAACTGGTACGCAGATTTTCTCGTGGCGTAGTTTCCTTCGATAGATAGTTTTTCAAGTGATTTCACAATTTCGAGGAAATTTTGTGCAAATAAGCGAATACTTTTGTATTTTTCAGACCATCTAGTCTCACACAGTCGTGATAGATTAGGAGCGGAACTTCTGCGAGTGGTGGATTCCCTGAAAAAGGTTATAACATCCTTTACGGTGCCAATAGTGTTTCTAATTTCCGGAACATTATTTGCATCATTGACAACAAGATTTATTTTATGGTTTGAGCAATGAAAAAATAATGCTCGTGTGTACTTTTTCCTTAAAATCGCTTGTACGCCACCCTCTTTGCCCGCCATCGTAGCGCAGCCATCAAAACCAAGTCCTACACAACTATGCGGTGAAAAATTATAGCTAACTAAAAAATTGTCTATTGCATTGGCAATTGCTGGGGCATCCTGTGCTGTCAGCTCCACAAAACCCACAAATTCTTCTCGGACTTTTTTTTTACTTTCATCATAGAAACGCAAGCCAATGGATAGCTGCTCCTTTCCTGAAACGTCGGCTGTCTCGTCGGCTAAAACTGTGTAGAACATGGCTTTCTTTGCATCATTTATCACACTCTCCCTAATAACTTCGCCACATAAATATATGAGTTGGTTTTGTATTTTTGGTGACGTATAAACAGCATTTCTACGACACTTTTCCAGGTGATTCTTTAATTTGATGTCGCCCGACTCAACTCGCAAATTCATTAGATCGAAAAAAACTCCCTCATCTGCTTCTTTTCCTCGTAGAGGCATATCGTGTGTGCCACAGAATACTACACAGGAAATAATAGAGGCCAATATTTGCTTGTTCTCTTCGATTGTTTTTTGGTGGAAACTTTGAACTTGAATGTCCACAGGTATATTTTCGAGAAAGGCCTTTGCAGCAGCAGATGCAGATTTGTGAAAGTTATTGGTGGCATGTTTACGACAATCTTCGTGCATATTCCTAAACTTCGTAAATGGTCTGATCATAAATGAACCTAACACTCCCCTTACTGTGCCAGTAGAAGGAGGAAATAAAACACAGTGCTTACACAGAGCACCCTTTAGTCGCTTGGAATACACTAACCATGGTGTGTATTGATCTAACCAAGCATAATTAAATTTTCTTCGCAAATGACTGGCATCGGCTGCAAAATCGTAATTCTTGGGTGGAACCCACGGATTTTTTAACAACTCTTTTTTTCTTTCCATCGTCAGGTGAAATGTTTGTCCTACATAACATAACGACCCAAGTCATTTTCGTGGCAACCATCATTCTCTTCAATTTCGGGATTGACTACAGAGCCAGATGTTGACGGTAAAGATTCTAAATTAGGAGCAGTGACTTTCTTAGATCTCAAAGAATTTAACGGTTGCTCAGATTCAGATTCAGTTTTAGATGGGCTTGGCGATGAAATTTGATCATTGTTATCATCGCTCCCGCTGCTACTGTCATGTTCTTTTTTCCTCTTGAGAGTTTTAGTAGCTGCAAAACAGAATAATGCCGCTATTAGTATTTTATACAGTGTGAGTGATATCCATGTTAGTGTTTTGTTTAACATGTAACATGGAAAAAACATTTTGTTTTTTTTAATTGGAATTTACAGATATTACACAAATGTCGTCGAATGTAACTTACTAACTGTAACTTACCTGTTTGAAAAAATTTCCTGATATCCATTTATCAGTGTGGAGATACCGAGATGCCCGAAATAGATTCAGCAGATTTTCCAATAAGTACTGTAACGTTTTTAGCGTGAACTTGTTCGACTACGATGTGATAAAAGCTGCCAATTAATTAAAACTATACTTTTATTAACACTTAACTAAAATTCACTCTGATTAATTTAACTAAACACACTAACTAGTTTATGTAACGCCTTGTATCTTGTATTTATTTATAAAAGTATTCTATTCTTCAACCCGGCACTGGCGAAATCTGCCCTCGCCGCCCGACATTGTTCCTTTTATATCCGAAGCGCCTGCTTCTCGAAGATTCTCTCCGCAGCACGTACGAAGCTTCGCGCTGCGTCTCGAGAATTCTCCACGCGGCCGGGAAGAGTCAGAGGCGGACTCAGGGTAATTTTCGTTACAGTACAATCTAATATAAATTTCTGACAATGTTTACTAGTGTAACTAACGTAACTGCTAACAACATAGCATAGACTTTTATCAACAACTAAGTAAATTAAGTTTACTTGCAGTACTTGCACAAACAAATTAACATTGAATAACAAATGAAAATAATCGAATTCCGTTAGAAAAACAACACAATACAACAAATTCGCAGGGGCCAGGATCGTAATAGAAAATTCATATTTCTTTGCTAATTCCGCTAATTGCAAATCTAGTAGGCTGTGCAGTGCGCTGCGTTTGACTTACGTAGGTATATGAATATATTTTAATAGTATTTAGTAGTATATTTTTCGGGTTTGTAATTTTTTTAGTAAAACCATAGTGGTTTATTTTGATTTTTTTATTTTCTGCACTTAGCGGAGCCTTTTTATAATTTATAAAAAATTTTAGGGGGGGGCAGCTGCCCCCCCCTGCCCCTCGCTGGGTACGCCCTTGCTTCGAGGCTTGTATGCGAAAATGGGGCACCTAAATCTGTCACTATCTGACGGTCTAATAATATAAAATTCGATAGGTTAATCTCTAACAGTTTTCGAGAAAAAAAATTATACCTGTTTTTGTGGTAAGGACCAATGTGTTAGAAAAGGATTTTATATGTTTAAAGAAAATGAGGAAAGTCTCTTTCTAACACATTGTTTCTTATGACTGAAACAGATATAATTTTTTAACTCGAAAACTGTTAGAGATAAACCTATCGAACTTTATATCGTTGAAATCAGCGAAAGCAGAGCTATCCAATGAGCTAATAATATATAGGGTGTCCTATTTAAAAAAATCGGACTTTGGTCAATATCTCAAAATGGGAGTGAAATAGAAAAAAACTGAGTACGCCACTGGATTGTGCTTAAAAAAAGTATCCCAATGATGTTTTCACAGAAATAAAAAAAATTGATAAACAAAAAACTTATAGCCGTTTTTCATTATAGGGGAAAATCGAAAATCGCCCTGTATTAATGGTACCATTGAAGATATCGCGATACGGTTTTTGACAATCGACGTTTCTCGAAAATCGATCCCATGACATCTAAGTTAATTTTCCTCTATCTGGTCTGGAAGTATGTTTTTCCTGATTTTCGATAACCTCTTGTGCAGTCTCGGAGGAATCCTGTGTATTTAAGGGCCAAATTATGAACTGACTGGTAAACGTCTGGTTGTTACCTAGCAGGTACTTTCCATGCACTAGAGAATAGAAAGTACCTGCTAGGTAAAAACCAGACACTTACCAGTTGGTCCATAATTTGGCCCTAAAGCAAATATCGGACCACCGAAAGGCCGTCGAGAAAGAAGGTCTAAAATCTTCCCATTTCCATAATGCCACACCCTACGAGGTATTGATCAGAGGGTGAGGGGAAACAGAAGAGCTTCGAGCGGAAATCAATTTGTGGTCTGAATTGCCCAAAGGTGCAAACACATCGATCTTGTGGAGAAAGGAAATAGTAGCGAGGAACAAATCTAGTAAATTGGCCTGTTGAGAAACGGAATCGGGGAATCGGGAATACGTGAGGGCTCTTTTACAAACTATGTTGGGCCGTGTGAAATGGCAAATGTTTCACCAATCCTTTCAGCATGTGTTGTTATGTTCAAGAACTTAAGCCACTCTGAGTTATGAACATTAAAATCTTCCAAGAATATAATCTCGGAGTTCATATGGGTCTCCTGCTCCTGTATAGAATCAAATGAATTCAAAGTTCATAACTTGAGCAGTCGCGCGAAAAATACACGCAGCAAACCAAGCTAACCATGTTCAGGGGCGGATGGGACCATTGGGACACCGGGCAAATGCCTGGTGGGCCGGACACTAAAAAGCTTTCTTTAAATATACAACTTTTCGGTTTTTTTTTCCGAATCAAAGGGCCGGTGGCCTTGGTGGGCTTGGGAACGAGAGATCTAGGGCCGGTCTGATCTACCCCATCCGCCCCTGTCCATATGTTCGTAGAACTAATTTTTGATCAGGGTCCTTATTCTTGAAACAAGGGAGCAGCGTTCCCAGGAGAACGAGTATTTATTCTTTGTTACTTATATTATCATCTGCATATTATTGAAAAAGACGGGACGGAAAGCTACTCCCCTGTTTCAAGAATAAGGACCCAGTTGATTCGAGATCATTTTCTCTGTGGCAAAGGAGCTTACTACGAGAAAAGACGCAAAGTAAAGCGAAATCGCTTATGAAGTTCATAGCCGGGACATGGATTGAATTGACAGAAGATTTTGCTTTTGTTTCCGTTAAGACCAGAATGTGTGGATTTTTGTGCTCAAGATATTGGTGCACTGAGTTTAAGTTGGCGTTGATACCTCTGATGTTAGAGAATTAATATATTAAACTTGATGTAGACTTCCTTCGTTAACCCCTTCTCCCAAAGATCCGAATGGGAGGGTATTTTAATTCCGGAATTTTTTGTACGAAGGATCTCCATCATCATTTGTTATCCAAGTCAGCGAGGATAAAAAATTAAAACAACAAGGATAAAAATAGAGGAGAGAAAAGAATAGAAAAATTGGAAAAATCGAAAGTCACGCTCCAGATTCAGACAATTCGAATCGAATTTACAGGACCAGAATGGAAGCGAGAGGTCGTAATGCCTCGGTCGAAGAAAAGCTTCTTCTCCCACTCCAAGTGGTGAAAGATTATAAAAGCAGATGGTCAGCTGGGGTGACCGGATATAGGAAAGATAGGAGAAGAAGAGGAAGCACTTTCAAAACTAGGTGAAGGAAAGAGTACTTCAGCTCGGGTAACGTCAGGCCCGTATTCACTAGATGTGACCCCCTGACCCCCCAATTGAAATTTTATTTACATCATCGAGCTTTAAACTGCTAGAGGGATCAACAAGCATAGTTGTTTGGCTCCCTAATGAAGTAGCGGGGTCAAAGGGGTGATTTATCAAATAAACAAAACGAAAAAAGGCCCTGTTGCCGATGTTTTTTTTGTTCGAATAATAATGAATATCGTCATTTAATGAAAAGTATCTATTTCAAATTTTTCTGCTTATAATTGATTTAAAATATATTTGGGACGTTTTAAATCTATATCTAAAATAATTCTAAATCAACAATACCCTTTATCACCACTCCATTTGGTTTCAAATAGAACTACCTACCTGCTTCTAAAGAAAGCTTTTACAGTATGGCAATGACGTAGTAATTGTTTTGTTTTCTCTCCTTTCTTGTGGCAGATCAGCTGGGTTGCGTTCGAGAATGTGGTGTGTCGTATAAAAATCACACAGGTGCCGTTCGGAAAGGCGAAGTGTTTCGGTTCTGAAGGGTGGTTGACGCATACTGATGCGCGCACCGAACTCTCTAGTCCCGACTAGAGTAAAATTAAAGCTGATATTTTGAGGATGCACCCCCTGAAATAATTTCCACTGCAACAACCAAGTTCTCGAACGCAGCCCCCTGATGATCAAAACATAAACAGACTGGTTCATAAACATTATATTTTTATAAGTGCGAGAGAGAGGGCCTGGTCTCATTCAGGAGCCAAACAAATTCTATAGCAAATTATTAACGTTATTGGTTTAGAGAGAGAGAGAGTTCAATGGTCGAAGATTTACATTGCCTGGCAGAGTCTATGGTTTGAGATCGGTAAATATTATTAGTGTAGGTATAGGTAGATAGCAAATAAATAAATTCCTTCTGGATTTTTAATTGAATCATCGTTTTCTCTCTTCGGGTTTTTCATTCTCATAGTTCTGAGCAAAATAATATGAGAAAATTGCTCATATCATACGATTTCATTATCTTTTGGAATATGATGTTCGTATTTGTTAATATTTGATTTAGTTCATTATGCTGTAAAGTGGTATAATGCATTAAGTAGGTTTAGGTATCCCTAATTCTGCAAAATGTATTTCTAATTGTATATGATCAATTGATAATCTTATCGTACTTTTCCGGGTCGTAGACACTCTATATGGTTCCGGGTTCTAACGTCATGGATGTGAATTGGAAATACAAAAACCTCTTTTTTTTCTTCTGATACTAGTGAAAACGTCAAACAAACGGAACGATATAAAAGAAAAGACCACGTAAGTAGTTTCAGAAGCCCCTTCTCTTACCGTAGTTAAGCTGAAAAGCTAGAGTAATCACTATAAATCAGGTGTCTCTTGGGCCATTGAGGCTCAGAAATCCCGAAAACCAACGGTACCCAGTCTCTACTTTCAATGCAAATTTATCGACAAGGGGTGAAATTAGGCTTTATTTCTGGCTCTAACAGGCCTTTTGGAAACCCGCTAACTTATGTCCTTTGAATGACCTCATCACGGGCGATTTTTGATGATTCCGATTGACGAAAGTTGCTGCCTTCCCTAGGCCCCTGAAAATTGAAACATAATGTTTCATGGTTCACCAGATTGTCGAGATCTTCTACCAACTGGGTTCCCAAACTGGTACACATTCTTTGGTTTTTGTTGGAGTTTTTTTTGTGCGATTTGTTCGGATTAACAACCGGAACAATTGGGCTCGAACCACCACCCCTTAAATTCGAGTTCTGCTTCAAAATCAATCTTTCCCTGAACTGAGTCTGGCCAATTATCCAGAGCGTGGCTAATGATTTCGCCGAGGCAGGTCTGTATAAGTGGTAAATTACCCATGTATCTATCTATGTACTTTATCGTTACCGTGATGACTTCCTTGAAAATGCCTACTATTTGTTTTACTTTGCCTTTCTTTACCATGTGCAATGTTTTCATGACTGTTATTAAATTTATCTCCGATACAGAACAGCGTACTTTTAAATATTAAAATTTTATTGTTTTTTTTTTTTAATTTTAATCACAAACCACCACAAATTTGCTACAACAGTTTCGCGATATTTACTATTAGTTGGGGAGCTGGCGTCAAAAACATGCAAGAGTTTTCGCAAGGCGGATATTTTCAAAATAGGTCGTACTTTAGTGTTAGAATGCTAGTGTACAGTCAGCACTCACAGTTCCGGGACAGCTGGCTCTGGGACGCGGGCAAAGTTGTAATTTTAAGAAGCATCTAAACTGTGTTCTCAAAGCTCAAAATTTATAGAAATTTTGCACATTATCTGTTTGAAGGTCACAGATAACGTATGTAAGTCGTCAGACGTCTAGTTTGTTGCAAAAAGGGGGTCAGACGTCCTCAAAGTTTTTATTTTATGGCATTTTCTTGGGTGTCCTGTCAAAATATATTTTAGCAGGTATTTGACAAATATATTTGAAGAAAATGCCATAAAATAAAAACTTTGAGGACGTCTGATCCCCTTTTTGCAACGAACTAGACGTCTGACGATTTACATACGTTATCTGTGACCTTCAAACAGATAATGTGCAAAATTTCCATAAATTTTGAGCTTTGAGAAAACAGTTTAGATGCTTTTTAAAATTACAACTTTGCCCGCGTCCCAGAGCCAGCTGTCCCGGAACTGTGAGTGCTGACTGTACACTAGCATTCTAGCACTAAAGTACGACCTATTTTGAAAATATCCGCCTTGCGAAAACTCTTGCATGTTTTTGGCGCCACCTCCTGGACTATATCATCAATCGTATTTTTCCTTATAGGCCGTCAGATAGTGACATATTTAGGTGCCCCATTTTCGCATACAAGCCTCGAAGAGGGTTGAAAAGTACATCGATTTTGAATAGGATGAAGGTATTTTTACAAGTGGCTCCTGGGGATAACGTATGGAAAATTCGATTTTCCATAACAGAAATGGAAGACGTCCTGGTGCCCATATTTTCTCGCAAGCCGTGTTCATCAAAGGATTAATTAATTGAACCTGGCTTCGTGAAAACAAAGAAGGGGGTGTTGCAGGTGACTGAAGCTTGGAAATAAGGTAGTAATCTTGTAAGGAAAAATCGAGAATTTGGGCAATTTTTCCACACAAGCCTATCGGAAGGATGGAAATCTACAACGAGGGTAGCAACAAAACATATTGGTTTGAGTGTCACAAATGGAAAATTACATTTTAGGGTAACATAAGTATAATTGAATTTTCCATATGTTATCCCCAGGAGCCACTTGTAAAAATACCTTCATCCTACTCAAAATCCATGTACATGCGAAAATGGGGCACCTAAATCTGTTACTATCTGTCGGTCTATTACTTTAACGCAGAAAAAAACCTGATTGAGCTCATTTTCCTAATTTCCTTTAGGTGGGTATCGCAAATTTTTGACTGAAAGTGACAAGTGACATAGTTCCATAATGGAATATGTAAATGGAACTTCCATTTACATATGCCTCTATAGTTTCGAAGTTTTCTAGTCTGACTCGAACTAAACCACGTATTAGGCCTCTATCTTTATATGCTTTTTAAAGGTTTCCTCATGCTTCTTTTGCTGGGCTTGCTGACCTGATCAGTAAGTTTATCAAATCCTAAATGGAGACTCGCCTATCTTAGTTATTGTCCGCGATTCGCATCACTCTTTTACTTGAATTTCACGTTTTTCACAGTTAATGCACACGTTCCGTACCTGGACCCGTAATCCATTGGTAATTTGAAGGAAGTTTGCGGCATTAAACTAATATTTATTTCAACGTAAGAAGAACACGAGAAGCGACTGCAGAATAATGACTAAAGGATGACAAATTGAATGACATACATTTCTATCTATTAAAACATCTCCACACATTCCCTTGCTGCTTACAAGGTATGGATTCTTTTTTTTTATCATTTGTTATAAATGGGCGAAGAAGACCAAAATAATAGAACAAGAGTTTGAATAATTCAAATCATATTGCACAAAACAATAAATGAAAAATTATCTAGAAACACTTTATTTAGACAGTCTCCTAGGGCAATTAATTTCCACATAAAATGAGGTTGTTATGCAAGAGATACAAAATGTAATGGAATTCTATAGAATGAGTACTTAACCAACTCAATTATGCACTTTATAAGTTGATTTTTTCCTGGACAGAGTTTCTCGACCGCACTGCCATGAAGCACAAGCAAGTTAAATTTTTACGTACAATGAGGTTGTTACGCAACAAGCCAATCATTTATTATATTTTCTCAAATATAGGTAAGTTCCAATCCTGGCAAGCAAGGAAATCAGCAAACTAAAATCACCAATTTAGGTACCTATAATTATCTAGGCTATGTTTAAAATCCACTACTAAAGGAACTGGGGTAACCTTCAGAAAAACAAAATAAGTCAATAATCAATTGAGAGAAAACAAAGCAAGTTTTACCATATGTATTTACTGTGACGAATTTATTACTTAAAATCCATCCTTTGCTATTTATACCAGGGTGCGATGTAAAGGATTTTTTCTAAATGATACTTAAAAGAACTTAAGAGATAGGTAGGTATTATGTATTTAATTTTAGACAAATCTATGAAGGTACAAATTGAATACCTAGATAATAAGAAATGTTGGCTTCAAGAGCGGATCATAAGGACATTATTTTTAGAAACAGATTTTATAATTGTTATAGGTACTTAGTTACTTAACTTGTGCAGCAAATTATTATCAAAAGTCCTGGGCCAATGGACCAAATCGCAAGGGACTCTAATTTGAATCAAACCGGACGTGAAACATTCACGAAGTTGCTCCAAACATTTCATTTCTCAATGCAATCATTAGTCGACAATGATAGCAGCACCAGCCAGAAAAAGCTATGATCACCGCGAAAGGAAATGCATTTAAGGAAAAGGGACCAGCAGGGTCTTTATAATACCAATCCACAGCCACAAGCAAAGGTAAAAAGGGCTTAAACTCGTGTAAAACCTTTATGAAAAGCTTCACCAAAACTAGAACCGCTATATTTTCAACAGCAGAAATGAAGATAAATTAGAGCCGAATGGAAGATGAAATAGAAACGATGAATTAAATATGAAGGAAATCCTGCAACAAAGGGTCACATTCAAATCGATAAAAATTACCTAGCGGTCTGGCTTTAGCGGACGATTTTTCCATAAGATTCTAATAACTTGTTCAAAAGTATATTCACATTTACTTAATCCGCATACTGCTGTTTTTTCAATGATAATGAGTTTTATACTTTCACAATGGACACAATGGCTTTTATCGTCTCTGTACTGACGCCACTTACTCTCAAGATGTTAGCAATCACGCATCGCTCAAGGGTCTTTTCACTCATAGTGATAAAGACTGTATTTTGCAGGACACTCTGCCTTCTGGGGACATTAATATGAGATAACTATTTCGTCTATCTATGGAAAACTATCCAAATTGGATATTTACAAGGAACCAAGAACCTAGTCTCCAACCATTACTTATCAAACATTGTAGCCTTTTCTTCTTTGGACCTCTTTTCCATATCTTTAACCTCTCTTTAAAGACCAGGACATTCCCAGCCTATCAAAAAACAAGATTTATTACTATCATAGTGAAATCTGGAAATAATTCACAGTTCAATAACTATCGACTATCGGCCCATCAATATACCTATTAATTTGAATCCCTAAAGTATTTGAGAATCTTGTTTGTGATTATTTCTCTGCTAGTTTAAAAGGCTGTTTTATCGATCAGCAATTTGGACTCATTTGGATTCATTTCTTTCAACATTTACTGACTATCTCTTGGAATCCTTGGAGGGGGTTATCAAGTTCATGCTGTATACTGATTTTGCAAAGGCGTTCGATCGGGTTAAACATAGAGTTATAGGTGATAAGTTGCATAATTATCGGTTTATAATGTTCTACGTCTTCCGATTCCCGATCTCCAACCATCTCTGTCAATCCAGGCATCCTCTTCTAAGCCTCTGTCTCTCATTTCTTCGTCTACTCCACTTCTTCAGCTTCTTCTCGGTCTGCCGCGTCTTCTTCTTCCCCCTGGCTTCCACTCAATAATTTGCTTGGGTATCCTTGTATCTGCCATTCTTTGTACATGTCCGAACCAGATTAGCTGTTTGTCCTTTATATCATCTACTATTGTGTGTTTTACGTCCATAATCTCCCTTATTCTCAGATTTGTTATCCTTTCCATCTTTGACCTGCCTGCGGATCTCCTCCAAAAGTCCATTTCAGTTGCTTCCAGCATTTTTGCGGTTCTGTTCTTTAGTGGCCAGACTTCTGAGCTATATGTGACTATGCTTTTGACTATGGTGTTGTATATTCTAGTTTTGTTAGCTTTGTTGATATTTTGGTCCCACAGTACACCATTTAGTAGGGATATTGCCTTGCGTCCCTGTATAATCCGGTCTTTAATTGCTTCGTCTAGGATTCCCTCACGTGAGATTTTCATGCCCAAATATTTGTATTCAGTACATTGTTTTATTTCTTGTCCGTTATTCAATTTCAGAGTTTTCTGTAGTCATATATTATGTTTTAGTTAGATTTACTTCCAAACCCCATTTCTCGTATTCCTCTATCAGTTTTCGTGTCATGTACTCTAGGTCATCATAGTCCTGTGCAATTACTACTTGATCATCTGCAAAGCTTAAAGTATATAAATTGTATTCATTGAGCGGTATTCCCATGTGTCTGCATTTGTTTTTCCACCCCTTAAGCGCTTGCTCTAAGTATATTTTAAAAAGCGTTGGTGATATGCAACATCCCTGTTTAAGTCCTTTAGTTGCTATAAAGCCTTCACTGATCATGTTTCCCTGTTTAATCTTGGTCTTTGCATCACTATAGAGGGTTTTTAGTGCCTTTATTAGTTCTAAATTGATATTGGTTTTTTCCAGTGCTTCCCAGAGCTTTTTCAGCGGAACATTGTCATATGCTTTCTTTAGATCTACAAAGAGCAAATGGAGTTCTTGGTTATACGCTAGTTTCTTTTCTATTACCTGGGTCAAACTAAATAAATGGTCTACAGTTGATCTTCCTGCTCTAAAACCGGCCTGCTCTTCTGCCTCACTATCTTTGAACTCGTTCTCTATTCTTGCTTTTATGAGTTTTCCATACACTCTGCTCAGTGTGTTTGTTACTGCAATTCCTCGGTGGTTCTCGCATTTGTTTCTATTTCCCTTTTTATATATCGTTGTTAAATAGCTTATTTTCCACTCTTCCGGTACTTCATGTTTATCTATGCATGTTTGAAAAATAGTTTTGTTAAATGTTTGTAGAGTTTATTGGTCCTGTCCCATACTTTATCAGTTCTCCATATATTTCTCCTGGGCCTGGTGCTCTACCGTTTTTCAAGAAGCTACAGTGTTTTTTAACTTCTTCTTGCATAACTCTTATAGGTGATCCTGCAGTTTTTATGTTTCGTGTCTGTTCCCTTTCTTCTTTAAACTCTGCTCGCTGTTCTGTCAGTAATTCTTCAAAGTCCTCTTCCCATTTCTGGGGTGTTATTGTATTGATAATATCCCTAGTTTGTGTTTTCCTCATGTTTTTGAGTAATCTCCAACTTTCTGTGTTTCTTTTACCCCCTAGATAAGTATTAATATACGCACAGTTTCTTTCCCATGACGCGTTTTTTTTCTGTATTATTTTATTCCGTACTCTTGCTTGTGCTTCTTTATATATTTCTTTGTCCCGTGTCTTCTTTGAACTTAGATACTGTTGGTATTTCTTCCTTTTATCTGCTATATCTTTCTCTATTTCTTGATCCCACCAATAGGGTGAGGGCCTTCTTCCGTTTTTTTCGTATTTGCCTAGGGCTTCAAATGCTGCACTGTGGATACTCTCTTTGATATGTTGGTAATGCATTTCTAGGTTTTGGAAGTTTATACTACTCTGTAATTTTTGATCCAATCTCTTCATGTACAGCCCCGTTATGCTTTGCTCTTCTAGAGATTTTAGGTTGTATCTCTCAGACACAATTTTGTCTTCTTGTTTTTCTATTCCATTTTCTTTTGCGGTGTTTCTGCCCGGGATAAAGATTTTTGTTTTCAGTAGGTAGTGATTGCTTCCACAGGTCGCTCCCCTATATCCTCTGTTTTGCGATAGTGTAGTCAATGATCGATTTTTGTTGTCTGGTTTCATTTTTCCATGTGTACTTATATATTTCTTTATGCTGGAAGTAACCGTTTAGGATTTTCAGGTTATTTTGTTGGCATATTGCTATGAGCCTTTCTCCATTATCATTTGTTACATTCTCTCCAAATTTTCCGACCACCTTGTGGTTGATTTTCTTTCCTGTTCGTCCGTTAAAGTCTCCCAGCAATATTATTTCCCTTGAAGTTCCTACTTTTATGATTTGGTCACTTAATTGTTGATAAAATAGATCCTTTATATTAACGGGTTCATCGTCGTTCACACCGTATATTCCCAAGATAGTTATTTTCCTTCCGAACATACATACATTTAGTTTTATTATTGTTTCGTTCACTGCTTCCCATGATGTTATATGTTTTCTCCATTTTCTATGTATGAAGATCGAGACTCCTTTCTTCGCTCTGAGTTCTTTTTGAACCCCGCTAAAGAAATGATCGTACTCTCCCAGATTTTCTGAGCCCTGTCCTTTCTTTTTGGTCTCTGTGGCGACAAGCAGGTCCATTTTTTGATATTTTATCTCTGATATCACTTCATTTATTTTTCTAGAGATTCCTTGGACGTTCCATCTACCGATACTCATTGTCCGTTTCCGTTGCTTAGTTCGTTTCCGTTTTTCAGTCCTGTTCCGAGGCTGTTGGTCTTTTAACAGTCTAAAGTTTTTTCCTAGTAACGGGGAGTTAGCCCGATGCCTCAACCCCCTACCAGGAGGACCAGATAATTTGTGATCAAGGTTGTCTTCCTCTAGCCTTTGATGATCAAACATCCAGCTACAAGGCAGCAGCTTCTTTGCCAGTTTGCTTCCAACTTGATGTTCATTAATTCAACTTATCTTATAAACCCCATATATCAATGGCAGTATCAGAGTGACTTAAAATTCTAGGTTTTAAAAGGTGAATATTTTCTTAACTTGCATCCATCAAAATATTATTCTGTTCACTTGTGAGCAGCTAGATTACTATTCTTATGTCTGGTACCCCACTACAATGTCCATATCCAGGCTATTGAGAGAGTTCAACATAAATTCTTAAGATTTATTTCATTCAAGGAACGCCATGAAGTTGAAGATATTAATTTCTCACATGTTGAAAGTTCTCTTAATATTACTACTCTCCAGATCAGACGCATGCACAAGGATCTTACCATATTCTCAAGGTCGGCGAGATTTGCTAATCAGTATTCTGATCTTACAGGTTGGACTGTTTTGAATAGGTAGTTTTAATAAATCTTTTTAAATCCTAGCTAAAATCCTGTAACATGATATTTTCATGTCCCTAAATGATTAAAATTAAAAGAGAATAGTATATTATGCAATGATCATGTAATGATAGCCATTAATACACGAGCATGCTGTAGGATACGAAACGAGCTGCAGGCGAGTTTCGTATATATTAGCTTTTCACTTATTATTGGCGTAGTGGCGTGCCATGGAAATTTGACAGGTTGACCCTCGTATAATAATGACATTTGATGACAAATTATTTTTCAAATTTCAGGGTTATGAATCTGAGTAAATTCAAATAGTATAATTATTCAACTTATTAATTGAACGTAACCATAACAGTAAGCTCAATAGCATAACTTTTTTTTGCAGTAACTTTTTTTTCGGGTTTGGTCCAACGGCATTTCTTCTATTTTTATTTTTTTATTTCTTCTTCTTCTGGACGTGCCTATCCCTTATGAATGTCGGCGATCATCGATTCTTATGGCGATGTCCACTTAATTCGCAGCAATATGGAAGAGTTGTGGCGAGCTTTTATCAAACAATGTTCTGAGATTTTTCCGTCACGATATTCTTCTTCCTGATCCTCTCTTTCCAAATATCTTCCTTTGCAGGATCGATTGTTGTCCCATAGTTGTTTTATGGTCATTTTTGTGTCGAAGTATACGTTATATTTAATCAACCATTCCTGCATTTTGTCTTTCTTTGAAGTAAATGAAGGTGGTTTATCCTTCTGCTCTGAATGATATGGAGCGTTGTCCATGATTACCCTATTACTATTATTCTCTTCAAATATATTCAATGCAGGAATTAGTTGATCAACGACCCATTTTTGGAAGATGTCCGCGTTCATGGTATTGTGGTAGTCTCTGTCATTGTTTCTTAAATCTAGAAAAAAATCACACCCATCTAAAAACCCAGAACTACTCCCCGCATGCAAAATAGTAAAACGTTTCCCCTCTGACTTAATTTTGGATGGGTTGCTTTTCATATCAGATTCGTGTATCCATCGACGAACTTGAGATCCGTTTTGGTCTCGGTTTTGGTAGATCCAAGTTTCATCTAAATACACGAATCTGATATTTTCGTTTGAATGTTTATATTGCAGGTATTTCCGCAAAAATGTTATTTTGGCAGCAAGAACATGTTTCTGCTCACATAAAATTTTGCGTCCATTTACTAATTTAAATTTATATCCCATAGAATTTAAAATTTTTAATAAACTTGTTTGCCCTCCCTTAAATTCCAAATTTTGTCAGTAGGTAATGTTTGTAATGTAAAATATTCATTTTTAGAATTGTATTTCCAAATTTGTCGTTGTAAATCTTCTTTAAACATTCGGTCCATAATAGTCTCTGTCTTTTTCGGTCGGCCTAAAGGTTTTTTGTTTGTATATTGTCCAGTAAAAATTCTTTGAATAGTCCTGGTTCCCACCTAAAATTAAAGGAAAATGTAAGTTGTTGAGTAAAAAATGGCTTCACATCTACATTTAAGTTATACCTACCTCAAATATATCTGCAAGTTGGGCTTCAATTGTTCCCTGGAGAGCCTCTGGTTTTTTTTTTTTTAAATTACCATGACATTTTAATATTTCCCTTTTTTTTTTCTTCTGAAATTATTTTCCGCATCTTCAATACGAAAGAAATTTGACAATGCCGAATTTTAAAAAATGTCATTAGATTTTGCAGGTACGCAAAATAGTTAGGTACCGCTTATAATATAGCATTATTGAAAAATGCATTGAAAAATGTGTCAAATTTGATTTGCCAGATAGGCCAGAAAATTTTAATACCACGGCACTTACGAAATTATGTAAACCACACTTAAAACTGTCTGGAATTTGACATATACTGTCATTATTATACGAGGGTCAAGTTGCCAAATTTCCATAGCACGCCACTACGCCAATAATAAGTGAAAAAGAACATGCAAGTGTATTAATGGCTATTACATGAGAGTTGCATACAGGACCGCCGCTAGGGTGTTAGCTGCCTGTGTGCCAAGACAATTTTCGCCGCCTCCTGACTTCCATCTTAAGCACAAAATTTTAACGTATGAAGACCTTAGTAGAGACGAAGGAAGGACCACACAAAAGCGAAACGTGCATCTGTAAGGACGTCACAAAGGTATCGGCGCTTGACAATAATAGTTTATAATCCTTGGTTTGTGCGTCAATCGTTCGTCGGCTATCATTGTCATTGGCTGTCTCTCTCCGTCCCTCTACGTTATTTTTTTTTTCTCTCTCGTGTAACGGAATTTGCCAAAACATGACGCGTCTTTCAGATCTATCTCCATTCTCGTCCAAATATCAGAGTGCCGCCTGAGAAGTTTTACTTCAAAAAATCGAGTTTTCATAAGGGTACCCCTTTGAATTCTGATTTCAAAATCATTAAATCTCGATTGCTCGGTAACCGTTGAGCAAATTATATTGAAATTTTCAGCATTTGTAGCTCTTATTAGGCTCTAAATGGCCTGTAATTTACAATATTCCCAGATTTAAAGTTTTTGAGCAAATTGAGTTTGAAGTATTTGACAAAATTTGGACTAAAAGTCAACTTTGAGGCTCAAAAACTATTTGAGCTATCGATCTCAATTTTGCACAGATTTATAGAGAATAATGCTCTTTCTCTAATGGTGTATAATTTATTCCAATTTATTGGAAATTTAACAAAGATATGGACAATTATTCATGATTAAGTCAAGATTTTGAAAATTTTCCAGAGCCAAATATAGGATTTTCTTTTGCTTTTTGTTCCTGCTTAAAATGAACATTTGGAATTGATGTCAGGTTTGTTTTCCACTAATTATGACCCGCTTTATCGATTGGTAAAGTCAAAATTGGGCAAAACTGAAAAATAAAAAAATCGAGTTTTTCTTTTCTTGAATTCTGATTTTAAAATATTCATACCGCAATTGCCTGGTAACCCTCGAGCAAATTGCATTGAAATTTTTATCATTATTGGCTCTTATTGATCTCTAAATGGCCTGTAATTAACAATATTTTCAGATTTATAGTTTTTGAGCAAATTGAGTTTGAAGTTTTTGGAATAGAAGTCAACTTTGAGCTTCAATTGCTCAAGAACTGTCTGAGCTAGCAAACCCAATTTTGCACGGATTTATTGAGAATTCAATGCTCTTTCCAATGATATATAATGTACTTCAATTTGCTCGGAATTTAACAAAGATATGGGTAATTTAGGCAGAATTCCATTTAAATTATGAGAAATGTTGAAGAAATTATACGAAATTATATTGGAATTATGTGAAATTGGATAGAAATTATGCGAAAATATATTGTAATTTCTTTTGGAATTTCCAGGTATAATATGGAATTCCATTTAAGTTCAATAAAACATCTGAGAAATGACGACAAATTTCAAAAAAAAAAAATGGTAAATTTTAGCAAAATTACATAGAAAATATGCGGAATTCCATAAAAATTATGCCAAATTCTCTAAAATTTACGCGGGATTTCATTGAAATTATATAGAATTTCAAATATGTATGCTTAATTTCATCAAAATTATGCGCAATTCAAGTGAAATTGAAGGACTAATGACGTGGAATTCCAAAGAAAAAATAATAAATTTTAGAAAAATTACATGGAATTCTATAGGAATTTTGCTAAATTCTATAGAAATTATGCGAAATTCCAGTAAAGTTAAATGGAATTAAATGAAATTCCGTAAAACATATGCAAAATTTTATTGAAATTATGCTGAATTCCATAGAAAAAAAAAAACGTTTAATTTTAAAAAAATCACATAGATTTCTATAGAAATTATGCAAAATTCTATAAAAATTATGCGAAAATTCAGTGAAATTAAATGAAATTCTGGGAAAATGGCGTAGAATTCCAAAAAAATCATTGTTTCAATTAAATAACATAAAAACCAATAGAAATTATGTGGAATTCCATAAAAAATGTGCAAAATTCCATAAAAATTATGTGAAATTCTGTAGAAACTATGAGGAATTTCATTGAAATTATGCTGAATACCATGGAAATGATGCCTAATTTTATACAATGTATGCAGAATTTTATTGAAAATATGCCAAATCCCAATAAAATTATGCGAAATTCTAGTGAAATTAAATGGAAAACGACGTAAAAAATCAAAATCCCATAAAAACTATGTGGGTTTAAGTTGTATGGAATTCCATAAAAATTATGCGAAATTTCATAGAAACTATGCAAAAGTCCAAAGAATTTCTGCGGAATTCTATAGAAATATGCAATATTCTATAAAAACTATGCAAACTACTGAAACTATGCGAAATTACGTGAAAATTATGCGGATTTTCATAAAAATTGTGTGCAATTAAATAAAATTCCAGTATAATTTATTAAAATTCCAGGGATACGACGTAGAACTCCAAACAAAAATATGTGGAATTCCGGTAAAGTTATGGAATTCCGATGAAATTCCAATAAGTTTCCTGGAGTTCCAAGTGATTTATCCAAAATTTTAAATTATTCTCGTGAACTTCCAAAAAAAAATATGATATTATTTAAAATTCCAGAGAATTTACGAGGAATTCCTGTGAAATTTCTTGCAATTACAGAAAATTTCCTTGAAATCACATGGATTTTTAGTAGAATTCCAGAGAATTCTTATGGAATTACGAAAAATTCTGGTGTACAATTTATTTTTTTTTAAATTTACTAAAAAAAAAGAATTTTTCCAGTACATTTCAGAGACCTTGACACCGTCGTTACGGTTACGCTGAATTTTACCTTATACTTCAAAATTTAGGCAAATTTTTATTAATCAAATAATCATAATTATTGAAATTTGAAATAACTAAGTAATAAGTAATAAGCTCCTAACAACTTACTCAAATATCAAAAATCTTGTGAAATTATTTGGGATTTTAGTGGAATTACGCGGAATTCCGATGAAATTCCATTAATTTTCCTAGAATTCTAGAATATTCCTGTAAAAATTACATGAAATTCTCGTGAAATATTAAATAATTCTTGTGAAATTATTTGGAAGTTCAGTGAAATTCCGGTAAAATTATGTGGAATTTCGAAAAAATTCCAATGAAATTCCATCTATTTTCCGGAAATTCCACGTAATTTTCCCGGAGTTCCAAGTTATTCTGTTAAAAATCTAAAAAATTCCCGCAAAAACGACATTAAATTTTCATTAAAAAATTCTTGTGAAATTATCTAGAATTATAGTGGAATAACGTGATACTGCGAAAGAATTACGACGAAATTTTCCGAGTATTCGACTCAATGCGCCCGGAATTTTGAGTTATTCTCGTGAAATTCTAGAAAATTCCTATGAAATTCTAAAATAGTTACGTAAAATTACGTGGAATTTTCGCTAAATTTCAACAAAAAATCCTGTAAAATTACATGGAATCTTTGTAAAATTCCAAAAAAAAATTCCTTGAAGTTTCTGGTAAATTTCCGTAAATTACATAATTGTGAAATTATTTAAATTTTTTATTGAATTCCCAAGAATTCTCGTGAAATTACATGGAATTCCCGTGGAATAACTCAAAATTTAGGTGAAATTCTGAAATAATATGAAATTCTCATGAAATTCCGAAAAGTTCTTGTGAAATTACCTAATACTTTAGCAATATTCCTCTAGACTTAATCGGAATTTTAGTAGAATTTGAAAAAAAATTTGACATTTCAGAAAATTTCTTTGAAGATGCTTGGAATTCCCGTGGAATTGAAAAAAAACCCTTCCTACGAAATAATGTACTTGAGATTTCATTGAAATTTCGAAAAAATCCTGTAGAATTAGTCGAAATTCCAAAAAATTCTTCTAAAATTTTACTGAAATGAAATTACTTGAACTTCTACTGAAATTATTTGGAATTCTAGCAAAATTTGAAAAAAATCCTGTGAAATAAATCCAAATTCTCGTGAAATTCCATAAAATTCACAAGAAACTACTTAAAAAATCGTATAAATAATTATGAAAATCCAAAATAAAAATCGTGAAATTGTTTTTTAAATTTCAGCAAAATTCCAAGGAATTTTTATTAAATAACTCAGAATTTTAGTGGAATTCCAAAAAACTTTACGTGAAATGACCTGAAATACTCATGATCTATCAAAAAGTAATTTGTGAAATTACATGAAATTCCAAAAAAATTCCTGTGAAAATACAGAAAATTTCTTTGAAACTAATTGAATTTTTAGTGGTTTTCCGAAGAATTTTCAGGAAATTCTGGTGTGCAATTTATGAACATTTGGAACATTCTATAATAAGAATTTCAGTCTAATTCTGAAAAATTCTTGTAAAATTACACGAAATTCTCATGAAATATTAGAAAATTTCTATGAACATTCCTGAAACATTCTATAAACATTCCCCGAATATTCTTCAAAAATTTTCCAAAAAAAAAACATGTCGAAACATTCCTGAAACATTCTATCAACATTCTTGGAACATTTAATATACATTTCTAAAATAATCATTGCAAATTTTCCAAAAAAAAACATGTTGAAACTTTTCTGGAATATTTTTGAAACATTTTATAAACATTCCTAAAATAGACTTGATGGGACATTCTACGAACATTCCATAAACATTCCTGTACCCCCTTTGAATTATAATTTCAAAACCTATCTATTTGATTACCTTTTTATCATCTCTAAAATTTGAAAGTAAAATACACAGAAGCCAAAAAAGTTCACTTTGCAACGTCAATGTGTAAAGTCTTTTTTATATCAAAGGTTATTCTATTCTCGAAAGTAAAATTTTCTTTTGAAGGGAAGTCAAGTGACCCTTCGTACAGTATCCTTTAAAATTTAAAGCAAAGCAAGCAAAGAATGTGGGAGAAAAAATCGCTATCCATTATTACCAAAAAATTATCGTTATTTTTTTATTCTTGTTTGTTTTGTATATCTATTAATCACACACGGAATTTTTTTTTCAGGAAATCAATATTTTAATGGCAGGCAGATGGATCAAAAGAGTAATCAATGGTTTGGAGCCACCCTAAGCTCGTCGGGGAATCCATCAGGAGGACCAGTTGTGGTAAATAACTAATACAATAATTTAATTTTTTTTTATACCAGATGTATAAAACACAAGTTATTCTATAAGTAAAATCATGTTGAAATACAATCACCGCCATGTGAATGAATTGTTTGGCGGGAAATTTTTTAGTAACTGATATTTTTTGAATATCAGAATCTAAATATTTTTTTTTCTACTGACGTTTCATAATAGCAACTTTTCGATTGTCATTTCAGTTTTGAAACGACATTCTTTTAGGCACTGAGTGCGTGAAAGTTACTTTTAAGCACTCAGTGCGTAAAAGTGACTTTTGAATGCGTAAAAGTGACTTATGAGTGCGTAAATGTAATTTTTAAGCACTAGTGCCTAAAAGTGTCATTCATTATTCAGAAATAAAAAACACACTAAACACATATTTGAATTTTGTTTTGTATTTATTATGAATATTGAAAATGGAATTACTGAATTGAACGTTTGGGTTACTCAAAACAGAAGTTTGTGTTATTACCTACTTTCTAGGATTTTAATTATTGATGTCGAATTTTGAAAAGAAAATCGCATGAAAAGTGTCAGGTGCCAAGTAAAAGCAGGTAACAAAGATTTTGGGTGTAATCGACTTATTCACATGAAATAAAATTGTGTTTTTTTATTATAAAATGCCAGTAGAAAAAATCTTGTATACAATACGTTACGAAACAATGTCTTTTAGTCACTTGACGTGTTGTCCAACTCGGCTTTGCCTCGTTGGACAATTTTCACGTCGCGTGCCTAAAAGACGCTCATTTCGCAACTTATTGTATAAATAGCTATTTCTCTGTTCCCTTCAAAGTTATATTGTACTTATAGGTATGCACTAAGAACGCATTCACTTTTCCAAAATCTTTCGTCTGATTTCAAAGAATTTCTCCAACATGTAACAGCAGCGCGAAAATTACGAGCCTCGTAAACCAAATGGACACGGAATTCCGCAATATCAGTAAAACAGCCTCAAAGATATAGGTATATAATCAGCCGAGAAGCACTTAACACTTTGCCGTCCCTATTTGTTTTATGGGTTTTTCAACTTTTTTTTTGTTATGCTTTTAAGCATCAAAATTATCCATCATCCGATAGCTTGTAGCAAAAGTAACTTACTTATTCCTATATAATGACTATGAGTACACTTAATAGCATCCTTTGACATGGTTATCAATTACAAACCTCTTAACTTCCGTTAAAAGCAGATTATGTGTATGGACGGCTGACGAGTTTGCAATGACGAGAGAATTGAGATCTTGAAATATTTTGAATTTTCACAGCCAATTAGTTTTAGTCAAAGGTTCATGCTTGCAGGTTCATTTTTACCTTAGTTCTTTAATCTGTTTTTACCTTCCTAGTGTTTGTCTACTTTTTTAAAGCAGTACAAGAATTAAGGCAGATATTGTAGTTATCCAAGCCTTAGTTACCAAGTAATTATGGGAAAAAGTTTATTGACGAAATTGGCAATTGGCAAATTACTTAGCAATTCCTAAAGATGAAATAACAGAGAATCATGGTAGCAAAAAAAAGAGTTTTAACTTCTGACTGTTAAACCTACTCTGGTATTTTCTTGCAGAATTTATTCAAAGCCTACTCAATAATACTTACTTGACTGGGTTTATTTTACAGTGTAATGGGTATTATCTTTTCTCCTCAATAATCGTTTGTGCTAATAGAGTCGGACTATTCAAGTCTTAATTTGATAATTATTATTGTCAGAATTGAGAGAGTCGCATCTTAATGGGAAAACGACCGTCGGCACGTAATTGGATAATCACTATCATTTCAGTTCAATTTATTGGACATACTAGTCGAGCTAGGTGAGCCTCCTAAATTGATATTAGTTAAACATAATCATGTCCGCTCCGTCTAATATTGGACGTTTAAAATTGGCTTCTTTCAGGTAATTAGGAGAGGAAAACATTTCGAAAGATATAACCTATATTCTAGATTATGTTGTTCGAGATTGAAGCGCATCTTCATTAACATTATAATTATTATCAAAGCATCATCATTATATTTTTTACTGAGATGATGAGTCTTAAAACTTGCTTCAATTGTAAGTTTCAAGTAATTAAACCTCTTACAAAAAAAAAAGATTCTATTATTACGTAGGTAGGTAGGTTTCTTACTATTTGTTTAATAAGTTATATCGTGTCTAAGTAGATATTAGTTATAACTATGAAAAATTTAATATTCTAACAAAGAAAGTGGAGTCTGAAAATGTTCTGGAAGCAATATTTTCCGTTCAACTATTCAACTTTATTTAGAATTGACCTAGTTTTGTTACTTGTATATAGGTAGTAAATTTAGTTATAGCATTTTTATTGAATCGGCTTCTACTAGGTGGAAATTCATGATCTAATAAAAACAAATTAGGTAAATTTAGGTTGTTAGTTGTTTACAACACAGGTTCAAAATTTTTCTAAGTAATTTTTAACACTTTTATGCATAAAATACCTAATGTTATGGGCCTCTTATTTGATAGTCCTTAACCACCCATAATCAATAAAACCGGTGAAAAATACGACGATTGCAAATTACCAAGATATTCAAAGGTAACCTCAAAATATGTCTGGGACGTGCTGCACTTGCAATGCAACAGTCATAAGGAGCCCAAGACTAAAAGCAATGATGTTTTTGGCTACCCATGCGACCACTGTAAAAGAGTAATATGTCAAACATGTAGTGATATCACTGGACCCACAGAAATACGTGCTATAGTGCTCTCAAAACAGAACTGCAATCAAGCCTACCAGTCCTAGTACAGGAGTCAGTCGCTGCTGCCACTACCTCACTAAATGAAAGGGTAACCCACCTGGAATCCCTCGACTTGCAACTGGCACCAGCCGCCCACAATGAGGCAATAACACCAACACTTGAATCTTCAAACATTGACATATTGGCTAAACTGCATGATCGCCAAACCAGAGCTAACAACTTTCTTTTTTTCAACATACCCGAGTCAGGCGATGATTATCAACAAGTATGCTCCGTACAAGAAATGCTACTGGACACACAGTCCACTATTTGCAAAGTCACTCGTTTTGGCAGACCTAACGCCAAAAATGCACGCCCCATAAGAGCAGTGCTGAACTCTGCCCTCGACGTACATTCCACATTACGAAATGGCTACAAGCTCAAAGGTAAACACATATATATTCGGCCTGACCTGACCTTCAATCAAAGAGAGCTTGAGAAGACTGCCACAGAAGATCTAAAAAAACGACGTGAACAGGGTGAGCAGAATATCCAGGTGCGAATGGTGAAAGGTATACCAAAAATTGTCCAAAAAAACCCGTCACGGGGTCAAGCACGACCAACATCAGACAAAGAAACGCCAGCAGAAAACAATTAAACCTTAACATATATTATCAAAATGTTCGCGGCATCAGAACCAAGTTGGAGCAGCTTCGTTGGCAGCATTGCAGTGCATAATTACCAGATAGTTGCTTTTACAGAGACAGGGCTAAGCGACCAATTTCATACAGGTGAGCTTGGGTTTGATTCATACAATGTTTTTCGTTGTGATAGATCAGCTACTTCAAGTACAGCAGAGCAGTTTGGGGGTGTACTTATTGCAGTGCATGAGTCTATCCCATCACGTCTAATACGAACAACTGACGATATTGAACAAGTCTATGTTCTAGTAGGCTCAGGCAAAAAGCAAATGATAGTTGGCAGCCTATACATACCACCCAGCTCACCGATAGAAAAGTATGAAAGCTTTGGAAACAACCTCGAAGAAATATCTCAGCAGTGTAGCAATGCCAGTCTCTGCATAATAGGAGAGTTCAATCTCCCAAAGGCCACATGGAGGATGGAAGATCTCTGCTCATCAGCTCATCGTCCACAAGATGGCTACCTGCCTCCCTCTGGTAAAATACAACTATTATCAGAGATCTGCTCATTTCACAACTTATACCAGATTAATGATATTCGAAACGTCAACAATGTCATTCTTGATCTGATTTTATGGTTTTGTGGTTTTATGTCACTCAAAGCTGCCAATCACACATCCTGAACCTGAAATGCTGTGCCTGAAGATTACCTGCTACCACTGGACAACCACCATCTACCATTGCATCTCAAAGTTGATCTAAATCCAAAGCATAACAAGCCAAGTGCCCAGGGAGATGATTGCCACTATGACTTCAAATCAGCAAATTTCAATGACATCAATGAGTGCCTGGGACTCTTTTTGTGGGATGATCTGTTTGCTGGGAGGACGGTTGAGGAGATGTTAAGACTGTTCTACGATATTTTATATAATACATTTGACATTTTTGTGCCAAAGAAAAAAAGTTCTTGTAGGAAATTTCCAATATGGTTCTCGCAAGACCTGAAATCACTCACAATACAAAAAAAAATTGCTCATAAAAAATTTAAGGTAAGCAAACTTCCCCGCAATTACCAAACATATTCTAATTTGCGATCTCAATGTAATTTTCTGTCAAAGCAGTGTCTTCAAAACTATATCGGGGAAACGGAGGCATCTCTTCGACATAATCCCAAGGCTTTCTGGTCATACACATATTCCCTACAAAACTCCAGTAAACAGCCATCCAGCTACACCTTGTAGTATAACATACCGAGGTTCGCTCAGTAAGATTGAACGATGAGAATTTTTATTACCTTTTAAACAACAAATCTTCTGAAAAACGAAATGAAAAACCAATAGGACCCACGTTGTGAAAACTTACTCAATTTTACTTACTGGACATGCGCCCGACATAGCAAATATTTGGGAAATTTAAGGGAAGTTGTGATATGTAAAAGAAACGAAAAATTTGTGAAACGTCTATTTTATTATTAAAGTGAATCGTACCGACCTAGAACTAACGAGGGGAAAGAGCACGGTAGAGAAACCCTCGGTCTAACATACCTCAAAAATCGAAACATACTGTGTCATTTTAATAATTAATTGTGAGTCAATAATTCAATAATTTAAGTCAATAAAAGTTTAAATTAGGTACCGTCCTTGTTCTTGTGCTAAAATTTTAATTACACAAAATATATTCAATCAACACTACCTATATTCCAAACTGAACAGTTTTTGTTAGTTAGCCGGTCTGCCGGAAGGTACTGAGGTCCCATACGGGATGCTACCCAGCTATAGTTGTTTTTGAGCCAATATCTCTAGATTGATTTTTCTCAATTTGCTAGGATATTCTCTCGTCAGGGTAGGAAAATGTTAGTAAATTCAACAAGGCCCTAATGCACGTTCTGAATACACAAAATCAAAATATCAGCACAAAAAGACAGCACATAATTTCTTAGGTTTTAATTTACTCTTTATCTGTGTTGTTTACAGCATGAAACGATTTTGGTTGAATACATAAACAATGCACATGTTATAAAAAATTGTTATAAACAAATAAAAAAACATAAAAATTGGAAAAAACATAATACTTGCGTAAATTGAACTTTCAAAAACAAAAAAATAATTATTTAACTGACCTGGTGATTGCTCCTTGACACACACATACTTATAACAAATTGGATTGAACAATTAATTTTAATGCAAAATAGGAATGAAAATTGAATAATGAATAATTACAGACACGCGTTTTAAGGAACCAGTCTGTTCTCCAGTCTAGCGTCTAGTTGCCTATTCTCTTCTGTGTCCCGTTCGCAGTACGGCTCGAACGCGGTCCCCGAAATTTGATGACCCGCTCTTCTTCTCATAAATCCCACTGAGCAATACATGGTTGCAACATCTACTTTTATTCAGTAAACATTTTTTTAAAAAGTTAAGATTTGAAGAAATAATATTTTAAATAGGTGGTTTTCCTCAACCTTAAACGAAAAATCAGCACCTAGGGGCCCACAAGCAGCTGAACTCTTTGCCGAGTACTTCGGCTCAGTCCATACAGACAACTCTTTGGACTTGCCAAATCAACCCTCTTCAGGCCCCCTCAACCTCTGTAACCACACTATTGCAATTTCGGATATCTACACTGAACTAAAAAATATCAACCCAAACAAAGGACCTGGACCTGATAAGGTTCATCCACTGTTTCTAAAAAACTGCTGTTTTGTTCTATCTCGACCTCTGCATATGATTTTCAATAAATCACTGCAGGACGGAATATTTCCAGACTTCTGGAAATCAAGTTTCGTGGTACCCATTCACAAATCAGGTGATTTGGAAAATGTGACTAATTATCGCCCTATAAGTATCCTCAATGTTATTCCAAAAATATTTGAAAATATAGTCACAAAATTCTTGACATCGTGCCTTGGACCTGAGATTATACACCAGCAGTTTGGCTTCAAAAAACACTGCTCTACCGAACTAAATCTCCTCACTTATGTGGACATCCAGACAGGCGCCTTGGAGAGAGGTGAAGAGATACACTCTATTTACACTGACTTCTCCAAGGCGTTTGACAGAGTGAAACACGAAGTTTTAATTGAAAAACTGGAGACCTTCGGCGTGTCGGGTTCTCTCCTACAATGGATAAAGAGTTATATCACAAGCAGGACACAAATAGTACACCTTAACAACTTTACATCCTCTCAAATCTCAGTATCATCAGGCGTCCCCCAGGGTTCCCATCTTGGCCCCTTACTATTCAATACTTTTATCAATGACATTTCATCTTGTTTTAAGCATCTTCTGTTTGCTGATGACTTGAAGCTGTTTCTGAAGGTATCCAATCCAGAAGACTCTTTAGTACTTCAAGAGGATCTAAACAGATTGTCACAATGGTGCCATGCCAATGGCATGGATCTTAATGTTCTCAAATGCAAGGTCATTAAATTCCACAAGTTCAGAAATTTCAATAATTTTGTCTATTACATTGATGATAGTCCATTGGGCTGCGTGGAACAAATCAAAGACTTAGGTGTGCTATTAACCTCAAATCTAGATTTTTCAACTCATATTGACAACGCAATCAATAAGGCTTTACGCATGCTGCTTGACTTTGTGAAACGCAGCACAAGGGACTTCTCGACCATTAATGCCATTAGAACTTTGTACTATTCCTATGTGAGATCGCATTTAGAGTATGCTGCTTCAGTGTGGTGTCCTAATTATGCATGCCATATCCATCGGATTGAAGCTGTTCAGAGAAAATTCTACAGATACATTAACTACAAATTTTACGACAATAATGAATTTCATTATTCTGACTTATGCACATCACTAAACCTAACAACTCTCTCATGTAGGAGAAAGCAGAGAGACCTAATACTAATTCAAAAGCTCATAAACTCTAGAATTAATTGTCCCAGTGGCGTGTTTACCATGTAAACTAGGGAAGCACAGCTTCCCCTCGAGGATTTATTAAGAACACTAAACTAAACTTTATGTAGACATTTTAAAAAAGAAATATATGAAACTTGTGAATGGCTGACTGGTTGTGAAATCATAAGTCTCTCCTGTCCTGTACTTTCACGATCTTTCCCCACAGCTCCCCCGTCTGTTGAAGTCTGGACACGCCACTGGATTGTCCCTATTTAACTTCCAGAATTGGATTACATGTTCCATCCACTCGTACTACACAAACTTTTCATCAACAGTTTCACAGAACTAATTATGCTTATAGGCCAGTGCAGTTATGAAATTCACAATGTTGAAAATGCAAATTT
The DNA here is from genome assembly GCA_917834065.1 of Ceutorhynchus assimilis. Taxonomy (NCBI): domain Eukaryota; kingdom Metazoa; phylum Arthropoda; class Insecta; order Coleoptera; family Curculionidae; genus Ceutorhynchus; species Ceutorhynchus assimilis. The sequence goes on from OU892282.1 coordinate 15,468,667, forward strand.
TTTTATAAAGCTGCGACTATCAAAAATCAGTAGCCCTAGTACCCCTTATTAACATACTAAAAGTCCCCATGCCTCCGACTGTTGCGTCACCAAAAAAAAGTCGTCCGCCATCTTGAATTTCAGCACTGTTTGGGAAAAACCGCGAATAACTGGAAAACTGTACATTTTTTTGAAAAAAATGAAGACATGAAAATTGAAGAGAATTAAAAAATATATCAGATACAATGAGAAGTAATTTTGTATCATAGCGATCTATCAACTTATGAATATTCAATTCTTTTAATTATTCGGTTTTGATAATTTAATTATTTAAGGCGCGAAAATCGCAGAACAAAACAAAATGTTTGATGATTGATGATTTAGATCAGTTGAGATATTATAAATACAAAACCCTTTGAGTTAGCTACTTTGCCTCCAACTTCAGACGGAGCTGATGAGAATCATTACTTTAGGAATTACTTACAAATTCAATATTGGCTTAATAATAAAAAAGAACCAACACATTGGGGTTGGGATGAAAAAAAAAGACATGTTGGTTCCAAAAACTATGTCAAAGGCAGTGGCACCTGATTTTGTTCTGAATATGAAATATTGCAACTGCAAGTCAGGATGTAACAAATTATGCACATGTATAAAGTCGAATATTCCGTCTTAAATCCTATGTGGTAATTGTAATGGCATTTCTTGTGACAACAAACAAATTTCCGTAGATGAAGAGCAAATTGAAGAAAAGCAACAAACTTGAATAAAACCTGGAGAACAATTTTACCTACACAATTTTTTCTCGAGTAAGATTTTGAAAATAAATAGAATGCAAAAATATGAATAAGAACTTCAAATTAAAAATATCAGTTTGACAATGTCAAAAAATGGTCTCTGTCCTCTGAAATACCATGTTGTTGGTATTGTCCAGGTAGCAATATTGTCAGGTGAATACCGAATTTAGTGTCGAATGTGATACCACAACAACACCACGACTCCGAAGGAGGTGGGTGTTGCTGGTAACACGTTGAGTGTCGGGTAAAAGTATTAGGTAATCCTGAAACTTCGAGTGGTATTCAAAAGATTATACAACGAACTAAACTTTGATACTTTATTAATGTTCCTTATTATTAATAGTAAATGAACAATATTGCCACCAAGCGCGATAATCCCAAAATAATGTACAATGAGTTGTATAACCGGTGTAATACACTCTAGTGAAATAGTCGCTGTAATAATGACAAAAACACCAGTCCTTATGGGATTTTTTGTGTATGAATTAAATTGTCAATTTAAATTTGCTTATTACCTATCCTGTCTTTTGGCCAAAATATTGTAAAATTGACCTTGTCAATTTTTTTGCGTTGAATAGTATTATTGTATTGAATCTGCGATTACTCATTATTAATTCATACGAGGGTAGTTGAATTAAATTAGGTAATATGTCGGTAACACTTTTACAGTGTTTTTTTATTTAAATAAATTTTAAAAGGTAATTTTATTTGTTTATTGGGATTGAAAAAATGCATTAACTGCATTATGGTCTGGTTCCCTTGATTTTGCTAAATTTCCAAAAATTCAAAAAATTCTAGATTGTTACTACGTTATGGTACGCATTCAGTTTTTATGATACCGCCTTCATTTTTTCATTCTATTCAATTTTCCTCTCTTGAGTTTTTTCGATAGAATGTACCGTTTTTGACTTATTCACGATTTTTTCCGAAAAGTGCCGAAATTCAAGATGGCGGATTGTTTTTTCTAATGACGCAACAACCGGACGAATGGGGACTTTTGGTATGTTTACTAGGAGTACTCACGCTAACTATTTTTGATAGTTGCAGCTTTATAAAATTTTTTGCAAATTCAAAATTATTTGCACTGGCCTATTATCATTCATTCATTTCTCGAACCCTCAGATTGTGCAATGTATTATCTGAATTAGATTTCTTTGGTCTTTGCAAACCATTTGTGCGAGCGGTCAAAGGCCTAACCTTATAAAAACCGTATAAAAATCTAAAAAATATTGTTGTTTCTTCTTTTGTTTTTTTTTTTCTCATTTTTTAAAATTGTTAATAGCAGGATTGTCTTACACATTAGTTTGGTGGTTGATGGATGTTAACTTTAACTTTAAACTTTAACTTTATTTAATTTCTTTATTTTCTAGATTTCTAATGTGGGTGGAAAAATTCTTTTTTCTACAAACGTCACTAAAAGTGTCATTTTTAACGGATGCTGTCAGTGTCTAAAATGCCATTTTATGACACTGGTGCTAAAAGTGATTACTTTTAGCACTAGTGCTAAAAGTAATCACTTTTAGTGCGTTTCTAGAAAAAATAGTGTATGCTATTCGTGCTAAAAGTGATTTTATTTTGTTCAAAGGGATGGAACACTCCGCCTTCGGCGTTGTGTCCCAAACTTCCCTTTTCACAAAATAAAATGTCACTTTTAGCACTTATATCATAAATAACTATTCTATTTCATTGTTTTGTTTTGTTTTTATTATTTTCAAAATTTGATAATTTTAGAACTTGTTATTACTCAATTATATTGTGTAAATGGGCTTTACCCGTAAATGAATAAATAGATAAATAAATAAATTAGTATACTTATATATTTCCACTAATTTGTAATAAACATTAACATGTTTCGCTCGCTGTAGCTTCATCAGAAAGATTTTAAGAATTTTATGTAGACATAAAAGTGAAATTATCAAATATAAAAAAGGTAAAAGCTGGTCTAATTTTATGTTAATCTAAATAGGTATTATACAATAAATTTTAAAAGTGGTGAATTGTTTAAATCTAATTGGTCATTCAGTAAACAGTCTAATTTTTTAAGTTTGTTTATTTCTAAAGATTCGAGAAGATTTAATTTTATCCCTTTGTTTTTATTATGTAACATTTGAAATTCATTACTTATTAAAATTATGATTTGCATAATTCGAGTCTGTTTTCTTTTTATTGAAAGTATTGTAATGTTCTCTAATTCTAGTACTGAAATATTCATGGATTTTATTGATAACAAACATCCAATTTTTAAAAAATTTCTCTACTGGCATAGATGTGTTGACGATGTTCGAAACTGTTTTACTGGAACAGACAGACAATTAGATATTTTTATAAATTTTATTAATAAAATCCACCCTAACATAAAATTTACCATAGAAAAAGAACTAAATAATTCAATAAATTTCCTAGATTTAACAATCAAAAACATAAACGAAAAACATGAATTTTCTATAGGTATTTCATAAACCCACTCATACTGATACAGTTATACACAATATATCTTGTCATCCTATCCAACACAAATTAGCTGCTTTTAACAGTATGTATTATACAACGATTAATAACACTTCCTATAAATAATGTTAACTTCCAAAAAGAATTAAACTTAATTAAACAAATTGCTTTCAATAATGGCTATTCCTCCAAATTAATAGATGATATTTTAAACAAAAAACTATACAAAAATGCCATTCATTTAGTATACCCTAAAAAATAACAAAATATTGATAATTTTAAAACTATTACTTTCCAAGGACAAGCTAAGTAATCAAATTAGCAAATTTCTTAACAAAAATGATATATGTAAATCCTGGCTGTGATTGAAAGAATAGTTCTCTCTGTGATGTGTGCAAACTTAGTAAAATTGACATCATATTGTAATGTATCTTGAGTAGGATTCCAAGTTAATCCAAGGGTTTTGTTTGTTGTTTTGAATGGAACAATCTTTTCTTGAGAATTGTCAATCCAAAGCTAGGGTGGATCTTACCTATTTAGTTTTCAATTCAGCAGAGGACTCCATATGTGGCTTTGTTCAATTTAATAAATGGCTTCTTGGAGAAAAATAAACATACTTTTGCATTTATACAAAACTTCAAATAAAATTGTTATTTATTATAATATTGATAAATATCAAAAGAATTAATTCTGAAATTGACAAATATCAATAGAATTAATCCTAACTTCTTAACTAAAAAACAATTATTAGAATACACTTCTTAATGCCAATACATAATCACCTTTTTAACATGTTGCACTCTGCAAATATTTCGCTTTCTGTATGCAATGGGAATTTAGGTTGAGGTTGGAAGGCGATACTGGAAAACTTCACAAAACAGTGCTCTTTTCAATCATGGGGTAATTCTTCGTGCAATTAGGGCCAATTGGGTGTTGTGCATTTTGCGCAGCTTTCGCCTTCAGTGAAAGCGTTGGGAGCTTTTTCAAAAACTTCTTACTTTTTTTTATTAATTTTTTTTTTCTGGTTAACAACGAATCAACAACGGGCTATAGTAACTAGAAAAACAAAAAAATCGCCGAAAAACACCAGCATGACCATCCACGCCATGCTTGTTTTTTCGTGACAGAATGCAAAGAACGTAATGAAAATACAAACGTGAACGCCCTCTATTATTAGGAAAGAAAATTATGCAATGGCATCTTCTTTTTCAAATATTTCAAAATAGTTGCGGATGTTTCCGCAACATACTCCCGCACTTTGAAGTCACCAACTTCAACAATTCAAAAATTCAACAAGAACAACATTCGATGATGATAACATCAGACTCATCAGAACTCAGAACCATATCAGCCATATGATATAAAAACAAACTACATAAGAACAAGAACTAATTCTTTACAAACTATAAGCAAGTAGATATATAAAAAATAACATATTTAAGGCAGGGTCAGATTATGACATTCAAATTTCATTTCAGGGGGATCCTCTTGGGGTAAAGGACAAACCTTTGCAATGCTACGAGTATATATCCCATCTTGGGTTTTAAGTTTAACAACTCGTACTTTATTGTCTTTACCAGGGATAACTTCCAACACTCTAGCTAGAGGCCATTTTAAAGGAGGGGTATCATCATCTCTCAGAAGAACTATTGAGCCTGGTTTCAGATTTTCAGACTCTCGAAACCACTTGGGTCGGTGTTGGAGTCGATTCAGATAATCAACTCCCAACAACCTTTTCCAGAAAACTTGCTGAATTTGGACAATTCTTTGCCAGTAAGAGAGTCTGCTTTCAGGAGTACTTTCTAAATTTCTTTCAGGATGAGCAGTCAAACTAGTTCCAATCAAAAAATGACCAGGAGTAAGAGCCTGGAAATCATTGGGGTCATTAGAGAGAGGGCAGAGAGGCCGTGAATTTAAAATGGCTTCGATTGACGTTAATATGGTGTAGAATTGCTCAAAAGTAAGGCGAGCTTCTCCAACTAAACGATGAAGATGGTATTTGGTGCTTTTCACAGCAGCCTCCCAAATACCACCCCAATGGGGGCTTCTTGGAGGAATAAACTTAAATTTGATTTCATTTTGAGCCGAAAAATCTTTTATAGAATCTAAGACACTCTTGGTTTTGAAAAAATCATACAACTCCCTTAGCTGGTTTCTTACACCAACAAAATTAGTTGCGTTGTCACTATAAATTAATTCAGGATTTCCTCTGCGAGCAATAAATCTTTTGAGGGTCATAATAAAAGCTTCTGTTGATAAGCTGGTTACCAACTCTAAATGCACAGCCTTTGTGATCATGCACACAAACACTGCTATATAGGCCTTTATAATCGGGGCTTTACGTAAGTTTGAAGATTTTAAAAGGAAGGGGCCTCCATAGTCTATACCAACTCTATTGAAACACCTGGTTTCCTGGACTCTTTCCTTGGGCAAATCTCCCATTATCTGAGTTGTGGGTTGAGCTCTGAACTTGAAACAAATATGACAATTCCTAATAATCCTTTTGACTTCCCGTAAACCATTTAAAGGCCAAAACTTTAATCTGAAATTAGACAAAACAGTTTGAGCTCCTGAATGTCCTAACCGTAGGTGTTCTAATTTTAACATCAAAGAGACGATATAATTTCTAGAGGGCAAAAGAATAGGGTGTTTCTGATCAAAAGATATGTTGGCATTCTCAAGTCTACCACCTACTCGTACAATACCATCCATATCAAGGAAGGGCTTGAGCTGGGCCAACTGTTTATTGGAAAGAGCTTTACCTTTACTGAGGTCTTGAATTTCTTTTGAGAAGTGGAGTGATTGAAGAACTTTAACTATCAAATCTTTTGCTTTCCTCAATTCATTGACTTCAAGAGGACCAACGATTTTATTATCTTTGTTTCCAACATTGTGAACAAATCTTAATATAAATGAAACGTGACGTTGTAATTTTGAAAATTGTGAAAATTTGAGAAATAATTTTGACCAGAAATCATTTTGGAAGAACACATGCAAAGTGACAGTAGGTTTTTTCTTTTGTTCAGGGAGGTCATCGATTTTCGAAACATTTCCAAACGATTTTTCTGAGAGTCTTAACTTCATATCAAGCAAGAAAGAGGGGCCTTTCCACCATAAGTCTAAATTGATAACATCCTGTATTGGGACACCACGAGAGGGCAAATCAGCTGGGTTGTCAGCGGATTTGACATGTCTCCAAATACATTCCTTTGTAAGATCTTGTATTTGTGCTACACGGTTAGCAACAAATACATTCCAACGAGAAGCATGAGAATTCACCCAGCATAGAGCTACTTGTGAGTCAGACCAAAGATTTACAGAATCAACCTTAAAACGACCATCGAAAACTGATAGTAGTTTTTTAACCAATTGGGAGAGCAACAGCATAGCAAATAACTCCAAACGTGGAAGAGAGACAGTTTTGATAGGGGCAATCCTAGATTTTGAAGAGAGAAGGGTGCAAGATACAGCACTATCTATGTATATTACTCTAATGTAAACACATGCTGCATAGGCTTGCATACTTGCGTCTGAAAGACCATGAAATTCAATTTGTTTAATTTTCTTTTCCAAAAATAAATATCTGGGTATTTTCAGATTTTTGAGCAGAGGTAAATTTTCAATAAAATGAGTCCAATTTTGTATAATTGATATGTCAGTAATGGGACTATCCCAATCTAGTTTCAACATCCAGAGCTTCTGAATAATCAATTTCCCAGAAACTATAACCAATGATAAAAAACCAAGGGGGTCATAGCACTGAGCCAAAGTAGATAATATTTTTCTTTTTGTGATTGGCGGTGTGAAGGAACTTTCAGGGATTGAGACACAGAAAAAATCAGCAAAGGGGTTCCATTTCAATCCTAAAACTTTACTTGGAAAATCATCAAAATTAAGATTTCGTTCAGGAATTTTCTCTTGGGAAATTTTGTCAAAAAAATTGCTTGAATTTGAACACCATTTGTGTAACTGAAAACCATGAGTATTTAAAAGAGTATTTAATTGAGTATATAGAGTTTCCAAGTCTGAGTAATTATGAACACCTCCAAGACAATCATCTACATAGGTCATTTTCAAGAGAGCTTCAGAAGCTAGAGAATTTTGAATGACATTATTTTGAGCTATTTCATGCAAAACTCTTGTTGCAAGAAAAGGGGCACAATTAGTGCCATAGGTGACAGTTGAGAGTTCAAAACATTTCAGAGTTTCCTGAGGACTATTCCTCCATAAAATGTTCAAGAGGTATCTTTGTTCTGGATTTATCAGAATTTGTCTATACATTTTCTGTATATCAGAGGTGAGCACATATTTGAAAGAGCGAAAACGACAGAGTATGTCATAGAGGTCTGGCTGAACCTGATAGCCTTTAAGAGTGACATCATTTAAAGAATATCCTGAAGAAGTTTTACATGAGGCATCGAATACTACACGCAGTTTTGTAGTGACGCTATCCTCCTTTATAACTGCGTGATGGGGCAGAAAATACTTAGGTTGTGAGTAGCAGTTTGTCAAAATGAGAGGAACAAACCTTCCATGTCCGAGGCTTTCATACTCGTCAATGAAATTTTTATAATCAGAAAAATACCTTTTGTCCTTAGCAAATCTTTTTTCAAGATTGAAAAATCTTTTCCTTGCCATGGAAAAAGAATCACCAAGCTTCAAATTTTCTTTAGGAGATTTTAAGGGTAAGTCTACTTGAAAAACACCATTTTCCAATATCTTCGTGCTTTTCATGAATAGACTTTCTGCCTCTTCATCTTCAAAAGAACGCGGAATATTTGGGGAAATGTCCTCAAGTGTCCAAAATCTAGAGACCATTTTTTCAAGAGGGGTTTCGTCGAGGGTTTCATTTTTGGTTTGAGCTATAAGAGAAACACTTAAATGTGACATCAACATATTATCTTGAGATACATTAAGAGAGAAAGGACCACCAATGACCCATCCAAGGTAAGTATTGAGTAGTATAGGGAGGTTTTTTCCTAACCGAACTATACCATTAGCCAATAATTCATAATACACATCAGCACCCAGCAACAAATCTACATCTGAAGGGGTAGAGAAAGAGACATCTGCAAGAGGCAAATTTGAGGGTATATTCCAAGAGTCCGTATTTATTTTGTTTTGGGGTAATTTACAAGTGATTTCTGTTAATATTGCACAGGAAACTTTGAACTTTCTGTGAGAGTACACATTTGAGTAGAGCGTTACATCAACCATTTTATTTGAAATGCTATTGCTCAGTGCAATACCTGAAACAGAAGTTGTTTTAGTATAGGAAATGTAATTTAATTTGTTGACGAGTTTGTGAGTGACAAAAGAATTTTGAGAGCCATTATCCAAAATTGCTTTAGCTTGTATACAATTTCCCTGGGCATCATAAAGAGAGACACAAGCAGTAGCTAATAAAACGTGGTTATTTCTAGTAGAAGCTGACAGAGATAGAGAGTCTTGCGAAAGTGCACTAGAGTTGCACGAAGAATTACGTTTGGAAGATTTAGGAATAGCACCATTTTGTGAGGGGGACAAAAATCCATTGTTTTCATTTAATCGAGTTTGACTGTTACATTTATTTTTATCAAATTTAGGCGGGTTATTATTAGAGACATTTTGAGCACCTTCTACCCGAGCTTCTAGTCTGTTATTTTGATGAGAGTGCAACATGCTATGGTGTTTCTTAGAGCAAAAAAAACAAACGTTAGTAGATGAGCACTGAGCCACTGCATGAGCAGTTCCCAGACAGTTATAACACAGTTTTTTAGAACCTACAAAGTTTCTCTTGTCTGCAATAGATGCATTTTTGAATTTGTTACAAGAATAAATTTTATGAGTATTTTCATTGCAATAAGAACACTTTGCATGTTCACTGTTTTGGGATGCGAATGCATGAAGAGAGGTTTTTAACTGAGGTTTTATGAATTTTGGTGTAAATTGTACACCCGTACTATTTAAGTTTTCCAACACTATACATCTTTTTTCTAAAAATTCAAAAAATTCTGAAAGTTGAGGTAATTCATCCACATTTCTCTCAGTTTCAAAGGCTCTTCTTGTACCAAAATCTATCTTTTTTCCTAACAAATATAACAAGATAAAGTCTAACAATTGTTCACATGAATAATTTAAATTATACAACGAGTCTAAATTTCTCTTACAATTGGTTGAAAATTCCCTGAGAGCTGTTGAGGTGCATTTTGTGAGTGAAGGCACTTCCAAGAGAGACACTAAAAGAGTATTTATTACAGAAAGCTTATTTTCGTATCGTTTCTGCAGAATTTCTAAGGCTGTATCAAAATTATCATTTATAACTATTAAATTTTCAATTAATTTTAATGGTTCATCCCGCAAAAATGACTTCAGATAAATAAATTTCTGTATTTTTGAGAGGCTCTGATTTTGAATTATTAAAGCATCAAAAATTTGATAAAAAGGTAGCCATTCTGAAATATCACCTTTGAATGGTTTGATATGAATGTCAGGTAATTTCACATCAATTTTAGGAGAAGGGGCCACAATAGTTTGTTGTACAGAGTGTGCATTAACGCTTGGGGGAAAGGGAGAAAAACATAATTTTTTAATTTTATCTTTGATAATACCACACTTTTGATGAACAGAGTTTTCAATGAAATCACGATCCTCATTATCAAGGGTTTCATCAGCAGGAAGAGCATCTATCCTGTCTTGTATATTTTCATATGCATGAAAAGTATTTTTTAAATAATCATACTTTTCTGAGAGCTCTCCTACTTCAGCCTTATCTGCTGTTTGGAGCCAATTATTAACTCTTGTTATTTTAGCCTTGATAATGGTTCGTTGTATTTTCAATTGACTATAATCTAAATCTAAAAAATTTTCAGGAAAGTTAGACATTTTAAAATGTTTATCAATGTTCAACTGCTTACCACTTTTTTCAGGTTACCACAAGATTCACCAAGTACTCACACATTTTCCATAAGTCTCTGAGTACTTCTTGGAGTTGAGTTCAAAGTTCTATTGCTTGTCAATAGAATAAGGCACACACAAGTCAATGGTATAACACAGCAAAATGTTCAAGATTCTCTCCAAACTTATGCCATCCGGCTCGAAGGACCAATGTTTTGAATGGAACAATCTTTTCTTGAGAATTGTCAATCCAAAGCTAGGGTGGATCTTACCTATTTGGTTTTCAATCCAGTAGAGGACTCCATATGTGGCTTTGTTCAATTTAATAAATGGCTTCTTGGAGAAAAATAAACATACTTTTGCATTTATACAAAACTTCAAATAAAATTGTTATTTATTATAATATTGATAAATATCAAAAGAATTAATTCTGAAATTGACAAATATCAATAGAATTAATCCTAACTTCTTAACTAAAAAACAATTATTAGAATACACTTCTTAATGCCAATACATAATCACCTTTTTAACATGTTGCACTCTGCAAATATTTCGCTTTCTGTATGCAATGGGAATTTAGGTTAAGGTTGGAAGGCGATACTGGGAAACTTCACAAAACAGTGCTCTTTTCAATCATGGGGTAATTCTTCGTGCAATTAGGGCCAATTGGGTGTTGTGCATTTTGCGCAGCTTTCGCCTTCAGTGAAAGCGTTGGGAGCTTTTTCAAAAACTTCTTACTTTTTTTTATTAATTTTTTTTTTCTGGTTAACAACGAATCAACAACGGGCTATAGTAACTAGAAAAACAAAAAAATCGCCGAAAAACACCAGCATGACCATCCACGCCATGCTTGTTTTTTCGTGACAGAATGCAAAGAACGTAATGAAAATACAAACGTGAACGCCCTCTATTATTAGGAAAGAAAATTATGCAATGGCATCTTCTTTTTCAAATATTTCAAAATAGTTGCGGATGTTTCCGCAACAAATGTACTGGCTATATCTGATTTATCAATTGATAAATCTCTGAAAATTGAAAATGATACAAATTTACGTAAGTTGAACCCATAAGATTTGAGAATTTGAATAAGATCTGCAATAAATTTTGTAGCGTTTTCAACGGAATTTGAACCTGTAAGAAGGTCATCAACATAAAAGCTAGACAAAATGATGTCAGAAATCTCGGGATGAATTTTTTTAATCCTAATAGCTACCTCACGCAAAGCTCTTAAAGCCAGCATTGAGGCTGAAGAAGTTCCGTAGGTTACTGTGTTAAGCTGATAGTGGGATAATTCATGAGAGGGGTTAAATCTAAATAAAATACGCTGTAAATTGCGATCACTTTCATTAACCATTACGCACCTATACATTTTCTCTACATCAGCTGTAAAAGCAATTTTGTGAGTGCGAAATCTTAAAACAATATTTGATAAGTCATCTTGTAGCTTTGGACCTACTTTTAAAATATCATTCAAAGATAACCCGCTAGAAGATTTTGCAGAACCATCAAACACAACTCGTAATTTTGTTGTTGTTCTTTAAAAATTCCGTGATGGGGTAAATAAAATTTAGTTTTTTCTGTATTAATTTTATCTGTATCAATTTTTGTCATGTGTCCCAAGTGTTCATACTCTGACAAAAATTCCATGTATAGTGTCTTTAAAGTAGGATTTTTTGAAAGTTTTTGTTCAATGGCATGAAAACGCGTAAGAGCCATTTGTAATGAATCACCAATATTCTGAAAATTGTTTTTAAGCGGTAAACTAACAACAAATCTACCAAATTCATCACGAGTAGTTGTGGAGAATCTTATAAGGGTAACGGTGACCAAATTTTGGTCCCCATACAAAACTTTTACTCCCTATTTATTTGGAACTGAGAGGTTGTAGTTACCTTTATAAACTATAAATAAGTTTTATAATGGCAAGGAATACATTTTCGTTACCGCTATAAAACCTAAGTAGTCCTTATAAACACCAAACAAGAAACGCCTCCTTTTGGTTTCATCTCTTTCCATATCATTTGTTTAAAATATATTTTATTTCGACTCGAGTCCTTGTCATTTATATTTTGCTTTCACTCTAAAGTTGACAGCAATGGATTTTTGCTTTGATATTATTATGAAAATGTTTTGTACATTAAATATTGAACTCTGAAATTTTCCTATGACGACTTAATTTTATTTGGCACGAAAAATGTATCGAATAATTTTATATTTTATCCCATTTTGACGTTTAAAACTGACATTATCGAACGCATAATAGAGAGATATCGGTAACCCAAATAGTGTCATGTAGTATTAGCTCCTACGTTATTTTGACATTAAACCTATGCGCTTTTCGATTTTTAACACTACGTACTAAAATAACGTTACCGCATAACGTAATTTACCCAGCTTTACGTTAAGCGCTATTTCAAATAACGCCTAAAAATAACACCGTGGAATAAGGTTATGTTATGTTTATTGTTTATTTTATTATTTTTGTTGTGTTCAAGTGAATATGGATTGTTCAAAAAATAGTAAAAAAGCAAATAGTCCTCTGTGCCTGACCATAAACAACAGACAACACAAATCAAATCACAACAAGGTACAAGTTAGGCTACGGTTATAAAATAACAGATGCGAACAGGCAAATTTTACGTTAAACTATGATTTCCGATAACTCTAATTTGAGAGTATGATACCGCTTTACTTTAAAAAAATAACTCCTGACGTTATTACCGTCCATACGCGCTTTCTGGTTCACCAATATCTCTCTACTAACAAAGGTAAGTAGACGTTTATCACCTCAGTGATTTAAAATATTTTTGACTCACTCTCGGTCTTTTAAGTCACTCTGCCAGTATATAATCTGCTACAAATACAAACAAATAACTAGTTATACCCTAGAAACCATCAATTTCAATATTAGACGCTTTCATATGCTACTAAATGAATTATTTTTATAATTTGATTCCTAATAATTTAAATGTCCATCAAACCGGGATAAAATTTTGTATAGGTACATCACATGAGTTAAAATGTTTGTTCATTCGAAGAAAATTAACTCACTCGCTATTCATTTAACTCACTTGGTGTATAAATAACTATTACCCTTCCTAAAACTGAAGCGCCTTCGTTTTAAGCACTTTAAAACTTATTTTTGACAAAAACCTAAAGACTTACAGCTGTATGCAACATCCTGTTTTAACTTAAAAACGCTTTTTAAAACTGGTCACTTTTAAAAATCTGTATTCTGAGCCATACAAATTTTTAAAGGTACCAGTTTTAAAAAGCGCTTTTAAGTTAAAAGAGGATATTGCATACAGCTGTTTAACTATGTCTCATAAATTTTTTTTTGCAATTGAAATGCAGAACATTTATCAACCGCATATTTTTGAAGAAATATGTCTTCAAGTTCAGTAATATTGCGTAAAATGCAATATTCTACCTTCTTTAGAATTTTTTTTATGTCAATTCGGAAAAACATAAAAATAGCCGCCATATAAAAGGACGCCATATTCGCCAGATTTGCCTTTTTAAAAGCCTATAATTTCATATGGACCGGACCTTCAAGTAATATTTTAAACACCTTGGAAACTTTTATAATACTAACCTAGGTGTCTTATAGGAATATTGTTGTTGCAATAAAACCTAAAGTCTGTTTTTTTTTTAAAGATAATTCCCCAAGTCAAAAATTTAGTGACTATGTTGGCAACACAAGCCTTTTCTACATAAAAAATTTGAAATCTTGACAATTTTCCATTATATTGCCAATATAATGTCATTTTGACTTTTATCTTTAAAAAAAAACAGATTTTAAGATGATTTTGTGATACTTTTAGGTTTATAAGTTACGAAAAAGGTATTCACAAAAGCCTTCGTAACCGGCATAAAACTAAAAGTAACCGGAAAACCCATTGAAAACTATTAGTGCGCAAATGACAAATTGTCAAATGTCAAACATGCGATCATAACATAACTCCAATTTCAGTTGTTGTTTATTAAAAAAAAGGCCTTTAAGGCCGCGTTAATGGCCGCCATGTTTAACTTTAGTTTTTGAAAATGACGACTGCGTCACTCTACATATAGGGTTCAATATTTTATTATTTGTCCAAAACAAAACCTGTTTGTCGGTGAAACACTTAGTGACAGAGAAGGACAAATATACAATTATGATGCTCCCAATGTAGCTTTTTTGCCGTGGCGCCATCTACTTGAAATTGCTTGAACTGTTTTCACCTTCAAAATTCGTTTTAAGGTCTTCTCAAAAAATCTGCAATAATTTCCAAAATCTTTTGACATAAACATTATTTGATATATTATCTACAATCTCTACAATTAGCTTTTTTTAGTTTTTCGTGTTTATCAATAAAATATGCTTTTAGCGGATCCATTGGATCCAAGCTTGATAAACATGCAAATATGCAACCACCAACGCATTTAATTCTTTTGGTGGTTGCGAACATGATTTTTGAATTTAAAAAAGGCTGAATATCGAAAAACCAAAATAAGGAATTGAAGATAATCGATCAACTAATGTTTATGCCAAATATGAGCCAATTCTGATGTGCCGTTTTTTTAAAGACCTTAAAACAAGTTTCGAAAAATCAAACAATCACAGTTTAAACATGGCGGCCATTGACGCGGCATTAATTAATGAACTTTGGCTTATATTTAAGGAAACAAATCATTGTCTTAAATCGGATTGTTGTAATGTTTTTGTTTTTAGCCAATATACCTAATATTGTCGTGATGAAAGTCAATTTTTGGTCTATTTCTTTTAAGGTGGGTTTAGCCAACTTTTAATGCATAATGCACAATTTTAATTCATAATCGATTATAGTTTAAACTTCATATTCAAATACATCCGTTTATACAACGCATAGTGGATAGTGGATAATTAAGTGTTAATGCGTAATTCATAAAGTTGACTAACTTTAAACTTACGAATTATCCATTATGCATTGTGCAAAAAATGCTAGAGCGCAAGCGCATAATTGTTTATTTATAACAATCTCTCATATATTCGGGTCCAAAAATTGTAATAGCTATTTACCCAACAAGTGCGGAACGCGTCGTTCGGTGAACGGCAGCCGCGCGCGGAAAAATATTTTCCGCAAGTGTTAGGTACAACATTTTTTCTACGGGCGTCCAAAATGTAGAATTTTCCTTTCTTTTTTTTTGACAGCCGTGCGGTAAAAAAAATTTCCTACGACTGCCTCTGAAAATGGAGTTTTTCGCACGCTAGGCAACCTCTGAAATTAGAGTTTTTCGCACAGCGTGCGAAAAAGTTTTTCACACGCTTCAAGTTTTCTAACAAATGAAAATTACATATTTGGTTGTTTTATTTTGCAGTTGTAGGAAAAGCATTGTAAAAAACTCGTTTGAAAACCTTTTTCCACACTTGCTCGACTTGTGAAACTCGCCTACGGCTCGGTCCAACAAACTGTCTCGCCGTGCGAAAAAAGTCGTTTTCAAAACTTGTTGTTTAAATAACTATTACCGCACCGTGCGGGAAAACTCATTTTCCGCACGCATATCAGTGCGGAAAATCGATTTTTTCGCACGGCTATAGGAAATAGTTATTTTCCTAACAAGTGCGCAAAGTGTTACTTTTCCGCACGCAAACACAGTTATACGAACGACGCGGAGCGGAGTTCGGATACGTGTTTGCGTGCGGAAAAGACACTTTGCGCACGTGTTAGGAACAAAATTTTTCCTACGAGCTTCATATCAGGTAGGTAATAACAAAAATTTAAAAAAAAAAACGATAATTTGTTGTTATTTTTAATTAACTTGAAGGGAACCTATGCATTTATCAAAAAATTACATAACAAAAAAAAATAACAGAAAATCCTCGTCAGAGCTGTTCATCTTAAAGCGTTTAAATTTGATGAAAAAGTTTGTAGATTTTTGCATATAAATAGAGAACAAATCTGACAATGTGTCAAAGTTAATTTATATTTGGTGTTTGTATAGATGTTGGCTGCTGATATAGAAACAAGAGGAAAAATTTGTCATCATGCGTCAAAGTCGACAGGTGCACTTATTGTTGCTTGACAATTATAATTACTTTTCGGCACTCAGTGCGGATAAGGCCCGTATCCGCACTGAGTGCGGAAAAGTGTAACTTTGAGCCCGCAAATGCGTGCGGAAAAGTACTACTTTGCGCACGCTCGTAGGAAATAGTTATTTTCCTAACAAGTGCGCAAAGTGTCACTTTTCCGCACGCAAACACAGTTATACGAACGACGCGAAGCGGAGTTCGGATACGTGTTTGCGTGCGGAAAAGACACTTTGCGCACGTGTTAGGAACAACATTTTTCCTACGAGCTTCATATCAGGTAGGTAACAAGATTTTTTTTTTTTTTTAAACCCATAATTTGTTCAATTATTTTTAATTAACTTGAAGCGAACCTATACATTTATCAAAAAATTACCTAATAAAAAAAATAACAGAAAATCCTCGTCAGAGCTGTTCATCTTAAAGCATTTAAATTTGATGATAAAGTTTGTAGATTCTTGCATATAAATAGAGAACAAATCTGACAATGTGTCAAGGTTAATTTATATTTGGTGTTTGTATTGATGTTGGCTGATATAGAAACCGAGAAAAAATTTGTCATCATGTGTCAAAGTCGACAGGTGCACTTATTGTTGCTTGACAAGTATTTTTACTTTTCGGCACTCAGTGCGGATAAGGCCTGTATCCGCACTGAGTGCGGAAAAGTGTAACTTTGAGCCCTGGAATGCGTGCGGAAAAGTACTTCTTTGCGCACGCTCGTAGGAAAAAATACTATCCTACTACTGATTTTGTGAACCATTCTACCTGTACAGATGAAAGCTGCAAGTAAAATTTGAGTTACTTAGTTTCTCTGATAGTATTTTTAAAATTTCTAGAACCAAATATGTTGGAGACGGCTTAACCAAATATAGACAAACTATATAGTTTTGGAATCCGGAAATTGTGCTCTTCAAGAATATAAAATCTAATATAGGGCATGCCATTTGAAAAAAACTAAAAGCATGCAGCATTTCACATTTCTGACATTCAATTTTTGTTTCTAACCATGGATTTTAAAAATTTAGCCAATCCTGTACAACTTTTGTATTTACACCTTTCATCTATCTGTAAAGGTAAAGGCTGTAAATGGGGTGTCAATACATAAGAAAACACCCTGTACTTATGTAAAGTCAGAATTTGTAAGATTATTCACTTTTTGTCAATTTGCCTATTAACAGGAATTAGTAATGTTACCTACTTTACCAAACTAGTAACATAATGTAACCACTGGCGTAGCCAGGGAGGGGGCAAGGGGGCATTTGCCCCCCCCCCCCAAGACCCTTAAATGTTATGAATATTTCTTCAAAATTAAAATAAACAGTCCCAAAAATAGCGTAAAGAAACCTGAAAAAGGGGCGTGGCACCCAAAAATTTCGCGCCTGCGGCGCTTTGTCTCCGGCAGCGGTCGCGATAGGGCCGCAAGAGACGCTTCCTGCAAATTTGCCCCCCCCAAGACAAAATCCTGGCTACGCCACTGAATGTAACAAGTTATTCAAGTACAAACGAGTGGAGTGTTGTGGAACTTATGGGTGGACCTCTCCATCGCCATCTATTCACCAATGTGTTATTCAAGTACGATACTAACCTGATTCACTCAAATGTCAGTTATTCTCATTAGTTCAAAAACTACACGTTTCAGGTGAGTGTCTTATTTGAATAGTTCAACAGTATATTGGTGAGTAGATGGCTGCGGAACTCGCTGTGCTCGTCCCGCAGAGTTCCACCCTTAAGTTCCGCAATATTCCAATTATTTTATATATTAACATCCCACCTATATAGCCTTTACCTTTACAGGAGAAGAAAGGTGTCTTTAGTATGTGAAAAGAATGCATAGAAAAGTGATTTATATTCTTAAATAGAACATTCACTGGATTCATCCCCTCCGCCTTTTGTTTTAGTTCGTGCCTACACCGCTGTGCGCCCATATCGCCGTTTCTTAACGTCCCCCTCGTTTTTATTCTAACCTGTGACTTCACCGATGAGTTAGCTATCTTTGTTTAGTGAATAGAAATTGACAATGACCGACATAGAATGGTGGATATAAAAACCAGTCATAAAAACGCAGAGGTCCATTTAACATCATAATGCCTATGTCATCTTGTCATGATCTTGTCATCTGATTTATTTTGTTGAGTGCATCGTCGTTGAGTGTTGAGTGTTGAGTTTGTACTTTGTTGTTTTTGAATTATAAATTTGTGAAAGAAGTGATAAGTGCATCACAAGCAGCCGGTTTAAGCAGTTATTGCCACAATATGTGACCAGGCGCAAAAAATTATTCGGCCATAAGCGAATTGCAGCGACAGATCATAGAAATCTACATCAAAAACAACACAGAAACAGAAATGTTGGTTTTTTTGGAGATATACAACCTAGAAATCGTAATCGTTCCACTGTATGATACTCCACACGTGCTCAAGTAAATTAGAAATAACTTGATCAAATATGACAGCTATTCAAATGGGAAAATGGACATTTCCAAAAAGCAGATTGGAAATAGTGTTTCAGTCAGCTCCATGAGTCAGATACGCCAGATCATCTAGATTGTAGACTATTTTATTCATTAAGTGATTCTCACATAAATATATGAAGATAAAATTAATCAAATTTTAGTTTGAAGTTTCGGAGCGCTGCTTTATTTTGAAAAAATTGAAATGTCAAACCAGTCATTTGAAACTTGAGATTCAAACAGCCCGCCAAATATTAGTTCAATTACTACACCGCTATGGCAGGACCGTCGGCAATGTCACTTGGCGACTACAACAGAAGTGAGCGTTCTATGTCAACAATATAAATCACTTTTGTATGAAAGAATGTATCGATAATGAAGACGAAGTTGGACGACGTGCAAAAACAGTTAAACCTAGAACTAATTTTTTTGAAGAATATGATACAAAAGATTTTTTTGATCGGTTTAGACTTGGGTTTCTCACCATTATCACCAAGAACAGTGGAAAGAATAAGTGTAGATTGTGGAGAAATTACAGATTATTTTGCATATTCATTTGAATAATTTTTGTCACTATTTGTCAATTTTGACAAATTTATCTGCGATTTATTACACTGAAATCCTAAAATCTAAAAATTCTGCTGACAACATAACATCAAAAGTTTTACCCAATGACTCTAAAAAAAACAAAAAATAGTCGAAATTTTTATATATACTGCGAACATTTACATAAATAATATTAATATCCTGTTCAGCATTATTAAAATAAGTAACCCCCTGCAAATTATCACACAATTGTCTCATATTGCTTGTAATCGTCCAAGATGCTGTTGAAGTCCGTGAATTTTATATTCTGAAATGCACTTCAGATCTGTTCGATGAGCTTTATTCACATAAGATTATATCTCGCTTAGATCACTCTCCATTCTAATTTTTATTGGATCATTCTGATCAGTTTTTTTTAGATATACAGGGTGTCCCACGGTGGATGGCGTATTAGACGTTTATGGAGAACTAAAAAGCGGATCATTTTGAAAATTTGGCAACCGGGATAAACGACCATGATCTAAACTTTAAAAATATTTTTGACCATGCGATGTTGCCGCTTCTACTCTAAACTAGTGGCAACATCACTATTTTAAATGGAACATCCCGTATTAAATTGCATATTTGGATTCTACGTAAAATTCTGAGCAGATTTCATGTGATATACCCTATACCTAAGTTTAACTGTTTTGGAAATATTGACAGTTGAAAATTGACTTTTTGCAACTTTGACATGCTGTAAAACCTAATTGGTTAATTTTAGAGGAAAACCGATTTCACATTCCTATCTTAGATTTAGATAAACTATCATTTGACACCAACTTTGAACTTAACCGGAGATTAAATTTAACTGAAATTTTTAATCATGGATTTAATTCAAAGATGGTGTCAAATGATAGTTTATAAAAATCTAAGATAGGAATGTAAAATCGGTTTTCCTCTAAAATTAACCGTTCAGGTTCTACAGCCTGTCAAAGTTGCAAAAAATCAATTTTCAACTGTCAATATTTCCAAAACAGTTGAACTTAGGTATAGGGTATATCACATGAAATCTGCTCAGAATTTTACGTAGAATCCAAATATGGAATTTAATACGGGGTGTTCCATTTAAAATAGTGATGTTGCCACTAGTTTAGAGTAGAAGCGGCAACATCGCATGGTCAAAAATATTTTTAAAGTGTAGATCATGGTCGTTTATCTCGGTTGCCAAATTTTCAAAATGATCTGCTTTTCAGTTCTCCATAAACGTCTAATACGCCATCCACCGTGGGGCACCCTGTATAGTGCCGTTCATACAGAAGGCTGCTCGGTATCCTTTTTCCCGTCTAATACCTCTCACTTAAAGATATTTCGTTTGTTTATCGGTAGTTCCTCATTTAAGTAGATTTTATTTTTTGGACCTTCCAGTCCACATTTTATCACTGTTTTGCCTTTCTGTTGTCTAATTCTTCTGAGAATTTCCTTTTTTGTTTGTACATTTTTAAATCTAATCAGGATAGGCCCATCATCCCCTCTGCCAATTCTAAAGCTCTCCACCATATCATTGGCTTCAAAATTCATTCTTAAGCCCTGCGCTATTTTCTTTACAGTTTTACATAAGTCCAGATCCCATTGTTTTGGCACTCTATCCACTACAATATTATTTTCTCTTTCCTTAACCTCGAACTCATCAAATTTAGCCTCTAGTATCTGAATTCTATTCTTCATAGATTCATTTACCTTTTTGAGTGTCCTTACTTCGGTTATTATGCCCTCAAATTTCTGCTTTTGTTCCTCAAAAGAGTCGGACATGAACTGCACGGCTTTTTCCAGTTCATCAAATTTTTGGTCCATTTTTTTCTCCACTGGGCCAAGGAACTTTAGAAAAGACTCTCTTATTATGCTTCTTAGTAGAGATGCCACGAATATTCGGCTACTATTCGGTATTCGGTCTATTCGGCCATTTTTTTTTGTATTCGGTATTCGGCCGAATAGTATTATCTGGCCGAATATTTGGCCGAATACCGAAAGCTGAATAATGAGAAAAAATACACAAATTACTTAAAAATTTATCTATTTAATTAGATAAATAAGAGTTATTGGACGGCCAATAAGGACAAGCAGTATTTAAATTAGCCTTATTTTGACATCTACGCATGCGCATTTGGGTCCGAAAATAAGGATTTCCTTAATAAGATTACTGCTTGTCTTTATTTATTTGTGTATGGTTAGTGCTACAGTGGCTAAATAAACCTTTACATACAGTGGCGACAATAGAGGTCCCGCCGCCATCTTGTTCCCAACCTCTTGTTACTTTTAAATATTAATATATAGGATTTAAATGGACATCTATCATAAAAAATTGAAATCGACGTATTTGATGACCATATTAGGTCCATCAAATACGTTGTTTTCCATGATTTATGATGAATGTTCACCTAAATCCCATATATTCATATTTAAAAGTAACAAGGGGTTGGGAACAAGATGGCGGTGTTTTTAATATAAATATATGGAATTTTAGAACCAATCAAAAATGAGACAGCAATTGTCGCCACTGTGGATTATAGAGTCACTGTCACTGTAGTTAGTGCGAGGCAGTAAACTTCCCTTATTTTAAATTTCTGACATTTTGGACGACTTTGACGTTTCGCTTTTCGACGATGATGTAATTTTAGTTAGAAAATTTATTTTTTTCTACTACTGTGCGTAAAGTACTCACTTTACGCACTATTCAGAAGACGTAAAATTCCACTTCACGCACTAGTGCGTTAAGTAATTCACTTCATACACTGGTGCGTAAAGTAATGTCAATGACAGATGTTGACACTGTCAATTTATTTGTCAATTTTTCTGGTAAAGTACTTCACGAGTGCGTAAAGTGAAAATACTTCACGCACTAGTTCGTAAAGTATTTGTCTAAATCTATTTTTTCACACATATCGGATAGGTAGTAGAAAAAAAATTGTATGCAATACGTGCGTAAAGCACCTTTTTTCACTCATTTGATTGTCGTACTCGCCTTCGGCTCGTGCGTCAAAATTCACATTCATGAAAAAATGTTCACTTTACACACTTGTTGCATAAATAACTATTTTACAATAGTTTTCCATTTCACTGGGGATAACATAAAAAAATTGGTATCAGCAGAAAATCGCAAACAAAAATAAACACTTTTTGAGGCTGAAATTTATAAACATAGCAATCAGCTATCAAAATTATGAATAAAAAATAAGGTAATGCTCTAGCACCTACTACAGTCTTCCAATAACTGTTTTTTTCTTGAAAAAATAGTGCTGATGCACTAATAAAATAACGTAGATCCTTAATACTGCGAGGCAGTATTTAATAGTTCCAATAACTCTCTAATAACAAGTCACAATGAATCTAATACTTATAAATCTATTAAATAGGCGAATTTTTATTAATTACTGGTGCTATTTTGATAACTTTTGCTAAAGATAAACTGATAAACAGTAGTATAAGTAATAACGTGCGATCAAAAGAATATAGCTAATAATGCGTAAAATTGCGTATTGTGACACTATATATTCTCAAGTGAACCAAATTCCGTCTTTACCGGAGGCGAAGCGATAAGAATGAGACAGGTCTTAGGGGTCGTATTTTCGAATATTCTCGCATTCGAAATTTGATACGATTTCGAATGCTCCCCATTTAATTTACATTGCTGTCAGTCAAATTTCGTGTACGAAGTGTACTCGAATGAATTCGAAAATACGACCCTAACCTGTTGATAACGCACAAAACCCACAGATCTGCCGCCGAATATTCGGCGCTACAAACGAGAGCGTGGCCGAATATTCGGTATTCGGCCAAATCACTATTCGTGGCATCTCTACTTCTTAGTTTCTCCTCATCCATTTCTAGTGATTGAATATCCTCTACTTCTCTCTTTGTGCTAGTCTTTTTGGACTTTACCTCATTTCTTGACCCGTTTTCACAGCAAATTACTTTATTACTATACTAGCTGACCCGGCGAACTTCGTACCGCCTCTAAATTATTAAATACCTATTAAATGTTGTGTTACCGTATCTATTAGCTGAATTAAATTCAGTTTTTTTCGATGGTGAATTTGGCTTTGGTTGAAGAATATCAATGTTTACTCTCTGGATCAGAAGTCACCTAAAATTAAAATTTTATATCATCCCTCTTGTGGGCATTTTTCTTGTAAAGTGTACCACCAAATAAATAAACTCAGGCACAGGAATGTTCAAAGAATGTAAAGAAAACAGAAAAAAATCTACAGCGCAGCCCTGTATCACTCTATCTGCACTGCACTACTCCATCTGTTCTACTCTATATGCACTATTCTATCTGATCTACTCTTTCTGCACCACTAAATCTGATCAGAATAGTGGAATAGTTCTGTTCTAAATATCTCCAGTTCCTGAGCAGCATGGTTCTACTGGATCTGCAATGAAATTACCGCGCATCGGTGAGCTTCGATTTAGGTATCATATATGGCGCCGCATACAAAATGGTTGTGGCGGACTCATAACCTGGCTCTCTGCCACTCGACACCAGCCGGACGGAGCACTCCGAACAGTCGGCACGGAACACGGCTGTCAAGGGATACCTGAGAGGAGCAACGGAACTTAGCCACAGAACGTCAATGGTCAAGCGTCAAGAAATGACAGGAAGACCAGTTCGCGCTCTTTTGGAATGGACCAACAACAAAATAAAATACACAATTAAAACATTGTAATTCTATTTATTTTTGGACATTTTTATTGTGAAGAATAATTGAAAGTAAAGTGCTTTCCTCAAATTGTTTTTGTGCAAAGTGTGTGACAATAAAATCCACATGGTTTGCAATGGAAATGTGACGGTAAACTTGGCATCGGTTATAAGAGATGGCGCCGTATGCGGGCTTATTAATTTTTTTTCATAAATAAGTAAAAAAGTTATTTTTTTTGTTTTTTTTTTTTTTTGGATTTTTTCGATTTATTATGTTAGGATAGACAAAGACAAATCCAATGAAGCAAAAATCATAAAAATCAGTCCAGCCGTTCTCGAGTTATAAGTGCTTCCAGAAAATACAACTGTGTTTTATATATATAGATTTGCCACTCCCGCCTGCTGCTCACAACTGGGGTGGAAACTGGTATTGCATATATTGCACTCCAACGGCGAAGCCACTTTTTTTTGCCGAACTTACAAGACTTTTGATTACTTACTAAATCCATTGTTTACTTTTGCAACATAATCTTGCACACTTGTACTTGTTTAGAGGAAGCCTATATCCATCAGGAATGAGTTCGCAAGATTAAGGATGAAGAAGAAGAGAAGATTATTAGAACTAAAAAATCGACGTACTCGTTTAGTATTTTTCGATTAGCCTTGGTAGTAGTCGTAGTACTATCACTGAAATGCCCCGTTAACACAACGTATCAAAGACGAGAGGAAGAGAAGATAAAAATAAGCATTTAACAAAGAAAGGCGCAATCCCGAGTCATTTTTAGGCTCGGCAGAGCGACCGATAAAGAGAATCGTAGGTCGTCACGGATCAACATGTGCAACTAAGATGGCCGGCGACGATACCACTCTTCGTAGGTATATTCTCCATCCCGATGAAAAAAAGTTTTGAATTATTGTGGCAACGTGAGAAAATCGCCTAGTGAAGGTGTAAAATGAGGTTGCCCGTTTCGCAATTTGTTAATAATTAAAAGGACATGATTGGTCTACTTGGACAGGAAACGGTACCTACGATGATTTTTAAGAAAGATCATCGTTAACAAACGAAACAAACAGTAAAAAAGAGGTATAGAATTGAGCGTGGATAAATTGCCAATTATTCTTTTTGCAAATTGTCAGAGTAAAAATTGTCATATTCCTCCATAATATCATGACATTGTACCTTTTACGACCCTCGAATACTTTCCCAGATAATGTCTCGCCGACGCCGAAAGCAATACTATTATATGACCCAGACTTTCTGTTAAAGAACCCAAAGATATTGTATGTAAATAAATTAAACATTTGTCCACCATAAACCCCAAAATTCCCAAATATCCTTAAAGGTCATTCTTTGGGCGAACAGACTGTCATTTATTGCCAATATTTATTTAGGGTTTTCCAGTTGTAATTATGTAGGTTTTAGAAACGTTTTAGAAGGTCGATTTGTAAGAGATCTAGTGAAGCAAGAAGACAGTCTTAAGACAGCTCCAGTCGTAGTAACACATTTTGTCAGAACTCTCTCTAAAATAAGTCTTACTTTTGCTGTAGTTCAATTTCATTCTATATTCCATTACCTAATAAAGCTACAAGTTTCAAACCAAAAACAAAAGTAGTTTTAACCAAGGCAAAATACTGAAGGATCACAACAGATTTTGGCGCAGTCGGTAGGATTCAGAAGTATCTAGCAAGATCCAGCAGGATTTGGATACAAAGATTCAAGACATACCATAGTCAGCCAAAGCTATCATCAGCGTTGACCAGTATTGGATTGAATCATAGTTGTTGTGTAACCACTAGCTTTCAAGTTTTTTGGTAAGTGATTTTTGTCTCTTAATGAGGTTACTTTTGTTTGTCTAACTCCTTTATTAATACTTATATGCCACTATGACTCCTCCTGCCGTAAACCCAGACCTACAAACAATATTATTAGAAACTTTTCAAAACATTTTTAATCAACTTCCTTCGTCAAATTCCAACCCAAATAATGGTAGGTTTTCCGTAGATTTTTTATGCAAACTAATACCTAATAGTTTTGATGGCAATCGTCTTGAATTAGGGCAATTTTTAGCGAATTGTAATAATGCCAGATTTTTTATGCAAACTAATACCTAATAGTTTTGATGGCAATCGTCTTGAATTAGGGCAATTTTTAGCGAATTGTAATAATGCCAATGTATTAGCACAGGACGATCAGAAAAATCCTCTTTTATATTTTATTTTATCTCGAATCGGTGGCAAAGCTAAAGAACAGTTAGCTACCCAAAACTTTGATAATTGGGATACCTTAAAAGACGCTTTAAAAACTTTATATCAAGACAAAAAACATTACGTTAAATTAATGGAAGAGCTAAATAATTGCAAACAAAGTCCTAACGAATCAGTGAAATACTTTTTTCAACGTTTGGAAACAATTAACTCGCGATTGATATCTACTACTCAACAAAATTGCACAGAACCGGAAGAGATTCCTGGAAAACTGAAAATGTTGAACGAAATTGCTTTAAATAGATTTATTTATCATTCGAAACCCGAAATTTCGCGAATGTTGAGATGGAAAGATTTTGATTCGATTAATTCTGCGTATAGTGCAGCTATTTCTGAAGAACGCGCTGTGGCTATGTCGCGCAGTTCAACTCAGTTTTGCAAAAATTGCAAAAACAACTCGCATTCTACAAATAATTGTTTCAAAACAAGAAATCATGATGCAAACGTAAGAACTTTGTTTACGAATAATCAGATATTTTGTCGTTACTGCAAAAAACAAGGGCATGTTATTGAAGAATGTAGAAAAAGACAATATAATAATAATGCAGGAAGATCTAATAATTCGATGAATTTCCATGTTAATCGACAGCATACTAACCAATCTCATCAAAACTCTAATTCCCAAAACTCAAACTATCAATGTAATAATGGAAATCAAAACTCTAATTCTCAAAACTTAAACCAAAACTCGAGCAATCAAATTAATAGAAGACCTTATCGAAATTCGACAAATCATAATCCAGTTTTTCGCGACTCATCTCATACGAATTCAAGGCAGAACGCGAACGTTAATTCAATTCAATACAATTCTAATGTACCAAATTATCAACCAAGTCATTCAAATTCTTTAAACTCCAACGCTCCTCCAATGACGAACACCTCACTGGAGGATCATCTCAAAACTTTAGCGGTGTTCGAGAACGACGAGAACTAACAATATTTCTTGCTGAAAATAGCTCAAGTTTCATTGAACTAGAAAGTAAATATTCAAAAAATCAAAACAAAAAACTCCGATTTTTACTTGATACTGGTGCAAGCTGCTCATTGATAAAAGCCAACAAACTCAATCCTGAGATAACTAAATTTGTTCCTTCAGAAAAAATATCTCTTCATGGACTCTGTCCTAATTCTCCAATTCAAACAGTTGGAACTACCACTATTCCTTTTAACATTAACAATCAGATTTTGAACATAAAATTCCACATACTAAATCAGGCTACAAACGTCCCTTATGACGGTCTAATTGGATTGGATTTTATTCAAGATCAAAACGCAAAAATCGATTTTAAAAAACGAACTCTATCTCTAAACTCATTGCCATTTCAAATCCCTATCGGATTAAACGCTAATCCTAACACTGGTTCTTATTTTGTTCTCAAATCTCGTACGGAAACAATAATAGAAATCAACGTTTTAAACCCGGAAATAAAAGAAGGGATCATACCAGATATGGAAATATCTAAGGGAATCTATTTATCCCAAGCATTGACTAAAGTAAATTCAAATAATAAAGCTTTTGCAACTATCTTAAACTCAAAAGTAATTGATTTTCAATTAAAACCTATTTCAATCTATTTAGAACAGATTCCTAAAGAAAGCTACTGTTATTTTGCTTCGGAACAAAGTACTGAAAATAATTTTATTAAAAATAGGAGCCAACTATTGAAACAAAATCTTAGATTAGACCATTTAAACCAAGAAGAAAAGAGCTTCATAACTAATCTTTGTGAAAATTATGAAGATATTTTCTTTCTACCTGGAGATACCCTTGGTTGTACTAACACTATTAAACATGAAATAAACATCTCTGATTCTAAGCCCATTCATACAAAAACGTACAGATACCCAGAAATTCATAAAACCGAAGTTAATAAACAAATCAATAAAATGTTACAACAGGGAATAATTCAACCGTCTGCATCGCCTTGGTCTGCCCCTCTATGGGTAGTAGCAAAAAAAATGGACGCTTCGGGGGAACAAAAATGGCGCGTAGTGGTTGATTTTAGAAAATTGAATGAAGTTACAGTTGGTGATGCATATCCAATGCCAAATATCGAACAAATTTTAGATCAATTAGGCCATAGTAAATATTTCACCACACTCGATTTGGCTTCTGGTTTCCATCAGATTCCAATGAGAGAAGAAGATAAACCAAAAACCGCTTTCACTATACCTTTAGGTCACTGGGAATTTAATCGAATGCCTTTTGGATTAAAAAATGCACCCGCTTGTTTTCAAAGACTAATGAATGCAGTTCTTACTGGTTTACCAGGGTTACAGTGTTTCGTTTATCTAGACGACATAGTTATTTATGGATCAGATCTAAATCAACATGTCTCACGTCCTGAAGCGGTTTTCGACAGACTCAGAAATAATAATTTAAAGTTACAACCCGACAAATGTGAATTCCTCCGTAAAGAAATCTCTTATCTCGGTCATATCATTTCTGAATCAGGAGTAAAACCAAAACCAGAAAAAACTATAGCAATAAAAAACTTTCCCATTCCTAAAAATCAAAAAACAGTAAAAAGTTTCCTAGGTTTAATTGGATATTATCGTAAATTTATCAACAATTTTGCAAAAATTGCTAAACCATTGACTAATCTTCTAAAGAAAAATGTTGCTTTTATTTGGTCTCAAGAATGTCAAGAATCTTTCGACACCTTTAAAGAAATTCTAATAAATGAACCTTTACTTCAATATCCAGATTTTTCAAGAGAATTTATTTTGACGACCGACGCTTCAGACTATGCGATTGGTGCGGTCTTAAGTCAAGGTGAGATCGGGCAGGACCTACCTATTGCATACGCAAGTCGTACGTTAAATTCTGCCGAACAAAATTATACAACTATGGAAAAAGAATTATTAGCAGTAATTTGGAGCATTAAACATTTTAGATGCTACCTATATGGTAGAAAGTTTAAAATTGTAACCGATTATAAACCAATCACTTGGCTTTTAAACTGTAAAAATCCCGGAAGTAGACTGATTAGATGGGGATTATTACTTAATGAATACGAATTTGAGATTATTCATAAACCAGGAAAGTTTAATACTAACGCAGATGCTTTATCTCGATGTCTAAATATCAACATTATTTCTAAAAATGATACCTTTGAAAATTTTATAGAATATCATTACAAAACTTTAGATATCAATCCGCAACTTGAAATAAAAAATGGAAATCTATTCGATTTTTTTCCAAACGCAGTTTATTTCTCTACTGATTTGGACGAAAGTAATCAGTTTTCAGAGTCCATAAAAAACAAATTCGATTTCAACGATAGCATAAAATCAAACTTTGAATTATATTCAACTTATAAGTTACAAAATAACAATAAAAAATCCTATTTAATGTTCGTGAAGACTTTTCATTTTGAAAATATTTGTTATAAAGACGTTTTTTATTCACTCCGGAACTTACGTACTGAACTAATCAGAGATAATATAAAATACTTCTATTTACCTGACATAACGAAAAATTCTCCAAATTTAAAACAATCAATGTATTTTGAAATGATACACTATCTTTTCAAGGACACGAATATAAAAATATGTGTTATTAGTTCAGAAAAAATTATTATTAGTTCAAAAGAGGAAATTTCCGCAATTCTAAAAGAAAATCACGATTCAAAACTAGCAGGACATTCAGGTTTTACAAGAAAATATAAAAGGATAAAAGAACGTTATAAATGGCAGAACATGAAAACTGACATAAAAAAATATATAAAAAAATGTCCTTCTTGTCAAATAAACAAAACAAATTTCAAACCCAGTAACGCTCCTATGATGATAACAACAACTAGCGAAAAGCCTTTCGAAAAACTTGCTATTGATATAGTTGGACCTCTTCCAATTACGGAAAACGGATCTAGATTTCTCCTTACGATGCAAGACGATTTAACGAAATATTCGTATGCCATTCCTATACCGAATCATGAAGCAATAACAGTATCAAATGAATTATGCAAATTTATAACTTTATTCGGTATTCCCAAAACTATTTTATCTGATCAAGGTACTGATTTTATGTCCAATTTAATAAAAGAACTCGTAAAATTATTTAAAACTAAGCATGTCACAAGCACACCCTACCACCCTGAATCTAATGGCGCTTTGGAGCGTTCACACCTTACTTTGAAAGATTATTTAAAACACTACATTAACGACAAACAAAACAACTGGGACGAATTTATACCTTTTGCAATGTTCGCTTACAATACACATACTCACTTTTCTACTAACTATACACCATATGAACTATTATTTGGATCCAAACCATTTTTGCCAAGCTCTATAACTAGCAGACCCGAATTTAAATATTCATATGACGATTACATAGGCAACCTAAAACTCAAACTTAACATAACTCAAGAACAGGCACGTAACAACATCTTGAAATCAAAAGAAAAATCGAAGACTTATTACGATAACAAAATAAAAAAAAATCATTATAAAATAGGAGATATGGTTTACATTGTAAATAAACATATTTCCCCTGGTCTAAATAAAAAACTGAGTCCTAACTTTAAAGGCCCATATAAAGTCACTAAAGTTTTCAATAACAATAATATTCAACTACAAATAGGAAAAAAAATTATTACGTATCATACTAATATGATAAAACCTTTTGTTTCAGATCAAAGCAACAATGATTAATAACGCTAATCTACTGTTCCTACTTGTACTAACTTCCATTTCCGTTTGTGTTAGAGGCGATAATTATCACATTACTAATCTCCACGATCATGCCGGTCTTTATTATAATAATCTTGGCCAAGTTAAACTTTCAAATTCTAAATTTGTCCTATTTACTCATCTTAATGTAACTGGATATGAAAAGAAAATAAAATTTATTTCTGGAATATTGAAAAAGTCATTCGATCTATGTTATAGTAATGAAATTGTTGAATCTGAAAATTTTCTATGCAAAGATACTATAAAAGTCGTCCAATCTCGGTTTAATAAATTGCTCGGAAAATCTGAAGTTGTCAGCGAAATAATCGGTACTAATACGAAAAAGACTAAAAGAGGAATTTTTGATGGTGCTTCTTACGCATTCAATTGGCTATTTGGCATGCCTGATGCCGATGATGCTAAATTTTATGACAAATCGATAAAAACTCTAATTCAAAGTAATAGAAATACACAACTTTTGATGAAACAACAAATTGGCATAATTTCTAGTACGATATCTAATTTTAATTCTAGTATACGAAATTTTAAATCTAATCAAGAAACTCTAAACTCTAATATTAAAATTTTCAACTCCTTCTCAGCAGATACCAATAAACGTATTCACGTAAACAAACTGAAACTTATCATCAGTTCACATATTGCCTTACTCACACAAATATTAGAAGATCTGAACGAAGAATATGATTTATTAATCTCAGCTATAACAATGGCCAGACATAATATCCTACATCCGAAAGTTATAACACCAAAACAATTATTAAATGTACTTTCGGAAATCAAATTGAACGACGGACTTCAATTGCCGTTCCCAATATCTTATTCAACTATTTACAAATATTTTGAGATCAGTAAACTAAAAGTTTTTCATTCTGATAACATAATTATTTTTGCAATTGAAATTCCATTGACTGACGAAATGACCCACAATCTGTTCAAATTATTGCCACTTCCAACACCTCATAATTTTTCTGATATTCATTCCTATATCCTACCTGATTTTCCTTACCTGCTGATAAGTATTAGTAAGGTTAGTTATGTGCAAATGAAAGACCTTACCAAGTGTACAAGGATCACAGAAGAGGAATTCATCTGTCAAAACACTCAAGCTACAAGGATTCAAGAACCTCCTAAGTGCGAAGTCGCATTGTTTACATCATTTTCTACCAAAATCCCGGCTGACTGTCATACCGTTACTTCCAAAGCAGACTTCGAGATATGGCATCCACTGAGTGACAACTCTTGGCTTTTCGTACTATCGACGCCCGTACAGTTTACTCTGGCTTGTGATAATTTTCCAATCGAAGATATAAAAATTGCATCAACAGGGCTGTTAAGTTTGGAACCCAAATGCAGAGGCTATACTCAAAATATTATCTTGGAAAGCTCAGGAATCATTACACGGAATATTTCAAAACAAATTTCAGATATCAATATTGCACTTGACGATTGCTGCTATGCCAAAGAAGCCAGATTCAACAACACACCAATCACACTACAACCAATAAGACTTTCCAATATCAAATTGGACGATTTACAGTTTGCGAATCACAAACTTGGACAACTGGACCAATTGCTGGATGAAGAATTGAAGAAGCCATTTATTATTCAACACTCTCATTGGTTCATTATCATTATTTCTTTTATCGCGTCAGTTGTTCTTTTGGTAATAGTGTACAATTTTCTTAAGTGGTGCGGATTAATATCATGCATTAAAAGTATGTTTTGTTGTACTAAAAGCCCAAAGCACATATCGGATTCCTGCTGTATTAAGCTTTTCAATACAAATATAAATACCACTCCAGGGACAAGTCAAAACATATCAAGAATTCTAGAAGAAGAAGCCAGAACAAAAATGGGCGAAGGGATTGAACTAAATAACCTTCTAAGTTCCAATGAAGCAACCACATCCACTACGAATTCCATGTCCATGCGAAGATCAGTCACCCCAAGACCGTCCATAAAAATGTCTTAGTAAAAGATATGTTTGTATATTCTTAGGTATAAGTTAGTTTACATTTTTTTTTCTCTCTTTCCTTTTTATTCCTACCTTTATATTAAGTTAAGCTTCATATTATTTTACGTTAGTTTTTTATAATTGTATTTCTTAAAGGATTTGTTTTGAAGAAATTTCTTTGTGAAAATTTCTTTTTTTTTCAAGGGGGGAAGTGTCATATTCCTCCATAATATCATGACATTGTACCTTTTACGACCCTCGAATACTTTCCCAGATAATGTCTCGCCGTCGCCGAAAGAAATACTATTATATGGCCCAGACTTTCTGTTAAAGAACCCAAAGTTGTATGTAAATAAATTAAACATTTGTCCACCATAAACCCCAAAATTCCCAAATATCCTTAATGGTCATTCTTTGGGCGAACAGACTGTCATTTATTGCCAATATTTATTTAGGGTTTTCCAGTTGTAATTATGTAGGTTTTAGAAACGTTTTAGAAGGTCGATTTGTAAGAGATCTAGTGAAGCAAGAAGACAGTCTTAAGACAGCTCCAGTCGTAGTAACACATTTTGTTAAAACTCTCTCTAAAATAAGTCTTACTTTTGCTGTAGTTCAATTTCATTCTATATTCCATTATCTAATAAAGCTACAAGTTTCAAACCAAAAACAATAGTAGTTTTAACCAAGGCAAAACACTGAAGGATCACAACAAAATTATCATGGTGACATAGAGATAGGTATCCTTCGACGGATATAGTTGTATGTCTGAAGTAATTTGTTATTACGCAGATGTTAATTTTTTTGTCCAGAAAATATTGGAAATTTTGATGTTGATATTTGATTGACATCAGGTACATCAATTATAATAATTGCTCTTCTTCTAATACATAATAATATCTTACATGATTTCTCTGGTATCCTGATTCTTTAGTTGTCTATCAACCTGACTTGATTAATGAATAAAGTCATTTGATTACTAGTTGGAGATTATTGTATATAAAATGAATAATACAATTACATATTTATAGTTATCGAAAGATATACATTTTATAGGCTTTTCTTGTGTTAATAAGAAGGGCCTTTATACTCTTTATCCGTATTATATGCACTTGAGCCAATAGGATGATTTTGCTAACGAGTTTCAATGCTTCTAATAATGAACATTAGAATGTGACAATAATTTGAATTAAACATATATTACAAATGATACAATCTGGAGACACGAGTTGAATTATTATGAACATGACAGCTAGATACTGGAAAAATGGAGAAAGGAACGAAATTTTAATTCTGGTTTGAATGACTCATAATATTTTCTCGAAAATTATTTTAAACATATTCCACATCGTGATTTTCATTTATTTTAAATTTGTTTTGGTTTCGTGTCAGTCTGGAATCGCAATTAACCGAATTAATCGCCTTCCCATATGCTGGATTCATCGTCCCGTTGAAATTCTCAAATAAATCAGGCTTTGCTTTTGGTTTTAGGAATGTGCTATTTGATAAAGGCTTTGCTAAGAAAAAGACCAGCAAATTTTACATTCTCAGCGAAAACAGGCATTATTTCAAAAAAAAAAACATCACTGAATAATTCATTTTTTAAAGGTATTTCAATTTATAGAAGGGTTTATTCAACGAAAGAAAAAACCTTTTGTATAAACTATTTCTATTTGATTGTAATTATTTCTGTACCGTGTTTTATAATTTCAGTTGCAATATATACAGGGCTGCCCTTAAGCCAAAAAGGGTTTTGAACAAATAGATTGTCTTGATTTTAAGTGCAATCGACTTGGTGTCCGGGAATAAAAATATAACAATTTATTGTTGTTTAACTCATCTACTCTTCAAGTGATAATTGAATGTTTTATTTCACAATTTTTCACAAAAACAATAATTCCGGGAAATTTTTTCCATTCAAATTTTCAGACATGACATTTCATCATCAATTTCCTTATATTTAAAATTGAAAATCCAAATGTAATCTCAAATTTTGCTGTGAAGTGAAAAAGTGAAGGAGTCTCGAGTCAAACGTTCCGTATTCCGTTTTGGTTTCGGATGTCGTCGATCTATTTCTGGATTGACGGCGACGCCGACGGCCAACCAGAAATAACCCCGATGTTCCTGCCTGGCCTGATCCTCATTATGTTTCCCAATGTCATCCATTGCAAAACTCGTACCTACTGGCTACCAATTTAAACATTGATAGAATGAGATTTAAAATATTCATTCACATTCATTGGAAACCTATTAAATTTAAAATTCTCCTGCTAAAAAAAACTTTCTGAAACCTCATTAAAGAGCTCCAAGTAGAAATCTTGTAATGAGCTTCCAAACTCATCTGAGGAAGTATTGTTGTACATTATTCGTGTCAAGATTATATCTTCGAACTGGAATTTCACAAAATCGAATTTGATACAGAAATCTTCCTAACTTATTCCATAGTTTGTTACCTGCAGCAGAACTAGCAGAAGCCAAGAATAATTTGATTTAAATAATTGTTAAAAAGTATGATTGTTTCTAAACATACTTCAGGTTAAATATGTGATATTTTTATAGCACCGCCATTCAAAGAATTGGTAAACATATAAATAAAGATGCCGATGCATTCTTATCAAAAACCAATTTTTTGGGAAATTAATTAATATTTATGGTTTCCGCTGCTATCGCAGAAAGCAATTAAAAAAAATCAGGGTTATTGCCGTTTATAATACTGATAAGTTTATAAAAATTTTCGAAGATCAAAGATAAATCAAAGAAAAACAAAAACAAGGGAAATACGCCTTTGACTCATTAATAATAACTAGTTAATTAAGAATGTATGAAATTGACTCAATCATTTTTTTGCAGGCATGCGCTCCGCGATACGTTTGGTACAGCAAGGAAATGAACAGAAGGGATCCTGTGGGAACATGCATCGTTTCAGATTCGTTGTTTGAAAAGTTTGAGGAATATTCTCCATGTAGAACAAGTAAGTATATAAAGTTGAAATTTGTTAAAATAAGAAAAGTAATAAGAATAACATAATAATGTGGTAAAATAAGAAAAATAGAACGGACTTTAAAGAATTTTTCTGATAAGTAGGATTAGGCAAAGAAGGAGGCACAATTTACATTGAAAATAGGCCTCCATAAATTTCAACCAAATTCCAATATTTTGAAGATATCATCATTGCAAGAAAAAATTTGAAATGTAAAGAGGATCGTATGTCTGTGATACCAGATATAGCTCATCAGAGTACGTAGGTCCTGCTATGCTATGCATAGGAAATATCCCAGATTATTCCACTCATGTGTTAAAAATCCCATAAGACAAGTGACGATTTTCAGAATTACAGCGAAAATTCTCTTTTCCATTTGTTTAACTAGAGAGAATTACAGCGATAATTCTCCCATGTTATTGTATACATGGTTGTCATGCTAATTTTTGATACAAATAAACGGTTCCTGATAGCAACCATTTATTTGTATTGATTGTTAAGATGTTCAAATAGTTTAATACATATTTATTTCCATATTTTTTGCATTCTCATACGTGAAATAATCCTCTAAATACCACTTGAGCTTTAAAATTAACCAGATAATTTTTCACTCATGCGTGTTTTCTCTGCAAATTTCACTCGTCTTACGGACTCGTGAAATTATAGAAAACGCAATCGTGAAAAATGGTAATTTTGAAGCTCTCGTGGTATTATCCCCGAAAATATCCCTACGTAGATTTTCTTGAATATCTCGAAAAATACTAATCCGATTTTGACCTTTTTGGAGTTTGATACCTACAAAACGACCCCAAAAACGTCAAAATCGGATTAGTATTTTTCGAGATATCCAAGAAAATCTACGTAGGGATATTTTCTCAGATATTTCCTATGCATAGCATAGCAGGACCCAGGACCTACGTACTTTGATGAGCTATATCTGCTATCACAGACATACGATCCTCTTTACATTTCAGATTTTTCTTTGCAATGATGATACCTTTAAAATATTGTACTTTGGTACTTTGGTTGAAATTGTGCCTCCTTCTTTCAGTTTCCACATAAGCTTGAAATTTCGTGTTGAAAATGTTAAAGAACATTCTAAAGTCTGTTTTTTTTTTTAAGATAAAAGTGACATTATGTTTGCAATACAATGTAAAATTGTCAATGCTTTCAAATTTTTTATGTAGGAAAGGCTTGTGCTGCCAACATAGTTACTAAATTTTTGACTTGGGGAATTCTCTTTTAAAAAAAAACGGACTTTACATCTTTATGGAAGTCTTATAACCATTTCCACCAACTATTTTAGGGGGCCTTAACGATAAGTATTTCCTAAAATGACATTTTTACATGGAGAAATATCATTTTAAGGAATACTTATCATTAAGGCTTCCCTAAAATAGTTGGTAGAAACGGCCATTAAAGAGCCCCACAGACTGCGTTTTTGTTGGACGGTTTTGTTCGACGAGCAAGTCCGGTCGAGAAAAAACGACGCAAAACCGAAGTGCGTGTGCGAGAAATTGTCGTTTTTGCTGGCATACAAAAACCGATGCAAATATCTGGCGTCGGCTGATTTTGGTCCGTCGGATAATGTTCGATATGTCAACAAATCTGAAGTGTGTGGGCTACGAATTTTAAAAACGATAGTTTTGTGTGGTATGTGGTGCGTAGCCAGTGTTGCCAATGACCCGATAATTATAGAAATCTACCATAATTTTGACTATGATTCAATAATCAATAATGACAAGCTAATCTACCATAATTTATTGAAACTACAATTTTAATACAGATTTTTCAAATTTTATTTAATTAATAAAAATTAATTAAATAAACTAAAGGTGGTTGGTGGTTTTGACGTACTGGTGCGCGCACCAAACACTAATCCCAGCTAGAATTAGAGTTATGCAGGCAGCACGCTCCAGCATCTTTCGAAAACTAGGCTTTTTTTTAATAGAATAAAGTTTTTGGTTAATTAATATTTTTATTTTTTTTTTCAAAAAAAAAACTTTTTCTGATAATTTTTCCTGAAATCTGATAATTTTGTTCTCAAATTCTGATAATTTTAAATTGGACATCTGGCAACATTGTGCGTAGCTACAGAATTTTATACAGGGTGTCCCCGTTCAACTGGTCAAAAATGCTAGGGTATATAGAGGAATCATAGAGAAGTAGTTTGAGATGGGACACCGATGGTCGGAAGTGCGTCGTTTCCAAAATACAGGGTGTTGAAATTCAAACGACTTCCTTTCATATCATCTGAAGGGCTAATGCTAGGCTGTTCAAATTTTTAGGGATTATTGATTTAGCAATGATATTTAAGAATTCGTATAATAAATTCCCATTTTCTACCTGAAACCGCCGCAAAAAAATAAATAATTAAAAATTGGAACAATTTTTTGTTTTGTTTTTGGGGGTGGTTCCAAGTAGAAAATGGGGGTGCATTATACGAATTTTTAAATAGCATTCCTACATCAATAATCCCTGAAAATTTGAACAGCCTAGCATTATCCCTTCAGATGATATGAAAGGGGGTTGTTTAAATTTCAACACCCTGTATTTTGGAAACGACGCACTTCTGACCATCGGTGTCTTGTCTCAAATTACTCCTCTATGATTCCTCTATATACCCTAGCATTTTGACTAGTTGAACAGGTATTATAAAAACAAAAAAAATTAAAAACCTTCCAACATGATCTCTTCGTCAAACTAAACCAAGGTCTATGTGCAACTCCCACCCGTCGTTTTTGCTCGACTAGATTTGCTCGTCGAACAAAACCGTCAAACAAAAACCCAGTCTGTGGGGGCCTTGTGGGGGTCTAAGACCAGTCATTTATTTTATTATATTTTGAAAAGGTGTATGACAGAGCATAGGTGTGTCAAATGTATTTCGTATTTTCCTCTCAATTTGATCATGGTTTCGCAAACTTTAACATGGTAGCAGAGCGTTAAGAGGCGACAAATAGTAAGAATATCAGGGCTGAATTAGTACGAAAAAGTAGTAATTGAACTTTGAAGGACGGATCCAAGCAAGGTTCATATAGGATTACTGGAAGGTAAAGCTAATTGGACCACATGGAAGTACAAAATGAACATTCTTCTAAGAAATATTCCAAATGCAGTTGATATTATGGAAGAAAAGTTGGTGCTCCCAGTTTTGAAAAAAAATTTGTTAGCAGTTGAAATTGCTGCGCATGAGGCAAGCCTAGTGAGTTTCAATAATTGTAATGCACTCCTTGCTCTCACGATAAATATGACTCAAGATACCTTACAAAAAGTTATGAGGTTTTCTACAACAAGAGAAGTCTGTGTTCTCTTTGATGGCAATGTTGAGGACAAAACCTATGATGTTTGCTTAGAAAACTAAAAGAAGAAAGTTGAAGATGATATGGCAACGCACACGTCTAATCTCACGAACCTGTGAAATGAGTTGCAAAAGGGGTTATCAAAAGACAAAATCATTACAAATAAAACATGTAAATGTGAGTTACCTGAGTTGCTGTTAGTCTGTAAGATTTTAGAAACTCTACCCCAAGACTACTTCTCCTTCAAGTCAAGCTGGATGTTAATAATCTGTGATGTTAATGTCAAAATCTGACAGGACTATAGACAATTGTTACACACACCATAACGACAGAGCAGTGAGAAAAGGAAACATTCTGGTATAAACAAAAATTCAAGACAGATAAGATGTTTTGACGTTACCAGACGTATGGTACGTTCCCGTTCCTCTGATTAAAAAAAAATTATTTTCGCTTTCACATGCACAATATTTACAGCCTACATCAAAGTTTACTTCAAGCACTAAAAAATGCAGTTTTATAGTTGGTGGTAAAACCAAACTGAAAGGTGAAAGAAGTAGATTTGGAGGACTGTACAAACTAGCATTGCAGATCATAAAGCCAAAGGAAACAGCTCAAATCAACATAGTTTCAAATGATAACTTATTGCAACTGAACTATACCATGAATGCTTTGGTCATCAAAACAAACGACACATCAGAGATATTTTAAGTCGTGAGTTTGACCTCAAAGTGAGCTTAGACAGTGAAATATGTGAGGGTTTTATTCATGGTGAAATGCACAGGAGAAAGTTTGGAACGAGAGAAAGAGCAAAAGGTACCAGGAGAACTCTTACACACAGATGTTTGTGGGCTTTTTGAAAAATCCAAAATTGGCTATAGATACTTCGTGCTCTTCAAGGATAATTTCACTCGTTATCGTTATGTTTACTTTCTGAAAAAAAAATCTGAAGCAGCGGAGAAACTGACAATTATGTTTACTGAAGTAAAAACAGTAGGACATACAGTAAAAGAGCTACTCTCAGATAATGGTGGAGAATTTGACAATGGTCAAGTGAGAAAAATTCTACAAGAAATGGAATCGAACAGAGACTCGTAATGCCTTATACACCAGAGCAAAACGGTTGTGCAGAGCGAGACAATCGTACTTTCGTTGAAACTGCTAGATCCATCATGCATACTAATGAAGATCTTTCACAACTTTTTTGGGGTGAAATTCTGAAATAATAAATACATCGGCGTACATTTTGAATAGTATCGGAGGAAAATCTCCATTTGAACAGTATGAAAAAAAGCCTTCTTTAACACATGAGAATTATTGGAACATCCTGTTATGCCCATGTACCAATGTCAAAAAGAAAGAAAATTGATAAAAAGCAGTGAAAGGCATATAGGATATGACCAAGATGATGGTAAGAATCTGAGAAACTAGTCAGATCGAGTGCTGGGATATTCGACGAAAAACTCATAACTTCAACTTTGCCATTGTTGGGAGACCCTGTTGGAACTTCTCAGCAAAACAATTGTAAGATTGTCAGAAGCAGGGAAGGTAGTCTAGAACAAGAAACTAAAGAAAACAATGGACAAAACGCCGAAGAAGATGATAGTTTGGGGAATCACAGTTTTTCTGACACTCGTTCTGACAACTTAGTAGAATCACCAGATAATGACATTTCAGAAGAAGTCCCAAATGTACCGAGTAGACAACTGAGAGATAGAAATCAGATACGAAAGCCTGCCAGGTTTGAAGATTTCGCTATGATGGTTGCTGCAGGCATTATGGAAATAGATGAGCTAATTACGTACCGAGATTCGAGAAGCTATGTCAAGTAATAGAGAAAATGACTGGAAAATGTTTATGGGAAGAGAAATGAAGTCTTTAGAGGAGAACTGTGTTGTGTTTGGAATTTAGGAAAGCTACCCAATGGTAAGGAGGCTATACCAAATAAATGGGTTTACAAGTTAAAATACAATCCAGATGGCTCTATAGATAAATTCAAAGCCAGACTAATCGCAAAAGGTTATGATGAGACATTTAGCCCAGTTGCTAGATTTGCTACAGTACGATCTGCCAGTGAAAATTTAAGTCTAAGCCAGTTTGAAGTATGTACAGCATTTCTATATGGTAAGCTTCAAGAAGTATACATGAAACAGCCAGGGGGATTCAATGATGGAGTTTGTCATCTAAGGAAGAGCCTATATGGACTTAAGCAAGCTCC
Organism: Ceutorhynchus assimilis; assembly: GCA_917834065.1. NCBI lineage: Eukaryota > Metazoa > Arthropoda > Insecta > Coleoptera > Curculionidae > Ceutorhynchus > Ceutorhynchus assimilis. The sequence continues at coordinate 15,509,891 of OU892282.1, forward strand.
TAGATGTTGGAACAGAAAAATAACGGATTTCATTCTATCCTTTGGTTTCAAACAGAGCGATGCCGATCCATGTCTCTTCATCTTGAGGGAAGGAACAGAAATTCTTATTTTAGTTTTATATGTGGACGATGGTCTGCTAGCTTCAAGCAATGAGGATATGAAAAAATATTTTCTACGAATACTACAGATAGAGTTTAAAGAAGTCAAAGAATGGATCAGTTATCATAAATTAAAGTGCATATGCCAAGAAATTGTTGAAAAAATTTGGTATGAACAATTACAGACCCGTCAAAAATCCAATTGTTACACTCAACCAAATAGTAGCATAAATAAAAAGAAGTTGTTCTTAGATTTAATGAACAATTCATTAAAATCGGTCCAAAGAACGGTTTCTTTGATTACATGAACTCTAGGTTATTGAAGTATGAACAATTTCTTAATTCCTATTTCGATTCATCTTGTGTATGAACAACGAACATTAAGGTATGTAGTAAGGTTTTTGTATTAATGAAACTTTTCATAGTAACAATAAACATCGTTCTTAGTTTATATGTACTTTTTCATTGTCCTGATGAACAGACGGCATAATATTAATGAAGCCCAGATATAATTTGATGAAACCCTTTCATTGTATTTATGAATCACAGTCTTGAATACTAAGAATTGCATTCATTATATTTAATAATGACGTTTTCAATAATATATACCATATTCTTTATTTTTATTAAAATAATTTCATGAATTATGCCTTAAATATACTTATGATTTTAAATGGGGTAAAGGGTCATTTTTTATATTTGCGTGTCCCCTGTACTGATGAATATGAGTAATAGGAAAAAAGCTTTTAATGCAAAAGTTGCATGGTTTCTTCGTATCATCTTCCAGAATTGTCAAACAAACCAATGGGCATCCCAAAATCTGAAAATTTAAAAATCTAAGTACCTACTTATGTATTTTTATTTTAAATGACACTAACCGTATATTCTATTATCTTTCAAATCCTCCTTAAATCCTGTTTCCATAAATATATATTATATCTATATTTGTTCCAGCTGTTTTTGAACTATCAACATCCAAAGTTTCTAAAACAAGCCACATCAGAAAATAAGATTTGATGCTTTGGCTGGTTTCCTTGCTTCGGCTATGAAACACTAGCTGCGGTATTGAATCTTCTGCTTTTCTACCTAGTGAAACAAAACCATTTAACAAAAATATATCGATTAAAAAAATTACAACTTGATTTGGGATTGAGTATACTTACTTTTAGAGACTTCAGTATTCCTTAGAAATTCTGAGGAGCTCTTGACGCTTTTGTCTTTCACGTTCTCCCCGGATGACATTTAAATCTGTAGGTCATTTCTTTCGCATTCCCATTTTGAGACTAGACCGTCTCCGTGCAAGGCATCCAAGTCCTACCTACATAATAGGTATACATATTATAGAGGTAATAGAGGTTATACTTGCCGGTGACTTTAATATTACCTTTAGAAAAAACCGGCGACAGGTATAATCGACTTTCTATTTAACACTTCGAACAACACAAAACCGAAAAAACCGACTTGAACGAAGTACGTAGCAGTGCACCCAGAAAAGAGAAATGTAATTATTCCTATTTCAACATATTTTTCTATGTCGTTGCCCGACTGCAGCTACCTTTGCGCATGTGCTTAGGAACTGTCTACATTAATGCTATGAACTGTTTCATTGTATTTATGATTTATCTTGATGTAATGGTTGCAGCTTTGTTTCTAGGAATACTTGCTTGTTTTAAATGAACCGTACATTGTATCAATGAATTTCGTTCTTAAAAGGATAATTTTCTAGTAAGGTCATATGAACCATATTCATATTATTCATGTTAATATTCATTTATATTATGAATATTCCGTGGAAGCTCCCATCAAAGAAATTTTCTTTAATATCAAGGTTTAATTTCATAATATCAATGAACTTAGTTCTTGTAACCGATGCACTATTCAACATAGATTCATGTAGATGACTATTCATAACTTGATGAAGCTTCATTCTTTATTTTAATGATAGCTGTTCATGAAATCATAATACTTACAGTTTTCTGTACCTGGGATTAATGAAAATTTCACTGAATCAATGAAAATGTAATTTATGAAAGCAGTTCATTGATATTATGATCAAGATTTTTTTGAGTGTAGAAGAAGCCGAAATATCCAATTTTCCCTATAGAGAGGCTGTTGTAGCATTACTTTACCTGATGTCAGGATCAAGACCAGACATTTCATACGCAGTCAGTGTGGCGTCAGGAAGTTTGGAAAATCCAACTCACAAAGACTTTGTCCAAGTGAAGAGACTTTTCCGTTACATTCAAGGAACACTCAATTATGGTACCACTCACAGGCCAAGAACCAGAAGAGGTTATCTAGAAGATTTTAATGATGCTGATCATGGAGGGAATATAAAAACAGGACGCTCCACAACAGGAGTGGTATGTATTTATGCTGGTGTTGGTATATCCTGGATGTGTCAGAGACAACCTTCAGTTGACATTTCTACAACCGAAGCGGAGACCGTTGCAGCTAGCGAGGCTTCAAAAGAACTTGTATGGTTGAAAAGATTATATGGAGAAATAATAACACTGAAAGAAATTCCAGAGTTATTAGTTGACAACGAAGCAGCTATTCGTTTGGCACAAGAGAACCAAGCACATTCAGATTCGACATTTCTGTGTGCGAGTGTTTGTCTTAAGAAGAAACTTCGAGTGTATGTACACAAAGCGTCTACAGAAACTCAAGTTGTTGATATAATAACAAAAGCCTTGTTTAAACCAAGACATGACATTTTCTGTGACAATATTGGCCTAACCAAGATTTCTAATGAGGGAAAATGTTGAAGCACATTCTAAACTTTAACAGAAAAAACAAACTTCTATAAATAAATATTTAAAAAATATAAATACGGCGCTGTTTGGCCAAAAAATAAGATTTTCTCATCGTCATTTGTCAACCTAATCATTCTCAGCTTCTCTAAATCTGAACTTTCACATAGTAAACACCCACAAGGTTTGTGAAAATTATTTAAATTTTTAGTTTCGTATCAATATATCAAGTTTTATTTTTACTCAATGAATGAGTTTTCTATCCAGACGCATTATTCTTGACTTTACCTAGGTAGAAAATTTGACATTGTTAACAGTTAATGCACTGTTTAATTGTCAACACAGTCAAATTTTCTTTCAAGAGAAAGTCAAGAATAAGGCCACAGGTCTCACGCCCAAAAACTTTTTCCTTGTAACTATTTTACCAAAGCTTCTTGATCACTTGACTTTTGATTATGACCCCACATTCGTGTAAAAAGGTTCACTTTACACACTTGTTGCATAAATAACTATTAAATACCTATTTGGCAGTACCAGTCGTTCAGTGACTTATCGTATGTCGCTTCTGGAACATACAAATATAATTAGGTTAGGAATTTCCTATTTGTACATGAAATTGACGTATTAGCAATCGTCGTTCGTTTTTCTTGGTAATTTTTTGTTTCATCTGGCTCGTGATTGATAAATAAGGATGGAGTATTCTAAATGGGTATTAAAAATACCATAGATTCCAAGCTCAGATTTGGAACACATGTTGAGGCGCTTGACAAAAAACTGTCGCAAGGCTGTTATATGTATAATCAAGAACATATCGGGTCTTCAAAAAAAAAAACAATCGAAGATTGCTCTGATTACGAAAACGTACGTTGCATTATTGTTTTTTATTGGTCAGGATTTTTGACATGACATTTTGACATTAAAGTTGATTGACAAAATTAAAGAAAAATTTTGAGACATACTTTTAAAACCCCACAGCAATCTTTGATTGTTTTTTTTTTTTTTCTTTTGAAGATTCGATAGAACATAGTATACGAAATGACACTAAGGGTTTGGGGTTTTTCTGTTCAGGCATCAGTCCGGTCGGTGTTTATTCTTCAGAAGAGGGCCGGGCCATGCGCTATCTCTGAAAGGTAAATGTCCAGGGCCCGTATTCTCGTAACCAGGGAACAGCGTTCTCTCAAGAGAACGATTGCCCTGTCTTTGTCAGTATTATGGAAATAACAATATGGATGACTAAGACAGAGCAATCGTTCTCTTGAGGGAACGCTCTTCCCCGGTGACGAGAATACGGGCCCAGGATGGTTGCAGATCCCTCTCTGTACAAGAGTGGATACTGACTGTCCCCGTGTATTTTTATCTTGGAAGTGACATCTTCAATATTTACGAGTTTTCTAGGGTAGATCATTACAATTTTGGAAACTACACATTACCTCTGCCAATCTTAAAAAAAAAACAGTTGACAAAGCATTAATTTATGAAGGAAAAAAGAATTTACCAATTTATCAAACGACATAGAAAGCATAACAGGATAGGTTTAGGGTTTTACGGATTCTAGATTCCACTACCTACATTAAATTTCTCTTTTTTGTACTTTTTTCGTTCTTTGTTTTTTCGAATTGTGACTAATTAATAATACTTTTTGTTTTGGTAATTAACTGCTTTGCAATGTCAATGATTACCTATACATTATAGTACAAGACAATAGAGCTTGTTTGAAATTAAACTCAAATATACTGCTTCACGTTTCAATTCATTCACACTCGAAGCTCTAGGCCCATACCTGTTGGCATTTATGATTTTTAGATTATAATAATAATTATCTTCTCTTTCCTTTTTTAATCAAACACAAATACTGATAAAAATTAACAATAATAAACAGAAAAGAACATTAAACCGAAAACCTAATTCTAACGTAATCATAGGGCATATCTGACCTTGAAAATTTATATTTCATTTTGATGCTTTTCAACAGGTGAAAGTTTCTAAAATAACTCTGAGATTTTAAATTTTTTTGATCATAACGTGCTTTGAGAGATTGTTTCATAGCTACGTTAATGACTACACATAAAACCTAGAGGCTTTCAAAAAACCGTTCTCATGCCATTTTTTACGATCATCAAATTAAGTGCCCCGAGATACAAGTGCGTCTTAAAGTGGGCTTTTTATTTCAAGATACCCTCTTTAAGTTCATAGCCACCCCGTCCGACCAATTTATATTTCAACACACTAATCGGGTGCGTCTGTTTAATGTTGAAACGGGAACGGCCTGGAAGCCGAAGTCAATGAAAAAGAAGTTACAGAAGTCCCCGAAATAGCCTTCGGGATGTAAACATTAGTTCCGAAAATGGATAAAAGACGACTCCATCCCGTGTTTGTGTGCTTTTTTTTGTTTATGAAAGGGAAGTTGTTAATTAGCTTACATCGGACCATTAGGGTAGTCGTGATGGATGGCTTGGCTTGGGAACTTTGATACAAAAATAATTTGTTGATGGGAATTCAATCGGCACGACGTTTAGGAACATGAGAATTTGAAACCTAAATGGAAATAATTTTACCTATCTAATGAAGCTTTATCCAAATATTTTTTAACACGGATGCACATTTTGTTAAATTTATTATCTCTTTAAGGGCCGGTTTATTTACTTTTTTTTGTTAAACTGTCAGGTATGCAATCTGACGGACAAAAAAGCAATTTGTAATCCCATTGGTCCGCCAGTTATCCGCCGACCAATAGAATTTTAGAAAGGTAAATTTATCTTGCAAGTTTATCTGAAGATAATTAAACCGACCCTCAAAAAAATACGATATTGGTCAAATTTTCATAGCAGATTTCAGCAAAAAGTAATATGTAATAGCGAAACTCACATTTACCCTAAGATCGGATTCGTTGGTGACAATTTCAAAGGTAGATAATTAAGAAGTTGATTATCAAAACTTAACTTCTTCAAAGCTTTAAAAAAAAAAGCCAAACATCAAAGCATTCACAATTTATTTTTTCTCTAGAATTATAGACTTTCACTTCTAAGAATTTCACGACAATTTCAGCCCTATTTTGCCTTTGTTCAAAAATTATTTCTCCACATGTTGACCATCACTTAACTCGGACGTGCTTTAACGATGAGAAAGAAAGCAGAAAGTCAAAAAGGCCAACAAAAAAAAATATAATTCTTTACGGGATATGGAAGAAGGAAATGCGGCTTTCGGCCTCAACCCATCTGGTACGCAGATGGAAGTCGCACGTGTACTTCCCGAGTACGGAGTAGTAAAATTCGTGAAATAGTCGTTAAATTGTGTGCTAAATCAGAGAACCGACTCATGTGGTGCCATAAACTAAAATATGTTGTCGCCACAGGCGTCGAAAAAGAGATTTTTTTAAAATAATTTACTAGTCCCCTAAAAAATATTAAATCAATGATATGCCAAAGAACAAGCTTAATTTCTTAAGGTCTCCGACCTTGTAATGCGACTTATTCCATTTTCCGAGATTTCATAAAGATTTTTTTTTTTTTTTTTTGAGCAAAACTATTATGCGAGTTAATTTATTGATAATTAATGAAGCTCTGAGCAAATTTTTGAGACCATGTCAGGATATGAAAAATTGTTTGTAGTAAAAAAAGTTTCCTTTTTGGTTTCTTTTCTCATAAGATCAGACTATTGAAATAACTCTGGCAGTTGTTTAGAACTAATTTTGACCTGGTGAAGTCCAATTTCGAAAAAGGTACATACGGATCTTTTCAGAGCCGAGGCCTTCCAGTTACCCACAGCGCTCTTACATGTTCTCATTCTGACTCAGATAGTTTTGAGTCGGTTTTTAGGAATCTTTATTGAAGCTTCATCATTTCAAATTTCTTCATTGTTTACCTCAAACCAGTTCTGATGTCTTGTTGTGATACGGCCCGTTGATTATTGGCAAGCAGCTGACAGCATTGCTGTTTTGAGCATTAACCATTGCTGATCGGGATATTTAAAAGACAATTTTTCTATTTTCGTTTTCGTCAATATTTAACCTAACTTGTGGTAGTTTCTTTTATTTTCACCGTTTTGGTGGTACTTGTAGAGACATTCATTACAGATCGCAATGAGTGTCCCTCTTAACTCACAATCGCCATATATACCATACATAGGTACTCACATAACTGTCAGTGTATCAAAACCAGTGGAACATATTATGACATACCTGCAAAAATCGAAAGAAAATAGGTACCTATTTTTTGGATTTAGAGGTAGTTATTTTACAGTTTTCAAAATTCATTTAAAAAGGAAAAATCCAACTAATGTGTTTTTGTTTGTCATAGATCAATAAAAGACACCTGGAACTTTATAGGGAATATTGCAGTTAAAAAAAAATCGGAAATAAAGAAGTTGACTTCTCAACTTTACTCCTTCATATTATCAGGATTTTTTAAAACTATTTTCCTGGGGTTTCCTGAAGGGTCCTCTACGACCACGACGTAGTGGAGAGCTTTTACGCCATTTTGCATTTCGGATTCACCCTGTATGAGTGTTTACGAATTATCAATCATTCGTCCAAAACCAATAATTAATGTTGACCGCTAGAAATAGCTGATAGGTAAGTACTTTTCAGAAATTATTTAAGGTACCTGACTCAAATAAGGCCATGTACCTGTTGGGAAATGGACTAAGAAATAAAAGAACTTGTTAATTATCGATATTCAATATATTTATTATATCGAACACAGAGTGGAAAGCAGAGCGTGTGAACTCGTAGAAATAACTATACGAACTAACTCAACATCAAGACAAAGAATTACAAACCCTTTCTTAAGTAAACGATTCCTCATGTATTTACCTTACATATAAAAACTATTATAAACACATTCAGTCATCCATAGTTGCGATATAAATTAGCAAAGTATAGGCTAATAATCAAAGTTTAATTTATTAATTTTTGTTTCACTGATATGAATATCAGTTTATCCAACACGCCACCTCAAAAATTTGATCAATTATACTAAAAGTGTAATACAACCTAAACCTAGTATAACATAAATAGGCCTGCTTTCCTTATGTGTGTCTTTTCTGGGGAAAATTACTATAACGGTCCAGCATTTGCTGCTCGGGATTAGGGAAAACCCAGAAAAACCTAATCAAACCATTTAACTTATTTACTAAGCCTAATTCCATTCTAAATTCTCAAATTTCACTTGCATCAATGGTTTGGTAAACATGTCTGCTAGTGGTTTATCTGTGGACAAATTAATATTTTATATTAATTACGATCGATTCAATATGATTTGATCTTTTGTGATTTGTTGGATTATTTGTAATACTTATTGAGGTCCATTATTGTCCTCCTAGGTCATAATTGACTCTGATATTAATGTTTATGCATATTTTCTGCTAATGATTTTAACCAAAGTTCCTCTTCAAAAAGAAAAACCATATATTCGGCTTCAGTAGATGATGCCGTTACTCACAACTGCCTTTTTGTATTCCAACATATCACACAAATTTCAAACAGTTTAAATAAATATCCTGATGTGCTTTTTATATTGTTTATATTATCATCTCCACCTTCCTAGTCAAGATTAATAGAATCACTCAAGAAATTGATACATTCACAAGTAAAATATTGTGTCAACTTCACATTGATTTTACCCTTAAAATATCTAAGGACCCTTTTCAAATATTTCCAAAACTCTTTATTATTCTTGTTTTAATACCTGCTCAAAATATTAACAGTGGTACTTAAATCAGGCTTGATATACATAACATAATATACATTAAACAGACGATTAGATTCCGGCAAGGGCTATCATGTTTTACTACTGAATTTAAACCAATCAAATTCAGTTTACTAGGAAGTGGAGTGCTGACACAGCTGATGGCACAACAGTCATTCATATTAAATTAATGTAAAATAGTTTTCATGTACATTTGAACTGTACCTATATGAAAATTGATCAAGAGTAGATAATTTTATTTTTGATTACCTTTTAATTTTATTACCCAAAAATAGTTTACTGTCTTTCAAATAAAACATAGAACAGTTATTTGCCAAATCCCTTTTTAAACTATTCAATGTATTATTATCTGCAGTGGCAAATACCATCTACAGAACTACATAAATAATTTTACATATTGTACCTTTGTCTAAGATATAAATACAGTGGTTAACTGATGAATTTTCAAACCCATTTTCTTTATGAACTTTTACTATTATTGCAAACTAACATCTAGTGGTTTGTTTTAGTTCATAGATACAAAGCCTTGCAAACTTGGTTTGGAGGTTTACTTGTCACACCTTGAGCCAGCTACCCTTCAGCCTTCAGGAACCTTCATAAAAATGGCTTCCTTCAATGACCCATCCGGGAAAGCTGTTTTTACATCCATATGATGTATTAAAAGGATAAACTGATTAAAAACGTTATTATAAACCAGAAACCTACGACTCTCGCCACCTGTGCAAAGATTTCATTATAATCTACCAAGTAATGTTGACTAAAACCACGAGCAACTAAGTAAGCTTTGTATCTAAATGGTTTTCCAATTTCATCATTTTCAATGGAAAATATCCATTTACAATCCACTATATTTTTATATTCGGGTCTTGATACTAACGACTACGTTTTATTTACCAATAATGAGTGAATCAATATCATTTGGCAGATCTGTTTTAATCACATATTTACTATACTCATTATTTAGTTTAATGAGTTCATTAGGGTTAACATTTACCTACTTTCTTGAATTGTTACTCATCTGATTTAGCTATATCAGATTTAATAATTAAACCACCGATCTTGACAAATTGCCACTTTCAGGGGAAAGGTTTTATTAGACTATCCAACATGCTATCGAACTCAAATTAAAATGTCCGCCAAGAGGCACACAAACCCTTTGTTTGCTTGTCAAAGTCACGTGTTTTGGATAGGCTAATTACCAAAGTGTTACATTCATTTTTGACACTTTTCCAGTTTAGTTCAGTTCAGTTTATTAATAACTACTGATCTTGACAAACAATCAGAGGAAACAGCTTTATCATCAAAGTGTTTCACATTGACTTTTTCATAATCACAATCAACTACTAATATTGATTATAGTGGAAACTGAATGAATATCATTTGGCAGATCTGTTTTAACCACAGATTTACTATAATCATTCATTATATAGTTTGATAAGTTTGTGGGTTAACAGTTAGCTACTTTCTTGGATTGGTTGGTCATCTGATTTTGCTTTATCAGATTTATTAACCAGCAATCTTGGCAAACTGTCAAAGGAATCAGTTTCATCACCAAAGTGTTATGCATTCACTTTCTCAAACATCATTAACTAACCACAGATATTGACAAACAGTCAGAAAAAATTGGCTCTATGACCATAAAAGTTAAACATTTACTTTCCAAGCTTATTAGTTACTACTGATTTTGACAAACAGTCAGAGAAATCAGCTTTTACAAATAAAGTGTTCTATTCACTTTTTCAAGCTTGTTAGTAATTACTGATCTCGACAAATAGTCAGAGGAATCAGCTTTATGACCATAAGTGTTCTGCATTTACTTTTTGAAGTTTATGATTAACTACTGTTCTTGACAAATAGTCAGAGGAATCAGCTTTATAATCAAAGTGTTCTACATTCACTTTTTCAAGCTTATTATTAACTACTATTCTTGACAAATAGTCAGAGGAATCAGCTTTATGACTATAAATGTTCTACATTTACTTTTTCAAGCTTATGATTAACTACTGTTCTTGACAAATAGTCAGAGGAATCAGCTTTATAATCAAAGTGTTCTACATTCACTTTTTTTAGCTTATTATTAACTTCTGTTCTTGACAAATAGTCAGAGGAATCAGCTTTATGCAGATTAATAGGCTTGGAGGACAAAAACCAATTTGTTATGTCCACAATAATATCCCTAACTAGGACAAACTTATGATTATCTACATCCCACACTTCATATTCATTTGGTTCATAACCAACCAGTACAGCTTTCCAGGATTTGATATCAAATTTTGTTTTCCTGGTTTTCATGTACTTATAAACGGTATTATGGAACCAAACATTTATGAATATTTTACTTGAGGCTTTTTACTACGCCACATTTCGTATGGTGTTTCAAATTCTTTTAAAGTTTTAGAGGGGTCAAACTAAGTGAGAATGTTGCAGTTAAAACTGCCTCCAACCTTTTTTTTTTTTATATAGCTGCATCATTTAATTTCTGGGGTTCATGGAATTGTCAAATGATGACTTATCTTTTTGCATACCAAAAATCTCTCATTTCTGTAGCTAGATATTCACCTTCATTGTCACAGAATACATTGAAAATCTGTAAATTGAAATGTGCCCCACTTTCAGCAACTGAATCTTGAAACATACAAAATACCTATGACTTATGACTCATCAAATATGTTACACAATAGTAAGTAAATTCATGCACAAACAGTACCTACAATGTTTTTGAAATGGAAGTTGCGTTTGTTTATGCACGTTCCACATAAATACTCATTGTATAACCTGATCGATTTGCGCCCTAAGTCCTCGATCTCTATTTTTTTTTTTTGTGTTTTAATAATTTAATAATTTAAACCTCACCAATGTGGACCAATCGTTCAAACCACAATTGATAATTTTTATTTTCATTAAATCGTCACTATTTGCTTAAACAATAGTGTTTTTTTTTTAAATTTCCAATAACAGTGAGTTCAAGAGCAATTATTATTAAAGTGTTGAAAGACTTACCCATAAATTATAAGCTTACCGCCTTTGTAAATACTACCACCTTTTTTTTTTTTAAGCAATATTCATACTAGCCCTTTGCATTTTTCTTACGGACAGCAAATTGTAAGGAACCTCTGGACAGTCCAGCCTATACAAATATACTGTATGCCCATATTTCTGGGAATACTAATTGTGCCCTTTTTGGTTGCTGTTATAAGAGTTCCATTTTTTTTTTTAATTGATGGAATTGTTTTGTTTAACTTTTTTCATTGGGTTTCAGAGACTTGATTTTTTTTTTTTGAAATTGCGTCTTTTAAAATCGGTTTTAAAATATCCTCAACGATAATTATTTCTAAATTGCTGAGCTCTGGTGTTCTTATCTAAGTTCAAGCTCTGTTAGCATGAAGCCTTTTTGTATCTTTTTTGGTTTCAAATTTTCCATTGTCACTATCAGATTAAACACTGCCGGTTTTCACAACCGCAATGAATACACGTACACTGGTCCCATAACCTGTTGGGAAATGGACTAAGAAATAAAAGAACTTGTTAATTATCGATATTCAATATATTTATTATATCGAACACAGAGTGGAAAGCAGAGCGTGTGAACTCGTAGAAATAACTATACGACCTAACTCAACATCAAGACAAAGAATTACAAACCCTTTCTTAAGTAAACGATTCCTCATGTGGTTACCTTACATATAAAAACTATTATAAACACATTCAGTCATCCATAGCTGCGATATAAATTAGCAAAGTATAGGCTAATAATCAAAGTTTAATTTATTAATTTTTGTTTCACTGATATGAATATCAGTTTATCCAACAGTACCTAATAAGGCCTTTATTGCTTAATATTGACTCCCATTTTCAAAAATTACAATATTATTAGAAAAGAAATCTATAATACAAATCAAAAATTATTGCAAGGGTTCCTAGCAACTCGTCATATGGCCAACCACATATTTCATATGTCACGTTATAACTTTGAGGCTGGAACTCAGTTAGCTTACATACGTGTTTATAAAGCGAATAGAGCGATTGTATTTTTTAACGGACATTTATGTATTGAGAAACCTACAGAGTAAGTACAGAATAATATCTTTGCTATTATAGATTTCTAGTTGCAGACTTTTTTTTATCAATTTAACATGTTCCTAAAGGCCATCAAACGAAAAATGTTCAATTGGCCTCACATCACGGTGTTTTTATACAAGAATGTGTCATATTATTATCTGAGTGATGTTTTTTGAAATGCCTGGAGTCTAACCAAGCAAGAGATGCTTCGGTTCATTTATCCTAGTTGTATGTAGATCTATTTGGATCACCATACCAGGACTTGGAATTATTGTTTTCTTAGGAATGCAGCAAACGTATAAGTTCTATTTTGTGTACTTTTTCTCAAATAATAATATTTTTATAAAAAATTGTATTTATTTTAAACATTTTTTAATGGTGGCCTTATTAGGAGCATAGTGATCCAAATAAGACCGATAGTAAGCAACTTTGTTTTACGCAAAAACCACCACTTATATAAAAAATAAAATAAATTGGTTTTAATATTCAAGTAATAGCAGCAAAACAATTCACATATAAGTAAGCTCGTGATTTTTGTTGGGTTTGGTGGATAATGTTAGGAAAAAATAACATGGTCTTATTTGGGACAGGTACCTTAAATACTGATGAAAAGTATGAATTGGACCTCCTGGTTTACATTAATGATCCAAGTTCGAATTTAGAATAATTATATCCAAGAATAAAGAAACTATATTTATCAGATACAATACATATTCTGTGTTACCCTCCAGTGCGCCGGTAGAAAGACTTTTCTCTTTAGCATCTATAATAAACTCGTGTAAACACGCTTCGACAAACAAGCATTGCTAAAAGACAACAAAGACTTTTCCCAATAAAAATGTATGAGTGTTTTATGAAGAGAATGAAATAGAATACTTTTATAAAACATTTTGATCTAAAAGTCAACCATTATTTTGTCACTTTTTATTTAGTGTTCAAAGAAAACTTATTATTTAGGGCAACATTAAAACAATTAAACTGCCAAAATATTTTTTTTAAATATTTTTCCAATAAAATCTTCAGTTTCTTTGCTAACTGAGATTAAGATTTGTTGTCGCGTACTCTTAACATTTGCATAAAACTGGTACTTTATTCTTCAAATAGTAGAAAGAACACAATAAAATGCATTCAAGAAATTAGTTAGGTATATACCTACTATTAAGGTTTCCCTGATTTATTTATAATTTTCCAGAAAATAAAATTGCATCTTTAATGTTTTTGTGATAGACAATGTTATGACATTGCATCGAGCCAGATTCTAAGAATTCAGTTGTTCACGTCTAGAACACGCTTATTCTGGGAATTCTATATTATATCCGAATAAATAAATTTTAGATAAATCCCAAAGACAATGTCCTCTATGAATAGAAACATTTGAATCAGTCAGTTTAAATCCGAAATAAGTGAATTTGATATAGTGAAATTATTTAAATAGTGTATGCACGTGATCAATGACGTCGAAATTATTGCCAATTGCAGTTTGTAAGAAATTAGAATTCGTTTCAAGCTGAGAGCTCATTCTCCTTTTTATTTAACCTTAGTTAAAAAAAGACAGAACACTGTTGGCATTTAACCGAATCGGCCGATAAAATGACATTTAGGTTGGCACTCGTGGGATATGTTGCCAAATATTGCTGCAAATCTGCGGTTACTGACTTTAATAATTTGAAATTATTTCTATTTGTGTATCTACAGTGTGTCCCGCTTAAGGACTGAGCACCCTTCTAAAATTTTTATCTTTCAACCGATTCAATTCATTTTTTTTTTTGTCTTGTAGCTACTCGAATTTGGCACTTATTAGGATCATAGTTTTATTTCTACGGCTGCACTGGTTTACAGGGTGTCCACATTTATAGGCTCAAATTTCAATAAGTACTATTAGGGATCTGATAGCAGATTCTTGTTAAGAATGGTCTTAAACCCTAATGTACGAATTTTTGTTCCAATAGGATACAGGGTGATCAAAACAAATTTTCAAAATTTAATGGATCAAACCGTAAAAATTTTATATTTTGAGACAAGCTTACTACAAGTTTTGGTTAAGGATGTTCTAAAACTATGTTGTATCAAGTTTTGTTGTTCTCAAGGCCTCAAAATATGAAATTTTTCCGGTTTGGTTCATTAAATTTCGAAAATTTGTTGTGATCACCCTGTATCCTATTGGAACAAAAATTCGTACATTAGGGTTTTAGACCATTCTAAACAAGAATCTGCTATCAGATTTTTTCTAAAAAAATCCCTAATAGTACTTAAAGAAATTTGAGCCTATAAATGTGGACACCGTGTGAACCAGTGCAGCCGTAGAAATAAAATTATGAGCCTTATAAGTGCCAAGTTCGAGTAGCTACAAGACAAAAAAAAAATTAATTGAATCGGTTGAAAAATAAAATTTTTAGAAGGTTGGTCAGTCCCTAAGCGGGACACACTGTATAAAATGCCAAAGTCATTGAAAAGCCAGAGTCAGAAACTCGTTGCGTCTCTAATTCGTGAACAGGAACGAGATAATGGGGGCCCCTTTTTGCCATTAAATAGCCTTAGAGAGGTGAAGTATATTGATACTATCAAATATAAATCTTCTGGGGCTTTAATTGGGAATATTTTTTCAGCGTGTTGCACAGATGCACTGAATATTGGTATAACCACTGTGAGTAAAATCCAATGTAAAATCTCTCAAAAAGTTAGGGATAATTTAGCGTTAAATTCACCAACGAAAATATGTCCACATGAGAAGCGGGTTACGAATCAAGATCACCTTGATGTTAGCTCTATTCGCAATCAAATTTACGACGAAAAGTGAGTACTTAGTTTTTTTAGATTGTGTTCATAATACACTATCTACATATAAAAATCGATGTTTGTTTGCTTTAGTGATAACAAATTTTACTAGACATGGTATGTCAAAGTAAAACGAAAGTTAATAGCGACAACATTGCGACGTGCTTATGTCATTAATTTTGATCACGTGCATACACTGTTTCATTAATTTCACTATATAAAGTCAATTTGTTATAGTAAAATAATAATAGTATATCACATGCGGAGGTGGAAAGTGTTTCATTATTGTCGAGAGATACTATTGTGGAACCAATTCTCGAGACAATAATGTGAAAACTTTCCACCGAATTAAGTATACTATTTTATTTTGAACAATTAATTATTCAAAAAAATAAGGTAAAAATATGACAAAAATGGAATTTCGACTGACAGTCTGACACCGACATTGACATCTTATGAAATTTCAACAATATAAACACATGTGACATCTACTTCTAAAGGTGGGTTCGGGATGACTGTTCTATAAACTCTAAGTGCAATAAACACTCCCGATGCGTTCGGGTATTGTCATTTTGAGCTAAAAGAGTAACTCCACATGCGTTCGGGAAGGACGTGCGGGAGTCAAAAGAGCTGACTCTGAAAGCACCACCTCGTCATTAGCAAGCGCCAGAGCGGGCATGCGCAGTGTTTGCGTTTTCGTGATTTTGTATCATTTATCCTATTTTTTTGATTGCAACAATCGACTATTCGACTAATCGACAGTCAACAAATCAATATTTAATCTGTAATTACCTGGTAAATAGATGCAATTAAATGGATTTTAAACTGCCTATTTGACATGCGAGCAACGTGTAATTTCACTGAAATTTTCAATGATCCTAATCTTGATGACTGCTTCAGACAAGTTTCCGAAATAATAATAAACGTCCTCAACAAAATCAAATATAGGCATCAAATACCAAAAATTGATAGGAAAGACTAGAAAAACGTTTGTTGTTTTTAAAATATTACTTGTCATTTGTGGGTTAGGTTAAGTTAAGAAACTCCAAATGCACCCTGGCCGTTCGGTTTCACTAATCCACTCCAAAAGCTTTTTGGTCACGTGATAAAAACGCCACTCCAACTCTACTCCAGCACCGCTGGGCTATCCCGAACCCAGCTTAAATACAAACATTGCACCTGGATTTGTGTTTAGGTATGAAATAGTATATTACATACCGAGTAGTAAGTCTCGAGATTATTAGTCAATCTCGACGCTTCGCGTCTCGATTGACTATATAAATCTCTCGACAGTAATGAAATACTTCCCTCCGAGGTTTGTATTCTATTTGCAAGCACACCATTAATTATGATTAGTCAATCAATTTTTTTAATATTAAAAAAATAAAACAAACATGCCAAAATGTGTCATTCGCTGCTTTGACGTTTTTACCTGACATGTTTTCATTGTTGCCAGCAAAGGTAAATAAATTAGAGTGAGGGAAATCGGTGAGAGAAGTCGAATAGGGAAATCGGTGAGGGAAATCGAAGAGGGAAGTGACACAGGTAAAGTGCCACTTCCAAATTTTTAAAAAGTCAGTAATGACAAGATTACAAATAAAAACAATTTATCAGGGCCGAAAGTGAGTTCTCCAGGCCGAAAGTGACAGGAGAACAGTCACTTTCGGCAAGTGACAGAAGAACAGTCACTTTCGGCCTGCTTTAAAGTTAACAAAAGTAAAGTGACATTTTCGAACCTTCAAACCAGCAAGGAATGTGAAAATTACCTATATGGTTCAAAATAAAAGTTGTTACTGGTGTGTATAAAGAGTTTTCGTGAACCCGGAATCCGTGACAATATTAATTTCTCTGTTTTCGTTTCAATGGTTTCTGAGGGTACAACAAATATATTGGATTGTATTTTGTGCTTTAATACCTACATATTTCTCTTAGACTGTGAGATAGGGTAATTTTTTTTTGTCTGGCATTTTGAGGGCTGAATGTGGCTACTAAGCTGATGAGAATATGGGTGATTTCAATGCCTGCCGCCCGTTCGAAAATTTGCAGAAGAAAAAAATAAAAGGTTTTGTTGTGAAAATACCGCTGAAAAATCGCCAGACGGTAATCACAGTTCGAAATCGAGTTTTCCGTCGAAACATTTTGTGGACATTTCGAACAGGGGGCAGGCATTAAAACCACCAATATTCTCATCAGCTAACTAGCCACATTCATCTCTCAAAATGCCAGACAAAAAAAAAATGAGTCCACTAAACAGGCCCTATCTCAGGGTCTATCTGTAATACATTCTCAAAAATAGTATATTGAAATTCAAGTTGCAGAAGGCCACATTTCCGCACGAATTCGAAATTTGGCCACGAGCGACGAAGGAGCGAGTGGACGAACGAATGAGTGCTAGGAGATTTTTTTGTGCAAAATATTTCAGTTGGTAACACTTACCTACCAACTGACAGGTGGATTCTATTATTTTAGAAGGTTTGATAATTTTGAAGGTACAAACAGGTATACTTTGAAAACTAAATGTCACTAAAAATCGTTGGAGAATGAGCTTCATTCTTTAACGATTTTGCGTGCGAGAATAATGTCATTCTCACACCAAAGAAGTGGACAGGTACACTTATTGTTGCTTGACAATTAGTTTTACTTCTTGACACTGCGGATAAGGCCCTTATACGCACGGAGTTCCAAAAGTGTAACTTTGAGCACCGAAATGCGCGCGGAAAAGTACTACTTTGTGCACGCTCGTAGAAAAAAATAAATTTTTGGCCTTTTTATCAAGCAAAATATTACAAATATTTCCCTCATGTATGAAAAAAATCACATAAGAGGAATGCGATTATCGAAAACTTACAGCGATAATTGCCCGACAGGTACCGAGTACCGATAAGAACCCGGCAGGTACCGATAATTTTGCCGGCAGGTCTAATTTCGGAAAATATTCCACTAAATAGCATTCGTGCTGAAAATCAACTCATGCAGTTTTTAGGAAACACGCTTTCCTCCAAAATGTTCAGTAATTTTGATGCACTTGTGCTATTACCCCCGATAATTGCACAGTAACTGGTGTTTTGGAAATATTTGTGGGAAATATTCCACTAAATAACATTCGTGCATCAAAATTACTAGATAATTTTTAGTTCAAGCGTGCTTCTTTGAAAACTGCATTCGTTAATTTTCGTATTTTTCAAAAGAACCCTCAAATTGGTAACTGATATTATTGAAATCCCAAAATTCCCAAAAAAATCCTAAAATCTATCTTGGGAAAAATCCACTATCTGCGAAAAAACTGGCCCCATATTGGAGTACATATTCGAATTTTACGCATAGCTAGTGAACCGAGCGTCCGATTTCATTTGTTTTGGTCAAATTTACGGGAAAATGAGCTTCTTTTTTTGTCTTTTGTTTTTGATCTTTGCTTGCTCATGTGTCTCTTTATCTATATTGTATGTTCTCTGTTTCATTTACTTCTTTAGACAGAGTTATAATTTTTTTTTCGTACTAAATTAGCACTAAATAGGCCCGAATTTAGTACTCTAGTTTTTCTGATGTGTGCCATTTTCGTTGTGCTAATTTTTGAGACCTCTTCCTTTCCATTTTGTGTCTATAGTCCTGGTTAACTGTTGGAGCGCTTTAACCGGTCGCATTTATTCATTCCGTACATATATATGGCACCTAGCACAATCCCATTGGTCAGATTTAAAATTCAAACTAATTGAACTTCGAGTGCCATACGCGTGTACGGAATGTAAATCAGTGCCATATGCACTTACGGATTGTAATATATGCGTTATGCGCACGCAAAATCACGTCTCAAGCATCCAAATATCCTGTTTTATTTTTGTGATTATTGTGATTGTCGGACTTACATAGGTAGGTTAATACTTCTATGGAGTTTGACGTTGCGTCCTCTCTTTCGATTTTTTTAGAAATATTTTGAACAAGAAATTGTCAGTTATTGCGTCGCCGACATTATTTTATTAATCAGATCTCTTGTGTTTATTTGGGTGCTTGAAATCACCATGCATGCTGCGACAACGTTATGCTACCTTTGAATTATAAATATTTGGAACAGAGTTCTGGAAAATATAGAGCAAACCTAATGACTGAAAATGACGCTAGACGATGGGTGGAAATATTTGTCTTTGATTATATTATTCAATGAACATATTGACGCTTTTCACAGCGTCTGATATCTAAAGTTCGCCTTACGAGTCTAGCACTATGGAAAGAATGCGGATAAACAAATTGCAATATTGCCTATTTGACTTCCAATAGAAAGTACCTTAATATTTAGCTTATAAGTAAAAAGTAATATTTAAAAACGCTGCGCGCACGCCTATGACAGGCAGCATAAAGCTCGAAATGAATGGCGTTATTCCCCCTTGCCCTTCAGACGTCGTAGTGCTAGACTCGTAAGGCGAACTATACTCTATGTATATTTTCTTTGCTCACCAAAACTTAGATTAATACACCGCATGTTTGTAATGTGTTTATAATACCTGCCTAATTATTACATTCTAAATTTCGTTAAGAAATTGGAAAATCAATACGCCATACTAGCACTTAATTTGGGATACAGTATTTACTGCAGTTTGAAATAGATACAGTTGAAGAATAATTGAAGATTATTAACTCGTTTTCAGCTTAACAAAACTTTCTGCTGTAATAACTAGGTATGACATTCCGTAAGTACATATGGTACTGATTTACATTCCGTACACGCGTATGGCACTCGAAGTTCAATTGGTTTAAATTTTAAATCTGACCAATGGGATTGTGCTAGGTGCCATATACATGTACGGAATGAATAAATGCTGTTCCCGTCCCTTCTCTGAAGCCGTACTGTCTTTGATTTATATTGCCCGTTCTCTCCAGGTGAAGTTCTTGTCTTTTGTTGAGCATTTTGTCTAGTATCTTTTCCAACATTGGACTTATGTCATGTCTGTATTTCACGCTTTTGTGTTTTCATTCACAGCATTTAAATAGATATTATTCTTTCTCGAGCACCAAAATTGTTCTATTTTTATTAATTTTAGAATTTTGGTAGCCTGAATGAAGCAATTTATAGCAAAAACGAATATAATCTAATGATCGGTTCAGTCACTATGCTTAAAACTCGACAAATCCAAGATTGCGGTGTTTTTTCAAAATGACCTATTTCCCTAAGATGGATTTTTTGGGAATTTTGGGATATCGCTTCTGTCGTGTTGATGATTGATGAATATTATTGATCCAAGACCAATTGATACGTGTTCTTCTGTCTCTTTTTCTTATTTTAAGTTACTTTAGATAGTTTTGACTATTCCGATAAGTACAATCAATCTTTGAAATGAAATTGTCTTGATGGAAATAAAGTTTTTGATCTTGGTTTGACATTAAATCACTTAATACAAAATCCAGGATACGCCTATGTGTATAGAAACGCTTTTTTAAACGGTTTTTTTAGGCAATCTTGTAAGTGTGCTCTCTGTAATGGTACAGAACTTGTTGATGAATAAAGTAAACTTTTAAATGGTTTGGTTACGTTAAATACACTCAGATGGTAATAAAACATGTTATCAAGCTGCATCTTTTTTTCATTGGCATAAGCGGTGAAATAAAGGAAGGTTTTTTGATATGTTTTTAATATGTAAAAACAAGAAATAAGTACCTATGTAATATATTTTTGAGAAATTCAACATTTCATATTAGGGATTTGGCCAATGTATGTATTATGTATGTATAGTTATTAATTGATTATTGAGAAGTGAATTATTAAAAAATGTGATATCGTACTACTTAGATTTAGATATCTTTTGGATGATTTCAGTATCAGCATTAGCTGACAGAATTAACATTTAATTAAAGTATAAAGTCAATTAAAAAGGATGAAAAAAATGGACTATAATCCCTTTATATTCCTGAAAAAAACAAGTATTGCTTTCAATATTACACCAATTTAGCCATAATTAATAGAGGCTTAAGGATATCATATCTCGAAAAAGATTCGCGGCGGTGATGAACATGTGTAACAGATTAATTTGTCTCTTCGTTTCAGGTAATTGGGGATACCATCGGCAGGGATCTTGCCAGGCTGGTTTTAGTGCCGCCATCAATTCAGTAAGTAAATTAAAATTTAATATTCAAAAGTTACAGGATTTATTATACATGAATACCGAGAATGATAAAGCTGATGATTCTTTGCTTGCGTTTTCCCACTAGTTAACGGCACATCATTTGGGTTTAAAAGTTAAAGGTTATACCGTTAAAGGTACTTAGGAATAAATACTCCATACATCCACGATAATTATATTTATTTTAATTAACTGTAGTCAATCTAAAAAAAAAAAGTTAAATGGTGAAGATAACGAACTTCTAAACCTTAACGATAATAATCACACCCATCCGCATGCATGACTAGAGTAATGAGCAAAAGCTCTATGGCAATGTGGCGAGCCCATAAGTTGCACATTTTGATGGATGGCCGTTTGTCGGCGCGTGTTAACAGCTGGTTAACAGCAGCAGGCCCATCAGGGTCCGCCCGCCCGCGGCTCCTTCTGCCCATTTAGTGCCCTGTTATTTGGGAAGAACCGCACACTCGGTTTAGTCTTTGCTCTTGCTTTTAATATCCATTTGTGCACTTTTTTTTATCTTTTTTCGATTAATTTATCGACCAGATCTCGCTTGACAAATTGTCCGCCGATCTGGGCCCTGTTAATGACTTATGCCTCTCCCTGTTCGGTAAATTACCTGCCGCCGTACGATTGATGTAATTAATCTGCGGCCATTCATAATTAAATATGGTCGAAGAGTTTTTATTTCTCTTCTCTTCTCACTTGATTAATGACATCCGTAAGAAAACAAACATGTGTATGTGAGAGAGTTTTATGTAATTTATGTAACCTTAATACATCATACTATATTTATTAAAATATTGAAAACGGTGGTGTCAATGAGGTTATATGGGTCAAAATCAAGGAAAACTCTTTCACAATTATCGTTTTGAAGGTTAAGCCAAAGGTATTTTAGTGATTTTGTTGCATATACTTAATACTGGAATTAATTCAATATTCCATTTCAACAAACATTCAGATTTGTTGATTTTAATTTTTAGCGGGAAAGTTTTTTTTGATATTTCCATTCCTTAAATGACATGTCGACCTCCAACAGCACGTGACGAGAAAGAATTAGGTACTACTCTGTGGTACTACTACAGTGAGTCTTGTCATAATACTATACGTAAACTTTGACTACTGACAAATAATTTACAGTAATGTTACATTGAGAGTTAGTTAACACCAATTAATACATTAGCTTTTTTTTGTATAACTAATGTCTAGATTTCCGTAGGACCACCAAAACTCCCTCTATACTAGCAATAATCTAATTATTACCTCTACACTTATCATCACTTACCTATCGCTTTTATTTAACTTTTTACAACCTTTGTCTTATTTAAACTGACTACAACTTACAAACTACGCGCTTAATATTAAAAATCACTCACCCGAGATATCTTTCTAGTAGGTGCCTATTCTGTTAAATAATTGTTTATTTAAATCACACGATGGGTACAAATTCCTGATTATCTACCTACTGGCGCGCCGTTCGCGGACAAAGGCGTCGGCGTTTCTGCACAATGTAATTTGTAATTTCGTAATCAAAGTGTAAATTATACCCATTTGCTGTGACGTCATTTTTGTTTGGTACATTTCAAATAGCGGTGACAACAAATGCAATAGTACGCAACGGAAAGACGAAACATGGATCTTCACCAAGGAATTATTCCGTAATCGCTGGCAAGATGGCACCAAGCACATTCGATGTATTCGGGTGATCCGTACATTGTTGTCCAGGCTTTTCAGTAGGTATGTAGGCTGCAGTGTTATTGATCATTTCAGACCATAGGCTTTGAGGTACCACTCAACCAAATAGTATCATAAATAAAAAGAAGTTGTTCTGTGATTTAATGAACAATTCATCAAAATCAGTCCAAAGAATTGCTCCTTTGATCTCATGAACTCTACGTTAATGAAGGAAGAACAATTTCTTAATTCCTATTTCGATTCATCTTGTGTATGAACAACGAACATTGAAGTATGTAGCAAGGTTTTTGTATTAATGAAACTTTTCATAGTGACAATAAACATCGTTCTTAGTTTATATGTACTTTTCCATTGGCCTGATGAACAGACGACATAATATTAATGAAGCCCAAATATAATTCGATGACACCCTTTCATTGTATTTATGAATCAAAGTCTTGAATACTAAGAATTTCATTCATTGTATTTATTAATGACGTTTTCAATAATATGTACCTTATTCTTTATTTTCATTAAAATAATTTCATGAATTATGCCTTAAATATACTTATGATTTTAAATGAGGTACAGAGTCATTTTTTATATTTGCATGACTCCTGTAGGTACTGATGAATATGAGCAATAGGAAAAAAGCTTTTGATGCAAAAGTTGCATGGTTTCTTCGTATCATATTCTAGAATTGTCAAACAAACCAATGAGCATACCAAAATCTGAAAATTCAAAAATCTAAGTAGGTACTTATGTAGTTTTATTTTAAATGACACTTAACTGTATATTGTACTATCTTTGAAATCCTCCTTAAATCCTGTTTCCATAAATATATAATATGTCTATGTTTGTTCCAGCTGTTTTTGAACTATCAACATCCAAAGTTTCTAAAACAAGCCACGTCAGAAAATTAGATTTGATGCCTTGGCTGGTTTCCTTGCCTTGGCTATGAAACACCTAGTGAAACAAAACCATTTAACAAAAATATATCGATTAAAAAAAATTACAACTTAATTTGAGATTGGGTATACTTACTTTCAGAGATTTCAGTATTCCTTAGAAATTCTGAGGAACTCTTGACGCTCTTGTCTTTCACGTTCTCCCCGGATGACATTAATATCTGTAGGTCATTTCTTTCGCATTCCCATTCTGAGACTAGACCGTCTCCGTGCAAGGCATCAAAGTCCTATCAACATAATAGATATACATATTATAGAGGTAATAGAGGTATACAACTTACCTTTAAGAAAAAACCGGCGACCGGTATAACCGACTTTCTATTTAACACCTCGGTCCTCGAACAACACAAGACCGAAAAAAACGACTAGAACGAAGTACGTAGCAATGCAGCCAGAAAATAGAAATATACCTAATTATTCTTATTTTAACATATTTTTCTATTTTCAAAGAAAAACACCCAGTCTTCCTCCACAAGTATGTCTTTATTAGAATCAAAAAGCCCTAAAAGTTTCGAAACTAGAAAGTTTCATCTTCAGGAGCAAAAAAATAAGGTGCTGCAATTTGGAGTGTTTCAACAGGAAATACATACTTCCGGACCAGATAGAGGAAAATTGACTTAGACGTCATGGGATCGATTTTCGAGAAACTTCGATTGTCAAAAACCGTATCACGATATCTTCAATGGTACCATTGATACAGGACGATTTTCGATTTTCCCCTATTATGAAAAATAGCTATAAGTTTTTTATTTATTAATATTTTTTATTTCTGTAAAAACATTATGGAGATACTTTTTTGAGCACAATCCAGTGGCGGACTCAGTTTTTTTCTATATCACTCCGATTTCGAGATATCGACCAAAGTCCGATATTTTCAAATGAAACACCCTATATATTAATAGCTCATTGGATAGCTCTGTTTTTGCTGATTTCAATGATATAAAGTTCGATAGGTTTATCTCTAACAGTTTGCAAGAAAAAAAATCATATCTGTTTTTGTCGTAAGGACCAATGTGTTAGAAAAGGATTTTATATGTGGAAGGAAAATGAGGAAGGTCTTTTTCTAACACATTGTTTCTTATGACTGAAATAGATATAAATTTTTCTCGAAAACTGTTGGAGATAAACCTATCGATCTTTATATCATTGAAATCAGCAAAAGCAGAGCTATCCAATAAGCTATTAATACAGGGTGGGGACTTTAACTGGAACTAATTCGCAAAAACACGTCGATTAAGATTTTTTTCCTAGGATTTTTTCACATCATTTTTTTTATACAGGGTGTTCCGAGAACAACTGTACGGTTATCAACTTTATTTTTTCAAATAGTAACCCCTATATATTATGACATTTTTGGATTCTGCGGAAAATTCTAGACATATTTTATGTACAATGTCCTATACTTATCTTCAACTGTTTCGGAAATATTGACAGTTGAAAATTGACTTTTTTGCATCTTTGACAAACTGTAAAACCTAAATGGTTGATTTTACAGCAAAACCGATCATACATTTTGATCTTAGTTTTCCGTAAGCTATCATTTGACACAAACTTTGAATTTAATCTATGATTAAAAATTCCGCCAGCCAATCAAAGTTGCTAAAAAGTCAATTTTCAACTGTAAATATTTCCGAAACAGTTGAAGATAGGTATAAGACATTATACATGAAATATTTCTAGAATTTTCCGCAGAATCCAAAAATTTTATAATATACAGGGGCTGCCATTTAAAAAAATGAAGTTGATAACTGTACAGCTGTTCTTGGAACACCCTGTATACCAAAATTAATGTGAAAAAATCTTAAGCAAAAAATCTTAATCGACGTGTTTTTTCGTTTTGTCCACATATTTTATCCGAAGGCTCTGGCGAATTAGTTCCAGTTAAAGTCCCCACCCTGTATATAGGGTGTCCTATTTAAAAAAATCGGAATTTGATCAATATCTCAAAATGGGAGCGAGATAGAAAAAAACTGAGTACGCCACTGGATTGTGCTCAAAAAAGTAACCCAAAGATGTTTTCACAGAAATGAAAAAAAATCATAAACAAGAAACTTATAGCCACTTTTCATAATAGGGAATAATCGAAAATCGCCCTGTATTAATGGTACCATTGAAGATATTGCGATACGGTTTTTGACAATCGACGTTTCTCGAAAATCAATCCCATGACATCTAAGTTAATTTTCCTCTATCTGGCCTGGAAGTATGTTTTTCTTGTTGAAACACTCCAAATTGCAGCACCCTGTACACTTTAGAAAAAAATTGAAAAATTAATAAAAATTTGTAAAAAACTTGTAAAAAACAACGGCCAGATATTGAAGTTTAGAGGAGTGTAAAATCAAAAACTTAGGTACCATTGTGTGGAGAAATTTATTCAAAAAGTTGAAAAGTAATTAAAAAGATTTTTGAATAAATAAATTAAACATAAAACAAGAATTGTAAAAATTGTAAAAAAATTGTAAAAAACATCACTTCTTTCTCTCTAAAAATTGTCAAGTCATGTTCTTAAGTACTAATGCAAGTTAAAAGAGATTAAAATTCTCATGGGCCCAACCCGATACTATGATTAGTTTCCGAAATACAGGTGGTTTAATGTTCAAGAAATGTACACATTTTATATGCATTCACATCTACTGTCACCTATTATTAGGTCTGTCAGAGTGAATTTAATTGGTTGTAACTAGTTTTCTGACTGTTTCTGACTGTTTTCGATCAAGCAAATTCGCTCTGGCAAGTTTGTGATTTTTGCAGAAACAGACCTACCTATTATTAGGTGACAGGTAGATGTGAATACATATTAAATGTATACATTTCTTGGACATAAAAGTACCTGTATCTCAAAAACTAATCATAGGATTGGTTCGGGCCCATGAGAACTTTTTATCAGTAAGTCAAGATATACCACACATCAAAATTTCATTGAGTTTGACAGAAAACCAAAAACCCATAAGAGGTGTGCGGGGTCCTTTGAAAACCTTAAGTAGCGACATCCAGCGGTTTTTACAAAATTAATAATAGCAATAACAAAAGAAGGGATCTGTAAACAAGGAGCAGATAACTACACCGAACAAAGTACCAAAAGGAATACAATATACCTTAACCTAGAAACGATATGATAATAGTACATTAAAATACAAGTTTCATAAGACGTCATTTTATCGCACGAGCCCTATATTAGAAAACGTGCCGGAGGCGAGTTTTCTAAAGGGCGAGTGCGATAAAATGTCTTAGTACTTCTTCTATTACCAACCTCCGATAAGTAAAAAAGGAGTGTCACAAAGAGCTTCTTTTCGAAACTACTTTTAGTGTCGAAAAGACTTCGATATGACACCAAAATAGAAAAAATAATATGAATATAATAAAATTTCACCCTAAAAATTCAATGAATTGAAGAAAGAAGTGGAGTTGTGGTGAATTTGATCATTGAGGCATAAGACATCACTATTTTTAAAGGCATAATTGATTTCATCAATTGATATTTTTCTATGCCGTTGCCCGACTGCAGCTACCTTTGCGCATGTGCTTAGGAACTGTGTACATTAATGCCATTAACTGTTTCATTGTATTTATGATTTATCTTGATCTAATGGTTACAGTTTTCTTTCTAGGAATATTTGCTTGTTTTAAATGAATCGTACATTGTATCAATCAATTTCGTTCTTAAAAGGATAATTTTCTAGTAAGGCTTTATGAACCATATTCATTATTATTCATATTTATATTATGAATTTTCCGTGGAAGCTCCATCAAAGAAATTTTCTTTAATATCAAGGTTTAATCTAATAATATCAATGAACTTAGTTCGTGTAACCGATGCACTATTCAACATAGATTCATGTAGATGACTATTCATAACTTACTGAAGCTTCATTCTTTATTCTAATGATAGCTGTTCATGAAATCATAATACTTATACAGTTTTCTGTACTTAGGATTAATAAAAATTTTACTGAATCAGTGAAAATGTAATTGATGAAAGCAGTTCATTGATATTATGATGAAGATTTTTTTGAGTGTACCCCTTCTCGGCTTGCTTATGAGATATATCAATACTTCTTCTCTATGCAGGAAATTTGGATCACTTTCTTCCTTATCCTTCCCTGATTCAACAGCTTCTTTAAAACTATTGATGGTGTTGAGATTGGCTTGCAACTTTGCATCCTAAATCTCTTAGTAACTTCTTAGCATAGGATTTCTGATTTTTTTTTAATAAAATCAAGGAGATGTATTTTTTTATAGGTACTAGTCACTACTCACGTTAAGGCGTGTACAGGGTGCTGCAATTTGGACTGTTTTAACAGGAAAAACATACTTCTAGCCCAGATAGAGAAAAATTGACTAAAATGTCATGGGACCGATTTCCGAGAAACGTCGATTGTCAAAAACCGTATCGCGATATCTTCAATGGTACCATTGATACAGGGCGATTTTCGATTTTCACCTATTATAAAAAATAGCTGTAACTTTTTTATTTATCATTTTTTTTTATTTCTGTAAAAACATTATGAAGACACTTTTTTGAGCACAATCCAGTGGTGTACTCAGTTTTTTTCTATGAGTCATCATTTTGGAGAAAAAAAATGAAGTTCTGTTTTTTTATACGGAAACTATAGTTGGCTATGACCTCAAAAAAACGGAAATTTTTTGTGCTTTCCAATGATATATAGTTTTCAGTATTTATTTCCAAATTTGACGGTGATACAGAGGTTTTTTTCATATTTAAGCAGCATAGGCTATGAGAAATAAAAAATAAATGTTCATACGTCATCGTTGTTTTGGCAACCGCTCAACAAAAACCTTGTCAATAAAACTTTTGACATTTTCTTTTGCTTATGCTAATATTTGTGTATTGTGGTGAAAAATGTATGAAAATTTTGAAAAATTTGACATGTTAAAATGTTATATCTTGGCTAATGAAAATACCAACGCTGCTAGCGAATTGTATTTTAACAGATATCCAGAACGTCATCAGCCCGACTCTCGAATATTCAGAAACTTAAAGAATAATTTGATTCAGCATGGTAGTTTTAAACAACCTAGACCCAGAAATTACAACATTGAACAAAATGAAATTCAAGAGCTAAATGTGCTAGGAGAGGTAAAAATTACTAGGTCATTAAATTTATTTGGAAAATAATTATTTTTCAAGGTAATAGAACGCTCAAACACTTCTTTGCGGATTTTGGAAAAAGTTACAAACATTGGTCAGAAAAAAAATTTAAAACTCTGAAAAAACATAAATACAAGCCCTACAGAACAAGAAGAGTTCATCAACTTCGCAATGATGATCTTGCTCGTAGATTGAAATTCTGCGAATGGTTTACGGGAAAGTGTAGGCAAAATGCTGACTTTCCATCAAATATTGTATGGACTGATGAAGCTAGGATTCAAAGCTTTGGCATATTCAATAGATATAATACATACAAATGGTGAAAACCCTCATGTGACTATTGAACAAAATCGACAAGGCCGATTTGGTTTTAATGTTTGGGTAGGCATATTTCGGGGTAGGTTTTTGGGTCCTCATTTTTATGATGAAAATTTAAATGGACCAGATTATATCCATATATTGCAGACATATATTATACCATTTTTTGATAATCTTCCCCTAAGACAATTAGAACATATTTATTATCAGCATGATGGTGCTCCTCCGCACAAAACGAGAGATGCAACTACTCTTTTAAATGAGGAAATTGGTCAAAATTGGATTGGTTTTAATGGACCTGTAGCTTGGCCCGCTAGATCATGTGACCTTACCCCTTTAGATTTTTTTTTATGGGGAAGATTAAAAGATTTGATTTATAAGGGAAGAGATATAGCAACGAGAGAAGAACTAGAAGAAGCTACGAGAGAAGCTTTTGCAGCAAACTCTCCTGTCGAACTGATAAACAGTTGCCATTCTGTTAGAAAGAGATGTTTTATTTGCATTCAACAGGGAGGTGCCCAATTTGAACATTTATTATAGATAAAAGTAAAAATCTTATTCTCAATTTTCTTTGCTCGTTACTATTTTATTTGTTTTTTTGTAATTTTTCTCTGTTTATTTTGATTATATATTAGTAATTATTAGTTACCTAGCTTAATTTTTATTTCTTAAGCGCTTGAGGAATGATTGTCGTATGAACATTTTTTATTAATTATCAAAGCCTACTATACTAAATATGAAGAAACCTCTGGTATCACCGTCAAATTTGGGAAATAAATACTGAAAACTATGTATCATTGGAAAGCACAAAAAATTTCCGTTTTTTTGAGGTCATAGCCAACTATAGTTTCCATATAAAAAAACAGAACTTCATTTTTTTTCTCCAAAATGATAACTCATAGAAAAAAACTGAGTACACCACTGGATTGTGTTCAAAAAAGTGTCTTCATAATGTTTTTACAGAAATAAAAAAAATTGATAAATAAAAAAGTTACAGCTATTTTTTATAATAGGTGAAAATCGAAAATCGCCCTGTATCAATGGTACCATTGAAGATATCGCGATACGGTTTTTGACAATCGACGTTTCTCGGAAATCGGTCCCATGACATTTTAGTCAATTTTTCTCTATCTGGGCTGGAAGTATGTTTTTCCTGTTAAAACAGTCCAAATTGCAGCACCCTGTACAGATACAGCGAACGAAGGCGAAGGAACATTAACAAACGAATTCTTTTGGTTAGCGTGTACGTACTAACCCAATAAACATTTTTGTTTTTATAATATTTACCGTAAATGTTATATCACCTTCTGTATATAACTTAAGGTTTTATATCAATTTACCGAAATATTTCTGTTACTGCTATAAACCCTTTGAAGAGCTTAAATTGAGCGTTTATAAAGGTTTCGGAAAGCTGTGTTTAGTAACGGTATATAACTTTAATTTATATAACCATTAATCGGGAATATTGTGGTAACTATACTCCTGGACAAAATTATCGCACCACTGCTTATGGTGCTTATGTGCTGCGGTGGTGCGATAATTTTGTCCAGGAGTATAATACTAAGTATATAACTTTTGTCAATTCTATCATCATTATAAATACATATTTTTTCTCTCTCAAATACATTGCTTCAAATGGTCTCCTACTATTCTATTCCCACAATTCTATTTCAAGATGTCTGTTACTATTACTAAATAAAAACAAATATAGAGTCCAAATATTAATAATATTTGACAATTAGAAAACTACGGTACTTTGTTATAACTTTACAGCATTGGTAGATCAAAATATAGTTGGGAAACTTTTTCCACTGCAAAAGTAGAACCGGTACTTCGAAAAAACGCAGGGGCCCTTGAAATATTAGCTCCGTCAAGTTAGCCCCGCCTATTAAATTTTTCAATTTTTTTTCATACTAATTAACTGTGCTCCCAGTGTGCTCTACTGTGCTACTAGTAAGTATTAGGAACTGTGCTAAGTTGCACTCAATGCTATTCACAAAAATTTGAAGGGGGGCCAACTTGACGCTCAGCTCCCCCGTTTTTTCGATTATTATATTGACCAGAAACAAAAATCAATACAAGTTTCAGTGTGGTGAACTGTGCTGTTGATATTCTCAACTTAATTTTTCATTTAACCCTCGTTTTCTCAAAAAATGCTATGACGGGGCCAACTTGACGCTTAACCCCCCCGTTTTTTCGATTAGTTTATTGAACAAAAGCAAAAATCAATGCAACTTCCAGTGTGCTGAACTGTGCTGCTAATATTTTTGGTTCAGTTTTTCGTTTAACCCTTGTTTCTCTCAAAAAACCTTATGGCGGGACTAACTTTACTAACGGGTACTAAAAGTTTTATATAATGGTAATGGAAATAGTTACATCACCTTATTATATACCCGTAAGTTAAAGTAAACTTATAATACTTTATAAAACTATGTTACCATAGGTTGCAGATTATAAAACTTGGAAACCTTCTTATATACCTTTGTTAGTATTATATACGCATTATATAACTTGGCGTTACTATAAGTTACGAAAAATGTTTATTGGGAACGAACGCTATCGAGTGCATTCGTTCGCCTTCGCAATTTATTCGGTCTATTTATAGTGTGTCGTATTTACGGTTATACGGAAAATTGTTCGTTGAATTCTGACGGCTGGCGAAAATAAATGAACAACAACGAAAAAATTTGTTTGCGTTCCTTTGTTCAATGTGGACAAGAAAGCGAATATTTTATCGTCACCGAACAAATTCTTGTGACTTTATTCGAACGAATTCATTCGCCTTCGTTAGCTGTATCTGTACGCGCCTTTAGAATAACCTGAAAAATAGGTAAAACCCTATGATTTATTAAACACTTGCAATGAATTTATTCAATAGAATGCACATTAGAACTAAACTTATTTAAAGTTTCACAAGGCAAGAGCAAATTATGACAAATTATTTGACAATAATCTGTAACAAATAACAAATAACAGTGGAAGAAATGATAAATTTAAGCCAGTTGTAAATCTTGTGGGAATGTCAATTGGTAGAACACAGATTTTAGCAAAAGATCTTTTGATGCACCCACGCACAGTAATAATAGTAGCAACTCCTGTGTGTACCGCTTTTATACGTCCCATTCGCCACTGTAGAGGAGGCACATTGTCTTCCTTTACTACTACTAACATACCTACTTCCAACTTTCCCTTGGAAGTATGCCACTTCTGCAACACTTGAAGCTCCGAAACCCTATTGCCCACCTGGACCAGAAATGTTGCTGCAACTTTTGAAGTCTTTGATAGAGTGAGAGTAGTATAAACTTCCAAAACCTTGAAATGCATTACCACATATCAAAGAGAGTATTCACAGTGCAGCATTTGAAGCCCTAGGCAAATATGAAAAAAATGGAAGAAGGCCCTCACCTTATTGGTCGGATCATGAAATAGAGCAAGACATAGCAGATAAAAGGAAGAAATACCAACAGTAGTAGGTATCTAACTTCAAATAAGACACGAGACAAAGAAATATGTAAAGAAGCACACGCAAGAGTACGAAATAAAATATAGTACAGAAAAATAAACGAGTCATGGGAAAAAAACTGTGTGCATATTAATACTTATATGGGAGGTAAAAGAAACAGAAAGTTGGAGATTACTAAAAAATATGAGGAAAACAAAAACCAAGGATATTATCAATACCCCAGCAATGGGAAGAGTACTTTGAGAAATTACTGACATAACAGCGAGTAGAGTTTAAAGAAGAAAGGGAAGAGACACGAAACATAAAATCTGCAGGATCACCTATAAGAGTTATGCAAGAAGAAGTTAAAAAACACTGTAGCTTCTTGAAAAACGGTAGGGCACCAGGCCCAGGAGAAATATATGGAGAATTGATAAAGTATAGGGACCAATAAACTCTACACACATTTAACAAAACTATTTCAAGCATGCATAGATGAATATGAAGTACCGGAAGAGTGGAAAAAAAGCTATTTAATAACGATATATAAGAAAGTAGATAGAAGCAAATGCGAGAACCACCGAGAAATTGCAGTAACAAACACACTGAGCAGAGTGTACGGAAAACTCATAAAAGCCAGAATAGAGAACGAGTACAAAGATAGTGAGGCAGAAGAACAGGCCGGTTTTAGAGCAGGAAGCTGTAGACCATTTATTTAGTTTGACCCAGGTAATGGAAGAGAAACTAGCTTATAACCAAGAACTTCATTTACTCTTTGTAGATCTAAAAAAAGCATATGATAATGTTCCGCTGAAAAAGCTTTGGGAAGCACTGGAAAAGACCTATATCAATTTAGAACTAATAAAGGCAGCAACAACGCTCTATAGTGATTCAAAGACCAAGATTAAACAGGGAAACATGATCAGTAAAGGCTTTATAGCAACTAAAGGACTTAAACAGGGATGCTGCATATCACCAACACTTTTCAAAATATACTTAGAACAAGCGCTTAAGGGGTGGAAAAACAAATGCAGACACATGGGAATACCGCTCAATGAATACAATCTATATACTTTAAGCTTTGCAGATGATCAAGTAGTAATTGCACAGGACTATGATGATTTAGAGTACATGACACGAAAACTGATAGAGGAATACGAGAAATGGGGTTTGGAAGTAAATCTAAGTAAAACAGAGTATATGACTATAGGAGGCGAACAGCAATCTCTCAAATTGAATAACGGACAAGAAATAAAACAATGTACTTAATACAAATATTTGGGCATGAAAATCTCACATGAGGGAACCCTAGACGAAGCAATTAAAGATCGGAATATACAAGGACGCAAGGCAATATCCCTACTAAATGGTGTACTGTATGGGACCAAAATATCAACGAAACTAATAAAACTAGAATATACAACACCATACTCATAGTCAAAAGCATAGTCACATATAGCTCAGACGTCTGGCCACTAAAGAACAGAACCGCAAAAATGCTGGAAGCAACTGAAATGGACTTTTGGAGGAGATCAGCAGGCAGGTCAGAAATGGAAAGGATAACAAATCTGAGAATAAGGGAGATTATGGACGTAAAACACACAATAGTAGATGATATAAAGGACAAACAGCTGATTTGGTTCGGACATGTACAAAGAATGGCAGATACAAGGATACCTAAGCAGATTATTGAGTGGAAGCCAGGGGGAAGAAGAAGACGCGGCAGTCCAAAAAGAAGCTGGAGAAGTGGAGTGGACGAAGAAATGAGAGACAGAGGCTTAGAGGAGGATGCCTGGATTGATAGAGATGGTTGGAGAACGTTATAAACCGATGATTATACATATGATAAAGTGATAGTTTTGTTTTGGGTAAATGCCTCACATCAGGATCTGGTAAGGATGTCATTGTCCTTCCGATAAGAAAGTGAGCTGGGGTTAAGGCAGAATAGTCACTGGGATCGCTCGACATTGGAGTCAAATGAAGAGAATTCAAGATCGCTTCGATTTCATTCAGTACGGTACAGAAATCTTCGTATACTAAACATGCATTTGCCAAAACTGTGTTTTGCAGGACTTCACCCCGGCTTCCCAGATGCCATCAAAATGAGGTGAAAAGTAGGGTATGAAATGCCACTCGATGCCCTGATTGTCGAAAGTCTCACTGATATTTATAGAATTTTGTTGTAGAAACTTACCAAGTAACACTAATTCATTTTTTGCCCCTATGAAATTAGTCCCATTAACTGAAAACACCTTGTTAGGTTTGCAACGCCTCGCTGTGAATCGTGTAAAGGCAGCAATAAATGCCTCTTTTGTTAACTCTGTTACTAATTTCATGTGTATTGCAGTTGTTGGACAAAAAGTGCAATATAACACTTGACTTTAATATTACCTATACCCCTGTTTTTAATTAACATCGGTCCAGCATAATCTATACCGCACGAAGAAAAAGATGCGGCAGGTGGTAACCGATCTATAGGTAACATCCTCATGATTGGATGTTTGGTAGTAGGTTTAGCTTTAAAACATCGAACACACTCAATAATAATTTTTCTAGACAGAACTCTCCCACCTATCGGCCACGGAGAGAGTAAAGAACATGTTCTGCTCCAGCATGATGTAATTTTTGATGTTCATATCTAAACACAAGCTTAGTAAAATGATATTTTCCACAAAATACAGCAGGATGTTTTTTTGTTGAAATCAAAATTAGAAAGTTCTATTCTGCCACCCACTCTTACAATGCCCTTATCATCACTTCCCTTATTTACACATTCATGACATTCACCCCTTCAACCTTCAATAAATTATCACTTTCAATAAAGAATGTCTCCTGTTGGGATAATTGGATAATTTTACTAAAAAGAACATCGACTCATCCAACTTCGACATTTTCAGAACCTTGGTACCTGCAAAATAGTTTTGACGAATTGCAAATGTTGCAGTACTTCAAGAATAAGTTTCACCAAGAAGAATTCAACACCTAGCGCTAAAAGGTATGTACATGATGAGCATGTGCATGATGAAATCACACATCGTAACTGTTCTTGGAGATTCAGCTGAAGAATAATTTATTGGAAACCGATAAAAAGGTTTTGAATTCTAAACTTATAATAATTGCCAATCCAGGAAATTGAAGACCAATGACTTTAGAACAAACAAATACAAAAAAACAGAGAAGGTCCACGTTGTGGAACGAATATTTTCGAGGTAGGAACTGTTAAATTTTTTTTTTTCTACTTAAAGAGTGGCCAGAAAAACCAGACACTCTTCGAAATAGGATTCCAAATATTTTGAGAGAAATGTCGTGTAGATTGGAAAAAACCATAGGAAGGATGCGTCGCAAGGCAGTATCTAGATACATTATATATCTGAATTCTAAAGTAGGATACAAGCAAGGAAAACAGAAATTGGTTTATGATAGAACTTGATTAGACAAGCACAAGACAGACACGTTTTGAAGATCAGAACAGATAAAATTGGCACACCCTGTGAATAAACTTACTTTCAAACTAGTGACACATATTTACGAAATCAAGTCTACAGAGAATAAATTATTGTTCAATGGTAACCAACCGAGCGGTCGCTTCCATTTTTGGCCAAATCGTACCACATAAGTACATATACATAAATTCATAAAGCATTCCGGTGATGTCGGCATAATATGTATTATTTGTTTCTTGTTCTTATTCTTCGCCTCGCGCCACTTGTTTACTTGTAAAATTTCAAGAATAAAGCCGTAAAGCATGTCATGCCATTTGGGAACGCTTTTACAAAAAAAAAAAACGTATTTTCGGAATTCGAGTTGGAATTGTATCGGGATGCAGTCAGTCAGTTTTATTTTTCTTAAAAGGCTATCCGGCCAAGAAAATTTTCTTAGAATATTATGAATGCAAATACTACTTCCAATGAAATCTATATTTTTCCATCACATCATAATATGGCAAGAAACAGTTAATTACTACGCGACAACTGAGAATTAATTAGATTAAGTACCTACTTAGGTTTGAAATTTTTCATGTAGGGACATTATTCAACTGACTGCGTAATGTATTCAGTTGTTGAACAGCTTTTAGAAAGCATATCGGTGAAAGGTGTGAATCCTGCCCTGCTTGGTGGGCTCTATATGCATGTTCAAGATAGTCATCCAAAATCTGTCACAGTCATATCAACAGATTACTTAACGGCAAACTAAATTAACCGTATTTATAGCTTATAGAGCCATCCGACTCTTTCATCATCCATCATGTTTTGAACGGGGTACAAAAACCGAGCCGGTCCCTAATGACTATTTTGACACCTTCAACACTCCATCTATATGAACGGCATTAAAACTAACACCATATACGTACCGTAGATAATTAGGGCCGGTATTTTCGATTCATCACCTTATAAATGGTTGCACAACCCGCTTTAATGCATATTATCGCAGGCCCTATGACTTGCGTTATTTCGATTGTCGATCTAACAACTCACTTATACTTATACACCAATAAGAGTTTTAGGAATGATGCAGAAAAGAACCGAGACGTATTACGATATTTCGACTATATTTATTCAAGAGAGTTTCAAATTTTTTAATCCATAGAAAAATAATAAGAAACTGAGTTGAGAGCCGTAAAGAAATATGGAAACAGAAAAACATAACAACGACCGACCAAAGGATTTGAGTCAATAGGGACTGAGGGTGTTGTATTGTTCCTACGAGTTTTAAGTTATATCTGGAACAAGTTTTCGAAATAAAGAAAAGAAAATGTCAGAACATGGGGCATGCCCATAGAAGAAAGCACGCTGCACACTATGTTTTGCGGATGACCAAATAGTAATGGCTCACGATATATGATGGGAGTACCTACATGACAAGAAAGCTTATCCAATACCACAAAAAGTGAAGATTGGAAGTAATTCTCAAGAAAATCGAGTACTGGAATCACGAGATTCGATTCGATTATATCGATTCAAACGATGATCGACTCGAGTGGATTGTTGACGAGACTCGATTGAGTGGGAAATCGAGTTTTTTCGATTGTTGCTAACGTTATGCACTTTGAATTGAGAGCGATCTCGCTTGTTTGGTAATGTAAATAATTGTTTTTTATTTTGTAATTCAAATTTCAATTTTATAATTGTTTCAAATTTCAACAATAAACTTGAGCTATATCAAAATTATACCTTTCACCAGACACCAATGCATCTCTGATAAGAGTCTGTGGCATGAAATCTTAAAGTACATAGCACCACGTTTTCTAGAGTAACTGCCCTAGCAAGTATTCTCTCTGGTACATGTGGTCGTATCAATTGTATGAGTTCTGTAGTTGTCGTTTCTTAAGACGAAATAACTCTACAAATCTTGCCTCTGGAAGAGAAAAGGTTTCCTGCTTGTACCTTGAAGT
This sequence comes from Ceutorhynchus assimilis, assembly GCA_917834065.1. Lineage (NCBI taxonomy): Eukaryota > Metazoa > Arthropoda > Insecta > Coleoptera > Curculionidae > Ceutorhynchus > Ceutorhynchus assimilis. The sequence goes on from OU892282.1 coordinate 15,548,292, forward strand.
TTGTCTTGGTCGAACAAGCTCAAGATTCTGGCGACGTCTATTTCTTTGTCTTTGCATCAAAATAGCCTAGATAACGTAACATTTTTATTTTTATGAGAATTTCACGATATATTGACAAAATAGATGAAATTTAACCTAGTTCGAGACCTCCGAACCTGTCGAGGCATTTCGATCGAAATAAATCGATCAGTCGAATGTCATGAATAACTACTTTCGATTTTCGATCAGAGATCATAATATGACAAACTTTAAACGAATATCTATTTCGTGATCCGACAGCGAATTAAATTCTGCGAAGAATATAGATAAAAGATTTGAAAATAACGTCTGACAGCACGCTAGATAAGGCCATAATAAATTAAAATGTGCAGGAAAGGGCAATGTCCACATTAAATGGAATTCTCTGAGATCAATAAGCATATCGAAAAACAATAAGAAGCTCATAACACCATTGTGAAACGCCATAATAACAAACGACTCGGAACTGTAGGCAATTAAGGACAAGACCGAAAAACTTGTGTTTGCTAACGAAATAGATTTCTAGAGGCGAGCAGCGCGAAAATCTCGAATGGAGATAGTGAGAAACTTCAAAATATTGGAAATAATTTATTTGGAGAATCTACAATAGCAGACAACATTAGGACAAGACAAGTACGGGCATGTACAGGGTGAGTCATTTTGGGTGGGAATGCCGGGTACAGCCTAAACGGTAATAGATACAAAAAATCTAATATACGTGTCGCGATCTATTTTTCTGAGTATAGTTCAATGGACCACTCAGAATTTCTCGGACTTCTTTTGTTATCGATATACAGGGTTTTTTTGGAAAATAGCTGATTTCTGTTATCCTCTGTATCTTAGTTGTTATCAAAAATTTTAAAAAATGTTAAATTACGTTTTTATGTGATTTTTTACGTAGAATCCAGTGGCGTACTCATATTTTTTTTAGGGGTATTATTTTCTGAGATATGGTCCAAATTTTAACTTTTTTAAATGGGACACCCTATATATTTTTTCATCGTCAAATTGAATGTTTTTTTGTGATTGTAACGATACATAACACTTAATAGTTTTAATAATTTTAACTATCAAAAACGCGAGAAAACTATATTTTTGGGGTATTTTAGCTAAGTTATTCCTCGGATTTAGCGATCCCAGACATAAACGTGGCACGGCGGTAGCGAGAGCAAGGGCGGCAGCGACACGGGAATTAGAAAATTTGGTGGGATATGATACATTTCATCCCGTTAATTCGCTTACATGTCCCACCCCGTGTTTTAATCCCGCGACGCTGCCCTTCCCGCGGTACCGCACTGGTGTATTAGATCCTTTATTGAAGATTTTTAGTAAAACAAATCATATCCAGTTTTTTAATTAAATATAAATAAAGAAAATCGTTTGTGAACTAGCAGACAGAATAGCTAATTAAAAGTTTTAATAATTAATAATTCAGTAGACTCACGAATTCCAAAAAATTACCAAATGCCGGAACCAAAATGAACATAATTGTGTTTCGTTTTAAATGTTTTGTTTACTACTCTGCCAAATGTCGCAATCAAGCGAAGAGCATGCGCAGATCCGTTTTCACATAAAATAAGACTAAAAGTTAGAAGTTAACCATTTTTCTTCTTTCTTATGTTATATTATTTACTGTATTAACGCCATGCCCATAAGGGTTTTCCATAAGGTCAACTTTTTATCTTATGTTATATTATGTTATATTCAGGCCTATGATGTATCATTTTCTGTTATTTTAACAGCAACGTTAAGTTATCTGTCACTGTTTATTCTATGCGTCAAAATGGAGACAGAAATAGATGTTGAGTCTTAACACGGCCGTTAAAATAACAGGACAGGATACATCATAGGCCCGAATATGTTATAGTTATTTCTTATGTTATGTTATGTGTCTGTATAAACCCACCCTAAGACTGGTAATCTATATAGAGATCCTAGGTTCAAATCCTAGTTTGGTTCAAACTTTTTGTGAATTAAGCCACTCGAAAAATTAGCTCAAGCTCAAGCTCACACTATTCACTGTATTACTAAATGTTTATAGTTATTTATGTATCACGGGAATTATGAGGGTGTTAATACCTCAGGGCAAAGTTTGTGTTAGACACCAATTGCCCGTGGGTATTAACACCTGATAATTCCCGTGGTACATAGATAATTTTATTTCCCACTGAATTTACTGTATTTTGTCCATTTCTATAAGGAAATAAACCATAAACCAAAATTTCTATTTTTTGTCAAAGTTTCACCTATTTAAGGTAAAAGAGGGAGTTATGGAAATCCTTAACTCCCTTGGGAGTTATGATATCCTTAACTCCCGCGCGGGAGTTATGAAATCCTTAGCTCCCTTGGGGAGTTAAGACCCTGTTTATGATTATCGTAACCAAGGTATTAAATGGTTATAATAGTTCAGTAGGATATAAATAGTTTAATGAGGTATTTGTTAGATTTTTGTTTATTTATGTTACTGGTTCACGAGTTATTTGATCTACCTAGTTTTCGTTAAATTTTTGTTTCCAATAAAAGTTTTGATGATTTGAAATCCGCTTTTTTTCTTACTACACTAGTGTGATAAAAGTCCATATCGTGGCATAACAGACAGAATACATAACTACTTTTAAGTTAATGAAGAGTTTGGGTTAGACTCGACTAGGATTTGAACCTAGATCCTCTGGATTACCAGTCAAATACCAACTGAGCGACCGAGGTCTTCAGTTCATTTTTACCCAGTCAAGTGTTTCGTTTAAGGTGTTAGTTAAACAATCGGAAACCTTCGGTGATTACTGAATCTAGAAGTCTAAGGTTTGAATCCTAGTCGAGTCCAACCTTTTAGTTAACTTTAACATTAGTCATTCTGTCTGCTAGGTCACAAACGATTTCCTTCATTTATATTTAATTAAAAAACTGGATATGATCTGCTTTACTAAAAATGTTCATTAAAGGATCCTATTGTTTGCCCAGCGGATCTGAGTCTACGGAAGGAATTCGGACGTAAATGTGCCATGTTGTCACGTTTAATTATAAAAAAGCGAAAATACTAGGCATGAGGTATAGTTCATTTGAAAATCCATTTTTTAATAACAAAATATAGATACCAATAAAACGCTAAATATTTCAACGTGGTTGTTAGATCTATTCTTATTCTGATAACTGATTTCTTCAATTTTGTCCATTGTAAAAAATAAACATTTTCTAAAGATACCATCAGTTTTTGACAATTTGGCAAGCATCCGGCCTGGATGAACCTGATTGGTGGAGTTTTTGGCAGGATGGCCGTTGCCACGAGGAACCATGTCGTTGTCAATGGGCTAAACGTCACCTTACGTCTTGCTATTGGCCAGGGCTTCTGTCATTGTATCCTCCCATCTTGGAATATCGATTTATATTGAAATATCCAGTGGCGGGGGTTTGGTCATTTTCGATTTTCGTGTAGGAGTTGCAATACGATAACACTTCCAAAAAATTCCGCACGCAGCTGGGTATTTTATGAATGAAATCAGCCATTTTTTTTTACAACTGCATTCCCCTTACCGTTGCCTCGTAGACACAGAGTCGCTGGGCAGACATTACACACCAACGCGGTACCGCGGGAGAATCAGCGTCGCAGGATTGAAACATGTCGCGGGACATGTAAGCGATATACGCTTTAGGATGAAATGTATCATATCCACACATTTTCTAATTTCGTGTCGCTGCCGCCTATATATAGGTATAGGGTGTCCCATTTAAAAAAGTTAAAATTTGGACCATATCTCAGAAAATAATTTCCCTAAAAAAAAATCTGAGTACGCCACTGGATTCTACGTAAAAAATCACACAAAAACGTAATTTAACATTTTTTAAAATTTTTGATAATAACTAAGATACAGAGGAAAACAGAAATCAGCTATTTTCCAAAAAACCCCTGTATATCGAAAACAAAAGAAGTCCGAGAAATTCTGAGTGGTCCATTGAACTATACTCAGAAAAATAGATCGCGACACGTTTATTAGGTTTTTTGTATCTATTACCGTTTAGGCTGTACCCGGCATTCCCACCCAAAATGACTCACCCTGTACAACGAATGGAAATCACATAGTACCTACACCTACTAAACTAATGTGTGGAACACGGAACACAAATAGAATAAGGAAACGAGGAAGAACTAGAAAAAGCTAAAGAGATAATGAAATTCGTAACAGAGGCATGGATCTTATTATAGGCAGATAGAAACGAGTGCAGGTTGGGAGTCGAAAGTCGGAGAACTTTTTGAAACCTGTTTGACATAACAACAGCTGTAATAAAACAGCGACATTCTACAGATGAAGTTTCAATGACACTATCTACTAAATTGATTCACCTCTATCTTATCCATCGAAATATGTAATACACGTTTATTCAAAAGCTGGTTGTCAAAAATATATAGCTATATGGACCTAAAGTACCGTACGTCGTTTTTAATCTGACACTTTCCGTATGAGGAGCGAGGGGGTGTTTCATAATATGGCAAAAACAGGTGTGATGTCAGGTAACCATTGGCGTTCTAATGTAGGGAGCCACCAGCTCACATTCCTTTGGAGTATCAGATTAAAATCGACAGACATTACATATTGTTATAAATCAGACAGAGTACGACGCTACGCTACCAAATTGACGTTTTCCACAGGATGGGATAGTTGAGCACAATTTTGCATCACCGCATAGAGGGGGATCATCAGGGATGACTCCCCGAAATCTCATCTCCGTAGGGCTTGAAATACAAGAGAATAGACCTTAAACTATTTTTCGTACTCATTGAATAACCCCTGTGTAAAGTTCGTTTCATAAGGGTTCATACTTTTGACATCGAAGAAGTTATAACTTGAAAAAAAAAAGGCTTGTCGTAGATCAATTCATGTGACACATTAAACTTTTTTAACAAATTGAAATGAATGACTTCTGGATTAAGAACCGACGAACGTTTTTGACGTCATTGATTTGTTTCAGTCAATTTCTATTATATTTTTTCTATAGGAAGGCAAATTTTGTCAAAAGTATGAACCCTCATGAAACAAAGTTTACGCGATGACTAGAAATTTTCGAGAATGCAAACTTTGATGAAATTTTCTAGCAAATTACAAATCGATGTTTACCGGAGATTAGATACTACAAAAAAAATGTCTAGAAGATTTTCTTGCGAGGAAGACAATTCACGGAAGATAACCAGATAACCCGTATTCGCTTTATAGATTAAACATTAATTAATTAAATGGGAGATTATAAAACAATTAGGATTTAGTTCTCTTTCTTTCACTTTTATACTAGACATAAAATTCGTTTTTAAACCTTTTTTTCATAATAGTTATTTGTATACCAAGGCCGCGAAGTGCCTTTTAGCGTACGTAGAGAAAAGTTATCTCCGAGTCGGCTGGCGGCCGAGGCAAGATAATCCCGAGGACGCTAAAAAGTTTCGCGGTCATGGTATACACACTATTTTTTGTGCAACCATGAAAATTATGTGAAATTACAGAAAAACATGTGGAACTAACTACCAGTTTGATATATTACCTAGTGGCTATGGTGGCACAGCGTTTCTATGGATGACATATTTTGCAAGTAAACAAATACTCAAAAAATTTTGAGGGTTCTCAAAAAATCTTGAAAATGTCCGACAGCGATACAGATATTTTTTATTTTCTTGCACTGCTCCAGAGCTTGAAAGTATGGTTCAATCAGCTATTTCTGAGTAAATACCTGGAAAACTAAGCGGTAATATGAAAATTGTTACTGTGAATTCAAAAATTGGTATGACAAACAAAACGTCAAAATAGTGTCTGGAAACTGGCCTATTCAATGCAGAAATGGAAAGTTTTGAGAGTTCAATTCAGAAATACTGGATTATTAGTTGCTTCAGCTTCAGCTTCAGGAGTAAATATTAGTAATAATGCAAACTGTTACATAATAAGTGTTAATATTTATCCTAAATAATTTAGAAATAAAATCTACTCATTGTTGTTGTCAAAGTGTCAAATTTTGATTTATAGTTTCGCGGCCGTCACCAAGGGCAACGGCCGCGAAATTGAATTTCGCGGACTGAGTGGCAGCCGCGAAAGCGCATTTCGAGGACGGTTACACAAAAAGAGAGATATTGGAGATTCTATAAGGCCAGGCGTTAATAGTGCTGGGCAGTATTTTGACACTTTTCACATTTCTTAGTTCTTAGTTCTTAGGACAGTAATATAGTGACAAAATAAAATGAAGATTGATGAGGAGTAGAAGTTTGTGTCTGTTCTTCGAGTTTTAAAAGCAACTTGCTAAGGCGCCTCAAAGAACTTTAGAAAATATATGTGGAAATGCAAAAATATGAAGAAAAAATGCAAATTAATGCAACGAAGATTTTGGGTACGAATATATTTTCAGAAAATCAAGAAATTCTTGCAGGATGCTAGTAATAACTTGGTTACAAAAACAAACGTCACAACTCCGGCACGATTACGCCGAAAAGTTCAACAAAAGCCAACTTTTTCCGTAGCGACAGCGTAATGTCAAAAATTCAAGATTGCTGCACTGCCGCCAATGAAATCGCACAAATTAAATCACGTGATTAGTTACGCTCACGTCAATTACGCCCGTGAGGATTCGCCCTTAGGGCGAATTCTCATGAGCGTAAGTTGACATTTCTAGCGTAATCACGTGATAATATGGTGTAATTTGATTAGTAAAATATCCAACATGGCGAATATTTTACCAATAAAACCCATAGAGCAGGTAAAGCGCTGTCCTACGGACATAAGGAGTAGAAACGCGCCATTCTGCTGTGAAACTAAAAGTGAAGCCTATTTTTAGCAGCTGTTTGTACACCAAATGACAGGTGAAGCATTGAATTAGCTATACCGCCATTATTTTGGATCTCAAAATACCTGGAGAAAACGACTTCATTTTCCAATTCCATGTTCTTACTCCTTCCACCTAGGAAATTACCTGCTCTAAGATAAAACCCAACCATAAAACGTGATTACGCCAGAAATGTCAACTTACGCTCATGAGAATTCGCCCGTAACGCCGGCACTAATAGTGTTAGTGCCTGCCTTTATTAGTGGAAGTTTAAAAATCGGGTACAGCGGGGCCAATTTTTGACAATATACGTTAAATTGCGTATTTGAAGATTTGCGAACAAAAATAAACGTATAGGTTTTTTACGTTATATTTAGGATGACGTCACATTTAGTAAATTTCTGCTGCCAACCTGAAAAAACTGAAAGTACTTTTTAACGCATTTAAAGTAGGGGAATTTCAAAAGTTTTTGTTTGGTAATGGCGCGCGACGATGCACGATTTATTTTTAAAAAAATATAAACTTTTTCATATAATGCCTGTCGATTCATTTCATTATTTTTAGTTGTCACTGTTTTTGTCAATTTATTATTAACTATTTTGTATACTTAATTCTAATTAAGTGCCAAGAATATACAGTTTAAAAAAGTTCTTCTAAGAACTCGGTACTTTTTCGTAACGCGTGAACTAGGTAACCTCAGAAAATGCCTAAAGGTTTGTCGAGTCAGTCAGTCGCAGGAAATGGTAGCAAACCTAATATCGTATTTCGAGCAGGAACGCGATAATGGAGGACCATTTTTGCCTCTTACTGCTGGGAGAGATGTAAGTAAATTACCTATTTTCATTATATAGGTACCTATTTATTTGAAAGTATAAATTAAAATATTTTTCTATGATAAATATGATAATAAAATGATGTCTTTTTAGCGAGTTGTAGTTGCAATAAAATTAAGCCGTTGTACTGTCAATAGCATTGCAGCGAAATGCCGTAGAGGAGAACCACTAAAAAGTCCATCAAAAAAACGTAATCGCACAAAAACTGTTGTTAATATTAATGAGTTTGATCAAATTGCAATCGGAAATGTTATCTACGAAATGTATAACAATAGTGAGTGACTAAATTGGCTCTGTGGCATTTGAACGACAACCATTTGCGCGAAGGACAAAAACGCGATAGGACAAAAGCACGATGGGCAAAAACGCGACTGAAATAAAAAGGCTGGATAACAGCGCGAGGGACAAAAATGCAAATGGACTTCAAGACATTATAAAACTTACCCATAAAAACCCGGTTAGTTTGTAATTTCAGTCAGAGATTTCCAAACTTACTCATAATAACCCGGTTAGTTCGCGATTTTAGTCAGACATTTCCAAACTTACCGATAATAACTCGGTTAGTTTGGGTTGGCGTGACGGAACAGAAACGCGCCGATAATTATAGACACCGTCGTGCTGTATTTCAGTCACGTTTTTGTTCCTCGCGCTTTTGTCCAGTCGCGTTTTTGTTCCATCGCGCTTTTATCCCTCGCGCTTTTCGTATCGCGCTTTTCTCCCTCGCGCAAATGGCACAGAGCTAATTGAATTATATTTTGTTGGTGTTCAAATACATCTTTATTAACATTATTACAGAGACACATATTACTTTGAAAACCTTACGAGATAAACTAATTGAACGTGATATTGCTTGTGGCTGCTTGACATCATTATGGAAAATTGTGAAAAATATTGGCTTCAAATATAGCAAAGATGATCCACGACGTGGGCTAATGGAATTGCCAAGTATTGCTCTAAAACGAGTTAACTTTTTGAGAGAATATGTTCGACTCAAAAATGGAGGTTTGCGACAGTTTGTTTTTCTTGATGAAACATGGATTTTCCAAGATGGTACTATTGTTCGTTCTTGGCAGGATTCAAGTACCAAGAGTGTAAAGTTGGTGGCAAAAGGTAAATTTTCATATAGGGTTTTCCATCGAACAATGCTGTTAATATACTTACCTACGCAACTGCTTCCCTAAGTGAAAAATGCTATATTGATAATTTCTGCCTATGTTTTTGTTTTAAATTTTATATCCTATATTCTTAGCTTTTGTTATGGCAAAAATTTTGACAATTAATTTGTTTTTAATTATTGTTTTAGATATGTTATTCTGCACGCTGGTTGCACTAAAGGATTTATACCTGGTGCAGAATTGATATTTTCTTCAAAAACTCGAGATGCTGACTATCATGGGGAAATGATTTAAGAAAATTTTCTACAGTGGTTTGAGTATCAGCTGCTGATAAATTTGGAAGAACCTTCAACTATAATAATGGATAATGCTAGTTACCATAGCACTTTGGTGAATAAGGCCCCTACAACAGCAACCAAGAAAGATGATATTCAAATGTGGCTCAAAGAAAATAATATTCACTTTGACAGCACTTTTTTAAAACAGCAATTATTGAATTTAGTCAAAACGTAGGGTGACGTAGGTTTAAAAGAAGTTTAAATAATTATTAAACATTTTGTTTTTTTTTTGTAGAAATAAACCACAGCCAGTGTACAAAGCCGACGAGCTAGCTGAAAAATATGGTCATCACGTTCTTCGTTTGCCTCCATACCATTGTATTTTCAACCCTATCGAACATATTTGGGGTTTCACCAAGAACTATTATAGGGATCATATAGGAGAATTTGGTAGTTCAGCAGAAAAATCACTAGAAACGTGGAAAGAAGCTCTAAAACAAGCAACTCCTGAAGTATGGGCAAAAACTGTAGAACATACAGAAAAAGAAATACAACGTTGGTGGGACAGAGAGGTTTTATTTGATCGAGGAGATATTCCACCACTTATTATTGATTTTAATGGCAATTATAGTTCTGATGATAGCGATAGTGACCAGTGACCAGTAAAACATACACTGAAAAAACAGAGGATCTTGGCCCAAAGTCCCCAACGCTCTTGAGCTGGTTTTTAACGTCACTTACTGTAGACAAGCAGTCAAAAAGGTTTATTACCCTTTCAGCAAAAAGAGCTGAACAGCTCCTAAACATAAGCAGACTAGACATCAGATTGGTGGTAGGACTGCTTGGTAAAATACCATTTAAGGTTAATGGACAGAGCAGAAGACAATCTCTGCAGATTCTGCTCAGACGCAATAGAGACCGCACAGCACGAATGTCCAGCCCATTTCTGCAAGAGTCTCAAATTCCTCGAGGGGGAAACACTGTCATCAGAAGAAGTGGGCCAGCTGACACCCAGGAAAATAGCTTCGTTCGGCAGAAGTCTACGCTTCCTGAAGACAACTTAAGATGTAGAGTCACGTACAAAATATCTGCAAGGGTAGCAGTGCTGAGCGGCTGAATCAGTTACTACATCGCGTACATCTACAAATCTAGAAATCTACAATCTACTGTAGAGAAGAGAAAATATGTTGCTTCGAGGGAATGTTATTTGAATTAAGATCATTTATATTGGGACAAGAGAAATGGCTCTCTTAAAGTAAAAACGATTCTTGGATGTATTTCACAGCAGACAAAATCGAAAGCTCTTGTTTCAAAATTGCGGAAATTAAGCATTTCATTCAAGAGATAAAAGTTTTGAATTTATATCCAAAGCTTTTGATTCAAAATCCTTGCCGCTATTGGGAAAATACCGCGTCATTTGGAAGATCTTCTCACAAGAACGGTAGCGGATGCACGATCTGTCTTTTAGCGCCAGAGAAAACGTTCAGATTTCCAGTCTTTCGCTCTTGGCCACTCAGAACTCAGACAATTTGGTATGCTATCGTGATAGCGGCTTTCGTACGGGTCAAAAAATGGTACCATTCTTGAATTGGTTCTACCCAATGACTTTTCTATTTATGTAATAGTCTAATAGATTCGTTTTTCAATATCATTTTTATCTTATATTTTTCATTTCATGGTATCTTATCTGAATATTGAAAAAATGGCTGAGGATGGTTAAACTACAGGCCAAAAATTAGTAAACTACCCTCTTGAAACAACAACCATTTCATTTGAGCCAAGTCCGAAAGCTCTTGGCACAAGATATTCAATGCTATTGAACCAAGAGAAAGGGCTATTTCCATAAGAAAAACTTCGCGATTTTTTTCAAGAGAATTAGGGATTTGGTTCAAGAGACTTCGCATTTGACCTATTCAAATCCGAAAATCTTTTGGCTGAATGTCAATCTCTTGGTTCAGAGGATTTCTTTTCTCAGTGTACAAACAAATATCTGCTGACAGCAGTGACAGCACTTCCATTTTCCGTTTGTTCGACAGAATTTAAACATGACATTTTCTTTAATTTTAAGAAAAAAAAAGCGGCATTGAAAACCTTGTCTCTGCTGGTTCCATGACGTCATCCTAAATATAACGTAAAAAACCTATATACGTATAGTCCAACACATACCATTTTAAAGTCACGTGATTTTTCTCTATCCTTGTTGAATACATCTCAAACAGCGGTGATAGTAAAATTGACAAAAAAATTGCTGTCTAATTATTGTTCATAAAATTCGTACCTGAAATAGAATCCGTCACTGTCATCAATTAGTTTGTCAAAGTTATTTTAGAAAATGATACAACGAACAAACACAGCTAATAATTTTGACTATATTAACCTTTTTCCAACTCAAAAAGATGCAAATAGAAAACGGGTACCCAATTCAAGTTCAGAATGTATTACAAGGGGCAGCAGAAGCGACAAAAGTGAGTCTCGCAACAATTGCAAGTATTAAAATTCTCATCTGATTGGTCAATACTACTTCAGAAACGCGTTTGTAAAATGCTAGTGGGAACATATCTTAAAATTCAATAGTAATTAACCACAAGTAGCTTTTTGTAGGTGATATCAACGACATAATCAACGAACATACGTTTTTTGCCACCAATATCACGTGACTTTAAAATGGTATTTGTCGGACTTTATCTATAAACCCATTTTTGACCGGTGTGCGTAAATGGATAAACGTAGATATTGCGAATTCGTAAACATACGTATAATTGATTTGGAAACGTCGGAAATTTTAGAATGTTTGACAAATTTTTGACGTGTATTTGCCTTCTTGAATATTTGACGAATTGTGGATGTTTACGATAGTGGTAAATTATGGAAGAAAACCAGTGACAAAAACTGAAAGAAAAGGGGTGCGAATGCCAGTGAAAAGCAAAAGAAACTTGTGAAGTATGTGAAAAGCAAGCTACAGCTAATCCGGTTGATAGCTACGGCTTGCGAAAAATTTCAACGCGTAATTAAGACCCATGAGTAGTACCGCATTAAACTAACTGTATAACAAACATTGCAAAACAACCTTCTAAATAAAATTCATTTCCTACTTTAGTCAAGACATCTAAATCTGTTGGTCGTTGTGCCAGACATGTATGAGGTTCTAAACATTCAACCAAATAACTAACAAGCTTTTTCGACAATCAGAACATATTAATAGGGTGTTTATTTGTAATTTGTACTGCTTGTCCTGCTTCAAGCAGATCTCAGCAGCAGATCAGCGTTCACCTGTCTCATATAAGCTCATAAATAGCAGCTCCTAGCAGATCTTCCTAATTTCTCGAGCAGGTAGAACAAGCAACACCCTTTAATAAACTGTCTTTGGGCCGGTTTCTCAATAGCAAGTCATCCCCGGGTTAAGCATAGCTCCAGGGTAAACATTGCAACTGGACACGTTTAACCTGGAGTTAAAACCAACCCGGAGGTGACTCGCTATTGAGAAATAGGCCCTTTGGTTTAGCTCTACGACTGGATCACGGCGGTTATGTCGATGGTTGCGTCGATTTCGTATCTCTGCGTTTTCCAAATAATGAATTGCCAGCACATTCATCAAAATTTCCATATTATAGTCGATACACCTTGTAATCAAGAAGACAAGACGATAGAGCACATTCTCTGTGACTGCACTGCTCTTTTGCCAATACTCAGAGCCAGATTAGGCCAATCGTACCAATCACTAGAAGAGATCTGAGGCACCGCCTTCAGCGACGTCATCGCCTACGTAGAATCGCTAGGCTGGGTGACGAGCTAATGATGACCTCTCCTCTTGTGGAGTATGGAGGCGCACAATGGGCATAATTGTGGCCTAAGTGCTGTAGCATACCTTATATACCACCCTCCCAGATACAGAGGTAGTAGATACACAATAATTCAATAATAAAATAGCTATCAAACAAATTGACAAGAAAAAACAACCTAACATCCCCACTTGACTCAAGAAAAACGAATACGCAAACCGAATTAGGCGACTAGAATACCGCTCGCAGAAAAGCGAATAAAAATATGCGCATACGAAACTTTGCGAACGGCCAAAAATCGGAACTTGTGACTGTTCGCAGATTTAGGAACAATCTACATACGTTTCTATATTTGCGAACGGTCAAAAATTGACCCCCTGGTCGTATTTTGACAATGTAATCAAGCGCGTGATATTTTTCGACTTAACCTCATCAAAACTATTAAAAATAAACAAACAATCAACGGAAAAGTTTATTGTTTTTGTGAAAGTGACAAATATAGAACAAATCTTTGAAATATATTTGAAAAATTTTCTTTATTTTTAACCATATATGAAATGTTGTCATTACTGACTTCAAAAATTTGAAAAATTCACATTTCTGTCTTTTCATTTTCCTGCTCCAACACCTGTCCCAGGACGGGAAGTGAGGACGGGAAATTTTTTCCGTCCTCATTTCCCGTCCACGGACGGAAAATGGAGCAGGGAAATATTTCCCGTTCTCATTTTCCTCTTCATTTGCCGACCTCATTTGGTTGCCCCAAATTTTTTTTTTTCAAGAAATTATGGTTAAAAATAAAATAGTATACAACCCTCGACGGGAAACTTCATTGCTGTCTCGAGGTTCAGTTTATCTCGACGCTACGCGCGGATTGTAATATACTATTTATCTCTTGATCTGAGAAGTTGTTAAGGTCAAAAATGGGCCTCTGAGGCAGGTCATTTCTGTTTACTAGCAAGTTATCCAAGATTACAAATTCCAGGTCATCGTCATCTGCACCATCCAAGGTGATCATTTTTAGAAGCTCATCCATTATCGAATTAAAGAAACCAAGAGAAAAAAACAAGAGAAAAATTAAAAACTACGAAGAAACAGAATCTCTATCATTGTCCGTTGACAGAAACCAAGTTAAAACTGGTTAGAATTAACGCCTATTGAAAATTTGTTGCGTCTTCTAATAACTGTCATTTTTCGATTCAGCCACTAAAGGTGCACTAAAAGTGTAAGGTCGGCACTAATAGTGGACGGCCGTATTCCAATAACTCTCTATTATGACAACGTGAATTGATAAATTATTGTTTCAGGCAAAAATTAATAAATCCAAAATTCAACACAGCAAGATAAACACAGAGAAACTTTTAATTATCTACAAAAACGAGAAAAAAAAATCCAAATATAAGAGGAACAATATAGAAGTTGCATGGATATTTTTTGTTTGTTTGTATATAGATGTGTTTTCAAGTGGCTCAGTAGTCAGCCGTAAAAAATCTTTTTCCATGAGTTGATAGTTAATCAACATTCAACAGAGGGCGGTACTCACATTGAATTTACAAAAATGTACCTATGCTTTCGGGCTATTCACAGAAATAAAAATGCAAGAATTATTAGGTATTAAAAATAGTGAAATTCACCGTTACAATCTAAAGCTGAGGGCAAGAGTTACGTCTTCCATTTATTTGATAATTCTCTTGAGGTTGGCTATGTCTATTATCCTCATGTAAGATTGAAATAAAATAAAGATTACTGTGCAGTCTCTGCAGGACGTTATAGTTTCTGACAAAAGGAAAAAAAAAATACCTAACTGAATCGTGAGTAGGCAAGTTGCGTAAAGAATAAAGTTACCGGAACGTATACATGTATAGAAAACAGCCAAACGTTGAAAATGACAAATCGCTATTGCCCAACTAGTTCTTGTTTCATTGCCATTTAAAAGCTAAACACCGAGGAACTGTAATGTTTCTCTAGATCCAGCGCGATAAGATGGAACTGCTGAAGATACTGCCCGACCGGGACTGGCCATTGAATTTCAAATTCTTTCTTTATGCAACGTTTATGGGAATCGCCGTGCCCCAGGACTGATGGGCCGCTCTGGCTGTTCTATTTGATGCTTTTGCTGTAATCGGAATTTTTTTCATACATAAATAACAGTTGGTGTTTTCCTTATGAGTTTGTATTGTATCTAATATCAATATCTTAAGGCGAGTATCAGTTTTTGCCATCATTTCACGGATAAAAAATATATTACTATTGACTTTTAGTGTTACTTTTACGATTTAGTTTAGGTTAAAATGGATGAATTTGTGATGACAACAAAATGCGATAAAGACTGATTATGGTCAATTAATTATTATCAGAAAACCGACGAAATTTTTGTAAATTGCTTGCTGGAAATGCTGAGGGACGAACTGAAAGGTTAAGTAAGTTAGTCCCCCCCACTTAAAAATTTTAGATGAAAGTTATCTATAATTTTGCTCTTATTTTGCTCCATTTTGCTCCATAAATTTTAAATTCGGCTTCATTATGCTTAAGAGACTATATCGATTTTAAGGTGGGGGGCTAAGTTAATAGTTGCCCCCCCCCCCCCTCCAACACTTTTTTTCCATTTCTGGCTGTTTTTTCTTATTCTATTTTTTGCTCGGTTATCGAAAAATTTTACTTCAAAACCGTTCCGTAGTTACAGAGGTTTAAAAAATATCAACCAGCCCCCCCAGCACTTTTTTCCTATATCTATATAAATTTCACTTTATTTCCCGGGGATTAAATTTTTACTTTATTTCCCGGGGATTAAATTTCACTTTATTTCCCGGGGATTAAAAGTACCCTTTTATTCCCTGTTTTATTTAATCCCCGCGAAATGAAGTAAAGTGCATAAAATAGTGTATACACCTCAGGACTAAAGTGTCTTTTAATCCCTCGACAAATTATAGCCCTCCCTTCCTCCCTTCGGTCGGGCTATAAACTTTTTGTCTCGGGATTAAAAGTACCACTTTAGTCCCTAGGTGTATAATGTACTATTAAGACCTCTGTAACTACGGAACGGTTGTGGAGCAAAATTTCTCAACAACGGAGCAAAATTAACTTAGCCCTCCTCCCCCCACCTTAAAATCGATATAGTCTCTAAAGCGTAATGGATCAAAATTTAAAATTTATAGAGCAAAATGGAGCGGAATAAGAGCAAAATTATACATAACTTTTCATCTAAAAATTCTTAGTGGGGGGGCTCGAACCGTATCTTTAGTACCCCCAAGATACGATTGAAGAGAATAAAGAGACATTAGGGGTCGATTACTAATGTTTTCGTTCTTATACCGATTTTATAATTACCTAATATACCTACATAAAGTCGGTCAATTTTAATCTGATACTCCAAAAGAATGTGAGCTGGTGGCACCCTACATTAGAACGCCAATAGTCACCTGACGTCATATCTGTTTCTGCCATATGCTTCACCCCCTCGCTCCTCATACGGAAAGTGTCAGATTAAAAACGACGGACAATACATAATAATAATATGTAATTTTTTATTACGCATGCATCAGAGCTGGGCAAAGCCCTCAGTAAAAGGGCTTGAAGCACATCAAAAGAGCTTGGGGTGCCTTGAAAAGGGCTTCAAGCTCTTTAACTGTGCTTCAAGCTCTTTAAATGTGCTTCAAGCTCTTTAAATGTGCTTGAAGCTCTTTAAATGTGCCTAAAGCACTTTGAATTTGTAATAAAATTCTCAAAGTGGCATAAGTTACCGCGTACACTCATCACACAGAATTGGTATAGTAAAGACGAACTTCACATTCCACAACGTAGCAGTAGTATGTTTTTTTTTGAGATGTAGTTCTGGGGTACTTGGGGTAGTTGGGGTACTACATGGTAATTCAATTTTAAGGTTTTCAAAATGTTCAATGGGGAAAAGTGAAAAAAATCCAGTGATAAAGTTAAATAGGGTACCTATAAATTATTTATTTATTTGAATAATAAGTTCATTCATTTTTTTTTTTTTTAATTCCATTCTAAGCTCAAAACCTTCATTGTTAAAAGAGAAAAGACATAAGACGGTTCAAGTTCAAATAATAGAAAAAAAAATTAAGGGACAAAACACGATCGAAAATGTTTAAGTGGGGGATAGGTTGAATGATGGTCAATTCAAATTCCTTTCAAAGTGCTTCAAGCCCTTTTAAAGTGCTTCAAGCCCTTTTAAAGTGCTTCAAGCCCTTTTAAAGTGCTTCAAGCCCTTTTAAAGTGCTTCAAGCCCTTTCAAAGTGCTTCAAGCTCCCAAAAGTGCTTCAAGCCCTCTTAAAGTGCTTCAAGCCCTTTCAAAGGGCTTCAAGCTCCCAAAAGTGCTTCAAGCCCTCTAAAAGTAATTGAAGCTCATTGAAAGGGCTTGAATTACTTTTTTAAATTACAAATTACCAAGCACTTTTCTAAAGTAATTGACTTTGCAAGCCCCAATTACAAATCTATAAAAGGACTTGAAGCACAGAGCTTTCAAGTCCTCAAAGTGCTTCAAGCACTTTCGCAAGCACAAAGCACTCAAGCCCTGCCCAGCTCTGGCATGCATCATAATCAACGATTATCGCACGCTGCAGCGTGCATAAAATGATGTTTATGATGCGTCTACCTTTTCAAAGGTTTGCTATAGAAACGTTCGATCTACCTTCATTACCTAGATATTTACCTGCAAACCTGCCATTTAAATTACTACTTATCAAAATGAATGAACACTTTTAAAACATTTTTGAGATTATGATGCATTCGTAATAAAAAAATAGCGTATGATATGCGTGTATAAGAGGGCATTTAAAGCCCTTGCGACTTACAAAACACTCCGCTGCGCGTCGTGTTTTGAAATATGTCGCGCGTGCTTTAAATGCCCTCTTATACACTTATATCATAATATACTATTAACATTCTTTGTACGAAACCTACAAC
The DNA here is from genome assembly GCA_917834065.1 of Ceutorhynchus assimilis. Classification (NCBI taxonomy): domain Eukaryota; kingdom Metazoa; phylum Arthropoda; class Insecta; order Coleoptera; family Curculionidae; genus Ceutorhynchus; species Ceutorhynchus assimilis. The sequence goes on from OU892282.1 coordinate 15,566,024, forward strand.
ATCATAGGGAAAATATTCCTACATAGTCTAGGAGCTATCCCATGTCACGTGTGCAGTTATATGTCACATGGGCACATGATCCAGATCATGGTCGATTGGTCGCCATATTAAAAATGGCCGCCATGTTGATAGATTTTTTGCTCGACTATATGTCCGTACACAGTGCTTCAATTGTTAATTTTCAAATCTCATTTTAAATTTTATTCCTTTCCTAAAGGCATCAAAATCTTGTAGTTAAACAGTTGGTAAATCCTAGTTATTGGGATACACTCGGGGATACATCAAGCTTTTCAATATATCGAATTTCGCGAAGTAATTTGGACAATGTTCATTAATTTCACTTGCAATCATACTTTGTTGATTGGGAATCCCGGAAAAAAAAATTTGTCACTACATCTGTTCCCATTTACCTTGGTGATGTACCTAGTTAAAGATGGTCAGCCGTTTAGTGTTTAACTATGAAGAATGGCATGATTGGAGAAGAGCGTACGTTGGAATCTGATCATGAAGAAGCAGATTACAGAATCTTAACCCATATTTCTCACATGACACTGACTTCGAAAGTAAGCAACGTGGTTATTTGTTCTACCGATACTGATGCTTTTGTTAGTGCACTCTATTACTACCAGCAGAAGTGGGAAAGGGTAGGACCTGAAGAGCTTTACGTTGACTATGGAGTAGGAAAAACATCGCGGTACATTTCGCATCACTCTTTTGATGGCAGAGTAAGTATCACTTACTGTTTTACCAGCTTTATACCTGCTAGTAATTTGTTAACCAGCTGAGGAAAGTCAGTACAAAGTTGGCAGCTTTAAAAGTAGCAGAATCGTGCTACGAAGATCCCTTCTTAGAAGTTGGCAAGGAGCCACTGAATGAAGACATGGAGAAAAAAAGCAGAACATTTTTTGGTTTGGGTTCTTGGCTCGAACTTAAGTACAATGGATGAATTGCGTTTCCATCAGTTTTATCATAAAAAATTACGAAACAAGATCAATCCATATGTAAAACGTAGGTAGCTATTTATGCACTGCTACAAATGGATTCATGGTCTGGAACCGTCTGAAAAACTCAATCCGTTACCTAGAATGGACCTTTCTCATGCAATGAACAACAAGGATAGTTTATTAAGATTTCTGCAATAAAAAAAAGACACATATAATGACTTTGATTGGTTCCACTTGTCAAATTGTGCAATTTCGGTTATGTTTCTGTTTTTGTTTATTTTTAAACGCAAATATGACAAAATACGTATTAACATTAATTAGAAAGAAAACCCACCGCAGCAAAAATGTTTGCAGCAAACCTTTAATTGTACATTATTATTGTATTTGATATAAAAATCGTTATTTTACGAACCCTCAAATCTCTGTCCCAACTTAAATCGTCTTCATTCGGGTTGAGAGCACGTAACTATTGTTTTCTTACAATTTGATTACTTGGGAACTTGTGAAAAGAAAGGTTTCACTTCTTTTTCGCCTAATTCTGACAAGAACTCATTCAACTCATTTGAACCATTGTATCATAAACAGTTTTTGTATTAATTTTCAGCAATATTGATTGATACTGATTGATTATTGAGGTTAGCTTAAATACGTCAGGGTCAGACCGTGTTCAGTAAATTGACGATTTAATTATCTGTCACCCACAAGATGCGCGCGCAGCACAGGTAAAATGAGAAAGGTCCATTCATAAATAAAGTCAAAAATGGCATTTTAATTTCACCACAAGTGACAGATGTAATGCCAGACGTCCTTCAGAGAAACGGTATGTTCTGGAAGAAGATCGGAAATGATGTGATGTGACTTTTGTAAATGTAGAAGTAGTTTTTTTGGACCAATGCAAAAGCCCTCATACAGAAGTAGTACATTCTCAATATTTTTAATTTGTTGGTAGGTACTATGCTCGGTATAGTCCGACAAATACCATTTTAAAGTCACGTGATACTGGTGGCAAAAAACGTATATGCATTGATTATGTCGTTGATATCACCTACAAAAAGCTACTGGTGATTAATTAGTATTGAATTTTAATATATGTTCCCACTAGCATTTTACAAACGCGTTTCTGAAGTAGTATTGACCAATCAGAGGGCAATTTTAATACTTGCAATTGTTGCGAGACTCACTTTTGTTGCATCTGCTGTCTGTTGTAATACATTCTGAACTTAAACTGGGTACCCGTTTTCTATTTGCTTCTTTTCGAGTTGGAAAAAGATTAATAGTTAAAATTATTAGCTGTGTTTGTTCGTTGTATTATTTTCGAAAATAACTTTGACAAACTAATTGATGACAGTGACGGATTCTATTTCAGGTAAGAATATTATGAACAATAATTAGACAGCAATTTTTTTGTCAATTTTACTATCACCGCTGTTTGAGATGTATTCAACAAGGATAGAGAAAAATCACGTGACTTTAAAATGGTATTTGTTGGACTATACTATGTTAATGATTTGCATGTAGGTACCTACTTAGCAACTATTTTTTTGAAAAAGTATACTTTTTGCACCTAGACCTACTTAGCGAATAAATTCTCACATTTGGATAGACATAATTTACGTTTGAAAATGCGCAATGGTTCTATTTTTGAAAATTATGCTATATTTCAAAAACTACCTCCTTTTACAAAAAAAGTGTAATTACAAAATTTGTTTGTCTTCTAAAAATGAGCAAAACGTTCTTCAAAACATTGAAATCGGAGCACTGTGCACGGCGGTATAGTCAAACAAGAAATCTAGCAATATGGGGGCTATTTTCGAATATAGCGACCAAACGACCATGATCTGAACCATGTGAGCAATGATTTTTTAAGCGTTTATAGGTTTTTAATAAAGGCCCGCTCAAAAACTTAGGGGACATATAACTGCACACGTAACTTAAGGTAGCGCTCGCAGAGTAAGTATAATCTGCTTATAATTGTGCAGTGATATTTATTTTTATAGTTTCTATATACAGGGTGTACCATTTAAAACGAAACAGGCTAAATATCTGATGCCACGTTTATTTTTTTAAAAATCGCACGTACACGTAATTTGATTTTCAAATGGGGAAGTTTTCTGCAACCATTCTTAGCACTTCACCTTTGAACCTCTAGGCGGGGTGGGACCAACCCTTACTATTTCAAATGGAACAAGGGGTCGACTGATACCTTTTTCAAAAGTTGAAAGGAAATTGAACGCTCTTTTAAAAAAGGTATCACTCGACCCCCTGTTCCATTTGGAATGGTAAGGGTTGGTCCCACCCCCCCCTCAGAGGGTTAAGTTAGTGCTAAAAATGTTTCAATCAAATTACGTGTACGAGCGATTTAAAAAAAAAAGAAAAGTGACATCAGATATTTAGCCTGTTTCGTTTTAAATGGTATAATTTCTCAATATAATTTATACTATTCGCAGAAGTATTTAAAAATTTGAAAATTGTTAGGTACGAAATTGCATCCCTGCCAGATCCTCAGAATCTAATTGTTTGGATCTTGAGCGCGTCTATTCTGGGTATTCTATTATATTCGGAACAACAAATTCTTCTGGATAAGTTCGGAGAACGATGTCGTCTATATTCATAGACGACGTCTATTTACCGCGTAGTTAGTTTGGATAAGAGTTTGTAGTCTGTTTAAATGACCGAATGATTGAATGAATTAGGGGTATTGTTACACTGCGACCTTCATAGATCTATTGTGCCTCCCTTCTGTGTGCTCCAGAAAGGATTCTCACTCAAAGCACCTCATCCAGCTTTAAAGCTTTTATGAACGCAAGTAAGCTGGATGGTTCTATGGATGGAATCTCTTCCCGTCCAATGGTGCAGACTGCAGCATCCGACGCAGAAAATTCGTTTGTTTGCGATCGCCTCGCACTCCATGAGATGGTATTCTGGAGTTTCCTTCCCTTCCTGACAGAACCGGCTGTTGTCTTCGTTTTCGACTTTAATTTTCTAAAGGTGTCATCTCAACCGGCAGTGGCCTGTAAGGAATCCAGTGAGAATACAAAGATCGTTTTCACTCTGTGACATAAGGTCTTTTGATCTCCCTTGGTGAGGGGACCCAAGAAACATTTTTTATTGCCTTAATCCTAGAAGCTGTTGCCAGAGACTGATCCATTTGGTCCGCTCTTCCTTTCTGAGCGCTTCCTTTCCTTATGTAGTTCGTCTTTATGCCACAGAAAGGCTCTGGTCCTGAAAACGGAGTTTGTGCTCTTAATTCCGCCAATCAGTCCGTCTTCTCATTATGCGATCCCTGCATGTCCTCGTATCCGCTGGAGAGATAGTTTGTTATTTTTTCCCAGTTTGTTCAACTTATCCAGGCAAACCATCCTGGAGCTGATTATTCGTGAGCTCAGCGCTTTGATGGCTGCTTGACTGTCTGAGAATTTGACAGTTTTTCTCTTTTTGTAGTATCTGTCAAGACTGAACTCAGCGCATCTACTTATAGCGTTTATTTCCGGCTGCAAAATGCCTGGGTGTTTTCCCATTGCTTCGGAGAACTTGATTCCAGGCCAAAGTACTCCGGACCCAGTCTCTTGTTCAGTTATCGACCCATAATTATACCATTTTACTGCTTGTGAAAATGAATGTGGTGTTTCCTTCCCATTCTTTTCTGCTTCTTATAACTACTATGAAGCGTTTCTCAAAATTATGTTTGGATCATATCATCCCTGAGAGATGCTAATTCTCTCCTTCCAAGCCAACCTCCCTCGCCAGCCCCCTTTCTCGTTTATCTAGTCATTGCTCATCCAGCCGATGTGAAGAGATGCGAGACCTACAATATTGTCTCGATGGCTGCTGTAGGACAAGTTTTCATTGCGCCCGTGATACATGTGCAGGCCAGGCGCTGTAGTTTGTTGAGAGCTGCTTTTATGTTCTGCTTCTTAACTTCTTTGAATCAGACTACCGATCTATATGGTAGGGTTGGTCTTACTATCATGATGTACATCTATCTCAAGATCGCTGGTTTGCATCCTCAGACTTCGGCACACCCTTGTAGCCTTGATTACTACATCCTCAATATGTTTGCTCCATCTGAGTTTGCAGTCCAGCGTTATGCCTAGATATTTGACTTCCGTCACCGTTGTAGTATCAGTTCCGTGTATTCGAATGACCTATATTCTAGGTAGTTCTCCTCCTAGTGAAAGCCACTATACGGTGGTTTTGATGGGTTTATCTACAGTCCCAGTGTTCGGCACCATTCCTCGTTGCTTTGAGTCCAATTTGTGACACACACAGGGTGCCCTTGAACTTTCCTCTTGCTATGATGACAATGTCATCGGCATATCCAACGAAGTGCAAGCCCAGGTTGTTGTGTTTCTAGCTCACTCACCACTGAACTCCACATGGGTGAACATACTCCGCCCTGGGGAGTGCCTCCACTAGTGCTCACCTCAATAGACTCATTGTCTATTGAAGTCTCTGCTGTTCTCGTGGCAAGCATTTTACACATCTATCGAGATATTGTGTCGTTGACTCCTCTTCTCATTAGTTCTCTCCGAATGGCCTCATGAGATTTGTTGTCAAAGGCACCAGCCATACCTAGGAAGGCGTATCGTAGTGCGACTTCTTTCTCGTCTAGAGTTTTGTCAGTGGAAACAGAGCTGTCTCAGTGGACCTGCCTGCTCTGTACGCGTGCTGACTTGCGTTCAAAGATGGCCTTTGTAGTGTATCTGATATAGTTATCTACTGCCTTCTGTATCATCTTTAGAAGGAACCATGTGAGGCTTATTGGTTTGAAGGACTTTGGGTCTGTCCCATCCTTCTTGACTCCCTCTGAAATGAAAGTGACTCTTACCCTTCTCTTTGTGGGAGTGCTGGAAATATCTCGTTCTCTCCTGGGGATTTGAGAGGTTCGAATGTATTTAATGCCCATTCAAGTCGCTTATTAGTGAGTACCGTTTTCGCTGTTTCCCAATCCTCCCTAGTGGGCCGTGGGCCGTCTGGGATTCGTTCTTTCCCAACTTCTGTTTTTTGGTTTCCTTCGGTAAGTGTCTGCTCGGAAGAAGGAGTGCATGCTCTTTCTTCGGGGTAGGTGCCATCTGGCTTTTTCAGAGCCATTGTCGAACTTGTTTCCTCTTTGGTCATTACCTTGTGCAGTCTAGCTGGAGTTGAGGTGATGTTTTCACAGAAAGACCTAAGGTTGTTTCTTTTTGACATTCCTGATTTCTTTGTTAGTCTGTTCAAATACGAGACTTATTAATTATAAATTCAGCTGGTGTAGGCACCGTGGTGGAATGGTAGAAGAACCAGTGTTGTCAAATTTAACAGAATTTGACAAGCTGTGGTTTGGCATTGACATTAGTGAACCATAATCACCGCATCCGTGGCGGTGCACCATTTTGGTGAATTTACTCACACGCGGATTGTGTACGTTTCGATGAGTGATTATGAGTGAATTTTATTCAATAAAACCTGTTACATTGTTTATAAAGAGAGTTCAGTGGGCCCGGAATCCGTGTGAATATAAACACAATATACTTTAAGACGAGCTCTTTGACCTTTGACAAAAAAATTTGATAAACTTTGTAGTTAGTTGTAAATTGCAGCCTGGAATCTCTTACCCATATGCAAAAGAAAAACGATTAAAATTTATGAGTTCATTTCAGGTTAGTGCGATCATTTGCGTATACAGTACAGTTCATTATTATAACCCTATATACTATAAACTATGTGCATTCTTTACGCATAACTACTCTCTTGGATACCATATAAATGCTAGAGCAATAACTAATATCTTCATGAAGCAGCAACCGACAAAAATGTTCTACGAGATATTATTTCTAAATTATTCCGAGGCCGCTGTGCTCGCCCTTAATGGACTATGCGTGTATTTTACTTTACGGCGGCAAAGCGAAGAAATAGACGGATTTCTTCCTAATAAAATCAAATAGCGTGAAGAAATTATGACCGAATGCCACATAAAATTTATTGAATTACTGCACCGGCCTTTTGGAATTCTGCTCTTCCGCCTTGTTTTGTTGCGGCGAGTGTCTCGAAACATGTTGCTACTTAACAGCTCGAGAATACCAACTCCGATGGCGAAAAATTCCGAATTAATATAGCGTGCTGAATATATTCTTAAGCGGCTTAAGTTTCTTGGGTCATAAATTTTCAGGTTTCTAAACATTTGATATATTTTGTCACGCAATCGGCCGGCGCATCGCCTAATCACAAAGCTATGTGCGAATTGCTTCTAGAGTAAGTACCTATTTACAAGTATTTGTTGTACTTTTCAAATCTGATGTGAAACTCAATAAAAGGCTAATAAAAAACATTATACAGGGTGTCACGAAAGGTTTGTTACAAACTCCTAGGAATGGTAGATCTCGTAAAAATAAAGCATTTTTCTTGATAAACATGTGTCCAGGAATGCTTCGTTTTCCAGATATACAGGGTGTAAAACTTTGTAAAAAAAAAATTCAGAAGTGCGTGCGTTTTAGAAAAAAAGTTTTTTGTTTTTTTTTTGCTAATTTTTATGCAGCAAATAGCCTAGTAAAATTTCAGATAATTCTGTGGCAATTTATTTTTTATTTATGGAGGTCAGTGATGATCGTGGTTCGCCTGAAATTGTTTTTATATTTTATCTTGAAAACAAAGCAGCTAACGGAAAAAAATGAAGAGACAAAAAAGTTGTATCTTTGAGTGTTCTATTCAAAAAACATATTCTAATTAAAAATAAATCTACTGGACGATGTTTTCGTGCAAAAAACCATCCGACAGAACCTGTGGCACGTCCCTGGAATTACTGGGTCAACTCTGAGCAGTCAAAAAGATACCTAATAAAGGTGTCAACAAACTATTAAAATTTCATTTATATCGTCCAACGCATTTCTGAGGATTAATAAAAAAATTGGCTTTTTTTCACAAAGTTTAACACCCTGTGTTTTTTTTAACACGAAGCATTTACGGACATAGGTTTATCAAAAAAAACTTAATTTTCACGAGAACTACCATCCCTAGAAATTTGTAACAAACCTTTCGTGATCCCCTGTATATGGGATAATTTCGTATGGAGATTATATGGAGGCTGCTATAAAAAAAAAAAATATCAACTATTTCATACATAATTTGCAGGGCTGTTCCATAATTTTTTTCCTACCACTTTGAGGTTAAATTCTAACTAAGTTTTACTTTTTAGTACCCTTCATGATATTGGTAATTTCTTCTATAATCTGGAGCTTTTGAGGTTTCTGTGGGAGTTGGAAAGTTTCCTTTTCATAAACTGGAGCTCTTCACTCTTCGCCCTTCGGGCTACTTCCAGGTAGTCGATTCTCGAATTTGGTAGAAGTGAACGTTCCCCTAAGAGAAGTGAGATATCACATCGCACACTCGTTCTCTTGGTGCCAAAGTTGGTATTCTCGAAAGTATGGGAATATGATAGAATGAGAGAAAACTTGTCAAATCATAATGCGTTGTTGCCAACAGTAATATGTAGAATTAGCCACAATTTTAGTGCGTTAAAAGGACGAATGACATGAGAAAGAAGAAAATCAGTTTGTTTTATTTGTGTTTTGGGACGGAACCTCATTCTTTGCTTATTGATTTACTGAAAATTAAATCATTAATCAGGTATATTCCAACAAAGCAAGAAACCGTACAATGCACCGTCACGATTCTGCGCAAAGCGTAAAATTTGTGCGTGGAAACCAAAATTCGTTCACTGATGGCCGTTTCCACCAACGCAAATTTAAGTTTACTTAACGTTAAGTGCCGCTTATATTATAATTTTGTTTCCACCAGTCTAACCTAGTCTCATTAAGATAAGTTTAACTAAGCCCAGAAATTTCTAGGCTTATTCTTCCCTCAACAAAGTGGCGATGATAAACGCAAGCAATTTGCATAATATGTAGTTTCGGAACCGTTCATGGGACGGTTTTTGACGTGTTGGAATAGGTCTGTTCCAACACGTCAAAAACCTATTTACCTACAATTTTTATTTTCGTGTTGTTTGGTTTATGTGGAAAATGCATTTGGAAAAATCAAGATGTTTACCTATAAATCATACTCCAAAAGAAATGCTCATTGAATTTGTTAAAGGCAGAATGAGAAACTTCAAAGTGGAAAATTTACCTCCGATTTTACCACAGTTTTTAATGATAAAGTTCTAGTTGAAGCCCGTATAAAAGGTGTCGTTAACTCAATTAAATTTCGAAAAAGATCTTTGCCTAATCAAAAGAGTTTTACAAATTTATTATCCGTTAAATCAAAGGGATTTTCTCTTCTGTAAAATCTCCTTATATGCCTTTCTTCTTCTTCTGCATCTAGTAGATCATTCAGTAAAGTCTGTCTAACCAAAGTTGAACGTTGAAGGTCACTTACTCGAATATATCACAGACATGATTCTTGCTGCTGTCTTTATTGCACGCGCACTGTGTTTATCAAACCAAAAAAGGTCCGAACGTGTGAATCCTATGGTTACAAAGATGAGTAAGTGACCTTCAACGTTCAACTTTGGTTAGACAGAGTTTACAAGAATTCTTCCTATAACCCCAGCTTTCATGGTTTCCCACGTTTTCGTATTGGCCAGTATTTTCCACTTGAACACAATATCCAAATGCACCCATTTGGCTATTACTGATAATAAATAAATGATTTGCAAAAGAAACAAAAAAATACCATGGATGATGACTGCACAATTGACAAAATAAAGCGCATGTTTGACGTTTGGTTCTCCCGAGAACAGACGTTATCTTCAAAAAAAGTAGTAGAATAAAATTCTCTCAACTTTCATAGGAAGTGAACGGTCCCTAATTTCGAGAATACGTCGTAATAGATTTTAATAGAAACCTAGCGTACTTTTCCTATGAGAACAGGGATCACACGATTCGAGAATCGCCGTCCTGGAGAATTGACTGCTGACGTAACGTCATCTCAGTAGTTGATTTAGACTTCATACAGTGGCGTAGCCAGAAATGATATATATTTTAGGGGGGCCCCATCGCCCATCTAGATAGGTACCTGTTTTTAGTGATTTGCAAGGAAAAACGATTGCGATATAATTTCCAAATAGAGGCAGAAAAAAATTAAAACTATTTTAGCAAAATTCGGTTTTTTATAGATATCTTCGGAATCATTAAATTTGGAATTTCCGAAATATCAAAACACGACGCCACTGAGATCAGTAATGCGCAACTTTTTCCAAATTCAACCAACTCTGTATTTCGTATGGTTACGGAGATCCCTGTAAAATACATCATTATCCAGGACACCCTGTATACCTATACATTAACAATTGTGTAGTTTTCACTGTTTAAAAAAATGCAAATACAGTGTGTATCAGCCAAATGGAATGGTGTTTTTGAAAAAACGCTCGGACACGTCGATTTATTTTTTTTTTTGCTTTAGATTTTTTCAAACCATTTTTTTTATACAGGGTGTTCCATCAACTTAATTTTTTTAAATAGTAGGTACCCCCTGTATATTATGATATTTCTCGACTCTGCGGATAATTCTAGACATTCATTTCATTTGTAGGTACAATGTCATATACCTGTCTTCAACTGTTTCGGGAATATTAACAGTTGAAAATTGACTTTTTTTTCAACTTTGACAGGTTTTGTTTGGAACTTTGACAGGCCGTAAAACCTAAACGGTTATTTTTACAGCAAAACCGATTTCGCATTCACGTTTGTAGCTTCTCATAAGCTATCATTTGACACCAACTTTAAATTTAACCAGAGATTAAATTTAACCAGAATTTTTAATCATGGATTAAACTCAAAGTTGGTGTCAGTCGAATGATAGTTTATGAAAAACTAAAACAATGTTGTATGATCGGTTTTGCTGTAAAACAACCGTTTATGTTTTATAGTCTGTCAAAGATGCAAAAAAGTCAATTTTCAACATTCCCGAAACGGTTGAAGATAAATATAGGACATTGTACAGGGTGGGCCAATTTGGACACTTCCTTATGGAAACACCCTTTATTTTTAGAGATAGAAAAAAATTAACCCCCCACTCTGAGGCTCAAATTTCATGAAATTTTGATTCGTGCAAACCGCTTTTTGATATCTTCAACCGTTTAGCCGCTAGAGGACGATTCTCGATTTTGAGCAATATTGTGAACCCTTCATAACTTTTTTGTTTATGAAAATAATTGATTTCCGTATAAACTTTCTAGAAGCACTTTTTAAAACAGAATTCAGGGACGTTCTCAGTTTTTTTCTATTTGGCGCCGATTCTGAGATATTGACCAAAGTCTGATTTTTTTCAATGGGACACCCTTTATATTAATAGCTCATTGAAGAGCTATGATTTTTCTGATTTTAATGATATAAAGTTCGATAGGTTATTATTTTGGTTTTTGTCATAAGAAACAATGTATTAGAACGAGACCTTTTTCATTTTCCTTACACATATTAAGTCCTTTTCTAACACATTGCTTCTTATGAGAAAAACCGAAATTATTTTTTTTCTCGAAAACGGTTAGAAATACCCCTATCGAACTTTATATCATTAAAATCAGAAAAATCATAGCTTTGCAATGAGCTATCAATATAAAGGGTGTCCCATTGAAAAAAATCATACTTTGGTCAATATCTCAAAATCGGTGCCAAACAGAAAAAAACCGAGAACGTCCCTGAATTCTGTTTTAAAAAGTGCTTCCAGAAAGTTTTCACGGAAATCAATTATTTTCATAAACAAAAAAGTTATGAAGGGTTCACAATATTGCTCGAAATCGAGAATCGCCCTCTAGCGGCTAAACAGTTGAAGATATCAAAAAGCGGTTTGCACCAATCAAAATTTCATAAAATTTGAGCCTCAGAGTGGGGGGTTCATTTTTTTCTATCTCTAAAAATAAAGGGTGTTTCCATAAGGAAGTGTCCAAATTGGCCCACCCTGTACATGAAATATGTCTAGAATTTTTCGCAAAATCGAGAAATGTCATAGTATACAGGGGGTACCATTTAAAAAAATTAAGTTGATATAACAGTACAGCTGTTGTTCCAACTTTCAAAAACACCCCAATTAATACACACCTCGTCAAAAGTCTTGGCCCCTATTATTATCTTTTAAATTGTTTAAAGTAAGGAGATTTTTTTTTTTGTGAAATTCATTTTTTATCTTATTGAAAACATAAAAAACATTATCATTGCAAAAAACCGCCTTGTTCAGAAAATATGCAGATGTTTCTAAATTAAGACAGTTTAAAAGCAAATACGGGTAGTGCAGTTTTATTTAAATTTTGAGAAAAATGCCAGGAAATCAAATCTCTCAGTTCGACCGAGCAAGGATAGTGGCTCTACATCAAGAAGGTTTATCAAATCATCTTATTGCACGTCGTTTGAATATCCCAAGAACTTCAGTAAGGCGCATTCTGATCCTTTTCCTGGAAAGTGGTAGCGTTGCAAGAAGGCCGGTCAGTAGCAGACCCAGAGTGACAACGGAGAGAGAAGATCATTATATGGCTAATTTCACACGGAGGAACCGAACAATAACCGCAACAGGCCTTCGAAGTCATTTTTTGCGCACATACCGAAGGGCAGTTTCGACAAGCACCATAGGCAGAAGACTACATTCCTCAAATTTAAGGGCAAGAAGACCTTTAAGGGTGCCTAGGCTTACACCTCAACATAGAGCTGCACGTCGTCAATGGTCCCAAGAACACAGGCTCTTGCCTCAATGGCGCAACGTCCTTTTTTCGGATGAGTCGCGATTTGGTCTACAAAGTGACAGTCGGCGGCAAAGGGTCTCGAGAGGTCCGGGTAGAGTAGAACGACTTGCTTTTGCCAGAGAAGTTGTTCCCTATCAAGGTGGAACAGTTATGTTTTGGGGCGGTATAATGTATGGTCGCCGTTCCCCACCTATCCTTATTCAGCGAACAATGACATGTGCCATATATGCTGAAAACATTATTGAACCAATCATTCAGCCCTTGCGCAATGAATTTGGAGAAATTTTTATTTTTCAAGATGATAATGCCACACCACATCGCACACAAAGGGTACAAAACATGCTGCGGGAAGGAAATATCCGAAGAATGAACTGGCCAGCAAACTCTCCCGACATGAATCCAATTGAACATGTATGGGATCACATTTCCAGAGCAATATCCAACCGAGAAAATCCCCCTCTAACCCTTCAAGACTTAGCTGCAGCTGTTCAAGAAGAATGGGACAATATGGCGGTAGATTATATTGATAACCTGATTAGAGGGTTGCCCAGACGTCGTGTTGGCCAATTGGTCGAGAGAAGAGGAGAGCATACAGACTACTGAAGTATGTTTTTGTTAGTCCATTACATTTTTTTTTGAAGAAAAATCATTTTTTAATTTAAGAATTTCTGCCATTTTTTCGTTATTTTGTTGTACTGCATTATATAGAAAGTAAATAAAAAAATTTATAGTCTGTGTATTTTGGAGTTGAAGTAAAGAATAAACTTCAATAAGTTTTAAAACTGAAACTTCTTTGTTTTTGAAAATATCTAGGGGGGCCAAGACTTTTGACGATGTGTGTATTATCGAATTTATTCCATTTGGCTGATACACACTGTATAATAGAAATATGTTGATTCAAGAAACGTTGGGAGTGAAAATTGAGCTTTTTCTTGCCTAGTTATAGAACTGTTAAATCAATAAAAAATCAGGATCAAGTTTTACTGTTTAAAATTTCACACTGTACAGGGTGCCCTACCGGGAACCAAATCGATCCATATATGGAAAAGTGTATGCAGAAATTTTTTGAAAATTTGGCAGTATACTAATGTCAATGGGGGCAACTTGGCTAAAATATTTTCAAGATGGTGCCACTTCCGGTTATACCGGAAGTAGACGGCAACTTGCTTATTTCAAATGAGACACCTTGTATATGATTGCATATTTGGATTCTCAGTACTGTTTTGGAAATATTGACAGTTGAAAATTGACTTTTTGCAACTTTAACAGGCTGTAAAACCTAAACGGAGAGGAAAACCGATTTCACATTCCTATCTTAGATCATTTGACATTAACTTTGAATTTAATCTATGATTGAAAATTCCAATTAAATTTAATTTCCGATTAAATTCAAAGTTGGTGTCAAATGATAGTTTATGAATATCCAATATCTAAGATAGGAATGTGAAATCGGTTTTCCTCTAGAATTAACCGTTTAGGTTCTTCAGCCTGTCAACGTTATAAAAAGTCAACTTTCAACTGTCAATATTTCCAAAACAGTTAAACTTAGGTATAGGGTATATCACATGAAATTTGCTCAGAATTTTACGTAGAATCCAAATATGCAATTACATACAGGGTGTCTCATCTAAGGTGTCTCATTTAAAATAAGCAAATTGTGGTCTACTTCCGGTATAACCGGAAGAACCACAATCTTGAAAATATTTTAGCCAGGTTGACCTCATTGACATAAGTATACAGTCAAATTTTGAAAAATTTTCTGCATACAGTTGTTCATATAGAACGATTTGATTCCCGGTGGGACAGAGAGGACTCCGCTTTTTGAGGTGGTTATGTTCACATTAGAACAGCGTGAATCAATCTACAATCAATGAATCAAGAATTATTCATTTTAAAATTCAACATTTCAACAGCAAGCAGATAGAGGCAGAGATATTTTCAATTATCTAAAAAATAATCTGAATATAAAAGGTTCATATAATACGGCAACTAAATCGCTGAATGCCTTAGTGAAGATATTTGTTGAAAAGAAGAGGAAATACTTCAACAGGTGGCGCGGAGCCCTCGTTCGTGCATTTATAAACAGCTGGCTCACATTGCATCTACAATAATTATTTATATTTCCACTTATTTTCAATAAAAATTTGTAGGTAAAATTATTAAAAATAGAGAAACTTAGAGTAGGAACTTACTGCTACTTTTTTTTTCAATCACGTGTGATTGTAGGAAGTGCCCTTTTTTTTCTAAACATCAGAAAGTACATGAATAAAAGTCCCAAGATCGGCGTACCAAAATAGAGACCACATGCAGCAAGATATGCACTCAACTCAGTATTTTCTTTCTCCCTGTTGGTTGTTCGTGAATGAAAGGAACAGCGAATATGCAAGAGAGTGAGTTGCACAATTTCAATAAGTGACAAAAGAATTCCATCCTTTTGCTTGCCACCAGACTCATTATTTTTACAAAACTGAATTACAGCTCACTGTCTTACTATAATACACTCTCATGCTACTAATTATCCTATTATTGACCTATTCCCGTTCAATTTGCCACTAACTGAGTCTTGACACACCCGCTGTTATCGTCGTTGCGTCTTGCTATTAAATTTTTCTAGTTAATTTGTTTGCATATACGGCATTGTTGTGAGATTTTGAACAATTTCCCCTGAAGTAGGGCTACCATCCGTCCGGATTTTCCCGGATTTCTCATAGTTTTAAAGGCGTCCGAGGACGTCCGGGGGGATTTCTTGGAGTTATCCGTGTTTTACGGTTTACGGCATCTTGAAAAAAATCACGAATAACTCCGCGAAAGTTACAAGAATAATGGAAATCGTCAATCGACATCATCAGTTTTATTTAGCCCACTTGGGCGCGACGAAGTTTCACATTCACGTGTCATGTTTGGAGCTCGATGAAAGCTATAAAAAACCCCAAAAAATAATTGTTTGTCAAAATAATGAGTGGTTCTCGAAGGCTTGAACTAAACTTTTTTGGGCGTGGCACCCAAAAAAATAGGCTACCCTATAATGGTGTCCGGGTTTGAGGAGTTAGAATCCGGGGTTTTTGTAAAAATTGTCTTAGTTAACAAATTTCATAAATGGCAGCCCTACCCTGATAACCTAGAAAAATAATCACCAAAAATTTGGGGTTATTAACAGCCCTAACAGGTATGTCTTTTTTTCTCTTTTGCGTTAACTAAATCTCCATGTTTGTTTGTGAAAACAGACCCCTTTGATGACCCGTTTCTTTGGTGATTCCGATTCACATGCTGCTTTTACTAAGGCCCCTGTCGATTTTGCCTAGATCGAGCTTGGAAGATTGTCCCAGCGTGACCTTAGGCGATCAATCACCTCTATCTCGGAGAATTACACCCAGAGCCTGGCCCCTTTTGAAACAGCCAGCGCCCTTTTTTCCGCGGCTATGCTGCACCAGATGTCGCAGTGATTTCGTCGAAGCAGGCTTGTATGATTGTTGAATTGCCCAACTATCAACTCTATCGTTACCCTAATGAATTCCCTGAAAATACCTGAAATTTGTTTTAGGTAGCTTGCCGTTCTTTTCCACATGTGGAGTTTCCATGGCTGTTATCAGATTTATCTAATCAAAAACAACTAACAGGTACAACCTGATTCAAACAGTTTTTATTTTATTTATTTTTTGAGCATGAACCATTTCAATGTAAAATTGCTACAGCAGCTTTGCGATATTCATCTAATATCGTCAGTCGTATTTTCACTTATTTTACCACCGAAAAAATGCAAATTAGATTGAGGAAACCCACCTATTTAAAATATTATTTCTTTGAATCCTACCTTTTTAAAAAGAAGTTTACTGAATAAAAGTAAATGTTGCAACCTTGTATGCGCCGTGAAGCGTACTGAAAGGGTATAGGTACCAAACGGGAGGTAGATAATACGCAACTAGACTAGAGAACAAGCTGGGCTGGTCCCTTAGACGCGTGTCTGTAATTATTCACTATTCAATTTTTATTTTTATTTTGCATTAAACTGATTGTTCAATCCAATTTGTTATTAGTGTGTGTGTCAAGGAGCAATCACAGGTCAGTTGAATAATTGTTATCTTGTTTTTGAGAGTTCAATTTTTACAAGTATTATTTTTTCAATTTTTATGTTTTTTTGTTTGTTTTTAACATTTTTTTATAGCATGTGCATTGTTCATGTATTTAACAAAAATCGTTTCATGCAAAAAAGACCAGTTACCTAAATTCCACCCATAAGAAAGTCAAATCTGCAATGGGCAAGGAGTAACGAAGAAAAAGTAGATTTTTTTGCAAGTCATTTAGAAAAGACTTTCCAGCCTAACGAAGCACAGGATGAAAATCTTCCCTGGAATGGACCTTATCAAGAAGAAGGCCACATTGAGCCTACTTCACCAAGAGAAATATTAACAGAGATCAAACAAAATATCAGTCCGAAAAAAGCTCCAGGATATGACCTAATTACTGGGGAAGTAATAAAACAACTCCCCAGGAAAGCTATTGTGAAATTATGCAACCTTTTCAATGCGTCCTTTAGGCTTAAATACGTACCTAAACTTTGGAAAGTTGCAGAAGTTATCATGATACCAAAACCCGGAAAACCACCTCATGATGTGTCATCTTATAGGCCAATATCATTATTGCCCGTTTTATCTAAGCTTTATGAAAAGATACTGCTAAAAAGAATAAAACCGATCATAGAAAGACAGGAAATCATTCCAACTCATCACTTTGGATTCCGCGACAAGCACTCTACGATCGACCAAGTACACAGAATAACGAATTTAACAGAAAAATCGCTGGAAGAGGGAAAAGTCTGTTCCGCAGTTTTCCTCGATGTAGCGCAAGCATTTGACAAAGTTTGGCATGAAGGCTTAAACTATAAACTAAAGCTGTTTCTGCCAAAACAATATTCTGATATTTTGGAATCATATATGTGTGATAGACATTTCAGAGTCAAACAGGAAGATTTTGAGTCAAATTTACGAAAAATAAAAGCAGGTGTACCTCAGGGTAGCGTGCTAGGTCCCTACTTATATTTATTATTTACATGCGACATCCCAAAACCAGAACATTGTCATTTAGCAACATTCGCCGACGATACTGGTTTAATTACAGTGGAAAAAAGTATTGAACAATCAACAGAAAAACTGCAGAACGCTGTCAGTGAAGTTCAAAATTGGACCAAAAAATGGCGAATAAAATTGAATGAAACCAAATCAATTCACGTTGATTTTACAAACAAAAGCGTAAATCACATACAAATCACAATTAATGACATCCCTATACCATATTCAAATCAAGCTAAATATCTTGGTATGACTCTTGATGCGAAATTGCGCTGGAAAGCACATGTTAAGAAAAAAAGGCAAGAGCTTGAATTTAAGTATAGAAAAATGTACTGGTTAATTGGAAGGACGTCCAATTTAACCATACATAACAAGTTACTACTTTATAGGCAAATACTGAAACCAGTATGGGCATATGGAATTCAACTTTGGCGTTGCACTAAAGATAGTAACATACAAGTTATTCAAAGATTCCAAAATAAAGTACTAAGAAACATTGTTAATGCACCTTGGTACGTTCGAAATAGTGATCTACATCGGGAACTAGGAATTGATACTGTAACAGAGACTATAAGAAAGTACGCAAAAAGCCATGAAGATAGACTACATCGGCATGTGAATGTGGAAGTGATTGAGCTCCTAGACAACACTGATCTAGTTAGAAGACTGGGAAGGGTGAAGCCGTTCGAGCTAGTGAACTGAAATTGAAAAACACAACAAAATAGTGCTATAAACACATCAAAATTGTGATTTTCAGTTTAAGCAAAGTGGGGAAAACTGTTGAGTGAACCTCAAGAATTGTAAACTTTATAGTAAATTAGGTCAAAACAAAATTGCTAATTAGTCTTTTTGACTAGATTGTAATGTAATAAAAACAATGTGTTTGACAAATAAAAAAAAAAAAATATGCTGTAAACAACACAAATAAAGGCCAGGACACATCTATCATGCATTCTTCCGATCCGACTCCGATCATACAATCAAGGTCCTTATTCTTGGAACAAGGGAGCAGTGGAACACCCGTTCTCCTGGGAACGCTGATAAATGTGTCCCGGGCTTAAAGAGTAAATTAAAAACTAGAAAAATTATGTACTGTCTCTTTGTGCTAAGATTTCGATTTTTGGATTTAGAGCGTGTATTAGGGCTTTGTTGAATTTACTAACATTTTCCTACCCTGACGAGAGAATATCCTAACAAATTGAAATAATCAATCTATAGAGATATTGGCTCAAAAACAACTATAGCTGAGTAGCTTCCCGTATGGGACCTCAGTACCTGCTGGGAAACTGGCTAACTAACAAAAAAACTCTTCAGTATTGAATATAGGTAGTGTTGATTGAATGTAGTGTGTGTAATTGAAATATAAGCACAAGAACAGGGGCGGTACCTAGTTTCAACTTTTATTGAGTTAATGACTCACAATTATTATAATTAAAAATGACACAGTATGTTTCGATTTTTGAGGAATGTTAGATCGAGGGTTTCTCTGCCGTGCTCTTCCCCCTCGTTAGTTCCAGCATGAGAACGCTACGATTTACTTCAATAATGAAGTAGACGTTTCACAAATTTTTCGTTTCTTTTACATATCACAACTTCCCTTAAATTTCCCAAATATTTGCTATGTCGGGCGCATGTTCAGTAAGTAAAATTGAGTAAGTTTCCACAACGTAGGTCCTATTTGTTTTTCATTTCCTTTTTTTTTTAGGAGATTTGTTGTTTAAAAAGTAATAAAAATTCACACCGTTCAATCTTACTGAACGAACCCGGCAGGCTTATTCTCTTAAGGCCGTTTTACAGCTTGCAAGAAAACTTGAATGCAATTTTTTTCATGCAAAGAAATTGCATTCAAGATTCCTTGCACGTCGATTTACACCTTGCAATTTAACTTATTTCTTTCTTTAACCTTAACCATACTTTTTTGTTTTTAATGTTGTGTTGTTGATGTTTGCATTTTCCAAAAATAAAAAAAGAGATTATAAGGCGATATAAAAAGAAGAAAGTAATAGCAGCATCAAAAGCATCAAAATTGCTGAAAAGTCCCCAGCTTGCATGAAAATCTTCAAGAAAAATGGCACCAAATCGATTGCATGCAATGCCATTCAACTTTCAAGAATGTTGCAGAAACCAATCAGCTGACACACTTCTGCGCATGCCCTCGTTCAAGTTTCTTGCATATTGCAGATAGAATTGCAAGCTGTAAAACTGCCTTAACGAACAGCAATTACATAGCAACTAGCAACCGGTCGCCAGTTGCTTTTTTTGAATAGAAAACATATAGAAAACACACGTATGACAACGATTTGACAGCGACGATTGCGCAATTCTATGCGGTCGCAAGTTACAGAATAAGGCTGCCGGTATGTTATACTACAAGATCATTCTCTTTTATCGCAAATTTTAAAATAATTAGGTAGAGACTATAGAAATACTGATAAATTAACTATGGCAATTTCCAAATATGACTCAAAGTAGTTTTAAAAATTGTTTCAAGTGAGTACCTACATAAAGATTTTGCTGTAAAGCCAGCCACACGGTCCATGTGAACTTGGATGACAACCTGGACAAAGTAAGTTGGCAGCCAGCCTACTATTACTTGGATGTTAGGACCCATCCAACTGGACTTGGATAAGCAGTTGATACGATGCAAATATCGTTTTAAAAGTGGAGCGCGCAGCGTCTAAGGATACTTGATCCAAGTACATACACTTGGATCGTGTCAACCTAACTTCATTAAACTTAAATTTACGTTTTTTTGTTGAAGTTTGAATACGCAATACATTTTTTTACACATAGGCACACATTGATACTTTGTGTTTTCTTCAAGAAAGTTGCCGACAGTAATGAAACACTTTCCACCTCGGTATGTAATATACTATTTCCATTTTGAGTACCTGCAAATCATTACACAAAATTCATGCAGTGGTTAAGAAGGATAAAGATTTACCAGGAATAAGTAGAGTCAAGCTTTGGAAAATATCGAAAGAATTGAATTTTGTATGGGCTAAGGATACCCGAAAGTCACTTTTAATAGAAAAAGAAGGAATAATTTGCTGGAGGAGGAAATATTAAAGGAAAATTAAACAATTTCGAAATGAAAAAAGAAATATCTATTATTTAGATAAAAACCTGGATAAACGCTTGACATACAGTAAAAAAAATGTGGCAGGATAAAAACATCACAAGTTCTCGGAAAGCTTTTTCAGAAGGTTTATCTACAGGAATAAAACCTCCATCTGGAAAGGGAAGTTGATTGATTATCACCCATATTGGCATGAACAAGGATTTGTCAAAGGCGGCTTGTTGATGTTTCAATCTAAGCACACTGGAGACTACCACGAAGACATGAACGCCGATGTGTTTGAGGGAGGTTTGAGGTATATTTCGAGCAGATGTTAGATTTGATTCCGTCAGGATCCGTTATAGTGCTTGATAATGCTTCTTATCATTCACGAAAAGCTGTTCAAGTATACCAACGACTGCATGGCGAAAAGAAGACATTAAAAAGTGGCTTTCTGAAAGAGGAATATCACTTCTAAATGATATGGTAAAAAAAGAACTCTGGGCCCTAGTAAACACAAAAAAATACAGGAATATAGTAAATGTGAGATTGATGATATGGCGGAAAAGCGACAGATTATTGTACTTCGGACTTCTCCATATCACTGCGAATTGAATCCGATTGAGTTAGTGTGAGCTCAGATTAAATATTTAGCAGCCACTCAAAAACCACATATAAAATAAATAATGTGGAGAAGATTTTTCAAAAAGCAATTCAACATGTAGATTCCGAAAGATGGCATAAATGTGTAGAGCATGTGAAAGAAGAAGAAAAAAGATGTGCGGCAGCTAGACCACATGTTGGAAAAAGAAATACAGCCCATTATTATATCAGTTAGGTTAGAAGATAGTTCTACTGATTACTCAGATGACAAAAGCTGATTAACAACTGGTATTATTTTTATTGTCAATTTTACCTTTTTACATAAAAATAAAAATATAATACATAAATTTTGGTTTTGTTTATTGATATCTCGATCAATCTATTAAAATAAATGTTTGAAAAGTCTATACATCTTTTTTTTTTAAAAATAAAACACCTTCTAGTCCTCTGCTATACGACACCAATGGTGGTATGTAGTACCTATCTAATATACCGAGATCCATTCATCTTGAATAAAATCACAAATATGCAAATGAGCCTTAGACCCTTTTTGTACCCTAACACGGGTGGGTCAAGTTTAATCTTAGTGATTTGCTAAAATCTTGATATATTCTTAGGAAAAATGAGAAATTTAGCTTGTCCACAGGTTAACACTTGGTCCCAGTTTTGCATAAATTTACATATACTTAATGGTCTCGGTCAAACAAATAGACTAGCCCGGATTGGATATTTTGCACTTGAATTGTTTTTACTATACACTCCAGGCGTCCTCTGGAAACTGCCAAAATACTTTAAGGACCAGTCAAAGCTAACAAACGCTGAGCATAGCTATTAGCAAGGCCATGATTATGGGCGATGTTCTATTCTGATACGCTTAATATTTTGTTTATATAAATATTACCTAATTGATTTACATATTAATATTTTTCTTTTTTTTTCCAGATAGGTGATCGATTATTTGTTGGAGCTCCAGGAAGCTATTACTGGCAAGGTAAGAACGACTTTCTTGTCAAGAAACTACTTATGATTTTTATTCCTTTATTATAATAACGTTTTTTGCACTCTAGTGACACTCCATTACGAGAAAGCTGGATTATTTTTATTTTATTTTTCCATTTAGCTTGCCCTAGATTTATCTCCAGAAGCTTTTTTAGCCTAGTCCAAATGTAGCGGCACCAACTAGTAAAGTACAAAAAATGAAAATGTGGTTTTAATTTTGTGTTTCAGGGCAAATGTACTCGATTGATGCCCAAGCAAGGTTTAACTATACCCCCGGCCTGCTAGGCACGACGTATGGCGCCAAAGGTATTTCTTAGCTACCATTGGACATTTTTTTTATCTATTTTCGCCGCCATCTTTACCACATTAATAATATCAAAACGAATAATAATCATAATTATTCATTAGTATGGGTCTTTCGTAAAGATCTGTTGCTATTTTATGACTAACCAATTATAACACCTCCATAGATCATAATCATTCATAGTTGGTACACACATAAATAACAATTTAAAAAAAAATAATATAGATTTGCTACAATTCCAAAGAAACTCATTCAAAGACAAACTTTTATTTT
Organism: Ceutorhynchus assimilis; assembly: GCA_917834065.1. Lineage (NCBI taxonomy): Eukaryota > Metazoa > Arthropoda > Insecta > Coleoptera > Curculionidae > Ceutorhynchus > Ceutorhynchus assimilis. The sequence goes on from OU892282.1 coordinate 15,588,918, forward strand.
TGCTCTCTGAGAATCTGCGAAAATCACTGTATATATTCGAACGATTTTCCTTCAGCAAGAAAGGCATAACGCCGCCATGCTTCAAAACACGAACATTCTGAAAGAAAACTAGAGAGAAAGTATTCAACAGAGTAACTAAGTATACTAAGGGCCAGTTTATTCACCTTCTGATAAACTGTCAGGTATGCAATCTGTAATCCCATTGATTGGTCGGTCATCAGTTATGGTCCACCAATAGAATTATATAGAGTGGTCCAAAAAAAAATGGCATTTTGTTTTTGAGCTGTAACTTTTTTTGTGATAACGAAAGGTATCTTTTGACTGTAATATGACTTGCTTAATCTGAGAAAAATATCAAAGGTTTTAAAAAATAGTGACGTGCCATTTTTTTTTCTACTTTTACCAAAAAAACCCTGTAAATTTGTGTATTTTCTGACCACCCTGTACATGATATTTCAAGTTTCAATAGTTTAATACTATTTTTTCAAGAATCAGAAACTTTTATAACTAATAACTTTTTTTCGTAAAATTGTAATAAAAAAGTTTCCCATATGCTGTGAACGTGAACACACTGTATATTCTTAAAAGTTCATCATTTTGCGAACATTTTAAAACCTCGACAGGTTAAATCACTTGAAAACTAACAAACTAAGTTAAATATTGAAATTTTTGTAACATCAAATATCAACTTATTTTTCATATCCAAAACTAGGTAAATTTTGAAGAAGTTCGCCATTTCGAATTTTTCTCAAATTTCAAAAGTTTTACTTCGATCCGTGAGCCTATTCTCTTTCAAACAAGCCAAAACAAAAGGAAATTGGTCAATAAAAAAAATTACAGCTCATAAACAAAATTCCGTTTTTTTTTTGGATCACCCTATAGAATGGTAAATTTATTTTGCACAGAATATAAAGGTACCCATATATTCTGTGGTTTGGGTTAGTTTCAAAACTAGTAGAGTGGGTAATTTATTAGAAATCGTAGGTTATGATGTCTCACTTTACATTTTAAATATCAAAATTTTAAAAAATCTAATATTGGGTAATAGTTATTTATACACCAAGTGAGTTAAATGAATGTTTATTCATGAGAAGAAAGTTTAACCCACGAGCCCTAGCGAGTGGGTTAATTTTCTTCGAATGAATAAACATTTTAACTCACGTGATGTATACAAAATTTTATCCCATTTTGATGGACATTTCAAAAATTAAGTACTCAATAAGAATCAAATTATAAAAAAAATTCATTCAGCGAGCGCTAATGTCTAATACCTACTGAAACTGGTAGTTGCTAGGGTATAGCTAGTTGTTTGTTTGTATTTGTAGCAGCCACAACATCAGAGGAAAAAGCCAATATGCTGGCCCAAATGTTTTCCTCCAACTCTAACCTAACAGTGCCAAACGGAAAAACTCCACCGTTCATTGAAAGGGTTTTCCATAGTATGCCAGAGGTACCCTTTTGTCACAGAGAAATACGAAAATCCCTTAAAAAGCTAGATACAAACAAAGTAATGGGTCCGGATGGCATTCCCGCAATAGTACTCAAAAATTGCGCCAACGAACTCACCCCAACTTTCGCAAAATTATTCAATTTGTCTTACAGGCAAGGAGTATATCCATCATCATGGAAGTCTGCCGCAGTACAACCCATTCCAAAGAAAGGAAAAAAGACAGATCCGTTAAACTATAGACCAATTGCTCTACTTCCGGTGATATCAAAAGTAATGGAAAAAGTTGTGAACAATCACCTAACCAAGTACTTGGAAAAGTACAAAATTATCAACGATAAGCAATACGGATTTCGAAAATATAGGTCAACTGGCGATTTAATTACATACGTCACTCACTTATGGCAAAAAGCGATTGAGTTGCGGGGTGAAACAAGAACAATTGCCTTAGATATATCTAAAGCATTCGACAAAGTTTGGCATGAAAATCTGCTCAACAAGCTCAAAGCAATGGGATTATCGCCGAAACTTTGCACTTGGTTTGAAAGTTACCTAAAGGACAGATCCATTTATGTTGCACTGGATGGCCAGAACTCCAACTCTTACCAAATAAATGCTGGTGTGCCACAGGGAGCAATCCTTTCGCCAACTCTTTTTCTGATTTACATAAATGACCTCATATATAAAACAGTAAATCCACTTTATTGCTTTGCAGACGATGGCAATGTAGTCTCCTCGCTCATACCACCCACAGGTCTTTCCGCACGTAAATTCCATCATCTTAGACTAACTCAAATATCGCAGATAAATAACGACCTGGAGATAATAGAGGACTGGGGTAACAAAAACCTTGTACAGTTCAACGCGCAGAAAACCCAAGCAGCTCTGTTTTCAAAAAAGACCAGCACCGGTGAGCCAAACATCATGCTATCTGGAAGTGCTGTCACATTACAGAGTCAGTTGAACATCTTGGGGGTTACTGCAGAGACCAACATGTCTTGGCACAGTCACGTGGCAGATATTGCTAAAAGGGCGTCCCAAAAGCTGGGGGTGCTATTTCGTACAAGACATCTGTACACACCAAGCCAATTGCTGACACTCTACAAAGCCCAGATTCGACCAACTATGGAGTACTGCTCACATATATGGAGTGCAGCACCCAAACATACCTTAATGCTTTTGAACACCGTGCAAAAACGAGCTATCAAGGTGATCAATGACCCCGCACTTACTCGTAACTTGGATGGTCTCGAACATCGCAGATCTGTGGGCGATTTATCTCTCTTCTACAGGTACTATCACGGAAAATGCTCTGAAGAGTTGGCACGTATGATTCCACCGAGAGTAGCGCCTACCAGGCGAACCCGTCAAACAGACGGTAACCATGAATTTACTGTCAAACTAGAGGCACCAAGAACCTCATTATATCAGAATTCATATCTCTGGAGAACAGCATCGCTGTGGAATGAACTCCCTGCGACGGTTTTCCCTGCAGGTTACAACCTGAACCATTTCAAGACCAACATACACCGACATTTCCGCGCACTTGCCGCTTCTCGAGCGTGATAGCACATTTCCTTGCGAGTGCGCATATCCGTAAAAAAAAAAAAAAAAGATTTTTGTACTGGCAGAGTGACTTAAAAGACCGAGAGTGAGTTAAAAATATTTTAAGTCACTCAGGTGATAAACGTCTACTTACCTCTGTTATTATGCGTTCAATAATGACATTTTTAAACGTCAAAATGGGATAAAATTATTTTATACACTAAGTGAGTTAAATGAATGTTTATTCATGAGAAGAAAGTTTAACCCACGAGCCCTAGCGAGTGGGTTAATTTTCTTCGAATGAATAAACATTTTAACTCACGTGATGTATACAAAATTTTATCCCATTTTGTGCAAATTTTGAAAATAAATTACAAGGAAAAATTCAGAGAGTGAGTTAAAAATATTTTAAATCACTGAAGTGGCAGATTTTCAGTTGGGCAGAGTGACTTAAAATGCTCAGAGTGAGTTAAAACGTTTTTAAATCACTGAGGTGATAAATGTCTACTTACCTTTATTGTTATGCGTTCAATAATGTCATTTTTAAACATCAAAATGGGATAAATAGAACTTAGTAAGCTTTAGGTATACAGGGTATACTATTTAAAACGAAACAGGCTAAATACATATCTGATGTCACTTTTATTTTTTTTTTCAAATTCGCTCGTACACGTTATTCGATTGTGTGAGTGTTTGGAACATTTTCAGCACTAACTTAACACTCTAGGGGGGGGGTGGGGGTGGGACCCCTTACCATCCTAAATGAAACAAGGGGTCGAGTGATACCTGTTTCAAAAGAGCCTCCAGTTTTCTTTCAAATGACATCAAATTAAAAGAGAATTGAACGCTCTTTTAAAAGAGGTATTACTCGACCGCTTGTTCTATTTGAAATAGTAAGACTTAATCCTACCCCGCCCAGAGGGTTAAAATTGAAGAACTAAAAATGGTTGCAGAAAACTTCCCCCTTTAAAATAACAAATTAGGTGTACGAGCAATTTTTAAAAAAATAAACGTGGCATCAGATATTGAGCCTGTTTCGTTTTAAATGGTTAGTGTTTCTGATAAATCAATGCTATTCCACCTCCAAGTGAATATTTGATAGCCATGCCACAATTGTAATCACATCGGATAGAGTAAGAGAACCGTGAACCCCCAGAAAAATGTAATATGTTCCTATGTACCTACATTTTAGGGCTACGTACGTCGTACGTCAGCAGTAGTCTTGGTCTTGTTCTCGAAGCGTGTCTCAACAAACTAAACCAATATTCGAAAAGTTCCCTCCATAAGAATGTTTACGTTTAGTTAAAACTCATATTAAGAAGTATTAAATAGTTGATTTGTATCTGCTTATACAAATTTAGGGGAAAGTACCCGATTCCACAGCATACAAATTGTTCCTACTCCCATTTTGCGAAAATAAAGGAATTCTTGCTACGCCTATGTAGGCATGCTAATGAGAATGAGCCTCATCAATAAGAAATCCGTAAAACCAATTGCCCTCAGACTCAGAAAAAGAAATTGAAAATGCCTTGTCTGGCAATTAGCAAAGTGGATTTTTTGCCGCGCGTGCCGCTCATTCAATGAATTTATTTATTATGGCAAACAAACCAATCCAAGAACGGCTATTAGCATCAATTTCAATATTTATGAGCGGCATTCATTAGAGCTTGTGCTACTTCATTCCACCGTACCATATAAAACACCATATTTTATTAGCCAACCTATATAAAAAAAAAATCTGGCTTGATATTAAGAATATACCTACACTACAGAATAGGCATTTGTAATTTCAGACCTTTGAGTTTTACATCTTCCCGTGTTCATTGAATAATGGTTGAATTTTCTGATATTTATATGCATTATAAATTAGTGAGTGAAATGCAAAACTTTGACTAAAACAGTTTGAATTAATTTGTTACCGTGTTTAATCTTGATTTGTATAGAAATTACAAGCAATTCCATTTTTGAATTAATTTCTCATACCCATTCAAAACTCCAGAAGATGGGCGCGGAATAGGCATTACACAGATCGTGGAGTTGAAATTGGAAGTCTAATGAAAACACAAAGTCTTCCTCCGCAAATAAACTTTAATTGGGTTTATAGAGCCCTATACATGTTTCGAAACTAGGAAGTTTCATCATCAGGGGCAAGTTTGCTCTGATATTACAAAGTACCTATCCTATTCTTATTCTAAGCCGCTGAACTTAGAAATTGGTAGAGGAGAAGAAATCAAAAAACTTAAATAACAAAAATTAAAAAAAAAAAAAAAATACATTTAGATTTAGGATTTAGACGAGTATTAATTGAAAGATCCATGCATGTCAAGTGTCATGATTTTATGCTAATAAACTTCTTTCTGAAACTAAAAACTTTCTTTTTGTTTTAACTTTGGCTTTTGATCATTATCAGAAGCCACATCATTTTAGTTAATGGGGTAACTGATAAATGGCAGCTGGCAACCATGCTGCTGCTGCTGTTGTTTCAAGTTTCAAAATTTTCCTATACAAAACCGAAAAAAAATTCTAAATAGCATCCGGACTTTTAATTATTGTTTATAATAACTTTCTTCAGCATTTATTTCAATTACACTGCTCAACAATTGAAGTGGATATTTTAAAATTTTGTATTTATTTTGTCGATACTTCAAAGAAAAGTAAAAAATCATGTAAAATAAAAACATTTTATTGATTGATTATATCACCCCAGAAAAAAAAAACAATTTTTAATGCAAAATTTAACATTTAAAAGAAAACTGTTTAAATTGGGAGGAGTAACAACACAAAAAAAATCTTGTATCGCAAAATTCACAAAATCCCTAATAAAAAATTAATATCATGTTGGACCTCCTCTGGCCCGCCTTAGTACTGTCACTCTATTCGGAAGGCTCATTATCAAATTATTGATGAATTGCTGAGATATGATTTGTCAAATTGCCTGCAACTCATTAGCCAACTGTTCTAGGGTTTGGGGAGGTTGTGGAATCCGGTTTAATCGCCTAGACATTTCGGCCCAAACATGTTCGATACAATTCATATCTGGTGAACAGGGTGGCCACTCCATTCTTGTGATTCCATGATGTTCTATGCGATCGTTCACAATTCTCGCACGATGCGGACGGGCATTATCATCAATTAATACAAATTGTTCACCTATTGCACCAAAAAATGGGACGACTATCGGCTCTATAACCATGTCTCGATATCGTATGGCAGTCATTGTCTCATTAATTAAGATCACTAAATCAGTGCGACCATTATGACATATGCCTCCCCAAACGCAAACTGACCCACCACCAAAAAGAGTTGTCGGGGCCATTAAATGTTCACTGTATCGCTGTCCTCTTTCTCGCCAAACCAATATTCGACCATCACACGTATACAAACGAAATCTAGACTCGTCGGTAAAGAGGCAGTGCCTCCAATTTTCAACAGTCCAAAGACTATGGTCTCTCGCCCAGCGATATCGGCATGCACGTTGCTCCGCCGTCATTCTTGGGTGGGTAGCGCGACGTCTAGCCCTCAAGTTACATGCGTGCAATCTTCTTCTGATAGTTTGACCAGAAATCACTCTTCCAGTAGCTTGTCTGAAAAAGCTGTTAATTCTTGAAGCCGTGAATGTTCGGTTTCTTCTTGCAGTCAGGACTATGAAGCGGTCTTGAGCAAGAGTTGTAGCTCGTTCCCGTCCTCCACCATGTGTGTACGCTGCAGACCCAGTTGCTAAATACCGATTCCACGCACGACTCACGACACTTTGAGACACATTCAGCCGCACGGCGACTTCTTCTTGAGACAAACCTTCCTGTATCCAACGCAATAATTGCTCGAGTTGCACTGCTTCTAATCGTCGTAACGGCATTATTCTTTAAGCAAATACGCAAAACTATTGATAACAGTAGCAAAATCAAGTGTGTACAAGCGGTTCTGTAGAACTGATACTTTCAAATTTTAAAACAATATTCCTGCATATTTCCGTGAAAGAGATAAGGTCTCTCTCCCTCATCGACAAAAAACAATAAACATGCAAAAAATATTCGCCATAAATACTATTTTTTGATAAAATAAAACACGTCTTTTTTTTCATATTCTCAAATGTAGATTTCAGGATTTTTGCAATTATCCAGTTCAATTGTTGAGCAGTGTAAATCCTGTCCTGGTTATTTTATTGAATATTATTATTAATGGTTATTCCTAGGCAAAACTGCATAAAGTTAAAACGCGATAATTAATAGTATTTTATATCGGCCTGACCATGTATTTATGGTTATGGCATGTTCGAGGCTTCGTCGTAATACGGCGTTAGATTTTTGTCTGGTTTGCACGTGTGGCAACTTAATTGACAATTTTGGATTCCTGAAACGACATTATTAAATAAGTTGAAGTTGGAAATCAATAATGTTTTTTTGTTTCAAAACTACTTGGCATTATAAAATGTATTGATTGATAATAATTGTTGTGGTGTTTTTTTTTTTTCTTCCTTTCCATGGGCGAATGTACATTCATTCATTGCACGTAGGCCACCTGTCCGGGACCGTTGTGCGCCCACTTTTGTTTAATCTAGCCCCGCGGCTCTGGCAAATGCACAGAGCTTTCGGGGCTTAATCTTTCTTATGTCTTCGGGGTCAATAACGTGTCTGCCGAAGTACACCATTCTGATCCTGGCAATAGCTGGACATTCGGTGAGGACATAGATGGAGGTTTCTTCATCCTCCAGACAGAATCTGCACTCAGGGTCATCTACGATCCCTATCACGTGCAAATGTCTTTTGAGTTGACAGTGTCCGGTGAGGAGTCCTGTCAGCAATTTGATGTCCTTCCTCCCAAGCTCCAGGATAACCTTGCTCTCGCTTCGCTTCCTTGTTCCCATTAGCAGTTTGGCCTGCCTCATTCTGCTGCAGTTCCTCCAGAGCTCCTCGGCTTTGCGAAGCATTGCCTCCTTTAAAAGTGCCACTGTTGTCGAGTATGGCAGGCCTATTACTGGTTCAGGACCCATTACTGAGTCTGCCTCGCCAGAAGGTCAGCCTCTTCGTTGCCTCGGACATTGGAATGTCCCGGTACCCATACGAGAATGACCCTGTTGTGTCTGGCTATAGTGCACAGCGTAGTTTTACACTCTGCCACTATCGCTGAGTCCACTCTTTCAGGTGACAGTGCCTGCAGTGCCGCTCTCCTGTCCGAGGAGACATAAATATCCTTATTTGTAAAGGCATGTTGGAGGTTTTCGTGACCACATTTTAGGATGGCATAGATCTCTGCCTGAAAGACGGATGCTACCAGCCAAGGGCGTAGGATAACCTAGTGCCCGTGGTTTCCCCGTAGACGCCCGTCCCTGGGCCGCTGCCCATCTTTGAGCCGTCTGTGAACCAGACTACTTGGTTGGCGGGCCTCGGTGTGTCTGCTGTGTTCCCTCACTCATCCCTACTGGGATAGGAGAATTTGAAGGGTCCACATGGCTGGTTGGTAGGTAGAGTCTTATCCCGTTTCATCAGCAGGGCTGGGCAGCTTTGCGTTGCCTCTCGCCAGATGCTTATATGTCCCCGGAGACATTTATTGTCCCTCATGTGTCCAAGTCCCTGCAGCCTGTATTCCCACCTCAGGGCTTCGTTTTCCAGAAATAGGTGGAGAAGTGGTAGCCCGACCAGCCTTCCAATAGCTTTAGTTGGGGCCGCCCTCATAGCACCAGTTATCCCAATGCAAGCAAGTCTCTGGACACTGTGTAGCAGAGCCCTGGCCTTAGCCGTCTTTGTGCCGAGCCACCAGATAATGGCACCGTAAGTGATAATGGGTCGTATGATTCCCGTATATATCCAATGCAGGATTTTGGGTTCCAGGCCCCACGTGTTGCCAAAGGCTCTTTTGCATGCCCATAGAGCGTTGTTGGCTTTCTTAACTTTACTGCTTAGGTGCTCCCTCCAGGTCAGCTTCGAGTCTATGGTAATCCCCGAGTATTTCACTGACCCAGAGTGTCTAAACCTACGACCGAAAAGGTTGACCTCGGGTATTTGTCCTGGCCTCCTTTTCCTTGTGAAAATTACCATCTCGGCTTTGTCCGGGTTCACGTTCAGGCCCTCTGCCCGACTCCAACGTTCCACCAGGCCTAGGGCCTGGGTCATATGTCTGCCCAGCCGTTCCGTGGTCTGACCCATCAGAAGAATGACCAGGTCGTCGGCATAGGCCTGAGTGTGATATCCCGCTTCGTTCAATTTCCGCAGGAGTCCGTCCACCACCAGACACCAAAGGAGTGGTGACAGCACCCCTCCCTGAGGGCAGCCCATGGCTACCCCGGCTTCTGCGGGTTCGTTATTGATTGTTGCTCTAACTGTGCGTCTTGACAGCATGGCCCTAATCCATTCCACTATGGAGTGGTGAGTGCCACGCCTGCCCACAGCTAGGCATATCGATTCGAAGGACGTATTGTCAAATGCGCCTTCTATATCCAAGAAGACTCCCTCAGTCCAGCGTTCCCTCCACTCTGTCAACTAGGTGGTGCAGCGCCGTCTCCGTAGACTTGCCCGCTTGGTAGGCATACTGATTATGGTTCAAGGGAAATTGCACCAGTGCCTCTTCTCTGATGTGCCGGTCTACCACTCGTTCCATCGCCTTCAGCATGAAGCTGGTAAGGCTGATTGGGCGAAACGATTTCGCCTGCAGGTAGTCCGACTTTCCCGGTTTGGGGATGAACACTCTCCAGGCCTTGGGTATGTAGCCCAGAGCTAGGCAGTGTCTAAAAATAGCCAAGATTAGAGGATATAGGCTTTCAGGGGCCCTTTGTAGGAGCCCCGGAAACACCCCATCTTCACCTGGCGATTTGAATGGTGAGAAGGTATCTATAGCCCATTTCACTCTTTCATATGTGATGACCTTGGACGCCAGCTTATAATCAGGCTTAGGGCTCGCCACGCGCACAGCGTCTCAGGGGTGCGATTTTCGAAACCATTCGAGTACATTTCGTACACGAAATCTGACTGACAGCAATGTAAATTAAATGGGGAGCAGTCAAATTTCGTGTACGAATTGTACTCGAATGGTTTCGAAAATCGCACTTCAGGTCCTTTGAGGATTCATCCGTGATCCAGGGAAGTGTGTCGCCAGGAGGAGGTCCAACGTCTCCTTCGCAGAGGTGGTGTATCCCCCTCCTGGCACAGCTAACGCCCCTATCTTCGTACATGGGTCTTTTTTTAGGACTTTGCAGAGTCTGGATGCTTGGGCCACACTGTTAATTCCATCACAGTAGGCCCCCCCACGTGTCTCTCTGTGAGATCCTCAGGGCTTTTTTGTAGTCCCTTTGGGTGGATCTGTATTCTTCCCAGTGGACCACATCTGGGTCCTCTTGGCTCTATTTAGAAGCTTGCGCACCTTTTTACGGTGGTCTTCTATATTAGAATTCCACCATGGTGTTCTGCCGTTATTCGATTTTTGGACGATAGGACAGCTGGCCTCAAACGTCGATGATGGCTTCATTGAGGCAGTTGAATGCCGTCTCAATCTGACTTACATCGAAGCGACGGGGCTGCATCAGCCCCAGTCTGGCAGCTAGCTCCTCCCTATAGGAGTTCCAGTCGGCATGTCTTGGCTTTCTGCGTCCCGTTTTAGGAACTTTAGTCATTCCCTCGATTCTGAATAGAATGTGCCTGTGGTCTGACAGAGAGTCTTCCAGAGACACCCTCCATTCGGTAATATTTTGGCGAAGTCCTTTGCTGCATACAGTCAAATCTATGACTGACTGTCGCCCTGTTGTGAAAAAAGGGGGCACTGCCCCTCTATTTACAATATCCAGGTCGTTCTAGTATAGATACTCGAGAAGAGCCCTGCCTCTCGGGTTGACGTTCTCGCTACCCCACACCGTGTTGTGGGAGTTTGAGTCGCAGCCAATGATCACTGGAAGTCTCGACGCTCTGCACTCCTCCACGAACGCGACGATCTCCCTGTGGAAAGTAAGCAGAGCAGATAACTACATCACCTTTGTGACCTTCGATATCTATGGAGATTTTTATCGCCACAAGGTCCCTGGTGAACGTACCTGGCATAGGCAGCACCTCCACGCCTTTAGCGTAGATGCAGGCCCTGGGTTTTTCTGTGGAGGTGCAGTAGTAGGCCGTTCCTCCACCTCCTCCCAGGCCTCTGATCGCACCCTTATAGACCCAGGGTTCTTGGATCAGAGCTACGCATGTGTTGGCAATAGCCATTTTCCTACACAGGAGTGCCGAAGGAGCCCTCCCGTGCTGCAGGTTTGCCTGTAAAAAATTTACAGGCATTATCCTGAGCTACCGTCCTTCTGGTTAACGGTATCGGCATCGTTCTTGGGCTCTCCGCCTTCAGGTTCCTGATTCAGGTCCATTGCCTGTTCCTGATCAGGCTCCTTGTCTGGAAGTGCCTCTTCTGTCAGCAGGTTTGCGTCGTTCCCTGTTGTGCTGGAAATCTCAGGGATCTCCTGCTGGCCAGAGGTCTTCATGGTCACCTGAACCCTCGTAGCACTGTAGTAGAGCTGATAGTTAACTCTACCAAGATGGGCAACGGATGCATTATCCATGCCCACGACGAGCCGGAGACCGTTCGGTTCCTCTCGTCTTTCCCACACTCTCCAGCGGGTACATTCGAGCCCAGGGTTTTGTTTCTCCAGGGCCCTCAACGTATCCTCGTTGGGTTTGTGCTTTTTTCTGGGGATCCAGATCAAGGCCTTTTTGAGCCTGTACCTGGCTGGATCGACCGCAATAAGTTGGACGTCGTTGCCCCAGGGTCTTAGATTGGGTAATTCCCTGAGCAACCCAGTCTCTTGAAACTCGATTCGCTGCTGTGATCAGGAGTTGTCCCCTCCATAGCCTCGTCGACTCAGATTGGAGCGCTGTGCCGCTGCCTGTGACGGCTTCGGTCACAGCCTCACCGATGGAGTCCAAGAATTCCAGCAGGTGGTCGTTGGTGAGGTCGGTATCGGCATGGCCGTCCCAAGTCACCACCACCTGCAGCCAGGACCGCTCTCGAGATTAATAGTCAATCTCGACGCTTCGCGTCTCGATTGACCACCTATATAAATCTCTCGACAGTAATGAAACACTTCCCTACTCGGTATGTAATATACTATTATTTACAATCATACATGTAATGTTGACTTTACTGACTTTTAAAAAGTTCGAAAATGTCAGTTTTTTGACTTTTACTTTCGGCCCACGGGTCGAAAGTTTACTTTCGACCCGTGGGCCGAAAGTAAATGAAATTTTTAAAATTTATTGTATTTTTTGACTTTTAATTTCGGCCCACGGGTCGAAAGTAAACTTTCGACCCGTGGGCCGAAAGTAAATGAAATTGTTAATTATTGTATTTTTTAGCTTTAATCCAAATGAAAATTTCAAAATTCGAATGATTGTAAATAAAATAGTATACATACCTCGGTGAAAAGTTTCATTACCGTCTCGAGATTTCAGTTAGACCTCGGCTGCGCCTCGGTCTAACTTAAATCTCTCGACAGTAATGAAACACTTTCCACCTCGGTATGTAATATACTATTATTTGCAATCCTATATGTAATCTTGTCATTACTGACTTTTTAAAAATTTGGAAGTGACACTTTACCTGTGTCACTTCCCTCTTCGATTTCCCTCACCGATTTCCCTATTCGACATCCCTCACCGATTTCCCTCACTCTAATTTATTTACCTTTGCTGGCAACAATGAGAACATGTCAGGTAAAAACGTCAAAGCAGTGAATGACACATTTTGGCATGGTTGTTTTATTTTTGTAATATCAAAAAAACTGATAGACTAATCATAATTAATTGTGTGCTTGCAAATAAAATAGTATACTCCGAGGAAAGTTTTCATTTGTGTCTCGAGATTAATAGTCAATCTCGCGTCTCGACAGTAATGAAACACTTCCCTACTCGGTATGTAATATACTATTAAAAACGCCTCAATACGAACGTTTCACAAACGAAAAAAGTTTTCCAAAGTTCTTTTAGAAAATCCAATTGACGTCCATGGTCCATGACCAATTATTTTTCAAATTGCATGAAATTCATTTATTTTTCAAGGTTTGTGTCACGACGGAAGATTTCTGGTTACTTCCTAATGTTTGTCTATTAACTCTGGCAACATTCGGTTAAATAACAAAAATAAACTTAGGCAAAATCTTACATATATGCCGCTCATATAAAAATACCCAAGAACCACGCTTAATTTAATGTTGATGATTGCCCGATGTTATATCCAAAAAGCTCCAAATTTATGCACGAAATATTGATTTTTACCCGATAAGTTTTCAAATATACCGGTAACGACCCACACAATACCAACATATCATCATACATGACAATTTATGCACATTATAGTGGGAACATTCTTAGAAATACTCTTCTGCCTTAGGTATTTCATTAAGAATCGTGCCTCTTAACAACTTCATGCACACCTTGCCTAGTGGGCGTTCTAACTAATTTGAGATCAATTGTGCCTTTGTTCTGCAATGTCAAGTATTACAACAAACAATAAAAGTTATTTTTAAAGTGAAAGTAAAACAGCAACAGGTCTTTTCGAAACGTCTTTCGCCCATTTGAAAACATAAATAAAACATGCGCCTACCATTTTATTTTAATTTTACCATGTTGGTGTAGGAGTGTTAACGTTCAGGGTGCAGTTTTTTTTACTAATGGTCATTTTTAATCCTAATTTAATCGACTAAATCGACATTTTCAGGCTTACATACTAAATTTTTTTTGTTATTAATACGTTTTTGGTTTCGAATAATTTTTTAACATGTATTTTTGTCACCATAGGATATAAATATGATGGTTAAAAATAGTGGAAAAAATGCAAAAATAGATTTCTTGCATAAAATGAGTAAAAACCAAAAAACTTCCTACGATTCCTGTCAGGAAACTGGTTACCTACATGTAACATATTGAATTTATTTCTATTAATCAGTTGTCCCAACCGTATGTACAGGGTTATTGGTTATAAATGTCACCTCACTCTATCTTTTTTATTTGACATTTTAGAAGAAAGTTTCCCAAATAAAAGTTTTATGGTTGAAATTGAATTTTTTGAAAAACTTACTTTCGTATATACAGGATGTTTCAGAAAAGCTGGTCGTGCTCCAACTTTCTTATTTTAAATGGAATACCCTATATATTATTGAATATTCGCATTCTACGTAAAATTCTGAGCAGATTTCATTTGATATACCCTATACCTAAGTTCATCTGTTTTGGAAATATTGACAGTTGAAAATTGACTTTTTTGCAACTTTGACAGGCTGTAAAACTTGAACGGTTAATTTTAGAGCAAAGTCGATCCTATTTTTTTGTATTAGATTTTTATAAACTATTAGTTGACACCAATATTTGACACAAACTTTGAATTTATTTCGTGATTGAAAGTTCTAATTGAATTTATGGGTCAATTCTTTGCACATCTGTAAGCAAATATATAAAGTACTATAAGCCTATATATAGCTGCCTATAGACTATTTGCAGTTTTGCACTTCCTGTAGATTACAAATTATCTTATAGGATCTTAAATGTTTGCGATCGGGTGTTTGGCAATCGATGCGTTTTGCAGTCTCTATAGGCTTATAGAAATTTAAAGATTTGCTTACGGATGTGCACAGAATTGACCTGTTAATCTCCGGTTAAATTCAAAGTTGGTGTCAAAGTGACATCTTATGAAAATCTTAGAAAAAACTGTAAGATCGATTTTGCTCAAAAGTTAACCGTTTAGGTTTTACAGCCTGTCAAAGTTGCAAAAAAGTCAATTTTCAACTGTCAATATCTCCAAAACAATTGAACTTAGGTAGGTATAGGGTACAGTGGCTAAATAAAGCTTTACATACAGTGGCGACAATAGAAGTCCCGCCGCCATTTTGTGCCCAGCCTCTTGCTACTTTTAAATATGAATATATAAGATTTAAATGGACATCCATCATAAAAAATTGAAAACAACGTACCTATTTGATGTGCCTAATTATAGTCATCGGATACGTATTGTTTTCAATTTTACCTACGACCGTGCGGTAAAGTGCACTTTACCGCACGTATTTGCAAATGGAAAGTATCACTTTACCGCATAGTGTGCGGTAAAGTCAACTTTACAGCATAGTATGCGGTAAAGTAGAATACAAAGTGTGCGGTAAAGTGCACTTTACCGCATAGTGTGCGGTAAAGTAGAATTTGATATTTATAATCAAAAATCCTCTCTTTTTCAGAAAATGGATTTTTGATCATTTCTAAATTTTATCTAATTTCACTAATTAATCTGATTCATTAATTAATTTTATCAATGCCTTTTTTGGAGTTCTAGATGCTCATAGGTAAAATTTTGTACCTAACACATGCGGAAAGTGCCTTTACCGCCCTTAACGGCTTGACCGAACTCCGCTTCGCGTCGTTCGGTCAACTGCCGTTGCGTGCGGTAAAGTATCACTTTCCGCATTTGTTAGGTAAATAACTATTATATGATAGATGTCCAATCAAATCCTATATATTTATATTTAAAAGTAGCAAGAGGTTGGGCACAAAATGGCGACGTATTCCATATAAATATATAGGATTTTTAAGAACCAATCAAAAAGAAGACTGCAATTGTCGCCACTGTGGTAATAGAGTCACTGTAGTATAGGGTATATCACATGAAATCGGCTCAGAACTTTACGTAGAATTCGAATATTCCATAATATACAGGGTATTCCATTTAAAATGGGAAAGTTGAAGCACAACCAACTTTTCTAAAACAACCTGTACCTAAATGCGAAAGTGAGTTTTTCAAAAAAATTAATAATTAATTTCAACCATAATACTTTTATTTGGGACACTTGTTTTCTAAAATGTCAAATAAAAAAAATAGAGGGGGTGACATTTATAACCAATAACCCTATACCATTTGTTTTAATTTGGTGCCTTGTTGGCAAGATTGACCTCCTTTTTCATAAAAGAAACTGTAGCTTCACTTATTCAGCTGATTTTATTGAACCTTACATATACAGACCAGACAGGACCAGGCAACTAAACAAATATGCCTCAATGGGACCAGTTGACTAATATTAATTCATTTTATTACTCTCCTATGTGTCTAGTAGGTTGCTCCGGTCTGTACCTATGTATAGTTGTTACTGTAAATGCCCGAAATTCGGTAAAACCTCTTTGTGTCCGGTAAAAGTTCGAAATGAAAGCAAAATAACTAGTTTTCGGGCTTTTACCACTTGCTTTTGGTAAATCCTAGGTTTAACGCGCTTATCCTAGGCTTTACCGAATTTCGGGCATTTACAGTAACATAGTCATTGCAAAACATTTCACATATTTATTTATTCCATGGGCAATACCTGCTGGACAATGAAGTGGATGTCCGATTTTTTAAACAAAATTTTCGGACCAAATGTTTCGACAGATTTTATTGAAAATACAAGGATTTATCAATTAAAATGAACAGTTGCACTAACTATCGTATAAACTGTGAAATTGCACTAGTGCGGTAATATGTATAAATTTTATCATCATCATCGTCGCGGGGGTTTTACAGCCTGCCGCATCCCGTATTTCGATCGCCATTTGTTACAGTTTCTCCTACTTTCTTTCTCATCTATCGCTGTATCATTCCTATTTTTTTAAATGTTATCTATCCATGTTAGCACCGGTCTTTCTCTCTTCCTCTCGTTCCATAGATCATACATCAATGCTCTCTTTGGCCATTTCTGTTTCTCCATTCTCATAATATATGTCCATACGGAGCTGTCGGGTGTCCCTCCGAAAACTGTCAATGCCCTATATCTTGAAAACGGTATCTAATCGATTTTAAAAAAAAAACTCGTTTGGAGGGTTGGGAGGGGGAACCATAACAAGGTACTTTTCACTTCTCCCCGAACCACCCCACCCGGTGGTAGCCAACCTAACCTCAAGGAGTGAAATTCTTCATTCTTCTATTTCGTATAGAATTGATTTCAAATCACATTTACCTGTTTCACCCGATCAAATGAAGTTTTCATCAAACAAAAGTAGGGTCACATTTAAATTTGGCTAATGTTCTTTTGCAGATCCATTTAGAGAATTAAAAGACCTTTGAAATAAGCTATCACATGACCTATAGTGCCGTTTAGGATTTTGAGGTTAGGGTGGCTACGGCCAAAGAGGTGGTTCGAGGAAAGCTGAAAAGTACCTTGTTTTGGTTCCTCCTTCCAACTTTCTAAACGGTTTTTTATTTTATCGACTACCGTTTTCAAGATATAGGCCATTGACAGTTTTCGGTTAGACACCCGGCATATTCTTCCTGTTGTTCTTCGAATTTCAGCATTCTGCATAATATGCTGGGTTTTGAAACTCTACATGCCCGTCTGAATTCTGAAAAACCCTGTTTCCACTGCATCTAGCTTGCTTTTATTTCGTTCTAATAGCTGCCAGCATTCACCTCCGTACGTCAATATCGGCTCTACAGTTGCTCCGTAGATTATCTTTTTTGTTTTTATAGAAATCTGACTACTCCAGAGTAAAGAATTCAGAATGTTCACGCATTTTTCACCTTGATTCATTCTGTTATTTATATCTCGTTCTGCTGATATAAAAAAATATCAAGCTTCCCAAGTATTTATACTCCTCACATTTTTTCAGATTTCTCAAGCTAAGATCCAGGTCTTCATTATATCATCTCCAATACAACTGTCTTGCTCTGGTTTATTTTCATTCCCCACTGTTCATATTCGTCCTTAAGTTTCCTATACTGTAATCCAGGTCCTCTACACAGCTAGCTATCGCTACCTGAACGTCTGCGTTTTTATAAATACGGTACTAATGGGTCTTGTGCATTCTTCATTGTTTAGTCTTTCTCATCTTAAGGTCGGTATTGTAAAACTATTTTGACAGATAACTACGTAGAAGTTAACTTCTGGAATTACTATGAAATTCCAGAAGTTAACTTTTAGTTATCTATCAAAATAGTTTTATAATACCGGTCCTTAGTCAACAAATATTAGGTGTGTGGATAGATTTCGAGCTTTCCTTTTTTTCTATGACTTATTGTAATGTGAAAGTGCATAAACGTCCCGCACGAAAGCTATTCTGCTCTTCTATGCCTGAAAACTCCCTTTCAATGGGCTCTTCCACTAAAAATTAAATACCTAATCTGATATATAAAATTCTCATCTCACAACAGTGATGCCAGATCTGGTGAAATTTCACCAGATGTGGTGATTTTATGAAAAATCTGGTGATTGGTGAAACACTTTTTGAAAAATGGCAATTTCTGGTGATTTTGAAATTTCATCAATTTTGAATATTTTTAACAATGGCATACACTTTATAAACATCCCTCGTAATGTATTAAAATTTTACTCCATTAACATATAAATTTCATTTGTTTGACAGAAAACCAAATACCCATAGTGGTGTGTGAGGTCCTTTGATTTTTTCATCATCATCCTTTTTATATTTCAATTTCTGTTTATTCCAGGCTCTTGTTGCTATTGGCCGGTTATTTTTCAAGTTGGCAACATGTATTTTGTTTGGCCAGTGGCGTTGTTTATGGGGGGTTTCAGTCAAATCAATCGAAAACTCGAAATTTTTATTTTTCATGTTTTCGAAATTTTGACTTTTCCATTTGATTCAGCGGGTTTAAATTAATCGAAAAAAATTCTAACATCACTTTCAAAATGGCGATTTCAAAAAGCTAAAAAATCTCAATGTTCGTTCTGGAAATTTTTTCAAATCTTGACAAGGTTAGGAATAATGGCCAATATCTTCAAAGAAATTTGAACAAATCACAACAAATTATATATGGTTAGAAAGAGCATTAAATTCTCTATAAATCCATGCTACATTGGTTCTGATAACTCGAATACTTTTTGGGAAATTGGATCTCAAAGTAAACTTTTACTCCAAATTTTATCAAAAATTTCAAACTCGATTTTCTCGAAAATCATAAGAGCTAGCGATTTTAACTAAATACTATTTTAAAACCCTTATCAAGAATTGCATTTCCTGCAAATTTTAATTCAAAATCTTTAATAGATTTTAAGATATCTAAGGTCAAATATTTTGAAATAAAAATCTAAAAGGGTAACCCTTTGAAAAATTCGAAATTTTTATTGTTCATATTTATTGAATTTTGAGTTTTCCAATCGATAGAGCAGGTCTAAATTAGTCGAAAAAAACTCTAACATCATTACAAAATCTTGATTTCAACAAAGAGAAAAATTAAAAAGAAAATCTCAATTTTTACGTTTAATTTTTTTTTTGAATCCTGACAAGGTTAGGAGCAATTGCCAATACTTCTATTAAATTATGAGCAAATCAAAATAAATTATATATGGTTGGAAAGAGCATCAAATTCTCTATAAATCAGTGCTAGATTGAGTTTGATAACGTGAATAATTTTAGAGCAATTGAGCCTCAAAGTTGGATTTTAGTTGAAATTTAGTCAAAAACTTCAAACTCGATTTTCTCAAAAACGGTAAATACCAACGACTTCAACTAAGTACCATTTCAAAGCTCTCATCAAGGGCTACAATACTAAAAAATCCAAAATCTTTGACGGGTTTCGAGAAAATTGAGTTTGAAAATTTGGAAAGTAAAATCCAAAGGGGTTGGAAAAAATCGAAATTTTTATTTTTCAGATTTTTCGAATTTTGACTCTTCCAATCGATAGAGCGGATCTAAATTAGTCGAAAAAAACTCTAACTTCATTCAAAAGAAAAAAAAAATCAAAAAGAAAATCTCAATTTTCAGGTTTTTTTTTTAATCCTAACAAAGTTAGGAGCAATTGCCAATATTTCCATTAAAATTTGAGCAAATGAAAACAAATCATATATTGTTGGAAAGAGCATTAAATTTTCTATAAATTAATGCAAGATTGAAAATACTTTCTGAGCAATTATACCTCGAAGTTGAATTTTAGTCGAAAAAGTATCAAAAACTCCAAACTAAATTTTTTTCAAAATCCGTAAATGCCAACGACTTCAACCAAGTACCATTTTAAAGCCCTCATCAAGGGCTACAATCTTAAAAAAAATTGATCCAAAATCTTTGAAGGGTTTCGAGAAAATTGAGTTTGAACCAATGACATCAAAACACAGATAGACGGATCATCCCAGTCATAAACTGTTATTTGTTGTGTTGACAAGACCACCCATGGGCCAGGGGAGGTGAGTTGCTCGCGGGGTCGGGGTAGGGAGACATCATTGCTCAAAATGGTGTAAAAAACCCCGCCCACACGTGAATATATCTCGAAATTTAATTGGATGAATAAATAAAATAACAAATTGACAAATAAACTGAAAATATTCGATACGAGCCCTTTATTCTGGGAGTACCAATATCGTATCGGTCGTTTCTTATTTAACGCTAATAAATAATCCCTGTTTGCGATAAAGATAGCTAGCTACTCCAACAAACACCTGCCTGCCATTCAACAAGCCGCTTCTGGGCGGTGTTTTGCTACAATCTGCTGTTGCCAAATTGAGTTCAGGAGTAAAATTGAAAACGTTAATTAGAAAAGGATAAAAATATATTATTTAGGGTTCCAAGACAAAAATTGGCATTCTCAGTGGTGGGGATAGCACAAAGACCCAAAAGAGACAGAGAGATGTTGTCATACGAAAATCTTGTTTATTGTTCGGTCTATCTGTGTTTTGATGTCATTGGTTTGAACATTTTGAAAAAAAATTAAAAAACTCAAAATTTTCATTAGAAAATCTCAATTTCAATATAGAGAAAAATTAAAAAGAAAATTTCAATTTTTAGATTTAAATTTTTTTTGAATCCCATCACAGTTAGTAGCAATTGCCAATACCTTCATTAAAATTTGCACAAATCAAAATAAATTATATATGATTGGAAAGAGCATTAAATTCCCTATAAATCAGTGCTAGATTGAGTTTCATAACTCAAATACTTTTGGCACAATTGAGCCTCATTTTAGTTGAAATTTAGTCAAAAACTTCAAACTCGATTTTCTCAAAAACCGTGAATGCCAACGACTTCAACTGAGTACCATTTTGAAGCCCTTATTAGGAGCTACAATTTCAAAAAAAATTGATCCAAAATCTCTCACAAGAGTCCGAGAAAATTAAAGGACCCCGCAATATTTAAATGGAAATTGGTTACCCGTGATATTTGGATGAAATTTAAATATGTTATTGGGGATGCCATAAGCAACATTTTTGACCATGGGCACAACCCTGTATATATGACAGGTGAGGCGTGGTTAGCTGTCAAATATTAGAATCTTGCATCCAAAGGCAGAGTAACTATGGCAGATTTTGATGAACCAAAAATCTATTTCTACTAACTCGACCAAGTTAAGTCGAAAAATGACAACCATTTTAACACCTGTCAAAACCCTTCCAAACGGCAGCACTCATCTTTTCCAGTTTTCAATATTTTCTGTTGTCATTTGACATATTTAACTTATATGTAAATTCTAAATTCAAAAATTGAAAAAAAAAATTACAGAACTGTCAAAACCTGTCATTTGTTTTAGTAGAAAAAAATACTCTTATCTGGTCCTTTCTCGTTTTAAGGTAGTTTATTGGTGATAAAACATTGAACAAAGTTCATGCACGTCACATTTTGACAGCTGTCATTTTTTTTCCAATTTTTGAATTTAGAATTTACATGTAAGTTAAAAATGTCAAATAACAACATAAAATACTGAAAACTGGAAAAGATGAGTGCTGCCGTTTGGCAGTGTTTTGACAGGTGTTAAAACGGTTGACATTTTTCGACTTAACTTGGTCGAATTAGTAGAAATAGATTTTTTTTTCATCAAAGTCTGCCATAGTTACTCTGCTTTTGGATTCAAGATTCCAATATTTGACAGTTAACCACGCCTCACCTGTCATACATACAGGGTTGTGCCCATGGTAAAAAATGTTGCTTACGGCATGCCCAATAACATATTTAAATTTCATCCAAATATCACGGGTAACCAATTTCCATTTAAATATTGCGGGGTCCTTTGAAAATTTTGAAATAAAAATCCCAAATCTCTTCGAAAAAAAATTCAAAATCTCAAAATTTTCATTTTCAGACTTTCGTAATTTTAACTTCTCCAATCGATAGAGGGGGTCTAAATTAGTCGAAAAAAAATCTAACATTATTTCAAAATGACAAATTTAAAGGAAGATTTTTTGGACGTAAATTTAAAAAAAAAAAATCCTGACATGTTCATGAAAAATTTGCCCATATCTTTATTGAAATTTGAGCAAACTAAAACATATTGTATATCATTGAAAAGAGCATTATCTATAATTCTGTGCTAAATTGGATTTGGTAGTTTAAATACTTTTTGATCAATTAAGTCTCAAAGTTGAATTTTACTACAATCGTCCGTCGCCCCCCCTCTAACTTTTGAACCGCTCGGTATATTGCAACGAAATTTGGAATGATGATATATGAGCAAATTCTCCATGATCAATAAATTTCATGTATTCCAAGAATTAATAGTTACTTATGATTGTTAAATATTTTACCAGGTGATTTCCTTTTTTTTGGGGATTCCTATATCATTCTCAATTGATTACCCGATTTCCTTTAAGCAATCATTTGATTCTCAAAACAATATCCAATTGTTAAGCTTCTTAAGATATTGTGCAAAATGTGGCAACGATGAGCCACATTTTCTCCTGTACCATATGGCATTATCGATTTTCGAATCCGACATTTTGTCTATGGGCCACAATGTCATCTAATAGTCAAACTGTCAAACCCAAATATAATAATCTTTTCCGGCAGTTAACAAAAATTCAACTAATTAGAGTTTCCTCTCCTACTCAATTCAGAAAATAAAAAAAGTCCCGAAAAATTGAGACTGAAAAACCAGGTACACATGATGAAGGTGACCACACATTAAAACCCTCGCCCTTACGGACTCGTAATTTAAAATTACCCCGACCCTCTGGGCTCGTAACTTAAGTAGACTCCGGCCCTTCGGGCTCGTAAGTTAAAAAGACCCCGACCCTATGGGCCTGCGAAGTGTTGCTGTCAAACTTACGATTTTTTTAAATTAAAATTACGTCTTTTGAAGCTTGCTTAATTGTTTTATTCAATTTGCATTATTTTGAACGGTATTAATTAGTGTGCACTAAGTGTATTCGTGTCTTTTTTTACTAGTTTAGTAGTTTGCATAAAAAAGAGATAGAAATACATTTTTTCTGAACTGGTTTTAGCAAAGGATTTGTTAAAATTCACAACATTATTAGGTTTTGGAAGAAAAATTTAAAAAATAGCAACCCGTTGTCTAAAAATGTAGTAACCCTAACGCAATTTAGCGTTTCAAAGTAGGCCCTGTAGTTTTTGACAGTTAATTTAAAATGGCTGGGTTGTTTCCAAGACCTACTTGATTTGATAAATTTTTTGCTTACAGTTATCTGTATTACCGACATCGATTAAAACCTGGGCTGGGATCAAGACAAGTAGAATTCCACTAGAATTCTACTTTCATGACGTTAGGTTGCTTAGCAACAGTGATCATCGTCTGTAGTATACGCGATAAATAGGTCGCTGGTGACGTCATGAAAATAGAATTCTACTTGTCATGATCCTTCAAGGTTCACTTAGTTTTTGATAATTAGTAATCTCATCGCTTGTCATAAATGATATTTGACATTTTGCCCAACAGTGTTGCCGATGCTTATATAATTACTGATATGGAAAATTTGAAATTTGCAAGGCCTACTTGGGCTTTTTTTTGTATAAATTCGAGCCTCATTGATTGACACAATATTTGTTATAAGTTGTATTTGGCAACACTGTTTGAAAAGGGACAAAGTAGGCTTTGCAAAATTTCAAAATTTAAATATGGCGCCCTGTAATACCGACATCGCAATATATACATGTTTCCAAAGCCTACTTGGTTTGATATAAGCCCGTAAGGCGAGAATTTTCCTGAAAAATCAACTTTCAAGATGTCTGGTGATTTTTTTTTAAATCTGTTGATTTTTCATTCCAATTTCTGGTGAATTTAATTGTTTTGACCTGGCAACAGTGTGTATCATGATTATTATGATCGATTTGAATATTTATTATTTAAATGTTTTGTGTTAATACTGCACAAAGCACGCATTGTTCTGCCTATAAAGATAAAACACAATGTTTTGTGACTGAAAATTGACGGTTTTTTTCTGAGAATATCATCGCTAATACTGCATTTGCAAACAACTACCGTTTTAATAGTACGTTTTTCCTGCTAAATGGAATTAGAGTCATTAACGGTGGCCTTTTTTCCTGACCCGTCGTTCCCGAGAAAGAAAATCAAAATGGGAATAGACAAGAACCTGTACTACTAACCAACCAGTCGGTACGGCATTTTTAACATTCGTATCGTATACTTACTACAAGCGATGCCTGTTCTCTGGCATTAGAATGATGCATTTTCTTTATATGGATTGTGTCCATTATAAATTGACACAATAGACAAGAAGAGGAAGAATTTTTTATAGGTATTGCAGTTTGATTGATTATATCGCTTTTAAGTGTTCATAGAAAAGCAAAAACCTGAGATGCTGTCATAGTCTTTGGAAAAGCGAATCAAACATCCACGCTTTTATTTATTCGTGTT
This sequence comes from Ceutorhynchus assimilis, assembly GCA_917834065.1. Taxonomy (NCBI): domain Eukaryota; kingdom Metazoa; phylum Arthropoda; class Insecta; order Coleoptera; family Curculionidae; genus Ceutorhynchus; species Ceutorhynchus assimilis. The sequence goes on from OU892282.1 coordinate 15,613,432, forward strand.
TGATTTTTTATTCGATTGAAATTTAAATATCAGCGTTTTTCCCACGTATCAATGTAGTTACGGGTGGGTACATTAAAAAAACATTTATAGCTCTCCGTAAGAGGACAGAATATCGCCACCGAGGAACCTGCAATTACGAATTACCATCGACTTATAGCAAAACGTATGAAATAAACAGCAAAAAAAATTGCGAACGACATGGTATATCCCGGTATGGTCGCTCGTTTCATACAAATTTCGGTTATTGTTATCGACGACAATCGGATCGAGCGGAACCATATTTGGTCGTCTGATCGTCTACATTTGCATCGCGTCGCGCTTCTTTTGCGGTTCGTGACGGCGGCAGCGGGTTTGTTTTGCGAACGTGAGGCTTTTATTCGCCCCATGCGCCAATATTCCGCCGCGTCTTTTTAATTTGTGTTGTTTTGTTCAACGCCAACGTGCTTCTAATATTTGAAAAAAGATCCAATTATATTAACACCTGTACTCTATACTGCAAGTCATTATTTAATAGGTATAGGTACACATCTTGTATTATGCAAATATGTAATAACGTACAATGTAAATTAAATATCATGGCGTTTAATGATTCTGCAATATTTACCAATGACAAGTATAATGACATTTACCGATATTTCTCGGCTTTCGTCAATCCGCCAATCCGCCACCAGACTTGGGCCTATTCTGTAACGTGTCGTTAGTAAACGATGTCGTTACGTAAACGACTTCGATTTTAACGACAATTTCAACGACAAATCGCCAGATCTTATTCTGTAGCATTATCGTTGAGTAGAAATCTAGTGACATATTTTAACGACATTTTTGGTGAGGTTGGTATCAAATCTATCAAAAAACGTATGTGTATTCTTGCTACAGCTTCTTTCGTACAACTAACATAACCTAACTTTTGAAACTGGTTTTTATTTAAAAAGTGAAGTGAAAGTGTGTGCTTTTATTATTTAATTTTATGCCAAATATTGTGATTACGGGATAGTGCAATGGCTTTGACCGAAAAAGGCAAAAGAGCAGGCAAGACCACTCGTGCACAATATCAGATATACCTTGATGAACTCCAGACAAATAATTTCTTCAGAGAGTCAAAATTTGATGCCTCTGACCCAGATATTTTAAAAAGAACTTGGGAAGAATTATCTGTGAAATTGAATGCATCAGGGGGCCCAATTAGAGAGGTTGCTGGCTGGAAAAGGGTTAGTTGTTGTGGTTAAATAGTGTGTATTGTATTGATGTGCTTGTTTTTAGGTTTTCACTGACTGGAGGAGCCAGGTACGAGGCAAGGCTCGAAAAATAAAATGTGCCATGGTAGAAACGGGTAACGCTGGAGATCCACCGAAATCATTGACAGATTTAGAAGAAAGACTACTAGAAATTACCGGGAAAGTTGTAGTTGATGGAATGAGTGGTGTTCCAGAAATTGGCCTTGGTATGTATATGTACTTTATATGATTTAAATGCATTAATTCTTGACAATAATTGGAATTAACAGAAGTAATTGTCCCAAGTGATGAGGAAAGGGAGGTACCAGATGAAGACGGTAAGCAGTCGGTAGCCAAGGATAAAGAAAATATCCCCAGCTGCTCTTCTCAAAATACCCAGAAGCATGAGCCACCCACCAAAAAACGTCGGACCCTCACGGGAACTTTGAGGGACATGATGAGTCAACCTCTGGAAGATAAGAATATTTTGAAGCAGATATCCACAGACCTAAGGAAACTTCGAAAAATCGAAGCAGCAAAGTTAAAATTACGTGCAATGGAACTGGAAATACAGTACCCCGACTATACATTTGTGGTTGAGTCATCAGACTCTGAATAATTGTACGAATTTAATAGAGTTCGTGTATTTTGTGTTCCAAAAAATAATTGTTAAGTTCCTGACCTACCAAAGAATAATTATTAGGTAATAATTAATAATAAACGTTCAAAAATACTTTATTGTCATTTCTATTATTTAATTTTTTTTAATTTTGAAAAAACTCATTAATTACTCGATTTCTAATCATATGGCCTCTGTTGAGTAATTGGTTGTCGTCAAGTTCTTCAGGATTCTCTTCATTTTCTGGATAAGGGTCATCTTCTACAAACAGGTCCGGGTCTACAGGTAAGTTATGCATTATAATAAAGTTGTGTAATATAGCACAGGCGTAGATGATCTTGGAAGTAAAGGAAGGTGTATAATGTAACACTCTATCAGAGTGCAAGCACCTCCACACGCCTTTCAAAACCCCATTGGTTCTTTCTATACAGTTGCGAATCTGTTGGTGCCTGGATGTGTACCTAGCTTCTGGACTGCCTAGTGGTGCATGAGGAATAGGAGTAAGTAAATAAGGTAGAAGGGGATAACCGGAGTCACCAAGTAAATAGGTATGCTGGTCTCCGGCAATAAAATTGCGATGCAGAAATGCGCGTATGCGACTCATTCGCCAAATCGCAGCATCGTGTACACTGCCAGGGAATTGAGCGTTAATGGACAAGATTTTTAAATTAACGTCGCACACTATTTGTGTATTAATACTATAAAATTGCTTCCTGTTGACAAAAACATGGGCAGGGTATCCCAGGTTGAGATAGCTGGGAGGAACTATCTTGACATGTGTGCAATCAACACAGCCTATAATCCCTGGGATATGAAATTTCTCAAAAAAACCTTGCTTTACATTAGCAATTTCGACAGCATTTTGCGGAAAACGAATGTATCGATTAGCCAAGTTATCCACCATCACATTCACCACCTCGTGTATAGATCTGCTAACGTTAGCCTGAGAAGAGGCATTTAAATGATCGCTTCCTACAGGCTTCTGGTAACTCCCGTGAGCCAAAAAAGCTAAAGTCGTAAAAAAACGCACTGTTGGGTGTGTTCTTGTATTTCTCTGTCCATTAGCCAAAAATGGAAGTAGTTCTTGAAATAAATGATGAGCTCCTTCTGGGTCCAACCTGTACAACTGCCTGAAAACTTCGTTAGGCACATTGAAGGGGTTACTTTTGTCTCTTAAATGACGAAGGTTGTTCCGGTGTTGCTCCCTAAAATATTATAATTACCCGTATTGTAAATAAAAATAGGTAGGAATAAGTAGGTACCTACCTCTTTTCTAGTTCATCTAGAACAAGGTTAAGGTCCATTTTAAAATTAGGAAACAACTTTTATTTAAGCAAAACACTTTATTATGATTGCGAAAAAACTCACTTAACGACTTCTGTCTGGCCAACGACAGCTAGATAGGTGCCGTTCATAGACGACTATTTCAGACATTTTATCGGTAGTTAAACGACAATCGTTAACTTTACAGAATAACAAAAGTCGCCTATTAGCGATAGTCGCCTATGAACGACATCGTTACGGGTTACAGAATAGGCCCCTTAGGTATAGGCTATGGATATATTCATTAAGAGGGGCGTCAGATAAGAGCCAGCACGCCATCTTTTGGGCTTTATGACATACATTAAATAATTTTAAATCACAGGTGTTCAAATTCTCTGTAAGTGATTGACTAATTTACAAGTAGATGACGACATCTTCAACATCAATTCGTTTACACAGTAATTTACAGAGGACCAAATAATTTTATTCAGATACAAATGAAATAATAGTATTTCACATTATTAGCTAGGTTAAACAGTTTTTACTGGCGTTTGAAAGAAGTTATTATGCTTCCCGAACTCAGCGACATCTTTTAGAGAAGCGCTGAACAAACGTTTGGTTTGAGTCTTTGCTGAAAATGACAGCAATCACCTCGTTGTTAGACAAATTTTAATTAATTTTGTGATACAAAAATTATGATTTTCGAAAATTCTGTTCTATTCATTTTTTCCAGTATTTTATTATCCGAAATTTTGGACATTTATTGTTGGTGTGCTACTCTATATGTTTATCCCTTTTTCATTTAAATCCGTGACCAAAATTTGCATATTGTTGTCAACAAAATGGTAATAATTTTACTATTTATAATGCGTATTTTGCAACCAAAAATGCTTCGACTTCTACTCCAATCTATTATTGTTATGAACATAACTTCATTTCACTGAAAAGTGGTCTAAATTTGGAATTGAACAGGAATTGGTGAAGGTCTGTAAATGACATTTTATTTAAACGCCCCTCTTAAACAAAAACTGCAAGCATCTCTACATCTTTTCGGTTAACTTGTGCCAATTTGAGAAATATCTAAAAACCAAAGTCCATGGTCTCCAATCCAGGATACGTTTTGTCCATCTGGCATTGTCTTGACAAACGATGTGTGACAATGTGTGTAGTCTAACCCAAATCCACTTTATTTCAGCTATATTCTCGGGTTATGACATCATCCATCTTCGTTCTCCATCATAATTTCACTCCTGAAAGAAAAAGCTGCCCACTCAGACTAGAAAAACAATTTTTTTTATTGTAAGAAAAATAGTATATTATGCAATGATCATGTAATGACAGTCATTAATACGTATATAACATGCGAGTGTATTAATGGCCATTTCATGAGAGTTGCATACACCATTTTTTCTACTTCCATTAATTGAAGAAATACATATTTATTTTATGTATGAAATTCTCGAAAAAAATCCTGAAACACGTCAACTATAATTCCCCCCAGGCCCCAGAGCCACCACCTAGAAAATCTTAAATGGGAATGGGAGTCAAGTGATACATCATTTTGGAGGGTTTTTAATTCCATACATTTAAGTACTAAATTTGAATCCCTAAGTTACTTTGACAGGCTGTAAAACCTAAACGGTTAATTTTCGAGGAAAACCGATCTTACATTCTTATCTTAGATTTTCATAAACTTTCATTTGACACCAACTTTGAATTAAAGTGAGTGAGTGACTAAAAGACACCGTTTCGTAACGTATTGTATACAAGATTTTTTCTACTGGCATTTTATAATAAAAAAACACAATTTTATTTCATGTGAATAAGTCGATTACACCCAAAATCTTTGTTACCTGCTTTTACTTGACACCTGACACTTTTCATGTGATTTTCTTTTCAAAATTCGACATCAATAATTAAAATCCTAGAAAGTAGGTAATAACACAAAGTTCTGTTTTGAGTAACCCAAACGTTCAATTCAGTAATTCAATTTTCGATATTCATAATAAATACAAAACAAAATTCAAATATGTGTTTAGTGTGTTTTTTATTTCTGAATAATGAATGACACTTTTAGGCACTAGTGCTTAAAAATTACTTTTACGCACTCATAAGTCACTTTTACGCATTCAAAAGTCACTTTTACGCACTGAGTGCCTAAAAGTAACTTTCACGCACTCAGTGCCTAAAAGAATGTCGTTTCAAAACTGAAATGACAATCGAAAAGTTGCTATTATGAAACGTCAGTAGAAAAAATCAATTTTCAACTGTCAATATTTCCAAAACAGTTGAGCTTAGGGATTCAAATCTAGTACCAAAATATATTAAATTAAAAACCCTCTAAAATGATGTATCACTTGACCCCCCCCCCCTTCCCATTTAAGATTTTCTAGGGGGTGGCTCTGGGTGCTTGGGAGTTGAAAGGGCGGTGAATTTTCATAAAAACTCATCCCCCTTCAAGTTATAGTTGACGTGTTTCAGGGATTTTTTCGAAAATGTTCAACTTCGAGATGAATAGGGGTGGTATTGTTGTTGTTGCTTTCTTATGGCTTTGCTACTAGGCAATCTGCCAGGCAATTCGGTGGTGACCACTATCGTCTGGTATGTACCATATTGTGATCACCTATTGTTCAAAATTTATTATATTTGGATCCATGTTTGTGTGTATTTGCAGTTAGCTCTTTCCATGACTGTTCCCAGGGCATATTAGTATAAACGGACAACACAGGAAATTATGAGTACATTTAAGACAACACACTTATAAGGGTACCCTGGAAGTAAACGATCAGATACTGGATGATCATTACAATTTCATTTTGTTAATAATAAGAAATCTGTTCAATAGGATGATTGAGTCATAGTTTGGTTTCGCCAATATTGAGTAAATGCTAATAGGAGGACAAAAATTCAACAAAATAAACACTGCATATAAATCCAAATCTGGAATGATGTTTATTGGACATTCAAAAAATATATGGTTTAAATTTTCAATTTGACCACAGTCACAAAGCGGCGAGTCTTTGATTTTAATTTTATATTTGAATTCCCCGGTCAAACAATGCCCCGTGCGCATTCTTATAATAGTTGTAAGGTGTCTACGGTCTACATAAGGTATACTGCTGAACCATTTCTTCTTTGGAAAGCTCTCCTGTATTTTGTTGTATTGATATTTTTTGTTTTGAACCCAGGTTTGCCATTTGTTATTGAAATGCTTTCTCTGAGCAGTTTTAATAGTATTCTGCATATCTTTTGCATCCAGTTTCATAGCCTTAGGAACCAATAAAATTCTGCCCACATTCCACATTGGCTAAGGTATCTGCTTCTGTATTGCCTGGTATCCCTGCGTGGCCGGGTATCCAGGCTAGATTTAAGTTATATCCATTTCTGTTTGCTATTATTATGGACATTTTAGTTTTCAAGGTCCAGTAATCAGCTTTGGCGTTGTAAAGATTAGAGTTTATGTTTTGTATATCGCTTTTTGAGTCCGAAAATATTATAGCCTGTTTTATTTTCTTTTTAATTATTGTTTGAATTGCTTCATGGATAGCAATCATTTCTGCCTTGCATATACTCAACCATCGTGCAGTCTACATGCGAATTTATATTCCAGTTGTGGTATTGTAATACCATACCCTACTCGGTCATTCTTTTTGGAGGCATCCGTGTAAACTAGGGTATATAATGGAATGTACCTTTTAATAAATGGTTTGAATTTTTCTTTGATCATTTCTTCTCCTTTGTTCAATTTGGTGTTTATTGTTTTTATTGGACTAATCAGGATTTCGTAATTTAGTTCATAGCATGGAATATTGTTGGAGTTGTATGTTCTTTTGAAATAGGGTAGGAATTTTTGCAGTAGTTCTATCATGTAGGTAACTTTGAAGTTGTTCACATACCCTGTTCTATTAAGAATAGTCCTGCGACTATCCAGTAAAATTTTTATGATGGGGTGATTTTTCTGCTGATAATTTTAGCAATATAGTTCAATGCTAGGTTTTTTCTTCTCTGTTCTAAATCGCAGATAGCCGCTTCCGCCAGTAAGGCTGCCTTGGGTGTGGATCTCATGCATCCCAGGCATATACGGAGTCCCTCATAGAACACCATGTTGAGTTTATTCAAGGAGGATTGGCTAGCTGGTCTGATGAGTGTAGAACCGAAGTCCAGGTGGGAGACTACCAAGGCCTGAAAAATCATTAACAGGGTAGTAGGGTCTGCTCCCCACCAAACCCTGCAAATAGCTTTTAGTACATTAAGCGCTTTTCTTGCTTTAATGACAATCTTGTCTATGTAAATGTCCCATTTAAGGTTTTTGTGAAAATAAATGCCCAGGTATTTAGCCGTATCTTTATAATCTATTTTATTGCCCTCCACTGTGATATCTGGGGGTGTGTTTTTTCTTCTACCTTTGGAGAAGACGAGAAGAGGACCGCCTCACATTTGTCCAAGGATAGCGATAGGTCATTGTTTTTTAGCCAGCTATTAACATCCTCCAAAGCCCTGTGCATTTCCTCAACCATAAGATTCACGTTGTTGCCACTCACCAGAAGTACCAAGTCGTCAGCGTACCCTAATAACCTGACGTTCCCTAGTTTCAATTTGTATATATCCCCCATGTATATGTTGAACAGAAGAGTACTCATTGGCGATCCCTGAGGTAAGCCTGTTGTGGTCAAGACTGAATCCAAGAACGTGCCATTGACACCTCTGATGGAGTAAAGCGTTCTATTACTCAAAATTCTGTGTAAAGTATTATTTATTTCGATTGGGGTGTTAATAGCATGAAGCTTATTGTAGAGTTTATAGATATTGACATTGTCATATGCTGCTTTGATATCTAAGAATACTGCCAATACAGTATTAGATGACAGGAATCCATTGAAAATAAAAGATGATAGGTAGGCTTCATTGTCGTCCAACCCTTTGCCTTTTCTAAACCCTAGCTGAAAATTAGTTATCAAATCATCCATACCGGCCGCTGATAGATTTTTGTTGATTAAGGCGTTGTTAAATTCCAACATGATAAACGGTTTGATATTGTTATCTCTGTCTTGTTGCATTTGAAATGACGGGTCTATATCTATCTTAGCCATGTTGTTGAGTATTGCTGTTTTGATGTTATCGTTTATTATGAACTCTTTTGGTTTGTTATTAATGTTATAAGAAAATTTCCTGATTTTATTCCATATATAAGAAATACTGGAAGATCTGTTCAAGGTGTGGCAAATATCTAAGAATTTTTCTTTCTTTTTAGTTTTAATTTTTAGTCTAGTATAGGCAGTAACGCGCTTCACTTCTATGTAGTTTTCTATGCTCGGGTTTCTGTTGCCATTGGCTATACACTCTTTCCTTTCCTGAATCCAGTTGGTGCATGCATCATCCCACCCTGGGTTTCTCACCTTTCCATTTCTACCACATCTTTTGTAGGGAATGGTTTCGACTGCTGCCGAGTTAATTGTGTCTATTAGGTCATCATAATTTAAAGTACCTATCATTTTTAGCATGTAGGTGTTTCAGAATGCTTTTATAGTATTGACCCCAATCGGCCTTTTTGCTATTTCTGATATTTAATAAGTGTTTATGAGATTGGCTTTGAAGTACTGCTTGTTATATTATGTTTCGTGAATTAAAGATACCGGAAAGTGGTTGCTGTTCCCACAGTCCTTGATAACACTCCATTTTGAATTTTGTGCCAGCTGACTGCTAACTATTGTTAAATCAACTGAACTTATTTTTTTGTTGGCGCTTTGAAGCAAGGTGTTAGAGCCATCATTCAAAACGATAAAATCATTCTTCAATAAAAATTCATTAATATTTTGTCCACCTTGATTTATGGGAATTTCATCCCACAGTGGGTAGTGAGTGTTAAGGTCTCCCGTTATTATTATTTTTTTGTCCAGCATATTATTGGTTAAGTGCTCCAGAAATTCAGGATTGATTGCTGTATTCGATTTGCTATATACAGTGAGCACATAAAGGTTGGAATAAAATCTATAAAATATACAAGGTGGATATTTTTCAAAAAACCTCGGACACGTCAATTTTTGATTTTAGTGCATAGAGAAATATAATGGTAGTAAACTATGAGAGACGTTTGTTTAATGTAACAATCTGGAAGTGTGTTTGTGCACATACCCGTAGCGTATTTCGCACGGTGTGGCCGATTATTGAACTAATTACTTCGATCATTTCTGACAACTCGGTTTAATTTGTCTTTGTCAACAACTTGCCCTAAAATGTTCTATCTTTTTTTAACACATACAAAATACAAAATTTGACAAATGATTGAATCCAAAGACCATCAATCAAAAACTGAATGCTCACAATCATAACGTAAAATTTCTTCTATTATTTATATTAGAGAAATGAGAAAACATTCTGTGATCATAAATATTAATTAATTAGACAAAACCGACACCAATAATAGTGTGTTTTCGAATTTGCGATGATGCGAGATGCAGTAAAAAGGTAAACACAAAGCTAATAATACAACATTTTTAGTTACTGTATATTTATAAAATTGGAATAAAAAAATAAGTTTGTTTGAAAATATCTCAATTTTTGTATTGTTCAATTACCTCCTTGACCCCCTTAAGGAATCTCATTGGCATTGCATCTAATTTGGATTTTTTAAAAATAAGTTCTGTTATCGTTCTAAACAATTGCTAGGTAAATTTTAGCAAGTTTTTTCAACAAATGTTTTGCTTTGCAATTAACTGTTTTGAGCGTTTACAGTACTTTATTTTTAATAAATCTTAAATAAAATCAAAGTTAATAATTTAATTATTCAAAAAAGCCGCCTTTTCACTGTCGGTAAAGAAGAAACCTGCATTCAAACGATGTTCACTCTTTTATTGCTGTCCGTAGCCACCAGCTACAGGCGCTAACGTCGACATTGTGCCAGTTAAGTACAGGGGAATGACTTCTCTCGTAGTTTACTACTATTATATTTCTCTATGTTTTAGTGGTCGTTTTTTTTGACGATAATACCATGTATATAGGGTGACTCAAAAACAAGTTATGATAGCTAACTTTATTTTTTAAAATAAAAACACCAATTTTTTATTTCATTTACAAATTCTACGTTAAATTCTGAATCTATTTTATGTATCATGTCCTATACCTATCTTTAACTGTTTCGGAAATATTGACAGTTGGATATTGACTTTTTTGCAACTTTGACAGGCTGTAGAACCTAAACGGTTTATTTTAGAGCAAAACCGATCATACATTATTTCTTAGTTTATTCTTAGTTTTCCATAAACTATCATTTGACACCAACTTTGAATTTAACCAGAGATTAAATTTAATTGGAATTTTTATTCATGGATTAAATCAAAGTTGGTATCAAATGATAGTTTATAAAAATCTAAGATTGTAAAATGGGTTTTCCCCTAAAATTAACTGTTTAGGTTGTACAGCCTGTCAAAGTTGCAAAAAAGTCAATTTTCAACTGTCAATATATCCGAAACAGTTGAAGATAGGTATAGGACATGATACATGAAATATATTAACGTAGAATTAAAAAATTAAATAAAAAGTTGGTGTTTTCATTTGAAAAAATAAAGTAAGCTGACATAACTTGTTTTTATGTCACCCTGTATATATGTTATTATCATCAAAAAAACGGCCAATAAAATCAAAAATTGACGGGTTCGAGATTTTTTGAAAAATATCCACTCTGTATATTTTATAGAATTTATTCCAACCTTTACGTGCTCATTGTATAATAATAGTTATTTATGTATCAAGGGTACTAAGTAGATGATTATGCCCTGAGGGCGACAGTCTTACAAAGCCGAGGGCCTCTGGCCCGAGGGTTCGTAAGTCGCCCGAGGGTATATATATATCTATTAGTACCCGTGGTGCATACAAACTTTTATGTCATACCAGTTGGTTGTGAATAATAAATACCTGGAAAACAAGTGTCACTTCGCACAATGTGTTTGACAAATAAAAAAAAAACAAAAACTTCGCAAATTGTCATCAGTGTGCAGAATCACCATTTTTTGACAAAAATAATATATTTATAAGCGTGAATTTATATTTTGTTAATAAAGAATAAGTTAATTGAAAACTGTTTTTTGCGTCTTTATGCCCGCGCGGGCCATAATGTGTACTTTATGCCCGCACGGGCATAAAGTAACGAATTATGTAGATGGTATCTAAGGTATAAAAACACAATAATGTATTGGTATGACATAAAAATAAATAGGTCCCCGATTTTAGTGTTTATGTATTGAATTGAGTCTGAGGTGAATTTTTTATTTGTGGTGAAAATTATATTGTTTTTTATGCAGGTTGCCACTCTTCCATATCCATCTGCTCTATCTTGTCTGACTATGTCGTATGATTTCAGTGATTATTTCATTTCATTCATTATAAAATAGACCAATCAGACAACGTCATTTTTTGAATAAATTTTGTTTAAATAAGTGATTATTTCACAAGACCTGTTTTTCAGCGATTAAATTTTTGTTTACCTTTTTTGACAGAATTTTGATAGAAATATTCTGACATTTTATAATAAATAGAACTCTTTGGATAGGATTGACGCCAACAATTCAATCCTAATTATTCAGGAAATAATCTCGCCGTATACCACTCGACCTATAAATTTAAATGGATTAAACTATCCAAATATTTTTTGCATAATTTTGCTTTGTGGCAAATAGTTGAATGCACAATAATTTAAAAGTTATTTTGCATGAAGCAAAATCATGCTCAAAGTTGGATAGTTTAATCGATTAAATTTAAAGCTCTTGTGATATAATATATGAAAAATTTTGGTTATTTTTCAGCCATGTTTCGTTAAGTAAAATGATATCTAGGTTTTCTTCTGTCACCAAGTTGACCAGGTTGTCTTTATTTGAGTATGCGTATATTCCACTGAATTATTTTTAAGCTTGTTTTATTATTCATAATTAGTTGAGAAAGAAAAAACGATTGCAGTTTCATTAGTGGTCCTTGATGGCAAAAGCAGATAGGGTTAATCGGAGTTTGTATCTTGGTCCTGGTCCATGAAGGAACCTGGATCCGTCCCCAAGCAGGTCTCTGCACATACTTTTGTTATGTTCTGAGGTATTTTTAAGAAAATCTAAGATCATTGAGATGTTTTAACTATTTTGTTATTAAAATTTGTAGCGGCACTAGTACTAGGCTTTTGAGAAGGTTTAAATTGGGAAAAGTTTTGAGTTGTTGGGAGGTCTATATTGGGAATATCCTTGCGAATTAGTTAGAGGTCCAGAAATATTTTTCTCTCTTGAGTTGGGAAAGTATAGGAAATCCTAATGGGCTTTTTTGCCATAACTTGTTTGTATGACTCTTTTCTTGTTGGGGCCTGTAGATATGGTTTGTTGATAGGTTCTTTTGGTTGTGTTGTTTTTAAAGGCTTGAGTTCGCCGCTGATCGGTTTCGATAACATAACTGATTCATTTGCTCTTTGGGTGAAGTTTAGATTACTCTTGTGAGTTTTTAGTGCCGAAAAATTACTGGGATTGTAAATAAATTCTCCTTTTGAAATATGCGTTTTTCTGCAGCTATCATTAGCCTCGAAAAAAATTAGATTTTCCAGTGCCATAAGTTCCTTTATGTTTTTCTGTCTAGCGTATTCTGGACAACTTTTAGCTGTTGCTCTGTGGTTGTTTTTACAATAGAAACAACACGTTTCACATGTAAGGTTTGGTGTCACCTCTCCGTGTATTTCTTTAGAACAATTTATACATTTCTCTTTACTTTTGCAGTTATTTTTTGTATGCCCGTAGCGAAGGCAGCGGAAGCATTGGGTAACCGGGAGAATGTAAATAGATATGGGGAAATCTAAATGATGTAGTTTGATTGAAGTTGGGATTCTTACTCCCTGGAAAGTAAATAGTAATAGTACACTGCCTGTTGGTTCATAAGAAGCTGTATTGTTGCTGATGACTTTCCTACTCAGTCTTCTAACATCTAGTATTTTAATATGATCATTAGCAAAACAAGCCTTCAGTAATGCCTCCTCTGAAATGTCTAAATCAATCCTTCTTGCTAAACCCTTCGATGTAACAAAATTAAATGGTATATAAATTTTATATCCTTTATTTAATAATACTTTATTATCAGTAAATGAATTTACCACCTGAGCTGTGATAAATTGAATAGATATTTAATCTAGGAAAATTGTCGATTTTCAAAAAAAAAAATCCTACCCAAAAGAACTTTTCAGGTATGATAGGGGGAGGGTGGGTGATCATAAAACCGAAAATATCAAACATTCACCCCTCTGGCGTTTTGCGCTATAGGGGTTGAAAGTGCGCCATTGGCGATTACTTGGTACCTATTGATTTTACAAAAAAAACTTTCAAATAAAAGATGTGCAACATTATTTGATCTACAATGTTTATCTGAAGATTTTTTTGATTAAGGGCCGTCTGTGGTCATAAGGGCCGTTTGAAATTTTATAATGAAAATGAAAAATTTTAACCAACGTGAAAAATTTTTCTACAACACATACAACATTTTTGCTTTATGAAGTTTTTACTCACCCCCTGCCGTTTTTCAATAGGGGTAGTTTAAATTTTTTTTATTTTTTAACAAAAAAATTTTCTTAATAAAAGTTTTATAAGATGACATTTCCTACAATTTTTCCTAATCAACTTTTTTTGTAACTCACCCCCATTCAGCGGGAGGACACTTCCCTCGGGGAAATTTTAGTTTTTAGGGGTTGGTATAGGTATATGAATTTTTTTTTCTTTTCTCGCCTTTAGTGCATATAAACAGTTGCAATTAACATTGTATTAAAAGGATTTTTTTTCCACCACCTTTTTGTTTCTAGGGGTAGTTCGCCTATTTTCAACTTTACAAAAAAAATTTATTAAGAAAACTTGTTCATTTTATTATTTTGAACAACTTTTCTCTATAACTTTTTTTTGTAAAGTTGAAAATAGGTGAACTACCCCTAAAAACAAAAAGGTGGTGGAAAAAAAATCCTTTTAATACAATGTTAATTGCACCTTTTTATATGCACTAAAGAAGAGAAAAGAAATTTTTTTTTTTATATATACTCTTTAAAACTAAAACTTCCCTAAGGGAAGTGTCCTCCCGCTGAATGGGGGTGAGTTACAAAAAAAGTTGATTGGAAAAAATTGTAGGAAATGTAATCTTATAAAACTTTTATTAAGAAATTTTTTTTGTAAAAAAATAAAAAAAATTTAAACTACCCCTATTGAAAAACGGCAGGGGGTGAGTAAAAACTTCATAAAGCAAAAATGTTGTATGTGTTGTAGAAATTTTTTTCACGTTGGTTAAAATTTTTCATTTTCATTATAAAATTTCAAACGGCCCTTATGACCACAGACGGCCCTTAATCAAAAAAGTCTTTAGATAAACATTGTAGATCAAATAATGTTGCACATCTTTTATTTGAAACATTTTTTTGTAAAATCAATAGGTACCAAGTAATTGCCAATGGCGCACTTTCAACCCCTATAGCGCAAAACGCCAGAGGGGTGACTGTTTGATATTTTCGGTTTCATGATCACCCACCCGCCCCCTATCATACCTGAAAAGTTCATTTGGGTAGGAATTTTTTTTTTGCAATGCATGTATTTTTCGACTATTTTCCTAGACTAATTCTGTTTAAACCCTTATTCGAAATTTTATATACATCATTCAAATTCAAGTTAAAAATATCTCTGGCTATTTTTATGTTATTGGCTTTACCAATATTGAAACCCACTTTTTCAGTGGATTCCAAGTAAACAAAAAAGGGACCTTTATCAGTTGAGGTATAAAGAATTTTATTTTCAGGTTTTTTGTCATTCTTTATTAGGTTTTTGGTATGATCAAGCACATTGTTTAAATTTTGAATATTGGAGCTTAAATTATCCAGGGGGGATTTCCCCCCCCCCTCCCCCGGGGGGGGGCCATCCATTATACTGCTGCCCTATGTGCAGTTATATATAAAAAAACAATAGGCTAACCAAACTATTTAAGATGATTGAAAGGAAAAAAGCATTAAAAGCACAAACATTTTTTGTAATGATCACTTACCAGCTGGGATCAAACGTAAGCATGAGAAATTATTAATAGGTCAGAAAACACCCTTGATTTCGCGGCCTCGCGGTCAGATCGCACAGATAGTTAGCTCCACTCGGCTTGGAAGCTAGGTGATAGGGGTGGTAAGTTTTAAAATGAACAGCCTGTATATACAAAACTTAATATTTGTATAACTTCCGGAATAATCGTACTAGGACAAAAAAAAAAACACGCATCGATTTTTTTTCGATTTCCTACAGTTTGCCATAAACAATAATCAATTTAATTTTTCATGCAAGTAGCCTATTATAATACCACATACCTATGACACTCGACCGAATTCATTTAAAGAACCCAACCCATATAGTTTTTTTTTTTCCGAAAAATTATGAATTCTTACAACAATAATTATCAAAGAAATGTGATATACCCAAAACTATCGAATTACCTTAAATAAATCATAAACTAAACAGTAAAATAAACCTATAAACCGCCAGGCAGTTGGAATTGAATCCTTATTACTTATTATAGCGTGAAATGAGCTGAAATCGCCACCTACCAAGACAGCAAAAACAGCCTGGCCTTTAACAATAAAAATGGCGAAAGCATACAACCGTGTTCGCCTTTTAAGTAGCGAAACATTGAGACAATTAAAAAATTATGTGGGGGTCCAGTCGCGTTGCGTAGGCCTATTGGACGTGACGTTATACAACGACCGACCATCTGTTGTTAAAATAGTTTTCCAAGTAAAATATTGGGTCATCGATTTAATCACGAAAATTGCCAACAAATACATAGTTATTATTACCAACACAGCAACAGGTACCTCTATTCCATCACAATCAAAATTGTTAGGTACATTCTGACATACTGGCGTGCCATGCCAACAAGGCAATAATGTGGAAAATAACAGGGCATTATTAGAATGCCTTAACAAACACAAAATAGGCTCATGATTCTTGTTTGTTTCTCATTTTTCGCCTTTTTTGATTTTTTCACTAAAGTAGCTTTTAAATAAACCTATACAGGGTGATTCCAAAATGTCGTTAAAGCTCTCCACTACGTCGTAGGGGACCCTTCAAAGAACCCCAGAAAAATTGTTAAAATACTATAAAGTTATAGTCAGTTTTAAATTAGTAGTCCGTATGCAACTTTGTGAAGCAATATAGTGATATAATATATCAAAATTTTTGGAAAAATGTGTAGATTACGAATATCATTGGGGCGTAACCTGTAGAGGTGGCAGAAGGGAAAAAACTAGCCCTAAACCACCCCTACATTAAAAAATTATTTTAGCTATAAAAAGATAGTAGAAAGTTTTTCATTTTCATAGTTATATGTAAATTGTTGAAAAGAAAAACATATTATGATTTTATGTGTTCCAGCTAAGCTCAAAAAATATTGAATTACAGCGTATTTTGGCATTTATATTACATACAGGGTGTCAATTTGAAAACTTAAAATGGCTATTTCTCTCAAAAAAATCTGTGAAAACAATTTCTATAATAGCGAGGGGGAACCAAAATGATGTATTAACCAACCTGTTTTCACTTACCCCCTCACCACCAGCCACCCCAACTAAATAATCTCAAATAGCAACCCCCTACATGTGATACCTTATCTGAAAGCTCTTAAAAAATGCTTTTCAATGGTACCCTACAAGCTAGGATTTGATGTGATGTGAGTTTTTGGTTTATTGGGTGAATGAAACTTCATTTCATTCAATTACATAAAGTAAAATTGTATTTTTTTAGACTTGTCAATTTTTTCAGGTTCCCAAAACAACGAATAAACAAAAAATAATAAAAGCCTAAAATGTTTAAGCCTCATGATTAATGCTACGATAGTAAAAAAATGTTTATTAGATAATAGTCAGAAATTCAATTCACATTTCAATGGTTTTATTTTGAAAATTATTACATCGAATCCTAGCTTGCAGGGTACCATTGAAAAGCATTTTTTTAAGAACCTTCAGATAAGGTATCACAAGTAGGGGGTTGCTATTTAAGATTATTTAGTTGGGGTGGCTGGTGGTGAGGAGGTAAGTGAAAACAGGTTGGTTTTTACATCATTTTGGTCCCCCCCTCCCTATTATAGAAATTGTTTTTATAGATTTTTTTATTTATTTTTTTGGTTACTCAGATATAGCCATTGTAAGTTTTTAAATTGACACCCTGTATATAAACTAAAAAAAATTAAATTATTCGTCATCGAATTCGGTATCCAGAGCATAGTAAGATTCAGTGTCATAGGTTGATTTTTCATCTGCTTTACTATTTGAAAATCATTCTGGATCAGCTTTACATTTCCGCGCAAAGTGTATTTCGTGCTGAACATTTGCATCTTTGAGAACGATTGTTTTTTTTACAGGAACATTTTATTAGACTAATTATTTCTTCAGGTACACAGGGAAAACTAAACATAATTGGTTCTAATTCCAATCCATCAGTGCCAAATTTCCAATCGTAATTTGTTGGAGATGGTAAATTGGGGTGAGCCTGTGTATCCCGATTCCATTCAATGCACTGATAGTGGCACCTCTCTACTGCCATTTTCAAGGCTGCTCGAGTAAGAGGCATATTTTCGGTTGGAACTTAACTCTGCGAGAAGAAGCCCCATCTCAGTTTTGCTAGGTTTTTCACACTTTTCTTGGACGGTGAATATAATGACAAATAAATAACTTAATCTGCTCCATATCAGAGTCACTTAGCGTTTCATTTTTGCCCAAAGATGTCAACGCCTGGAGCATGAATGGGGTTGCTCCCAAAAACTTCTTCCAAAAACTTTCAGCTTTTCCTTTGAAACTTCCTGTGATATCGGCAGCAAGTTAGTTGAAGCTTCCTATTGCTGGGCATTATACTTTTTCTCCATTCGTTCCAGAGAATATTTTTTTCAAATTCTTTTGTAACATTCAGGGTGCCATTTCACTTTCATATCTTTTAATTTATACGATGTAAACTGATCTGCTGTTAAAGTAAGTATCGGTACATCTTGCTCCTGTTTTGGGATCCCATTTCTTGATTTTCACCAGAGTTTCAGCAAGGGTGTCATAGGCAATCTGCGATGGAGCTTTCACGAATCATGGCATCAGAGTTGTACTGCGCGTTTGCGCGTCACACTCTCTATTCTCTTCCCTTCCATTGCCTAGTATTCAGTAAATCCGTGGCTCTCTCCTCTCTCTTGCTTGTAAAATGCATCCTGAAATATTCTCCCTTCGAGCAACTGAGACCTTGGCCTTAGCGCACGAGTGAGGGTTAAAGACGAAGGACAGCACAAAACGGAAACGCGAATAGCTGAAACTGTGTATCAGATATATACAAACTATAGCTCTCTTTTCCTGCTCTCAACATTACATCTCTCCACTGTGTCTTGCAACGAAGGCTTGTGTATTGAATATAGCTCGAACGAAATGGGCCTAAACGTAGGTAACGCATCTTTCAAATCATTCTCCATTCTCGTCCAAATATCAGACCGCCGCCGCCTAAGAAGTTTTAATTTAAAAATAAGACTTATTTCTCAATAAAAAATGGTAAATAATACGGATACTCGGGGGTGTGCTTAGCAAAGGGCAATATCTGTACCTACCACAGCTTACAGAAGCCTAGACTCTAGACGTTCATGATTTCATAGTTACATATTATTACATTACGGTATTTGCATGTTGCTTGCTTGAGTATTGTTGTAACAGTTAATTTACCAGATGCCTAAGAAGCTGTTATGAAATCATCCCCCGATTAGGGGATGGTTTCATAATATTTTTAATGATCTCATCTAGGTTATCTGATGAAAGAAAAGTGATGAATAGAATACTATGAAATCCAGTTATAATTAAGGAAATATGTTTTTGCATAATATACACAGTAGGGTAGTATAAGGGTGGTTCTCACCCTTCTGCCGCCATTGCTAGATACGCCCCATTAAAATTTGTGATCTACACATTTTCCTGAAAATTTTGAGATATCGCATGATATTGCTTCACTAAGTTGCACACGGGATATGATATTTGTACAATTCAAAACTGACTATTACTCTTAACAAAGTTATTAGAAGAACACGGAATGTTAAAATTGGAAACAACTCAATACTTCCACCTATATTGAATTATATCTCTGGTTCTATTAATAAACCTTGTGCAAGATTGGTCGAGGAGGATTTTTTTACTATTTTTCTGGGGTTCCCTGAAGGATCGCCTACGACGTAGTCGAGAGCTTACACGCCATTTTGGAATCACCCTGTATAGTTGTGATAAAATAATTCCTCAAATAACATTCCTACCTCTACTTTGCCTCTACAGCCGGGAAACCTGCTTATACTTCAAAACACGCAACGGCAGTTGAAACTTTTAACCTAACGAGTATGCGGTAAAGTGGACTTTACGGCATTTATTTGCAAGTAGAAAGTAGCACTTTACCGCACGCTATTCGGTAAAGTCAACTTTGGTATTTATGAACAAAAATCCCTTCTCTTTCAGAAATTTCAATAATGCTTTTTTTTGGAGATGAAGATGCTCATATAGGTAAAATTTTGTTCCTCACATATGCGGAAAGTGCCTTTACCGCCCTTAACGACCATTGCGTGCGGTAAAGTAACACATTATCCATTTGCTAGATAAATAACTATAACAAGTCAGTTGATTATTTATTTTTAGAAAATCTTTTTTATAATATACTTACCTACCTAAAATATAGTCCCTTGTTTAAGATTTTATGCTTAATTTAATTTTATGTATTTAAATTTTAGTGAAGAGCCTATCAGATAATTGCCCCAGCCTGACCATATGATTTTATTTTATTGATTTCAATGCAAATACCAAAATACCTACACGATTTTTGTGCTTTCAAATACATGTATCATGCATCAAAATTTGACACCTCATACATTTGCTAGAAAGGATTAAAACTTTCCAGGAACTTTAAAGTTGAATAATATATACATAATCTAAAACTTTGCCGGAATAATGTCGAGCTTTTGCAAAAATTGGTTTTTACAAACATTATTATCAGACAGATAGGAAGCTATTGAAATAACGCATCCTTCTTTTGCTTCTACATACCTATAGAATTACAAAAAATGAAAACCGGACTTGACTGACCGTATGTCGTGTAATAAATATTTTTAGACTTTGGTAATTTTATGCAGACACACACCATACAGCGTACACACGAATCCGCCAGATTTTAACGAGCTTGGCAATCAATTTACACTTGTTAGAAATGGTTAATATTAATCATTTAAGGCAGAGTGAAACGGCGACTCGTAATTTTTTCTCTAACTCAAGCATTTACTTTGTACAAATTAACATTATAATGGAAAATAAATTGAGAAATCTTTATTTCAATTAAAATTTGTCTGGAGATAAATGATCCAACTTTTTTCTCTCATTCAGCGGTTGCGGCAATAATCTTTGAAAGGCTAATTATTATTGATCGATTCGATTCATGAAATAAATAATATCTAATACATAATACATTATTATGTAACAATGCATTTAAAGTCGATCATTTTTCTATGAGATGACATGTGCGGCGTCTATTCTCACACTATCCTACCCAAAAGAACTTTTCAGGTATGATAGGGGGAGGGTGGGTGATCATAAAACCGAAAATATCAAACATTCACCCCTCTGGCGTTTTGCGCTATAGGGGTTGAAAGTGCGCCATTGGCGATTACTTGGTACCTATTGATTTTACAAAAAAAACTTTCAAATAAAAGATGTGCAACATTATTTGATCTACAATGTTTATCTGAAGATTTTTTTGATTAAGGGCCGTCTGTGGTCATAAGGGCCGTTTGAAATTTTATAATGAAAATGAAAAATTTTAACCAACGTGAAAAATTTTTCTACAACACATACAACATTTTTGCTTTATGAAGTTTTTACTCACCCCCTGCCGTTTTTCAATAGGGGTAGTTTAAATTTTTTTTATTTTTTAACAAAAAAATTTTCTTAATAAAAGTTTTATAAGATGACATTTCCTACAATTTTTCCTAATCAACTTTTTTTGTAACTCACCCCCATTCAGCGGGAGGACACTTCCCTCGGGGAAATTTTAGTTTTTAGGGGTTGGTATAGGTATATGAATTTTTTTTTCTTTTCTCGCCTTTAGTGCATATAAACAGTTGCAATTAACATTGTATTAAAAGGATTTTTTTTCCACCACCTTTTTGTTTCTAGGGGTAGTTCGCCTATTTTCAACTTTACAAAAAAAATTTATTAAGAAAACTTGTTCATTTTATTATTTTGAACAACTTTTCTCTATAACTTTTTTTTGTAAAGTTGAAAATAGGTGAACTACCCCTAAAAACAAAAAGGTGGTGGAAAAAAAATCCTTTTAATACAATGTTAATTGCACCTTTTTATATGCACTAAAGAAGAGAAAAGAAATTTTTTTTTTTATATATACTCTTTAAAACTAAAACTTCCCTAAGGGAAGTGTCCTCCCGCTGAATGGGGGTGAGTTACAAAAAAAGTTGATTGGAAAAAATTGTAGGAAATGTAATCTTATAAAACTTTTATTAAGAAATTTTTTTTGTAAAAAAATAAAAAAAATTTAAACTACCCCTATTGAAAAACGGCAGGGGGTGAGTAAAAACTTCATAAAGCAAAAATGTTGTATGTGTTGTAGAAATTTTTTTCACGTTGGTTAAAATTTTTCATTTTCATTATAAAATTTCAAACGGCCCTTATGACCACAGACGGCCCTTAATCAAAAAAGTCTTTAGATAAACATTGTAGATCAAATAATGTTGCACATCTTTTATTTGAAACATTTTTTTGTAAAATCAATAGGTACCAAGTAATTGCCAATGGCGCACTTTCAACCCCTATAGCGCAAAACGCCAGAGGGGTGACTGTTTGATATTTTCGGTTTCATGATCACCCACCCGCCCCCTATCATACCTGAAAAGTTCATTTGGGTAGGAATTTTTTTTTTGCAATGCATGTATTTTTCGACTATTTTCCTAGACTAATTCTGTTTAAACCCTTATTCGAAATTTTATATACATCATTCAAATTCAAGTTAAAAATATCTCTGGCTATTTTTATGTTATTGGCTTTACCAATATTGAAACCCACTTTTTCAGTGGATTCCAAGTAAACAAAAAAGGGACCTTTATCAGTTGAGGTATAAAGAATTTTATTTTCAGGTTTTTTGTCATTCTTTATTAGGTTTTTGGTATGATCAAGCACATTGTTTAAATTTTGAATATTGGAGCTTAAATTATCCAGGGGGGATTTCCCCCCCCCCCTCCCCCGGGGGGGGGCCATCCATTATACTGCTGCCCTATGTGCAGTTATATATAAAAAAACAATAGGCTAACCAAACTATTTAAGATGATTGAAAGGAAAAAAGCATTAAAAGCACAAACATTTTTTGTAATGATCACTTACCAGCTGGGATCAAACGTAAGCATGACAAATTATTAATAGGTCAGAAAACACCCTTGATTTCGCGGCCTCGCGGTCAGAATATAGCTCGAACGAAATGGGCCTAAACGTAGGTAACGCATCTTTCAAATCATTCTCCATTCTCGTCCAAATATCAGACCGCCGCCGCCTAAGAAGTTTTAATTTAAAAATAAGACTTATTTCTCAATAAAAAATGGTAAATAATACGGATACTCGGGGGTGTGCTTAGCAAAGGGCAATATCTGTACCTACCACAGCTTACAGAAGCCTAGACTCTAGACGTTCATGATTTCATAGTTACATATTATTACATTACGGTATTTGCATGTTGCTTGCTTGAGTATTGTTGTAACAGTTAATTTACCAGATGCCTAAGAAGCTGTTATGAAATCATCCCCCGATTAGGGGATGGTTTCATAATATTTTTAATGATCTCATCTAGGTTATCTGATGAAAGAAAAGTGATGAATAGAATACTATGAAATCCAGTTATAATTAAGGAAATATGTTTTTGCATAATATACACAGTAGGGTAGTATAAGGGTGGTTCTCACCCTTCTGCCGCCATTGCTAGATACGCCCCATTAAAATTTGTGATCTACACATTTTCCTGAAAATTTTGAGATATCGCATGATATTGCTTCACTAAGTTGCACACGGGATATGATATTTGTACAATTCAAAACTGACTATTACTCTTAACAAAGTTATTAGAAGAACACGGAATGTTAAAATTGGAAACAACTCAATACTTCCACCTATATTGAATTATATCTCTGGTTCTATTAATAAACCTTGTGCAAGATTGGTCGAGGAGGATTTTTTTACTATTTTTCTGGGGTTCCCTGAAGGATCGCCTACGACGTAGTCGAGAGCTTACACGCCATTTTGGAATCACCCTGTATAGTTGTGATAAAATAATTCCTCAAATAACATTCCTACCTCTACTTTGCCTCTACAGCCGGGAAACCTGCTTATACTTCAAAACACGCAACGGCAGTTGAAACTTTTAACCTAACGAGTATGCGGTAAAGTGGACTTTACGGCATTTATTTGCAAGTAGAAAGTAGCACTTTACCGCACGCTATTCGGTAAAGTCAACTTTGGTATTTATGAACAAAAATCCCTTCTCTTTCAGAAATTTCAATAATGCTTTTTTTTGGAGATGAAGATGCTCATATAGGTAAAATTTTGTTCCTCACATATGCGGAAAGTGCCTTTACCGCCCTTAACGACCATTGCGTGCGGTAAAGTAACACATTATCCATTTGCTAGATAAATAACTATAACAAGTCAGTTGATTATTTATTTTTAGAAAATCTTTTTTATAATATACTTACCTACCTAAAATATAGTCCCTTGTTTAAGATTTTATGCTTAATTTAATTTTATGTATTTAAATTTTAGTGAAGAGCCTATCAGATAATTGCCCCAGCCTGACCATATGATTTTATTTTATTGATTTCAATGCAAATACCAAAATACCTACACGATTTTTGTGCTTTCAAATACATGTATCATGCATCAAAATTTGACACCTCATACATTTGCTAGAAAGGATTAAAACTTTCCAGGAACTTTAAAGTTGAATAATATATACATAATCTAAAACTTTGCCGGAATAATGTCGAGCTTTTGCAAAAATTGGTTTTTACAAACATTATTATCAGACAGATAGGAAGCTATTGAAATAACGCATCCTTCTTTTGCTTCTACATACCTATAGAATTACAAAAAATGAAAACCGGACTTGACTGACCGTATGTCGTGTAATAAATATTTTTAGACTTTGGTAATTTTATGCAGACACACACCATACAGCGTACACACGAATCCGCCAGATTTTAACGAGCTTGGCAATCAATTTACACTTGTTAGAAATGGTTAATATTAATCATTTAAGGCAGAGTGAAACGGCGACTCGTAATTTTTTCTCTAACTCAAGCATTTACTTTGTACAAATTAACATTATAATGGAAAATAAATTGAGAAATCTTTATTTCAATTAAAATTTGTCTGGAGATAAATGATCCAACTTTTTTCTCTCATTCAGCGGTTGCGGCAATAATCTTTGAAAGGCTAATTATTATTGATCGATTCGATTCATGAAATAAATAATATCTAATACATAATACATTATTATGTAACAATGCATTTAAAGTCGATCATTTTTCTATGAGATGACATGTGCGGCGTCTATTCTCACAGGTGCTTAACATTCTGAAAAAAGAAATACCTACATACTTTTATTATAATATGTGTAAACCTAATTAATTTTTAATCCTATAGTTACTTTCATTTTGGATTGTGGAGGTTTGTAAAGTTCTCGAAAGAACGGCTTTATGTGTGTAACGCGTCGTAGTCAATGTTATTCACTGTAAAACACTGCACATAAAATAATTAATCATCCCTAAAAACAATAAGATAGGTATCCTAAATTGAGTGATTTGTGCACTTGTCAATAATAAAGTGCTTTTTCAAATATACGAAGCTGTACATATTTTTACAAATTGCAATAGGTAAATAAACTTGCAATTGTCAGTAATTGCGACTATTCGCCTTTCTCCATAATCTGCACTAGTGCAAAAATAGGTAAGTAGGTACTTGGATAGGTACTTTTTCCACACTGAATCAAAAAGCTGTTCAAGCTTCGGATATTTTCTCAAGGAAACTCTTCAATGTCTCCGATTACCTCTACAATCTATATATATAAAACACAGTTGTGTTGGTATTTGAGCACTTATAACTCGAGAACGGCTGGACTGATTTTTATGATTTTTGCTTTATTGGACTTTTCTTTGTCCATCCTAGGATAATAAATCGAAAAAATCCAAAAAAAAAAACAAAAAAAAAAATTATCTATTTTACTTATTTATGAAAAAAACTCACTAAGCCCGCATACGGCGCCATCTCTTATAACCGATACCAAGTTTACCGTCACATTTTCATTGCAAACCATGTGGATTTTATTGTCACACACTTTGCACAAAAACAATTTGAGGAAAGCACTTTATTTTTAATTGTTCTTCACAGTAAAAATGTCCAAAAATAAATAGAATGACAATGTTTTAATTGTGTATTTTATTTTGTTGTTGGTTCGTTCATTCCGAAAGAGCGCGAACTGGTCTACCTGTCATTTCTTGACGCTTGACCATTGACGTTCTGTGGCTAAGTTCCGTTTCTCCTCTTAGGCATCCCTTGACAGCCGTGTTCCGTGCCGACTGTTCGGAGTGCTCCGTCCGGCTGGTGTCGAGTTGGAGAGAGCCAGGTTATGAGTCCGCCACAACCATTTTGTATAAGGCGCCATATATGACAGGTACCTAGAACGAAGCTCGGCGTTGTTCGGTAATTTCATTGCAGATACAGTAGAACAGAATACTGCTAAGGAACTGGAGCTATTCTGAACAGAACTATTCCACTATTCCGATCAGATAAAGTGGTGCAGAAAGAGTAGATCAGATAGAATAGTGCAGATACAGTAGAACAGATGGAGTATTGCAGTGCATGCAGTGCAGATAAAATGAAACAGGGCTGCGCAGGAGATTTTTTTTGTTTTCTTTTCATTTTTTGAACATTCCTGTGCCTGAGTTTATTTATTTGGTGGTACACTTTATAAGAATAATGTCCACAAGATGCCTAAAAAGGGATGATGTAAAATTTTAATTTTAGGTGACTTCTGATCCAGAGAGTAAAAATTAATTTTCTTCGACCAAAGCCAAATTCACCATCAAAAAAAACTGAATTTAATTTAGTTAATAGATACGTTAACACAACATTTAATAGGTATTTAATAATTCAGAGGAGGTACGAAGTTCGCCAGGTCCGCTAGTCACTAATAAATGACAATTACTCCCAAAATCCAGAGGAATGTTGGGCAACAAATTGATCACTTTCCCTCCTTTTGCCCGTATTACATCTGTGTATTTTTCTGTGTATTTATTCATGTAGTTCAAGGTGCCAACATTATTTTGTTTCTCATAATGCTGATTTATGTTGCGTTTAAAGTTTTTGGTTGTCACTCTGAACTACATGAATAAATACACGGAAAAATACACAGATGTAATACGTGCATTTAAATAGCTTAGTTAACCCTATAAGTCTATTCTAGATTTCTCAATCGTTGCTTAAAAAATTGCAATGGTAAAAATTTGTAGTTCGAAGAAAAACAAACAACCTCGTCTAGAGCCAATTCTCATAGAAACAAAGAATGTCTTGGTTAGATTTGCTTGGTTCTTCCATAAAACTTTTCTACATTGTCGATATTTTAGCAACTTCTTCATAGAGTCTCTTTAGCCATATTAACTTCTTCGCAACAACAAAAATGCATCAAGATTCCTTAAACTTTTAGAAAATCTGAAGCGATTGGCTTTTCCAAATCCTTCAAACCTGCACTGGAACCACAAACAATCGCTATCGATAAGTTCTCGACAATTTCTCCTCATTTCCCACCTCGGCCACCCATCGCTCAACGTTAGGGTCCAAAATTGCCACCACAAACGAACATTTGCGGTGCAAACGAACGTTTGCGGTGACAATTTTGGCGACTAACGTTGAGCGATGGGTGGACGAGGTGAGAACTTGTCGAGAACTTATCGATAGCGATTGTTCGTGGTTCCGCCTCTGTTTTTCATGTAGCAAAAGCTTTACTAACTCATGGGTTATTAAAATGTGGCAACTCTAGCTTCTCCGCTCAATAATAACCATTCTTTTTTTTGCGACTATCACAGCTTCTTGATTACTCATCGCTGGCTTTTTTGTTGATTTAATGTCTTTTTTACTTATAAATTCTCTTGAGCTTGGAGCTGAACCTCTGTTTCTAAATATACCTGGAGCTCGGCGGTTTGCATTATTGTATGTACTGTTACAAATTAATTGAAATTTGTTACTTTAAGACAAGATAACCGAGGGTCGTGGAATCCAAAAAATTGAGATTACGTGTAGCCCCTTTATGTGCAAATGAAACCACTCAAAATCCAACAAACAATAATTTTATTTCGTTTACAATGTTGTGTAGTAACCAGAGATAAGTAGTAACATAAAGTAACAGTCAATGTTACTCTCTGTAAAATTTTAGTATTGACACCTTGGTTTTGCCGGTGAATCTGATACCTTTCCAGTCCGGATCTCTTCAATGGGTGTTGGGGTTTTACTTTCGTGAACTGGAGCTCTTCGTTCTGTTTCCTGTATCCAGGAAGAGGATAGATTGCTGGGGTGACGATAATGCTTGTTATAATGAGCAAAAAATGCTGCTTTCCTGACAGCAGTTCTGGCAGGCAAAAAAAAATATGAGCAAAAATAAGGTAGGTGACACAATAAGAAATTAAATCTCTGGATTCTCCCCTAAATAGACAAAATTTCCCCTTCAAACTGAGGTAGCTACCATAGATACAAGATAAACCTGGGGTTGAAATTAATCACATCCAGAATATGTCAAAACTCTTGAGATGTGTTAATTAAAACTTTTTTTAACTGAATTTTTTGACCTGTCTGGATTTCTATTAAAAAATTACACCCTTTAGTTGAGAAAATACCCAATTGAGGGAGTCAAACAGAAAATGGCTATTCAGGCCTCTGCCTGGATTCAATAAAGAGTCGATAGGGATGGACACACAAATTTGGCTTTTCACCGACTCTATTTAGAGCAAATGGTCCAATATTCCCACACTAACAATTGATTCTGAAAACCAGAGCAGCAGTACCTTTTTAAAATTCAAAAAAAATCTGACTTGACTTACCTCTTAAAAGAAACGTAACATTACGAATCGACTGACACAAAATGGAAGCCAACAATTAGATTAAAAAAAAACAAACTTAAAATATAATATTTATATTTCAAGAACAGATAAGATAAGATTTATCAGGTAAAAACTTAATAATGATATGATAACAGGAATATTGAAAAATCTACAAGGGAGAATCCGGAAATTCAAAGCACAAAATTATTATAAATAAAGTGGACTTACCTGCCAGACTGTCCGTCAAGGAAAGAGGACGATTTAGAAACCAAAGCCCGCAGTGTTTTTTATACTTAACTGCATTCCAACCAGATTCAACCAATCAGACGAGTACACCCAAAAGACCATATTCACTTCAAAATGAAAACACAATGAAAGACCGCATGGAATAAAAGAGAATGGATAAAAATCCCCTAGAATTATTTTAATTGTTTACAAATTATAATAGTTCTAATTAAGGTTATGTCAAAAATAAAAAACTGGTAATTAATTAGGTCATTAAGCCCAAAAATGATTATTTCAGAATCAGAAGTTAGAAAAAGACAGAAATATATCCATTTGCTAAAAGTAAAATAAATATAATTTCTTTCAATGAAAATACAAATGACTGTCAAAAATGAAATAAAGTCTGTTTTTTTTCAAAGAGAATTTCATTCATCTGTCAAAACTGGTATTCCAACAATAAATTGACATGTTTTGATTGTTGATTTGAACCAATCAGATTGTAATTACGCGATAATTTGCACTAGTGCAAATTATCAGATAATTGCATAGTAACTGGTGCGAAAACTGGTGTTTTGACATTTTTTGACAAAAAAATTCAATTTTTGATTTATGAAATTCTCTCATTAAATACAACTCATGCAATGGAAATTTATTTATAATTTTCGACAAAGGATAACGCACACCTAACATGGGATTTTTGGGCTCTATGGATTTTGCCCATGTTTTGATATGTTGTAGAGGATTTAATTCTGAACAACCTTCAAATGGGACGAAATCTTGTAGGTATTACGGTCTTTGAGATATGAGCGTTGAAAGATTAACTTTTTTGCAACTTTTTGTGTGGAAAGTATACGAAATACTGGTGTTTATCAGTCAAAATATTGACAGGTTCATATATTTTACGTCACTTTGAAAATGAATGTCAACATGTCAACATAGTTTAAGGCCGGGATCGCACTGGGGTCAATGTTGGCGCCAATGCGGTCCCGGCCTTAGCCTACGTTGACATTTGTTAGTGACGTGAAATATGTCGACCTCTCAAAATTTTGACTGATAAATACCAGTTTTTCGTATACTCTCCACACGAAAATTTGTAAGAAAGTTCATCTTTTAACGCTCATATCTCAAAGACCGTTATACCTACAAGGTTTCGTCCCATTTAAAGGTTGTTCAGAATTAAATCCTCTACAACATATCAAAAAATCGGCAAAATCCATAGAGCCCAAAAATCCCATGTTAGGTGTGCGTTATCCTTTGCACTCATGCGTTTTTAACTAAAAAAGGCAATCGTGCACTACGTGCACTCGTGCTCTTTTTCAACTAAAAATGCATTCGGGCCAATTTCCCAAAAATTATCAATAATTTCCATTGCACTAGTTATATTACTATTGATAAAATTATGGTACCTACTGAAAATGTTAACAATTAACAATATGGAAACTGTTGGTCATTTGGTTCTACGTTTATTAATGAGAAAGGTTAATCAAAAGAAAAAAAAATTAATATATCAGAGATAAAAAAAATGAACTGAAATGAAAGGAAAAGATAGTTTGGGCGCCAGTACATATTCCAATGTACAAAAAATTGTATTAAACTGTATTAAAAAAAAAAAAAAACTAGAGATAACACCTGCAGAGAAAATTTGACAAAAAAAAGTCATATTTTAAAATTGATACAGTAATCTAGATGCAGTAACTCATACCACATTATAGTATTACCTACTTTAGAGATAACGGTCTCTAGGGCTTATACAGTAATCTATGTGTAAAAACTTGTACTTGTACTACATCATAATATTACCTACCGGAGGCATAAGAACCATCCAAAATTTTAATAAACACATAAAAAGAAAGTAAATAGATGAGAAGTTAAAAAAAAATTAGAGCAACAAGGTAGTCAGAATTTAAGTTAAGAAATTGTAATTCAATCGTCCAAATAAAAATAATAAGATAAAAACCCTTTGAAATTTCAAGAAGGAGAAATTTATAGGAAATTGAAAAAAAATTCAAAATATATTTTCCTCTAGAAAAAATTGTATGAAGTTTAACTTCGGAAATTATATGGAGATAGATTTGAGTTTTAATCACTATTAAAATCAAAGCACACCCCCCTCGACCAATAGAGCGAAAAGCGCCTATACATTAGTCAATTAATTAATTGAGAGAATAAAAAGATATTGAAGTTATAAAGGTATTGAAAGATATTGAAGTTATAAAGTTATTGAAAGATATTGACAAAAAAAAGGCATTCTTAAAGAGAATTAAGATAATTAGGTACCCAAATTTGAACAATTGAATAAAAAAAACTGTAAAAACGAAATATTGCTGGTTGAGTGTCTGTTCTGCTATGCTTTTAGAGACTCGCCAATCTCTTTCTTAAAACTAAAGGAAAAGGAAAAGCGGACATCACAGAAGAAACTGTCAGGAAAGATCCAACAGTGAAAAGATTGAAACGCCAATTTATACATAATGTATTTAGATCTGGGCGGAGTTCCCGGAGAGGAAGTAAGAGAGACCCTTCATCCCTTGCATATGAACGGGGATCAGCCGCCATATACAAGTTATCCGTAAAAAGGCCCAATCAAGAGGGGATAGAAAAATAAATCAGTGTGCGGACGAACACACCTAGGTATGCAATATCTCTATTAACCGCTAATCTCAAAGAACCACCCGACTCTAACTCCTGCTGCCAAGCCTGTGTCAATAAGGTGGTACACAGCAGCCTGTCCAATTGATTTCCCCCAACGGACAAGAAAAATCACTTAAACAAAAGTTGAGCAGCTCGTATAAGAGAAAACTCAAGATAGCCACATACCGGAGCGGGTGCGCGGTAAATCAATAATCAAAAAAATTCAAATTTTGGTTGTTCTTCAGGGAAGGCAGAGCTTTTCCCTGAAGAAAGGCAAACTAGCCCTCAACCCTTCTCCACAACAGACGACAGCAGCAATATAATAATAATAAGTCTCTATTTCCAACAGGCCAGAAGCCCAATTACAAGAAAACCAATATTAATTAATTGCAAAATAACAAAAAAGGAAAAATTAACTAAAATTAAATTAAAAATTAAGGTATAAAAAGGTTGCCTCTGTAGTAGAGTTAGGTATGTGTTCTCACTAACTCTTCAACAATTAAACTAATAGGGCTGTTATAAATATCGCAGATATCACAGATCCCGTTAAAAGTATAACACATCATGTATAATGGTGACTGGAATAACACATTTGTCCGGGGAGTATCGAGAAAGAAGGTTAGTGAGCGTCTGGCATTCAAACGAGGTACCAGAATGCTAATATTAGACAATAGGAAAGGACAATCAATTATATTGTGGAGCAAATTAAACAAAAATTTAATCAATAATATCTTTCGTCTAATAAATAAGGATAACTCGTCAAAGCGCGTGAGCAAAACCCTGTTATCACATCCTCTCTCCGGATACACCCCGTCACACTTAAAAACAAGATATTTCAGGAACCTACGCTGAACCGACTCCACCGAGCTCACATGACATGCGTAAATAGGGTTCCAAATGATGCCCCCATAATCTAGTTTTGAACGTACAAAGCAGTAATATAATAATTTAATAGTCGATTCGTTTCTAAAGTCTCGAGAGTTTCTGATTATAAATCCTAGAATGCGATTGGCCGACCGTGAGAGGTTGTCTAATTGAGAAATGAAAGTGAATTTAGCATCAAATATAATTCCAAGATCCGCTATTTGATCAAGTCGATCCAAAGTAGTTCCGTCAATAGTGTAAGCATACACAAGTGGTGCCCTTAATCGAGAAAAACTGATAATGTTGCACTTTGACAAATTAAGGCCTAAATTATTATCAATACACCAACGACTCAAAGTATTTAAATTGTCCTGAAGAAAAACACAGTCATCGGTATTGCTTATATTGTGATAAAGCTTCAAGTCATCGGCGTAAGCCAGCTTATTACATGTGATCGCACTCAGAAGATCGTTCATAAACATATTGAATAGAAGCGGGCCCAGATTAGAGCCCTGTGGGACTCCAGACGTTGCAACATAAGCCTGTGACTTGAAACCCTCAACTTCTACGAACTGAGTACGACCCAACAAGTATGACCTAAACACTTTGGTGAGCCGTTCAGAAAGCCCAAATCCATGTAACTTGTTCAGCAACACACAATGATCTATACGGTCAAAGGCCTTCTGAAAGTCTGTATATATCACGTCCACCTGACCTAGAGAATCAAGTGTTTTACATACGTTTTCTGATAAACATGATAGATTAGTCATGCATGACCTGGCATTAACAAATCCATGCTGATCGATCGAAATTACATTCCTGACATTATTAAATAAATAGTTATATAAAATGATTTCAAATATCTTAGAGAAGTTGCAGAGTAAAGAAATCGGCCGGTAATTTGTGACAAGACCAGCATCACCCCTCTTTAGAATAGGAGTGACGCGAGCAGTTTTCCAGATCTCTGGGAATTGATTCGTGGACAAAATTAGATTGTAAATATAAGTTAAAGGATCAGCCAATGCATAGACACAATCCTTAACCAGAAAACTCGGTATGCCGTCAACACCAGATGTCAACTTGTCCTTTAGTTTTTTGCTTGCTGCAATTACGTCATGATCATGGATCTCTGATATATCTATGTAAGGAGCATTATTAAAGTTGGGGTTTATATTTGCATTAGTTGAATCAACATAGACACTCTGGAAAAATCTCGCGAATGAATTAACAATATCTTGAGGGTTATCAAAAACGATGTTGCCAGCATCCCTAACCATGCCCGGAATTCTAGATTGGCCCCTTTTACTAGATATAAAAGCCGAAAAGTTGGATGGATCATTACTAATATTTCGTTCCGAATTAAGTAAAAAAGTCTTGTAGTCATTCCGTATCTGACCCTTAACCCGCAGCCTCAACGACTTATATTTTTCATGATAAAAGGTAGTTTTGTATTTTTTGAAATCCTCAAGAGCTTTCTCTTTCTTAAGTATGTTACTAATTAATTCCCGTGTATAGTAATTTGGGAATCTTCTATGTCGTTTAACTTTTCGTGGAACACAAATGTCGAAGATGTTATCAAGAATCAGATAGAGCTGCTTACAGGCAGAATTGACGTTGCCTGAATTAAGTACTAGAGTCCAGTCAGAATCGAGAATGAGGTTGTATAGTAAAGGAAAATTGGCTTTTCTGAAATTATATTCCCTTGACAGATTGCTGCTTATTTTAAAATTTGTAATTTGCTTAAAAATTATGTTAACTTCCATTCCAAGAGACGGGTGATAAATATCTTCTTTAACAAGTGGCATGTCATTTTTAAATACAGAACAATCAAAATTAGCAAGTACTAGATCCAACAATCTGTTATTTACATTTAGAACTTGATTAAGCTGAACCATGCCAAAC
This sequence comes from Ceutorhynchus assimilis, assembly GCA_917834065.1. Classification (NCBI taxonomy): domain Eukaryota; kingdom Metazoa; phylum Arthropoda; class Insecta; order Coleoptera; family Curculionidae; genus Ceutorhynchus; species Ceutorhynchus assimilis. The sequence continues at coordinate 15,647,305 of OU892282.1, forward strand.
ATTTCGATAAAGCCTACTAACAACGTCCGCTTTTGATTGATGGCATTAGTGTCAGTATATGCAGGAACATTGAAATCACCTAATATTAAAACATTATTCTCAAATAAACGGAACAGTATTGCAAATTGGCCTAAAAATTGTTCAAAATCTTCCACATTAACACGCGGCGGTATGTACAGGGTAAATATATACAGACTCTGGAAACCGATGAGAATTTTACAGCATAAAATATCAATTATGGGCGTAATATTGCTAATAAAGTCGGCAAGATCAACCTGCTCAGACAGCAAGCCTTCCGACACACCCAGCAATACACCACCCCCTTGAGTGTCCTCGACGATTCCAAAGCAATATCAAAACAGACATTCACAACAACATAAAAATGTAATTAGGTAATGATTTAATCGGTATATTTTTAAGACATTTCAATAAGACCTCAAAAAACTAGGTAATAAAAAGATAAAAGATAAGGTCTTGAGAAAAAAAAAAATAAGGGAAGTTAGGGTAAGGGTAAGATATGGGTGAGATAGTAAAGTTGATTTGAAGAGTGAATGACAGTGACATGGTATGAATAAAAAATTCAAATCAATTAAGACACAAAAAAGGTAAATCGATTAGACAGAGATAAAAGATGATATGTCCAAGCAACTATATGCCTGACATACAGCAAAATGTCCTAATCGACAAAGATACAAAGATAAATCATGATGTATACTATTGAAACAAAAGATAAAAATAGAGATAAAAGTTATGTCATGACACTGAGTTATTTAATCATTAAATGCCTAGGAGCCAGAATCCAGAAAACTTTACTCGAGACTTTACTTTTAATCATTTAATGCTTTAGGAGCCAAAATACTTTACTCCAGACTTTACTTTTAAACAGGGATGAAAATTGGGAATTTGTATGGAATTTCAGGTAAGGACAAGATTTCCCTTGGATCAGGAAATAAGGCAAATCAAGAGCTCACGAAGGCAGGAGCCCTGTGTTCCTGTATAGACTTTCTTTCGCCGGGATCGCTAGAGAGAAGTACTATTCGCTACCTATTCTAGAGATTGAAAGATAAGAGTTAAAAAAAAAACAAGTACTAGGATGAAACATCAGATTCCGGCTCTGAAAGATCATCAGAATCCAAATCCATAGTTACGTCCAGTTTAATATCAGAAATATGCCGCAGGTACCAAGATTATTACCCTGTCTATCCCTCAAGTCATAAACAAGCGTTGAATGCTTTTTACTAATCACACAAGGTATAAACTTAGGGGCCAATTTTACACAAAAATTGTTTCCGGCATTAGATAAATAGTATATTACATACCGAGGTGGGAAGTGTTTCATTACTATCGAGAGATTAGTTAGTTAACTGAGACGCGAAGCGTCGAAGTTAACTATAATTTCGAGACAGGAATGAAACTTCCTACCGAGGTTTGTATACTATTTTATTTACAACAATTACAACCCTCATAATTTCGACTAAATACTGAAAAAAAAATTTAAAAATTTGTTGACAAGTTCTGACTCATCTAAAAAAACGTTTGACATGCAGGACTTGTCTTAAACATTTTTATTTACAATCATACATGTAATGTTGACTTTACTGACTTTTAAAAAGTTCGAAAATGTCACTTTTTTGACTTTTACTTTCGGCCCACGGGTCGAAAGTTTACTTTCGACCCGTGGGCCGAAAGTGAATGAAATTTTTAAAATTTATTGTATTTTTTGACTTTTACTTTCGGCCCACGGGTCGAAAGTAAACTTTCGACCCGTGGGCCGAAAGTAAATGAAATTGTTAATTATTGTATTTTTTAGTTTTAATCCAAATGAAAATTTCAAAATTCGAATGATTGTAAATAAAATAGTATACATACCTCGGTGAAAAGTTTCATTACTGTCTCGAGATTTCAGTTAGACTTTCAACACTTTCCACCTCGGTATGTAATATACTATAAAAAATGAGAACTTACTTTCCACCCGGGTGGAAAGTGAGCACTTTCCACCCGCAATCACTTTCCACCCGGGTGGAAAGTAAAATTCAAAAAAATGTTACTTTCAAACTTTTGAAAAATCAGAAATGTCAACATTACGTATGTGGTTGTAAATAAATATAGTTTTTCTTCCAAACATAATCGCCCACGTGATATTCTTTATCTATTTTACGTAAATCATAACGTTGTTTACTCTTCAGATAAGATCTATGAAGTTTTTTCCGTACATCTTCGTAAATTTGTGGAAGTTCTCGTACAGTTTCTGGGTTATGAACTTTGGAAGAGATTTCTATTCTATTATCTGCATTATCAGAGATGAGCCCATAAAAACCTCCATTGGAATAGCTCTACCAAAATTTAAAAATGATGGTGAAAACTCAGTAATTTCATGACGAGCTAAGCAAATAGCCTGAGCAATTTTAAATATATTTTGGTCCCAACTTTTATGATTTTCATGTATATACTCTCGAAGCTATGACAATACTTCGATTCACTCTTTCAGTATGATTGACTTGAGGGTGATAACGGGCATTATAGAAAATTTTCTGAATATACTGTTCTATAAGTTTTTTAAAATCTGCGCTGACTACCATTGTTACAGCAAAATATCTGGCAAACACCAAAAATTAGAAAGACCTAATTTTTAATAAACTTAATAATGGCTTTGGTTGTCGCTTCACCTATTGGATGAACCAAAGTGAATTTTGTAAACCAGTCAACAACAACCAAAAGATACTAAGAACCCCTTGCAGTTCGAGGATATGGACCCAGAAGATCAGCTGAAATCATTTGAAATGGAAAATTGTTATTACGGTATTGACCTATAAGACCAGCCTGAGGCAAATTGCTAGGCTTACAAGAAGCACACGTACTACATTTTCGAACGTATTTATAAACACTCTGCCTCATATTAGGCCAATAATAAAGTTCAGCTATCCTGTGTGATGTTTTGGATATTCCAAAATGTGCTGAAGTAGGGTCATCGTGAAATTCTTTAATAATTTCTTTTCTATGGGCAGAGGGAACAACAATTTTCCAATCCGTAATATGTCCATCCAAATTATACTTAGGAAAGACATGTTTATAGAGAACATTATTGTCGACCTAAAAACAAGGATATTTCTCAGGATCCTCACGAACTTTTCCCATCATATCCTTGTACCCATTTATCAAGTTTAAGAGAAGTAAGATTCAAGATAGCTACATTCTCAAGACTCGTAGAAAGAGCATCAGCGACAGTGTTACTAGAACCTTTTCGATGAACTATAGTGAAGGAATACTGTGATAGAGTGACAATTCATCTTGCGACACGAGGACTAGGATTTTTCATGCTTTGTAACCAAGTTAGAGAAGAATGGTCAGTATGGACTGTAAAGTGAGAACCATCAATGTAGCAACGAAACTTCTCTATGTCAAAAATAACAGCTAGTAACTCCTTCTCGGTTGTTGTGTACTTTCGTTGACATTTATTTAGGGTCCTACTTGCATACGCAATTGGATGTTCTAATCCATCCGTCTCTTGATATAAACAGCATTCTACACCTGTATCTGAAGCATCACACATGAGAATGGTTTGAATAATCTGGACTAGCTAAGACAGGAGCTAATGATTGCTTGATTTGGAGAAAAGCTTCCTCAGCCTCTGGAGTCCAATGAATTGGTTGACTCTTCTTTCTACCCTTCAATAAATCAGTAATTGGGCTGCACAAAGTCGAGAAATTGTTGAGGAACCTGCGATAATAAGCAACCAAACCCACAAGTCTCCTGATTTGTGTCGTATTTCGAGGTCTAGGATACTCCAAAATAGCTGAAACTTTCTCCGGATCAGTCCGAAGACCCTGCTGCTGATCCACTACATAACTAAGGAATTTCAGTGAAGGTCGACAAAATTGAAATTTTTTGAAATTGATAGTGAGATTAGGCTCCTTTAAACGGACAAAGAGTTGCCTCAAAACTCTGCAATGGGTCTCGAAATCACTGGTTACACAAATTATGTCATCCAAATAATAGAAAATATGGGGTTCAAGTGCGGGCCCAATAACCAAATCCATCAACCTACACATAGCTTGTGCACTATTATTTAACCCAAAAGGTGAAACTTTGTACTGAAAAAGTCCCTTCCCATGGACTGCAAATGCTGTTTTAGGCCTAGATTCTTCATCAAGTGGTATCTGATGAAAAGCTTTTTTTTAAATCTATTGAAGTTAAAAATTTAGTATCCCTGACTTAAGTTATGATAGATTCAATTAAAGGCATAGGATATGCAGAGGTCGGGATACATTCATTTAATTTACGTCCATCGAACACCATTCTAGAAGAACCATCAGACTTTTTAGCAAACCAAAGCGGCGAACACCATAGAGAATTGGAAGGTTCAATAATACGTAATTTCAACATACAATCAATCTCGTCATGAAGAATTTTCTGAATAGCATATGATAAAGGGTATTGTCTTTGCTTAATGGGTTTGGCTGAACCAGTATTTATTGTATGCGTCATTAAGTGAGTTAGGCCTAATTTGTCTTCAGGATCAATAGATTTAAATAAGTCAGCAATATCTGAAATTTGCTTTTGCTGTACATTGGTTAATTGTTCAGTGCTTTGCAAAGTATTAGCTACGCAAGTTCAATGAGAAGTTGCTTTATATGAAGTTTTTTTAAAATCCAATTCAATACTGAATTCTTTTAAAAAATCAATACCCAAAATCAAAGTATGCTTGAGAGAAGGTATAACTAAGAGTCTGATAGGACGAGTTATTTGATTTAAAGTAATAGGGACCCACGCATAACCCAAGACATTTTGTTTCTGGCCATCAGCGGTTGTAACAAGGAAGGAAGAATCAGTCGATAAAGATAAGTTAAGAGATTGTAAGATATTAAAACCATCTGATCCCAACATTGAAGAACAGCTGCCACTATCGACCAATGCCAACAGAGAAAGGTTGTAAACATTAATATTTACATAAGATCTATCATCATATTTCTTTTTAATAAACAAAGGACTAATAGTATTAGAAATATTAGGTAAAGGTAAAGATAAATTTTTAGATACATTCTTGGCGATACTGGCAAAATATTTTCTGAATCAGGTACAGGTAAAGATAAATGTAGAGAAAATTGAGGAGGTTTGACAAAACTTTGTTTACTTTGTGATTTGACATTAATAAGAAAATTCTTCACATAAAACTAAGCCACTTATTCCACTCGGAAATATTTAGTTTTGATTTTTGGACTTGTTTTGTGTAGTTTTGGTTTGTTTCTGATTTCCGACAATACTTTGAAAAGTACTGCCGGAAGCAACCTCATTTTTTGAATTATTAAAGCGAGTATATAGGCCCCTATTGTTATTGAACATTTGCTTTTTACAACACCCTTTTTTCCACAACCGAAACAAAATATTGAACGTTGTTGATTACAATTTTGGTATTTATGTCATCTTTCAAGACAATTCCAACAGTTAAGGTTCTCACTAAAATAAACGGCATTGACATTGCCAGAAAAAGATGGGCCAGGACGACTCAAGTCTGGTTCCATGTATCTAGAGTTTTTAAAATTTAAATTTTTGAATTGGGTTGTGACCTGAAGGGAATTTTCCAATTTCTTACAAAGCTTTATCAAATCAGAAATACTGTCAATATCATGTAAGGCAAGAGCTCTGACATAATCCGGCAAAATATTCTCACGAATAATTTCTACCATTGCCGGTTCTGAAGGAACCACATTTAACCTATTAAAAAGTCCTTCCATAGAGGAGATAAAAAGTTGTTTACGAGATTTAATTTCATCTAAAAGATTTTTGTCATAATGGTCACGTAGGAAAGTTTGTTTAAGTTTTGCGACCAAATTATCCCAATCAGTAAATCGACCTTTAATGTAGTTATTATGCCACCAGGTCCAAGCTTGTGAGTCAAAAAGATCACTTGCTGAAGCAAACAATTCGTCAGTAGAACAATTCCTAGAAATTCTTAGAGATTCTACTTTTTCCAAAAAGGCCATCATTGAACCTTCCCCAGTGAATTTTTTAATGTCCCATTAATAAACTGGTACTGATTTTTGATAATTAAATATTTGATTGGGGTGGTTTGGCCCAGCAGCAATAGGTGTTGAAGTGACAGGCGATAACTTATCCTCAAGTGTGCCTTCTAGAAGCAAAACCTTCCAGACAAGGTCCTTTTTGATTGGTTTGAATTTCCTCTGGTGAGGTTGCATTTATGCGTGAAATTCTGCCAGTTAAATGAAACAACCGAGCAATTAATTCTTTGTATTTAGAATCACCCCGTATCCCAGAAAAAAACATTAACCTTATTAGAAATGTTATCCAGAGAAAGTCCAACTTCTCTTTCATCATCAGCAAACATGTATGGATTTTTAATTTTACTAAAGCTACGATTAGAAGGTGAGAGAGTAAGCCCTTTAAAATCTTTTTCCTTTCATCTACGTGTCCTACAGGAGTTATATCCCTAATATTAAGTTCATAATCAACCTCATTAGCATGTAAAACATTCACCCCTGTAGCCATTTTTTAAGAAAAAAAATTCAAAGTAGGTATGATATAGATAAAAAAAATATACTCAAAGATAAGGTAATGAGAAAAATTCAAAAATTATAGAGTAATAATCAAATAAATCAAAAGAAAAAATTAAAAAAACTTGCAGAAGTCACCAGAAATACCAAGACAAAGCAGAAAGTCAGAGTCTGTCAGAAAGGATATTTAAGAGCTTCACTTTGCACAAAATAAGAACTTTTAAAACACGTTGTAGGCGCCAATTTGTTACAAATTATATGAATTAAGTTAAATTGAAAGTCTAAGTTCTAAATAATTTAATCTGAATTCATGGTATACCTATTTGAATCTGTTTCATTTCATATAGGTTCCTAGTAGTAATGCTTTATTTTTGTGTATAAATGATATCCATACTGATCATGTTTTTTGGGGTCCAACACCCAGGGCATTTATATGATTTGTAAATGCTAGCTCCCCATACTGCTTCAAGATTTAAGATAATCTTTTCGCCCTATTGAATAAAATCATTGTATATAAAATGTAAAATGAGCTAAAAAAAAATGTAACCTAATTGTTTGTTGTTGTTTCAAGAAAAAAGTCACTTTGAAACCAAAGTAAAGTTAGATATAAATACTTTCTTCCATTCCTAAGTTACCCTAACATCTTCTGTTATCAACTCCGTCAATCATACCGATATATAACATCGATGTTATCTATTTCCTGTTAGCGTGACATCATGATGTGCTATTATCCTATTGAATTCATTAGTGATGTTATCGTGTAATGAATCCATATTTTCATTTGTATTCTTTATCGTTTTGATATAGTCTTGCCTCTCACAGCAGGCGGCATTTTGCAACGCTCTCATACAAACATTCTCAAAATTCTAATGATTCTAGCAGCGACGCTCAGGTTTATGTATCTCTGTCTTAGCTGGCAGAAATGCTCTTCAAGTTGGGCTGCCTGAATAGAAGGTGACAGGTAGGAAGGAAGGTAGGACAGTTCACTATGTGCTAAAGAAATGGCGCGGTTTGAAATAAAACTGTCTAGTTATTCATTCTGAACACTTGTAGTCTCCGAATAACTAAGCATAGGCATAAGCATGCATTAAATGAAGATTTCTGAAATTTTCATATTAAGGATTTTGATATCTCTAGCAAAAAGGCCTCCACCATGCGTTGTTTTGGAAAATGAAAATTCATAAGGGGTTACTATTACCAAATTCTGACTAGGTACTTACCAGTTATTCGACTACAGTTTTTTTTTCGCGGTGAAAACATAATAATTTTCTATTTTAAACATCCTATACAGCGCCCTTAAAGCTCCTAACAATCACTTATCATGATAATCTGTGAGAGAAAGTACCTATAATTACATTCGAAAGGAATTCATTCTTGCAATGAGCCCCTGCCTTAACGTCTTAACAACATATGGATGCAATATCATTATTAATAGCAATAGGCCTCACTTCTAAAAATACGAAACGGCAATATCAGGCGGCTCCGGTACCAAGGTATTAAATCAGAATAAGAGCAGCACGCACACCAAAATCGGTTTGGTAGATCGATGATATCTCCGATAAGAAACAACTTATCCGCACCGCGCACCAGATTTATGGCTATTAGATGCCGCAAGGTGAAGATAGCGTTTTAATATTATACGATTATAATGGAGATCGGAGATAACGCCAATAGGAAGAACACCACTTTGCGATTGATGATGCCATTTTTCATCTTTCTTAACCTACAATAAATCTTAAATGAAGTCTGAAGAAAGTATTTTTGGGAAGGTTTTTATTTTTATGCGCCTGCAATATCACCCTGGGTCCTGGGTCTTTGATAATCATAATAATAAAATACAATTTAAATCAGTCTTATCTCACAAACCAACCAATTAACATATTATTTTGGTGGCGACAGGAAAAAACATCCGCGAAGGAGTCATCATACCTATTTTAAAACCATTGTTTTGGTAAACATGTTCCGCTTCTAAAAATGTATCGGTTTATTATTTTTGAGATTGTTTGGCACAGATTTCCAATAGCATAATGGCTGTATGACCTGGATTTCCGTCAGCCCGATATATGAAATTCCTGGAATAGGCTCATAGGATATTTGGTCACGTCAATTATCCAGTATATCCGGATGTAGGATGTATAATAATATTGTTCGTTTGATGTAGATAAAAATGATCTTTATCCAGGGCCGCCGCTACCATATGTGCGGTGTGTTCAAAACACACAGGCGGCCGATTGAAAGAGGTTGCCGTCGTCGATCCTAATGCAAAAAAAATCATGTGCAACGCCCTACACGTGGTAAAAGTGAAACTTCTTAAAAACTATCCCCCTAATACAACTTTTAGACAGCGTCTGAGTCGGGGTAAAGACGGAAAAAAACACAAAAGAAAGTCACGCATCTGTAGTGACGTCACAAGGGTATCGGCGCTTGACAATAATAGGCAATCCTCCTTGCTTATAATCCTTGGTTTGTGTTAATCGTCCGTCGGTTGTCATTATCATTAGCTGTTTTTCTCCGTCTCTCTAGGTTATATCTTTCTTCCTCTCGATCGTGTAACGAAATTTCCCAAAATGTGAGGCATCTTTCAAATCCCTCTCTATTCTCGTCCAATTATCAGATCGCCGCCTAAGAACTTTTCACTTCAAAATAAATCATACCCATATTTATCGAAAATTAACCTCTCAAACAAATAAACCCATCAAACTTATATCTTTGTTAAATTTTAAGCAAATTAAAATAAATTATATACCATTAGAAATAACATTAAATTCTCTATAAATCCGTGGAAAATTGAGTTTGATAGCTCAAATAGTTTTTGAACATTTAAGCCTCAAAGTTGACTTTTAGTCCAAATTTTGTCAAAAACTTCAAACTGAATTTGCTCAAAAACTATAAATCTGGGAATATTGTAAATTACAGGCCATTTAGAGCCTAATAAAAGCCACAAATGCTGGAAATTCTAATGCAATTTGCTCAACGGTTGCCGAGTAATTGAGGTTAGGATATTTTGAAATTAGAATTCGAAGGGGGTACCCTTCCAGGAATGTTTATGCAGTGTTCGTAGAATGTCCCATCAAGACGAAAATATTGCAATATATTTTTGAAATACATAATTCGTCTATTTTAGGAATGTTTACAAAATGTGTCAAAAATGTTCCAGAAATGTTTCAACATGTTTTTTTTTTTTTTTTTGAACAATTTGCAATGAATATTTTAGAAATGTTTATAAAATGATCCAAGAATGTTTATAGAAAGTTTTAGGAATGTTTCGACATGTTTTTTTTTGGAAAATTTTTGAAGAATATTCGGGAAATATTTATAGAATGTTCGTAGAATGTTTCAGGAATGTTCATAGGAATATTTCATGAGAATTTCGTGTAATTTTACAAGAATTTTTCAGAATTCCACTGAAATTCTTATTATAGAATGTTCCAAGTGTTCATAGAATGTTCATAAATTGCATACCAGAATTTCCTGAAAATTCTTCGGAATTCCACTAAAAATTCAATTAGTTTCAAAGAAATTTTTTGTATTTTCACAGGAATTTTTTGGAATTCCATGTGATTTCACAAATTACTTTTTGATAGTTCATGAGTATTTCAGGTCATTTCACGTAATTTTTTTTGGAATTCCACTGAAATTCTGAGTTATTTCATAAAAATTCCTTGGAATTTTGCTGAAATTTAAAAAACAATTTCACGTTTTTTTTTTTGGATTTTCATAATTATTTATACGATTTTTTAAGTAGTTTCTTGTGAATTTTATGAAATTTCACGAGAATTTGGATTTATTTCACAGGAATTTCTTCAAATTCCAAATAATTTCAGAAGTTCAAGTAATTTTATTTCAGTAGAATTACCTAAGAAATTTTAGAAGAATTTTTTGGAATTTCGACTAATTCTACAGGATTTTTTCGAAATTTCAATGTTTCAAGTACATTATTTCATGTAAATTTTATGGAATTTCTAGTTATTCCGTAGGAAGGGGTTTTTTTCAATTCCACGGGAATTCCAAGCACCTTTAAAGAAATTTTCTAAAATGTCACATTTTTTTTCAAATTCCACAAAAATTCCGATTTACTCTACAGGAATATTGCTAAAAGTATTAAGTAATTTCACAAGAACTTTTCGGAATTTCATATTAATTCAGAATTTCACCTGAATTTTGAGTTATTCCACGGGAATTCCATGTAATTTCACGAGAATTCTTGGAAATTCAATAAAAAATTTAAATAATGTCCCAATTATGTAATTTACGGAAATTTTTGCGATTTTTTCTATCAATTTTACGAGAATTCCAAGTGATACCAAAGAAATTCTTCAAACTGAAATTACCAGTAACTTTAAGGAATTTTTTTTTTGGAATTTTACAAGGATTTCATGTAATTTTACAGGATTTTTTGTTGAAATTTAGCGAAAATTCCAAGTAATTTTACGTGAATATTTTAGAATTTCATAGGAATTTTCTGGAATTTCATGAGAATAACTCAAAATTCCGGAGGCATTGAGTCGAATACTCGGAAATAATTCTTTCGCAGTATCACGTAATTCCACTATAATTCTAAATAATTTCACAAGAATTTTTTAAAGTTGCATGAAAATTTAATGTCGTTTATGCGGGAATTTTTTAGAATTTTACCAAAATAACTTGGAACTCCGGGAGAATTACGTGGAATTTCCGGAAAATAGATGGAATTTCATTGGAATTTTTTCGAAATTCCACATAATTTTACCGGAACTTCACTGAACTTCCAAATAATTTCACAAGAATTATTCAAAATTTCACGAGAATTTCATGTAATTTTTACAGGAATTTTCTAGAATTCTAGGAAAATTAATGGAATTTTATCGGATTTCCACGTAATTCCACTGAAATCCCAAATAATTTCACAAGATTTTTGATATTTGAGTAAGTTGTTAGTAGCTTATTACTTATTACTTAGTTATTTCAAATTTCAATAATTATGATTATTTGATTAATAAAAATTTGCCTGAATTTTGAAGTATAAGGTAAAATTCAGCGTAACCGTAATGACGGTGTAAAGGTCTCTGAAATGTACCGAAAAAATTCTTTTTTTTAGTAAATTTAAAAAAAAAAAATTGTACACCAGAATTCTTCGTAATTCCATAAGAATTCTCTGGAATTCTTATTTCACAGGAATTTCTCGTAAATTCTCTGGAATTTTAAATAATATCATATTTTTTTTTTGGAATTTCACGAGAATAATTTAAAATTTTGTACAAATCACTTGGAACTCCAGGAAAATTATTGGAATTTCATCGGAATTTCATATTTTTACCGGAATTCCACAGAAGTTTCACATATTTTTGTTTGGAGTTCTACGTCGTATCCCTGGAATTTTAATAAATTTTACTGGAATTTTTTTAATTGCACACAATTTTAATGAAAATCCGCATAATTTTCATGTAATTCCGCATAAATTCAGTAGTTTGCATAGTTTTTATAGAATATTGCATATTTTCTATAGAATTCTGCAGAAATTCTTGGGACTTTTGCATAGTTTCTATGAAATTTCGCATAATTTTTATGGAATTCCATACAACTTAAATCCACATAATTTTTATGGGATTTTGATTTTTTTGAAACTCAACGCTTTTTTTGGAATTCTACGTCGTTTTCCATTTAATTTCACTAGAATTTCGCATAATTTTATCAGGATTTGGCATATTTTCAATCAAATTCTGCATACTTTGTATAAAATTAGGCATCATTTCCATGGTATTCAGCATAATTTCAACAAAATTCCTCATAGTTTCTACAGAATTTCGCATAATTTTTATGGAATATTGCACATTTTTTATGGAATTCCACATAATTTCTATGGGTTTTAATGTAATTTAATTGAAACAACGATTTTTTTAGAATTCCATTTTCCCAGAATTTCATTTAATTTCACTGAATTTTCGCATAATTTTTATAGAATTTTGCATAATTTCTATAGAAATCTATGTGATTTTTTTTAAGTTAAACGTTTTTTTTTCTATGGAATTCATCATAATTTCAATAAAATTTTGTATATTTTTCACGGAATTTCATTTAATTCCATTTAATTTTACTGAAATTTCGCATACCTTCTATAGAATTTTGCAAAATTCTTATAGAATTCCATGTAATTTTTCTAAAATTTATTATTTTTTTTTGTTGGAATTCCACGTCATTACTCCTTTAATTTAACTTGAATCGCGCATGATTTTGATGAAATTAAGCATACATATTTGAAATTCTATGTAAATTCAATGGAATCCCGCGTAAATTTTAGGGAATTTGGCATAATTTTTATGGAATTCCGCATATTTTTCCATGTCATACCTGGAAATGCCAAAAGAAATTACAATATATTTTCGCATAATTTCTATCAAATTTCACATAATTCCAATATAATTTCGCATAATTTCTTCAACATATCCTATAATTTAAATGGAATTCTGCTTAAATTGCCCATATCTTTGTTAAATTTCGAGCAAATTGAAATAACTTATATATCATTGGAAAGAGCATTAAATTCTCTATAAATCCGTGCAAAATTGGGTTTGATAGCTCAGACAGTTCTTGAGCAATTGAAGCTCAAAGTTGACTTCTAGTCCAAATTTTTTCAAAAACTTCAAACTCAATTTGCTCAAAAACTATAAATCTGAAAATATTGTTAATTACAGGCCGTTTAGAGATCAATAAGAGCTAATAATGCTAAAAATTTCAATGCAATTTGCTCGACGGTTACCAGGCAATTGCGGTATGAATATTTTAAAATCAGAATTCAAGAAAAGAAAAACTCATTTTTTATTTTTTAAGTTTTGTTCAATTTGGACTTTACCAATCGATAAAGCGGGTCAGAATTAGTGGAAAACAATCCTGACATCAATTCCAAATGTTCATTTTAAGTAGGAACAAAAAGCAAAAGAAAATCCTATTTTTGGTTCTGGAAAATTTTCAAAATCTTGACTTAATCATAAATAATTGTTCATACCTTTGTTAAATTTCCAATAAATTGGAATACATTTTACACCATTATAGAGAGAGCATTATTCTCTATAAATCTGTGCAAAATTGAGATCGATAGCTCAAATAGTTTTTGAGCCTCAAAGTTGACTTTTAGTCTAAATTTTGTCAAATACTTCAAACTCAATTTGCTCAAAAACTATAAATCTGGGAATATTGTAAATTACAGGCCATTTAGAGCCTAATAAGAGCTACAAATGCTGGAAATTTCAATGTAATTTGCTCAACGGTTACCGAGCAATCGAGGTTTAAAGATTTTGAAATCAGAATTCAAAGGGGGTACCCTTATAGTCTAAGAGCCAGTGAATTTTTTTCCGTAAAAAGTTGCCGATGGAAAATTTCATGCTTAAACGATGTAATATTATCCCCCGAGATCGAAAACCATAGTCTGGCAGCATGTAGTGGGGAAGTTTGGCGTAGGCATAATTAATAAATCAGTAAAAATTCATGAAAATCGAACTATTTGCCGATGGTCAACTTTTGCGGCATATCATTCAAAAATGTTCCCTTAACAAGGCTGTAATAATAGATCCTGAGATAGGGCCTATTTAGTGGAGTCATTTTTTTTTGTCTGGCATTTTGAGGGATGAATGTGGCTAGTTAGCTGATGAGAATATAAGTGGTTTTAATGCCTGCCCCCTGTTCGAAATGTCCACAGAATGTTTCGCCGGAAAAATCGACTTCGAACTGTGATTACCGTCTGGCGATTTTTCAGCGTTATTTTCACAACAAAACCTTTCATTCTCTCGATTACCAGACAAAAAGTAAACGCGGAAGGTTCTTTTTTTTTCTCTTGGAAGTTGACACTCATCCCCACTTTTTCAGCTATCGGGTATTTTTTTATGGGTGAATTATTCATCAATGTGAATCTTTTATTTAGAAGCCAAAAAATTTGAGATCATTAAAAAAAAATTCTTCATGTAAATCAATTTTTTTCTTCTGCAAATTTTCGAACGGGAGGCAGGCATTAAAATCACCCATATTCTCATCAGCTTAGTAGCCACATTCAGCCCTCAAAATGCCAGACAAAAAATAATGACTCCACTAAACAGCCCCTATCTCACAGTCTATAATGCCAGACGATTTTCACGGGTTTAAAGCCTTGCCAGACGCCCCCAGATTGCAAAAAAAAATATAAAATTTTCGAAAAAATTGCGAATCGAATAGAAATATTGTTACGACGAGGCTGTAGACGGAATCGTGGTAACCACATAAGTACTATAATGAGCGTTACCGTACGTGTGATACACATTTTATCTACAACTAAGATTTTTGTTTTATGTATTCGATGGTTTTGATTTTTCACAACAGATTATTTGGTGAGCTTAAAGCTCAAGGCTGAAAGAAAATATTTTCTCAACAAGGACTTCAAGCAACACTATCAGCAGCATCAGATATTAGTTCTACTTTTAATATTCATAAATAAAAAACGAGTTACGTAATGAGCCTATTAAATGACTAGTGATATAAGGGGCTCATTACATCACTAGTACGATAATACAACTTATAACGTAACTCAAATAGGCTAAAATGGGTTACATTATCGTAATAAGCTCTCATAGAATGGATGGGTGGGTCGTATTTAAAATGGAAAAATCAATATTACACAAAATCATACATAAAACCTAGCTTATTCTTTTTTTGACATTTCAATACAATTAAAAATCGATAATTTATATTTTATTTTATGTCAATTCATTGTTCACTATCTAATTATTTTATTTCGTTAATAAATTAACAGAAAAAAAAAAATATAATTATATTACAATGAATTATTAAGTACACGTAGGTACCTGGTACCGTTTTCAAAATATAGGCCATTGACAGTTTTCGGTGAGACACCCGGTAGGTATAAATCATTCATTGATGTATTATTATACAAACCCTTTTGTTCCACTCATTCCTTGTCTTTCCATCTCATTTGCTCTCGTACGGGATCACCGACATGTGGCCGCGGCATATTATCCGCTCCCACACGCGGGGAGGGGATAATAATATGTGCGTTCACGGACGCGTAAAATAACGAACTTCTGCGTCGTCTGGCAAGGATTAATCCTCGAAAAAACCGTCTCGCACTGGGTTTGTTTGATTAGCAATTTTTTTCTCTTTAATGTAAAAAAAAACAGGGTTCGGCAAGTTTTTCGAATTTTTTATTATTATTTTTTTTGCATTTTGGGAGCGTCTGGCAAGGCTTCAAACCCGTGAAAACCGTCTGGCAGCCCTGTTAATGGCACATTTTTAAATGATATGACGCAAAAATTGACCATCGGCAAGTATTTCGAATTTGGTGAATTTTTTAATGACTAATTAATTATGCCTACGACAAACTTCCCCACTACATGCTGCCAGACTATGGTTTTTGATCACGGAGGATAAAACTACATCGTTTAAGCAAAAAATTGTCTATCGGCAACTTTTTACGCTTTCGGGGGCCAGTTCACTGGCTCTTAGACTTTTATGAAAACTCGATTTTTTGAAGTGACACTTCTCAGGCGGCGGTCTGATATTTGGACAATAATGGAGAGTGATCTGAAAGACGCGTCATGTTTTGGCAAATTTTGTGACACGAGAGAGAAAAAAAAAACCTAGAGGGACGGAGAGAGACAGCCAATGACAATGACAGCCGACGAACGATTGACGCACAAACCAAGGAATATAAACTATTATTGTCAAGCGCCGATACCTTTGTGACGTCCCTACAGATGCACGTTTCTCTTTTGTGTGATCCTTCCTTTGTCTCTTTGCTACTAAAGGTCTTCATACGTTAAAATTTTGTACTTTAAATGGGAGTCAGGAGGCGGCGAAAATTGTCTTGGCACACAGGCAGCTAACACCTTAGCGGCGGCCCTGTCTTGATCATTACCATATAATAATTGTTCAAAACAGACTTTTGCAAATTGGACTTCTTCATTGACCATTGACTGCAATTTCAGACAGAGATATCTTCTGGATCTTCTTGTCGCTCTTGAACTTTTTGGGTGTTTTCCAAAGGCTTTCATATTTCCATTTCCAAATAGGTACCCTTGATCATAACTGATCAGCTAGGTACATCATTGATGTCGCTAATCATTATTCTTTTATCTACCCTACCAGTTTTGGACCGAACATTTCCAAATGACATAAATAAGTAAATAGGTTTTAGATATCGCCTCTGTAGAGCAAAAAGGGGTCAGGCGACAATTGAACTATTTTTGAGATAACCGCCATAACATCTTCATACCCCAAATCACGTTGTGTAAGAAGGTGACAAGCGGCACGTACATAAATTCATGTAGACATGAAAACTACAAATAATGGCAAATAAATAATAATTTTCAAAATAATTCCAGTTTTCTTAGTTTTTTCAATAATTTTGTATTTGGTACATGGCTCCTTCTTGTTCTACAGGGGCGATATATTGACAAAATCTGAAATGGTATTTGGTGTAATAGAGTCCCTCCTATTAAAAATTTTCGAAATGTTTTAAATAAAAGGTTTTAGGGTAAAAAGAGACAAATTTGAAATTATCTTTGCCAAGTTATTTGGCTCTGACTTTAAAAGAACGAAAAGTACTTAAAGTCTGTTTTTTTTTTAAAGATAAAAATCAAAATGACATTATGTTGGCAATACAATGTAAAATTGTCATGCTTTCAAATTTTTTATGTAGGAAAAGCTTGTGCTGCCAACATAGTTACTAAATTTTTGACTTGAGGAATTATCTTTAAAAAAAACCAGACTTTAGATATTTTTTTCAAACTCTTTTTTCCTGGAGTCTAATATTTTTACTTGGTAATAATGGTTGGCGTAACTGGAGGTCCCTTCGTTTTCTTCAATACATTCAGTATCTTCAGACAATTTTCCAAAATTGACAAATTGTATCAGAATATTAACAATTAAAAAAAAAAAAAAAAAAAACATTATTTAGGCCCAAACACAGCTTTCAAATCAATGAACTCAAAGATCTCTAGACTAAGTTGCTTGTGAAAGTAGAGGTTCGGCTTGTTATCAACAATATTTTGTACAAGTCTAGTCTCCGAGTTTCTGTTCCATGTTTAAAAAAAAACCTCACATCACTAATAACTTATAAATAGATGTCTGCCAGTTGTTGTAGGGGAAACGGGGATTCTTTTCAAAGTATGCTACAAATTGATTTAACCGAAATGCGATATATAACACCGTTAAAAGACAAACACGAATTAAAACTGGGAAAACTACATACTATTTCGAGAGGAGCTAAATATATCTCTCTCCACTCAAACGTGTATAAAATGATGTGTAAGTCGCATAAATTTTCTAGTATTCTGACAGGTCCTAAATTAATTTGGGTTAATATCCCGCAACACAACTCTACGGCGGTGGAGGGATTGATGAAGAAACTTAATATATTTAGATACGATTAAAAAAAGTACCGAAAAGTTACACATGTCTGAGTTTTGTAGTAGAGTCATTTATGAACAGGGTGACCAACAACGATTATAACCCCATAATGGGTTCAAATCACAAATGCAATGGAAACAAGATACCCTCTACTGAACCTGGATACTTGACTAAAAAAGTACTCTCTAAGAATATTGGTTCCCCATTCTTTATCACGAAGAAAAAAAAACCTTACATACCAAATTAACTTCATCGACTAAATCATTATAGGTTCACATTTTTAACATTTACCTAAAGGTATCAGTGTTGTTCCACAGCTTATTAAAAACACGCTGTAGAAGGTGTAAGTTGTCATTCATGTTGGTGTTAGACGTGTGTGGTGTCAAAATTCAGTGTTAGAAAATGCCAAAAAATATAAAAGGGCGTTGATGAAATCACTGGATGCTTTTAGCTTTGGGTGTAGAGTTAATTTAATTAGTAGATGACGATGTCTGCGAGTACTTCATACGATGAAAACAGGAAATTTACTAATTATTTAAGCTCTAATCAGTACTAATTATATTTTGCATATAAATTTTCATAGTTCATTCTTAAACTGCTAAAATTTTCAATATGGAAAATTATATGCTTATAAAACTTCATTAAATCATGTTTGCTTTATAAAAGTACCTAGCTAAATGTCGATGAAATAAATACACTATAACAAAGATAATTTTCAGGTTCTGTTCACCAGCAAAGTCTCGAAACTAGACCGGCAGTGTTTCAAACTAGGGAGAGTAAACAACAGGACGACGATTCGTATTTAGGTTACTCAACTATTAGTGGAGATTTCTTGGGTAATGGGGAACAAGGTATTGCTGTTGGTATGCCTAGAGGTGCAGAACTCCATGGAAAGGTAAAATATTATTCTAATGTAGATACACTTTGCGATTTGAAGATGATCAGTTTTGCTCAATTCTCGAAATAGGTTCCTAAACCTTGGAATCTAACTCAAACAACTTCGCGAGAGCCTAATTTATAAAATTTTAGGAAAATAGGGGTAAAAAATGTTTTAGTAAAGCTAGTATTTTTCTATAGGTTCTCCTTTTCACTTGGAATCTAACAAATTACAAAAACATCTCCAGTAGCCAGTTGGGTTCCTACTTTGGTTACTCCTTGGCCGCTGCCGACGTGGATGGCGATTCCAAGTTAGACCTTATCGTTGGTGCTCCCATGCATACGGAACCAAACACAGAAGACAAGTACGACGTTGGAAGGGTTTATGTGTTCTACCAAGGAGGTGGATTTGTAAGTTGGATTTTGTAATCAAAGTGCTTCATATTTATTTAATTTTATTTTACAGGGAAGTTTCAATCATTCTTCATTTATTGACGGCACCAACTCGAAGTCTCGATTCGGCCACAGTGTAGCCTATTTGGGGGATATGAATCAGGATGGATTTGATGGTGAGAGATAAAAAATATTTTTTACTTGGGAATTATTGCATTGCATATTATTTATAAGTATGTATATTAAATTTCGTGATTTGATAGAAGAAACAACCCTCTAATGTAGGAAGTCATATTTTTTCTGTATTTTTTTTGTCAGGAAATTTAATGGAAAGTTCTTGTTGGCTCGAGTTCAAATGCAGACCTGCTAGTATCAAATTAGTTTTGACACATAGAAGATTAGGCACCTCCTGACTCTCATCTAAAGTACAATATTTTAACGTATGAAGACCTTAGTAGAGACGAAGGAAGGACCACGCAAAAGAGAAACGTGCATCTGTAGAGACGTCACAAAGGTATCGGCGCTTGACAATAATAGTTTATAATCCTTGGTTTGTGCGTCAATCGTTCGTCGGCTGTCATTGTCATTGGCTGTCTCTCTCCGTCCCTCTACGTTATTTTTTTTCTCTCTCTTGTAACGAAATTTGCCAAAACATGACGCGTTTTTCAGATCACTCTCCATTCTTGTCCAAATATCAGACCGCCGCCTGAGAAGTTTCACTTCGAAAAATAGAGTTTTCATAAGGGTACCCCCTTTGAATTCTGATTTCAAAATCTTTAAACCTCGATTGCTCGGTAACCTTTGAGCAAATTACATTGAAATATTCAGCATTTGTAGATTTTAGTAGGCTTTAAATGGCCTGTAATTTATAATATTTCCAGATTTATAGTTTTTGAGCAAATTGAGTTTGAAGTATTTGACAAAATTTGGACTAAAAGTCAACTTTGAGGCTCAGAAACTATTTGAGCTATCAATCTCAATTTTGCACAGATTTATAGAGAATAATGCTCATTCTCTAATGGTGTATAATTTATTCCAATTTATTGGAAATTTAACAAAGATATGGAAATTATTCATGATTAAGTCAAGATTTTGAAAATTTTCCAGAGCCAAAAATAGGATTTTCTTTTGCTTTTTGTTCCTGCTTAAAATGAACATTTTGAATTGATGTCAGGGTTGTTTTCCACTAATTCTGACCCGCTTTATCGATTGGTAAAATCAAAATTGAGCAAAACTGAAAAATAAAAAAATCGAGTTTTTCTTTTCTTGAATTCTGATTTAAAAATATTCATACCGCAATTGCCTGGTAACCGTCGAGCAAATTGCATTGAAATTTTAAGCATTATTAGCTCTTATTGATCTCTAAATGGCCTATAATTAACAATATTTTCAGATTTATAGTTTTTGAGCAAATTGAGTTTGAAGTTTTTGAAAAAAATTGGACTAGAAATCAACTTTGAGCTTCAATTGCTTAAGAACTGTCTGAGCTATCAAACCCAATTTTGCACGGATTTATAGAGAATTTAATGCTCTTTCCAATGATATATAATTTATTTCAATTTGCTCGAAATTTAATAAAGATATGGGCAATTTAGGCAGAATTCCATTTAAATTATGAGAAATGTTGAAGAAATTATGCGAAATTATATTGAAATTATGTGAAATTTGATAGAAATTATGCGAAAATATATTGTAATTTCTTTTGGAATTTCCCAGGTAAAGTCCGACAAATACCATTTTAAAGTCACGTGATACTGGTGACAAAAAACGTATGTCCATTGATTATGCCGTTGATCACCTACAAAAAGCTACTGGTGGGTAATTACTATTGAATTTTAATATATGTTCCCACTAGCATTTTACAAACGCGTTTCTGAAGTAGTATTGACCAATCAGATGAGAATTTTAATACTTGCAATTGTTGCGAGACTCACTTTTGTCGCTTCTGCTGCCCCTTGTAATACATTCTGAACTTGAATTGGGTACCCGTTTTCTATTTGCTTCTTTTCCAGTTGGAAAAAGGTTAATATAGTCAAAATTATTAGCTGTGTTTGCTCGTTGTATTATTTTCGAAAATAACTTTGACAAACTAATTGATGACAGTGACGGATTCTATTTCAGGTAAGAATATTATGAACAATAATTAGACAGCAATTTTTTTGTCAATTTTACTATCACCGCTGTTTGTGATGTATTCAACAAGGATAGAGAAAAATCACGTGACTTTAAAATGGTATTTGTTGGACTATATGACATGGAATTCCATTTAAGTTCAATAAAATATCTTAGAAATGACGACAAATAAAAAAAAAAAAAAAAAGCCAAATTCCCTAAAGTTTACGCGGGATGCCATTGAAATTACATAGAATAGACCTATCTCCCATGATTAGAAAAAGAGACCTTCATTGTAATAAATACAAGTTAGAAAACAATAAAAGATGACATGCGCGCGCAACTCGTAGGCTGCAGTGTAGCCAGATTGTATTGTTGCAGAACAAATGTAGACAATACAAATCGAACATTATAACATCAAAGAAGTAATATAGTCTCAAGTGTTTCATAACGCCTTAAATCGGATAAAAGAAGAGCTTTAAAGTGGATAAACATACTTTGCACTTTTATTTTGATAAATGTTTCATCCGGCAACATCGCTCAATGAAATTGCAAAGGAATATGTCAAGTATAATCCTAACATAACCTTAAACGAAACTGCGGTGAGTTCAAGTAATATGTAAGGTATTAGTTTGCTCTTTGTCAAATTACACGTTACAAAGAAAGAAGGAAGGATTCATTCTGAACTGGCCCCTGAATAAGAATATGACGCAAGCCTGTCATAAACTTGCTTCTCATTGGACGCTCACCTGCAGCCTACAAGCGACGCGCGCAGTCCAGGTAATAGGAGATCGGTCTATTTCGAATAGGTATGCTTAATTTCATCAAAATCGTGCGCAATTCAAGTGAAATTAAAGGAGTAATGACGTGGAATTCCAAAGAAAAAATAATAAATTTTAGAAAAATTACATGGAATTCTATAGGAATTTTGCAAAATTCTATAGAAATTATGCGAAATTTCAGTAAAATTGAATGGAATTAAATGAAATTCCGTAAAAAATATGCAAAATTTTATTGAAATTATGCTGAATTCCATAGAAGAAAAAAAAACGTTTTATTTAAAAAAAATCACATAGATTTCTTAGAAATTATGCAAAATTCTATAAAAATTATGCAAAATTCTATAAAAATTATGCAAAATTCTATAAAAATTATGCAAAATTCTATAAAAATTATG
The DNA here is from genome assembly GCA_917834065.1 of Ceutorhynchus assimilis. Taxonomy (NCBI): domain Eukaryota; kingdom Metazoa; phylum Arthropoda; class Insecta; order Coleoptera; family Curculionidae; genus Ceutorhynchus; species Ceutorhynchus assimilis. Next base: position 15,669,742 of record OU892282.1, read on the forward strand.
CGAAAGTTCAGTGAAATTAAATGGAATTCTGGGAAAATGGCGTAGAATTCCAAAAAAATCGTTGTTTCAATTAAATTCATAAAAACCATAGAAATTATGTGGAATTCCATGGGAATTCCATAAAAAATTTGCAAAATTCCATAAAAATTATGGGAAATCCTGTATAAACTATGAGGAATTTCATTGAAATTATGCTGAATACCAGGGGCGGATGGGCCAACAGGGATTTTGGGAAGTTTCCCGAAGGGCCGCTTGCTTCCAGGCCGGTCCAACCGGCAACTTTAGCAATATTCCTGTAGAGTAGTAAATCGGAATTTTAGTGGAATTTGAAAAAAAATGTGACATGTCAGAAAATTTCTTTAAAGGTGCTTGGAATTCCCGTGGAATTGAAAAAAAAAACCCTTCCTACGAAATAACTAGATATTCCATAAAATTTACATGAAATAATGTACCTGAAATTTCATTGAAATATTATCCCCGAAAATCCAAAAAAAATTGTGAAATTGTTTTTTAAATTTCAGCAAAATTCCAAGGAATTTTTATGAAATAACTCAGAATTTCAGCGGAATTCCAAAAAAAATTACGTGAAATGACCTGAAATACTCATGAATCATGTGAAATTACATGGAATTCCAAAAAATTCCTGTGAAAATACAGAAAATTTCTTTGAAACTAATTGAATTTTTAGTGGAATTCCGAAGAATTTTCAGGAAATTCTGGTGTTCAATTTATGAACATTCTATGAACATTTGGAACATTCTATAATAAGAATTTCAGTGGAATTCTGAAAAATTCTTGTAAAATTACACGAATCATTCTTCATTTATTGACGGCACCAACTCGAAGTCTCGATTCGGCCACAGTGTAGCCTATTTGGGGGATATGAATCAGGATGGATTTGATGGTGAGAGATAAAAAATATTTTTTACTTGGGAATTATTGCATTGCATATTATTTATAAGTATGTATATTAAATTTCGTGATTTGATAGAAGAAACAACCCTCTAATGTAGGAAGTCATATTTTTTCTGTATTTTTATTGTCAGGAAATTTAATGGAAAGTTCTTGTTGGCTCGAGTTCAAATGCAGACCTGCTAGTATCAAATTAGTTTTGACACATAGAAGATTAGGCACCTCCTGACTCCCATCTAAAGTATAATATTTTAATGTATGAAGACCGTAGTAGAGACGAAGGAAGGACCACACAAAAGAGAAACGTGCATCTGTAGAGACGTCACAAAGGTATTGGCGCTTGACAATAATAGTTTATAATCCTTGGTTTGTGCGTCAATCGTTCGTCGGCTGTCATTGTCATTGGCTGTCTCTCTCCGTCCCTCTACGTTATTTTTTTTCTCTCTCTTGTAACGAAATTTGCCAAAACATGACGCGTTTTTCAGATCACTCTCCATTCTTGTCCAAATATCAGACCGCCGCCTGAGAAGTTTCACTTCGAAAAATAGAGTTTTCATAAGGGTACCCCCTTTGAATTCTGATTTCAAAATCTTTAAACCTCGATTGCTCGGTAACCTTTGAGCAAATTACATTGAAATTTTCAGCATTTGTAGATTTTAGTAGGCTTTAAATGGCCTGTAATTTATAATATTTCCAGATTTATAGTTTTTGAGCAAATTGAGTTTGAAGTATTTGACAAAATTTGGACTAAAAGTCAACTTTGAGGCTCAGAAACTATTTGAGCTATCAATCTCAATTTTGCACAGATTTATAGAGAATAATGCTCATTCTCTAATGGTGTATAATTTATTCCAATTTATTGGAAATTTAACAAAGATATGGAAATTATTCATGATTAAGTCAAGATTTTGAAAATTTTCCAGAGCCAAAAATAGGATTTTCTTTTGCTTTTTGTTCCTGCTTAAAATGAACATTTGGAATTGATGTCAGGATTGTTTTCCACTAATTCTGGCCCGCTTTATCGATTGGTAAAATCAAAATTGAGCAAAACTGAAAAATAAAAAAATCGAGTTTTTCTTTTCTTGAATTCTGATTTAAAAATATTCATACCGCAATTGCCTGGTAACCGTCGAGCAAATTGCATTGAAATTTTAAGCATTATTAGCTCTTATTGATCTCTAAATGGCCTATAATTAACAATATTTTCAGATTTATAGTTTTTGAGCAAATTGAGTTTAAAGTTTTTGAAAAAAATTGGACTAGAAATCAACTTTGAGCTTCAATTGCTTAAGAACTGTCTGAGCTATCAAACCCAATTTTGCACGGATTTATAGAGAATTTAATGCTCTTTCCAATGATATATAATTTATTTCAATTTGCTCGAAATTTAATAAAGATATGGGCAATTTAGGCAGAATTCCATTTAAATTATGAGAAATGTTGAAGAAATTATGCGAAATTATATTGAAATTATGTGAAATTTGATAGAAATTATGCGAAAATATATTGTAATTTCTTTTGGAATTTCCCAGGTAAAGTCCGACAAATACCATTTTAAAGTCACGTGATACTGGTGGCAAAAAACGTATGTCCATTGATTATGCCGTTGATATCACCTACAAAAAGCTACTGGTGGGTAATTGCTATTGAATTTTAATATATGTTCCCACTAGCATTTTACAAACGCGTTTCTGAAGTAGTATTGACCAATCAGATGAGAATTTTAATACTTGCAATTGTTGCGAGACTCACTTTTGTCGCTTCTGCTGCCCCTTGTAATACATTCTGAACTTGAATTGGGTACCCGTTTTCTATTTGCTTCTTTTCCAGTTGGAAAAAGGTTAATATAGACAAAATTATTAGCTGTGTTTGCTCGTTGTATTATTTTCGAAAATAACTTTGACAAACTAATTGATGACAGTGACGGATTCTATTTCAGGTAAGAATATTATGAACAATAATTAGACAGCAATTTTTTTGTCAATTTTACTATCACCGCTGTTTGTGATGTATTCAACAAGGATAGAGAAAAATCACGTGACTTTAAAATGGTATTTGTTGGACTATATGACATGGAATTCCATTTAAGTTCAATAAAATATCTTAGAAATGACGACAAATAAAAAAAAAAAAATGCCAAATTCCCTAAAGTTTACGCGGGATGCCATTGAAATTACATAGAATAGACCTATCTCCCATGATTAGAAAAAGAGACCTTCATTGTAATAAATACAATTTAGAAAACAATAAAAGATGACATGCGCGCGCAACTCGTAGGCTGCAGTGTAGCCAGATTGTATTGTTGCAGAACAAATGTAGACAATACAAATCGAACATTATAACATCAAAGAAGTAATATAGTCTCAAGTGTTTCATAACGCCTTAAATCGGATAAAAGAAGAGCTTTAAAGTGGATAAACATACTTTGCACTTTTATTTTGATAAATGTTTCATCCGGCAACATCGCTCAATGAAATTGCAAAGGAATATGTCAAGTATATTCCTAACATAACCTTAAACGAAACTGCGGTGAGTTCAAGTAATATGTAAGGTATTAGTTTGCTCTTTGTCAAATTACACGTTACAAAGAAAGAAGGAAGGATTCATTCTGAACTGGCCCCTGAATAAGAATATGACGCAAGCCTGTCATAAACTTGCTTCTCATTGGACGCTCACCTGCAGCCTACAAGCGACGCGCGCAGTCCAGGTAATAGGAGATCGGTCTATTTCGAATAGGTATGCTTAATTTCATCAAAATCGTGCGCAATTCAAGTGAAATTAAAGGAGTAATGACGTGGAATTCCAAAGAAAAAATAATAAATTTTAGAAAAATTACATGGAATTCTATAGGAATTTTGCAAAATTCTATAGAAATTATGCGAAATTTCAGTAAAATTGAATGGAATTAAATGAAATTCCGTAAAAAATATGCAAATTTTATTGAAATTATGCTGAATTCCATAGAAGAAAAAAAAACGTTTTATTTAAAAAAAATCACATATAGATTTCTTAGAAATTATGCAAAATTCTATAAAAATTATGCAAAATTCTATAAAAATTATGCGAAAGTTCAGTGAAATTAAATGGAATTCTGGGAAAATGGCGTAGAATTCCAAAAAAATCGTTGTTTCAATTAAATTCATAAAAACCCATAGAAATGATGTGGAATTCCATGAGAATTCCATAAAAAATTTGCAAAATTCCATAAAAATTATGGGAAATCCTGTATAAACTATGAGGAATTTCATTGAAATTATGCTGAATACCCAGGGGCGGATGGGCCAACAGGGATTTTGAGAAGTTTCCCGAAGGGCCGCTTGCTTCCAGGCCGGTCCAACCGGCAACTTTAGCAATGTTCCTGTAGAGTAAATCGGAATTTTAGTGGAATTTGAAAAAAAATGTGACATGTCAGAAAATTTCTTTAAAGGTGCTTGGAATTCCCGTGGAATTGAAAAAAAAACCCTTCCTACGAAATAAATAGATATTCCATAAAATTTACATGAAATAATGTACCTGAAATTTCATTGAAATATTATCCCCGAAAATCCAAAAAAAATTGTGAAATTGTTTTTTAAATTTCAGCAAAATTCCAAGGAATTTTTATGAAATAACTCAGAATTTCAGCGGAATTCCAAAAAAAATTACGTGAAATGACCTGAAATACTCATGAATCATGTGAAATTACATGGAATTCCAAAAAATTCCTGTGAAAATACAGAAAATTTCTTTGAAACTAATTGAATTTTTAGTGGAATTCCGAAGAATTTTCAGGAAATTCTGGTGTTCAATTTATGAACATTCTATGAACATTTGGAACATTCTATAATAAGAATTTCAGTGGAATTCTGAAAAATTCTTGTAAAATTACACGAAATTCTCATGAAATATTAGAAAATTCCTATGAACATTCCTGAAACATTCTACGAACATTCTATAAACATTCCCCGAATATTCTTCAAAAATTTTCCAAAAAAAAACATGTCGAAACATTCCTGAAACTTTCTATGAACATTCTTGGAACATTTTATGAATATTTCTATAATATTCATTGCAAATTTTTCAAAAAAAAAAAAACATGTTAAAACATTTCTGGAACATTTTTGAAACATTTTATAAATATTCCTAAAATAGACGAATTATTTCAAAAATATATTGAAATATTTTCGTCCTGATGGGACATTCTACGAACATTCCATAAACATTCCTGGAGGGTATCCCCTTTGAATTCTTATTTCAAAATATTCTAACCTCAATTGCTCGGCAACCGTTGAGCAAAATGCATCGGAATTTCCAGCATTTGTAGCTCTTATTAGGCTCTAAATGGCCTGTAATTTACAATATTCCCATATTTATAGTTTTTGAGCAAATTCAGTTTGAAGTTTTTGACAAAATTTTGAGTAAAAGTCAACTCTGAGGTTTAAATGTTCAAAAACTATTTGAGCTATCAAACTCAATTTTGCACGGATTTATAGAGAATTTAATGTTCTTTCCAATGATATATAATTTATTTTAATTTGCTTGAAATTTAACTAAGATATGGGTTTGATGGGTTTATTTGTTTGAGAGGTTTATTTTCGATAAATGGGTATGATTTATTTTGAAGTGAAAAGTTCTTAGGTGGCGATTTGATAATTGGACGAGAATAGAGACTGATTTAAAAGACGCGTCACGTTTTGGGAAATTTCGTTACACGATCGAGAAGAAGAAAGATATAACTTAGAGAGACGGAGAAAAACAGCTAATGATAATGACAACCGACGAACGATTGACACAAACCAAGGATTATAAGCAAGGAGGATTACCTATTATTGTCAAGCGCCGATACCCTTGTGACGTCACTACAGATGCGTGACTTTCTTTTGTGTTTTTTTCCGTCTTTACCCCGACTCAGACGCTGTCTAAAAGTTGTATGACGGGGATAGTTTTTAAAAAGTTTCACTTCTACCACGTATAGGGCGTTGCACATGATTTTTTAGTAGCGGCGGCCCTGTAATCAACGAAATATCCCCTATTCTTTTTTATTTATAAAATATTCAAAATTCACCTGAGACACAAAGGGTATCCTACTTTAGGTACATGAGTTTAAAACACAAAAAAGATTACTTATTGTGTTTTATTGAATTGAATGGCTAATTCAATATAAGGGGTTGCATAATTGTACATGCACTCAAGTACCTATTTCCTCCAACATTTAATTGCAGAATAATAATTGTATAGAATTACGTCTACTTCAACCGCTCCTTTAATTTAAATAAATATTCAAGATAAAATTAATTTTTAATGAACTATTATATTTGGAGAGCTTACATTCATATGCACAATATAATAATCGATGCAAAATAAGTAAGTACCTACCTACCTACTACTACTAATACATTGTAGCTTTTTTTTAATGCGGTGGAACATGTATAGTAAGGTGGTCCCAAATTCAACCCATAAAGACGAAAAAAATAGTACAAGAAAACAGAACATCCTTACAATAATAGTAGTGAAGGCGAATACTTAAAATATTGAACAAAGGAAGATTTTTTTGTCGGTGAAAGATATCGAAACTAACATTTTTAAAGAAAATTTTGTGGAAATTAAAGTCAAAGGAAAATTGAAAAAGTTGCAGTCGTAAGTATGAAACTCCAACTTTTTCAATTTTCCTTTGATTTTAATTTCCACAAAATTTAAGTACTTAAAAATATTGAATTCATACTCACTCAACATAAATATACTTACGTAGCTATCACACAAGACGTAGATTTAGTATTTAGTATTAATCGAATCACACAGGAAGTGATAAAAAATTATGCGATCTGTAGTCTAAATCAACAGCACCTACCTATCCTATTCTCTATCAGTAGGTTTACTCAGGCAACACGTTTGAAAGCACAATTTTGTTCAAAGAATGTTTCCTAATCCTAGTTTTTGATATTTTTGAAGTCCAAAAACCACGCTTTAGTCCTGGTTTATTTATCTTCAGATCAAGTTGCTGGTAACTATCTGCAAGATAAATTTACCATTCTATAATTCTATTGATCTGCGGATAACCGGCCGACAAATGGAATTACGGATTGCGTTTCTATCCGCCAGATTGCATACCTGACGGTTTTCAGAAGGTGAAACAACCGTCCCTTAGTCGAATAAAAATGGTTATCAGATAAATAACACAACATTCATTACTTATTGTAGTCTCACTCAATCATTTAAGATAACTTAAATTGGCTGCTGGAAAATCATAGAATAACAAAAACATATTTTCTTGTAGATTTTGCAGTTGGTGCCCCATATGACGGAGAATTTAACAGAGGTGCAGTCTACATCTACTACGGATCATCCAAAGGCGTCCTGGAAAAGTACGGGCAAGTCATTTACGCCGAAGATATGGCGACTAGAAGTAATTTTCCAGTGAACACATTCGGATTTTCCGTGACTGGAGGCTTAGATATGGATGGAAACGATTATCCCGATATGGCCGTTGGAGCTTATTTATCCAATTCCGCGTTTTTCTTTAGGTACGTATATCTACTCACTCATAATAATGTAATACCTTGACATGATGTTATCCCAAATGTTTTCTAGATCGAAACCCGTTGTTCGAGTTGAGGCGTTCGTTAAATTCCGTACCCTGAATAAACAAATAGACATTAGTAAGAAAAATTGCAACTTGCCTAATGGACAATTAGGAACATGCACTACCATTGATTTTTGCATTAAATACAGCGGCAAAGGAATACCTCAACAAATTCGTGAGTTTTTTTTTCTAATTTTATTCAACAAATAAAATTAATTTATTTTTTCAAGGATTAAATGTTCAATATATTTTGGATACCAAGAAAACGAGCATTCCGAGGATGGCATTCTTGAGAAGAAATAGTCATACGATCAACGATACGATTACTTTATACAAAGACAGTCCGGACACTTGTCAAACTGAAGAAATTTACATTAAGGTATGAATTGTCATTAATTGCGGTTTGGGTATAAAATTGTTATTTAACCCTTAATTAGGACATACACTATCACGTTTTGCATGCATTTAAGGGGCATGATCATATTTGAAGGAAAATATATTGGAACAATGTGCTACAATAACTTATACGTTTATACATTTCAACACTTCCGATACATTCCTATTAAACTACCCTTTACCTATATCTATAAAGTCCTAAAAATTCTTAAGTCCTTTACTGACTGCTTATGCAAAATCAAATAATTATTTGTTTATTAATATAGGTATCTCTAACTTATTCTTATAAAAACCTTACAAATATTTCTACATGAAAAATAAAAACCCTAATTCAAAATTTCGGCACTTAAGATCATCAATGTTTCCTTATGAACAACAAGTTTCATTTCAAAACTTCCCATTCACATATAATGGTTTATTTAAATCAGAACAATTACTATTTTCGGATTCCTAGTTAACGAACACAATTATTTAATTCTTATTAGATTCGTTACTAGAGCCCTTAAACTTCAATTTGGACAAGCCAATTCAAAATTCTTTAATAATTCCTACTCAAAATCGATACGGGTTAAGTGCATTATAAATTCCCCTTTTAATTCTTTGCGAAATTAATTAAAATGTCATTATACTCGAAGGCAATTAAATTTATGCAATAATGTTCCATAGTCAAAACAGTCGAGTTATTAATATTTATGCAATAAAGTTCCAAAGTTAATTCACTTCATAGTAATTCATCATTTATAAAGCTAAAAAGTTTTACTATTCACAAGAGTAGGTACTTACATTTAACTTTTCACACGTAAAATTACTTAATTTAATTTACTTCAAAAATCTCTAGAGCACGCACATAGTATTGAACAAATTTAACTGTTCTTTCTTTTACAATTTCGGTTACTATTTCAAGGACTTTTCCCCGAGGCAATAAAAGAAACTTTCGCGAAATTTACAAGGACTGACACATGAGGTAGTGTAGACTTTAAGTCAAACTGGACTGAGCGAACAACTCAACTGACAACTGCTTTCCACTTCTAAAACCGCCTGTTTTATATTTTTCGATTCCTTCCCAAAGCATTATTAATTATCCACCAAAATCGTCAATAAGCGGTCGTTTGACTATCAATAAGTCAATTCTGTTGGCCGACTTAGATATTATCAAAAAATAATGATGTAATGTATTTGAAATTTTTGTCATTTTCATTTGTTTAAAATCAACTAATTATGCCGCAATATCCTGATTTATAGAGGTCAACACATCTTTTTGGTTCAAGAATGCCATAAATCATCGATTTAATTATTATGGCCTCGCTGTTAATTATTTTATTTCCGACTGAACTATTATAACCATATAATACCTGGGTTACCAAGGGAGTTAAGGATATCATAACTCCCAAGGGAGTTAAAGATTTCCATAACTCCCGCTTTTACCTTGAATAGGTGAAACTTTGACAAAAAATAGAAATTTTGGTTTATGGTTTATTTCTTTAAAAAAATGGACAAAATACATTAAATTCAGTAGGAAATAAAATTATCTATGTACCACGGGAATTATCAGGTGTTAATACCCACGGGCAATTAGTGTCCCTCGAGCCAAAGGCCCTCGGGACGCAAACTTTGCCCTGGGGTATTAACACCCTCATAATTCCCTTGATACATAAATAACTATTTAGGAATTTTTGATGATGACACAGGCTGGGTGACGATATAATATAATTTCGAATGTATTTGGGGTCAACGTTAATTTGTTCCCTTCTCAATTTATTGATACTGATTTGAAATACAGGAAATTCAGTTTTTGATTATTTGATTACATTTAATTTTTACAGTAAAGACATTGTTAATATCGGGACTATTTACCGGATCATTACATCCCTCCGCCCTTTAAAATCGAAATTATATTGAATAAAATAATTTCGGTCAAATCTTATTCAAGGTCCCATTAAAATATACAATTTCACCAAAAATTTAGGTGCCTGTCTCGTAAAATGTGGTTCGGTCTTTACTCAACACTAGATTTTATCCTGGCACCAAAAATTTTGTTAATTTTCTGCATGAATACAATTTTCATTTAATATTTTCCCTTCAAAATTGTTGATGCTAGAACGACACAAAACAAATTTCAATCTTACAAAAAAATTACCCTTGCTTGTAGCAAAGTTTACTTGTAACGCCGGTTGCTCGTTAGGCCTATATTGAGTGGGCCTATATTTCGGCCATCCCCGGATCCCTGCGACTCATTGGCTGGTTGTCTGTAATCCTTTCGCTGTCAATCTCACAGTAGTAGGTATCGTAACTAGGATAGTTACGATCTGGATGCTGATGCTGCTCACGGGTGGTCTCGCTAGTTTACTAGGTACACCTTACACTTACACCCTTCTGATTTTTAACTTTTATACAATACTTCCCTTGTGGTTACTGGCTGTGGTTGGCTACTGCTACCATTGTCTTCGTGATTGCTCCTACTGGCTCGTCGGAGTTTCATTACTAGGACAGCATTGTCCAAACTTTCCATTTCGACATGGATACGTAGTGGCGGAACGAGTTCGTCGTTTTCTTGGTACCTATTATTTTCTAATCACCTAAATTACGGCCTTCAAATGTTTGTATCGTTACATTCTACTCTATTTTTCTTATTTTCAAATTTTATAGCTAACATCCTTTCTTATGCATTCCACTTAATTTCTAGTTAGATATACGTAGACTAAATATACTCTGATTTTTCTACATTTTACAGTTTCTTCATTACATAATCCTTAAATCTAGCAGGCCATCTTATGTCCCGTGTCCTCGTACTTATTCGTACTTCCGGATCGTGTACCTCGACCTCTTCTTCTTCCTCTTCATCTTCGGAATTTTCCTCATTTTCTTGGTTTATATTTTCTTCCATTTCTCTATGCCTGATGGGTAATTCTTGTCCCCGTGCTAAAAATTAATCTTCTTCTTGCGCCCTTATTTCATCATTGGAGCCATTATTTTCATTTTGATCGACGATTTCTTCATTCTCGTCTCTTGTCATTTCCCTATGAATTAGTGGAAATTCTATAATGTCTTCTCCTCTGGGTTGAACCTCATTGTCCTCCTCTTTATCGGATTCACTATCTCCGTGATCTAATGTAGGATTTATCATTCTATCCTCCAACCCTTTACATGGTTTGAGCCTTTCAGCATGTAATACCTGCTCTTTATTTCCGTGCAACTCCTCTATTTTAAAAGTAACCGGTCCCAACCTAACTGTTGAGTAATTCGACTTGGTCCTGACCATTTACAGCGGAATTTTGGTGCTAAATTCCTTCCTGGTAAAACTGGATTCTTCACATAACCTAAATCCCCGACTTGGAATTTTTTCCTCGTTCGTTTTGCATTGTGTTTATCGCATCTTTTATCCATAGAGGCCTCTATGTTCCTCTGAGCTAACTCGTGGGCGTTCTACATTCTGGTGACTAATTCTGTAGCATAGTTTTCGTCTATGTCATATTTTACTGGCCCATTTTGGCACCATTGGGTGTACTGGAAGCTCCATATATCTCCCAAACATTAGAAAGAATGGAGATTCTTGGGTTGCCTCATGTGGCAAATTTCTATACGCTAGAAGACAAAAGGGTAGCACTTCATCCCAACTATCATGGTGATCATCGACGTAATGACTTGTCATCGTTTTTATGGTTTTGTGAAACCGTTCTATTATTCCATTGGCCAGTGGCGTAACTACAGGGGGGCCTGGGGGGCCGGCCCCCCTCCAGACGTCGCTAGCCCCCCCCCCCCCAGAAAAAAATTCCATAATTTGGTATTTTATGTTTACGTTACCTATTATAATTTTATGTTATTACCTACTTAATTTTAACGGTAATGCGCGGCGATCCTGATCGACCCTATCCGATCCTGATCCACCAACGAACACGCTGTGTGCCATTGTGCCACCCAAAGGCCAGTGCAAATTGCAATGTGCAGAAGTGATACACTATACCAAAGCCATTGAATTAGAATTAGCAATATAACAAATTAGTTTGGGAGTTTGACTAAATATTTTTCCTGTGAATCCGTGAATCAGTGTTGCTAATATGATATATACTATACAGTGGCTGATAAGCTGGGTTAGCTAGGTGAGTGATTTAAGCCCGGTTTAGTCAGTTAATCGCGTATAATTGCACTGTTCTACTTTTTTAAAGATTCCAATAAGTCGCAATAACAGGCCCTAGGCCACTGTCCCCAACTACATGGGAGCATTGGGACAGGTGCTCCCATGAGCAACCTCTCATGGGTACTCAGAGCCTACGAGAGGATTGCGAAAGTACAAACTTATTTAATGGTCATTCCGTTCCAGATTAGGAAGGTATTAGTATTCTGTCCTTTCGTTATTTGTGGTCAATTCTATGCTCTATTACTTTATATTGCTAATGTTGCTATTCTCCATCCCTATTCTTTGATAATAATCGGGACATAGGGCATTTTAGGACATAAAAGTACCAGACATAATTATTTTGATAATGATGTGATATTTTCATGGCCTAACATGCGTGCAGAAAAAAGCACTTTTTGCACGCTTGTAGAAAAAAAATATAAAAATATATACGCTATAAATAGACGTTTTTAGCGGCTACGGTGAGCTTACCCCTCCCCTATAAACAAATTTATGAAAATATTATCCTGCACCTATGAGGACTTTCAAAAATCGGCGCCTCTGCCAGGCCCACCCTAGGCCCCCCCAGGTCAGATGGCTAGTTACGCCAATGCCATTGGCACTTGGGTGGTAAGGTGTAGTCTTTAACTTTTTAATTCCAAGAATAGTGCAAAGGACCCCGCACACCTCTTATGGGTTTTGGTTTTCTGTCAAACTCAATGAAATTTTGCTATGTGTTAGACCTTGACTTCCTGATAAAAAGTTCTCACGGGCCCGAACCAATCCTATGATTAGTTTTTGAGATACAGGTACTTCAATGTCCAAGAAATGTACACATTTTATATGTATTAACATCTACCTGTCACCTAATAATAGGTCTGTTTCTGCAAAAATCACAAACCCGTCAGAGCGAATTTGATTGGTCGAAAACAGTCAGAAACAGTCAGAAAACTAGTTTCAACCAATGAAATTCACTCTGACAGACCTATTAATAGGTGACAGCTCAGAGGAATACTATTATAGAATGCAACTATAGAGTGAGCATAGCAATCATAAATACGTTATTGTTTGTATGCCATTGACAACGCCCATTCTAAGCCGAAATTTCCTTAAATTTAGGGAAAAATTTATTTTTTCTAAAGGATTTCAACGCCGCTTTGTTAGAAAGCTTTCCACCTGCTTTACTCCACCTGAATGATCATAGGCGTGCGGAAGGAAGGTTAAATGGTGAAAATATTTCTATTTAGTGACAAAAATTAAGCAAATTAAAAAAAAATGTTCTGCTTCATTAGCAGAAACATGGAAACAAAACAGATTCTGGGGAACTTTTGATCAATAAATCTTTTTGATACAGATCTTAGGAATTAGGTCTACTATCTAAAATGAAATAAATACAGCAGTGTTAGATCAATCAAATTCATGTTACATTACAAAATAATACAAAAAAAAGGTCTCTACGTCTGGCTATGAGACTACATTCTTCAATATTTGTTCCTCAGTTTCTGAAACTGTTATGGTAAAGTCAGTTGCATGGTTCTTGAGCTGCGCAGTCTGAAGAGGCAGAGGGGAAAATTCCACATAAAAACTCGGCTAAGGTTTGATATCATAGGCGTGCGTAATGTAATTTTTTCTATTATAAGATTAAAATTTATTTTCACATTTGCAAATTGCGTCTGATGTTGGGTGTATATGCTTCATGAAAAAAACTTGGATGTTCAAAATTTCGAAATTCGCCCAATATAAGGGTGGTTCAACTCAACAGGGTGATTCGTATTCGTTCATTCTTCATCGCAAACTCTATATATATTGGCTATTACCTCCCTTGTTTGGCTATGAAGATTTTTTTTTGCGTAAATTTGTCCATCTTTTTAAACACCTTCTGGCTACGCCACTGAATAAAACTTTGATTGAACAGAGACGCCAGTGAAATAAAATTTAAAATGTGCCCGCCTAGCTGACGGCGGCGACGGCGCCATCGCCTGGTTGTGGTGGGATCCCATCGCTCAGTCATTTTTTCCTATTTAACATACGGAGAGTACGGCTCGATTCGAAACGTTCCACATAAGTGATCTCAGTGATGCCGGATTTCGGAAAAAAAAAGGATTTTCAATGATGTATGATTTATTAAATGGATAAAATGAATGTTTAAAAAATATTAATTATGGTATCATTATATTTTTATGTTATTTTTAGAATATTATTCGATTTGAAGAATAGTATTCTCCATATTTCGAAGACGGAGGAGATTTTATTGCAATTTTCATGTATTATTATTATTGATATGGCAACGCCGCAATGACGAATTTTCCCCTCTGCCTCTTCAGACTGCGCAGTTCAAGAACCATGCAACTGACTTTAGTTGATGAGGACTGAGAGAGCACTGTCAGGCATTTGAAAGTACTCGGAGCATCAAAAATTCTAGAAAGAAAAAATTATAACGGATCCCTTGTTTTCAGAAGTAGGTGGGCACATATATGATTACCACTGACTCTTTTTTTATCTCAAAACTCAATAAAATCCTATGTAGCATCCTATACACAAATGAAGAATACGAACCCTCCAGAAACAACTTTCTTGTCAAACACATGACTCTCCCGATTAACGATTTCAACCACAGGCCTGGAGGAACATCAGGATACATACTCAGTCCTTGGAATCCAAAATGATTTAATAAGTGTTTTTGCCCTATCTGACAAATATTGAATTTTGAGTTTGGAAATTGAACTAGTTAAAATCACATACCCTTCTTAATCAGGATAATATTTTGTATCTTCTTTTTGGATTATAAAATCATTCCAATTCATTTTTTGTAGTCTGCATAATATAAGCAATAATTCAATATTTTTTACAAACCAACTTACACTACTTTTGTTTTTGGAGGAGACTTGAGACTCTGTGATTGGAGAGTCTGAGCTGAGGTCTGAACTGGAAATTAATGTAGCTAATATGTAGAAATTATATCAAATATTAAATAACCAACTTACTTTGAAGTATTGAAAACATTGGTAAACAGGTGAAAAATCCGAACCAGATTTCAAATATCTAAATCCATTAGGCCTAGTGCATTATCATTGAGGTTAAAATGATCTGAGCACTCATCAGCGATTTTGGGTAATCGCTTATTTTCTAATCCTAGAAGGCAAATCCATATACGCCTGCACTCTGAATTTGTTGGAATCCTACAAAGACGCATATTTAACTTTAATCAAGCATAAGGAGTATTATTATTCTGCTTGGATTTTTCCTATAGAAGTTCATAAAAAAATTATCAAAATTAACAACTGGTAACTAATTTCCTTAATCTTGGAACAAATTTGATATTTTTCTGGCGAAGTAGGTACATTATATCCTATTCTACGCCACTGCTTTGCTATCATACATAATATAACCCCCTACTTACCTATGAAATGAAATTTCCGGGTTCAAATAATCCAATTTTTCACACATTTGACACTGTCTAACCATATTGCTGTATAATATTAGTCTTAAAACACACAAATAATTCACTTTCCAAACATAAAATATCAGAAAAACCTCACAAAAACGATTTCACGATGCTTTCTAACAAAAGGCAACAAGGCACAATCAAACTGACGTTAACTGTCAGCTTTGACGCCGTTTTACTATGCGATGTTGTCACGTTGAAAAATAAATAAGGATACTTGAATAATAACAATATTTTCTAAGCTCCTTTTTTACTAAAACAAACAACTTGAAATTATCAAAAATCTGCATTGAGGAGTTTTTCTAGTTACTCAGTTTATTTGCACTTTTATTAAATTTAAAAAGGCATTTTTTCCCTATTTATTCGACGAGAAGTCCAATAAAGGTTTTTTCCAAAATATAATTGGCAACATGTTGATTCGTTTAGGATGGCGTTTAGACTTGATCGTTTAGACTATGCTTTCTCACTGGCACCTCGTCAAAATGTAAATAACGGCCTCTATTGTTTTTTATTCCTCTGAGGGTGACAGGTAGATGTGAATGCATATAAAATGTGTACATTTCTTGGACATTAAACCACCTGTATTTCGGAAACTATTCATAGTATCGGGTTGGGCCCATGAGAACTTTTTATCAGTAAGTCAAGATATACCACATATCAAAATTTCATTGAGTTTGACAGAAAACCAAAAACCCATAAGATGTGTGCGGGGTCCTTTCAGTAAAGAGTTCACTGAGGAACTGTGTTCCACAATCGGTTAGTATTTCTCGTGGAACTCCGAAACCACATATAATCTTCTCGACGAAAGCTTTTGCAACCGTTTCCGCCTTGATGTCTGGTATTGGAATGCATTCTGGATATCTCGTCAAGTAATCTATACAGGTCAACATGTATCGATTTCCATTATTAGTTTTATTTATTGGTCCTATTATATCCATACTTATACGTCCCCATGGACTTTTTGGTACAAAGTTGTGTTGCCAAGTCACTGGTGGTTGGTAATTGGTCTGGTGTAAGCTACATGATTTACATTTCTCCACGAACTCCTTAACGTCTTGACTTATAGATGACCAATAGAAATCCTTTTCTATTATTTCTTTTGTCTTTTTCTGACCAGGGTGTCCTGAATAAATTGCGTTGTGATAAATCAGCAAAATTTCTGGAATTATTTTCTTAGGAGCTAGTATTCTGTCAGTTCGCTGCTACTCTTCTCTCTGTTTATAAATAATACCATCGTCAATAAAATACGGGGAATTCTCATTATCCAAATTTTCCTTTATTCGGTCTATCGACTCATCTTCCTGTTGCAATTTCTGTATTTCTTCTTTTGTCCAAATTGCAGATGATATAGGTCTCAGCTCTTGTCCTCTAGTAACGACAGCTATCACGGGTGGTTCCCTTTCTTCTTTTTCGTCAGTTTCTTCACGTGATCGAGTTAATGCATCTACATTGCTGTTTAGATTTCCTTTTCTGTACTGAATCGTAAAACTGTATTCCATAAGAAACATGGCCGACTTGGCTAGTCTTGAGCTCGCGTCTTTAATCGTCAATAAATACTTGAGAGGCCTATGGTCTGTCACAATAACAAAATGAGTACCAGTTAAATAGTTTCTGTAAGCTTTTACGGCAAAAACTATAGCTAAACATTCTCTTTCTATGGTGCTATATCGGCGTTCGGCATCATTCAGTGTTCTGCTTGTATATCATATAGGATGTTCTTTTCCTTCATATTCTTGTGTTAAAATAGCTGCAATTGCGGTCGCACTAGCATCCGTATTGACCATGAACTGTTTGCTGAAATCTGGGTACTTTAAAATAGGAGGTGTTATAAGTAATTTCTTTATGGTCTCGAAAGCACTCTCTTGTTCTGGTCCCCAATGATATTTAATATTTTTCTTGGTTAAATAAGTTAACGGCTGACTAATCTTCGCAAAATTAGGAACAAACTTTCTATAGAATCCACATAGTCCAAGAAAAGCTCTTATCTCTTTAACATTCTTGGGTGCCAGATAGTTCTCTACTATTCTGGTTTTATCGGGGTGGGTTGTATATCCACCTTCGCATATGAGATACCCTAGATACTCAATTTCTTTCTTCATAAAGTGACATTTCGTTGGTTTCAAGTTTAAATTGCTTCCACGTAATTTTTCAAAAATGCGCCTCAATCGTTCTAGATGCGAGTCTACGTCTTTGGAAAATACAATTATGTCATCTAGATATACTAGACACTCGGTATACGTCAATTTTCGTAGGATGTGATTCATCATACGGCTCCAAGTAGCCGGTGCATTCTTCAAACCCATTGCCATACTCAAAAATTGGTAATGGTTATCAGGAGTAGAAAATGCTGTTTTCTCCGTCCTCTAGTTATATGGGCACTTAAAAATAACCAGATGCTAAATCCATGGTAGAAAATAGGTGAGATCCCGCTAATTTTTTGATGGTCTCTTGTATATTGGGTAATGGGAAATAGTCAGTTTTTGTTATGGTATTTAATTCCCGATAATCTATGACAAGCCTATACTGGATTTCCTCTCCAGGGTGTCTCTTCTTTTCTATAAGGATTGCAGGAAAACTCCATGGTGACTCACTTTCTACGATCACTCCGTCATCAAGTAATTTCTGGATTTGTTGCTTCATAACCTCTTGTCGATGATATGGTACTCTATAAGGTCTCTTTATGATTGGCTGCACATCCTCCGTAATAATTCTATGTACGACCTCTGTTGTACAACTTAGTTTGTCTTCTGGTGCTTTGAACACGTCAATAAACTCAACAACAAGCTGCTTAAGTCTTTGTTCATCACTCGATTAGGGATTTTCTAAATTCAACTTCTCCAAAATTCTTTAACTCCCTTTTGGTCAATACTCCTTATTTGCAGAGTTTATTCCATCTTCTTGGCTCCGCTTCGTATGCTCTTGCGATTACAGATCTACTTCTTAGAGTTAATTCTTTCTCAGTTATATTCAATAACCTCACTGGGACTACACTGTCCTTCTTACACAAAACACGTGCCACTAGCAATCCTGACAAAGCTTCCTCACATTGTTGGATAACTATGTGCTGAGCCTTAACCCTTGAAGCTCTGCGAAGAGTTGCTTGACACACTACTTGACTCATTGGCGGTATTATCATTCTGAATTCCATATCCTTTACTGGACTTTCATTAGAATTCCTCTCTAATGGACCCTCAAAATTCCTTCGGAATTTCCCTGGAAGTTCACTGTCTTTCCTCTCCAGAACTGGTGCTACTGACCAGCCTGTCAAAACTTCATCACATTGTTTAATGTGTTGAGCCTTAGCCCTTGAAGTTCCGCGTAGGGTTCCATGGCACACTTCATCAATCATCGGCGGTATAATAACCTTCTCTCCCAGAGACGCCAAAAAACCTTCATCCAACAAAATTTCGTCCTTCACTGGACCTTCATTAGAGTTTTTCTCTAAAGGAAAACCTTCCTCATCCTTCACTGGACCTCTAATAACTTCATCCTGTCGAAGTGGACTGGATCTATGGATTTTTCTGGAACCGGCCAGTTACCTCGATGACGTCATTAACTTTCTCCTGGGTTGTTCCAAGCTGTAAGTTGGATTTGGTTCCACACCGACTGCATACCGCTGTTAAACTTCGATCCTTCATCATATGCAGTGACGTCGGATCCTTCCCTTTTGGAAATGTCATCGTCTCATCTTTTCCTACATTATCTTCCATTTTAGAACTATTTCCATTCCTCTCCAAATTTTTCACATAATTTTTCAGCTCATCAAGCTCCATTTCCAAGTTTCTAACTCTGTTCATCAACTCTTTTTCTCCTTTCTGTATCGCATACTCAGCAACAATATTTTCATCATACATTTGGATTTGCTTCTCAAAAGCGTACATACAGTTATTCTGCCAATCTACTTTAATACCACATTGGCGCAGAAAATCTATTCCCAATAGTATATTTGCCCTTAACGAATCTGTATTAACCACAATAAAATTGTGTCTCGCGAAGATGTCTCCGTCGAACATCACAGGTATATTTGCCATACCTCTTACAGGAATTTTATGTCCACCAAATTTATATCAAATTGTTCCTTTTGGAACCCCTTAGCAATCTTGGGCTTAACTAGGGATACTACAGATCCAGAATCTATTCAGGCTAGGTACGACTTATCATTAACCCTAATCCTTACTATATTACATCTTTCTGGGGTTCTCACCTTGGAGCATGTATATATCCCTACCTATTTCTCTTCATTTAATCCCAACTTGCCTCGTTGGCAGCCACGTCTCGGGGTTGATAGGGGGCTGCGTTAGAGTTTAAATAAGTCTGCCTATTTCCCGATTGCTGGGTAAAAGCGTTGACTTCCGTGCGGCAATTTTTAGCAAAATGTCCTTCCTTGTGGCATCTGAAACAAACAAGCGTACCTGTGTTACCTTGTCTGTTCACGTCCCTTAGTTTCGGATAATTTGGTCTTACGTGACCTTCCTGGTTGCAATTGTAGCACACTATTTTACTAGCTAGCAGCGTTTTTTGATTCCAACGGTCCTGACGGCTCGGGCCTGCTGTCTTCTTTTTATTCATAATTCCGCGGCATTCTCGACTGTGTAGCTTCAGAAAATTTTCGATTGATTCTCCCCTTTCAGCTATTTCTAATGCTTCATCCAAAGTTGCTGGATTTCCTGAGAGTACACGTTGTTTAATTAGCATTAACAATCCTAGGGTAAATTGGGTGGCAATGCCTCCGAGAAATTTCTTTTTCGACAATTTATCTGTTGCTGGATTTCCGGTGAATGTAGCGGTCCGGTGCCTCAATACCTTCAATCCAGTAAGGTACTGTCTACAAGCTTCACCTGTTCGTTGCTTGCATTCAATAAAATGTTTCATAGCGGTCCTCTTCACATAATGCCTGCCAAACTGAGTTTTTGGACTGCCCTTTAGCAGAGTCCAGCTTGTGGTAGTTTTTAGGGTTGGCTCGGCTTCGATAAATTGTTTAGCTCGATGTAAAATGCTGGTTTCTTCTAGAACATTTAGAAATTCTTCAGCACTAGTAGTTCCATCATAGGTAGGTATGGAATCTAATCCTATAAAAAGGTGAAGCATGGTGGTGCTGAATGGCGTTAATGGGCTCGGAGGTTTGGACATTTTTGACGTCGCTTGGTTAATCCTACTTAAATTTTACTAATGAAATTACAGTTCCTCTCAGTTCTCGAATTATTTTTAATCCTACCGATGCTCTCACAATACAATTAAAATAACCTCACAGTTGCTCTCAATGTACAAATAATAGACCCCACACTTGACACCAATGTAGCAAAACGCCCCAAGTACTCTATGTAATTGGTTGGATGGTAAATGGCGAGCGGTATATTGATGGTGTTTATTTCCTTGGAGCTGCTACCTATAAAATTGTGGAGGGTCTATTCGCAAGAGAGAAACAAACTATTGAGGTTTACTAAATTATATTTTATTATACATAAAACCAAAAATTTAATTAAGCAAAATACTTTCAATTCTGACAGCCACTTCTAATGTTCCCAATTCAAATTATTTCACATCCGTTCAAATGTCGTTATTACGGACCAGGAAATATCCATAAAAGGAAAATGCCCTACTCCTACTATTCTCAATAACCTATACGTTTATACATTTCAACACTTCCGATTCATTCCTATTAAACTACCCTTTACCTATATCTATAAATTTTTAAAAATTCCTAAGTCCTTTAATTACTGTTTATCCAAAATCAAATAATTATTTGTTTATTAATATAGGTATCTCTAACTTATTCTTATAAAAAGCTTACAAATATTTTTACATGAAAAATAAAAACCCTAATTCAAAATTTCGGCACTTAAGATCATGTTTCCTTATGAACAACAGGTTTCATTTCGAAACTTCCCATTTACATATAATGGTTTATTTAAATCAGAACAATTACTATTTTCGGATTCCTAGACAACAAACACAATTATTTAATTCTTATTAGATTCGTTACTATCCCATCTTACTATAGCCCTTAAACTTCAATTTGGACAATTCAATTCAAAATTCTTTAATAATTCCTACTCAAAATCGATACTTGTTAAGTGCATTATAAATTTCCCTTTTAATTCTTTGCAAAATTAATTAAAATGTTATTATACTCGAAGGCAATTAAATTTATGCAATAATGTTCCATAGTCAAAACACTCGAGTTATTAATATTTATGCAATAAAGTTCC
The DNA here is from genome assembly GCA_917834065.1 of Ceutorhynchus assimilis. Taxonomy (NCBI): domain Eukaryota; kingdom Metazoa; phylum Arthropoda; class Insecta; order Coleoptera; family Curculionidae; genus Ceutorhynchus; species Ceutorhynchus assimilis. Next base: position 15,691,377 of record OU892282.1, read on the forward strand.
AAAGTTAATTCACTTCATAGTCATTCATCATTTATAAAGTCAAAGAGTTTTACTAGTCACAAGAGTAGGTGCTTACATTTAACTTTTCATACGTAAAATTACTTAATTCAATTAACTTCAAAAATCTCTAGAGCACGCACATAGTATTGAACGAATTTAACTTTTCTTTCTTTTACAATTTTCCGTTACTATTTCGAAGACTTTTCCCCGAGGCAATAAAAGAAACTTTCGCGAATTTTACCAGGACTGACACATTAGGTACTGAAGACTTTAACTCAAACTGGACTGAACTAACAACTCAATTGACAACTGCTTTCCACTTCTGAAACCGCCTGTTTTATATTTTTCGATTCCCCCCCCAAAGTATTATTAATTATCCACCAAAATCGTCAATAGGCGGTCGTTTGAATATCAATAAGTCAATTCTATTGGCCGACCGAAATATTATCAAAAAATAATGATGCAATGTATTTGAAATTTTTATCATTTTTATTTGTTTAAAATCGAATATTTATGTCGCAATATCCTGATTTATAGAGGTCAACACATCTTTCTGGTTCAAGAATGCCATAAATCATCGATTTAATTATTATGGCCTCGCTGGTAATTATTTTTAGGAATTTTTGATGATGACATAGGCTGGGTGACGAAATAATATAATTTCGAATGTATTTGGGGTCAACGTTAATTTGTTCCCTTCTCAATTTATTGATACTGATTTGAAATACAAGAAATTCAGTTTTTGATTATTTGATTACATTTAATTTTTACAGTAAAGACATTGTTAATATTGGGACTATTTTTCCGGATCGTTACAAACTCTTTTACCTATATTGAATAGTATCTAAGATTAAGAGACTCGATTATATTTTTCCATTTTTTACAGAACATTGATTACTAATACTTTGCTTTGCTTCTGCATTACTATCCAGAAAAATTGGTTACCGTTTGTACAGTGTATCATAATCGTTCGAATTCTATAATTACAGAACGAAATTCGTGACAAATTAACACCACTAGAAGCCGAAGTGAAATATTTTATGGTACAAGAAGAGAGAGACGCTTACTTTGGTAAAGCAAGAAATCCCCAGTCCCAATTGAAACCCGTCCTAGATTTAAACCTACCACCATCTAGAAAAGATTCAATCATCATCCAGAAGAACTGTGGCCACGACAATATATGTATTCCAAATTTGCACGTTAGCGTCACTAAGTGAGTCAACCTCTTAATCATTCAACGATAAACCTAAATTTCTTAAAATATTTTTGTAGAAATGTAGAAAAATACTTATTGGATTCCAACACCAATCTCGAATTTGACATTATTGTTTCCAACTTTGGAGAAGACGCTTTCGAAACGACTCTGGATCTAATTTATCCCGATGGGATTTACTACAAGAAAACTGAAATCAAAGAAGACCTGCATGGTATTTTGTGTAGTTCTGGCGAAAATAGAACTATTTCTTGTGATATTGGAAATCCATTGCCGGCAAATAAAATTGTAAGTTAAATATTTATGGTCTTACTAAACCTAAGACTAAATTTTTTTAGGCAAAGTTCAAAATGATTTTTGTACCATTCCACAAACAAGGCATCACTGCAGATACGGCTGTTTATGAATTTGATGTTCTGGTTAACAGTACTAATCCAGAAAAGAACGAGACTTGGCAGGATAATCATCTTCATTTGGTGGTTGATATTTTTGTCGATTCTGCTTTGGAAGTTAGCGGGTAAGCAGTTTTGTTACATTTTTTCATCCTTTCCAAATTTCCTATTTTTCTTCTAGTCGGTCTCTTCCACAAGAAGTCTACCTGCTCTCCAACACAACACAGTATACCACCGAAACAATTACAAAAGAATCCGAAATTGGTCCTTCAGTAACTCATTTATACACCTTGAAGAACAAAGGTCCAGCTACTATTGATGAAGCTGAAATTTACTTCCTGTGGCCTTGGCAAACATTATCTGGCGAAGATCTGTTATACATTTTGGATCAACCCCATGTTCCAGAAGGCGTGAAATGTGATATACCCGCTCCAGTGAACTACAAAAATTATGCTGTAAGTGTTCCTATAATTTGTTTTTATTATGTTTCTAAAACATTATTTGCAGTTGGATTATAATCCAAAATCAATTTGGGAAAGGTTACAAATTGATTCTTCTAGTCACGACATGACTTCCAAATATTCTTCTGTTCACGTTGAATCGGGAAGAAATGTATCAGGTATGGCTATTATATATTATTGTGAAATAACTACATTAACAAATCGAATATTGACAAAAAAAAATCAGGTGTTGCTGGTGGATCAAGAGTTACAACAGGTAGAGACGAAACAGTGAAATTTTCATCAGGCGATTCTTCTGATGTTTACGAAAAACGGCAAAACGCTTCGGTTACTGGCCAGGCGGCAACATTTGGAACTACTTCTGGCCAAGATACCAGTGGTCAGTTAATAACAATTAAATAATAAAATAAAATTTCTTATTTGTATAATTAAATTCTATTAGGACAAATCAGTAAAGCGGGGGAAACAGTTTACACAAAATCTGAATGGCGCACGACCGTCGTTGATGGTAAATCCATCACAAAGTGGACCAATGTCACAACGGTTAAGGATTCTACGGGTAAAATTGTCAGGACTTTCTATTCAACAGACGACAACGGAGATCAGATCGCGACCAGCAGTAATGTCGACAGTTTCGGACAAAGAATAGGTAAGCTTCAACATAAACTAGGACCAGATTGGGCAATTACCAAATTCGAAACAAACTCTATTAACATAACAATATAGGAATGAAACTTGGGTGAATTAAATTAGGATGCTATTTAACTCAAAATATAATTTTGCTGCACAAGTAAAATACATACAGGGTGTCAACTTGAAAACTTCCGACCCCTATTATCTCGGAGTAGAAAAATTTTCGAAAAAATCCCTGTAACACGTCAACTATAATTTTAAGGGGGAAGAGTTTTTATGCGAAATCACTTTCCTTCTTCCAAACCCCCACCCCCTAGAAAATCTTAAATGGGAATGGTGGTCAAGAGATACATCATTTTGCAGGGTTTTACTGTTTTGGAAATATTGACAGTTGAAAATTAAATTGACTTTTTTGCAACTTTGACAAGCTGTAAAACCATAGAGAGAAGTTTGTTCAATGTAAGAATCTGGAAGTGTGTTTGTGCGCACACCCGTAGCACCAGTGACGCAGTTAACCTTTCTCTGGCCCGTAGGTCAATTATTTGGTATGGCCTTTCATTAGTGATTGTTTTTTTTATAGGGTTAAATAAAATAATTCAGACGATTTCAAACTATACTAACCTGGCAGAATATGAAGAAAAATGTTGCCAAGAAGTATTGGGTAAAATCAAAGAAAGGTACTACAAAATGATGGAACAAGAATGCTATATGGTCGGAAGGTCCTAAAAGAAAATGATGGCATTGAGCTCCCAGTCTACCAATCACCACATATGGATGCTGGGGACTAACTGATGGGTGCTTCGGAAGAACAGCTGCATGGCTTGGAATCAAATCCATTAGCGAGGAAAAGATGCATAAAGGGTTGCAACTCTGAGGAAAATTCGTACCACGTTGCCTGTGCATGTCCTTCAAGCTCCACAACAACAAGGCACGACTTCGTGGTACACTGGAACCTTAAGACACTGCTCAAGTTTCTGGATGCTCTAGAAGAAGCTCAAAGTAACTTACAATTTTGCAAAGTAGCGCAAAGACTAACAGGTTCCTGCTGTAGTCGTTGCCAGTTGCCACGTGCCCGTGCTGCGCTAATGACGCGACGGCGATTCAGCGCAGCTCGATTACTCTAGGGCGTGTTCCGGATTGATGCTCGATGGAACGAGCGGAGCGACTCCAGAGCATCGTAACGTCAGGCAGTGCACTCTGGCCAAACTAAATGTGCTTGTGCAGTGTGAATTATAAGAATTAAAGAGTATTGAAATATATGCTAGTCCTGCTATTAAACAAGTCGATGTTTTTAGTATAGTGGGCTTTTATATTTTATATTATAAATTGAAGGCCAGCAGTTGGCCTTCATTCTCTAGTGGCCCATAGGACATGACCTAATTGTCCTAACGGATAAAGTGTCCCTGCGTAGCACATTTCGCATTGTGTGGCAGCCTATTGAACTAATTACTTCGATCGTTTCTGACAACTCAGTTTAATTTGTCTTTGTCAGCAAATTGCCCGAAAATTTTCTATCTTTTTTTTACACATACAAAATTTGACAAATAAGTAATTGAGTTCTGTGATTGAATACAAAGACCATCAATAAAAAACTGAATACTCATCATAATCATAACGTAAAATGTCTTCCACTATTTAGGCCAATAAACTATAGCTAAAAACTGGAATGCGCAAACATTGCCATATCTGCCAAAAAAATGAAGCCATGATCTTTCATAGGCCACAAGGGGCAAGAGTTGTTTTTTTCTGTTGCTCGCTGACATATGACGTTTTCGAAAGTTTTGTCATATTTCCCTTCACAGGTTTCATCAATTGGAATACGTGATGGAAGCAATTTTCGCCATTTAACATAATGAGTGCGACAAAAACAGGTATCCCCTCCGCAGCAGCCGCACTAGGCTTCAAGTTCGTTCTTATGTGTTAGCATTCCAGTTTTTGCTTATAGTTCATTGATTTAGGCCGTGTTTATGTTGGAGCTGTGATAAAAGCTATAGTTGAAATCACGATAGAAAGTGAAGTTGACTTGGGTGGATAAGTACTTGTAATAATTCATGAGTTCATTGAATTTAGGTAAGCGGTCAGATCCATATAGTTTCTTGATACTGTTTATCATTTCCATAAGCTGATTTGGATCTAAAATCAAATTATGCATCGTGTTTACATGCGCAAAGGAAATTGCATTTTCTACATTAGTAATTAATTGATTGTGCATTTAATTGGAACATTACGTTATCTAGTACTAAGGATAAATATAGAGCGCTAGATATATCTAGTTGGCTGTTTTCTAATAAATTTAATCTACTGGCTATGGGTTTTTGATTGTTAGGCTTTTGTAGAGGTTCGGTATACGAGCTTATTACGCGAGTCAGTCAGTCAATGTTCATTTTTTGCTTTTTAAAAAATTTAAATCGACTATTTCACTAGTGTTTTACACTGGCAAAATGTCATAGACACGGCCGGTTTCCTACTGACAAAACTGCTACCTGTTCCTACCTGGACAAAACCAACATGATGGTTTTTCAGCGACAAAATTTTGTGTGATTAGAGTAAAAAACTAGTGAGTTTGACAGAGTAAAAAACTAGTGTTTGACAAGTGTCACCTAAAGAAAATAAATTTTCCAAATGAAAATTTGGCTTGTTTTTCTCGTGAAATAGTCCAGCCGAATACCACTCGAGGAAAAATTATGCAGGCAAAATTATTCTCTTGGTTTTATTCAAGTTTGTTGCTTTTTGGTAATTTCGCTCATGAAATTTTTGTCAAAAATGTCATTCGCGAAATTGCCAGTAATAATATAACTAGTGCATAAAATATTTCCGGAAATTTTTGAAAATTTTGTCTGAAGCCAATTTTTTAACAAAATCATGAGTGCATAGCGCCTGAAAAAATCCCGAACCCGGAGGGTAAGGGATTTTTTCTTTGGCGCTATGCACGAATGGTTTTGTTAAAAAAAATTGGCTAAAGACGAAATTTTTTAAAATTTCCCTTAGGAAATATTGTATGCACGTGTTATATTTTGATAGGAAATTTCCCGAGTTTGAAACTTATTTACTACATTGTGTCGAATTCTTTTATTGATGCTGATTGCTATTGATCTTTTCCATATAAACTGCTTTTGTCAAAAATATACACTTTGACAGATTTCTGACATCAATGCGTTTTAAATGGAAAAACGGGCATCAATGTCAAAAATGACAATTCTGGAAATTTTCCCCGGGATATTTCCAAAAATTTCCACTTATTAATTTTGACAATTTGTATGCAAAATTTCCAGTGTAATTTGCACAAGGGAAATTTCCAAGCAACAAACTCTCATACCAGTCGAAAATTTTGCCAGCAAAATTTTTTCTCTTGTGGTATTATATATCCTGTTCACAATCCGATGTCCACAGGTACAGGTAAATTTTTCACCTTCCCCTATCAAATAACATTGAGAGGTGATAATTTTACCTGGTACCTGTGGACATCGGATTGTGAACGGATAATATATGAAAATCAATTGTAGAATCTAAGGCCCGCCTCACACAACCGAAATGTCTTTCTGAATCCAGAATCAGAATTCAGGATCTGAATTCTGGCACATTGCCCCACACATATCTTAAAAACTCCGCGTCCAGTATTGATTGTCCTATAGTTTGCAGCATCTTTTGAGCAGTGTTGGTTGAAAGGGAAGAATCAGAATCTGAATTCCGGTTGTGTGAGCTTGTATATTTAGAAAATTTGGAAAAGCATGCATTATAAATTATAATCTTAATTTTTCAGATGATTTCAAAACGCTCGTCAGAGTCACTCTGGCAGATCGATATGAACAATTCATAATCTGAAAAAATCAAAATGTGTGTACTGTCTGAAGAGGTGTCAGAAAAATTATCGTAATGTTGTACTGTATAATAAAAATATATGTACAGGGTGATCCAGTATAAAGTGAACACCCCCTACCTTTTCGCAAAAAAAATTTTTTTTGAGAAAATCAAGATAGCCATTTGGTGTATTTTGTTTCTAGGTGTTTGAGACCGTTTTTCGAAATTTAATTAGATTTTTCGTTAAAGCGCTGTGACCAAAAAAGTATTTTTTTTAAATGGAATAACCTATGTTTAAGTCAATTTTTTAAACGTCCCTATTTTTCTCATTTCAAATATATAGTTGGTTTATCTTTATTCAAAAAATTTGCGACATATTCTCACTTCAAAATTCACATAAAAATAGCGGAAAAGGTTTCATAAAACATAATCACCAGCAGCTTTATTAAAGGTAAAATTATTTAGATTTACCTTGATACCTTTTCGGCTATTTTTATTTGAATTTTGCAGTGAGAATATATCGCAAATGTTTAAAATAAAGATAAACAAACTATATATTTGAAATGAGAAAAATAGGGACGTTCAAAAAATTGATTTAAACATAGGTTATTCCATTTAAAAAAATGACTTTTTTGGTCACAGTGCTTCAACGAAAAATCCAATTAAATTTCGAAAAACGTTCTCAAACACGTAGAAACAAAATACACCGAATGGCAATCTTGATTTTTTGAAAAAAAAAATTTTTAGCGAAAAGTTCGTTCACTTTATACTGGATCACCCTGTACAGTGTGTATCAGCCAAATGGAATAAATTCGATAATAAATAAATGGGGCACTTCTCGAAAAAACGGTCGAACACGTCAATTTTGTTTTTTTGCTTGAGATTTTTTCACATCAATGTTTTTTCACAGGGTGTTCCGAAAACAGCTGTACCGTTATCAACTTTAGTTTTTTTAATGGTACCCCCTATATATTATGACATTTCTGGATTCTGCGGAAAATTCTAGACATATTTTATGTACAATGTCATATACCTATCTTTAACTGTTTCGGAAATAATGACAGTTGAAAATTGACTTTTTTGCATTTTGGACAAACTGTAAAACCTGAACGGTTAATTTTACAGCAAAACCGATCATACATTCTTGTCTTAGTTTTTCATAAACTATCATTTGACACCAACTTTTAATTTAATCCATGAAAAAAAAATTCGTTTAAATTATTAATCTCCGGTTAAATTCAAAGTTGCTGTCAAATGATAGCTTATAGACCTACGGCCGAGAAGCAAATAAGTCACCTCATCTAGTACAAAAGGTTCGAGTTTCTTGGATGAAAGTACTTTATGTGCATATCTCATAATCGGCCGTCTGCCGGGGTCCAGCGGTCAACTTCACAAATGACAGCTCGTCAAAAAGACGAAAATCTGGGTTTTCTCACCTCATTGGTACATGCCTAAAAATTTCAGAATGTGTAAGGGAAAAGCTCCTAGATACCTAATTCGGCCGGCAGACGTCGATATTTGGACGCCTATGTGAAGCAGACGCCCGCCACGACGCCGAAAATCTCACGTAAGTTACCTTATGAGGTACATATGCAAATTTGGGCTTAAATGAAAGGTATTTGTGTGTAGATTAAACAAATATTTTTTAAAATTCGGCAGACGGTCAACAACAAGTTGCAGACGCTCTAGAAAATTTAGATTTTGTTGTTAATACAGCATAAAATAAGAAATATTTAATAAATAACTACAAATTTATTAACAAAATAAATAATTCTGGCCAAATTATAGGCATGTGCGTTACCTAAAAACTATAAAATAAAACATATTCATAAAAAAAAAAAATGGAACAGTTGCGAAACTTTTTATAAGGGTAGAAACTAGTAGATACCTATTGTAGATATCTACTCCTTTAAACTTAAAAAGCTACATAACATTTTTGCAACACCTATTGTGAACTATCTTTATCCCGGCTATGACCTACACCACCGATTTCGACATAATTTTGGGATCTGTGTGTACATTAAAAATGACCTTTCATGTCATCGAGAGGAGAAGCTAGAACCAGCGAACCTTGATATCATATGGCTAAAATTCACCTCAAAGTCATCGACCAAGTTTATCTGCTGCCTCTACCGACCGCCAAGTAACACCGATTACCAAAACTTTTTCGCGACATTATCCGAAAGCTGTGATAGTATACAGTCAAACTATCCACAGGCGGAAATTGTCTTTTTAGGCGATTTCAACGTCCATAATATACCCTGGCTGAAACACCACAACAAAACAGATAACGAAGGCAGAGAAGCAGAAGCTTTTGCCATAAGTTGTAGTCTAACGCAGCTTGTCGATGAACCTACCCGTATCTCAGAAAGGGGCGAATTTGCAGCGCTTTTAGACTTGTTCCTAACCACCAATCCTGACTCGTACACAATTCAAGTAGATGCTCCACTTGGTTCGTCCGATCATAAACTTATAATAACAAAGTGCGAAATGCTCATCCCACCAAGCCTACAACCACTTCCTCGTAAAATGTGGCACTATAAATCGGCAAAATGGAATGACCTAAAACAGTATTACCTGGATTTTCCATGGCAAGAGGTTTGCTTTAAAACAGCTGATCCCACTATTTGCTGTAATGAAATAACACAAGTAATCTTATCTGGAATGGACGCATATATCCCACATACAACTAAACGTAGAGCTAATGCAAAACCTTGGTTCAACAGCCAGTGTCAAACGGCTGTACAGAAAAAACACAGAGCATATAACCTTTGGAAACGACAACAAACCGCTCAAAACCACACAGAATTTATAGAAGCCAGAAATAGTTGCAAAATTACTATTGACTCCGCTAAAGAAACATACAATCAAAGAATAAAAAACAGGTTGCTGAATTGTCCAAGTAGTTCTAGGTCTTTTTGGTCTCTTGCAAAAGCTGTTGGATCTAACTTCACCAAGTCATCCATACCACCACTTACAGATAAAAATAATCACTTAGCCACAACATCAGAGGAAAAAGCCAATATGCTTGCCCAAATGTTTTCCTCCAACTCCAACCTAACAGTGCCAAACGGAAAAACTCCACCGTTCATTGAAAGGGTTTCCCATAGTATGCCAGAGGTACCCTTTTGTCACAGAGAAATACGAAAATCCCTAAAAAAGCTGGATACAAACAAAGCAATGGGTCCGGATGGCATTCCCGCAATAGTACTCAAAAATTGCGCCAACGAACTCACCCCAACTTTCGCAAAATTATTCAATTTGTCTTACAGGCAAGGAGTATATCCATCATCATGGAAGTCTGCCGCAGTACAACCCATTCCAAAGAAAGGAAAAAAGACAGATCCGTTAAACTATAGACCAATTGCTCTACTTCCGGTGATATCAAAAGTAATGGAAAGAGTTGTGAACAATCACCTAACCAAGTACTTGGAAAAGTACAAAATTATCAACGATAAGCAATACGGATTTCGAAAATATAGGTCAACTGGCGATTTACTTACATACGTCACTCACTTATGGCAAAAAGCGATTGAGTTGCGGGGTGAAACAAGAACAATTGCCTTAGATATATCTAAAGCATTCGACAAAGTTTGGCATGAAAATCTGCTCAACAAGCTCAAAGCAATGGGATTATCGCCGAAACTTTGCACTTGGTTTGAAAGTTACCTAAAGGACAGATCCATTTATGTTGCACTGGATGGCCAGAACTCCAACTCTTACCAAATAAATGCTGGTGTGCCACAGGGAGCAATCCTTTCGCCAACTCTTTTCCTGATTTACATAAATGACCTCATAGATAAAACAGTAAATCCACTTTATTGCTTTGCAGACGATGGCAATGTAGTCTCCTCACTCATACCACCCACAGGTCTTTCCGCACGTGAATTCCATCATCTTAGACTAACTCAAATATCGCAGATAAATAACGACCTGGAGATAATAGAGGACTGGGGTAACAAAAACCTTGTACAGTTCAACGCGCAGAAAACCCAAGCAGCTCTGTTTTCAAAAAAGACCAGCACCAGTGAGCCAAACATCATGCTATCTGGAAATGCTGTCACATTACAGAGTCAGTTGAACATCTTGGGGGTTACTGCAGAGACCAACATGTCTTGGCACAGTCACGTGGCAGATATTGCTAAAAGGGCCTCCCAAAAGCTGGGGGTGCTATTTCGTACAAGACATCTGTACACACCAAGCCAATTGCTGACACTCTACAAAGCCCAGATTCGACCAACTATGGAGTACTGCTCACATATATGGAGTGCAGCACCCAAACATACCTTAATGCTTTTGAATACCGTGCAAAAACGAGCTATCAAGCTGATCAATGACCCCGCACTTACTCGTAACTTGGATGGTCTCGAACATCGCAGATCTGTGGGCGATTTATCTCTCTTCTACAGGTACTATCACGGAAAATGCTCTGAAGAGTTGGCACGTATGATTCCACCGAGAGTAGCACCTACCAGGCGAACCCGTCAAACAGACGGTAACCATGAATTTACTGTCAAACTAGAGGCACCAAGAACCTCATTATATCAGAATTCATATCTCTGGAGAACAGCATCGCTGTGGAATAAACTCCCTGCGACGGTTTTCCCTGCAGGTTACAACCTGAACCGTTTCAAGACCAACATACACCGACATTTCCGCGCACTTGCCGCTTCTCGAGCGTGATAGGACATTTCCTTGCGAGTGCGCATATCCGTAAAAAAAAAAAAAAAAAAAAAAACATGTAAAGGAGTAAATAGGAGCTTTAGAGAGTCGAAAACAGTCAAAAAATATAAACTTAAATATAGATAGATACAAACGAAAAATACGTAAAATAAAACAGGTACAAAAGACGAAAAAGTGAATAGGAACTTTTAGCATTCAAAAATAATAAAAATGCCACATATAGAAAATCTAAAATTTCAAAAATCTAACCAGAAAGTAGTGAAATATGACTTAGAGTCAAGAAACTCTTCGACTGCATCATACTTAAAACAAAATAATATTACCTAATAAAAATATGGCACGAGCTGAAAAGCTTAGCAAAATATAGGAAAAAATGACAAAATAATATCTGAAAAATAATGATATTAAGATTCTTTTTTAAATTTTTTGGGTATCAAATCAATTTCTATTGTTCATCATCAGAAGAATCATGCATTATCCCTTCAATTTCATCGTCCATATCGTCAGTATAAAAAAAAGATATTGAGCGTGATAAACGAGCAAATTTATATAAAAGTAGTATGGAATTCTTAATTCAGGGTTCTGAACAACAACGTTCATCAGATTTTATGAAGGTAATGCGAAACGACAATTTTAAACAGTCCTTGATCAAATTTTTATGTCAGTTTTTGGCAAAATGATATGTTTGTTGAAATTGTGAGTAATAAAACTATATATGTCAATTGCAATAAAGATTGTTACAAATTTACTGTTGTCCCAGGACATATACATAGAGAAATTGTTGATACCTTCAAGTGTTTCCATGAAGAAGCTGACAGCCGAAAAATCTTTCCTTTGTCAAAAATTGAAGCAAATATCGCAAATAATAATGAGGTAGTTCGTGGTTCTGACACTGCTAGGGAATCTACACAAAATTAATAAAAACGTCGATGTATAGTTGGAGTTGCATCTGAAAATACCTGTAGATTTGTTGACGTGAGTGCAATCTTTAATAAATTGAGATCCAGCATGTACAAATCTCCACCAACTTTTCATGCTTCTACTGGATGTAATTATACCGCATCCTTTTCCAGAAAAGGCAAGCTGAAGCCTTTTAGTATAGGACCAGAAATTACAAGAAGTAGGTACTATATATAATGCTGGCATTTCGAAAGAGCAAAGTGAATCTATAGAAAGGTTTATCTGTACAATGTACGGAAAACCCAATTTGTGCAATATCAATGATGCTCGATTCGATATTTTTTACGATCATTGTAACCCCAAACCAAATTAAAGTCCGTTCAAGAATCTTAACACGGTTTTGCATGGTGGTAACATCGTACTATCAAAATCAGATCATAGATCTATCAAAAAAGATACTAGATCCTAATTTATTGAAGACTGCACTTACGTCAACAAATCTACAGGTATTTTTAGATGCAGCTCCAACCTTCATTCATACATTGACGTTTTTATTAGGCAATTTTGTGCAGATTGGTATGTCAGTGTCAGATCCACGATCTACCACATTAGTATTTGCGTTATTTGCTTCAATTTTTGACAAATGATAGACTTCTTCATGGAAACACTTGAAGGTATCAACAATTTCTCTATGTATATGTCCTTCGAACTCGTACCTATGGAAACTTGATCAAGGATTGTTAAAAATTGTCGTTTCGCATTGCCTTCAAAAAATCTGATGAACGTTGTTGTTCAGAACCCTGAATTAATAAGAATTCCATACTACTTTCATATAAATTTCCTCGTTTATCACGCTCAATATCTTATTTTTATACCGACGATATGGACGATGAAATTGAAGGGATAATGCATGATTCTTCTGATGATGAACAATAGAAATTGATTTGATACGCAAAAAATTTAAAAAAGAATCTTAATATCACTATTTTTCAGGTATTATTTTGTCATTTTTTCCTATATTTTGCTGAAAGTGTCCTCAACGCATGCACTACAAGCTTTTCAGCTAGTGCCATATTTTTATTAGGTAATATTATTTTGTTTTAAGTATGATGCAGTCGAAGAGTTTCTTGACTCTAAGTCATATTTCACTACTTTCTGGTTAGATTTCTGAAATTTTGGATTTTCTATATGTGGCATTTTTATTATTTTTGAATGCTAAGAGTTCCTATTCACTTTTTCGTTTTTTGTGCCTGTTTTATTTTACGTATTTTTCGTTTGTATCTATCTATATTTGAGTTTATATTTTTTGATTGTTTTCGACTCTCTAAAGCTCCTATTTACTCCTTTACATCTTATGTAGCTTTTTAAGTTTAAAGGAGTAGATATCTACAATAGGTATCTATAGAATTTTTAATACCCATTTAGAAGTACCTGTCGTTTTAGTGACAAAACGTATGTCGCTTCTTGATACAAAAATAAAAGTAGGTTAGGAATTTCCTATTTGTAAATGAAATTGACGTATTAGCAATCGACATTCGTTTTTGTTGGTAATTTTTTGTTTCATCTGATTCATGATTGATAAATAAGGATGAGGTTATTCTAAATGGGTACTACAAATACTATACTAGCTTCTACCCTTATAAAAAGTTTCGCAACTGTTCTATTTTTTTTTTAGAATATGTTTTATTTTGTAGTTTTTAGGTAACGCACATGTCTATAATTTGGCCAGAATTATCTATTTTGTTAATAAATTTGTAGTTATTTATTAAATATTTCTTATTTTATGCTGTACTAGCTGACCCGGCGAACTTCGTACTGCCTCTGAATTATTAAATATACCTATTAAATGTTGTGTTAACGTATCTATTCAGTTTTTTTCGATGGTGAATTTGGCTTTGGTTGAAGAAAATTAATGTTTACTCTCTGGATCAGAAGTCACCTAAAATTAAAATTTTTCATCATCGTTTTTTAGGCAGCTTGTGGGCATTATTCTTGTAAAGTGTACCACCAAAAAAACTCAGGCACAGGAATGTTCAAAGAATGTAAAGAAAACAAAAAAAATCTCTAGCGCAGCCCTATTTCACTCTATCTGCACTGCATGCACTGCACTACTCCATCTGTTCTACTCTATTTGCACTACTCTATCTGACCTACTCTTTCTGCACCACTCTATCTGATTGGAATAGTGGAATAGTTCTGTGCAGCATTGTTCTACTGTATCTGCAATGCCGAGTTTCGTTCCCGGTATCAGAGATGGCGCGGTATACAAAATACAAAATAAACTTGGTATCGGTTATAAGACATGGCGCCGTATGCGGGCTTAGTAAATTTTTTTCATAAATAAATAAAATAAGTAAAATCTGTTTTTTTTTTAAAGATAAAAGTCAAAATGACATTCTGTTGGCAATACAATGTAAAATTGTCAATGCTTTCAATTTTTTTATGTAGAAAAGGCTTGTGTTGCCAACATAGTTACTAAATTTTTGACTTGGGGAATTATCTTTAAAAAAAAACAGACTTTAATGAAATGACCACATTAATGACATAACAACATGCTGGTACTGGCAACGCTGAAAAAAGTTTGAATTTGACAGCAAAATGATGCTCCATTTATTGAATAATTAATTTATTACAAAAAATGTGATAAATGAAGAACCGCTCGACCGATTTTGTGCAAACTTCACATAAACCATCTAATAAATAGTCCGAACAAAGCCTAAACATTTGGTTTGGCTAGGCGAGTCCGTTCTTGAGTTATAAAATTACAACGAAAAGTGGCATTCATTTTTATATATATAGATTAACAATAAAATCTAAATTTTCTAGAGCGTCTGCCACTTGTCGTTGACCGTCTGCCGAATTTTAAAAAAATATTTATTTACTCTACACACAAATACCTTTCATTTAAGCCCAAATTTGCATAAGTACCTCATAAGGTAACTTACGACAGATTTTAGGCGTCGCGGCGGGCGTCTACTTTACGTAGGCGTCCAAATATCGACGTCTGCCGGCCGAATTAGGTATCCAGGAGCTTTTCCCTTACACATTCTGAAATTTTTAGGCATGTACCAATGAGGTGAGAAAATCCAGATGCTGTCATTTGTGAAGTTGACCGCTGGACCCCGGCAGACGGCCGATTTTGAGATATGCACATAAAGTACTTTCATTCAAGAAACTCGAACCTTTTGTACCCGATGAGGTGACTTATTTGCTTCTCGGCCGTAGGTCTATTATGGAAATCTAGGATAGGAATGTGAAATCGGTTTTGCTGTTGAATCAACCGTTTAGCTTTTACAGTCCGTCAAAGATGCAAAAAAATCAATTTTCAACTGTCAATATTTCCGAAACAGTTGAAAATAGGTATATGACATTGTACATGGAATATGTCTAGAATTTTCCGCAGAATCCAGAAATGTTATAATATACAGGGGGTACCATTAAAAAAACTAAAAGTGATAACGGTACAGCTGTTTTCAGAACACCCTGTATAAAAAAATTGGTGTGAAAAAATCTCAAGCAAAAAACAGTGCGGCCGTAAAGTAAGGAATAAATTCAATAAATATTCTTCTAAGCAATTTTTTTAAAAATCCTCGAACACGTCTATTTTATTTTTTGTCGAGCATTTTTTATAAAATAAAATTATTATACAGGGTGGTCGCAGAAAAGCTGGACAGGTAGTAACTTAATTTTTTTAAATGGACACCCCTATTTTTTTACATTTTCGGATTGCTGATAAAATTCTAAGTATTTTTCGTGAAACATGTCCTAAACCTATTTTCAACTGTTTCGCAAATATTGACAGTTGAAAATTGACTTTTTACAACTTTGACAGGCTGTAAAACCTAAACGGTTAATTTTAGAGGAAAATCGATTTCACATTCCTATCTTAGATTTTTATGAACTATCATTTGACACCAACTTTGAATTTAATCTATGATTAAAATTTCCAGTTAAATTTAATCTCCGGGTAAATTTAAAGTTGGTGTCAAATGATAGTTTATGAAAATCTAAAACAAGAATAGAGAATTATGGCACTTTCAAATAGCGACGGTCACTAATAAAAACGTTCTTATTTTGACATTATTGACACCTACGCATGCGTATTTGTGACCAAAAATAGTGGCGGTCAGTAATAAAATAAGGATCATCCTTATTTGTGATTGGATAGTGAAAGGCAGTATTTATTCCACTATTTTTTGAGACATGCGCAAATATAAATCAAATGTCAGCTGTCCAAGAATTTTTCAGATTCTAACCTCACATACCTTGTTTATATTTTTTGTTTGTGTTTTGTGGATGGATAAAACCGATAAACATCATTTTCACCCCCTAGAATGGCAGTTTCTTACATTTCTTCCATTAGAATTGAGTAAACAACGCGACACTGACGCAAAAAAATGATCAAAATAGTGCCAATTGAACATGTTCTGCCATAATTATTATTATTCATGAGAAATAGTGACTGTCAGTAATTAAATAAGGCCGATCAGTAATAAAATCGATCACTATTTGGAAAGTGCCATAATTCTCTAATGTAAAATCGGCTTTCCACTAAAATTAACCGTTTAGGTTTTACAGCCTGTCAAAGTTGCGAAAAGTGAATTTTCAACTGTCAATATTTCCGAAACAGTTGAAGATAGGTATAGGACATGTTTCATGAGAAACACTCAGAATTTTATCAGAAATCCGAAAATGTAAAAAAAATTAAGTTACTACCTGTCCAACTTTTCTGCGACCACCCTGTAGAATAATTTTATTTTATAAAAAATACTAGACAAAAAATAAAATTGACGTGTTCGAGGATTTTTTAAAAAATTGCTTGGAAGAATAATAATTATTGAATTTATTCCTTACTTCACGGCCGCACTGTATACAATTCAGTACGTTATGAATTCAGATTCTGAATTCAGGAACAGAATTCAGGATCTGAATTTCGGCACATCGCCGCACACATATCTCAAAAATTCCGTGACCAGTATTCTCGTAGTTTGCGGCATCATTTCAGCGGTGTTTGTTGGGAGGGAAGAATCAGAATCAGAATTCTGGTTGTGAGCTTGTATATTTGAATAATATGAAAAAACATGCGTTATGAATTATAATCTCAATTTTTCAGATCCGGAATTCAAAACAATCTGAAAAAGTCAGAATGTGTTTACTGTATAATAAAAATATACAGGGTGTCTCCGTTCAACTGGTCAAAAATGCTAGGGTACATAGAGGAACCATAGAGAAATAGTTTGAGATAGGACACCGATGGTCGGAAGTCCGTCATTTCCAAAATACAGGGTGTTGAAATTCACACAACCCTCTTTCATATCACCTGAAGGGCTTAATACTAGTTAAGACTAGGCTGTTCAAATTTTCAGGGATTATTGATGTAGGAATATTTAAAAATTCGTATAATGCACCCCCATTTTCCACCTGGAACCACCCCAAAAAAATGGGGACACCCTGTGTACAATTCCGTACGTTATGAATTCAGATTATGAATTCCATTTCTGAATTCAGAAAGACATTCCGGCTGTATGAGGCTAGCCTAAAAGTCTAATTTCATTTAATTTTCTGAATCAGATACCGGAATATTCGTTTTTTTTTGTGTTTATTTACAAATTGAGATGTTAATTTTTTTTTTCAAGCCTTTCTCGGGGCCCCATGGGGCCGGGCCTTATGTGCCTTTTGGTAAAATAGGCCCTGTGTGTAACCGCCTATAAGGGATGTATGTTGAGTTGTGATAATGTAGGTAGGACCTAGGGATAAGGGTAGAATGGGATTTTCAATTCATTTTATTTCTAAGTTCATACCTAGGGGTACTATTAGAAGTAAAAGGCAGAGTTCCATCTGAAACAATAATGCGTTGTGGTTTTTATGAATATTTTAATTTTGTGAGGAAATGGTATTTCCTTTTTTATTGATTGGTTTGTGGATTTCCTTATATTCGTTTGTTTCCTTTATTTTTGATCGTTTGGGGAATGTTTTGGTGTATATGCATAGGTTTTTCGAGATCGATTATCGATTTCGATATTCTCTTGCCTATTTTAGTTTGCTTTCTCTAATTTTTATTTTTGTTGGGTCGTGAGTTTTTTGTGGAATTCTTGACTGATTATTCTGAGATTATCAGAGTGATCTTGGATGTTTTGAGATAGCTTTTGGTATTCGGAGAGTTCCAACGGATTTTTGTAATCTAGTTCTAGTTTGCCTTTGATGATTCGAAGAGGTGTGTATTTTAGGGTACTGTGGGTATAATTGCTGTATGATAAAATAGCGTAATTCATCAGATTTACGATATTTTCATTGGGCTTTTCATTTTTCAATGTAAGAATAGTTTCGCTTAGGGCTGAGTGTAGGCGTTTGATAGGGCTGTTCGAATTTGGGTTATGTGGAGTACAATAGTGTATCTCAATTTGATGTATTATCCGTTCGCAATCCGATGTCCACAGGTAGGTACAGGTAAAATCACCTTTCAAAGCTTTTTGATAGGGAAAGGTGAAAAATTTACCTGCACCTGTGGACATCGGATTGTGGACAGGATATAGAGAGCATAAGTTTGGAATAATCTCGTTTTTAAATGTTGAACCATTATCGGTTGTTATTTTTCTTGGAAGTCCGTAATGATTGAAGTAAACAATTAATTTGTTAGCCATTTCGGTACTTGTAGGTGATAATTAAGGGTATGCTTGACCTATTTTTGAAAAACTATCGATTAGTGTCAAAAAAGATGTACTGTGTGTTTTATAAACATCTACTATTTATATACAGGGTGTCCGTTTTAAGTGATACCACTATTGCTATCTCCGAAACGGTAAGAGATACGAGGTCGGTTAAATTAGAAAAAAGTTGCCTTTTTTGATGCCCATTCAAGACTCGTTTACACTGTTGCCAAATTCCTTTTAGTTTATGAAATACAGGGTGATTTGTAAGAAACGCCTAAAACTATTTCATCAATTATTTTGAAAACTTTTGACTTTCGGGACACAATTTAAATTTGAAAGTTTTTTAATTTTTATCGCTCTACAACATAGCATCTTCAAATTTCAAATCCGACGTTTTGTGATCGAGTTGCCATCATCAACTTCATTTTTTTAAATACGGACCTGGATTTGTTATGTCATTTTTAGAAAGGTTCCTTTATTCTCTTCTCAACGATATACCTCTTAAGTATAATTGGCAGACGTTTCTGCTTTGAAAGGTGATCATCAGTGATTTATACCAAAATTTTACCTTAATTTGACCCTGGAATTCGTTATTTGTAATAGTTTCAGGCGTTTCTTAGAAATCACCCTGTATGTCATAAACTAAAAAGAATTTGGGAACACTGTAAACGAGTCTTGAATGGGCATCAAAAAAGGCAACTTTTTTCTAATTTAACCGACCTCGTATCTCTTACCGTTTCGGAGATAGCAATAGTGATATCACTTAAAACGGACACCCTGTAGATGTGATCGAATGGCTCGTAACTTGGTAAATCTCGTACATGTTTATGTTCGTTTTTACGTCATTTTCAAAATTGGGCCAAAAAAGTTCTTCTTGAGGGCAATGATGTTTTCCTGTATACCTCGATGGAATGTTTTTGTTTCGTAATTAGGCAATCTCAATCACGTGATTTTTTAATGGCCATTCAGGTCAAATATTGCGGTGACAAGCCGGTGACGTTCATAAGGAGAGCATTTGTGTTCTGGCCCTTGTTGCTTTCGAAGTAAATTTTATGTGTTTCTATGTACTTTTCATTGGTTTTGGTCATATTGTTGTTTTCATAGCGAATTTTATAGTTTTTAGTATTTCTACGTATTTTTTAGTGATCTGGCCATTGTTTTCAAAGTGAATTTTATAGTGTTTATAGTGTTTCTATGTATTTTTTAATTTATTAATAAATTCTGAAATGGAGAGTGAATATCTTAGGGTAATATTATTGAGGGAGCCTCTGTTAGATCCTTTCTTTTAATTGCAGCAATCCATAAAGCCCTGCGTTGTTTTGATAATTCATTTTTGTAGATCAAAAGCCGATGATTTAAAATAGCAGGAACTGAATAAAATTTCACATTATCCCTGTTACCTCGACTTCCACATCCAATTCCGATGCAAATCGCTGGCATTTCAATTAACACAATACCTAAACACACGAAAAGACCCAAAATCCGATAATTCAAATCTTGACGTTTGTCCAGAATGTGACAGAATCAATGACATACAGAATAAACAACACAGTGCTTGACCCGAACTTCCATATTGAATTTCGTTTTTGACAGGTCAGTAGATTGCCTAATAGTATTTTATTTTCAGTTGCTGTTCATCATATTCGTGAATATCCTCTAGAAGTTTTTTGGATATTTGCAGGGTTTAGGAATTATGTTTGAAGTATTTTTGGAAGATATTTGGCAGAATAGGTTCAATGGTTTTATCGCTAAAATGTAAGCAATAGCTATTTTTCGGAACAAAGTGTTCCTTGATGATCTTGCAGATGTCTTCTCCCGGACGGTTATCATTCAAGAAGATATAAGTTCTTTGTTTGTCGAATGTTTGCTGTTTCTGCACTTTAATCTGATTATTGTTGGAATATCAAAAAACTAATTGGTTTTTGTATAAATTCAGGGCTCTCTGTACAGGGTATTTGATTATATTTGGCACCATACCTACAGCCTTTACTATTTAAGATAGAAAAAAATTGTAAATACAAAACTTGACAGTTTTTTTCTATATTTTTTTTTAACGTTATCAGAAAAAACAAAATCGCATCGGAAAATGGAGAAACGTAGACAACTTCGATTTTTTTAATGGAACACCCTGTATATTTTTCGATAAAATGAAAGACCTTTTCTTCCTGATTACAAATATACCTATATATGTTGATCACATTTGCATGAGCCATTTTTGACATATCTCAGCTTAAATTATAACTAAATTGCAAAGAAATTTTATAGATAGAGATCCTTATGGAACTTCTTTGCAAATTCTTTAAAATTTAACCTAAGATATGTCAATAATTGCTCATGCAAATGTTATCAATATACAGGGTGGGGACTTTAACTGGAACTAATTCGCTAGAGCCTTCTGATAAAATTTGAGGACAAAACGCAAAAACACGTCGATTAAGATTTTTTGCTTACAATTTTTTCACACTAATTTTTTTATACAGGGTGTTCCAAGAACAGCTGTACGGTTATCAACTTTATTGTTTTAAATGGTAGCCCCTGTATATTATGACATTTCTTAATTCTGCGGAAAATTCTAGAAATATTTCATTCACAATGTCATATACCTATCATCAACTGTTTCGGAAATATTGAAAGTTGAAAATTGACTTTTTTGCAACTTTGATAGGCTGTAAAACCTAATCGGTTAATTTTACAGCAAAACCAATTTCACATTCTCGTCTATAGCTTTTCAATAGCTATCATTTGACACCAACTTTGAATTTAACCGGAGATTAAATTTAACTAGAATTTTTAATCATGGATTAAATTCAAAGTTGGGGTCAGATGATAGTTTATGAAAAACTAAGACAAGAATGTATGATCGGTTTTGCTGTAAAATTAACCGTTTAGGTTTTAGAGCTTGTCAAAGTTGCGAAAAAGTCAATTCTCAACTCTCAATATTTCCGAAACAGTTGAAGATAGGCATATGATATTGTGAATGAAATATGTTTAGAATTTTCCGCAGAATCAAGAAATGTCATAATATATAGGGGCTACCATTTAAAACAATAAAGTTGATAACCATACAGCTGTTCTTGGAACACCCTGTATAAAAAAAATAATGTGAAAAAATCTTATGCAAAAAATCTTAATCGACGTATTTTTGCGTTTTGTCCTCATATTTTATCCGAAGGCTCTAGCGAATTAGTTCCAGTTAAAGTCCCCACCCTGTATATATATTTGGAATCAGAAAGAATAGATCTTTCATTTTATCGTAAAATATACAGGGTGGTCCATTAAAAAAAGTCGAAGCTGCTTACGTTTTTCCATTTTCCGATGCGATTTTGTTTTTTCTGATAACGTTATCAGAAAATATAGAAAAAAACTGTCAAGTTTTGTATTTGAAATTTTTTTCTATCTTAAATAGTAAAGGCTGTAGGTATGGTGCCAAATATAATCAAATACCCTGTACGTAAGAGGCACCAATTACTGGGTCTTTAGCACTGGAGTGTTGGGTTTCCAGATCAGGTTCTTCGATTATCTTCGGTTTTTGTTTGCTTGCTGTACAATCTTAATTTTGGGTTTTTCTTTTGGGGGGTTTTCTGGTGAGTGAGTTAAGAATTTCATCGAGTTCGTCGCAAGATAATTGAGGTACGTCATCAGGGTCAGTTTGCGGAATCATTGATAGTTGATCGTCTTCTATTGGATTTATCTGAATTCGTGAAAGGGAGTCTGCATTGGTGTTTTGCTTGCCTTTTTTGTAAATAATTTCGTAGTCGTATTGTTCCAATTTCAGGCGCCATCTAACTAATTTGGAGCCTGGTTCTTTGACCGAAAAGATTAAGAGTTCGAGAGGCATATACTATGGGTTAATCTTTACCAATTGGACCTTGGGACAAAACAGCGCCTATAGATGGATGCCATCTTATTTGCGAAATCTAGAGATGAATTTCCTATAATACCCTACAAGACCTAAAAAAGACTTGATTTCTTTGGGTGTTTTAGGTATGGTATAGGAATTTTTTTTATTGCCTCAACTTTTTTGGGATTGTGTTTTATGCCTTCCGGGTTATAACGTGACCCAGAAATTCAACCGTTTTTTGAAGAAATTCGAATTTATCGAGTTGAATTTTAGGGTTGTGTTTCCGTCGGGCAATAGTTATTTGTTTCACTAGGCAGAAAAGTACAAGATTTAATGCCGCGGCTGGTGTTTCATAGCCGAGGCATAGCCGAGGCTAGGAAACCAGCCGAGGCATTGAATCTGCTTTTCTGCCATGTAAAACATATACTTTTTTCTCCGAATGTTCAAATTCACACATGGACATCTTTTTATATCTATTTCATTCATTATTATTATCCAAATAATTAAATTATTTTGACAATTGACATTGTCACCATCAATTTCAAATACCAAATTGAGTGAAATTATTACCTGGAACGTTGTGACACTGTCACTTTTACTGCCTAGGCAGTAAAAATACAACTTTTGATCCTGTCAAGTGTCATTAAAAGGCCGCTTTTACTGTCATTCGGAGAAAAAAACTATTTTGATATTAGTGATAATCGGGTCTATTCTGTAACTCAAATCGAATCGACAATCGAAAATTTGAATCGATAACTGTGGACACACAAACACAGTTATCGATTCAAGTTTTCGATTGTCGATTCGATTTGAGTTACAGAATAGACCCGATTATGTTCTTGTAGAGAAATCGAGAAAATTATGATGTCGAACTTGAAGACCTTTGAGGACATTATCCATGACTCTTTGGAATGTTGCCGATGCATTTTTCAGACCAAATGGCATTCTGATATACTCGAAATGTCCATTTTCGACATTTAAGTCTTTGAAATAGAATTTGGATCCATTTCGATCTGATGGAACCCCGAAGCCAAATCGAAGATTATGAAATATTGACTTCTGCCAAGTTTGTCTAGTATCTCGGAGATGTTGGGAATTGGATAACGAGCAATCAATCATCGATCCACACAGGAGTCTTAAGACTAAGGGCTAGAAGATGGGCGTATAATTCCGTCGTTCAACATTTGGGTAATTTGTTTTTGGACTTCTTGTTTGTGAATAAAAGGGTACCTGTAAGATTTTGTGTGAATTGGAATTTCGTCTGCCGTTTTGATTTCGTGTTTGACTTGGTGAGTTAAAGTTAGTTCTTGTTCAGACTTATAAAGGATGTCGCTGAATTGCAATATTATTTTTTTTAAATTCTAATCGTTCTTCTGAATTTAGGGGGTCTGATCTAATTAGAAAAAATCACAATTTTTGGATCACTAGGTGCAGATGGTTTGGCATGAATTGGCTCTATATTGAAAAGTTCAAGGACTTCTGAATTAAAAATTTCAGCTTTTTCTTCGATGGAATTCGAGTTAAAAAGTATTATAATACTTTAATTACCCAGGTTTCGAATTTCTAGTGAAACTGTACCATTTCGTATTAATAAAAGCGAAGACAGAATCTTTATTATATCGTTATGAAAGTGTGGCATAAAAGTTTCTGTTTCGTCAGGAATATTGGTGTTTATGTACTTTATAACAATAGTCAACAATGGAATTTAAATTTTCTGTATACCAAAATCGTCACGATAGACTTAAGGAATTTCTGTTGAATCATTAAAAAGTCTTGTGTTCGTTAGATCGATATTTAGATTTAATTTACGTAGATCTCGTATGCCACGACGTAGTTATGGAAATTAAATAAAATAAATTCAAGTTCTGTGTTTGAACCGTATTCGCCTAGCAAGGGAATTTTTGCTTTATACTGGGTGTGTGTGTGTCCAGTGCATGTATTTAGGGTGTCTTTGAATTATAGATCAAATGTGGAAAATGTTGTTCGGCAATAATTGGTTTTATTAAAGAAGTGTGGCTGTCTGTATCAATAAGAAGCTTAGCTGGTGGATTTTGAATTTCTATATATGGGAAAGAATCGGCTTGAAAACTATTTAGGTTTAGGGCGGACTGGTTTCTGAGCATGGGCGCCGCCAGGATTAGTTTCAGGGAGGTGCATACGGTCAGTGGCGGCGCGTGAATTGTTATATTGGTTCAAATTACTAAATTGAAAAAGTGAATACCCGACGCAGGAGCTGCCGAAGGCGCAAAAATTTTTCCGGGTACCACGCCCAAAAACGGGAATTATTTAATAGAAATGCAAAGGATACCCAATCCACCAAACATGGGTAGGAGCAAGAGCCTTCAGAAATGAAATGGTACAATATTTTCAAAATTTAAATTAGGATCCCTAAGTACTTATATGTATTTTTAAAACTTGTTTAAATAGGGAACTTGCACATTTTGTTTTTATTTCAAAAATGTGTTCTATTACACTAAAGACATAGTCATGCCAAATATCAAGCATTAAAAATCAGCCGTTAATTTTTTATAAATATTTGAAGTTACGCTCGAAACATCGCCATTTGAAACGACCGATTAGTGTGACGTCACTCGGCAACAAAATTCCGATGACAGTGACGAGCACTTCGTACTTCGAGCAGGTAGATTAAGATTATGGTTATGTTGTTATGTATGCAGTTTTTGATAGATTTGACATTGGCGATACCAGCAGCACATGACGAGGCAGCGGCGCGACCCGATTATTACTACCTTGTGACGTCACGACCCATAGAAATTCGTTTTTGATCGCGATTAGGATGATTGTTATTATGTTTTGTTATTTATTCCATATTTAATTTAATGTGCAAGTTCCCTATTAGATATTGTGTTTTATATAAAACTAGCTAATGACCTGCTGCGTGAAAATACATTTTAAATTAATACACTTTTTTTCAAATTTTGTTGATGATTTTCGGGGATAATACCACGAGAACTTCAAAATTACCGATAATTTTTCACGATTGCGTGTTTTCTATAATTTCACGAGTCCGTAGGACGAGTGAAATTTGCAGAGAAAACACGCATGAGTGAAAAATTATCTGGTTCATTTTAAAGCTCAAGTGGTATTTAGAGGATTATTTCACGTATGAGAATGCAAAAAATATGGAAATAAATATGTATTAAACGATTTGAAAATCTTAACAATCAATACAAATAAATGGTTGCTATCAGGAACCGTTTGTTTGTCTCAAAAATTAGCATGACAACCATGTATACAATAACATGGGAGAATTATCGCTGTAATTCTCTCTAGTTAAACAAATGGAAAAGAGAATTTTCGCTGAAATTCTGAAAATCGTCACTTGTCTTATGGGATTTCTAACACATGAGTGGAATAATCTATTTAATTTTTTTTTTTTTTTTTATCCGATACCAGAATCGCTTGCCAGTGAGTTCAGTTATGCATTTTAAGCACTCCATAGCTGTTCTAGAGCGCCCCGGGCTGTTTATAGGCGTTCCAGTGTATCAGAGTTTCGCGCAACCGAACTTTTTTTTCGGGATAAAAAATAGCCTATAGCACTCCCCTCTTCAGCCGAATTAGATCGATCTGGTTCAATTTAAGTGAACCACACTGTGTTCGATTGAGCCTGGATCAGTGCACCCTCATCAACAAAAAAATGATCCAGATCAGAAGAAGTTCACTTAAATTGAACCCAAATCGATCTAATCTAGGTCAATCGAATTCAGCTTATACAGGGTGTATATTTTAAGTGATACCACTATGGCTATATCCAAAACGGTAAGAGCTACAAGGTCGGTTAAATTAGAAAAAAGTTGCCTGTTTTGATGCTCATTCAAGACTTGTTTACAGTGTTGCCAAAGTCCTTTAAGTTTATGAAATACAGGACGATTTATAAAAAAGGCCTAAAATTATTTCGTGAATTATTTTGAAAACTATTGATATTCGGGACACAATTTAAATTTGAAAGTTTTATAATTTTTTTCGCTCTACAACATGGCAAACAACATTCAAATTTTAAATCCGACGTTTCGTGATCGAGATACCATCATCAACTTTTTATCATACATCATTTTTTTAAATACGGACCTGGATTTTTTATGTCATTTTTGGAAAGAGAATTGAGGGCGCTTCCTAAAAATGACATAAAAAATCCAGGTCCGTATTGAAAAAAATGAAGTTGATGATGGTATCCTGATCACGAAACGTCGGATTTGAAATTTGAAGATGCCATGTTGTAGAGCGAAAAAAATTATAAAACTTTTAAATTTAAACTGTGTCTCAAAAATCAATAGTTTTCGAAATAAATGATGAAATGTTTTTGGACGTTTCTTAGAAATCACCCTGTATTCCATAAACTAAAAGAAATTTGGCAACACTGTAAACGAGTCTTAAATGGGCATCAAACAAGGCAACTTTTTTCTAATTCAACCGACCCTGTAGCTCTTACCGTTTCGGATATAGCAATAGTGGTATCACTTAAAATATACACCCTGTATAGAGATACGTGGTATTAAATTCAAAATCGGACCAGATTTTCTCGAATTCAAAAAATAATAAAGTTACGTCGATTGAATCGCAAGCAATAAATGAAATATGGCAACGTTGTTTCATGCTGTCAAAAAAAAGTTGGGTTGTTGTTATGTAATGTTAATTAATTTTTTTTACAATTAAATTAATAATTAATTCAAAATTAATTTCTTTTTCCGAGATGCGTAACCTATCCACAAACCTTCCTTGGGATGGCCATAACAATCTACCAAAGTTTCATCGTAATCGGATAATTGGTGTAGGAGCGCATACCCGGATACCCCGCGAACATTGATTTTTATATATGTATATAGAATATAGATATAGATATAGATATAGATATAGATATAGATGTAGATATAGAAAATTTTGGATTAATTTTCTTTGCTTTTCCATCCATAGACGCGTTTCGACCTATATCAGGTCTCATCAGTATGGCTAGGAAAAGCAAAGAAAACCAATCCAATTTTTGTGCATCTATGCAAAATAGAAGTAGTAAGACATAAGATATAGATATAGATATAGATAAAGGCAGTTTGTATTAAATTATTATTTTATTACCAAAAAATACAAATAAAAAAAAATTAAGTTTGCCTGGGCATAATACCACAGATCACCTACATACAAATGCGAAAGAGTGGCGAATTCGTGGTTCAAGGTTAATTTGGGTGGACAAAGCTTGGTTATGTTTGTAGTTTGTACTTGTGAATTTGGTGTTGATTCGTATTGTTTGGTTTCTTTGGTTTCTCTCAAGAATTCATAAACATTTTTCATCTTTATCTCTCACACGAATAACAACTATGACGTATATTCTGTATTTGAATCGAAATGCGTACATCCTACGCTGTTGCCAGCTAGTTCGGAATTCAAACTAACCTTAGCTAAGTTTCCTTTACGTAAAGTTGGTGCAAGCCAAAGCGATCAATGCAAACTTAAATTTTAAGATCATGCTTAGCTAAGTACGTGCTAAGAATGAGGAGTAATTTTTTTTGTGCAATCCACCCTAAGTAAATTATATGATGTTTTCACCTCGGTGGAAAGTGGCACGGGCAGTGGCGAATCTAGGGACCAGTGGCCCTTAGGGCTAAATATATTTGAGGGCCCCTAGGCCTAACCTATCCCTTGAGCAGTGGCGCACCCAGAAAATATGATTATAGGGAATGGGGGGACCCTACAAAGGTTGTGGCTTGTGTCTAAAAATCTAAATAAAAAATTGACGTGTCAGGGTGCCACGCCATGATGTCAATTTTTTTTTGGACGTAAAAATACAATTTTGGACGGGTGGCCTAGAGGGGGGGGGCTGGACCGATGCTCTCCCTGGGTGCGCCACTGCCCTTGAGTGTCACGTAAAAAGTAGGAAAATAAAAATGCGGCCTGGAAATGGTGGTAATCAAATCACAATATATGAACGGTTGGGTCGGACTGTGTTTTTCGAAATTATGGTCGGATATATTCGGAATATTTCGGAAGCACGCTCAGCGTTGCCAGATCCTCTCAACCACAGAAACGAATATTATTAGGCATGGGCGGTATGGTAAATGCTATTTTAGAAGATAGGAATTGAGTCCCTATTGAATGTAGCTTAATTAAAATGTTATTATATTTGTTTTGCATGTATGACATTTTTTCCTATATATTCGAAATTTTCCGCAGCATCGTGGGGCCCTTTTGGATCGTGGGCCTGGGCTGGGCGGCGCACCGATCTGCTCGGACATATGTCCGCCCCTGGGCACGGGCTTCTCGCAATTTAATACTTTTTTCGACCTATCAATTTTTAGAAGTTAATGAAATTTACATAATTAAACTAGAATTTGAGTAGATTCGAAATTCCCGCCATTCTACAGGTTGATGGCGCGAAATAAAAATAAAATAACCCGATCCGAGCCGGAAGTGAGCCGAGGAATGTCACGGGGAACAAACAGTCCGAGGGGGCCATCGTTTCTCGTTTCGCCAATTTTTTCAAACAGTATAACTATTTAAAAAATAATAATAATAAAATAATAATAATTTTTTCAATGTATTTTTAACAGGGGGGTGCAAGTGCACCCCCTTGCACCTTGCTGCCGGCGCCCATGTTTCTGAGGGATCTTCGTGAAAATTTACGTTGTTTGTCGGCTCGTACTGGGTATTTTCGAATTCTTCAGCATTATAATATTCATTGTTTTCAGGCTCAAATTGGGATTGATTTTCGACGTAGTAATCTCCTGATGTTTCGTTCGGAGGATACGCAGAAGCATCTTCTTGCAAATGGGTTAACTCTGCGAGAGTAAAGGGATTGCGTTGGAAGTTGTTGAAATTTTGACGCATAGTTGGCCTTTGAGAATATCTTGTTTGCAACGAGGGGATTCTGCTTGTTGTGGACATTGGTGTTGGGTTGCCAATTGCCAGTAGGTTTTTTCGAATTCCCTTAAAAAATACGTCTTTCGGTTTTCCGAAAACTTGCCTAATGGTAGAGAAGTTTTGTTGAACTTGCCTAGGTTGAATGTTAATAGGCTGCTGGGAAATGACATTGATGGTCCCTGAGCTTGGGTGGCGTTTTGGAAATTTTGCTGAATACTGGGCTGGAAATTTGATCGAGCGTTTGAAGTTTATTGATAGTTATGGAATTG
The DNA here is from genome assembly GCA_917834065.1 of Ceutorhynchus assimilis. NCBI lineage: Eukaryota > Metazoa > Arthropoda > Insecta > Coleoptera > Curculionidae > Ceutorhynchus > Ceutorhynchus assimilis. The sequence continues at coordinate 15,721,087 of OU892282.1, forward strand.
GTAATTGCTACAGAGTTATTTTTATTATGTGGTGGCTTATTGGTTGGCCCTCCCATTCCCCCTTCCCCAGACTGCTTGTCACGCGTCGCCACTGGCTTCTGGGGGCTGGGGGGTTGAAAGAGGGGAGGTGAATTTTGCATAAAACTTATCCCCCTTCAAATTATAGTTGACGTATTTCAGGGATTTTTTCGAAAATTTTCCTACTCCGAGATAATAGGAGTAGAGAGCTTCCAAATTGACACACTGTAATTATATATTAACCAACTAAATATATTTCAATAGGCGGCTACGAACAACGACCAAAGCCAAAAGTAGTCTACAGTTCCTCAGGTGGCAGCTCGGCTACAGATGAAGAAAATCTCACAATTTCTGGTATCGGTGGAGCACAACAAACTGAAACCCAGGAAAGAAAGACCAGTAAGTATTCTTTTCAAAATAATATTTTTATTTATTATACAAGGGAAAAAAGTACTAGATTTTGGCCCGAGGTGTGGTTTGTCTTACTTTTTTCCCATCTATAGTACACTATTTTCTTCTGTGACGGGAAAATCTCACCATTTTCCATCTATACATTATTCCCTTTTCTCCCTCGGGAAAAAAAATCACTTTTTTCCCATGGGAGAAAAAGTGACTTTTTTGCGCCTGTCAACAGGTACAAAAAGTCTACTTTTTTCCCGTCACAGAAAAAAGATAATTCTTTTATTGATATCTTTAAAATATTTAATCAGGTAGTACAGTTCAACAAAGCAGCGCAGGCCCAAGTGGCTTCGTTAACGAACCTAAATATCGCGAAGAGCATGCTTATACTGTTGGAGGTGGTGCTAGAGAAGGTGGTGCCAGAAACTCATATGAAGAAGAACACATTGTCAGGTAAAATACCTAACTTATATTAACATATAAGTTATTTCTACTTATTATCTTTCCAAAGTAGATATGGACCTCAAGTGAGCGGAGGTCAAAGTAGTCAACAAGCTTCGGTTGCAGTTGGTAGCACTGATAATTCAGCCACTGAAGAGAGGCGCAGATATGAACAAAGATTGCAGTATGAACAACGTTTGAGATTAGAGGAACAGAGAAGAAAATTAGAAGAGGAACAACGAAGAAAACTGGAAGATGAACAAAGAATAAAACTGGAAGAAGAACAGAGAATAAAACTAGAAGAGGATCGTAGAGTGAAATTGGCAGAGCAACAAAGACATACAGGTAAATATTCACATCAATAATGACGTTTGATCTTACATTTAATATCCTTTTCTTATTTCTTAGGTTCAAATGTAGTTGTAACTCAAGAAGAAGAACGTCAAAAACACGATCGCCGACTTAAAGAAGAAGAAACAAGCCGCCGATATCAAGAACAATTGAGACGCATCGAAGAAACCCGAATTGCGGAGGGGAGAGCAAGGCAACAAGCCTACGAAGAACAAATAAGACGCGATGAGGAAAGGAGACGACAGGAAAGTTTAGAAGACCAGAGGAGAAGGCAACCAGTTTCGGATGTTGAAACTAGAAGATTGCAACAACAAAGGGACGAAGAAATTAGTCGTAGACAAGAAGAGGAAACACGGAGACAGGAAGTAGAAGGACGTCGATTGTATGAAGAGCAACTAAGACGCGCTGATGAAGAAAGGAGAAGACAATGGAGTCAACAGGTACTTAAAACCTTTTACGATAAGTAATAAATTTAAACCCAGTAGAAATGTTTTTCTTCAAATAAAGAAAAATTTCAAATCGGTTTGCTGCATACTTACAAACAAAAAAACATACAAATTCCCAAAAAATCTGTTACAAATTTGCATTTACGATTTCATAGTGGCATAATAAACCCTTGATTTTATGCTTTCCCCACGTTCTGGAACAATCCCATAATCTAGGTTCCATTCTTTCAGTCTGGAGAATCGAGTGGAAGCCAAGTATCACAAGGAGGTCGTACCCGCACAGGATACTTTGATGCTCAAGGAACCTACCATGACGAATCGCACGCAGCGTCTTCCGGAAGCAGAGCATTCAATCGCACCTGGAACACTGCCGACACTACTGCCACTAGAGATGAGTTTGCACAAGGAGCCGCTTCAGGCGCAGGTGGTTTCAGAACGCAAACTATTGATTTAGGAACGGGGGCAGGAGGTAGAGGAGCTGTGGGTAAGTACACGACGGCTCCTCTTGTTCTTTGTTTAACTTGATATTGTTTTAAAGATGTATCGTCCGGACAACGTCAGTCATCTGGCGAACGTCAATGGGGACAGCGTACGAGAGGTGGTAGTTTCTCGGGTACCCTTGAAGGTGGACTCGCAGAACACGATCAGTATAGCTCGGAATGGGAGAGAAGAAGTTGGGAAGGTCCTCGTGATACCGATTTGAGGGACAATGTTCCTACTGATAGACCGGATTTTACTCGATCAAGAGGAAAAAGACAGGTATAGTTTATTTTTTGTACTTATATAATCAGTAGGTATGTCGATTTCTTTCATTTGTCACTTATATCAACACTAATACTCTGACACCACTGACTCTGATCGTCAATAAATAAAAAAAGGCATATCACAGGGCATTTTGGGTTCCTTTCTGTGTACCTATATAGCTTATATCACTGATATTATCCGCGAACAGTTTTAATGTTAATTCTTCCATCTTGTTCTTCCTAGCCCTAAAAGAGAAAAAAGTAATACCTGAAGGGGGTAGTAAAAGTATAAAAGGGCTGTCTGTGGTGGAAGGTGAGTGAAAGATGGGTAGTACTCATTCTATGAATCTCTCTGGTCAGGAGGGCATCAAAAAAGGCATTTTTTTTAACTTTAACCGACCTTGTAGATCTCACCGTTTCGGATATAGCAATAGTGGTATCACTTAAAATATACAAAAGGTACATCACAATTACAAGCTTATATTAAATTTTCAGCTTTCATGAAACTCTTGAATATGTCACAACTGCCCGCTTTACGGAGGTGACATGGGGATTTATAGCTTTGGGGGTCGATGGAGAGAAACTCGCTCAAGTTATATAAAAGTGTAGATATATATTTTCCCAAATATGCCCTTACATGTACGCTAGTCCTATAAGATGCATGACCCTTCGAACACTGGGGCACTTATAGGGAGCAACACGTCAACGCTGCTTGGGAGACAGTCGATTAGTTATCGTCACCCTTATGCCTTGTCCAGAGGGGCTTTCCCAACGAGAGGTACTTGCACTGGGGAGACTTAATTCCAGAGGGGCTTTCCCAACGAGAGCTAGTTGCACTGGTTTAAGTCTGCCTGTTGCTTGGCTTGGCCCACTATTTATATCAATTTATTGCTGAATTGCAATAATCATCCGATCGAATCGGCAATTACATTAATAAGGTTGTATACCGGGTCCTCCTTTCCTAAGCAGCTAGTTGACATATGCCCCCCCCCCTCCATGAAGCTTTGGACCCCAATGCTTGGAAGAGACATTTAAAACAAAATATATGAAAATACCATAATAATGTCAAAAAATACAATAATGTCTTGATCCTAAAAATATCCCTTTTTTACAATAATATCCTAATTATAAAATATCCCTGCTTGGATGGGTCAGGGTGCATTATTATTCAGGTTACTATAAAAAAAAATATATCTTACAACTGAGAAATATCATCAACTTCACCGCTTCAGCCATGGGTTTTTTTCTTTTGGTCCGGTCCTGTTTTCTGTATTGTGGGTCTGTTCTGGTTCCAAATACTTCTTGGTAGGTCAGCTAGATCGTGGGGTGTTAACGGTCCCACGGTCTAAGTGTCGTTTCCTGGTTTGTTATGCTTCTTTCTTATTCATTGTGCTGTATTCAGTGGCGTAGCAAGGTCCTCATGGGCCCGAGCGCAAACTTTTTCATAGCCCCCCCCAAAAAAAAAAAAAATTTGTAGAGCGTCAGGTTGGGGGCGTCGGACCTTCCCCAAAGTCAAGTGATTTTTGTCCAACAAATTTGATGTCATGTCGTTAATGTAATATAGAAAACAGTCGATTGGAATTAGGACTGAGGAGCGAGGGGGTGAAGCATAAGACAAAAACAGGTGTGACGTCAGGTGATCATTGGCGTTCTAACGTAGGGAGCCACCTCACATTTCCTCTGGGCAGTGGCGGTCCATAGATGATTTTCTGGGGAGGGTAACGGATGACGGGGTCTCCCGGAATTTTTTTTGGGTGCCACGCCCAAATTTGTACCCAAAAGTCGTTTAAAACACGCCTGGGGCAAAAATGTATCCCGATGCCGTCAAAATAGTTGTACAGGGTGTCCACTTAGTGCGATATCGGACTCGAACAATATATCCTTATATAGGGTGATGCAAGAAAAAAAATATATATTTCATTACAAAGTTGTTTGACTCCCTAGGAGCATTAGGTAGTTAAAAAATTTGGCGAGGTTTCGTCTCCTTGATACATAATTAGATTGATTCTTAGGTATAGGAACGTCGGTTAGGAATTAAAACTTTCTCCTGGCTTGAAAAAGTAACAATTAAAGTTACGAAACGGTGCCAGGAAAAAGACTGCTTTAATTCATAGCCGAAGTTGGCAAAGTTCCTATACCCAAGAATCAATCTAATTAGTTAAAAATATTTTTGAATACACAGGGTTCTCTGTAAATGAAGTATGCGACAGAACTTTGTTATTTTATATGAAAATCTGATAATATTCTACAGGGTGTTCGCAATACTGTACACAAAACCAGGTATTCCAAACAACCATCACTCATTTTTTTTTTCAATGGAATACCCTTTTTTTTCACTGTATAGTAGTAGGTACGTACGTCCATACTGGTAAGCCTATCAATATATACAATGCCTTTAATGCTTTACTTTGTAGAACTTATCTTTTGTTGTAATTATTAAATGTATTTAAAAAAATATTTGTCTGGGGGGGGGGGGGGTAATTACCCCTTCTACCCCCCCCTTTAAACCGCCCTTGCTTTGGAGTATCAGATTGAAAACAACGGATTGTACATGTATCACCTTCCTTAGGGACGTCAGAACGATAACTTTACGAAGAGCCAGTGCGAAAATGTTCCAACGCTCAGGTTGAAGATATGAAAAATATTGTCCAACTTGGTTTTTTGAAGCCGCTTAAAGGACCTTATTGGAGCAGCGTTCTCAGGAGACCGAGTGTTCCTGATTTCTCAATGATATGCAACTGATAGTATAAGTGACAAAAGACGGAACACTCGTTCTCCTGGGAACGCTGCTCCCCTGTTTCAAAAATAAGGACTCAGGAAGTTTGACGTGTACATGACTCAAATAATAAAATACCTTAATCAAATACGTTGCGTCGATGTCAGAAACAAAATTGAACTTGTTCGACCGTTTGTACAATGCGGCCATGCGCCGTTGGGTGTAGGCTGCTTTCGGCCCTACGCGGTCACGTGACGCGTTGCCGACCGAGAGCCGAGAAGATGGCATGGAATGCAAAACGGAAACGCAATAAGCTTATTTCATATACTTGCGAATCGCGCATTGCGGAAAGCGAATAATGATCCTATTCTTCGATTTTAAATGTCAAGCGGCGGGAAGCCAAATCAATCAATAGGATCATTATTCGTTTTCCACAATTCGCGATTCGCAAGTATATGAACTAAGGCCGGAGTTACCCAATTCCTTAATTCTTAATATTTGTCCTTAATTCTTAATTGTTAAAAAGTTCAATTTATTTAACATTGGGGTTTTTAAAGATTAAGCATTGAGAACAAAAATTAGGAATTAAGGAATTGGATAACCCCGGCCTAAGCTTTATTGAGGAATTTTTGCAGATTTTTTTGATTTTAAGAAAGGGGCCCTGCGGGGCCCCCTATGTTCCGGGGCCCCAGCGCTTCGCGCTCCCCGCTCATCGATAGCTACGCCACTGGCTGTATTCTGTTTTTGAAGTGGATTGGTTCTGGCTCCAAGTACTTCTTGGTGATTTGGTCATCTGGGTCGTGGGCTTACGCGGTCCCACGGCCCAAGTAATCCTTGATCATCTCTTTTGTGAGAATGGTGGTGGAAATGGTACTGTGGTCTGTCTACTTTTGGTCCATACCCATTTGTTTCTTCTGGTTTGAAGTTCCTAGCCCCTACTCGGTCTAGAGCTAGATCCTTCTATTACAATTACTTCTATCGAATTGGTTTTGTAGTTCGTCTCTGGCTAATGGTTTTGTATATACAGTGCCCGCGGAAAAGTCTGCACCATATGGGAAATTTTCTTATGCTCATCCTTACTTCAAATCGGTTTTTAACATTAGCTTCTGCATGTCTGAAAACCAAAAAAACACCTAAATTTTTTGACTCGAGACTTGCCTCACACCTGTCAAATGCCATTTGAAAATTTCAAACAAGGAAAAGTGGCATTTTTATGAAAAATATGAAAAAATTTTATAAGAAAATATTGTTCCAAATGACATTTTTAGAGTCTAATTTGATATTTTTGCTTTGAAAAAAAATATAAGGTACCTGTCCCAAATAAGGCCATGTTAAGAAGTTTTATTTTTCCCGAACACTATCCACCAAACCCAACAAGAATCACGAGCCTATATGTGAAGTGTTTCGCCTCTATTACTTGAATAATAACTCCAATTTATTTATTTTTACATATAAGTGGTGGTTTTTGCGTAAAACAATGACCCTTACCATTGGCCTTATTCGGATCACTATGCTCCTAATAAGGCCAACAATAAAAAATGTTTAAAATAAATAGAATCATTCATAAAAATATTATTTTTCGACATAAAGTTCTCAAAATAGAACTTTAACGTTTGCTGCATTCTAAAAAAACAATAATTTGAAGTCCAGGGATGGTAATCCGAATAGGTCTACATACAACTAGGACAAATGAACCGCAGCTTTTCTTGCTTGGTTAGACTTCAGGCGTTCTAGAACACATCACTTAAGCAATAATATGACACATTCTTTTTAAAAAAACACTGTGATGGGAGGCCAATTGAAAATTTTTCATGTAGCCTTGTTAGGAACATGTTACATTGATAAACAAAATTCTGTAACTAGAAATCTAGCAAAGATATTATTCTGTACATACTCTGTAGCTTTCTCAATACATAAATGTCCATGTAAAAATTACATTCGCTCCATTCCCTTTCTGAACATGTGTATAAACTAATTAAGTTCCAGCCTCAAAGTTATAACGTGACATATGAAATCTGTGGTTAGCCATTTTTCGACATATAACGAGTTGCTAGGAATCCTCGCAATAATTTTTGATTTGCATAATAGATATCTTTTTCAATAATATTTCAATTTTTGATTATGGGATTCAATATTAAGCAATAAGGGGCATTGGCCTTATTAGGTACATGGCCTTATTTGGGTCAGGTACCTTATTTATTTTTTGATTTTTTTTTTCGAATATCTACGGAAAAATATTTCTTTCGCGACCATTCCTCTAAAATAATTAGTTTATATCTGACTAATGGTTTTTCAAATCCTAATAATCTAATTAAGAGTTTAAACATCAAAAAGAAATATTTCTATTAAAATCTTAATACGCCTCTGGACTATTTTAAAAATTGTATGCTTTAAAATATATTTTTTTCAAAGCAAAAATATAAAATTAGACTTCATATATCATATGGAACAATATTTTTTTATAAAATTTTTTCATATTTTTTATAAAAATGCCACTTTTTCTTGTTCGAAATTTTCGAATGGAATTTGACAGGTGTGAGGCAAGTCTCGAGTCAAAAATTTTAGGTGTTTTTTTGGTTTTCAGTCATGCAGAACCTAATGCCAAAAACCGATTTGAAGTAAGGATGAGCATAAAAAAATTTCCCATATGGTGCAGACTTTTCCGCGGACACTGTACATGCAAAAAAATAAATAAAATGATTAATATACAAAAAAAAAGCTTATTCCCGAGGTTATTCCTATAATTAGTTTAATTATGACCCACATCCGGGCCACCAAATTTCATCATTTGGTTATTTGTTGATCATGGCTCCAACAGGTGAGTTTAGTCGAACTTGTTTTTTGTATATCCATATATGCCTTCTTTTTGCAGCTCATACTTTTCTAGGATCCCTTCGGCGGCTTCTTCCGTCGATAAGAATGTTTCTGATTCTTCTTCTTTTATAGTAATTCATATCCTCTATCTTCCTTTAGAATTATGAAGTCATCCAATAGTTTCCTCTCATATTAAGCTGTCATTCCTCTCCATCCCTCCTTGTTTACTCTATTTAATGTCTTACTCTATTTTTTCATCCTATCTCTACTTTGTATTTTCCTATCTCATGGTTTTGCTTATGTTTTATCTGTACAATCAGTCTTCTTCTTCCTCGTTTTCTGCTTCACTGCTTCCAATTTCCTCTTCAATTTTTTCTTCGTCGTCTTCATCCTCATATCAACTTTAGAGTCTGCGTTTTCAGCTATATCTGTCTCATCTACCCTTTCTTCAATAGGCGCAGCTTCTGCCCATGGCTCGTAGTAGGGTAACATCCTACTCACGTGGACCGTATCCGTTTTTCTGCTCCCAATCTTTTGTACTTCGTAATTCACTTCTACCATTTTTCTAATTACTTAGTATGGTCCAAACCATCTTAAGAGTAATTTTTTGCTTCTTCCAACCTTTCTAATTGGTATGAACACCTTAACTTTGTCTCCAACTACGAAATCTAATTCTCTGTGTCGTTCGTCAAAACGTCCCTTATGTTTTCCTTGTCTTTTTCGTATATTTTCTACTGTTATGGCTCTTATTAGGAGTGCCTTTTCTCTAATTTGCAGAGCGTCCATTTCGTAGTCAGCGTCCATTTCGTAGTCAGCGTCCAACAATGCAGCTTCTGCTGGTAGTGTGGGTTCCCTTGCACATGTTAACATAAATTGGATAAATCTCGTTGTGTCCTGTATTGCTGTATTATACGCAAATATTATAAATGTTAGATAGCTACACCAGTCCGTTTGCTGTGTATTACAATACATGGATAACATGTCAGCTATTGTCTCATTTAGCCTTTCAGTGAGACCATTACAACAAGGATGGTATGCGGTTGTAAACTAGCTTCTTTCTCCCATTAATTTTCCTAATTCCCTTACTAATTCCGATTGAAAGACTTTTCCTCTGTCGCTGAGCAGATTTCTTGGCATCCCGTGTATCAAGAATATTTTTTCCAGTGAAAAATTTGCAACTAGTCCGGCTTTTCCATTCGGTAGGGCGGCTGTGATGGCATATCGTGAGGCGTAATCGGTAACTACAACTATCATTGTTTTCCCTTTACTGCTTCTTCTAAATGGGCCTAAAAGATCAATTCCGATTTTGTCGAAAATTGTTCCCACCGGTATTGGTTGTAACATCCCTGGCGTTTTTCTGTAAGGTTGCCCCTTTCTAGCTTGGCAATGTGGGCATCCCTTGACGTACTTTTCGATGTGCTTTAGCATTCCGTCCCAAAAAAATATGTTTTTAATTTTGTCCGTTGTTTTGCTCAGTCCCAAGTGTACACTTGTCGGTGATGCATGTAGCTCCCACATAATTACTTCTCTCATTGATTTTGGTACTACTAATACTTTTTCTAAGCCGTTTTTTGTCTTAATTATTTTATAGAGTAAGTCTTTTTCAATCCTAAAATTTTTTGCTCTTCTTCTGATGCCAATATTAATTTCTGGGTCGTCTGGTTTTCTTATAGCTTTGAATATTTGTTTTAGACTTGGGTCTTTCTCCTGTAATGTAGCCGTTTACACTGATTTTTGTGAGAATGTGGGGAGCTCCTCTTGTTCTTCTTTTTCCTGGGATTCTGGTTGAAGCACTGGATTGCGGGACATACAGTCGGCGTCGCTATGTGTTGAGCCTTTTTTATATACAACCGTGTAATCGAATTCTGCAAGTTTTAGTGCCCACCTGGCCAAGCGTCTGTTGCTTTCCTTAATGGAGTCCATCCAGCAAAGAGCATGGTGGTCAGTGACGATTTTTACTGGTCTTCCGTAAATTAAGTGTCTCAGATAACTCAATGCCCACACTACGCCTAAGAGTTCTAATTCACTAATTGAATAGTTTTTTTCGCTATTTGAAAGACTTCTGCTTATGTAGGCTATTGAAGGCGCTTCTCCCTTGTCGTCTTCTTGTAAAAATACTGCCCCAATGGCCTATTCCACATATTTGGATTGAAATGCTGTAGCACAGGTGCGGAAACCAGTTTTTCTTTAAGGATGTTAAATGCTTTGTTTTGTTCAGAACCTCATTTGAACCCTATGTTCTTTCTTGTAACTTCATGTAGGGGTCTTGCTATTGATGCGAAGTTAAGTATAAATTTTCTATAAAAATTACATAATCCTAGAAAGCTCTGTACATTTCTAATTTTCTTTGGCGTCTGGAACCCTTTTATGCAAATTATTTTTTCTTCATCTGGTAATCGCCTTGCTCCTTTACTTTGAAGCCTAGTATTTTGATTTCTTTTTTCAAATATTCGTATTTGATTTTAGGGTAAGGTTAGCTTGTCGCAATCGCTCAAAAACTTTCTATAGTTTGCTCAAGTGTTCTTCGAATGTTTGTGAGAATATAATGATGTCGTCTAGGTAGATTAGCACTTCCTTCCATTTCATATCCCAAAAAACTTGGTCTGCTAGTTCTTGGAAAGTGGCTGGAGCGTTGCATAATCCAAAACTTAAAACATTAAGTCCCATGTCCTTGCGCCACGAAGGCAGTGTATTGCTTGGACTTCTCTTCGAGTGGAACTTGCCAATATCCGGAAAACATATCGAGTGTGCTGAACCATTTTGCATTGCCCAAGTATGACAAAATGTCATCGATGTGCGGTAGTGGATATGTTGATTTTTTTGTTACTGTGTTAACCTTTTTGTAATCTACACAAAATCTTGTTCTTCCATCGTTTTTCTTAACTAGCACTACAGGGCTAGCCCATGGAGAATGGCAAGACCGAATTACTTCGCTCTCGAGCCTTTCCTGGATTTGTTCCTCAATAATCTGTCTTTCTTTTTGTGACACTCTGTATGGGCGGCTCTTTATTGGGTGAGCCACTCCGACGTCTATTATGTATTCTGTTAAGTTTGTTTTTCCCATATGTTTTGTAGATTTCGCGAAAACGTCGTTGTATTCCAGAAGAAGTTCTTTGAGTTCATGCCTGTTCTCCCCGTTTGTGATGCTGTCTAACTTATGATCTTCCATTGTTATTTTTTCGCTCTCTCCATCTTTTTCTGCTTGCAACATGAAATTTATGTGTGACAGATTTGTCTCTGATGTTGTTTCTGCCAAAAATGCCATTGTGGTTCCAGCGTATATAGCTACTGGGTTCCTTGTGTTTGATTGTACTTTTAAAATGAGGCTACCTTCATTGGTGTGAATGTACGTTTTTAGTTCAAGATGATTTTTTGCTAACCAGTCTAAATTATATTTGCATGTATACATAGTATTATCTTCAATCTCACTAGGTTTGCCCATAATATCTAATTCCAATGTTTTTAACTCATTCTGAAATACCGTGTAATCTTTTTTTGTACCCAATTTATATGTGTTTTTCTTAGTTTCTGTACCGATTTGCATCAGATGCCTGATTTCTTCTTCCTGCTTTTCTTCTTCAACTTTATACCCAGGTTTTTCCCTATAAATGTTTTGAAATAGATAGCCCTCCAATGGTCCCTTTCTCTCTGTTTTTTGGAATCATATGCCTATATTTTTTGAAAACTGATTTTTTTGATTTGTAGTTTTGGGCTAAAACGGCGTCGTTCGTTAGAACGTCTATGTTTCCATATTCTTCTTTCAGGAGACCGTTAACCTGGTCATCTTTTATGTGAATGTGTTCTCTTACAAACTTGTTAAACTCTTGTTCATCTCTTGAAGTATCTAGTCTAAGCTCTCGTTTGAGTCGGATGTTTTGTTGTGACCAGACCTGACATGTTGATTTTTTCGTTATTCATTTGTCTTAGGGGTATTTCATGCTGACCATTCAGAATCAGTTTTTTCCGTTCCGTGGGAGACCTATGATCGCGTTATTTTCTGTCAAAAACTGCATGCCTAGGATTATTGGTTCAGTTAATGATAAAATCACTTTGGCGTTTAGTCTGCCCTTCCATTTTTGACTCCCTGGTATTTCTATCGGAACTTCAATGTCTCCCAAAACTTTTATCTGGTGTCCTCCTGCAGTGACTAGAACCGTGACATCATTTCTTGTTAGTTCCTTTTTGATTACACTTCTTTGTAGAACGCTATCTTGTGCTCCTGTATCCACCATTGCTGACATGTACTTATTATTTAATCTAACTGTGATGTGCAAGATTCCTATGTTATTGTTCTTCCCCAGGGTAAGGATGGCAGGGGCCTTTAATTTTGCCATCCCTTCTCGTTTGGGTTTTGTCGTTGGGTGGTACAGGTGTTTGCATAGTGACCCTGTTTTTCACAAACAAAGCAACCAGGATTGTTTTTGTTGCTTCGTGGCGTATACGATTTGTTCCTTCGAGGCTGGCTTCTGCATACTGTTGCAGTATGTCCTGTTTTCCCACAGTTGTAACAAACGGTGGCAATTTTTGAGTTGGAGTTATGATTTCTCATCTTTTGGCTCCTACAAACAGCTGCGAAATGTCCTGTTTTCCCACAATTATAACACGTTTGGCTAGATATTGGTACTCTTGTGCTTGTTTGTTCTCCTTGCATTCGGATCCTGCAGGTGGCCATTACATGTCCTCTTTTTCCACAATAATGACATATCTTTAGTTCTGTGTCTGTGATTGTATTTCTTTCCACAGCTGGTAATTTGGGTATCTTGCGTTGCACCTTTCTTCGGAGCTTTGTCTATCGTGTCTGCTATTTCTTTTAATTGTATAAGTGATGTTGGTGGCTTATTTGGCGGGTTTGTTAACCAGTAGTAATTGTAATGATTTGCCTCTGTCAACCCTTCGCTGAAACTCTTTACAAATTCTTGAATATCAAATGTATGTGTGTAATTGTGGTATAATACTTGTAAGTCGTACAAGTATTCCTTGACTGACTCATCTTGACCTTGTTTTCTGTTTTCGACTTTTTTCTGGAGTGCCCTTTGGTAATCTGTATCCTCAAATTCCTCTGAAAAATCTTTGACAATGTCTTTCCACCTGTTGTTTTGGTGGTCGCGCTTATATTCCTGAAACCACAGGTTTGCGGCTCCGTCTAAATATGTTTCAAAATAAACAATTTTCAGCTTTTCGTCCCATCCATTTGCTATCGCTAATTTGTCCTATGTTCTTAGGAACTCGATAGCGCTGGTTTTACACGGCTGGAAGGTTTGAGGGCTGATAAACTGAGACAACTTTGCCTGTTTCTCCGCTCTCATAGCGTCAGTTATTGTGGTGTTCGCCATTATATCCGGTTGTTCTACTTCCTCTTTTGATAGTTACCTGGGTTTTGGTGCTTCTTGAAGGGTAAGGTCTGGTGGGCTACCAAAAAAACTATCTTCTTTGTAGCATATTTGATTATTTGCTTGGTTTTCTATCTCACTGTTAATCTGCTCTAAACTGATACTGAGCGACTCTAGTGGTGATCTTTGCAGTGATCTCCTCGGCAGAAAGAGCGCGCTTTCTGATTCTGTGCTCCTATAGGGTGGTATAAATAATTCTACTGGTGTCGTTGCTGCTGCGTTCTTTGGCCCCAAATTGTATTTGCCACGATGGCGACGGTAAACTGGTCACAATTTATTCTTCTATTGGCACTAGTTTTTAAATCTACGAGTCTTTTCTTCACCTTCGCCACGCTGTCGTGAATTTCTCTTGAGTACTTTCGTCACGGTACCGTTTGTCGACGTACCGCGTCGTGACGTATTTGGACGTTGGCTTGCTTCAAAGGCGCCTTACGACGTCGGTTCTTGGGCGTCGGTTTCGAGACGGTGCCTCCACCAAATATGTCACAACTGCCCGGTTTACGAGGGTGACATGGGGGATTTGTAGCTTTGGGGGTCGATGGAGAGAAACTCGCTCAAGTTATATAAAAGTGTAGATATATATTTTCCCAAATATGCCCTTACATGTACGCTAGTCCTATAAGATGCATGACCCTTCGAACATTGGGGCCCTTATAGGGAGCCACACGTCAACGCTGCTTGGGCGACTGTCGATTAGTTATCGTCACCTTTATGCCTTGTCCAGAGGGGCTTTCCCAATGACAGGTCATTGCACTGGACAACGATAAGGCTGAAGATACCTAGAGGGGCTTTCCCAACGACAGGTACTTGCACTGGGGAGACTTGATTCCAGAGGGGCTTTCCCAACGAGAGGTAGTTGCACTGGTTTAAGTCTGTCTGTTGCTCGGCTTGGCCCGCTATTTATATGAATTTATTGCTGAATTGCAATAAACATCCGATCGAATCGGCAATTAAATTAATAAGGTTGAATACCGGGTCCTCCTTTCCTAAGCAACTAGTTGACAATATTTTTGGTGCTGGCTTTCAAACTAACTATAAAATGTTCTGGAAAAATCACTGTGTTGTCCGCGGATCTACTGAAACCCTGTTTCCTAACAAGTATTGAACTCATTCATTCAAGAGAATTCACTAATCACTTATCGGTTTTACTCAACATCATACAACCATTCTCTCATTTAAACTGACTTTTTGCTTATTCTGGTTAGTCCTTCTACCAACTTATGTAATAAACTTCGATTACTTCTTAAATCAAATTTGACAATAAAACTTATTTTTTCATCAAAAGTTACCTTTTTATTATTAGGTACCCCAAATCGACCCAGAAATCGATGACCTTCTAAAATGCCACGCCACAAATTGTGTTTACATGAGATGCATAGTTGGAACACTAAAAAAAGATGAATTTGTTTCAATTGCCATCAGATCCAGACTGAACGTGAGAGCTGTAAAACAAGTAAGTTACTTTTTAAAGTTAAAATAATGCATTTTTACCTAAAATGTTTTTTTTAGTTAAGTACTACAAATCCAGTCAAATTATCTTCGATGATGGTAGCAAGGATATCCAAATTACCTTACATTGGCAGACCCAAAGAACAAGTCCTCCATAGCCATGAAGTCTTCACAGATATTCCGGCTGGAGAACAAGAACTGACTCCTCAAGTGGTACCTTTGTGGATCATATTGCTGTCAGCAATAGCTGGAACTCTGATTTTGCTGCTGGTTATTTTAATGTTATACAAGGTAAGCAAATTGAATGTCCAAATAAAAACATGGTGTGTGCTTAGGACTACATTACAGAAATGAAAAGTTCCATTAGGCAAGATTAATAATATAAAATACAAGTATTTTTTTTTTGTATTCTATATTCATTGCCCAGATTGATCTTCCTTTGTATAATACTCTAATGAAACAATAGCTCATTTATGGTAACTAAAATATCTGACGAATACTTCTAATTCAAATCTATTTTCTTTGATTTTGTCTGTATCAAACACAACAATTTCTGTCATATTTACACAAAGAGCACATGCGTACCCGAATGAGCGTTACATAGCTGAGCGTGATAGTTCAGTTTCAGTCACTAAAATTTAAGTAAAAATGTTATACAATACCTATATACTATACAACCTGACTTCCTCATGAAGATTTTGTAAGAAGTTTATTGATTTTTTATAAATATTTTTTCTTTAAATAAAGTAGGAGACTTTGTATAAACGTGTATATTTTCTGATTAATAAGAGCAAAGCGCTTTCGGCTAATCAGCCATCATCAGTGCCAACTTAAAATTGTACAAAAAAAGTGGTTTAAGTACTTGAAAAACAAACAATTTAAAACTTGCGTGTCAGAAAAGCAATAGGAAACTATCCGTAATAGGTTATAGGGAAGCTATTCTATTCAATCTTCGATGTAAGGGTAAGTAGGACCTATTTAATTGTACTTGGGTATTCAAGCAACGGTGGTTGGATAATCTTTCCTTATTAATTTCAATGCCTTCAAGAAAATCCAGTCTTAGAAAATTTTCGCTGGCAACATTTATCAAGAGTTGGGAATTCTTGTCTCTGTCAAATTGATGTTTTGAGAATTTAATGTGGTGACCAAATGGCGATTTATTAGGATTTTTCAGATGTTCATCTATCCTGGTGTTCAAATTTCTGCAAGTTCTTCCAATATAGGTGGTTTCACATTCAGAGTGTAGCAAAACGCCCCAAGTACTCTATGTAATTAGTTAGATGGTAAATGGCGAGCGGAATATTGATGGTGTTTATTTACTTGGAGCTGCTACCTAAAATCTGTGGAAGGGTCTATTTGCAAGAGAGAGAAACAAACTATTGAGGTGTACTAAAATTATATTTTATTATACATAAAACCCAAAAATTTAATTCAGCAAAATATCTTCCAATTCTAACAGCCTCATCTATTTTTTTCTTAATTCAATTACTTCACATCTGTTCTAAAATTGTTATTATTACGGACCACTGAAATATCCCTACTAAATAAGAAACGCCCTATTCCTACTATGCCTAAAAACTCATTTCCAGGGCCGGTCCAATAGCTATTATATGCCGAGGCAAAGTTCCATTCTGGCCCCCTTTCTCAAATTGTATTGTCAAAATGCTTGAACATCAATATGATAAGCAATGACTTTTAGGCTGTTTAGAGAGTAGGAGAATAAAACAAAAAAATTAACTTCATTTTTTAAAATAAGTAGGTACATATATCAAATGTTTACTTATTACATAAGCTCTGCGGTCTGCTCTCACAGAAATCACAAACTAGTCGGAGTGTTTTTGATTGGTACAAATCGCCAGCAACCAGTTTTCTGATAGTTTACAACCAATGAAATTCGCTCTGATACGTATGTGATGTCTGTGAGAACAGATCTATACTGTAGATATATACAGGGTGTCAATTTCGAAACTTTCAATGCGAATATCTCTGAAAGTAAAAAAGTTGGAAAAACGTAGTTTGGTAAAAATGTAATACAGATAGAGGTAGGGGTAGGAGAAACTGTAGAACCACTATATTTTCGTTATCTCATGCACCCCAACCCCAATTTTTTAAATGGCGCAACCCCTTTTGTGATACCTAAAATTAAATATTTTTTGAAAAAATTCTTGTGCAGGTGAATACTATAAGTACTCAAAAATATTTAATTTTAGGTATCACAAAAGGGGTGGTGCCCTTGGTGGTGCCATTCAAAATTTTGAGGTTGGGGTGCATGGGGCTCAAGGAGTCACTGACCGCATAACCAAAATATGGTAGTTCTAGTTCCCCCTACCTGTATAACATTTGTATCAAATTACGTTTTTCTAACTTTTCTACTTTCAGGGATATTCGCATTGAAAGTTTTCAAATTGACACCCTGTAGGTATTTATTTCTCAAATTAACTAAATACAAAAATAATTTCTCAAAACTAATTAAATTATCAAAACTAAAAATGAACCGCCGGCAAAGTCAGAGATGAGTTCGTTGATTGGTCTGTTCTCACAGAAATCAGCAACCAGTCAGAGGGAATTTCATTGGAAATAATCATAAAACTGGTTGTTGGCGATTTGCACCAATCAAAAACTCCGACTGACTGGTTTGTGATTTCTGTGAGGAAAACAGACCTAATCTACACCATCGAACATGTTATGACCATCAAACCATCGAGTGTGTTCAATGGTCGAAGGTTATAACTATAACATTTCCATTTGCTAGAGCGAAAGTCTGTTCAATCTATCCTGAGACAAAGATAATCGGAAGTACCTTGATAAGAGGTGACAGATGACAGTGGTAACACGTAAATTAACTTTTACCGGACGATGTTGTTGGATCTTTTATTATATCCCTATAATCTTTGTGGCATAAAACACTTTTTTTTAATTAACTTTTTAAGTCGAAACAAATTTGTTTGCAATTTGGCGCCCCTAATCGTGGCGCCTGCCTCGGTTGCCTGTGCCTAAATCCGGCCCTGGAGAGGTGACAGATGACAGTGGTAACACGTAAATTAACTTTTACTTACTGCTTATGAAAAACCCAAAATATTTATTTATTAATATAGGCATTAATAACTTATTCTTATAAAACCTTACAATAAATTCCTACATGAAATTTATTAACCCTAACTCAAAATTCATTTCATGAACAATAATTTCCTTTAACAACTTTCCAATATTTTAAGACAATTCTATTTCATGAACATCAAGTTTCTTTTCAAAATTACCTATTCCATTTAATAGTTAATTTAATCAGAACAAATTCTATTATAACTTTCCCTTAACAACTTTCCAATAAGTATTTTAAGACAATTCTATTTCATGAACATCAAGTTTTTTTCAAAATTTTCTATTCCATTTAATAGTTTATTTAATCCGAACAAATTCTATTATAAGTTTCCTTTAACAACTTTTCAAGATTTTTAAGACAACAATTCCATTTCATGAACATCAAGTTTCTTTTCAAAATTTCCTATTCCCTTTAATTAGAACAATTACTATTTTTCGCCATCCTGGCTAACATATAGAATTATTTAGATTCTTATTAGTTTGTTACCATAGCCCTTAAACTTCAATTGGACAATCCAATTCACTTTAATAATCCCTACTCAAATCGATAAGTACTTATTATGTTATGTTAAAGTTCCAAAGTTAATTATAAAGTCAAAAGTTTTTCTAGTGAAAATCACTCAAGTTTTTAGGCCTTAAAATTGAAAGTTTAATCACACAAAGTCATGTTCATCATTTATATACAACATAAATCTTGTCACTATAGAGTACTTACATTTTGTCCATAAATCACAAAACTAATCTAATTTAATTCTTTTGATTACTTAGAGCCCGCACATAAGTTGAACGAATTTCAAATGTTATTTCTTTGACAATTTTCAGAAACTTTTTGCGAAACCGGACAGACTTAAACTCAAACTGGACAGGACTGCGAACTCATCTCTCAACTGACAACTTTTTCCACTTCTAAAACCGCGGTATTTATATTAAATCGATCCCCTCGTAAAGTATTAATTATCCCCCAAATCGTCAATAGGCGGTCGTTTGCCTAGCAATCCGAATTCCATTGGCCGACCAAAATATTATTAAAAATAATGATGCAATTTCCTTGAAATTTTTATCATTCTTAGTTTAAAAGAATTGAATAATTATGTTGCAATATCCTAATTTATCGAGGTCAATATATCTTTTTTTGTTTTTTTTTTTTGTTCAAGAATGCCATAAATCATTTATAATTACTTGGCCTCGCTCTTTTAAGTTCATTGATTTAGGAGATGACACAGGCTTTATGACGAAATACCTAATATAATATTAAAGGTTAATTTGTTCCCTTTTCAATTTATTGATACTGATTACTGATTTGGAGATACCGGAAATTCTGTTTTTGATTATTTGACATTTATTAAATTTTTACAGTAAAGACATTGTGATTTAAGGGTCTATTTTCTCGGAATATTACAAGAGCAACTCAGTGGCGCACCCAGGAGGGGGGGGGCATCGGGCCAGGGCCCCCCCCCCCAGGCCGCCTCTCCAAAACTTTATGTTTACGTATAAAAAAAAGTAGCACATTCAAGGCGTGGCACCCTGACACCTCAATTTTTTTCAGATTTTCAGTCACAAGCCACAACCTATGTAGCCCCCCCCAAACATATTTTCTGGGTTCGCCACTGTTCCTGGAAAAAAAATCAAAAATCAGGCCACAATCTGTATCGTAAAAATATCACTTAGTGTCTCTTTGAGATTAAAAAATCGTAGATCCGCTATCTCTGGCTTTTTTCCAATCAAATTTTGGTATGTTCAAGCTAAAAACCTTGTGTACAGGGTGTCCAAATTTGGATGGTTTTAATAGGAAACGTCAATTTCTGAGCGAGATACAAAAAAATGAACCTTCCACTCCGAAGCTCAAATTTCTTAAAATTTTGATTGGTGCAAACCGCATTTTGATATCTTCAACCGTTTAGCCGCTAGAGGGCGATTCTCGATTTTGAGCAATACTGTTAAATCTTCATAACGTAAGTTCCTGCTACGAAATATTCGGTATTTTTGTTGAAAACCGAAAAACCAGACTGACATTGAATGTTTCCACTCTAAATTTGTTTGGACCTCGTAACAAAATTTCATCCTTACCATCTAGATATTTTCGCATTTAAACTCGCTTCTCCTCGTCACTATATTTTGAAGAAACGTATATAGAAAGTTTTTGAAGTGAAAACTTCTTTAGAATCGCTGGGAGTGATTTGAGACTTGATGAAACGAAAAAGCGACACTAAAAAGAGACAAACATCTAAATCTATGGGATTTACCCTGCGAGAGAATGAGATACAATACAGTACAGCGATTCCTATTCTTCGTCTCCTCTTTGTGCGGTGCTTCGTAGCCCTCCCCACTCTTGTATACCAAGCGTTGTACGTATGTATGTTAGTATGTATGTAATGTATGTAGTTCAATGAAGGTTTCACTTCTGTCTTCTACCGGATGTGAACTGCACACATATTTTTTTTGCTCAATATTATTAACTTCTCTCAGTGTGTGCAGTGAGTTTACATATTCTACAAGTGATATCAGTAAATTACTTCCGCCATGTTTATTTTCTACTTAACTATTATAGATCCATAATACCTAGGAAATGAAATACGTTAAAATACCTATAACAACCTGATCCATAACGCCCGCTTTTGCGGGCGATATGATCTATAACGCCCGCTTATAATACCCTGAGGTGTTTTTATTGTTGTTGTTTTAATTATTTGCACTTTACCCTAGGCAGCCACTAATGTCTGACCGAAAATAATTTTCGGTCTAGCCAGGATTCGAACCCGGGCTACCATCAACGTTTCCCATGTAGTCCAGCGCGTTAACCCACACGACCACCACCGTTGCCTTGCCTTATGAGATATTTATAGGTATATTAATTTACTTCGTTTCTAGGTACAGGTCACAGGTACAGGTACAGGTACAGGTCACAGGTACAGGTACAGGTCATAGGTACAGGTACATGTCAAAATACAAAACAATATTCTGTCACACAAGTTTAACTGATTTTGTTAATAATAAATTGACCTTTTGTTTGGACGCCATATTGCCGTGCGCGAATATAGTTGCCAAAAGAAAAAAACAAAAATTACTAGGGGGCTGTCAACATTAAAAACAAAAGTAACTAAATGATTGATCCTCGCTATCTTTTTTTTTTGTTTACTTTCTCTCTCTGATTGATGAAAGTAAATAGGTGGATATTTTATTATTTCTATTCTGCTCAATACAAGCTAAAATTGATGGCCTTTTTTTTTCAAAAACATTCGTAATAGGCGGCAAATTTAAATTTTGAATGTAATTTATTCAGTAACTTTTGTTTTTAATGTTGAAAGTACGCTAGTAATTTTTTTTTTCTACTTTTGGCAACTATGTTCGCGCACCGCAATATGGCGTCCAAACAAAAGGTCAATTGATGAAAGTGTTGAGTACAAAATAAAGCCTTGTATGCACCACGGGGATTTCAGGCGAAATATATCCCTCGGGCCAGAGGCCCTCGGGTTAGTTTCGCCTTCGGGCGTTATAATCTACATAATCCCCTTGGTACATGAATAGGTTAGTGTTGTATTTGATATAATTGATAAATAATAGATGGCGAAATCGAAATTGTAAAATTATATGCATGATTTCTTCCCCGCGTGAGGTGGTGTTTTGGGCCCCCCCCCCCTTAATCCGGCCCTGTCTGGATATTTTGAAAAATTTTTCATTTTCCAAAGCTTCCCAGATTTCTAGGAAAAAGATCAAAAATCAGGCCATAGTATGTATTGTAAAAATATCACTTAGTGTCTCTCTGGGATTAAAAAAGTCGTGACTCCACTATCTTTGTTTTTTTCCATTTTTTTTGATATGTAAAGCTGAAAAACTTCTGGATATGCAAAAAAAGGTCCTCATTCTCCAGAATACCCCGAATTTCAACAAAAATTCAAAAATTCACGCCATAGACTGTAAGGCAAAAATATCACTCAGTCTGTCTTTTGGATTAATTTTTTTTTAACTCTGCTATCTTTAGTTTAGCTTTTTTCCAATCAAATTTTGGTATGTTGAAGCTAAAAAGCTTCTGGATATTTGAAAAAAAAAATCTTCATTTTCCAAAGTTTCCTAGATTTCCTAGAAAAAAATCAAAACTTAGGCAATAATCTATTGTAAAAATATTACTTATGGCCATTTACACGGCGACCACTTAAGGGATATTTAATCCAAGTGGAGCTTTGAATGTGACTTTTGTTTCTACAAAAGTCACATTCGAAGTTTCACTTGAAATAAATATCCCTTAAGTTTTCTTAAGCTATAGCGGTGCAAATGGCCGATAGCCGTGCAAATGGCCGTTAGTGTCTCTCTGGGATTAAAAAATCATAACTCCGCTATCTTTGGTTTTTTTCCAATCAAATTTTGGTGTGTTGAAGCTAGAAAGTTTTTAGATATTTTAAAAAATTCTTCATTTTCCGAAGTTTTTCAGATTTTTAGGAAAAAAAAAATCATCTTCAAAATTCGTTTTAACGTCATCTCAAAAAATCCGCAATAATTTCCAAAATCCTTTGGCATAAACATTATTTGATATATTATCTACAATCTCTACAATTAGATTTTTTTAGTTTTTCGTGGTTATCAATAAAATATACTTTTCACGGATCCAAGCTTGATAAACATGCAAATATGCAACCACCAACACATTTAATTGATTTGTTGGTTGCGAACATGATTTTTGAATTTAAAAAAAAGGCTGAATATTGAACAACCAAAATAAGGAATTGTAGATAATCGATCAAATAATGTTTATGCCAAATTTGAACCAATTCTGATGTGCCGTTTTTTTAAAGACCTTAAAACCAGTTTCGAAAAATCAACCAATCACAGTTTAAACATGGCGGCCATTAACGCGGCCTTAAAATCTATTTTTTTTTTAAGATAAAAGTCAAAATGATTTATGTTGGCAATACAATGTAAAATTGTCATTGGGTCCTATGATTGAACGTTTACGTTATCCGTAACGTACATGTTAGGCCAAGTTTTAACAGTAACGATGCAAGTTCGTATGATGGAAAGTTTTTCATAACAGATTACTGTTATTTCCCACCTGTTATGTTCTAATTTAACATATCTCCTCAACAGCCCCGAATAACATGCCGTTAAGTGATTAACGTTCATGTTACCAATGTTTTTTTATTTGTTTGGAGATCCTATTTTGAATGACGGGGTAATTAATTTACATAATACAAGAAGAGAATCAATTATCAAACTAGGAGGTACCTATAGGTTATAAGATTCATTGCTATTTTATGTTAATCATAATTATGAGGTACAAAACTTTAATATTAATTCACTATTTGAGGACTGAATTGGACACTCAAAGAAGGCATACCAGAGGTCAATTGAAACTCCTGATAAGGTTTTATTACTAAATATTCTAGACTTCCAAAAGTTCTAAAAGAATCGGTGCAGTTTATAATTGCAAAAATAAGGCAATATTCCTCAAAGACCAAGGATTTCATCCATTCCAGTTGAACTGAAGGTCTAAATTCTAAAAGTTTATTCTGAATTCTTAGTAGGTAGTTGGAGCTGTTTTTCATTTTATATAAGGCAATGGTTCTAGTAGTGCTTTTATTTTCGTGTACAAATGATGTCCACTCATCAGAGGGGTTTTCTTGCGTCTCGAAGTTTTGAAACATTTTTCAAAACTTGTTTGAAACAGTTTCCCAATGACCTCATAACTTCTCGGCGCGAGAAAATGGTTCAAAAATATGGATTGGATTGTATTTCGGAACAGTTTGAACCAATTTTGTGTGACGTCATGGGTTTATGGCGAGAATATACACTATTTCAAACCTGTTTTGAACCAATTTCAAAAAAGTGAACGCGAGAAAACACCCAGGGCACTTATATGATTTGGAAATGTCCCCACACTGTTTTACAGTTATTTTAGATAATCTTTTCGCCCCAATAAATTGAATAAAATGTAAAATGAGCTGCAAAAAATGTAATTTAATTGTTTGTTATTGTTATTTCAAGAAAAACGTCACTTTTGAAACCAAAGTGAAGCTAGGTACAAATACTTTCTTCCATTCCTAACAGCCAGCTTAACATTTTCTGTTATCGATTTCGTCAATCATGCCGATATAACATCCACTGTTATTTTATATGTTATCTATTTCCTGTTAGCATAACATAACAGGTTTATGTTAATTTTAACGTAAACGTTCAATCATAGGACCCATTGCTTTCAAATTTTTATGTAGAAAAGGCTTGTGTTGCCAACATAGTTACTAAATTTTTGACTTGGGGAATTATCTTTAAAAAAAACAGACTTTAGTGTCTCTCTGGGACTAAAAAAATCCTAACTCCGCTGTCTCTGCTTTTTTCCAATCAAATTTTAGTATGTTTAAGCTAAAAGTCTTCTGGATATTTGAAAAAAAAATCTTTACTTTCCAAAGTTTCCCAGATTTCCTGGAAAGAGACGCAGGGAGTGCAATGGAAATTATCGATAATTTTTGGGGAATTTTCCCGAATGCACTTTTAGTTGAAAAAGAGCACGAGTGTACGTAGTGCACTCGTGCCTTTTTCAGTTGAAAACGCATGAGTGCAGTTTTATCAAAAATTAAAAATATATTTCCATTGCACGAGTTGTATTTTATGAGAGAATTTCATGAATCAAAAATTTAAATTTTTTGTCAAAAAATGTCAAAACATCAGTTCTTGCACCAGTTATGCAATTATCCGATAATTTGCACTAGTACAAATTATCGCGTAATTCCAATCTGATTGGTTCAAATCAACAATCAAAACATGTCAGTTTATTGTTGGAATATCAGTTTTGACAGATGTATGAAATTCTCACGTATAAAAAAATGTCACAAATTCAGGGCGTGGCACTTTGACTCCTCAATTTTTTTTTTTTTAGTCACAAGCCACAACCTATGTACGCCCCTCTCCCTCCCCCAAACATATTTTCTGGGTGCGCGTGTTACTTTGCTTACTAAATACAAATTTTTGAAAGTGACAACCTTCAAATAAGTCACTTTTAAAGTTAAAAAAGGACTCTGTGAAGAGGATTTATGCAAGGCTGTAGGTCTTTAGACAAAAAAAAAAGAAACATGAAATTGTGTTAATAAAGTGTTTGTTGCATATGATGAGAACCCCCTACACCGCAAGGTACTTCTTATTTGTTGCGCTTATGGTTCTTGAAGTATCTTTTTATAAAACAACTTTACTATGAGAATTGAGGCAACCCATCCATTTGGTTTAAAGGTTACTATGAAATACTATTTTATGTAGAAATTATCCATTGCAACGATCACATACCCGTTAGTATTGCCGGCTCTTGGACTACTAGTAGTTATCTTAACTCTTGTAAGCGCACCTGTATGATAACTTCTTTATTGTTGCGGATAGATTTTATTCTCCCACGTACATCTATACTTAAATCTAAATATTAAACTATGAAAAGGAAAAAAACTCCGTTCAGCTTGTTCAATATCGATGGGAACCCTCATTTTATTATAGACTGGGAGCTCATAACACAAAAAAGTTAGTCATTTGTAACAGGTATGGCGACCCCCTAGGAGTCGAATTACGTAATGAGGAAAAGGAAAAAGATAATAACTTTCTTGCCGTTAGGCCCTAATCGTATGGCGATTAATCGAACTTGTCAGATAAATTGTGGGTTTCAAACGATTTGTAACACAAAGATTCTTGTATTTTTCGATAGTTTATGAAAATTGAACTAGTCGAAAACAAAATGCCATACTTTTCCGGTGGATCTTGAAGCCCACCGTACCAGTCGGCGCGCGTTAGTTTTCAATATATTTTTTTTAAAATTGAATAAAGAATAAAGGCTTTCACGGCCAGACAAATCTAGTGAAAAAGTTTTTTTCTACTTGCGTGCGCAAAGTAATCATTTTGCACACTCATTTGCGTGCGCAAAGTTGAATTTTGCGCACGGAAACTCTTTGCGCACTCATTTTTGTTACGCATAATTACCATAGTTATACTTGATTTTTCAATGTTTTGATGGTTTCTGAATAAACTAATATTCAAAATGAAAGGTTTTAGTTGAAATTAACGCTTAGTTAACATGATGTTTCCTATCAAAGGTGTTCAAATTGGACCAGCCTGTACTGCTAGGAATTTGTAAAATTTTTGATATTTAAGAGACTCTCATGAAAATATTCTTGCTGATTCTAGAAATTCAAGAAGATGTGAAAAGATATTTGGGGATTTAATTTAAAAGACATTCTGAGGAATTCCAATAGATTTTAAACAATTTTTGAAGATTTTGATTTGATTGATTTTTCTAATATTTTAACAATTCAAAGTCTACTTTTTTAAGATACTTGTAGAAAAAATATTGTTCCTAACACTTGCGCAAAGTGACTTTCCCGCACTCAAAGCTTATCCGAACTCCGCTTCGCGTCGTTCGTCTAACTGCTTTTTCGTGCGGGAAGGTATCACTTTGCGCACTTGTTAGGAAAATAACTATTTCCGGGCTATAATTGCCGTGGTCCATTATTATTTCTACCTAACGTATCGTTTACTGCTGCGGTAGACATCTTCAGAGGCGGTGTGGTAGAGGACGAAGTGTTCTCTTCTGTGTTTTTCCGATGACTGAATTCGACGTTGAGGGAACTGCGTTATTTATATGCAGGGTTGTGGGCGTGGCTTGGATTACGGTATTTTCCTTGTCTCGTTTTCGGAAAGGAAAGGGTCTTTGTTTTTCGGAGAACTGGCAACCAGCTTTAGTTTGAGGTTCATGCCCTCTTCTTTTCTGTTGAACCTGTTGTGGTGTTTCTGAATCTCTATGGCTTCTCTATGGACCCTGGTGTAGAAATGTTTAGTTCTATCCAATGCTTGAGTCTGGTCGAAACGAATGACATGGTTTGTTTGTGTAAGCACATGTTCGGCGATTGCTGATCTATCTATTTGTCCTTGCTGACAGTTTCTTTTGTGCTCTTTGACCCTGGTATTGATAGAGGGTTTGGTTATTCCTACATAGACAGATCCACAAGAGCAGGGAATTCTATAGACGTCAGCCGATTCAAGAGGTGCCCTAGGATCCTTGGCCGATCTTAGACTTTGCTGAATTGTTCTTGTGGGCTTGTAGATAGGCTTAACGTTGTGTCTTTCTAGCGTTCGTCCTATGCGATCTGTGACATTTTTGATATAGGGAAAAAAGGCTCTCACTGCCAGTCATTCGTTTCGACCAGACTCGAGCATTGGAATAGAACTAAACATTTCTACACCAGGCTCCATAGAGAAGCCATAGAGATTCAGAAACACCACAACAGCTTCAACAGAAAAGAAGAGGGCATGAACCTCAACAAAAGCTGGTTGCCAGTTCTCCGAAAAACAAAGACCCTTCCTTTCCGAGAACGAGACAAGGAAAATACCGTAATCCAAGCCACGCCCACAACCCTGGATTTAAATAACGCAGTTCCCTCAACGTCCAATTCAGTCATCGGAGAAACACGGAAGGGAACACTTCGTCCTCTACCGCACCGCCTCTGAAGATGTCTACCGCAGCAGTAGACGAAACGTTAGGTAAAAATAATAATGGACCACGGCATTATAGCCCGGAAAAAACTTTTTTACTAGATTTGACCGGCCGTGAAAGCATTCATTCTTTATTCAATTTTAAAAAATATTAAAAACTAACGCGCGCTGACTGGTATGGTGGGCTTTAAGCCCCACCGGAAAAGTATGGCATTTTGTTTTCGACTAGTTCAATTTTCATGAACTATCGAAAAATACAAGAATCTTTGTGTTACAAATCGTTTGAAACCCACAATTTATCTGACAACTTCGATCAATCGCCATACGATTAGGGCCTAACGACAAGAAAGTTATCATCTTATTCGTTCTCCTCATTACTTAATTCGACCCCTAGGGGGTTGCCATACCTGTTACAAATGGCTAACTTTTTTGTGTTATGAGCTCTCAGTCTATTGGTGTGAAGTCTCTGATCATAATATCTACCAAAATTCATCAACGTACTTTGCAAATATTGTTTTTAATTTTGTTTTTCAAATTGACTGTTAATTATAGTAATTTTAAGTGTGATAACACAGGCATGTTTTTTTTTGTATTCTGGATGTCCTTGCGGATAGTTTCCTATTCTTTTTTTGACTCGTTAGTTTTAAATTGCTTGTCTTTTAAGTACGTAAACCACTCTTTTTGTACAATTTTAGTTAGTACTGATAATGGCTGATTAGCCGAAAGCGCTTTGCTCTTATTAATTAGAAAATATACCTACACGTTTATATAAAGTCTCCTACTTTATTTATCTTCTTACGTGTACATAGCCGTTGCAGATTTTTTATTTAATTTCACTTGAAACAGATAATCATCAAGGAAATTATTCTTTCAATGGCCATTTTTAAATGGAGTTGAAAGATGTGATGTTTTCCTTCCTAGGTTTAATCTTAACTATGGTTGAACCACGAACCAAATCCAAGTGGCAGTAAATGACAAACTCGTCATTTTCATTACAACCTATCAAATGTCCTCATGAATTAACAAATTATTATTTCAACTTCAAATTATTATTTTATAGTGTGGATTCTTCAAACGGAAACGACCATCGTCGGCTCCTGAAAGGCAACCCTTGCGATCAAACGGATACCATCCTGGAGACTAGCATACGGATAACTTGAGATTTTAGATCGAATAAATATCAAATTTTTGTGTTTGACAAAGAGATGGGTACTTAAACTAGTTTGTGAGATTAGGAAATCGATAATCTAACAACCACTAATGCAAGATAACAACGGAATAATAATAATAACAAAGACTATTGAAAAATGCGAGTGTGCAAGTTTTTAGTCATTTTTTGTTTATTTGTGTGTTCATACTTACTACTAGAGACGACATTAGTATATTTGTATGTTAACAGCACTACAACAGAAACTTATTAAGACGAAAGAGGAATATTTATTCATAATAAATTTGTAGAAGTAATGTAAAAAGTGGAGAAGTTTGCTGCTCTCTTTTTTCTAGTTAAAAAAACCTCTTATCATAGAATTAGAATGTGGATGACTGATAATGCTGACAGAAACATTTTTTTTTAATTAGGCAATAATTTAAAAATATTTCTCTGTAAGCGGAGCGTTGAAAATGTGCAAAAATGAATTTCGAGTTAAATAAAACAAAAGTGCTTTAGAGTAAAAGTGCCATAGAAGCTGAAGACATAATTTTCAAAATGACAATTATGTGCCTTAAAATAAACAAGTTATTTTTTATCAGTTTATTATTCAGTGCCAGATAATAGAATTTAGATAATAATAATAATTAATTATTGTAGAATTTATTGTATCCTCGACTAAAACAAAAAATACGCTTATTTTTAACTCTTAATTTACGTAACATATTAAAAGATTGATATTTTTGCAGCTACAATAATAATTATATACCTAATTAGGTAATTTTAAATATTTCATTATTTATATTCTTAAACGATGTAGATGATATTATGAACCAAGTCATGAACAAATATTACAAATAGCGCATATAGGTAGCTGGTATTTGTATATTTTTTCTCTCAACCGGACTAATAAAATGAATTCTGATTAGGGATTTTGCAGAAAGGGCTTATGAATAAATTCCAGTCCATAAAAAAATTAAATGTTCACGCACTAGAAAAATATATGTAAATCTTTTTGAAATTTTGCCGGCATAAGCAAGTAGTGTGCCTATAGCTACCTACTATCTGAACGAATAAATTTATGTTATAAAAAATGTAAGTAAATTATACGATCCCAGTTATTTGTTGTACATTTGTGAGTTTATTTATTGAAAGTAGTTTTTAAGAGAAATATTTAGATGTTAACACATGAAAGCCATCAATTACAACAATTAAGTTAAAATTGTAGATTTAATATGAAGTAACACAATCATCTATTTTTGGCCGTGAAGCAAGTGCACTTATTAAGAAATTGAGACGAATCTTATTAGAGACTAAATGTAAAAAGTGTTCGAATTTGTATAATACTTTTTTTTTTTTTTTTGTTAAATGTATATTTTTATTTTTAGTGATTTTAACAATGTCTGTGAATAAAATTAAATTCTTGTTATTTATATATTTGCGTTTCTTTCCACCATTCTTAACAACTTGTTTGGGATGCAGCAACTAAAACTCAAAATGCTTCACTTAATTTTGTTTTTCTGGAGAGAGGTGATCAATTAGCATCAATATTTGTACTCTGCTTCTGGGTTTTGGAGAAAAAAAGTTGGGGCTTCAACTGACATGAGGGAAATGTAATGTTACTTCGAGTTATTATAGAATAGAAGATCAACATTCACAAAAGATTCTTTTGGCATAATGGCAACCTTGGTTGGTGGTACATGTTCTACCTAGCCATACTCGGTTTGTAAAAAATGAAAAATCCAGAATACAGAATAAACAATCATTATGTTTATGATCTTTTAGAATCAGCTAACACTGAATATGAAGCAATCGAAATAGCAAAACAAGTAGGTACCTACCTAACTATAATATGCAAAAATGGGTTTCGATATTGTTTACGCAATAGTATTTGAAAATTTAGTAAACTGGACTGCGTCTGGAAAATCGCGCAAACAAATAGAATTATTGAAATTGATACCATAGGGTTGTCGAAACACACAAAAGTTATTACCACTCACCTGAGTTTTCTTTCTTATAAGCTGTGCGTATATACGGGGATCACCTGGAAAATGGTTCTCCACAACCACCAACGTATCACCATCGACTTAAGGCACTCAAGGTCCCTTTTCAACGGCACAAGACATAGACCTTTTGAGCGTAAAACACGGAACCGGTAAAAATGCAACGTGCATATTATTATCAAGTACCATTGAACTAGTGTGTAAATCCAAATCTTCAACGGCTGTCTAGGTCGGCGCAGGGTCGTAGAAAATACACTCCTGTGTGTTTCACGCGAAATTGACATTTAAGTAATTCTTTAATAAGAATGAGAAGAAACAGAATTTTTTAAATAATGTTGCGTTAACATTTGCCGCCGGCCAAAACACCTGTGTTTTAACTAGCATAACGTAAAAACTAGAAAAAGAAAGAGAAGAGAAAAAACTAAAAATAAAATAAAAAATAATGAAAATTGAACATACTATACCAAAATACTGGTAATAGTATCTGTTACCAAATATAACTTCGTAAACATACCCAAAAAGAAAAGAAGAAAAAAAAAACAAAATATATACATTTCTAAATTTATTTTTTGTAAATAGTAATTAAATTTATTTAATCAGTCGAAGGGAGAGGGCACAGTTTGATAACTGGCCTTTTATATTGCCCAATCGCCGTTTTAATAGTAGCAACACGTACTTGGTTGTCGTCTCCAGGGGTGCGATTTTCGAAACCATTCGAGTACATTTCGCATACGAAATTTGACTGCTCCCTATTTAATTTACCCAACGGCCATTTCAGCGGTGGAACATTATCTTTACTAATGAGAACTAAATCATTTAATTTAACTTTAGAACCCGATTCACACCACTTTTGCCGTTGCTGTAACGTATTGACATATAATCAACCATCCAAGGACCTTTTTTTTTCAGTTATACATGTAAACCCCATACTTTGTGAGTGGATTGCTTACATCAAGTCCTACAACTTTTTCCTCTACGACTTTTCTCGGAAATGACACGTATGCGCGCAGACGACTCGCAAACATGTCGATCTGACGTAGCTATGTTTCTTGATACATGTAAATTTAATTTTACATGTTTGATTTTTATGTCTAAATCACGGAAATCAACTTGGCCGACAAAAATAACGGCAAATGGGGGGAGTCAGACACCCCCAAAAGGTCGATCTGACGAGGTTATGTTTCTTGATACATGTAAATCTAATTTTACGAATAATGCTTGATTTTTATGTCTAAATCACGGAAATCAACTTGTCCGACAAAAATAATGGCAAATGGGGGGAGTCCGACACCCCCAAAATGTCGATCTGACGAGGTTACGTTTCCTGATACATATATGTCGGACAAAAGTAAGTCTTGATCAAATAATGTTTTCTGAATGCTAAATAAGTCTTGTCCGACAAATCCGACAGGAAATAAAGTTAAGACTAGAAGAAGAAGAATTTGGAATAACTGACTGATAATGTTGGATAGATTGATGGGAAAAAGAAAGCGCCTTATATATTATACTAGCTAACCCGGCGAACTTCGTACCGCCTCTGAATAGACCTATCGATTTTACCAGACAAATAGGTAATTATACGAAAACTTCATTAGATAAAAAAAGACACAGAATGTTCATTGCGCAAGACGAGGCAAAACGTACCAAGTTATGTTAGACTTACGTATAGCAATCCGTTCTTCTTATTTGCAGGGGATAAAAAAGGAAGGAGAAAGACCGCCTGTTGTGCAACGTATTTGTCAAAAACAATTTTCGAATGTCACTTGTGAAGTAATGTCAAGTTGAATATTAATCGTACTTTTATTCTTGTCAGACCACGGGCAATGAACAAGGACAAGGAGATACTCAGCGTACAAAACGAACACCTCTCACCTGTACTAGTTAGTCAATAGAAAGGCATTGCCTCGTGTTGCGCGCGCATACCAGGTAAAAATAGATAGGTCTATTATTAAATATACCTATTAAATGTTGTGTTAACGTATCTATTAGCTGAATTAAATTCAGTTTTTTTCGATGGTGAATTTGGCTTTGGTTGAAGAAAATTAATGTTCACTCTCTGGATCAGAAGTCACCTAAAATTAAAATTTTAAATCATCCTTTTTTAGGCAGCTTGTGGGCATTATTCTTGTAAAGTGTACCACCGAATAAATAAACTCAGGCACAGGAATGTTCAAAGAATGTAAAGAAAACAAAAAAAATCTCTAGCGCAGCCCTGTTTCACTCTATCTGCACTCCATGCACTGCACTACTCCATCTGTTCTACTCTATCTGCACTACTCTATCTGATCTACTCTTTCTGCACCACTCTATCTGATCGGAATAGTGGAATAGTTCTGTTCGAAACAATTTCGAAATGACCACATTAATGACATAACAACATGCTGGTACTGTCAACGCTGAAAAAAGTTTCAATTTGACAGCAAAATCCCCATTAACAAAATGATCCTCCATTTATTGAATAATTTATTTATTAAAAAAATGTGATAAATGAAGAACTTCTCGACCGATTTTGTGCAAACTTCACATAAAACATCTAATAAATAGTCCGAACAAAGCCTAAACATTTGGTTTGGCTAGGTGAGCCTGTTCTTGAGTTATAAAATTACAACGAAAAGTGGCATTCATTTTTATATACACGGATAGATAATGATCACGTTATATTGCATGCTCATGCTGATTTGAATGACAATTTTTGAAGTTTCAGGATATGATGAACACAAATTCAAATTCTAGTAACTAGAGAGAGCAGGCCTGTAGCCAGGTTTTGATTCCAGAGGGGGTAACCAAACATTTACAGGGGGCAGACTTATTTTCATTCTCAGCATTACTTTAAATCACGACAAGCTACAAGGTGCAAAAACTTTATTTTCAAAAGTACATTATATCTGATTACAAAATATAAAATCTTAACAAAACACAAAGAAATAATAAAAATACATGAGAGCGCATTTGAAGTGGCGTTAATGACATTGAAATCTGTCAGTTCTAGTTTTAGAAAATCGATCAAAGAATGTTTATGTCAATTTTGAGCCAATTCTGATGTGAGTTTTTTTTCTCTCTTTGCAGACGAATTTTAAAAAATCAACCAATCATAGCACAGAACTGACAGATTTAAAATATCATTAATGCCAGCCAGCTTATTAAGGTAAAATATGAAATAAATTGTACGTGGTTTTATAAACGGTAGATGGTCCCAGCGAGGGTCGCGGCAAATAGGCGTAAACTTTTTCAAAATAGTTGGAGTTTATGAAAGCAATGAAAATATTATCCGGAAAAACAGAAATTGAATCGCATTATTTTTTTTGTGATTCTATGTAATTTTTTTTTTCCTATGCCTATTTTTTTTTTCTATAGTCTACTCTAGAGTGGGCAACTTTTTAATATTTTTTCGATTATGTATTATTTTTTGCAAATTTTTGCCATTTTTTTTGTCGGACACACATTTATTTTATTCACAATATAGAGCTAATTTAAGATCGAAAAAAATTTCAATGAGACTTACATGTAGGTATCAGGAAACATAACCTCGTCAGATCGACATTTTGGGGGTATCGGACTCCCCCAATTTGCCATTATTTTTGTCGGACAAGTTGATTTCCGTGATTTAGACATAAGAATCAAACATCATTCGTAAAATTAGATTTGCATGTATCAAGAAACATAACCTCGTCAGATCGACATTTTGGGGCCCAACAAACACATTTCTTACGGCCCAGCATCGTACGAATGCCGCTTTGCCGGATAACAGGCATCTGCCCAACTAAATGAAAAAGGTACTGGTCCGGATCGAATATGACCGCCCGGCCGACAGTCGAGCCGCAAGTCGGCCGACAGTATGAACCAGCGTTGGGCCGATTCAACGTCTGAATCATTACATTGGGCCAACGCTGGGTATACTTCCTCAAATTTTATGGTCCTTTACAGTATATTTGATGGATTTTCATCACAGGGCCATAACTTTATACGGGTGTAATATGGAATGCTAGTAAATAATTCCAAAAATCGAACTTTCCTTTTTCTGGAACTTGGTATGACACAACAATTTTTTTCTGCTGTTCGTTTTTCTTGGTAGTAGGGAAGCGAAGCCTTTCTGGAGAACTAAAATTTTAAACAAATTAAGGTTTTATCGAAAAAATCATAGATATATTATATGTATAAGTTACATTCCTCATAAATCTTTGAAAATACTAATGCATTTTTATAAAAATATCTAAAATAGTTAATATTAGGTAATACAATGCAATATTATAGGAAAAAAGTCAACATTTCATTAGCGTATAGAAATAAATATAAATAAATTCTTTGGAAGAAATACCAAATAAACTTAAATTCTAACACATAAACTTAGAAAATAGAAAAAAAAATCCATCATTTCCATCTGAAAAAAAGAATAACAACATTTTTTAATGTACATGGTACATGCGTTATTTTAATTACAAGTACCTATACTCACCAAGTTGTTTTCGTTGCCGAAAAGTTTTGTCTCATATCTATTTAACAATTGACAACACAACACAATAACTTATTTCCACAGTTATTGAGAAATTACCCAAAGCACAAGACCAAGAACAAAATCTAAATACAAAAACGAAGCCACAAACATACGTCGCCAACAAGGTAATGGCCGTCAATGCCGTTCAGGTTCAACAATGCACAGAACACACATGAAGAACGGGTGCGCGGTGCGCCTGCTCGAAATTTTCAAGGAGGCTGGGAAACATATATTGGCAAACTGCCGGTCCAATGATATAGTACCAGTTGTATAATTTGAAATCATTAATAGAAAAGCCCCGACGCTATGCCAGCGTTCAAATGCCAACAGTCGGTATTCAATGATCGAAA
The DNA here is from genome assembly GCA_917834065.1 of Ceutorhynchus assimilis. NCBI lineage: Eukaryota > Metazoa > Arthropoda > Insecta > Coleoptera > Curculionidae > Ceutorhynchus > Ceutorhynchus assimilis. Next base: position 15,756,398 of record OU892282.1, read on the forward strand.
ACACAAGGGGCCAACTGCATTTTGCCGATGCCGTCACTTACCCATCGTTCAAGGCATTCGGCCGATTGTTTACCGTCAGTTCGTGTTTGCTGGGGGGTGTCGGACTCCCCCCATTTGCTATTATTTTTGTCGGCCAAGTTGATTTCCGCGATTTAGACATAAAAATCAAACATTATTCGTAAAATTAGATTTGGCTCAGTTAAGCTGGCCCCCCCAGTTGATTTTTTTCGCTCAAAAAGCTAGCGCAGATAGAGGATATCTAGCGCACCACTTTTAAAAGCTAGCGCACTAACCCCCGCGGAAATAGCAGAGGATGCGATCGGGGGGGGGGGGGGGGGGGGGCAGATTAACGCTAGCCCCCCCCCAGTTAATATTTTTGTCTCAAAATGCTAGCGCAGAATAAGGACACCTAGCGCAGGCTAGCGCACAACTTTTAAGAGCTAGCGCACCAACCCCTGTGGTCATAGCAGGGGATGAGATCGGGGGGCCAGATTAACGCTAGCCCCCCCCAGTTAATTTTTCTTGCTCAAAATGCTAGCGCAGAATAAGGACAACTAGCGCAGGCTAGCGCACCACTTTTAAAAGCTAGCGCACCAACCCCCGCGAAAATAGCAGGGGATGCGATCGGGAGGGATAAATTTAAAAAAAAAAAAAAACAACGTGTAATCATACTCGAGAACTAAAAAGCGGATCATTTTAGAAATTTGGCAACCTGGATAAACGAGCATGATCCACACTTTAAAATTATTTTTGACCATGCTGGTGTTGCCGCTTCTACTCTTAGCCGGTGGCAACATCGTTATTTTCAATGAAAGACCTTGTATATTTTTAAATTTTCGAATTCGGTATATAATTATGAGCAACTTTTTTTATTACCTTCCTATACCTATCTGTCGCCGTTTTTCGGGAATAAATTAATTTCAATTTTTAATTAATTAATATGTCCCTCCTATAAAACAATTTTGAGCTGTAATTTGGGTTATCCCTGTAGGCATTTGATCTTTCGCTCACATCTTAGTTCAAGTATACCTACAGGATGATCCCGAAATTAATTTTTGTCGGTAACTCACAAAAATGCCAGTTTTTTTTTTTTAAATGGAACACCCTGTATAATAATACGGATTTAAAATGTTGATAAAACTAGCTTTCAGACTATGTATACTTTTTTTGGATTTATTAGCGTTTATTCATTAGCATTGTTCTGGCATAATCCAAATTACAGCCCAAAATTTTTTTATAGGAGGGACATATTAAGATTTAGTCCTGTTTTCGTTAAAAAAAAAAATTGAAATTAATTACTTATTCCTGAAAAGCGGCGACAGATAGGTATAAAAAGTATTAAGAAAAGTTGTTCTGTTGCTCATACAGGGTGACACAAGGAATAGGGAACAGACTATAACTTTTTTAATATATATGTTGAAAATTTGAAATTTGGGGTGCTTAAACGAGGCAACTTTTTGAGTTTTTTAGAAGTAAATTGCGTTACCAGTCACTTCCGGTTTCACCGGAAGTGGCCATAACTTTTGATTTTCAAATAGGACACCCGGTATTTTTTAAGTTTTCTGGCATCAGCAGATCATTTTAAGTATGGTAAGACCATTTTTGGCAAATTTTTAACAAAAAAAATAAATAAATTGAATTAATTTTTAGAAAAAAAAATTCGGCGCTGCCACTGGTGTTAATTGATTTAGTTGGATATTCTTAATATCAGGAAAGTCTGTACCTTCAATTTTTTGCTAACTGAACGCCATAATTTCAGATCAAAATTGAACAAAGAGGTGTTTTCAAGGTATTCCATATTTTTCAAATGTAACCACGCTGGGACCTAAAATGTGTTTTTTTTAAAGATAAAAGTCAAAATGACATTATGTTGGCAATACAATGTAAAATTGTCAATGCTTTCAAATTTTTTATGTAGAAAAAAGGCTTGTGTTGCCAACATAGTTACTAAATTTTTGACTTGGGGAATTATCTAAAAAACAGACTTTATCAATTTTTTGAAACTAGATTCTTTTCCCTATTTTTTGATATCAACATTTTTAAAATCCGCTGAAAAAAAAAACTCAACAACTTTTGGAAAATCCTTATTTTTAAATCCATTTTTTTTTTTTGGTTTTGTTATAAATCTTTCAAAAATGTTCCTATCATACGTAAAATGATCTGCTGATGCCAGAAAACTCAAAAAATACCGGGTGTCCCATTTGAAAATTGAAAGTTATGGCTACTTCCGGTTTAACCGGAAGTGACTAGTAACGCAATTTACTTCTAAAAAACTCAAAAAGTTGCCTCGTTTAAGCTCCCCAAATTTCAAATTTTCAACCTATATATTAAAAAAGTTATAGGCTGTTCCCTATTCATTGTGTCACCCTGTATGTGCCGAATTCAAAAATTTAAAAATATACAAGGTGTTCCATTTAAAATAGCGATGTTGCTACTGGTTTAGAGTAGAAGCGGCAACACCACATGGTCAAAAATATTTTCAAGGGTAGATCCATCATAGTCGTTTATCCCGGTTTCCAAATTTTCAAAATGATCCGCTATTTAGTTCCTAATAAACTAGGGCTGTAAAAGTAACGAAAATTTTAATTAATACTCGTACGTATTCGTTACTTTTGATATTAATATTCGTTACTAAATATTCGTTACTCGTTACTTCCGTTACTCTAGTATTCAGAGGATAGGAAAGATACCTACCTATGCGAAAAAGTAGAAAAGTGACTCATTCGCCATTCGCGTTTGTTCCGATTATCGAATAAGTATTGTCGGGATTCGTATTTTCAATATTTGACAATAATAAATATACCAAAACTGTCTAAAAATATTTAAAAATTTGTTTATAGAATTTATATGAAAACTCTTTGGTAAATGTCCAAAAAAACCAAACATTTCGTAGAGATGCGACTGATGCAAGTAACGAAAGGCGGCCGACAGTAACGATTCCGTATTTCAAATCCGAGACAATACTCGTTACTCGGTAACGAATACATACGGTTTGTCACAGCCCTACAATAAACGTCTAATACGCCATCCACCGTGGGACACCCATACATAGGGTACATTCAGGCGATGCCAGCGGCTAAGTTCAGCCACTCAGCAGGAACTTTATTCTCGAAACAGGGAAGCAGCGTTCTCATGAGAACGAAGGTTCTGTCTTGGTCATATGTATTCATGTTTCCATATTTAATACCTTTTTAGAAGTACCGGTTGTTCTAGTGACTAAACGTATGTCGCTTCTTGAACACACAGATAAAACTAGGTTAGAAATTTCCTATTTGTACATGAAATTGACGTTCTAGCAATCGACGTTCGTTTTTGTTGGTAAATATGTATAACACTGACAGCGACAGAGCAATCGTTCTCATGAGAACGCTGTTCCTCGGTTTCGAAAATAAAGTCCCTGCTGAGTTGCTGAGCTTCCGCCTGATTAGTCGTGTTCTTTCTACTCAGGATCTCACTTATTCTCATTTTACTTTACTTATTCACTTACTTACATATGATTTACTCAAATAACCTCACCACTTCATCCCAAAATGAGATGAGACGAGCCGTAGAAAGAACACGCCTAATGTACCCATAAAGTGTGTTTTTTTTTAAAGATAAAAGTCAAGATGACATTATGATGGCAACACAATGTAAAATTGTCAATGCTTTCAAATTTTTTATATAGAAAAGGCTTGTGTTGCCAACATAGTTACTAAATTTTTGACTTGGGGAATTATCTTTAAAAAAAAACAGATTTTATATTATGCGATATATCGATACGTCCGCGATGATGGAGCACATCGTTACAAATTTGTCATATCCATATGACAAATATATAATTTGTATGTCAGAATTTCATTTGCCATTTCATTATTGTCAATAGTTTCAATATTAGGTGGGTTCGGCTTGCTCACTCCGTGCCCTCCGAGTGACTCCATTCGCACTCCAGCCGATCGGGTATTGCTTTTTGGCGTATTAGGGGTGACTCCATTAGCGTTCGACTATACGAAGTGAAGTACATGGAGTTCACTCCAAAAGTTCCACCTCGGAGAGAGAATTTTTTAAAGTAAGCATGCGCCGAAGTGAAATGTGGAAACTGTCAAGCTTGTTGTGTTGTCACGGTGTGGTTGTGGGGGGGCTAGCGTTAATCTGCCTCCCCTCCCCTAACGATCGCAACCCCTGCTATTTTCGCGGGGTTTGGTGCGCTAGCTTTTAAGAGTGGTGCGCTAGCCTGCGCTAGGTGTCCTTATTCTGCGCTAGCATTTTGAGACAAAAATATTAACTGGGGGGGGGGGGGGCTAGCGTTAATCTGCCCCCCCCCTCCCCGATCGCATCCTCTGCTATTTTCGCGGGGGTTGGTGCGCTAGCCTGCGCTAGATATCCTCTATCTGCGCTAGCTTTTTGAGCAAAAAAAATCAACTGGGGGGGGGGCAGCTTAACTGAGCCATTAGATTTACATGTATCAAGAAATATTGCTACGTCAGAACGACATGTTTGCGAGTCGCCTGCGCGCATACGTCCCATTTCCGAGAAAAGTCGTACAGGAAAAAGTTGTAGGACTTTATGTAAGCAAGCCACTCACAAAGTATGGGGTTTACATGTATAACTGAAAAAAAAGGTTTTTGGATGGTTGATTAATACTCTTTGAAATAACGTTTCCAAAAGTCGTTATGTAAACGGCTAATGAGTTGCCATCGTGAAAACCTATTAATATTAATTTTGGAAATATCAACCTCTGGTACTACCGAGTTCAGGGGTTCCAGAGTCAAGAAATGTCCCGGAGTAAGGGGAATGAGATCGTTTGGATCAGTACTTTGGGCGCATAACGGGCCAGAATCACCCTCCGTACACGCACATACTTTTTGAAAACACCAAACACACACTGGGGTGTATTATACCCCAAGCATTTATTGCTAGTTCTTAACACAAAAAAAAAATATATACACGTTTTAGGATATTGATAGATGTTTATTTGTTCAAAAATCAAAACCTGACACTTAAAAGATTACTAAAAAACAAATAAATATTCTGTTACATTATACCTATACGAAAAATGTTTTAGTGAAAAAATGACTTTCTATCAACGAAAACGAATATTCTTGAATAAAATCTAATAAATTCTCTTATCAAAAAAGTAAAATAAAATACAAACACAGAAAAATTGGTATCAAATTATCCGATAAATACAAAAATCATATTCACAATTTCACAAATAAGTTACTCGCAACACCCACTGGGGTATATTAAACCGCGCGACCTACTAACAGGTTTGTCAGTCATAAACTAATGAATGCTTGATTCTGCCGTTTGGGGTTTAGGTAGTGAGGGGCATAAACTAAATTTACATGGATTTTTGAAACCATTGCTAATAGTTCCGTAATTTGCCACGCTTTCAAACTTTTGTTGGGGACCGGTAGACCCCAGTGTGTGTACGGAGGGTTAAGTAAGCTCTCTATTTGGCACAATAGGGTTGAAAATTCTTCGTAAGTTAGGCGTTGATCGCCTACGATACGTAATAAGTGAGTTTTCACCATTTTTACCCCTGCCCCAGCTAACCCATTAAAATGGGGTCCTGAAGAAGGGCTAAAATGCCATCCCATCGCACAGTAAGTTTTTCGCATGCTTGCTGCACATACTCGGAAAGTAGGTTATTAGCTCCAAGGAAATTAGTTCCGTTGTGGGTATAGCACGCAACTACATTACCTCTTCTCGCTATAAAGCGTCGAAAAGCTGCTACAAAACTATCTGTAGATAGCTCCTGAGTAAGTTCAAGATGAATCACTTTAGTAGTTGTACAGACGAACACACAGACATACGATTTAAAAACCTTTGCGCCACGCATTTTATAAAGTGTAATAAAGAGAGGTGCGCAAAAATCTATTGCAATGTGGGAAAATGGTTTTAGATGTGAAATTCTGTGTGAAGGCAGATCACCCATTAATGGTGGCGAATAAAACTTAGGGCGTAGGTACCCTAAAACAACGAAAGCAGTCAGAAAGGGTTTTTTGAATAGCCTTTCTTGCAGATAAAATCCAGTACTGCTGTAACAATAAATGATGTAGTTTTGAGACCAGGATGGCAATAAGCATTATGTGTAAATTGAATAATTGGGGTTGTTAGCCTATGCGAGCTAGGCAACAATAAGGGGTGTTTTGCTGAGAAGGATAGGTCCGAATTTCTAAGTCGTCCACCTACTCTTAAAAAGCCATTTTGGTCTAGAAAAACCGCGAGTTTTCTGAAAGGTTTGGGTAACATTGAGTTGTTCGTAATTTTAGAAATAATATCGGGGAAACTACTTTGCTGAAAAAATAGTATGAGGCACATTAGAGATTTATGTAACTCGTCAATAGTAGGAGGGCCGGAAATTAGGTGTGTAGAATTTTTGCTATTGTGTGCGAAGCGAAAGCAGAATGAAAGGATTCTTTGAACTTTAACTAAAGAACTGTATTTGTTCAGTCTATAGTCTCTAAAAAATGAAGCTCTGTAATTTCTGTGGTCAAGATGACTTTTCTCTCGCCCTGAATGACGTCCGTGTCATCGACAGGTGGCGTCAAAAGGTCATTTTCATACCACTGACTTCTCGGTAGAGAAAGAAACGATGGGCCATTCCACTACATTTCATTATTGAGTAAAGCAGAAGAAGACATCCCCCTAGAAGCACAATCTGCCGCATTTAGGGCGGAAGGTATGTAATTCCAGGAACGATAAGGAACCTTTTCTTGAATGTAGTTGACCCTGTTCGCTACGAAGGTCTCCCAACGACAAGCAGGGGAAGCGAGCCATGCTAATACAACCTGTGAATCACACCAGGCAAAAATCTCATCAAACGTAATCTGCTCCGCGTAAGTATCCTTCACCACCTGTCTCAGATCAAAAAGAAGTTTGGCACCAACAAGTTCAAGTCGCGGAATGGCTAAAGTTTTTAACGGTGCTACCCGACCTTTGGCACATATGAGAAAAACGGAATTTTTTTCCAAGGACTCTAGTCGGCTATAAGCTACGGCTCCATAGCCTACATTGGACCCATCGCAGAAACCGTGCATTTCGCACCTTCGAAAATTATCTGAAAGGATTCTACGAGGAAGCGTAAGTTTTGGAAGTTCTGGTATTTCAGCAACAGTTTGAAGCCAATAAATAACAATATTTTGTGGGGGTGGTTCATCCCAATCCACATTCGATTTCCACAAGCATTGCATAAGATATTTGGCTGGAAGTTAAACCGGGGATAAGAATCCTAGTGGATCAAAAATACGGCCGATATTCGAAAGGATTGTACGTTTTGTACAAATTTTATCACTTAACTGACATTGGTAAGAAAAGGTATCTGAAAAAGGCTGCCATTGAAGGCCCAGGACCTTAAGAAAATGAGGCTCGTCCTTGTCAATGTCTATCAGAGTTTGGTACTGCAGCAATAAGTTCCGGTGAATTTGACGCCCATTTTTTTAACTGGAAACACCCCAGGCAGATCAATTAGCTGCTTTTGTACAGAAAGGGCAGCAGAAACCGAGGGGCAGGTTCCTAGCAAATAATCAAGATATATTTGATTCATGATTAGTTTGCTTGCCTCAGGAAGATTGGCGGCTTCCCTTGTAGCGAGTTCTTGTAGTGTTCTTGTAGTTGTGAAGTTGGCAATCAAAATATAAATTTTAGGTTGGTAGGTAATAGAATTACTAGTTAGTTATTTTATTTTAGTTTTGGCAACAATGTATGTTTTTTGACACGATGACTTATGACAAGAGATAGAGAGAGAGAAAAAGCAAGCTAGCTCTGTCTGTAGTCTGTACCTTCCTTTTGTAATTTGGAAATTATTCTTTTGTATTTGTTTAATTAATTAAACGCTTCAGTAAAACAATCTTTGTATTATTACTGCTACCATCGGCCTCAAAAGTTCTCATAGCTAAATATGGACTACAATCAAGTCCGAAAGTACCTAACTGTATTCGATGTCCATTCGGACAAAGGTTCGTAGGGCGAAAATCTCCAGAGAATATTCTGAAAGTTTCGGTGTTCTGGGGTAACCAGAATCTGCCTGAACATTTGTTTTATGTCGGCGATAAAGACAACGGAATGAAGTCGAAAAGTAAGAAGAAGTGTGAATATGCCCTTTTGTAACTTGGGACCTGAAAATAAAGTGTCTTTAAGGCTTAAACCCTTTGGACCCTTCGCGGAACCATCCCACACCACACGTAATTTTTTACTTGCACTTTCTGGTTTAATAACGCAGTGGTGGGGTAAATAACACGATAAAGGAGGTTTTGGTGAATCTGGAGACACAAGGGACATTAGACCAGTTTCTACGAATTCTTTTAGAAAATCTGAATAAGCTGAATATAAGGTCGTATTTTTCAAAAGTCTGTTTTCTAGCAGAGAGAATCTACGAAAAGCCTGAGGGTACATATTACCCAAATCAGGTTCAGAATTTTTGAAAGGCAGTGACACGATAAATCGGCCTGTGGAACTTCTGGAAGTGGTAGATTTGGAGATATCTTCGCATTTTTTATCGTCAGGTGACAAGTGAGTTTTTGAAGGAACTTGTTCAATTTCCGAGAACTTTACACAAACTTACGACTAAGGGTACGTCCATAGATAAGGGATACAAAACTCTCTCGAACCTATAATATAGATAGGTAACTCAATACAAACATTTTGTTCCTGATTACAGCGCCCTCTCGCGTGTGTAGTCAGCAACTTGAGAGCGCGGGAAGCGCTCCTTTTCAAATTTAACTTTTTTTCTTAAGAATCCGTTTATCATTTTTTATTGCCACTAGCACTAAACAATAATGTTTCCAGTGGTAATAAAATTATGATAAACAGTTTCTTGATCACATACCGAAGAGTTACATACTGATTAATCCATGCATTAAATACAAAAATAACAATTTTGAATTACTTTATTAACTACAGTATGATATCCATCCAATCAATAATAGGTACAATCATGGGCGCCGGCAGCAGGATGCAAGGGGGTGCACTTGCACCCCCCTGTCTGAAATACATTGAAAACAATATTTTTTATTTTATTATAATTTTTTTTTAAATAAGTTACTGTTTGAATCAAGTTATTAAGGTCAAACTTCCAGGCGGTGTGATATTTGGACGACAATATTTGTATTTCTTTCAAGAATTTGGAACACTGGAGCTACTCGCTCCGGTGTTACTCGACAACGGTTTTAAAGGGAGAGATACGGGTTGCAACCAATGGCGTTGGTGCAACAAACACTTTGCGAAAGGAATAAACGCGTAGCGCCCCGGAGCTGTTCCGGAGCTCCTCTTAGGTGTAAAAGGAATGCAACTAATGTAGAGTAATTTGAAATACACGTTACTCGAGAGAGAAGAAAGATAAACGTAAAGAGACGGAGAAAGACAGCTACACTGAGAAAAGTCCCAGGAGAAAATTCTTTGCTGGTTTTTTTTTAGCTGTTACAGTGGAAAATGTTTTAGAGGTAGCAATGTTATTTTGCTTCTACAAAAAAGACCACTTTGCTGAAACTACTTTATTGAAACTGCAAAGATATTTCTTATTCCAAAACCAAACTTTGCTGTTATAGCAAAATTAAAATTTTATGAAAATATTTCTGCTTCTCCGAAATAGAAGTTTTCTAAGATAGATAGATACTTTACTGTTGCAGCAAAAAAAAAATTCCTGTAATTTTTGTTATTGTTACAGTAATGTTTTTTGCTACCCTAGCCAAATAACTTAACTAAAAATACCGTTCGGACATTTCCGTGATTTCTTCGGGTCCAAAAATAACCGATAAAATATGTTTCGTGTTCATTTTCTTCCATTTTAGTTTAGTAGCTAACGCCGTACGGTGTGGATCGTGGATGCTGTCGAGTCAAGTCGAGTGTCGGTCGCTGGGAATCTTTTTGGAAATGGTGCCAGCGCATCCATCAAAACTAGCAGAAACAACTCTAGCGCCAAACTTTTCATTAATTGACATTATTTCAGATCAGGTAATGAAAGTTTAGGGGTTTAAATAGAGTTTGTTTATCTCCTGGTTTTGTTATGATGGACGCGCTACTACATATTTCCAAAGATTTCCAGCAAAATATTTTTGCTATTGGTGAGACAAATAACTTCCCATGGCTAATAAAACACTTGGCTGATTATGGCAAGAAATTTTTTGTTCTGAGACAAACGCTTTCCTATTTCAGGAAGCATTTCTAATAACAACAACAAATATCTTTTCTGTCTTAGCAATCTACTTTTCAATAGCAAAAAAGGATGTTTTTGAGGGTATATAACCTCTTTTCTAGGACAGCATAGTTACTTTCCTACGACAGGAAAGTAGCTTTTCTATGCCAGCAAAGTGACCTTGTAGAAACTGTGAGTAAATTCTTTATAAAGTCACTTTGCTACCGCAAATAAACGGTGCCAGTAAAGTTATCTTTTCGGCGGTAGTAAAGATCTTGGCTGTCCCCTATGTAGCCAAAATTTTTGGCTACGGCAGCAGAAAAATTAGCTATGACAATGAAAAAATTTTCTCAGTGTATTGATTGACAGAAACCAAAGATTATAAGCGTAAAAACGATTGCCTATTATTGACCAGCGCCGATACTATTGTGATGTCACGTTACTATAGATGCGCGTCTCCCTTTGTTATACTACTATCATTGCGTTTTGTGATTATTTTCGTTATAGTTGGGGAGCTGGCGTCAAAAACATGCAAGAGTTTTCGCAAGGCGGATATTTTCAAAATAGGTCGTACTTTAGTATTAGAATGCTAGTGTACAGTCAGCACTCACAGTTCCGGGACAGCTGGCTCTGGGACGCGGGCAAAGTTGTAATTTTAAGAAGCATCTAAACTGTTTTCTCAAAGCTCAAAATGTATAGAAATTTTGCACATTATCTGTTTGAAGGTCACAGATAACGTATGTAAATCGTCAGACGTCTAGTTCGTTGCAAAAAGGGGGTCAGACGTCCTCAAAGTTTTTATTTTATGGCATTTTCTTCGGTGTCCTGTCAAAATATATTTTTGCAGGTATTTGACAAATATATTTGAAGAAAATGCCATAAAATAAAAACTTTGAGGACGTCTGACCCCCTTTTTGCAACGAACTAGACGTCTGACGATTTACATACGTTATCTGTGACCTTCAAACAGATAATGTGCAAAATTTCTATAAATTTTGAGCTTTGAGAAAACAGTTTAGATGCTTCTTAAAATTACAACTTTGCCCGCGTCCCAGAGCCAGCTGTCCCGGAACTGTGAGTGCTGACTGTACACTAGCATTCTAGCACTAAAGTACGACCTATTTTGAAAATATCCGCCTTGCGAAAACTCTTGCATGTTTTTGGCGCCACCTCCTGGACTATTATTTATACATTACATATTTGTGTCCTGTGCTTTTTTTTATTTATTTAAATAACTTCAAAAATAAAGAAATTACGACAGTTTAAACTCTTATCAAGATAAAAAGAGCACACTGTACATACTGTTGTATTTGCCTTTCACTTATTATTGGCGTAGCATTATCCATTGAAATTTGACAGGTTGACCCTCGTATAATAATGACAATATATGTCAAATTCCAGACAGTTTTAAGTGTGTTTCACATAATTTCGTAAGTGTCGCAGTATTGAAATTCTCTGGCCTATCTGGCCAATCAAATTTGACACATTTGTCAATATTTTTTTCAATAGTGCAACATATAAACGGCACCTTACTATTCTGCATACCTGCAAAATCCATTGACATTGTTCAAAATTCGGCATTGTCAAATATATTTCATATTTAAGATGCCCAAAATAGTTTCTCGAAAGAAAATAAGGGGAAATGGGAAATAATAAAATGTTACGGCTATTTCGGGAAAAGAGAGATTCTTCAGGGAATAATAATTGTAGCCCAACTACCATTTTGGGTAGGTATAGTTTAAATATAGATGTAAAGCCATTTCTCATAACCAGCAACCAATATTTTTGTTGGACGAAACCCGAGAAAACAGTTACTGCGAAAACATATTTATGCTGTTAAGCTTATTGTTATGGTTACGTTGTATTTATTTTATTTCAAATAAATTTGATAATTTTACTAAATACAAATACCCATTTTTTTTTTTAATTAATTTGGAAATGTATTTTGGAATTGAATCTACTCAGATATTTTACACATTCTGGCAACTCGGCTTTCTGTTTTATAACCCTGAAATTTAAAAAATATACATTGTCATCAAATGTCATTACTATACGAGGGCAACCTGTCAAATTTCCATGGATAATGCTACGCCAATAATATCTGAAAAGCATATAGGTATTTCTTTTGAAATTCTCTCTCTTTCCCTCTCTCGTACCTTCAATCTCCCTCATTCGGTTTTAAAGAAGTTTCATTTCTACCACGTGTACGGCGCTTCACATGTTTTTTTTTTTTTTTTTTTTCGCGCGCAATCAACCTGTAGAATGGTGGGAATTTCGAATTCACTTAATTTCTAATTTCTTGATATAAATTTTTTTCATTCCTACGATTTGATATCCCGAAAAAAGTATTAAATTGCCGAGGTGAAAACATCATATAACTTTCCCAATCACCAAGAAAAATTTATTTTTTTGAAAGCTCAAAATAACCATTTTTGGGCGTGGCACCTGGAAAAATTTTCGGGCATTTATTCAACTTCTTAAATTAATAATTTGGACCAATACAACAATCCACGCGCCGCCATTGCCTGTATGCGCCCCCCTGAAACTTATCCTGCGGCGCCTATGGGTACAATGAATAAGATTTTTTGATTGTGAACGTTTTGCAGCCATAAAATAAACACCTAAATAGAAAGAAAAGTTACAGTGGTAAAATTACAAGAGGTAAAATCCCGATTTCGGTATAATGTAGGGATTGAAACATACCTGCTCATCATTTTCGGGAATTCGATGCATTTTTACTCTGTTCCCTCGGCTTTCACACATTGCCACACAACAAGATAAAACCATTTTGGTTTGGACGAAGAAAATTTTCAATCTCTGATTCAAATTATTCAATAAAAATGGAATATGTCAAAATTTGTCAAAATATGATAATAAAGAAAGTGAAGCGACGCTGCCACATGTCAAATGCATGGGATATTCATTTTGAAAAAGAAATGTAATTTCAAATCGTACTAGGTGATTTTTTTTCCATTGTTGGAAGCTTTTTAGAACAAATAAACAATATTTTGTACTTTTTATGTATAAATCTGACAACAGCATTAGACGACAGCGCCTCTGGCGTCTGTAGTCGCAAGCTTTTAGCGAAACAAATTGCGCCATAAGAGTTGCACATGCATGGGTACGTCGCAGTTTATGAAAAATGTGCTGGGAGAGTTTAAATGTAAAATATTATCTACTTTACCAAGTAGAACCCATCCAAAAACGGTTTCGATTGCTGTAGGCTGGCCTACCCAGGGGCGTCGCATCGGGGGGGGGGGGGGGGGTACTGGGGGTAATTACCCCCCTCCCCCCAGGATTGAATTATCAATAGAAAAATCACGATGCCAAAAAGAAAATACATAATATATTGAAGAAAATAAATACATTTTTGTTTTGTTTTATTTTTTTCACAAATGAAATAATTGTTCTGGAAAAGTGAATGACCTTGAAATTTGCGAAAAATTTCGCCTGCGGCGCGTTTTTGGAGTGCGCCCCCTCAGCCCCCCGTACCATTTACCCCCCCCCCACAAGACTACTGGTCACGCGTCGCCACTGGGCCTACCTGCCCTACTTTTCTACCTTGACCAAGAAATTGAGTGAAAAGCTCTACCCCAATCAGCAAATCAATAGGACTTGAAAGGAAATAATTTTCATCAGCTAGATTCAAGCCTTCTAGATGTTTCCAGTCTTTGTATTGCAAGTTAAAGCTTGGCATATCGGAACAAACTTGTGGTACCACTACAGCTTCGAAAGAAAACAATTTTTTGGAATTATTGCGTGATCGAATGATGCACTGCGCTAATTCGTTCAAAGAAAAGGATGACATTTGATTAAGACCAAAAATAGACGTTACATCTTGATAAACCTAAGCGGCGTATACATTTTTCGCTGAGAAAATGACATTGGCTACCACTGTCGATCAGTGCACGTATCGGCTGGAAAACCCCATTTCCATCCTGAATTTCCACTGAGCTGTAGCCAGAACCACTGTACCTCGTTTTGCAAATGCATTACCAATATGCACTGCTTGCTGTTGGAGTGTTTCAGATGCACACAGGGTTAGTAATGTAGTTGAATTTTCCCATTGTGCATTCTGTATAGTCAGGGGGCTAGGGTGAGAATGATGCAAACAGTTGGAACATAATTTATTCTGTTTGACGTAGGTATTCCTATCCGTTGCCGATTTTTTCAGAAATTTGCAACATTTTGAAAGGGTGTGAGGCTCCTTGCATAAGTAACATTTGATTTGTGAATTTGTAAAACCTGAGGAAACTTTGTTGTAAAGTGCAAAAGATGAATTAAGTTTCTTGGAATTTTGGACATTTTGAGAAAATTTATTATTTGTAGGGAAATTATTAGGTTTTATTGCTTTGTTCGACGAACTCTGCTGTAAAGATTTCAATGCCTTGCATTTGCTTTCAAGAAAATTGTAAAGGTTTGCGTAAAAGGCCGAGATAGACGCTCCGTTATGTCCATCAACTTGTTTGCGCAAACTTATGTTGTACGGCAAGACTGAATCCTCATTTGACTCCTAACTATTCAGTCTTGTGGATCAATTAACCGTTCAGTTAATAAAAAGCAATATGGCTGATGATCTAATGAAAAAGAGGAGAACCTGATGATAGGTTTAAGAGGCCAACAACAAGCCGTTAAAAATTGAGAAAAAGGGTTAATTTCCTGAGACGAGAACTCACTTATTTTGTAATATTTTTTGACCGGACTAGAAAATAATGAAAGATAAAAATCTAAAGAATAATGCTGTTGTTTTAGTTTTTCGAAAAAAAAATTTCAAATTGAAAATATCACGACCTAAATACTCGAAAAAAAGCATCATTTCTATCGCTCGGTACATCCAAACACATCGCTTTTTTAAAAAAAATGAAACAAGAGCATTGTTCTAAATTTTATTATCTTTTCGAATCTTCTTGATTCACTCAAAAATATTAAGTAGTTTTTGAGATCTCGTCTCAAATTGTAAGCCCTGCAAACACGGAAATTCAAAAATTTTGGCTGCAGCGAGGTGCTGCCTCTGGCGGATTTAATTTCGCACCGGGGTAAGTAAAAATTACACAACGCGAGAGGACTGCAAGGCCAGTTATTAGTTTGTGTAAATAATTATGGTGAATATATTTCATAATGAACTCAAAACGAACAAAGATAACTTTACTAGAATTCAATAAACGAAAGAGGATATCATATAGCATAGTTAAATACAGTAAGTACGTGAAGGTTAGGAATAAAATCCATCAAAAATACAAGGTTGATTTTTTTTTTCGATTTTTGATTTTAGTGGCCGTTTTTTTGATGAGAATTTCATACATTTGTCAAAACTGACATACCAACAATAAACTAACATGTTTTGATTGTTGATTTGAACCAATCAGATTGGAATTACGTGATAATTTATATTAGTGAGTGTAAATTATTGCATAGTAACTAATGCGAGAACTGGTATTTTGACAAAAAATTTGAATTTTTGATTCATGAAATTTTCTCATAAAATACAGTGTAGTGTATCCACTTAAGTTCGCAGTACATGGGAAACTTTTTTATTATCAATTTTACGAAAAAAAGTTATCCTTTATACGAGTTTCTGCTTCTTGAAAAAATAATATCAAACTATGTATTAAAAGTTGAAATAGCATGTACAGGGTGGTCAAAAAATAGAAAAATATACAGGGTATTTCCTAAGTACGGTCCGTAACTTCAGGATGTCATTCCTTACGATATTTTAACAAAAAAAGTTCCCATAAATATGTGACCAGAAATGCGTAGTTTCTGAGATACAGGGTGTCAAAGTTTTAGAAAAAATCGTTTTTTCAGCTCAAAAATTTTTCCATTTTTTTTTTTTTTTAATTTGGCAGGTTGATTTGTGATAACGAAAGGTTTCTTTTGACTGAAATATGAATTGCTTAATCTGAAAAAAATATCAAAGGTTTAAAAAAATAGTGATGTGCCATTTTTTTTCTACTTTTACCAAAAAACCCTGCATATTTTCCTATTTTTTAATCCCCCTGTACCGGGTGTTTTTTTGTCTTCGATATCATTTTGATCACCTGTAACTTTTTTGTTTTTGAAGTTATCAAGGTAAACAAAAAAACAAAATGTAGGGTTAGTAGCCAAGTTTTTTTTCAAATTACACGTAAAACAAAACACTATCAACTTTTTGACATAATAAGCCTACATTATATTTTTTCAAATGGAACACCCTGTATATTATATATGTGTTCGATAGAATATCTTATTCTGATTACAATGATATAGCACACTTCATATTTTGGTCCACTCGTTTTTGACAAATCGGCAAAAATATGAAACTTTCGAAGTGAAACTTATTAGGCGGCGCGGCCGGCGCCGGCGGTCTGATATTTGGGACGAAAATTATTGAGAGCATATAAAAATTTCATATATTTTTGCCGATTTGTCAAAAACGAGTGAAACAAAATATGAAGTGTATTATATCATTGTAATCAGAATAATATGCTCTAACGAACACACATATAATATACCGAGTGTTCCATTTAAAAATAGTACATTAAAATACAAGCTTCATAAGACGTGATTTTATCGCACGAGCCCTATATTAGAAAACGAGCCGGAGGCGAGATTTTTAAAGGACGAGTGCGATAATAGTACATTAAAATACAAGTTTCATAAGACGTCATTTTATCGCACGAGCCCTATATTAGAAAACGAGCCGGAGGGGAGTTTTCTAAAGGGCGAGTGCGATAAAATGTCTTATGAAACGAATATTTTATACTATTTTTTCTATTTTGGTATTGTTTAATTAAAAAAAAACAAATTTTTCTTGGAAACTTTATTCTCATATTTCCTGATTTCATGTTTAGGTTGGTAACATTACATGCCAAATATAGAAATCTTCTTTTTTATTTTTATTTTTACCATAATAAAATCGCAAATGACAGTTCGGTGGCCATCAGTCAGCCAGTGTTACAAACTTCCGATAAGTAAAAAAGGAGTGTCACAAAGAGCTTCTTTTCGAAACTACTTTTAGTGTCGAAAAGACTTCGATATGGAACCAAAATAGAAAAAATGTCTTATGAAACGAATATTTTATACTATTTTTTCTATTCTGGTATTCTTTAATTAAAAAAAAACAAATTTTTCTTGGAAATTTTATTCTCATATTTCCTGATTTCATGTTTAGGTTGGTAACATTACATGCCAAATATAGAATTAAGGGCGGGTATTATAAAACTACTTTGAGAGTTATCTTAAAGTTAATTTTTGAAATTACATGTAATTCAAAAAGTTAACTTTAAGTTAACCGTCAAAGCAGTTTTATAATACTCGCCCTAAATCTTCTATAAAATCGAGAATGACAGTGCGATGGCCATCAGTCAGCCAGTGTTACCAACTTCCGATAAGTGAAAAAGGAGTGTCACAAAGAGCTTCTTTTCGAAACTACTTTTAGTGTCGAAAAGACTTCGATATGAAACCAAAATAAAAAAAATATAATGTAGGCTTATATGTCAAAAAATTGATAGTGTTTTGATGTTTTGTTTCATGTGTAACTTGAAAAAAAACTTGGCTATTAATCCTACATTTTGTTTTTTTGTTTACCTTGATATCTTTAAAAACAAAAAAGTTACAGGTGATCAAAATGATATCAAAGATAAAAGAACACCCGGTACATGCTATTCTAAGTTTTAATAGTTTAATACTATATATTTTTTCAAGAAGCAGAAACTTTCATAAACAATAACTTTTTTTTTGTAAAATTGATAATAAAAAAGTTTCCCATATGTTGCGAACTGAAGCGGAAACACTGTACAACTCGTGCAATGGAAATATATTTTCAATTTTTGACAAATTTGCACTCATGCGTTTTTAACAGAAATGGGCACTTAAAAAGCACTGGTGCTCCTTTTTAACTAAAAATGCATCCGGGCAAATTTCCCAAAAATTATCGACAATTTCCATTGCACTCGACATTCAGAATTTCATACATCTGTCAAAACTGACATTCCAACAATAAACTGACATGTTTTCATTGTCGATTTACGTTTTATGCGTGTATCAAACGTCAAATTATTGAAGCAATGTCAAAAAAAAGCGAATCTCGCGCAAGTGAGAATTAGGCTTCACGCGATAATTGGCGCGACACTGGTGTTTTAACATTTTTTGACAAAAAATTTAAACTTTTGATTCATGAAATTCTCTCATAAAAGCTATTTTCGGGTTCGAAAAAAGGACGGTTCTAGAACGGTTCAAAACAATCGCACAGTTCATCAATCAACTAAATGACAACGGTTCAGCTATCACAAATTTCAATAATAAACTGTGCGATTGTTTTGAAACGTTCTAGAACCGTCCTTTTTTCAAACCCAAAAATAACTAAAATACAACTCAAGCAATGGAATTTTTAATCTTGGATTAATTTCCAAGCTGGTGTCAAATGATAGTTCATGGAAAACTCAGATAAGAATGTATGATCGGTTTAACTCTAAAATCAACTGTTCAGGTTTTACAGCCAGTCAAAGTTGCAAAAAAGTAAATTTTTCTACAAACGTGTTAAAAATGCAATTTTTAACACCCCCTCGAAGCATTAAAAATGTTACTTTATTGCACTAGTGTTAAAAGTCTTTAAGGCACTAGTGTTAAAAATGAAACATCAAAATTCGAAAGCAAACGTCAAAAAAAGTTTGTATTTTTAATTATTTACATTAATATTAATGGTAAAATTTGAACAACTGAGGAAGCTCCATCGGCCGCCTCCTCTATATTTTTCAAGGGATTGATGCAACCCTCTTTTTCTTGTGTATTTTGTTGCATTTTTAGGAAAAAGCTTACTGACCACGATAGACCATACGACAGACTTTCAAGAAACTGACGAGACATTTCATTACCTGTAAAACAAGGTGCTGGTTGTTTGAATTTTTTGACAAATATCAAATTCAATAATTTTTTCTACAAACGTGTTAAAAATGCAATTTTTAACACCGCCCCGAAGCATTAAAAATCTTACTTTATCGCACTAGTGCCATAAAGTCTTTATAGCACTAGTGTTAAAAGTGAAACATCAAATTTTGAGAGCGGACGTCAAAAAAAGTTACTATTTTCAGTTATTTACATTGATATTAATGGTGAAATTTGAACAACTGAGGTAGCCCGATTGGCCGCCTCATCTATATTTTTGAAGGATCGATGCAACCCTCTTTTTCTTCTGTATTTTGTTGCATTTTTAGCAAAAAGCATTCCTGACCACGACAGACTTTCAAGAAACTGAAAAGACATTTAGTTACCTGTAAAACAAGGTACTGGTTGTATGGATTTTTTGACAAATGTCAAATTCGAGAATTTTATGTAGGAAAGATGCTTCCAATTTATTATTCATTTAAAAATCCAATTTGTTACTGGTTATTGCTTTTTATTACGGTTTGTAGAAAAAATATTGTATGATATTTGTGTTAAAAGTATGTTTAAGGCACTTATGTGAATTGCAGAATTCGCTTCGCTCATTCTGCAAACTTTCACATGCGTGCCTTAAAAATGTACTTTAAACACTTATATCATAAATAACTATTACGTAGGAAAGATGCTTCCAATTTATTATTCATTTAAAAATCCAATTTGTCACTGGTTATTGCTTGTTATTGCCGTTTGTAGAAAAAATATTGTATGATATTTGTGTTAAAAGTATTTTTATGCACGAGCGGGCGGTAAGTACTACTTACCGCCCGCGTTTGCGGGCGGTAAGTTGAACTTACCGCCCGCTATTTTCGTGTCATCAAACACTCTCGAATATTGGTGGAGGCCACTAGTTCAATTTAATCCGTGTTGTCAACTATGGAAATAGAAATAAAACAAGAATTATAATTTATTATGCACCTCAACAACTATAGTACATAGGTTTAATATTAATAGAATTTAAATATTATTATTTTTTGTTAACATACAAATTAAATATACAGTTATGTGAATTATCTATCACAACACCTCCTTTTCTTATGTGCTTATCAAGAACAACCGTATTTTCTGTATCATTTATCAGAGAAACATGATGAGGTTCATCGTTTAGTTGTCTGGATGTTGTTTGGATCGAAGTCTTACCACTTGTTGAAGGAGTTTGGTGTAAAATTTGGTCTGCGAATTTCAATTTGCTCTCTATGGAGTCCTCGATATAACCCTCGGCAACCGTCGAGGATTTCCAACCTCCATGTCTTTTGAGAGCTAATACTTCTACGCCGCTATTTGCAAGAAGCGTCGCAGAAGTTCTGCGAAAAGCATGTCCAGTGTATTGAGAAGGATTTTGCAAATTTAAAAATGTGGCAATTTGTGCTGGCCATTTTCCTATGGTATTCTTTCCTACAACTTGATTAGTGCAAAAGCCGTTTCGAATTTTTAAGAATAACTTGTTTGATTTTGCGGTTTTTTGTCGTAGTTCGATATATTTCCTACAAATCTCCAAATAATCCACTCGCTGGTCTTCTTTACCAGTGATGGTGAAACTCCTTTGAATATTGGTTTTTGTATTGGGTATTTTAACAAAAATGAACGTTTCCTGATTATCTATGTCTTGTAAAGTCAAATTACATAATTCCTCCCTTCTGCATGCTCCAGCTACACCAAATATCATGCCTATCTACGAAAAAACAACAAATTAATTCTTTGCATTGTTAAAAACACAGGTAAATTAACTCACTTTCAAAATCAAGTATCTATCATCTGGTGCCTCCATTAGAAACCTGTATAAATCCTCCTTTGTGAAAACTTTAGATTTTTTCGGTGTATGGCCAACGTTTTTTCTTTTCAGAAAGGCAATTAAAGTTGCGTATTTCGAAATGTCAACATTTTCCTTCAGAAAAAGTGTCGCCTTCAGCATGGAATACTCAGCCCATAAGCTTCCAGGTGATTTTAACTTCTGATTTCGGTGTACAAAGTATGCCAAAAGCACTTTCTCCGAAACAGCCCAGTTTTTGTCAACGCACCACTTCTTAAAGATTTCAAAGGTTTTTTCGTACCGTTGCCTTGATTTTTCCGGAATCACAGCGTCACAACCAATATTCCAAGCATTTTCCAGTTCACTATCACTATTTTCACTCATATTTCTCCTTAAATTTCAAAAAAGCGTATTTGCAGCTTGCAACCGTATTGTTTGAAAGCGAGTTTTGCGTAACTAACACAAATAAACAATTTGAGAAGCACCATAACAACCATACCAACCATTAGAAACAAGTAGTCCAGCCAACTATAATAATAATAATAATTGTTATAGATAATGTGCGGTGGTGGATAACCATGGAAATAAGAGTTGTGATTTTTGGAAGCGTTGCAAATACAAAAGTTGCCAATTTTTCATTGGGAACGCGCCTTTATAGGAGGAAGACAATTCTATTTTTGAAAATGTCAATTGGATGCCATTCTATAAATTAAGTTTTTGAACTGGAATAGCCCGATCGTGCATAAAACGTAATAAGTATTTTGGGCGTTAAGTGTCGTTAACCGCCCTCGAATATTGAAGACCTCCGCTACGCGTCGGTCTTCAAACAATCTCGGGCGGTAAACGACACTTACCGCCCTTAATACTTAAATAACTATTAAGGCACTTATGTGAATTGCAGAATTCACTTCGCTCATTCTGCAAACTTTCACATGCGTGCCTTAAAAATGTACTTTTAACACTTATATCATAAATAACTATTTCAACTCTTATTATTTCCGAAACAGTTGAAGATAGGTATAGGACATGATACATAAAATATGTTCAGAATGTAACGTAGAAATAAGAAATGAAATTAAAAAAAATTCTGTGCAGTTCACACCCGATAGAAGTGAAACCTTCATCGAACTGCATGCATTACACACATACTAACATACACAGTGGCGTCCCCCCCTCGAAAGGACTTGAGAAAGAACGCAAATAAATATAGTTTGAAAAAACTAAAATACACGCTGGGGTGCTTTGTTCCACATTTTTCATACATTGAGCACCCCACGCTTTTTTGACAATAATTCTAATATTTTTTGTTCATTAATATTTTCTGTTTCTATTAAAAATTATTTTTCCCTTTTTAGTTCAATTTACTATAAAAGCGTGTTTTTTAGTTTTTTTGAAATATATTTATTTTTCACTTTTTAGTTCGATGTATTATAAAAGCGTGTCAGCCCCAGAGATTTCCAGACTTTTCGAGATATTATCCAGACTTATTCAGAGCTTCGCAGAGTTTTCCAGATTCCATCCAGATTTATCCAGACTTGTACAGACTGATCCGGATTCTGGAAAATGATCCCCAGGTCTTTTAGGACCTTTTCCAGAATTTTTCCGACCCCTTCAAGAAATTTCCAGACCTTTCCCAGACGTTTCCAGAGATTTCCAGACATTATCCAGACTTATCCAGAGCTTTCCAGAGTTGTCCAGACTTCATCCAGATTAATCCAGACTTTATCCAGATTTGTTCAGACTGATCCGGATTCTGGAAAATGATCCCCAGGTCTTTTGGGACCTTTTTCAGAATTTTTCCAACCCTTTCCAGAAATTTCCAAGTCTTTTCCAGACGTTTCCAGAGATTTCCAGACTTTTCCAGACAATAACCAGACTTATCCAGAGTTTTCCAGAGTTTTAGAGACTTTATGCAGATTTATCCAGACCTAATCCAGACTTGTACAGACTGATCCGGATTCTGGAGAATGATCCCCAGGTCTTTTGGGACCTTTGGCAGAATTTTTCCGACCCTTTCCAGAAATTTTCAGGCTCTTTCCAGACGTTTCCAGAGATTTCCAGACTTTTCCAGACTTCATCCAGATTTATCCAGACATTTTCCAGACTTGTTCCAGCTCACTTGGCTTGTTCCAGGTTCTTGTTGTGTGTTAATATAAACGTGTTAAAAAAGTGTCGCTTTTTCGTTTCATCGAGTCTCACATCACTCCCAACGATTCTAAAGAAGTTTTCACTTCAAAATTAATGTTTTCATTTAAAAAAATAAAGTTAGCTGTCACAAATTGTTTCTGGGTCACCCTGTATACATGATATTACCATCAGAAAAACGGCAACTGAAATCAAAAATCGATGTGTCCGAGGTTTTCATGAGCAATCTCACCAATGTGTGAAATTAACACTTTTCCTTTTTATTATTTTTCTAGGTTTTCTGGAAGTTCTTTATGTAATAAACATCATCTCTCCCACCCTCGTAACTACGCCACCTCACTTTTTTTTGGTGTAAACATTTCAAGTATCTATTTTGCTGTATTTGTATAGGTAAATTTTATTATCTTCGTAATATATTTTTGAGTTTCCGCACATTTCATTCTCCACATTCTTATTTGTTAAATAAAAAGCACAATGTAAATTATAAAAGTATTATTATAACTGTATACTTTTTAATTTATATTAAATATGATAGGTGTATTAGTTTTGCCTCCACAAAAGCCCATAGGATTTATTATGCACCTTCCATGCAATTTGATCACACCCTTCCGTTATCTCGGAAATATTTGCCGTAACGTCGTCTATCACGGTCCTACTTTGAACTCGGCGACAAAGAATGAATTTCGCGCGCTTGAATTTGTTGCTGGCCTCTTAATTATTTGCGAATGAACGAAGAAACTTGGAATTGCTTCAGATAGTTACACCTCAAATTGGAAGGATGGATACAGTTATGAGAAAAGCAATAATATCTTCACAGCATTAATTTAATTTTTCTAAAGGTACCTATCTCATAAGCTGCATTTTTTTTGTGTTTGAGTATTCTTTGGATTTCATCACCCAAAGACATGAATTTTTCCTATACAGGGTGTATATTTTAGGTGATACCACTATTGCTATATGCGAAACGGTGAGAGCTACAAGGTTGGTTAAATTAGAAAAAAGTTGCCTTTTTTGACGCCTCTGTGTTGCCAAATTCCTTTTAGTTTATTAAATACAGGTTCATAACTTGGGCCGAATTAAGGTAAGATTTTGGTAAAAATCACTTTTTATCACTTTTTGGAGCAGAAACGTCGGTCAATCATACTCAAGAGTCATATCATTAGAAAGGGAATAAAAAGCGCTTCCTTAAAATGACAAAAAATCCAGGTCCGTATTTAAAAAAATAAAGTTGATGATGGTAGCTCGATCCCGAAACGTCTGATTCAAATTTTGAAGATGCCATGTTGTAGAGCGAAAAAAATTTAAAAACCATCAAATTCAAATTGTCTCTCCAAAATCAATAGTTTTCGATATAATTGATGAAATATTTTTAGGCGTTTCTTAGAAATCAGCCTGTATTTATTAAACGAAAAGGAATTTGGCAACACTGTAAGCAAGCCTTGAATGGGCATCAAAAAAGGCAACTTTTTTCTAATTTAACCGACCTTGTAGCTTTTACCGTTTCGGATATAGTAATAGTGGTATCACTTAAAATATACACCCTGTATAAATTGATGAAATTCGTGAGGAAGTCTCTCGACATGAGGCGTAGGTCTGACATGCTTGAATCTACTATATTATCTTTTTGAATTTAAAATTCGCCTGCACCCAGCACAAGGAAATTTTTTCTAGCAGAAATAAGAGGCGTAATTAATAAGTTGAACAAACTCTGTTACATACATAGGTACCTACATACATATAGTCGTAATCACGATAGAAAGTGAAGTTGACAGTTCGCGTTGACATTCCTAGTAAACTTTTTCTTTATTGTCTGGCTAGCGAAACGGCGAACTGCAAAAGAATTTGCTGCTTTGCCAAACTTGACGGAAATTAGAAACAAAATAATAAACAAGTTGGTGACATTTTTTTTTTTTTTTGCTATATGGGTATGTGTCATATTTTGAAATAGGAAAAAATCAGGCAACATTGCGAAATGATGGAAGTGGAGAGGCGTGATTATTCAGAAACAAGATTCTATTGGTTAGAGCCTGAATGACAGCACGCAGTGGCGTGGTTATTGGCGAAACTAGAGATTCTTTTTTCTAATAATTTTATTGGTTTATTTCCTTGGTGTTTTCGGTGCCACTGAACTCAAAGACATGGCTGTCATCAGACGGTGTCAGTTGAGGTGTCAGTGAATATTTTTAGGTAACGCCCCAGTTTTCTTCCCCCTTTCGTCTCTACGAAGTTACCACTTGCCAGACTATAGGTTGCCAGCATGCGTTAGTGCTTCGATTCCGTCAGCTGGGATAAACGACAGGGTCGTATTCAGAAAAGTGATATACATTTCAGAATAAAAATATATTTTCAATTTCTTTAAAGGAAGTTAAGTTATTAAAATCTAAAAATCCAAAAATTAGAGTCCAAAGTAAACACTTATAAAAAAAAGTAAACACTTAAATCCAAACTAAAACCAGGTTTGAAACGCAACACCGAAACACAAAGGCACAGAACACTACATAAAAAACCAAAAAACCGATTGCGATAATAACAAATAAAAAAATAATGCAGAAAACGGCAAAAAACTGAAAGATTTTACACAAAAATTCGAAGACCCGAATCTGATATTTTTATATGTCAAATCAAAATGTCATGTATCATTATTTGATAGTGGTCAGAAAAAGGGACAGATCTGGGGATTTTATTTATTTTCAACTGGTGAAAATAACGGTCAAAATTCAAACTCTATCGTGAATACGACTATACATACATGCCACACAGTACAACTTATCGCTAGACAAATCTGTATACGCAGGAAAATATCTGACAGGTTTGATTTCATTCAAGCCAAACAATTGTCTGTGCAGATTTAATAAGTCTACGGACTTATCAGCACTAACACTGCAAAAATTGGTACAATTTGAGTTTGCGCAAGCAAGTTGATGGACATGACGGAGCGTCTATCCCGGCCTTAAGTCGAAATTTCGATGTCACTACATTTTAATTCAAATGTAATGCTGGTATTAATGTCTAATTTATCTAAAAGCCATGTAAATAAAACAAAATCCCATACATTTATGGGAAACTGAAGAGCTTTCAGAGCTGCTAGTGATTCTCAAAAACAATTTGGTAATGACCTTATATCCCTAGCGGTATCGTTTTTTAAGGTAGCCGACATAATTGAATGCATAGCATTTGAAGCCAAACGGCGTTTATTTTGGTACCGTTTCACTAACTTGTCATATGCTATTAGATAATTGTTATTTGTAATTTGTATACCGCCTAAAAGCTTTAGAGGTTCATCTTCTAAATAGGCAAAGAGATATTGTAATTTTTCTACATCAGACAAAGAAGGATTTTCATGAATTAGTTTTTTGTAAAGGTTGTAAAAGGAGGGCCAAAGCTTTTGGTCACCCTTGAAAATAAGCAAGTTTATTTGTGGAAGCTTTATAGATGAAACGACGTTGGATTGAGCAGTCGGTGCCGATGTACCTTGAGTGTTTATCTGAGGAAAGAGTGTTGTGTAAATAAAAATCGTTTCGTTATAGTAATTATCGATGTCTTTTTTTTTGTCTTGAGCTTTGAAGTCACCTTCCTCAGAAACCTCCATGATTATTTCATTATGTATCTTCCCAAACTTTTCATAATGATCCTTTAGGTCTCTATACCGGGCCTGAAGTTGCCCTAACATGCTTTTATCTGTCTTCGCTTGAACAGCGAGACGACAAACCTCTGTAATGCGTGACAAATAAACGCTTCTCTTAGCCTCTAACTTTTTAATCTCGGAAGTGGGCGCCATGGTAAGTGAAAATTAATGTAATTCTTATTATGTAAAGAGGAAGAAAATCGAAAGTAAAATAGTTTCAGTCAAACTATTCTGAAAATTGTAGGTAATTGTAATTGTAATAGTTGTAGAGCAAAATAAAATTTAGAACAAATTAATTTTATTTTATTTTAATTAATATGAAAATTCTAATAATTGTAATTGTAAAGTGAAAGAAAATTGAAAATAAAATAATTTAATTTTTAATTATTATGTATTGATATTGGAAAATAGACGGCACTCCCTGACTATAAGTATAGTTGAGCGACTCGCGACTGAAAACGCGTCACAGCAACGGTGTGCGATGCCTCGTATACCACCTATGTAGTACCGCGGTACTGAAACGTATTGAAAAGTACTGAAACGAGAAAGAAAATTGAAATGAAATGGAGAGACTTTGAAATGAAATGGAAAGACTAGCTGTGATAGCAGCGTAGTGTAGGTTCCGTATCTCTGCCCTGTGCACCAATAAAAGACGACAACTGGTAATATTGGTATTTGCGATTTGGGTACCTATTTCGGGTATGCTTAGAAAAAAATGAATTCCTGCAAAAATTATTTTAATTTTATCCAGATATTACTTTCTTTTAAAAATTAAAGTTTATTTTCGACAACAGGTAATTAGAAATTCTGCCGAAGGACCGATTTGTTTACGCAATAGTATTTGAAATTTAGTAAAAAGGACTACGAGTGGAAAATCGCGCAAACAAATTGAAATAGAAATGAAATTGATACCATAGGGTTGTCGAAACACCCAAAAGTTATTACCACTCACCTGGGTATTCTTATAAGCTGTGCGTATAAACGGGGATCCCCTGGAAAATGGTTCTCCACAACTACCAACGTATCACCATCGACTTAAGGCACTCAAGGTTCCTTTTTAACGGCACAAGACATAGAGTTTTTGAGCGTAAAACACGGAACCGGTAAAAATGCAACGTGCATATCAAGTACCATTGATCTAGTGTGTAGATCCAAATCTTCTACGGCTGTCTCGGTCGACGCAGGATCGTAAAAAATACACTCCTGTGTGTTTACGCGAAATTAACATTTAATTAATTCTTTAATAAGAATGAGAAGAAACCAAATTTATAAATAATGTTGCGTCAACAAAGTCAAAAGCCCATTGGCTTAGTTATAAAAATGTTGTCAATAAAGTACTTATTAAATAAATATTTTTTTTTTTTTTTTGAAAATCGTTTATTGTAATGGTTTTACAAATAGAAAAATAATAGGAATCAATTCTAAATTTGATATCGAAACATAAACATCACAGGATGAATCAATCAAAAACTAAAAACATAATACATAATTCTAAACGTCCGTGAAAAGTAAATAAAGTTTTCGTTACCAAGATCATCCCTTATTCTAGATAAAAAAATAACTTTGTCAACTCAAACTTAAAATTATTACAAAACATAGTATGTAGACACCTACATAGTTTTGGTAAAACATTCCAAAACAAAAAATAGAATACAAAATAATGAACAAAAGGATAATTCTTTGCTTTTCCACAAAAAAAGTTTTTTATGGATCGCTATCTACATTACATCTTTCGAAATTTCCGATTTGTAATGTTCCTCATTTTCTTTATGATCCTTGGATGAGATATGCAAACGAAGATGAGATAGGAGCGGTAACAACGTTTGACATAACTCACAGCAGGTTTCTTCAAATGGTTTCACCCTAAAAATAATTAAATCAATACTATGTTCTTACATGTATCTCCAAAAGTTTCCTACTTACTCCATAGTCATGTTGTCCAAATCCTCTAGATTTTTTGCAATAGCTTTCTGCTGGGGCGTGATATCGGGCAAATGAACAAACCACAATAGAGGCCAAATATCCTGCTCCTCATCTTCGTAAGTAGGCTTCAACAGTCCAACATTTCCGTGCACGCCCCACTGGACATTTTCGGCCGTGACATTTATCGAATCTATCGGTTCCCTGGCCATGTAAATTAAACTGAAATTTAAATGAAAAAATCATAGAGCTTATTTTTTTTACTGCTTTTCGAAAAAAGACAGCTGTATTCTATTTTAACTTAAAAGCGCTTTTTAAAACTAGTACAGTGGGAATCATTGCAATTGGCACACACTCTTTAAAATCCCTCGTATTGAGTCAAAATTCTAACCAATAAATCTATTTTTCATTTTTTTTTCATTTCATTTTATTCACCTTAGATTTACAATGTAAATGTGGCTGTGTCACAATATTGAATCATGATAATAGTAAAAAAAATATAGTAATAATAAAAAAATAATAGTAGGTACTTAATAATAAAAAACTAACAATAATAACATCAAGTATTTCAATAAATTTTGTATATAAACACAACAATTATTATATAACATAACATAGAGCGACTAAATTGCGTTGCCGTAGAGAGACATAGTATTAAACATTCACATTTACATTTTTATTTATAAAGTCACTAAACGAATAGAAACAATTTTCGCATAGAAATTGCTTCAATTTATCTTTTTATTCCTCCTGGTAGTCCATTATAGACCATGCATGCATATTGAAAATTGAAAATATCTTTATTTAAATAGGTTAACCTAATATACAAAAAAAAATTATACAATATAAATTTGTCCCTTAACTAGCAAAAGTACAAGAGTATTCACTCAAACATTATTTCCACTCCTACACAAAACACCAAAATTCCATAATTCCCTATAGATTCACCGAGATATTCACCAAAACCAGTACTTATAACATACCCAACCCAAATTTAGCTTATAACTACTTGTTCTCTATTGCCTAACATTGAACATTATTGATTCAATACAAATATTCTTAATCTCTGTCTGAAAACTCCTAATGAATTAGATTCCTTTACATTATTTGAAAGCCTATCAAATTCTTGGAATCCCTTAAAAAAGAGACAATTCATTGTACTCCTATAATTGGTTCTTGAGATATGCAGGTTATTAATATTTCTTGTTGAGTATTCCTGAATGTCTCTATTATAAACTATATATTGGCTGAAATATTCCGGTGCCAACCCGTTCAAGATCTTATAAATAAATACCATGGTAGAAAAGTGAATTCTACGTTCAACAGAAAACCAACCCACTGTTTGTAACATGTCCGATATTGATGTAAGACGGCTTGCTTTCAATATAATCCGCATGCCGCGATTCTGAAGCTTTTGTAAACTATTTAGTTTATTTAGGTTAAACATATACAGTATTGAAAAACAATAATCAAAATGTGGTTGTATTATTGAATTATAAACAAAAATCTTAGTTTGAATAGTTAAGTTGTTTGCAATTCTACTAAAAAAAATACAGTTTTTTTGATATTTTTTTGCTCATATATTCAAAGTGCTTATCAAAATTCAACAAACTATCTATTTGAAACCCAAGATATTTTATATTAGACACAATCTCAATTAAGTCACCATTCACCCTCAACATTATATCATTTCTAGTTTCTACATACTTCTTATACTTGAATTTGTTTGTAAAAATCATAGCTTTAGTTTTCGCATGACATTCAACTTTAGTTTATTTGCTACCAAACACTTTGAAGTATTCTTTAGAATAGCATTCATTTTATCCACAGCCCTGTTTAGATCTGTATCACTGCAAGCCAGGAAAGTATCGTCGGCAAAGAGGTTAATAAAATCACAATCAATAAATAGCTCAATGTCGTTAAAATACAAAATAAAAAAAAGGGGGCCCAGGACCGAGCCCTGAGGAACACCGACTTCATTCACCATCTCTTTAGAGAGTGATCCACCAAATCTCACCCTCTGTCCACGATCCCGCAGATAGTCAACAAACCAGTCAAGCACACTACCACCAATTCCATATTTCTGCAACTTCAACAATAATATTTCTCTATCAATAGTCTCGAATGCCCTTTTCAGGTCCAGAAACACACCCACCACATATTTATTATTATCCAGATCATTTTTTATTTTACATAAAGTTAATTGTAATGCAGATTCACAGGAGTGCTTCTGCCTGAACCCGGACTGATTGTTTACCAAAATAGCGCTATTTGTAATATGTTCGAGCAATTGATCATAAACAGCCCTTTCCAAAACCTTCTCTATTGGTGGCAGTGTATTGATCGGTCTGAACTCTTTAGCGTGAATGGTACCATTAAGCTTTTGAATGGGGATAACAATACTAGATTTCAGTGCCTTGGGAATTCTTCCAACACTAAGAGATGCATTCACAAAAGGATAACGCACACCTAACATGGGATTTTTGGGCTCTATGGATTTTGTCTATTTTTTGATATGTTGTAGAGGATTTAATTCTGAACAACCTTTAAATGGGATGAAATCTTGTAGGTATTACGGTCTTTGAGATATGAGCGTTGAAAGATGAACTTTTTTGCAACATTTTGTGTGGAGAGTATACGAGATACTGGTGCTACTGGTATTCATCAGTCAAAATATTGACAAGTTTACATATTTTACGTCACTTAAAAATTAATGTCAACTTAGGTTAAGGCCGAGACCGCACCGGGGTCAATGTGGGCGCCAGTGCGGTCCCGGCCTTAGCCTATGTTGACATTTTGTAAGTGACGTAAAATATGTCGACCTTTCAAAATTTTGACTGATAAACACCAGTTTTTCGTATACTCTCCACACAAAAAGTTGCAAAAAAGTTCATCTTTCAACGCTTATATCTCAAAGACCGTAATACTTACAAGATTTCGTCCCATTTAAAGGTGGTTCAGAATTAAATCCTCTACAACATATCAAAAAATAGGCAAAATCCATAGAGCCCAAAAATCCCATGTTAGATGTGCGTTATTCTTTAAAATAATATGACCTATTGCTTGAAAAACCTCTTTTAGCATTTTAGAGTTAAGAATTTCATTAATAGAAAATTTGTTGTCTAGACCGGTAATAATCTTCGCAAGGTCTGACATTGACAATAAATGAAAATGATGCATAGGTTGATAGATATTATAATTTAAAAAATAACTGTATTGCATGTTATTGGTTTGACAGTCTATCAATAAAATTATTATTAGTTGACAAAACTGTCAGTCAAAAAAGTTAGTCAGAATCAATGACCTATTAACACAGATAGACGGAACAATAAACAATAATATCGGTTGACTACATGCCAGGAACCGCATCTCTCCCCACTACTTATTAATCCTTGTTTTATTTTTTATCTTTCTCTAACACGTGGAAAGAGATTATTTTTCAATGAAAATTAGCAACGCTGCAAAAAAATAAATCCCACCTCGAATTCCACCTTTCCACCAATCAGCGGCTTCTATTCAATTGTCATGTCAAAATGCGACGAGCAGGTATTTCATGACAATTTCCATTTGTCAATCAGTGCGCAGTGAGTGTATCCGCATCTTTTTCTAAAATTATGTAAAATATAAGGATAAAGATACACTTTTGTAGCACTGATTCTGGTTTCATTTTCAGAGTTGCCAAGCATGCGATAGTAAAATGGGGGCGGAGTTAGGGGAATCATTTGAATCCCTACTCCTAGCCGCTTTCACACCTCACCCCCCCCTGGCCCATAAACATGTAGTCAACCAAAACAAAGCTATTTTATCAA
The DNA here is from genome assembly GCA_917834065.1 of Ceutorhynchus assimilis. Lineage (NCBI taxonomy): Eukaryota > Metazoa > Arthropoda > Insecta > Coleoptera > Curculionidae > Ceutorhynchus > Ceutorhynchus assimilis. The sequence continues at coordinate 15,788,680 of OU892282.1, forward strand.
TGGGATGTTCTGTCTATCTGTGTTAATAGGTCATTGGTCAGAATTGTAAGAAGTTATCAGACGTATTAATTCACTGAGAATATATTTCGTTGAAAGTAGTATCGTGTGTGCCTTATTAACAGCCCGGAAGTCCTTAATTACAACAGGGGGCGGATTACGAACTCTCGATTCGAACCGAAACCGCCATGTTACACCGAAATTTTGATTTCGAACGCACTCCATGCGAATGCATTTCAACGAAAGTCACTCGACTGGTCCATGCGTATTCACTTTCGTATCGAGTGTTCGTTTCGAGTCGTGTTTTCGCAATCCCCCCGCAGGTTATGGGCCCAGACATGCCTGGTCGATAAAGAAGGAAGAAAAAGGATTTCGGGAGTGAAAAAATAGATAAAAACATAACCCAGCCTAGAGAAAATTTGTCAAATTATCGTTGTGTCAATAGTACCTGCTGTTGGTAGTGTCTGGTTAAAACTGACAGAGAAAACTGGTCAAGTTGTCAGATTGTGTTAATAGTACCTGCTGCTGGTAGTTTCTGGTTGAAAAGAACTGTCCGTCAGTTAATTCAGGTAATTGACAGACGTTAAAAAAAAGGGACACAAAAAATAGAAGATTGAAGATTAGAAGGTAGAAAGGCCACAGAAAAATGTCAGACAATCACACACAGGTCGTGAAACTGAATGGAGAGAACTGGACTGTTTGGAAATTTCAAACAATGATACATTTAAAGTCTAAAAACCTTTATGGCATAGTAAAAGGTAACATATTGAAGCCTTTGGGAGAATCTACAGATAAAAAGGTGACTGATTGGTTAATGAATGATGCAAAGGCACAAGAAGTAATTGTTAGTAGGCTAGAAGAAAAACCACTTAACCATGTGTTGGCATGTGATACATCTGTAGAAATGTGGCAAAAATTGGCTACAATTTATGAAAATAAATCACAGGTGAGTGTGCATTTATTACAAAATAGCTATTTACCTAACAAGTGCGGAAAATGAATTTTTCCGCACGCGGCTGCCGTTCACCGAACGACGCGTAGCGGAGTTCGGTGATGCAGCCGAGTGCGGAAAAATATTTTCCGCAAGTGTTAGGTACAATATTTTTCCTACAGACGAAAAAATGTAAAATTTTTCTTTTTTTTTTTGACATATCAGTGCGGTAAAATTTTTTCCGCACTGACAGCCGTGCGGAAAAACTTTTTCCGCACTGATATGTCAAAAAAAAAAGTTTTACCGCATCGTGCGGGAAAACTCATTTTCCGCACGCATATTAGTGCGGAAAATCGATTTTTCCGCACGGCTGTAGGAAATAGTTATTTTCCTAACAAGTGCGCAAAGTGTTACTTTTCCGCACGCAAACACAGTTATACGAACGACGCGAAGCGGAGTTCGGATACGTGTTTGCGTGCGGAAAAGACACTTTGCGCACGTGTTAGGAACAAAATTTTTCCTACGAGCTTCATATCAGGTAGGTAATAACAAAAATTTAAAAAAAAAAACGATAATTTGTTTAATTATTTTTAATTAACTTGAATGGAACCTATGCATTTATCAAAAAATTACATAACAAAAAAATAACAGAAAATCCTCGTCAAAGCTGTTCATCTTAAAGCGTTTAAATTTGATGAGAAAGTTTGTAGATTTTTGCATATAAATAGAGAACAAATCTGACAATGTGTCAAATTAATTTATATTTGGTGTTTGTATAGATGTTGGCTGATATAGAAACAGAGAAAAAATTTGTCATCATGTGTCAAAGTCGACAGGTACACTTATTGTTGCTTGACAATTATAATTACTTTTCGGCACTCAGTGCGGATAAGGCCTGTATCCGCACTGAGTGCGGAAAAGTGTAACTTTGAGCCCGGAAATGCGTGCGGAAAAGTACTACTTTGCGCACGCTCGTAGGAAAAAGATTTTTTAGTCTTGAAATGGAGTTGGTGGCATAGCTGAACTAGTTTCACATATAGAAGAAATACAGGGAAAGTTGAAGCAGCAAAATGAAGAAATAAGTTACAAAATGGCAATTACAAAAATTCTCATGACTTTACCAGAGACTTTAAAGCATTTCATTTCAGCTTGGGATTCGACACCAGAAGATAAACAGACATTGTCAGAGCTTATGTCCAGGCTTTTGGGTGTAAAACGCTTTAGTGCAACAAAAATTAACAAATTTTCTATAACAATTAGTTGATATATCCTCTATATGGTTGGTTTTGTATCAATTTAAGTGCGGATATTGACGTTTTTTGCCGTAGTAAGCGAAAATTCACAATTTTATAAAAAAAACCCTATTCCTATTTTACCATTACACCGCGGCAGAATAATAAGAATAGAGACTTGTTATTGAACCGCCGCAAGAATGATATTGACAACCCAACCGGCGAAAGAAAACAATATGGCGGCAATAGACAAGCAATTTTTTTGGGTTAATTTAAATTATTTTAGGTTTAAATTATTTCTAGGTTTTACGAAGTAACGAAACTAACCAAAAATATGCAAACTAACCCGTCCATGTAAACTGTGTTGTCAATCAGTACACTTATAACCAGTAAAACGAACTAAACTAAGCAGCAGATGAAGTGGGACACCCAAAAAATTGCCTTATTTTGACTTGCTATAACTTCTACATTTTTTTGCCGATCTTGGATTGTGAGCCACTGTTACAAAGCGCCATCTTTGCTCCATGCGTCAGTGTCGTCGTACATTTTTTAAAAAAATCCTTCTCCGTATACAGGGTGTGAATGTAAGGCGGCGAAAAATTTTCATTTTTTGGCGAAGAATATGGGAAAGATGGGGGGTCCGATAAAGTTCTTTCTGATGTTGGGTGAATCACTGGGTCAACACCTCGGGACGTCTTTGCCATTTTTTCGATACATCGCGTTGCTATGGAAATATGGCCATTTTATGGTATTTCGTTTTTCTCTTGAAATTAGCGATTCTTTAATTGAACAATAACAGATTCCGTCTAAATTGCATCAAGGAATGACTTGTATTGAAAATGGCAACCCCAGCGGCGTGCAGAAGGGGGTCTATGAAATTATAATAAATAAAATCGATTTATTTGAAAATTTTAAAGGTTTTGTTAAGCGTTACAGTTTAAAAGGTGTTATAAATAACTGTGATGAGTTTGATTTTGAGATTCAGAGGAGTTTGGTGAAAAAAAAAACAGCATTTTTCATTTTCTTCCATTTTATTTAATGTTAACGTGATACGAACAAACCTTGTAAAGCATTGCCATCATGTAATGCATTTTCTGTCAAAATTTGAATTGCCATGGTCCAAATAGCGCGACTTACGAGTGCTGATGTAGAGAATATTTTAATATTGCAGTAGAGAAATCATACAATTAGAGAGATTTCTGACTTACTTAATGTCAATAAATCGTCCGTGCGGGAAGAGCGTTGCAAAGAGAAGCTAACAACGGTACTGCTGCTTACCGACACGGTGGAGGATCTCAAAAAAGAACAAATCCTCGTCAGAATCGACTAGTAGTACGTACTGCGGTTGGAAATAGAGTGGACTGCCAAGAGAATCCAAGCATCTGCAGTTGAATATTCCAGCAGACACCATTAGAAGGCGCCTACATGATCAGGGATTAAATGCTCGCCGTCGGGCAAAGTCCCACTTTGTACGAACATTCATCAGGCGAACAGAAAAAGATGGGCCCAGGAATACCTGAATTGGGATTTTAGGTGGAGAGACTGTCTTTTCGTTGATGAATACCGTTTCAACCCGTACAATTCCGACGGCCGATTGCTAACTTGGTGGAGATGGGGAGATTTTTACAAGAAATCTTGCGTTCCCAAGTTGCATTTGGCGGTGGAGGATGGACAGTTAGGGGGGTATTCAACACAACGGAAGGATAAAACTCGTAGCGGCAATATTACCGGCCAAGTCTACCTGAATGGATCTCTGATTCCGCAAGTTCTCCCACATGCTCGAAATTATGGCGGGGGTTTTGTTCTTGTTAGACGATAATGCTCGGCCTGCAATGGCAAAATCTCAATCGTACCGAATTGCCTCCTAGATTCTCAGACATGAGTCCGATTGAGCACGTCTGGAGCTGGATGAAGTTACTCGGGGAGAACGTCAGCCAAAAACTCTAGACGATCTCGAGGAGATGATTCTGGAGCTCTGGAAGTCAGTTCCTATGGAGCTAATTAATCGCTTAATTCTGAGCATGCCAAGGCGGTGTCAGGTAGTGATTCAGGCTAGAGGAGGACCAATGCCTTACTAAATAAAAATAATTAACTATTGTATTAGCTTTTTATGTAAAAATGCATAATAAAGTCTAAAAAAATGGGGAAAAAATGTTTTTCTATACTGAATGCCTCTGGATATCAAAATCAAACTCATCACAATTATTCATAACACTTTTTAAATTTTAACGCTTAACAAAACTCAAAAATTTCAGATAAAATCGATTTTTTTTATTTTAATTTCATAAACCCCCTTTTGCACGCCGCTGGTGTTGACCATTTTCTATACAAGTCATTCCTTGATGCAATTTAGACGGAATCTGTTATTGTTCAATTAAAGAATCGCTAATTTCAAGAGGAAAACTAAATTCCATAAAATGGCCATATTTCCATAGTAACGCAGTGTATCGAAAAAATGGCAAAGATGTCCCGAGGTATTGACCCAGTGATTCACCCAGCATCAGAAAGAACTTTATCGGATCCCCCATCTTTCTCATATTCTTCGCCAAAAAATCGAAATTTTTCGCCGCCTTACATTCACGCCCTGTATAAGGAGAAGGATTTAAAAAAAAAAATGTACGACGACACTGACGCATAGACCAAAGATGGCGCTTTGTTACAGTGGTTTACAATCCAAGATCGGCAAAAAAATGTAGAAGTTATAGCAAGTCAAAATTAGGCAATTTTTCGGGTGTCCCACTTCATCTGCTGCTTAGTTTATAACGAAACTAACCAAAAATATGCCATCTAACCCAAAATAACCCGTCCACGTAATGCGTACTAGTCCTTGTAAGTTAATATTGAATTAAGAAAAACAAAAACAAAAACGCGTTTCGCGCGCTTTGCTTTTAACCAGTACACTTATAACCAGTAAATATTGAACGAACTGTAACCCAAACTAACCAAAAGTATGCAAACTAACCCAAACTAACCCGTCCATGTAATGCGTACTAGTCCTTGCATGTATTGAATTTAAGAAAACAACAGCGCGCTTCGCGCGCTTTGTTTTCAACCAGTAGTCCAGTACACTTTTAACCAGTATTAAATAAACTGTAAAAAAACTAACCAAAAATATGCAAACTAGGGGTCTGGTGAACATAAGGACCCACAGAATTTCACTTTTATTTTTTTTTTTTAGAGAAAACCTCTATTAGTATAGAACAGTTTAAAAGAAAAAAATCGCTGGATAACGCAATTTTGAAAGGAGGAAACGCATCAAAAAGAATAATAAAACAAGCCATTTACACAACATTTCAATGCTAAAACTCCACTAACACTACTAGGTACTTAGAATGTTGCCAAGTTTTTCCATTAACGTGAATTTGAAGACTCGTTAATTATTTCCACTTCGCATATATAATTTTTTTAAATAAAGCGTTTCATTGAAGGAAAATTAACCATAAACCAACTTAACTTTATTCACATAAATCTATAAATCTTCCAATAATAACAACAAAAGAAAAATCAAAAAAAAAAGAAAACAATTTTATCGAAATATGTATAAATACATAGGTAAGTGAAAAAAAAAAAATACACAAATGGATAGTGATCCTCTTCTCAACCTTTAACACAGATCAATGAATAATATCTGTTCTTATCAGCTTAATATCGCTCTACATGCAAAAATTCAACATACTAGAACAATTTCTATGTATTAAAAAACTATCATTCGAGTTACCTTCTGGGACTACTGAAATAATCGAGCAACTTATTGTCTTTGAATTTATTAAATTTAAATATTTCTCACCGTATAGAAACAAATCATCATTTTGAAGCATTTTTCATCAACAAATATCTCTGAAAAATCGATATTGTCGTATTTTTTTTGGCAACAATCTCAGTTCATCCATCATTTTTTTTGTTTTAATAAGTCCAAAATATAATAATATTTCTATTGCATATTCAAAAATTGTTAGATTCTGTGGGTCCTAATGTTCACCAGAACCGCAAACTAGCCCAAACTAACCCGTCCACGTAATGCATACTAGTCCTTGCATGTATTTAATTTAGAAAAGCAAAAGCGCTTAAAAATCCTTATAGCGCGAATTTCACTGTTGACCTAGGCCGCCATATTGATAGGATTGCCCTATCAAAACCAGCTTCGCACCTTGAAATAGAACCCCTCTTATTTATAGATTTTTCTTGAAAACTAATATAATCCGCATATTTTTATATTGAATTCGGTCCAAAAAGGCTAACTACAACATTAGGAATGCAGCTTATAAGAAACTACGTGTTGCACTAAAGCGTTTTACCACCCGCGAAACTACTCATCAGGGGCCGTATTCTTGATTTCTGGGAGGAGAACTTGCTCGGGAAGTGAGCGTGGTTCACCTCAAAACGGTACATGTCATATTCTTGAAAATGGGGCTGTGAAGTGAAAGTTCCCGGGAATTCTGAAGTTCCCATCCTCTCACCCAAGAGAAAACAAGTTCCCGCCAGGGTTTCTAACCTAAAAACTTGACGTTGTTTTCAAACTTGACGGTGTTTTTGTATTCTCCTTTTAAGTTCACCAAGTTCACGGCTTTTTCGTTTTTATGTGTGTCATTTTTATGAATCTGGATTATTTTAATGAGATTATCTTGAATACAGAACATAATCCAAGAAAACATGGGAAATGCTGCGGAAGCGAAAGAAATAGGATGGGATGTTCTGCGTCGAAGAATTCTTTTTCCCTTGATCAGAAATTCATGAAATTTTTAGGAGTGAGCAAAAATGTATGCCACGAAATAGTGGACATGGTTACTCCGTATGTTACCGCTTCAATGCAAATCTCGGCTTCAACCAAAACTACAAAGGTATGCATTGAACACAGTATTCCAGAAGTTGATAAGCCACATGCAGTTCAGGAACAGGAATACGGAATTTATGCTGCGGAAAATTATGCGGAATATTTCCCTCATGTATAAAAAATCCCAAAGGAGGAATACAATTATCGAAAACACAGCGCGATGATGCTTATAGGGTACCTAATTAAAAACAAATAAATTATCAAACCCAAACGCCTTTCAGCTTTCAAAGTTTGGAAAAATAGACAATAATAAACATCAAACGTTGGGGTTAGATTACTTCCTCTTCGTTTTTTTCGCTTGAAAATACGTTTTGGTTAGTCCGAGTGACACTCGCATAGGCGGCAACATTGCGAGCATTTGTGGGTATTCAAGAATACGACCTTTTAGCTCCCGGCAGCGAAAGTGAACTAGCTTTCCTGGGAACGTTCCCGGGAACACTCCCTTCCCGGACAGTCAAGAATACGGGGCCAGGGGATCGAGTGAAGGAAATAAAATGTTTTCAATGCAACAAAATGGGACATTGGAAGAAAGACTGTCCACATAGAGAAAAAAGAGTTTGTCATTGTTGTAAGAAGGAAGGTCATTTAATAAAAGATTGCTGGTTTAACAAAGATGGTCAAAAATATCGAGACAAATATAGAAGAAACGAAGAACAGGGTAATCAAGTAAGGGATGGAAAAAATCCAAAAGCCCATTCAACACAGGCATTGGTGGGAATGTCTAGTTTGTTAAATTACACAAACATCCTAGAAAAAACTGGAGAAACTAGAAGGAATGATGATTGGTGGCTAGACAGCGGTGCCACAGAACATATGTGTTATAGCAAAGAAAAGTTTGTTGAAATTCGAAAATCTACAGAGCTGAGAAAAGTAAAAGTTGGAAATGGAATTTTGTTAAATGTAGAAGGAATAGGAATGGTCAACGTGCAAGCATTTAATGGAAAAGAATGGATTGATACAAAATTGCTGGAAGTTTTGCTTGTACCTGAATTAGATGTTAACTTGTTTTCATTGAGTACTGTTCTTGATAGAGGCCTTGTAATGCATTCAGACAAAAATCAATGTGAATTGTTGGATGAAAATGGGAGAATAAGAGCTATTGCTAATAGAAAAGGGAGGCTATACAAAATGAACTTCAAATATACACAAGGTATTTTGTCACAATGCAATCAAGTAGAAAGTTTAACTGATTGGCATCGAAAACTAGCACACATACATTTTAATCAAGTGAGAAACTTGTTAAAAAGAAGTGAAATAAAGTATAAAGATATAGATAATCCATTCTGTCAAGAATGTTTAGCAGGAAAACAACATAGACTGACATTTCCACATAGTGAGTCAAGAGCTAATAGTGTGGGCGAGCTTATACATGGTGACTTGGAAGGTCCAATGGAAGTGTCTTCGTTGGGAGAAGCAAAGTATTTTTTGCTGTTGAAGGATGATTTTTCCGGTTTTAGATTTGTTTATTTTCTCAAGAAGCGGTAGCAAATATAAAAAAGTTTTTGAATATGGTGGAAACACAGACGGGAAATAGAGTTAAAAAGCTTCGTACCGATAATGGATTGGAATTCATTAATCATGAACTTAAAAATGAATTGAATGATAGAGGTATAATTCATGAAACATCATGTGCATATACACCCCAACAAAATGGAAGGGCCGAGCGAGAAATGCGCACATTAGTAGAAGCTGCCAGAACATTACTGCATAGCAAAAATTTAAACAAAAACTTATGGGCAGAAGCTGTTAACACTTCAGTTTTCATTATAAACCGAGCTGGATGTAGTACAGTAAAAAACAAAACTCCTTATGAAATATGGTTTAAAAAGGACTGTACTTTACAAATGTTCAAAGAATTTGGAACAAAAGTAGCTGTGCACATAAATAAAAATAAAAGGAAGAAGTTAGACTCCAAAAGTGAAAATGGAATTTTAGTGGGGTATGGTGAAACAACAAAAGGATACCGAATTTATTTTCCACACAGAGGGGACATAGAAATTCATAGAGATGTCATATTTATTCCAGAAAACGGAGAACCAAATCGCGAAGAACAACAAGAGCTAAATACTACCGAAGTTATAGAAGATGAAGTAGAAATTAATGAAGACGAGAATGTGGAAATTGAAAATATAGCGGATGAATTAGAACCAGAGATAAGAAGTGATAGCGAAGATGAACCTGAACCTACACCTGAACCAAGAGAACGGAGAAATATTAGAAAGCCAGTTTGGTTGGAAGATTACGAACTCGATTACGAAACAAGTGATGAAATGACGTTTTATACCGAATCAGAAGAACCTTTAACATATGAAGAGGCGGTAAATAATAAAAATAGTGAACAATGGAAAGCTGCTATGGAAAAAGAACTGTCAGTGCTTTATGAAAATCATACATGGACTTAAGTGCCATGGCCATCAAACAACGAAAAGGTTATTGAAAGCAAATGGATTTTTAAGAAAAATAGTGACAATGAGTTCAAAGCTAGACTGGTAGCTCGTGGTTTTCAACAAGACAGTGACAGTGAATTTTATGACATTTACGCACCAGTTGCAAAATTAACAACTTTCAGAATTTTTCTAGTAGTGAGCAACAAACTGGGTATGCCAATACACCAAATGGACGTGAGAAGTGCATTTTTATATGGAGACATTGAAGAAACAGTTTTTATGAGCCTTCCAGATAAGAACAAATCTAACAGTGACATTGTGTGTAAACTTAACAAGTCAATTTATGGACTTACAAAGTCCCCAAAATGTTGGAACAAAAAGTTTGACTCATTAATGCAAAATAAACATTTTTATTTGCAACCATATATGTAATCTCGACATTACTGACTTTTTAAAAATTTAAAAGTTACACTTTACCTGTATCACTTCCCTCTTCGATTTCCCTCACCGATTTCCCTATTCGACTTCCCTCACCGATTTCCCTCACTCTAATTTATTTACCTTTGCTGGCAACAATGAGAACATGTCAGACAAAAACGTCAAAACAGGTGAATGACATATTTTGGCATGTTTGTTTTATTTTTTCAATATTAAAAAAATTGAATGACTCTTCATAATTATTGGTGTGCTTGCAAATAAAATAGTATACAAACCTCGGAGGAAAGTTTTCATTTCTGTCTCGAGATTAATAGTCAATCTCGACGCTTCGCGTCTCGATTGACTATATAAATCTCTCGACAGTAATGAAACACTTCCCTACTCGGTATGTAATATACTATTAAATGTGAAAAAAATGACCCTTCAATGCAAAATTTATGTAGAAGAATTATTGGAAGTTTAATGTATGCTGCATTATAGGCCAGTCACCGGCCACTTCAAAAATCGAAAGTTCAACAAAAATTGCGAAATTTAATTTTATTTGATGAAAATGTCGAAAAAGCTTTAAAAATCAATTATCTGAATTTTGCACACAAAGTTTCGGCCAGGAATATTATTAAATAAATTAAAAATAGTTTTTTTGCACTAACTCCGCAAAAAAAATTGCGAAATTTGTGCAAATCATGAGAAACCATTCTAGAAATGTTTATACAAGTTCTATCAAGTTTGCACACAAATGTGGTGACGGGAACATTATAAACAATTGTTTATAAACTTTAAAGTGGAATAAAGTATATAACAAAAATTGCGAAATTTGTGCAAATAGTTGTTTATATGCCTTGATATGATCCCATATTTGTTTGCCATTTTGCACACATTATTTTTGACTGGAACATTCTGTTTTATATTTTTTTTTCCAATCTTGTCCAATTTTGGCTAAAATTGTGACAATTTTCATGAAAAATAATTACGAAAGTTGTATAATGTGTGTGCAAATGTTTGGAATACGGATACATATCCTAATCTGAATTTGCACACTCCAAAGCGACCGGGAACTTGTTTAAATCAGGGATTGTTTAAATAATAAAAATTATAACATGCGAAAAAATTCCGAAATTAATGCAAATTTGAATTATTGCTAGAACGAATCATTCAGATACTTCTTTTCATTTGCACACTCCAAAGCGACCGGGAACTTGTTGAAATCAGGGATTGTTTAAATAATAAAAATTATAATATGCGAAAAAATTCCGAAATTATTGCAAATTTAAAATATTGTTAGAACAAGTCATGCAGACACTTGCTTACATTTGCACACTCTAAAGTGACCAGGAACTTGTTGGAATTAGGGATTGTTTAAATAATAAAAATTATAACATGCGAAAAAACTCCGAAATTATAGCGGATCAATATATAAACTATGTTTTGAAGCATTACGGCCGAAACCCAGTTGTTGTTTTCGACGGCTATCCTGACGACATCACTAAAAGGAGTACAAAATCAGCTGAACGCCTGCGACGTTCGAAAAAAGTACTTGCGACTGAAATTAAATTCGAAGAATCCATGATTTGTGTCATTAGCAAAAATAACTTTCTGTTGAATGAGAAAAACAAAGCTCGTCTCATTGCATTATTGATACGACGCTTCACAGCTACAGGCATCGAAGTTCATCAACATGAGGAGGATGCAGACGTTCTTATAGTGCAAACTGCTTTACAAAAAGCTCTGAGCTTTGAGTCAGTGATCATTATTGGAAATGATATTGATCTGCTCGTCCTTCTCACTGGACTTGCGCAACCATCACATAAAAATGTTTATTTATTGAAGCCTGGTGTTGGAAGAGTTTCTAGTGCTCTGTATTCTGCATCAAGTTTCAAACATGAGCAACTCACAAAAGATATTTTATTTCTTCACGCTTTTACTGGATGCGACACAACGTCATCCATATTCAATTTTGGAAAAATTAAAATCGTTGAATTGTTTCAAAAACATCATAATTTGCACCAACAGATCCAAACTTTTTATGACGAGTTCGCTGAACCTGACAAGATTGACGAGGCCGGTAGAGAGGTTTTCAAAATTGTTTATGGAGGAAAACCTGGAGATCATTTGAATATGCTGCGCTACCAGCTCTTTTCGAGGTCTATGACAAAAAGTAGATTTAATCTAGCCACTTTACCACCATGCGAAGCTGCTGCCCGACAACATTCGCTGCGATGCTACTTCCAAATTCAAAAGTGGTTTGGAAACGACAAGACATGTGAAGAGTGGGGTTGGAAGCAATCGACAGAAGGATTAACTCCGATTTATATGCTTAAAGAGCCGGCTCCTCCCGAATTGCTCAAATTCATTTCGTGCAAATGCAAAAGAGGGTGTAATAACCTATGTGGTTGCCGAAAAAGTGGGTTGAAGTGCTCATCTATTTGTTATCATTGCCAAGGAACATCTTGCAGCAATGTCCAAGAGATCGCTGAAGATGAGGACGAAGAAAATGAGGATGAAGATAACAGTGACATGGCTCAGTTTATCACACAATCAGATACTGTCGGTGAACCTTTTGATCCAAATCTCATTTACGATGTTGAGGAGGTGAACATGTACGAAATAGAAGAATCTGAAGCCACGGAATTATTATTAGAAAAAGACCTTGTTGAGCCAGAAGAGGAAATGGATCATGATAATTCTATATTGCACACTAACGACGAGAACTTTCCTAGCACTTCTTATAATACCGATGATTTGCAATTATCTGATGACTGCCCCCAATATCAAACACGAAAACGACCGAAATTAAGCTGAAGCACTGTAAAAACACCGTTTAATAGGAAACTCAGATATACAAAATTTAAGTTTAAATTATGCCAGAAACAGGGTGTTTTTTTATATATTGACACCCCACCTACAGCCTTTACCTTTACAGGTAGAATAAACACAAAATTTGAACAGTTTTGGCTAAATTTTTAGAATCCAAAGTCAGAAACAAAAATTGAATGGCAGAAATGTGAAATGTTGCATGCTTCCAGGATTTTTCAAATAGGATGCGCTATATTTGGCTACATACTCTTGAAGAGCACAATTTCCCAATTCCAAAAATATATAGTTTGTCTATATTTGGTTGAGCAATTTCCAAAATATTTGGTTCTAAAAATTTTGAAAATACTCTCAGAGAAACCAAGTACCTCAAATTTTACCTGTACAGGTAGAATGGTTCACAAAATCAGTTAGTAGGATAGTATTTTTACAATTTTTGGAGCCGAATATATAAGAGACTGCTCAACCAAACATAGACAAACTATATATTTTTGGAATCGGGGCACTTCAAGAATATAGGACTAAATATAAGGGCATCCCATTAGAGAAAAGCTGAAAGCATGCAAAATTTCACATTTCCGACATTCAATTTTTGTTTCTGACCATGGATTCTAAAAATTTAGCCAAAACTGTACAACTTTTGTATATTATCCATTCACAATCCGATGTCCACAGGTACAGGTAAAATTTATCACCTTTCAATGATATTTGATAGGGAAAGGTGATAAATTTACCTGTACCTGTGGACATCGGATTGTGAATAGGATATATACACTTTTCTTCCTGTAAAGGTAAAAGCTGTAGGTGGGGTATGAATATATAAAAAAACAGCCTGTACTTATTTAATTTAAAACTTTGATTTTTTAGTGCCATTCATTAGATAATAATAAATATAAAAAATGGAAAAATAAAAGAAATTGAACTTTTCTAAATTACCTAATTATTTTTGCTTAATCCTTTCTCATATCCCAACCATACATATAGGTTTTTTTCAGTTATCAGATAATAACACGAAAAAATTTCTTTCCTGTCGATTTTGGATTTTAGGTGGAATTTTTTTTTCTGTATTTTCAACCCAAAGTCTCAGGCGTGGGTGACAGTTCCCTCCAAAATTTTGGATAGGAAGGAGGATAGAGCAATAATTAATTTGTGTTTTGATTTTTTTGTGACTTCAAGGTGGAGTCATGATCCCCGTAGATATGAAAACTTGTCAAAGTGTTGGGAAAAAAACCTTCAAAATAAGGCATAGCTCAATGTCCATTACCGTTTTGAAAAAGTTGAGGGGTAAAGCTCAGTTTGTGGTTAACCCTCATACTTAAAGGAGTAATATAATAGGTATCTCTTCTTGCTCGATATATTATTTACTCGACCCACCTTCCTATTTAAAGTTCTGAGGGTCGCTATCACTTGAAGATACAGGAAAAAAATGTCCCATTGAAATAAAAAGTTTAGGTACTGTTTTGAGCTTTTTTTATGACTATTTCACTAGTGTTTTACACTGGCAAAATGTCATAGGAACGGCCGGTTTTCTACTGACAAAACTCCTACCTGTTCCTACCTGGACAAAACCAACGTGATGGTTTTTCAGCGACAAAATTTTGTGTGGTTAATGTAAAAAACTATTGAGTTTAACAAGTGTCACCTAAAGAAAATAAATTTTCCAAATGAAAATTTGGCTTGTTCTTCTCGTGAAATAGTCCAGCCGAATACCACTCAAGAAAAAATTATGTAGGCAAAATTATTCTCTTGGTTTTATTCAAGGTTGTTGCTTTTTGGTAATTTCGCTCATGAAATTTTTGACAAAACCACTCACCTGACGGTTCGTGGTTTTGTCAAAAATGTCATTCGCGAAATTGCCAAGCAACAAACTTTCATACCAGTCAAACATTTTGCCAACAAAATGTTTGTTCTTGTGGTATTATATATGAAAAAACACCTGCGAAACAATTAAAAATTATCTGTCATAATATAAAGTAGCTGAAGGCTGCAGTATTAGAAGAAATTGCGAAAAATGAGATAAATATCGACAACAGGGTAAGTATGATGTCAAAGTCTAGCAAAGTTAATGAAGATTAAATTTTCACTTACGGTACCACTATCTACTATTGCCTAAATTATTATCCGGGAATTTTTTTGAGCTCACGAAAAATTATTCTGAGAAGACGACAAGGGATAATTTTCCAAATATTCGGGAGATAAAAAAATACCGAACAATAACTTGGCCACGTATGATATCCAGTAGGAAAATTTTACACCAAAATTTCAAAATCTGACGGGCATGAATTAGAATAGATTCACAAATTTTCAAAAATTGTGGAAATATAAATTTGAAACAAAAAACCTCTATATTTCACCTGGAGAGTTGCTTTTGCTTACCTCTAAAATTATTTTGTTTTTAAAGAAAAACAAATTTAACCGGCAATTACTTTTGCTTATTTTGAATTGGACATTATATTTTGGCATATTTCGTTAGAAAATTACATTCTGAACAATGACACCCACTGGTCACTTTTGGAAATCTAACCTCAAAATTATTAGGTTTTTGGAATAGTATATTTCCTAACTAGTGCGGAAAGTGCCACTTTGCCGCACGAGTTAGGAACACTATTTTTTCTACGAGATAGAAGGAACGTACCTACGTAATGTAAATTTTAACACCAATATTTGATAACATTTCTTTTGCAACACCTGGTATTAGAAACAAATCCAGTAATTTTTTCTTAATATAAATTAGGTAGTCTTACGAATAAAACTCATTTATTTATTAATAAAAAAAACTAATTCTGAAATAATGTGCCTTATTCTGAAGACAATAAAATCGAGAACTTTTGAAATTTTCGAAATTTTTGAGCATAAGTAACCATTCTATAGTAACTTCACAAGAAAAATTGAGTTTAAACCAAAATAATTTAATAAATAACGTTATTGTGTCAATAATTCTCAATGCTGATATTTGTGTAAGCGTGTAAGCTCATAATTTGAAAAGTGACATCTGTCACTTTTCCGCACTAGTGCTGAAAAGTGGAACTTTCTAAACTAAAATGCGTGCGGAAAAGTGCACTTTTCCGCAAGCTCGTAAAAAAAATTATTTTTGAGGTTTAATCCTCAATCGATCCTTTCAAATGAGCATTCTATTCCGAACAATCTAATACCAAAGATAATACCTACCATACAATCCACATTTTGCATAGGGGCAAGCGCTCAGTCTCCAAGAACACTCAGTATGTGAAATAAAAAGGCAAGAGGGATATTTCGAGTGTTTTAATGACTGGTTTCAAAAATGTTCAAATTTGCAACAACTTAGGAATTTTTTCGCATGTCATAGTTCCTATTATTTCAAAAAGTTCCTGGTCACTTTGGAGTTTGCAAATGTAAGAAACTGACTGAATGACTCCTTCTAAATATAATTCAAAGTTGCAAAAATTACGGATTTTTTTTGCATGATATAATTTTTATTTTATAAACAATCCCTAATTTCAATAAGTACCTGGTCATTTTAGAGTGTGCAAATGTGAGAGAGTATCTGAATGACTCGTTCTTACAATAATACAAATTTTCATTAATTTCGGAATTTTTTCGCATGCCATAATTTTTATTATTTGAACAATCCCTGATTTCAACAAGTTTCTGGTTACTTTGGTGTGTACAAATGAAAGGAAGTCTCTGAATGACTCATTCTAACAATATTTTAAATCTGCTACAATTTCGGAATTTTTTGGCATGTCACAATTTCTATTATTTAAACGACCCCAATTTCAACAAGTTCCTGGTTATTTTGGAGTGTGCAAATGAGAGGAAGTGTCTGAATGACTCGCTCTAACAATAATTCAAATTTGCATTAATTTCGGAGTTTTTTCGCATGTTATAATTTTTATTATTTAAACAATCCCTGATTTCAAACAAGTTCCTGGTCACTTTGGAGTGTGCAAATGAAAAGAAGTATCTGAATGATTCGTTCTAGCAATAATTCAAATTTGCATTAATTTCGGAATTTTTTCGCATGTTATAATTTTTATTATTTAAACAATCCCTAATTCCAACAAGTTCCTGGTCACTTTAGAGTGTGCAAATGTAAGCAAGTGTCTGCATGACTTGTTCTAACAATATTTTAAATTTGCAATAATTTCGGAATTTTTTCGCATATTATAATTTTTATTATTTAAACAATCCCTGATTTCAACAACTTCCCGGTCGCTTTGGAGTGTGCAAATGAAAAGAAGTATCTGAATGATTCGTTCTAGCAATAATTCAAATTTGCATTAATTTCGGAATTTTTTCGCATGTTATAATTTTTATTATTTAAACAATCCCTGATTTAAACAAGTTCCCGGTCGCTTTGGATTGTGCAAATTCAGATTAGGATATGTATCCGTATTCCAAACATTTGCACACACATTATACAACTTTCGTAATTATTTTTCATAAAAATTGTCTCAATTTCGGCCAAAATTGGAGACGATTGGTAAAAAATATATAAAACAAAATGTTCCAGTCAAAAATAATGTGTGCAAAAATTTTTTTTATTTAAATTTATATTTAAATAAAATACATAAAATTTATACAAATATATAAATACTATTTTTAATTTAAATAGTTGGCAAACAAATATGGGATCATATCAAGGCATATAAACAACTATTTGCACAAATTTCGCAATTTTTGTTATATACTTTATTCCACTTTGAAGTTTATAAACAATTGTTTATAATGTTCCCGTCACCACATTCGTGTGCAAACTTGATAGAACTTTTATAAACAATTCTAGAATGGTTTCTCATGATTTGCACAAATTTCGCAATTTTTTCCGCGGAGTTAGTGCAAAAAAACTATTTTTAATTTATTTAATAATATTCCTGGCCGAAACTTTGTGTGCAAAATTCAAATAATTCCTTTTTAAAGCTTTTTCGACATTTTCATCAAATAAAATTTAACTTCGCAATTTTTTTGCAGAATTTAGCTTAAATGACTGGCCTATTAGGGTCAAGACCTGATTTGCGTGAAAGTGTTTGTTTATTAAGTCGATTTCAGGACAAAGGTACTGAAAATTTGTATAAAGCATTGAAGAGATTATTACGGTATGTACAAGGAACTTTAAACTTGAAACTTATGTTTAATACAAATGAAAAAGAATTACTAGTTGGATATGTTGACTCAGATTGGGGTGGAGATACCGTAGATCGAAAATCAACAACCGGTTATGTGTTTAAGATGTTCGGATGCACAATCGCGTGGTCTAGTAAAATACAACAGACAGTTGCGATATCATCAACCGAATCTGAGTATGTTGCTTTGAGTTTAACAATAACAGAGGCTTGCTGGCTAAGAAAATTACTGATTGATTTTGATTTTGGTATGGATAAACCTATTAATATTTTTGAGGATAACAGATCAGCAATATGTATAGGCAACAATCCAGAAAATAATAAGCGTGTAAAACATATTGATGTGAAATTTTATTTCATAAAAGAGAAAATCGACGAGGGTATTGTGAACGTGGTTTATATCAAAAGTGAGGATCAATTAGCAGATCTGTTCACAAAGTCTTTGGCTCGAACTAAATTTAACAAATTCAGGTTAGCTTTAGGTTTAGTTGAATGAATAGGAAATAGTACCTATTTTAATTGTAAAATAATTTTTTTCTACTGACGTTTCATAATAGCAACTTTTCGATTGTCATTTCAGTTTTGAAACGACATTCTTTTAGGCACTGAGTGCGTGAAAGTTACTTTTAGGCACTCAGTGCGTAAAAGTGACTTTTGAATGCGTAAAAGTGACTTATGAGTGCGTAAAAGTAATTTTTAAGCACTAGTGCCTAAAAGTGTCATTCATTATTCAGAAATAAAAAACACACTAAACACATATTTGAATTTTGTTTTGTATTTATTATGGATATTGAAAATGGAATTACTGAATTGAACGTTTGGGTTACTCAAAACAGAAGTTTGTGTCATTACCTACTTTCTAGGATTTTAATTATTGATGTCGAATTTTGAAAAGAAAATCGCATGAAAAGTGTCAGGTGTCAAGTAAAAGCAGGTAACAAAGATTTTGGGTGTAATCGACTTATTCACATGAAATAAAATTGTGTTTTTTTATTATAAAATGCCAGTAGAAAAAATCTTGTATACAATACGTTACGAAACGATGTCTTTTAGTCACTCGACGTGTTGTCCAACTCGGCTTTGCCTCGTTGGACAATTTTCACGTCGCGTGCCTAAAAGACGCTCATTTCATAACTTATTGTATAAATAGCTATATTGAGGGGGCGTGTTATTGGTTTGACAGTCTATCAATAAAATTATTATTAGTTGACAAAACTGTCAGTCAAAAAAGTTAGTCAGAATTGTAAAAAGTTATCAGACGTGTTAATTCACTGAGAATATATTTCGTTGAAAGTAGTGTCGTGTGTGCCTTATTAACAGCCCGGAAGTCCTTAATTACAACATTGCAATACTGGAATACTTGCAACAACGTCTATTATACTACTTATAAAATATTTATTAAAGGAATCAGCGATCTCATTACTATCTCTTAATATTTTAGTTTGACCATCGATTTCAAAACATATAGCATTGGAAACATCCCCGTTATTTCCACTTACTAAACTTTTTAAAGTTTTCCACATTTCTGCTGGGTTATCCCTATATTGAGGAGACTTCTCAAATAATGCAGTGCTATGTCGTGAAAGGCTCATTGCTTCTCCTGGTAGAATATAGATGATTTTCTCCATTTTTTAGAAATCTATCTTTGTTTTTATATACATATACCGCAAACTTATATATATAGATGGACGGAAGAGTAAGTAGTTTCTGGTCTTTGAAGGTTGGACTGCAGCTTTCCTGTGGTTTAAGGCCATATATTAACCTTACTATCCGCTTTTGGATGATGAATACTCTACCCACACCAACAGCTTGTCCCCATAGAATTATATTATAAGACATGTGATGGTATGCTAGGGCATAGTAAGCTGACAATAGCGCGTGTCTTTCGACGACTTGTCTAAGCTTGAGTAGGGCAAAATAGGCGGAATTGAGTTTGGAGCATACATGATCCACTTGGGTGTGCCATTGAAGTTGTTTGTCAAGATAAATTCCTAGAAATTTCACAGCTTTTTCGGTTTCCTTGAGCTCAATTTTCGGTTTGGATTTATAAAAATGTATGGTTACTGTTTTTGAGCTGTTGAGAATAAACTTATTTCTAAAACACCAGGAACTCATATGGTCACAAATTTCATCCAACTTCTTCATTGCTTCTTTTTGGTTATCAGCCGATATAGCTGCAGTTGTATCATCCGCAAACTTAATTGTAAGGCCAGGCAGTTTTAGGTCATTGATGAAGAGCAGAAAGATCAGTGGCGCCAGCACTGAGCCCTGGGGTGCTCCAATATTAACAGAGTGAGTGTCTGACAGATCTTCTCCCAGTCTCACCTGTATTTTTCGCTCTGTAGGCCGATCCTCGGGCCAGGGAGTAGAGCTCCCCGAGAGAACAAATTTTTCGTCTATCATTCTTGTTCACTTTTCGATAACGTTGACAAGGACAAAATATTCATTCTATCGGGGAGCTCTACTCCCTGGCCCGAGGATCCAGCCACTGATAGGAAGGACATTATCAAAGAGAGTGCTTTGCCTCGAATTCCAATGGATTCCAATTTTAACCTGACAAAAGCCAAGTCCAGAGAGTCAAATGCTCTGGACAGGTCAAAAAACAATCCAATTACGATTCTGTTTTGTTCTAGTTGTGCGTGGATGTACTCAACAAACTCGTACGCAGCAGTTTCCGTCGATCTTCCAGATCTAAATCCATGTTGCGATGCATCCAAGATTTCAAAACTTTCCAAGAAGTGGGTTATTCTACTGTGTAGTACCTTTTCAAATATTTTTGAAAATACGGATAATATCGATATCGGTCGATAGTTTTCGATATTTAGTGCAGCATTTTGCTATTACTGGTGTGTCAGATTTGACACATTACGAGGGATATTTATATAGTGTGTGCCAATTCCAATGATTCCCACTGTACCTTTAAAAATTTGTATGGCTTAGAATAGATATTTTTAAAAGTGACCAGTTTGAAAAAGCGCTTTTAAGTTAAAAGAGGATGTTGCATACAGCTGTAAGTGCGGTCTTACACCAATGAAACATCAAACATGCAATGTGTGACGTGAAGTAAATACCGCGGGTAGACTTGTATCGCACACCGGTGCAGCACACGCGTTTGCTGCACCGGTGAGCGATGATCCTGAGACATTGAACGTTTTTACAATGGATATATGCAGCAAGTCTATCCGCTGTATTTACTTCATGTCGCACGTTGCATGTTTGATGTTTCATTGGTGTACAACCGCACTAAGTTAGTAAAAGCGGCGATGATCAGGAAGCATTGTGAATTCAAATTAAATTAGAAACTAATCGGTCTTTGTAGTATTACTATATTGTTCCAAATAGTTCAAATGTTATAGGTAAATGAAAACTTTTATAAAAAAAATAGAAAGGCGAATCGCTAACAGAAGTAATTCCGAATTATTTGTCTTGGGTGACCTGAATATTTTTTGATGAAATTTCATCAATTAGGAATTGTGCAGTACTCCAGAGCAAAGTTGGTCCATTGTGACCTGTGAGATTTTTTTTGTAGATATACTTCACGAACATCGTGGAGGTGATTACATGTAAGGTGGCAAACATCACACTCAAAATCAAAATAAAATATATTCAATCCTAAAAAAAGTAACTGAACTATGGATTTAAAAAAAAAAAAAAAAATTACGGCGCTAACTTTGCAACTTTTGTCAATTTATCTTTTAGTGATAAAAACAAAAACATATTTAAAAATGAATGCCAGCAGAAAAATCTTACCTTAAAATAGCTTCTTTAATTTGAGATTGAAGCTTGAACAGCTCCGTTTGAGTGGCGCGCTCCTGCTCTATTGCATGCATAGTTTTAATGCCTGTATTCATCAAATATCGTAGACGATTAATCTGAAATTGAATAGATAAGATATATTGTTGTGATGTATTCTCGATGCTATACATACCTTTTCTAGCTCCTCAATTTTCAATACTGTGTCCAAGTCTAAAACTATATCATGAGCAGGGTACAAGGGTTTATTAGTTACGCGGTTGTAGCCAAGACCACATAAAATGGAGGCTACTAAAGATTTGTCCGCTAAAAGAAAATAAATTAATAATTAATAACAGATACCTGATTTCCAAAAAAAAAATATATTTCTGTCAATTGATTTGCATATAGTTGTACTAAGCAAATCTTACCTGTAAGCTTTGGTTCCATTGTAGGACAAAATATGGCAGCCAACAACATAGGAAAACCGGCCACATTTGGCAGCAAAGTAGTTTGTCGCAGCTTCAGCCTGTTACCATCGGCGGTTTGGCCGACATATGCTGCAACCAACAATCTAAAAAATAGTTATGATATCATTGGTTGAAACTCTCCCAGAAAAACTATTGCAGTGGGATGTCAATCCACAGTTAGAAAGTTACACCTGAAGTTTTTAGATTTATCTGACCATACACTTAAAATCAAAAAGCCCTGGACTTTGGTCCTAATACACAAATGATAATATGTCGTAAAAAAAAAACAAGAAGCTTTCATAAATATTTAAAAAATCACCTTCAAACTTAAAAAAATTGTGCTAATTGAATCTCAAAGAAAATGACCTACAACTTTTGGAAACTGCAAAGAGCAGCTGGGCTGAGATTCTGTAACGAATAGAGATAATTTTCGCTATCTCTATTGACATCCCCTCTCTATTAATTTCGAAAAGAGAGAAAAAGACAACGCCATAGCGATAAAAATAACGATTTCTATCCGTTACAGAATTCCGCTTCTGGAAGTTAAAAATTAGAATCTGCTTTCAATTATTGCTAGTTCAGATTAGCCATCGCTGTGATATTTTTTTCCAATATTGATAACTTTATGATTGTTGTGAACTTTATAATTTCCAGGGCCTGTGTTAGCTGCCTGTGTGCCAAGACAATTTTCGCCGCCTCCCAACTCCCATCTAAAGTACAAAATTTTAACGTATGAAGACCTTAGTAGAGACGAAGGAAGGACCACACAAAAATGAAACGTGCATCTGTAGGGACGTCACAAAGGTATCGGCGCTTGACAATAATAGTTTATAATCTTTGGTTTGTACGTCAATCGTTCGTCGGCTGTCATTGTCATTGGCTGTCTCTCTCCGTCCCTCCTCCGCGTCTTTCAGATCACTCTCCATTCTCGTCCAAATGTCAGACCGCCGCCTGAGAAGTTTCACTTCAAAAAATCGAGTTTTCGTAAGGGTACCCCCTTTGAATTCTGATTTCAAAATCTTTAAATCTCGATTGCTCAATAACCGTTGAGCAAATTACATTGAAATTTTCAGCATTTGTAGCTCTTATTAGGCTCTAAATGGCCTGTAATTTAGAATATTCCCAGATTTATAGTTTTTGAGCAAATTGAGTTTGAAGTATTTGACAAAATTTGGACTAAAAGTCAACTTTGAGAATCAAAAACTATATGAGCTATCGATCTCAATTTTGCACAGATTTATAGAGAATAATGCTCTTTCTCTAATGGTACATAATTTATTCCAATTTATTGGAAATTTAACAAAGATATGGACAATTATTCATGATTAAGTCACGATTTTGAAAATTTTCCAGAGCCAAAAATAGGACTTTCTTTTGCTTTTTGTTCCTGCTTGAAATGAACATTTGGAATTGATGTCAGGGTTGTTTTCCACTAATTCTGACCCGCTTTATCGATTGGTAAAGTCAAAATTGAGCAAAACCGAAAAATAAAAAAATCGAGTTTTCTTGAATTCTGATTTTAAAATATTCATACCGCAATTGCCGGGTAACCGTCGAGCAAATTGCATTGAAATTTTTAGCATTATTAGCTCTTATTGATCTCTAAATGGCATGTAATTAACAATATTTTCAGATTTATAGTTTTTGAGCAAATTGAGTTTGAAGTTTTTGAAAAAATTTGGACTAGAAGTCAACTTTGAGCTTCAATTGCTCAAGAATTGTCTGAGCTATCAAACCCAATTTTGCACGGATTTAATGAGAATTTAATGCTCCTTCCAATGATATATAAGTTATTTCAATTTGCTCGAAATTTAACAAAGATATGGGCAATTTAAGCAGAATTCCATTTAAATTATAAGAAATGTTGAAGAAATTATGCGAAATTATATTGGAATTATGTAAAATTTGATAGAAATTATGCGAAAATATATTGTTATTTCTTTTGGAATTTCCAGGTATGACATGGAATTCCATTTAAGTTCAATAAAATATCTGAGAAATGACAACAAATTTCAAAAAAAAAAAAAAAATGGTAAATTTTAGCAAAATTACATAGAAAATATGCGGAATTCCATAAACATTATGCCAAATTCCCTAAAATTTACGTGGGATTCCATTGAAATCACATAGAATTTCAAATATGTATACTTAATTTCATCAAAATCATTCGCAATTCAAGTGAAATTAAAGGAGTAATGACGTGGAATTCCGAAGAAAAAATAATAAATAGAAATTTTACAAAATGGGGACATTCACCATATTTGAATTTCATTGCTTTATTATTTTTAATCAGTTGTATTAACCAAAATAAAAATACCCTTGCTTCCAGTTGGGTTTAAAATGTCCTAATTTTGTTTAAAATAATTTTCAAAAATCATCCCACAAATTTAAACGTGCTGGAATGGCGCCAATGTATGACGTAAATACACTTTCCGACCAATAAGAATCGTTCACAATAGCTATGGCGCACATCTTATATGCTTTCCTTGTCTAAGCTCTGAAGAGTGACAATGATGAAACTCCTCATTCGTTATTTGCATCTTGTTCGTTTAACGCTGGTCAACATAACCTCTTGACAGTTAGACAGTGCACTGTTGCCAAACTGAGTGTCGTGATTCCTCAATACTAACATGACGTGCCATACATCCTTTTTCAACACTAGAACAACTGTTGTTCTGTAACTAAATCCACTAACAATTAAAAAATTACATTAATTTTATAAGTGTAGTCCAAAATATACACCAAAAGACTATATAAGGCAAGGATAAAAACGAGGTTTTGGAAATCAACAATGACAACGACAATCTGACAACGTACTTATTTGCAGTATATTTTTGCTAGTTGTAGGGACTGACGTCATATTCGGCGGGTTTTCTGCGGCGTTTGAAATGCTGCTGAATTTATATTTTTTATTAAAAATTAACGACAACTCAAATGTTTCCCAAAATAGTGCTATTAGACTTAGTTTGTGTTCTAGAATTAGAAAAATAAATTAAAAAAAAAACACTAAATATCCCCATTGTATGGAAATTATGCGAAATTTCAGTAAAATTAAATGGAATTAAATGAAATTCCGTAAAAAATATGCAAAATTTTATTGAAATTATGCTGAATTCCATAGGAAAAAAAAACACCTAATTTAAAAAAAATTACATGGCGTAGAATTCCAAAAAAATCGTTGTTT
Organism: Ceutorhynchus assimilis; assembly: GCA_917834065.1. Lineage (NCBI taxonomy): Eukaryota > Metazoa > Arthropoda > Insecta > Coleoptera > Curculionidae > Ceutorhynchus > Ceutorhynchus assimilis. The sequence continues at coordinate 15,813,795 of OU892282.1, forward strand.
AAATTAAATTACATAAAAACTCATAGAAATTATGTGGAATTCCATAAAAAATGTGCAAAATTCCATAAAAATTATGCGAAATCCTGTAGAAACTATAAGGAATTTCATTGAAATTATGCTGAATACCATGGAAATGATGCCTAATTTTATACAAAGTATGCAGAATTTCATTGAAAATATGCCAAATCCCAATAAAATTATGCGAAATTCCAGTGGAATTAAATGGAAAACGACGTAGAATTCCAAAAAAAGCATTGAGTTTCAAAAAAATCAAAATCCCATAAAATTTTTATGGCTTTAAGTTGTATGGAATTCCATAAAAATTATGCGAAATTTCATAGAAACTATGCAAAAGTCCAAAGAATTTCTGCGGAATTCTATAGAAAATATGCAATATTCTATAAAAACTATGCAAACTACTGAAATTATGCGGAGTTACGTGAAAATTATGCGGATTTTCATAAAAATTTTGTGCAATTAAATAAAATTCCCGTAAAATTTATTAAAATTCCAGGGATACGACGTAGAACTCCAAACAAAAATATGTGGAATTTTTGTGGAATTCCGGTAAAATTATGAAATACCGATGAAATTCCAATAATTTTCCTGGAGTTCCAAGTGATTTGTCCAAAATTTTAAATTATTCTCGGGAAATTCCAAAAAAAAATATGATATTATCTAAAATTCCAGAGAATTTACGAGGAATTCCTGTGAAATTTCTTGCAATTACAGAAAATTTCAATCACATGGATTTTTAGTAGAAGTCCAGAGAATTCTTAAGGAATTACGAAGAATTCTGGTGTACAATTTTTTTATTTTTTTTTTTTATTTACTAAAACAAGAATTTTTCCAGTACATTTCAGAGACCTTGACACCATCGTTACGGTTACGCTGAATTTTAGCTTATACTTCAAAATTCAGGCAAATTTTTATTAATCAAATAATCATAATTATTGAAATTTGAAATAAGTAAGTAATAAGTAATAAGCTACTAACAACTTACTCAAATATCAAAAATCTTGTGAAATTATTTGGGATTTTAGTGGAATTATGTGGAATTCCGATGAAATTCCATTAATTTAGAATTCTAGAAAATTCCTGTAAAAATAATATGAAATTCTCGTGAAATTTTAAATAATTTTTGTGAAATTATTTGGAAGTTCAGTGAAATTCCGGTAAAATTATGTGGAATTTCGAAAAAATTACAATGAAATTCCATCTATTTTCCGGAAATTCCACGTAATTCTCTCGGAGTTCCAAGTTATTCTGGTAAAATTCTAAAAAATTCCCACAAAAACGACATTAAATTTTCATTCAACTTTTTAAAAAATTCTTGTGAAATTATTTAGAATTATAGTGGAATTATGTGATACTGCGAAAAAATTACGACGAAATTTTCCGAGTATTCGAAACAATGCCTCCGGAATTTTGAGTTATTCTCGTGAAATTCCAGAAAATTCCTATGAAATTCTAAAATATTTACGTAAAATTACGTGAAATTTTCGCAACAAAAAATCCTCTAAAATTACATGGAATCCTTGTAAAATTCCAAAAAAAAAATCCCTTTTAAAGTTGCTGGTAATTTCAGTTTGAAGAATTTCTTTGGTATCACTTGGAATTCTCGTAAAATTGAAAGAAAAAATCGCAAAAATTTCCGTAAATTACATAATTGTGAAATTGTTTAAATTTGTTATTGAAGTCCCAAGAATTCTCGTGAAATTACATGGAATTCCCGTGGAATAACTCAAAATTTAGGTGAAATTATCAAATTCTCATGAAATTCCGAAAAGTTCTTGTGAAATTACCTGATACTTTAGCAATATTCCTGTAGAGTAAATTGGAATTTTAGTGGAATTTGAAAAAAGATGTGACATTTCAGAAAATTTCTCTAAAGGTGCTTGGAATTCCCGTGGAATTGAAAAAAAAAAACCCTTCCTACGGAATAACTAGAAAGTGTATGAAATTTACATGAAATAATGTATTAATGGATTTCGGTCACCGACAGATTTTGTTGAAACTTTAGTATATTATTTGAGAAGTCGAAATAAGCATTTTCTTTCATTGCACCGACCTTGTAGTAATACAGTAATACTGAAAAATTGGGTCAAAGTTTTTTTTTTTGTATTATCTACTGGTGAAATATTGCAATTTAACTTTAGCTGATAAAATAAAAATAATATAAAGGTACTCCATAAAAGATATTATTTTAATTTCTAGCATGTACAGGGTGGTCCAATTTGAATACCGAACAGATTGGACATTCCTGAAGAGTATTCACGAGAAGGACTAGACATAACTACTAAGGAAGAAGTCCAACACGCCATTCAGTTATACAAAAACGGAAAAGTGACAGGTCCAGATAGTGTCTATTCAGAACTTATTGAAATCCTAACAAATGAAGAGTCACTACACGCAATGGTGAAGCTTGAATAAATACGGGCGGCCGCGACCGTAGTGCACATAGGTCTCCTATGGTGGACCCGTCGTGCCCCACTGAGTTCTACGAGAGGCCTATGTCCTTAGAAAAGCCAATCAGGTACCCTGGCTTCATCTTTTTGACGTCATCAGGCAAGCAATACAACTTGCCCAGATGTTTGAACCTCGCGCACGTGAGTGCTGGGCACTCACCAATGACGTGGTCTGGTGAAGTTTTTCAATATGGTCTACCGATCGGGCATCATTCCCTCTGACTGACTTATATCAACATTTGTGGCGCTTCCGTAGAAAAGCTCCGCCAAAAGATGTAGCGATTATGGGCTTGTTAGCTTAATGAGCCACTATCTCAAGATTTTTTTAAAGATCATCCATAAAAGAATATACGCAAAGTGCGAATCCTTTACGGGTGAATCCCAATATTCCCAATTTAGTTTTCGTAACGGTTTTGGCACAAGACAGGCCCTGTTTAGTATCCAAGTGCTAGATCAAAGATCTAGAGATGTTTCTGTTCCTGTATGTATACGCATGCTACGTAGACTATGAGAAAGCGTTTGACAGGGTACAAAATGAGAAGCTTATGAAAATTCTCAATAATGTAGGCCTAGATGATAGGGAACTCAAGATAATTGCAAATCTCTACTGGAATCGGACTGCACAAATCAAGGTAGACCAACAAATGTCTGACAGAGTACGTATAAAAAGAGGTGTCCAGCAGGATGCATCCTTTCACCATTACTTTTTGATATTTATCCGAACAAAATATTTGAAAAAGCATTAGAAGACTGCACTGAGGGAATTTCTATCAACGGCGTGTTCATTAACAATCCTCGATATGCTGATGATACGGTTTTAGTCGCTGATTCTCTGGAAGGTCTTCAAGTATTACTTGATCATTTGGCTACTGAATTTGGATTAAAATTGAACGCCAAAAAAACTAAATGGATGGTGATTAGGGTTGCCACCTTTTGATTTCCGAAAACCCGTACATAATCGAAGTTAACTTTTTTTTGTGGCATAATTTACACTCATATCTGTAATAGTATATTACATTACGAGTGTAGAAAGTGACAAATTTCACACGAGTGTTTTTTCGCGCGAGGCGGTAGCCGAGTGCGAAAGTCACACGAGTGTATGAGTGTACGACCAGAATCCGATTTACACCACTTTTCTCTTATTTTATTTCTCTTCATTTTCAACATACGTGTTGAAAGTACTTTCAATCCACGTATTGAAAGTAAATTGGGATGTCAATCACAAGTAATGTCAACAGTATTTTCCACACGCGTGCGGAAAGTACTTTTAGCAAGCGTATTGAAAGTACTTTCAGCATGTGTGTGATATTTGGCGCTTTCCAAAGAACCAGCTAGTGCGGATTTTGTCATTTTCGTATGTGGTCGTAGGAAAAATGAATTTTTAGACAAAAATTAAAAAAGGTACCTACCTACCTAATTTTAGACGCCACCTTTTGTAGTTACTGTCTATTAAAAATTAAAAAAAACAGAGACACTTGTAAGTGAACAGGGAGAACGACACAATATATACGTCATAATTAGGGACTTGTTTTATTAGGCAGACAAGCACAATTTCACGCATAATCCACTTTTTTATATTTATCAATTGCGCTGATAACGTTTGTTGAATGGTTAGCAACGAACTTTTCTGCCTAGCCATATTCCCGGACATTCTCATCATGCGTCCGGACTCCGGACAAACCTTTAAAAAACCGGACAGTCCGGGTGAAAACCGGACAGGTGGCAACCCTAGGTGATTAGTAAGAACCAGGTTGGAGGAGGTATTCTTAAGGTAAGACCGGGATAATATGTAGGCGGTACATGCCAGGAATGAACAAGCCCGAGTATCATTTGTAAAAATGAAGTCCGTGTGGTGTAGTCAGGTCTCTCCGCTCTCCGTTCGCACTTGATAACTACGTTGATACGTCATCAGTATTCTTTATTATTGAATTGAGGCCTGAGCTGGAACGGATAAGGATCGTTATTCCTATCGCTATGGCACTTGCTGTCTTCTTCTTTCTTGTCAAAATCAATAGAGAGGAGACGTCAATAGAGATAGAGGAAATATCTCTATTCGTTACAGAGTTCCAGCTCTCTACTTCCGACGTCATGTGTAAAAAGCTAGAGGCTTCTGAAAGGTGGACATATAGACGAATGTTAAAAATCTCTTGGACAGACAAAGTGCGCAATGAAGATGTGCTAACGAGAATGTCACAGAACTTGAAGGTATGTTTACGCTTAAAAGGCGAAAGTTACACTACTTCGGACACATACTCAGGATTGACAAATACTTACTTCTCAAACTCATAATCGAGGGAAAAATCGAAGGCAGCAGAGGCCCTGTACGTCGAAGAATATCTTGGCTAAATAATTTGCGTCACTGGTATGGCGAAACCACGACAAGTCTATCAGAAAAGCGGTCGACCAAAGTACAGATAGCGCTGATGATTGCCAACGTTCTTAGAGGACAAGGCACTTGAAGAAGAAGAATGATATAAAGTTCGATAACTTATTAATCTCTAAATTTGACCTTATTTTTTAGTATCACCCTGTATCGCTACAAGGTCGGTGCCATAAAAGAAAATGTTTGTTTCGACTTCTAAAACAATATACCAAAGTTTCAACAAAATCTGTCGGTGACCGAAATCCATAAGAAGTGTGAGATGTTCTATTTGAAGAAATTCCTGTGAAATAAATTCAAAAAAAAAATCGTGAAATTATTTTTTAAATTTCAGCAAAATTCCCAGGAATTTTTATGAAATAACTCAGAATTTCAGTGGAATTTCAAAAAAATTTACGTGAAATGAACTGAAATACTCATGAACCATCAAAAAGTAATTCATGAAATTACATGGAATTCCAAAAAATTCCTGTGAAAATACAGAAAATTTCTTTGAAACTAATTGAATTTTTAGTGGAATTCCGAAGAATTTTCAGGAAATTCAGGTGTGCAATTTATGAACATTCTATGAACATTTTGAACATTCTATAATAGGAATTTCAGTGGAATTCTGAAAAATTCTTATAAAATTACACGAAATTCTCATGAAATATTAGAAAATTCCAATGAACATTCCTGGAACATTCCTGAAACATTCTACGATTATTCTATAAACATTTCCCGAATATTCTTCAAAAATTTTCCAATAAAAAAAAAAACATGTCGAAACATTCCTGAAACTTTCTATAAACAATTTTGGAACATTTTATAAACACTTCTAAAATATTCATTGCAAATTTTTCAGCAAAAAAACTTGTTGAAACATTTCTGGAACATTTTTGAAACATTTTATAAACATTCCTAAAATAGACGAATTATTTCAAAAATATATTGCAATATTTTCGTCTTGATGGGACATTCTACGAACATTCCATAAACATTCCTGGAAGGGTACCCCATTTGAATTCTAATTTCAAAATATTCTAACCTCAATTGCTCGGCAACCGTTGAGCAAATTGCATTGGAATTTCCAGCATTTGTAGCTCTTATTAGGCTCTAAATGGCCTGTAATTTACAATATTCCCAGATTTATAGTTTGAGCAAATTCAGTTTGAAGTTTTTGGCAAAATTTGGATTAAAAGTTCAAAAACTATTTGAGCTATCAAACTCAATTTTGCACTGATTTAGAGAGAATTTGATGTTTTTTTCCAATGGTATATAATTTATTTTAATTTGCTTGAAATTTAACAATTGGACGAGAATGGAGAGTGATTTGAAAGACGCGTCACGTTTTGGGAAATTTCGTTACACGATCGAGAGGAAGAAAGATATAACCTAGAGAGACGGAGAAAAACAGCTAATAATAATGACAACCGACGAACGATTGACACAAACCAAGGATTATAAGCAAAGAGGATTGCCTATTATTGTCAAGCGCCGATACCCTTGTGACGTCACTACAGATGCGTGACTTTCTTTTGTGTTTTTTTCCGTCTTTATCCCGACTCAGACGCTGTCTAAAGTTTGTTTTTTTTTAAAGATAATTTTTCAGTCAAAAATTTAGTAACTATGTTGGCAACACAAGCCTTTTCTACATAAAAAATTTGAAAGCATTGACAATTTTACATTGTATTGCCAACATAATGTCATTTTGTCTTTTATCTTTAAAAAAAAAACACACACATTAAAAGTTGTATAAGGGGGATAGTTTTTAAGAAGTTTCACTTCTACCACGTGTAGGGCGTTGCACATGTTTTTTTTTGCATTAGGATCGGCGACGGCAACCTCTTTCAATCGGCCGCCTGTGTGTTTTGAAAACACCGTACACATGGTAGCGGCGGCCCTGATAATTTCAATTTTAATTATTGACGTTGACAGACTTGCGTGTCATTCAAAACCTTTTTCACTGCCCATTCATGTTATGGATAAATGTAGTTTTGCAGGCAGTTTTGGCCTATACGATATCAGCTGAAATTTCAATTATCGACAGCGGAATAGGATTTATCCAAGAAGATGATATTGCCATTATATTTTACATTACCGTGAAAAATATTTGCAAAGACGATTTGGATTTGTATGTGAATATGGTTAAATGCTGTGAAACTTTAGATCCGGACGATATTGACTGTTCTTCTATGACTCTCATTGGAGGCGATATGGGAGTTTTACCATCGAAGAACGTTAAAAATCTAACTCTGATTTATCCAAATTTGTATGTGTTCAATCGGCGAGGGGTTTGTAGCATAAAAATCTCTTATCGCAGCGAATTGAAGAAAAAAGAACTTATCACCGATGTTAAATTTGATACTAGAGTGCGAAATTTCAAATGTGAATCTAACGATTTGGATTTCAGAAAGAATTGCAATCCTGTTGATTGTTTGATAAAGTACTCTGGTTTAATTAGTTATTTTAACGCAGACTGTAAAAAGTGTCGTAAAGTTCCAAAATGCACGTCATATTCTCCATTCACCAACGAATGTATTGACCAAAAAAGAAAAATTGCAAAAGAAGACTTAGAAAATCTCCAAACAAAACAGTCAAATATCAATCAATTAATGAAGCTAAATGCAATTTGTCATTATGGGAATGTTACTGAAGATGGCCAATGTATATGCAACGAAGAATGGACCAGTAACACAGAAGATGAAGAAATTTATGAACCAAATGTTGGGCAGATCCATTTATGCAACATACAAATAGGAGATTGGTCCTGCATTAACAAAAAACGACTGAGAATAACGATTATTTTAATAGCTTTATTCGCTATTACAGTAATTTCAAAAATCCTATTGCTTATGTGTGTCATGACGTGGTGTTACAAGCACTTCAGACAGCCTGAACCTGAAAAAGCCACGCCTATTGGCTCCGATGACTTGATGATATTATGTAACAAGCTCGATAAGGAAGACAAATGCAAATGTTGCCAACATAATGATGAAATAGCAGGCAAAATGAATGCCTTACATTCGCAAATAGTAAATGTGAGCTATTATGCTGCTAGTCCTAGTATGATATCCAGTTCACCCGGAAATACTACTTCAAAAAATAAATCTTCCACCTCAATGTCCATATCCTTTTCATACAGTGATAATACTAGTCCAACTGAAGAAAGTGTCAATGAGGAAACAGTATCTCATAAAAATGAAAATACTGGAAATAAAATTTCTTATGGAGTCTTTTGTGATATGAACGAGGAGACCGATGAAGAAATAGAGTTTGAAGAAGAAGAGGAAAAAGATATTGATGTTGATGAAGAAGAAGACTCAATTGATACGACTGAGGATAAATGATGAATTTGAACAAGTTTGAAAATATTTTATTATAATTTATTTAGTATATTGAGGCGATGCATTTTTAGTGTCATTTTATTGTGTTTGTGTGATTTTCAGATACAAGAAAGACAATTTCTGTTTTTTTTTTCCTCAACATTATTTCGCAGCCATTTATCTAAATAAGAAGTTCATAAACACATTATTCGTTTAATACTAACCTGGAATGTGGATTGTCTGGCTCCGTATCCAGTAAAACAGCATTCACGGATGTGCCTTCTACGCTAACGGGTTTACCCTGGCCCAAATAGGTGCACGAGTACAGTTGGTACTCAAAAGGACTGAATGGACCTTTCAGATATATACGACGCGTATTGCGCAGTTCAGGATCAGGAAAATCGGCGTAACTGACGCTCGTACCCCTAGACAGCCTGACGGCTTCTTCTGATGGATTATCAGAGCCCAGTATTGTCATACGGATGTCGTGGTTTTGCTTGAATATAACAGAATATGTATTTAAAAATTACATTTTACGCAGACGAAACTAGAATTGTTTCCAACGCACCAAGGAAATGTACAAAGTAGAATTCAGGTGGAGGTGATGAAAAAATGGCTTGATGAACAAAAAAATAAATACATTCCTGATACTACCTACAATTATAGATTTAAAGGTGGTCTATGTGAAGAAAAAAAATTATTTTGACATTTTTGAATAATTTTTAAACGTCTTTAAAATTTACTATTTGTGGAATAATAGTGAGTTTTTGAAACTTACCCTTGATAGAAAACTAGGTACAGACGGTTCGGCATAACCTTCATTCAGCATAAATTGGTTGAGTGACAAACTTTTGGAGGAGCTTCTATAAATTTCCAATTCCACTGTGTCGTTTACCACAGAATATACCTAAAAAATCAAAAAACGAATAAGTTACTTGCAAAGTGAAGGGTTTTCTAAATAAATAAAACTTAGGTAAAAGGTATTCGATGTTCTTAAAAATAACAGTTCACATTCGCCAGTGCTTTCCGTCGTTAAGCTTTAATTGAACTTGATTGTAAATTAATGGAGAATTAACAAACCCGAGTGATTATTTGTTTTAAATAATATATTTTATCCCATTTTGACGTTTAAAAACGACATTATTGAACGCATAATAACAAAGGTAAGTAGACGTTTATCATCTGAGTGACTCTGTCCCGAGGGTTCGTTAGTCGCCCGTTGGTATATATCTATTAGTACCCGTGGTGCATACAAACTTTTATGTCATACCAGTTGATTGTGAATAATAAATACCTGGAAAAAAAGTGTCACTTCGCAAATTGTCATCAGTGTGCAAACATCATCATTTTTTGACAGTTGTACAAAAAATAATATGTTTATAAGCGTAAATTTATATTTTTTTAATAAAGAATAAGTTAATCAAAAACTGTTTTTTGCGTCTTTATGCCCGCGCGGGCCATAATGTGTACTTTATGCCCGCACGGGCATAAAGTAATGAATTATGTAGATGGTATCTAAGGTATAAAAACACAATAATGTATTGGTATGACATAAAATATTTTTAACTCACTCTCGGTCTTTTAAGTCACTCTGCTAGTATAAAAATCTGCTACAAATACAAACAAACAACTAGTTATACCCTAGCAACCACCAATTTCAATAATTAGCGCTTTCATAACCACTAAATGAATTCTTTTCATAATTTGATTCCTATTAAATACCTTATTTTTCAAATGTCTATCAAAATGGGATAAAATTTTGTATAAATCACGTGAGTTAAAATGTTTATTCATTCGAAGAAAATTAACCCACTCGCCAGGGCTCGTGGGTTAAACTTTCTTCTCATGAATAAACATTCATTTAACTCACTTGGTGTATAAATAACTAATATGCAGCTCCTCATATTTTCAGACCTACTTGGAAACATGATCAATTTGCAAACTAATTAGTTTTGTTTTAAGTTTATTTCTTAACTTTAGATTACATTTCCATTGGGTTTAAAAAAGTTTCTGAGGCATAGGCTTCGTTGATGTTGCTTTCAATTAGGTTGCACTGATGAGAGCGAAACAAACTCGAGACCACCTATCATGTTCTCGCATGTTATATAAGAAACTCGCCTGCGGCTCGTTTCGTATCCTACAACATGCTCGTGTATTAATGGCTATCATTACATGATCATTGCATAATATACATTTATGTTATCAAATCAAATCAAATCAAATCATTTATTGGTGCATTACTTCACAAAGTTTACACAAGTCAAATATATAGTAGTGGCAAATTTTCAGGAACCTTTACGAACAATATTACTAACTAACAATCCTCTAAATCATTAAACTTATTGGTGGTATATTCCTCTATACTAAAAAAAGCTTTCTTAATTAAATAATTTTTAATTTTATTTTTGAAACAATTCAAATTTAGCATTCTAATGGAGGTTGGTAACACATTATAGAATTTGGGGCCATAGAAGGAAATTCCCGTTTTTATTTTATGAATTCTATGAAAGTTTGTATAGAGGTTGTCCCTATTCCTGGTGAGATGTTGGTGTATGTCCTCATGGGTCTGGTAATCATTGACATTACACCTAACATGAATCAGACAATGATAGACATATAAGGAAGGCACTGTTAATACCTTTGATTTCACAAAGTCATTCCTACACTCCGCTCGATAAGTTCTATGACACAATATTCGAATCGCCCTCCTCTGAAGTGCAAAGACTCTTTGCGCTTCTGCTGCATGTCCCCAGACCAGAATTCCATATGATATTTTTGACTGGACACAAGCAAAAAAGATGGCCCGTGCTGCTTGCTCGGAAACACTCTCCATCATTGTTCTGAGTGCATAGACTCCTGACGCCACTTTGGCACATATGTTATTGACATGTGGAATCCATGTCAACTTTGCGTCAATACTCACCCCCATTGAATTTCTGGGAGTGAACTTACTCGGGAAGTGGACGTGGTTCACCTCAAAAAGGTACATGTAATATTCTTGAAAATGGGACTGTGAGATGAAAGTTCCCGGGAATTCTGAAGTTCCCATCCTCTCACCCAAGAGAAAACGAGTTCCCGTCAAGGTCTCTAACCTCAAGACTTGACGTTGTTTTCAAGCTTGACGTTTTCGTTTCCTCCTTTCAAATTCAAGGTTTTTTCGTTTTTGTATTCGTTGTGTATTTTCATTAAAATGAATGTGGATGTGGATTATTTTATTGAGATTATCTTGAATAACATACCTAACATAATCCAAGAAGACATGAAAAATGCTTCAGAAGCAAAGGAAATAGGATGGGATGTTCTGCCTTTTCCATTGGCCAGAAATTCGTGAAATTTTTTAGAGTGAGCAAAAATGTATGCCACGAAATAGTGGATATGGTTACTCCCGTATGTTACCGCTCCAAGGCGAGTCTCGGCTTTAACCAAAACTACAAAGGTAGGTATGCATTGAACACAGTATTCCAGAAGTTGATGAGCCAGATGAAGTTCAGGAGCAGGAATAAGGAATTTATGCTGCAGAAAATTATGCGGAAATTTCCCTCATGTATAAAAAATCTCATAAAAGGAATGCAGTTATCGAGAACTTACAACGATGATGTTCATAGGGTAGTTAAAAATAAATATATTATCAAAGCCAAATGCCTTTCAGCTTTCAAAGTTTTGAAAAATAGACAATAATAAATATCAAACGTGGGGTTAGATATTGAGTTAGATAACTTCCTCTTCCTTTTTTCGCTTGAAACACGTTTTGGTTAGTTTGATTGACACTCTCATAGGCGGCAACATTGTGAGCGCTTGTGGGTATTCAAGAATACGACCTCTTAGCTCCCGGGAGCGAAAGTGAACTAGCTTTCCTGGGAACGTTCCCAGGAACTCTCCCTTCCCGGGCAGTCAAGAATACGGGGCCAGGAACGTAACTGGCTCATTATGTAGCAATTCAAATTCCCTCGTGGATATTACTAGGGTGCTATTTTTTGATTCATTCATACTCAATTTATTCGCTGAGAACCAATCAACTGTGTCTCCTCTAGACTCCGTCTGAGTGTTTCAAAATTCCTGGCCCTTCTAATCAGAGTCGTATCATCAGCGAACAATATCAGGTCAGAACTGGGATCACACCCCTCCAAATCATTTATGTAGATCAGGAAGAGCAGTGGTCCCAGCACTGACCCTTGAGGAACACCATATTCTAGTTTGATAGAGGATGAGCTTTTATCCGCTACGCTTACTACTTGCGACCTTCCTGTAAGATACGACTCTAATAAGCCCATACTTTCAGGTGCAAATCTGTATTGTAGCAATTTTATCAGAAGGAGATCAGAGGAGACACAGTCGAAGGCTTTGCTTAAATCACAGAACAGAGCCCCACTATATTCCCCATTTTCAATCCCCTCATTAACCCTTTCTATGAACAAATTGATAGCACTAGTAGTAGACTTCCCACTCCTGAAGCCAAACTGCTTAGAACTAAATAAATTCTGACTCTCAAAATAATTTGTTATTCTATTTTTGAGTGCCTTTTCGAAAATCTTGGAGAAAACTGGGACAATTGATACAGGACGGTAATTACTCAAATCTTCCATTTCACCTATTTTATATATTGGCACAACCCTGGAGATTTTTAGAACTGATGGAAAGACTGCATCTCTTATACACAAATTTAACAGCTTCGTAAGAGGATAGATAATAATATTAACAAGTGATTTTATTATTTTAGAGTTCATTCCATAAATATCCTTGCTTTTTTTGTTTTTTAATTGTTTTACTATGTCTCTAACTTCATTAATTGATTTGGGAGTGAAATTGAAAACTGTGTCGGATATACCAATTTTTTTGATAAAATTGTTTACATAATATTGTGGAGTATTTATAGCTGTAGGTAAGTTACTAACAATTTGGGCTGCTATATTAGCAAAATAAAGATTATAGTCATTTGGAGAGAAATTGTTGCTATTTTGAATGCATTTTTGTTTTGTGATATTAGAGTTTTCTCTCACCAACTCCCATATCGTTTTCGAATTGAAATTATGCTTTTGTAGATAGGAAAAATGAGCCCTTTTTTTGGCTTCTCGTATGGAAATTTGGTAATTTCTTTTTAGAGACTGTTTTAATTGTACCATAATAGGACAATTCCTCTGTTTGGCTGCTTGTGAAACAATTTGCAATAGTTCTCTCTGTTCGCGCAGACTATCATTATACCATTTAATGTATTTTTTATTATGAGTGATTTCAATTTCCGGAAAAGCTAATTCAATATTATTTTTGAGAAGGTTGACAAAAAGAGAGAATTTGTCATCAGTTGACATTAATCCCGAGTTTACAAAATCCCAATCCATGGAATCAACTAACCCATACAGATTGAAAATGCCCTGCTCTGTGATTGGTCGGCTTTTATGAACCTGTTCTGTATCTTTTAATGAATGCTTTAAAGTTATTTCTGCACAAAGAGCGAGGTGGTCTGATATGTTCAAATCCCTTGTATATGCCCTAGAGACTATAAAATTAACAAAAACATTATTATTGTATTGTATTGTAGAAAAGCATATAATTCAACCATCGTGTAGCCCGTGGTCCTCACCAGTATGGATAGTGCCAAAAAAGAAAGATGCTTCTGGCATACAGAAATGGAGAATCGTGGTGGATTATCGCAAAGTCAACGAGAAAACTATCGACGATAGATACCCAATACCTAACATTTCAGATTTATTGGATAAATTAGGACGAAGCAATTATTTCACAATATTGGATCTCGCATCTGGATTCCATCAAGTAGATATGCATCCAAACTCTATACCTAAGACGGCATTTAATGTTGAATATGGACATTATGAGTTTACTCGAATGCCATTCGGACTCAAAAATGCACCAGCAAGCTTTCTATTATCTGGATTGCAAAATAAAATATGTCTTGTATACAGGGTGAGTTACTAAGCGCGCGGTGGTCCATATCTCCTATACTAACGGAGCCCGGAAAAAAAACTAAATACAAAACTTGTAGATAAATATGAGTACTACAGTCCTAAATTATTTTCCAGTATACAGGGTGGCCCAATAGCTAGTAGTGACATAAAGTTATGTTTTTTAAATAACTCCCTATGTATATTATGACATTTATGGATTCTGCGGACAATTCTAGGCATATTTCATGTATAATGTCATATACCTATCTGCAACTGTTTCGGAAATATTGACAGTTGAAAACTGACCTTTTTGCATCTTTGACAGACTATAAAACCTGAACGGTCAATTTTAAAAGAAAACGGATTTCATATTCCTATCTTAGCTTATGAAAATCTAATATCAACTGTGAATATTTCCGAAACAGTTGCAGATAGGTATATGCTATCACACATGAAATATATCTAGAATTTTCCGCAGGATCCAGAAATCTCATAATATACAGGGGGAGTCATTTAAAAAACAAAACTCTGCACTATTAGTTATTGGGCCACCCTGTATACTGGAAAATAATTTAGGAATGTAGTACTCATGTTTATCTACAAGTTTTGTATTTAGTTTTTTCTCCGGTTTCCGTTAGTATAGGAGATATGGAACAACGCGCGCTTAGTATCTCACCCTGTATATGGATGACATCATCATATTTTCGACTTCACTTCAAGAACACGTGAAAAACCTTGAACAAGTATTTGAAAAATTACAATATAATCTAAAAATTCAACACGATAAGTCCAAACGGTATAAAACCTAATCCGAACAAAATAAAGGCAATAAAGGAATTTCCAATACCAAGAACTGTCAGAGATAAAATCTTTCTTAGGATTAGTAGGTTACTACCGAAAATTCATTAAGAATTTCGCTAAATTAACGCAACCAATCACGATATATTTAAAAAAGGACAAGAAAATAATTCATGATGTGGAATTTATACGGTATTTTGGAAGAAAATTTACTATTTTATCGGATCACAAACCTTTACAGTGATTATTCAACGTTAAAGAACCAACTTCTAAATTGGTAAGATGGCGACTTAAGTTATCCGAATTTGACTATGAGATTAAATATAAAAAAGGGACCCTTAACATGAATGCGGATGCCTCCAAGACCACCTTTACAAATAAATACGCTTCAGACATCAGATCCTGATGCGAAAGTAACAGCACAAACTGATGAAGAATTTCACAATAAATTAGGAGATATGTTAAGAAACACACCTGTATGTAATGATGAAATAATTAGAAAATATTTCACGGAATCAAAACCATATATGCGCAAACCAACATCAGATCACTCTGAATCAACAAAAACTGCATCTGAGAAAGAAAATGCACCAAAGATTAAAATAATTTCACAAGTATTTATCCCTTCAAAGAAAAAGAAAGAAATTCCAATAGAACAGGGAGAATCTTCAAAAATGTATCATAAAGAAAAAAAAAAAACACTTACAATAAAACCTAAACAAAAGACAAACTCAGAAGATGATGAAAAAATATAGACACCTTCAGAAGAACAAACTATACACACATCCTTGGAAAATCCAATTATAGGTGCTCCATATACGAAGATACATGTGAATCTCTTCCCCAATCAAGTGATATTTCGCTGCTCAAATAATAATACAATAAGGAAAGAAATTATTAAGCCTTTTCCTAATAAAAAGAGAATCATTTTCTTTCTACCAAATAATCCATTAAATGACCAAATAGTCAATTTAGTCAAAGAATATATGGCTCCTGATACATACTGTCTTCATTTTCTAAATAAGACACTAGAACCTCTAATATTACGAGCCTTGCAGTCAGCATTTAATGCGAATTCATTTAAATTGTATACCGGGTGTTCATTTGAAAACTTCCCACCCTGGTTTTATCAAAAACCACTGTTTAAAAAAAAAAAAAAAACGCCGAGACACGTCAAAAGACGTGTCAAGGGGGACAACTTTTTAAGTAAAAATTACTTCCCCCCACTTCACCCCCTACCGCCCAGGGGCACCCCCTAAAGAATCTTAAATGGGAAAGGTTATCAAATAATAGCTTGTTTGAAAGGCCTTATCGAGTGCTTTATTATGGCGTTTGAATTTTTGAAATCGGTCGATTCGTTTTCGAGAAATTTGAAAAAATATTTTAACATTTCAAAAAAACGTTAATAATCAAATAAATTAAAGTCAATAAATACCTAGAAGCAACACACCAAAATATCACTTTTTTAATAAGTGTTCAAAATGTTGTCCGTTATTGGCCATACAATAATATAGGCGATGTTCAAATTCCTGACGCACATTTTCAAAAACATCTTGTGGGATATCATGGCAGTTTCTGATGATGCGTTGACGAAGTTCATGTAAAGTTTGAGGTTGGGGAGTAAACACTATAGATTTTAAATGGCCCCATAAAAAAAAGTCTAATGGCGTCAAATCAGGTGACCTAGCAGGCCATTCCATAGGTCCTCTTCGTCCTATCCATTTGTTTCGAAACTCCTCATCTAGCCATTGCCGAACCGCAAGTACATAATAAGGAGGAGCACCGTCTTGCTGGAAATAAACTTCAGCCTCATCAAGCACAGGGTTTCCATCCTCATCGATTTGGTTTTTGATTGCTTCAGTGATAAGGGGATTGATGGTACTTTCTAACATATCCAAATAAATTTCTCCATTTAAATTTCCATCAATAAACAACGGCCCAATCACTTTGTTTCCTAAAATGCCTGCCCACGCATTAATTTTTTTGGGGATACTGGGTATGCCCCTCTACAAACGCATGAGGATTTTCATTGCTCCCATATCTGCAGTTATGCTTATTCACAAATCCGTTAAGGTAAAACGAGCATTCATCACTGAAGCAAATATTCTTTACCTGAATGGCATTATCATTGATCGCTTCAGTCATTCGTTGGCAAAACTAAACTCGCCTAACGAAATCGTCTTCACTTAACTCTTGGTGTATTTGCATTTTGTAAGGATGGAATTTATGGAGTTTAGTAACTTTGTGTACAGAGCCTAATGAAATACCGGTTGCATCAACAACTTTACGTAAGGAAGTATTCGGATTTATGCCAAAATGGCCTAAAACTTCAACCTAAGCGGCTTCATTTAAAACTCTTCGCTCATCACGTTTTTTGTTTACAACAGATCCAGTCTCAGTAAATTTAGCAACAAGGTCCAGAACATACCTATGCGAAGTTGTCTTACCTGGATGTCTTGCGTTAAACGTGACGGCAGTTCGCCGAGCACATTGATTTTCGGCACCATAAATTAGAATCAGTTCCAGTTCCACTCTTTCACCTAGCGTGTAAACCATTTTGAAGTAAAATCAAAACTGTTCAATTTTCGAGATTGTCACTTCTTCTTTAGGGGGTGCCCCTGGGCGGTGAAGTGGGGGGAAGTAATTTTTACTTAAAAAGTTGTCCCTCTTGACACGTCTTTTGACGTGTCTCGGCGTTTTTTTTTTAAATCAGCGGTTTTTGATAAAACCGGGGTGGGAAGTTTTCAAATGAACACCCGGTAGGTATATCTAACGCACTAGGCGAAGACATAGCTGAAATTGACGAACAGCCAGATAAATTAAAATTGTATCATGAAACTAAAACATCCCATAGAGGAATAACTGAAAACGTAGCGGCACTAAAGAAAAGATTTTATTGGCCGAACATGGAGAAAGATGTACAAACATACGTTAAAACATGACACCCGTACTAATTAATGTTCAAACCTACACCAATTAGTTCAAAACCATTTGAACATTTGTATATTGACACGTACAGTCGCGGCTATTGGAATTGGCACAAACTTTAAAAACGGACCTCGTATTGTATCAAAATCTGACAAAAACTGTAACGAACAAAAGTGGTCAGTGGCGTGTGTAATGTTATGTCTAACAAGTTCAATTTTGGACCCAATGTCATTGTTTGGACCCCAACTAAAAAATAAAAAATCCTTTTATATCTAGCCTAGTAAAAACTAACTCCTTACAAAAAATGGAAATATTTTTGGTAGTACCTCCATTTTTATCAAGTACTGCTTGCAATCTTCGTGGCATTGAGTAAATTGAATTACGAAAATTGTAGCACTCACTACGTTCGGCTTGCAAACCTACTGCTTCAGCA
Source organism: Ceutorhynchus assimilis (assembly GCA_917834065.1). NCBI lineage: Eukaryota > Metazoa > Arthropoda > Insecta > Coleoptera > Curculionidae > Ceutorhynchus > Ceutorhynchus assimilis. The sequence goes on from OU892282.1 coordinate 15,832,007, forward strand.
CAAAAAAGTAAAGCTTCTACTCCTAATACAACAATATACTATAGTGAACAAAATGTAAACAGACAATATCCTATTTCAGGTAAAAGGCAATGAACGTCCTAACGTCCCTTATGGTAATAGGATTTGCTCACGCCTATACAATGACCTCGCTGGAAAACCCAATTTTACCAATTTCTTTAGGTAATATTTATATGACCATACAACATAATACTGCGTTTTATCATATCAACAAGCACAAGTACTAAGGAAAGTCACAAAAACATTCCATGACCAATTCTTAAATGTTGAGGCTAATCAAAAGCTCTTAGCAGAAAAAATTGATAATATTACTAATGAAAATCATAATTTTCATACCATGTTGAACTTCAATTTGATATTGAACAACATAAACATGCAAAGTAATAAGATACAAAATTTAATAGATCACATCCAACTTGCTATTAATTTTGCGCAGCTGGGAGTTATGCATTTACGATCCTTCAAAATAATGAACTGAATCAAATATTGCATAATATACCTAAACAACAGCAGATTCCATTCGAGAATGTAATCAAATATTTTGAAATTATGAAAACACAAGTTAAAATCCAAAATGAACTTATAATATTTGTAATTTATACACCTATTACTGACCCAAGACCTTTTCTATTATATAAATTAAATCCTATCCCAATCCAAAACTTTACGGTTAAAATTAAGTTCCCTTACTTGATACTTACTACTGACTCATATTATAATAGAGAGTTTTCGTTGTATTGGCAAATTCGAACGGTTAACCATAACGGATACGAAAACAAAGCCGCTATTTGACAGATTGTAAAAATAGTTTTCGTTCAATCCGCTTAACGTTAACGTTAAGTCGAATTCGACAAACATAACCTTTCTTTAATAGTTTGTGTTTATCATTGTGTTAATATACGTTTTGTATACTTTGTTTTAATTTCTTAGTACCCAAAATTCATTAATTTTCCCTTTAGGCTTTACAAAATTGGCTACTACAAAAGCCTATTTAGATGCATCGTCATATAGGAGGGGTTGTTGGCCAATATTTCTTCTAATGAAATAATAAATGCTTAAGAGAAGTTCGTGTCCTATTGGTATCCAATGAAGAGGGGTGATTCGTAGGTTAGGACAAAAAATAGAAGGCCTGTTAAGTCTTTACCAAGTTTCGCCCAAAAGTTTAGGGCTCCATCAGGGCTTGTACTTAAAAAATGATGTGGCCAGAATTATAAAAAATAGTGCGAGATTTTCAGGATGGAACACTCGATTGCACATAATATAATAAATAATATTGTCCTCATCCGTGAAACGATTTCTCGATCTTTTGAGGGAATTTAGTATCTATTTCGAAAACCAAAAACATTTAAAAACAAAAACAAACCACAACAAAAACATAGGAAAAACGCATGCTTTCCGTTTTCGCTATGGTTTTGTCTTCCGTCCGTAAGCTCCCGGCACTTATCGGTAACGATAACGATAAATGCTAGCTCAAATGTCAAATTTGTCAAATAGCGGCTATCGGAATCGCTTTTAAAAGACAACGAAAACTCTCTAATATCCAGTGGGAATTCCCCAGAGTCGAAAACATATACTTGTGTAACCAAGAAATGCTTAAACAAGAAGAACCATGCGTCTACAGTCTAATTACTGAAGGACAACAGAAATGCCCATTCGTAAAAAGTACATTACGAAGAACCAACAATTAAACAACTCCCAAATGGTCAACTATTGATTATCTCAAAAACGAGTCAAACCATTGTTACCAAATGTGATAAAATTAGTCACATGGACATATTGATGAAACCGACTCTAATCACGCTTGATAATTGTCAGATAACAATAAACAATCAGACATTTAAAAAGATAAATGAAAATTTCAACTACGAGTTAAAAATACCGAAAATGGACATACCAGATCTAGCAGAAAATATTACTTTGCTCAAGACCAAGGAATCAAACCACGAGACACTTCAAGAAGCCTTCGAAGAAGCAAGGAAGTTAGAAGTTCGACCTTTAAAAGAACTTAACTATACTTACAAATTATAGTAATACTTATTTATTTTTAATCATATATGAAATGTTGTCATTACTGATTTTTCAAAAATTTTAAATTGTCACATTTCTGTCTTTTCATTTTCCTGGTCCATTACCTGTCCCAGGACGGAAAATGAGGACGGGAAATTTTTTCCGTCCTCATTTCCCGTCCACGGACGAAAAATGGAGCAGGGAAATATTTTCCGTCCTCATTCCCCGTCCCCATTTCCCGACCTCATTTATTTGGTTGTCACGAATTTTTTTTCAAGAAATTATGGTTAAAAATACAATAGTATACAAACCTCGACGGGAAGCTTCATTGCTGTCTCGAGGTTCAGTTTATCTCGACGCTACGCGTCTCGATAAACTATATAACCTCTCGATCAGCAATGAAGCATTTCCCGTCTCGGATTGTAATATACTAATAATCGTAGGTTCAAGCATTGTAATCATATTATTAATTTCAGCATACTATTTCTGTAAAAAGACAACAAACGTGCAAATCGAATTGTCAGATTTGGGTCATCAATCAAAACAACCCGAATTTGCAACATCTTAAGGTGGGAGGAGTTATATTGAACGATTCCCATATCAACTAATGTTAATTAATCAATTAATTTATTGTTTTAAGAAGCATACTAATTGCTCGCCCGCGATGACATCACAATTATTGACGTATCTAGCGAATATTGCTAACTTCGCGATGACATCACAATTATTGACGTATTTAGCGAATATTGCTAACTTGCATCTATTATTTATAAAAAGCGGTGCAGCCATGCACAATTGTTCTTTTGCTTTCATGCTTTGCAGCAGCAACTAGTTCCACCAGTATTCATATGTTACTTTACTTTTACTATAGTTAATTAAAATAAAGTTTTTAAAAAAGTAAAGTTTCTGACTTGAAACTCAATTCTTGCATATAATTGTGATGGAAAACAAATCTAACAATGTGTCAAAGTTAATTATATTCAGTGTTTGTATAGATTGGCTGATATTGAAACAAAGGAAAAATTTGTCATCATGTGTCAAAGTCGACAGGTGCGCCTATTGTTGCTTGACAATTATTTTTACTTTTCGGCACTCAGTGCGGATACAGGCCTTATTCGCACTGAATGCCGAAAAGTGTAACTTTAAGAACGCAAATGCGTGCGAAAAAGTACTACTTTGCGCACGCTCGTAGAAAAAAGTATGTAAAACACAACTATGGATAAAAATGCAAAAATAGTGTTAAAGGTCAGATCAGCTAAAAACAGACTACAATATAAACGACCAAAAATCCTAAGTAGTTACAGTAAAATGATACTATTTGGCAGGGCCGCCGAGAGCCGTGTCGGGCCCCGGTAAAAAAATAACGGGTCTCCTTTTTTTTTAAGATTGGTTGATTTTTCGAAACTTGTTTTAAGGTCTTTAAAAAAACGGCACATCAGAATTGGCTCAAATTTGGCATAAACATTATTTGATCGATTATCTACAATTCCTTATTTTGGTTTTTCGATATTAAGCCTTTTTTTTTACATTCAAAAATCATGTTCGCAACCAACAAAACAATGGAATGTGTTGGTGGTTGCATATTTGCATGTTTATCAAGCTTGGATCCGTGAAAAGCATATTTTATTGATAACCACGAAAAACTAAAAAAATCTAATTGTAGAGATTGTAGATAATATATCAAATAATGTTTATGCCAAAGGATTTTGGAAATTATTGCAGATTTTTTAAGATGACCTTAAAACGAATTGACGTTTTCAATTAAAAGAGATGGACGATAAAGTATGAAAACATTCAGATTCCCGCCAACATTTGCTTGCTCGTCAATGTCAAGTGTATAGGGTGTTTAGCAATCCCCGTTTTTATTCTAATCGGTGACTCCACCGATGAGTTAGGTATCTTTGTTCAGTGAATGGAGAATGACAATGACCGACATAGAATGGTGAAATTTGAAATTGGAAAGAAAATGTGGGAAGCAAACAGCTTCCGCAAACTAAACTTGAACGTGGGTATCTTTGTATACTTGATGGATCGTGGATTTCCCTTACTTTTGCGAGTATCAGTTCTGATTTTGTGTATCCAAATTTTGACAAATGTAGGATTTGATGAAAACTTATGGAAAGACACGTCCGCCGGTGAATAGGAATTATTTTCACGAAAAGGCACACTACACACAATCACCATTGGTAGGAAAAAACTTTGAAAAAACCGAGGAAATAATAGTTTCCACTCTCACACGTATAAAACTCTTGTCAACAAACCATTGTCAATAGCTGTCAATCATTGTTTTCATACTCTTTTGGCATCTGACAGTCTGACGCCAGAGAGAGAGGCTTCTAAATTGAAAAGGTCAATTTTGAAGGTGAATACAGTTCAATCCATTTCAAGTAGATGGCGCCACGGCAAAAAAGCTACATTGGGAGCATCATTAGGTGGGTTCGGCTTGCTCACTCCGTGCACTCCGAGTGACTCCATTCGCACTCCAGCCGTTCGGGTTAAGGTTCAGGTATTGCTTTTTACCGTATGAGGGGTGACTCCATTAGCTCTGTTCACTCCACTCCAACTCCGCGCTGAATAGCCGAACCCAGCTATAATTGTATATTTGTCTTTCTTTGTCACTTTCACCGACAAACAGATTTTGTTTTGGACTAATAATAAAATATTGAACCGTATGTGTAGAGTGACGCAGTCGTCATTTTCAAAAACTAAATTTAAACATGGCGGCCATTAACGCGGCCTTAAGGTATAAAATTATGATGGGCCCCGGTCTCACGTCTCACAGGCCCCAGGAATTTCTTGTCCCGTCTGCCCCCCCCCCCCCTTTTGGCAGTCCTGAAACATGCGCGAATTATTTATTAGGTATTGTGAAGCGTGGCTCCCATTTTATGGTCATTTCGCCTTTTTTGATTGAAATTATGAAAACCACTGTCTCATGTCCATTACACAAAAAAAACCAAGTACTCCAACCGTTCTCCAGATCCTAATGCTATCCCATCCTTATCTTGGCTACACTGTATATGCAATTAATTGATTTTGTGGAAACTAATAACTTGATAATAAGTAACCACTGCGGATTCCGAAAAAAGCACAGTTTTGAAAAAGCCATTAAATAGCAACTGTGGTATAATTGCAGTTTTCTTGGATCTTCAGAGAGCATTTGAAACAATCAATAGACACAGATTAGTTAAGAAATTGTATAAACTAGGATTGCGTTGAAGGGTATTGTGGAATGGATTGATAGTTACCTTGTGGATCGTAAGCAAGTGATTAGGTTGTGTGGGGAGTTATCAACTGCGAGAAAAAATTATTATGGTGTACCTGTGTACCTCAGGGTAGTATACTGGGGCCTTTGTTGTTTGTCTTACATATCAGTGATATCGTAAATGTGGGCCTCCTACAGTTAATGTTCATCTGTTTGCAGATGACACTCTAGTATACAAAATATCCAAAAATGTGAATAAATTGGTTAAGGGTACTTACAATGTTCTGAATAATTTGTACAATTATATGTGTGTGAATAAGTTGAAGATAAATGCATCAAAAACAAAATCTATGGTTATTGTACCGGAAAAAATAAGAAGGGTCTTTGGCAAAGAGATTGATGGATCATTTTCATTACAACCTATCAAATGTCCTGCGTGCATGCGCACTGGTCCAGGTAGAGCATTTCAACCAATAGGAAGGCTGTTGTTTGTTTACAATTTAGGTTATTAAAATATCATTTACTGCCGCTTGAATCTGGAAATGGTGTAGACTTGAGGCGATTTTCAGCCTGGAATGAATATTTATTGGTAAATACCGTGGTTATTCTTTTTGTTGACAACTTTGACAGCCAAGTGTGACGTCACAGCCCCCCACCACTCAAGAATCATAACCCAAGGAACTGATCGCTGAAATGATTTGGTTATAGCAGTGTAGGATTATGTTTATTATTCCTATTTGTTTTTTCGTTTCAACAATGGTTTGTTGTTTAGGTACAAAAAATGGAGCGGAATCTCTCGTTAGTCTCGTTTATCGAACAGATTTTCTTTGGGGATGATCTAAACCTCGATCTAAACATGGTGAATTGCAGTGAGTGAGTGAGCGTATACTTCTTCCATTGTGCCAGGCCACAACACAACTGCAAAATCACAAAACACCAATACCAATTCCCAAAATAATAACAATAACATCAAAAAGCTGTAACCAAAAGATTAACCCAAGTCCAAAGCTGGGTTATAATCGGTTATAAGTGGTAAATACCAAAAGCAAATCAGCTGATATGTGACATCACAACTTCCCCTACTTTGGTTAAAACCGCGACGGCGGAAATGCATTGGTTATAACCAAATAATAATCATTCCAGGCTGAAAATCGCCTTTGTAGAGGAAATAATTGATGATCAGCTGACATTTTTGAAGCATGCTAATTCAATTATGAGCAAAATGAGCTATATTATTATTTATCCAACAAGATGCAGTGCATATTTGAGTTAATGGACCAAAGTTATTATACAGGGTGCCCCCTTAGTGCGATATCGGACGATATCTCCTTACAGGGTGATGCAAGAAAAAAAATTAAATTACAAAGTTGTTTGATAGGTACTGTAATATGCAATAGTTAAAAATATTTTTGAATATAGAGGGTTCATGAGGTATGTGACCGTTTATGGAGTATGCGACAGAACTTTGTTTTTTTTTAAATGGAACACCCTGTATGTGATTGCATATTTAGATTCTACGTAAAATTCTGAGTTAATTTCATATAATACTAGCTGTTGCCCGCGGCTTCGCACGCCCTATACAAATTTTGTAGGTGTAGTGTGTTGGTAGCATTAGGTAATCTTCTTTCAAAGAGCTAAGGGGATAGTTGCGTCAGACATATGGTCATGTAACTCTTATTTTTGCTGCACCTCTCCGTAAACCACATTTTTTGTTCTGCTTTGTGGCTGCAGAATATGAAGACTATTTTTGACAGCTGACGTTAAATTTTTTTGAAGTGCCACTCGCTGCTAATAATGCGGAACATATTTTGAACCGATTCCGAATCAGTCCGGAACTAATTGAGGACTATCGTAGAGCGCATGCCCAGGGGTTTGGCTTGCTCACTCCGTGCACTCCGAGTGATTCCGTTCGCACTTCAGCCGTTCGGGTATTACCTTTCAGCTTATCAGATAACGGCTGGAGTGCGATCGGAGTAACTCGGAGTGAGCAACCCGAACCCAACTTGTGAATGGGTTCAGGTTCCTATTTTATCGCGAATAGTTCTGGAACCGAACAAAAACTCCAGAACCTTGCTCCAGACTGTCGAATACGTGAACGAATTGCGAATGTCATGTCTCAAACTTGAAGTTAGCTTAGCCTGGGACCGGTGGAATTTGTTCAGAATCGGTTCCGAATCGTTTCTGGTGAAAGCATGAAAATATAACGACAAAAACATTTTTTTTTTTTTTTTGCGCTGATTCTGCAAATGGAAATCGCTATGAATTTGATTCTGCTTGTCATATTTCTGAATTTGACAGCTGACACGTCGTTTTCTGTTTACATTTTTTTCCCCGCACTCCCGCACCACACCGTTTCTTATTTTTAATTATTCAAGGCGATTGCTTAAGGCCACGTTGATATTATTTCTTAGTGAGCATCTCCAACCTATTACCTACCTGTTTGCAAAATTTCATCTCGATTGGCTTAGTAGTTTTCGACATTTCGTGTTTAATCAGTCAGTCAGTGAGTGAGTGAATTTCACGTTTATATATACCGGGTGGTCCTCCGGGAATGACATCGATTGCTTATGGGAAAACTGTGAAAGGTAAAAATTTGAAAATTTGGCAACATAGCAATGTCGATGGGGGACATCCAGGTAAAATATTTTCAAGATGGCGGCATTTCCGGTCATACCGGAAGTTGATACCAACTCGGTTATTTTAAATAGAACACCCCATATATTAATGTATTTTTGGATTCTACATAAAATTCTGAGCAGATTTCATGTAATATACCCTATACCTAAGTTCAACTGTTTTGGAAATATTGACAGTTGAAAATTGACTTTTTGCAACTTTGACAAGCTGTAAAACCTAATTGGTTAATTTTAGAGGAAAACCGATTTCACATTCCTATCTTAGATTTTGATAAACTATCATTTGACACCAACTTTGAACTTAAACGGAGATTAAATTTAACTGAAATTTTTAATCATGGATTTAATTCAAAGTTGATGTCAAATGATAGTTTATAAAAATCTAAGATAGGAATGTCAAATCGGGTTTCCTCTAAAATTAATTGTTCAGGTTTTACAGCCTGTCAAAGTTGCAAAAAGTCAATTTTCAACTGTCAATATTTCCAAAACAGTTGAACTTAGGTATAGGGTATATTACATGAAATCTGCTCAGAATTTTATGTAGAATCCAAAAATACATTAATATATGGGGTGTTCTATTTAAAATAACCGAGTTGGTATCAACTTCCGGTATGACCGGAAATGCCGCCATCTTGAAAATATTTTACCTGGATGTCCCCCATCGACATTGCTATGTTGCCAAATTTTCAAATTTTTACCTTTCACAGTTTTCCCATAAGCAATCGATGTCATTCCCGGAGGACCACCCGGTATAGATACCCTATACCTAAGCTCAACTGTTTTGGAAATATTGACAGTTGAAAATTGACTTTTTGCAACTTTGACAGGCTGTAAAACCTAAACGGTTAATTTTAAACGAAAACCGATTTTACATTCCTATCTTAGATTTTTATAAACTAAGATTTGACACCAACTTTGAATTTAATAGGCCTATTCGGGTTTGGAAAAAGGACGGTTCTAGAACGGTTCAAAGCAATCGTCCAGTTTATTGATCAACAAAATAACAACGACGACTATCACAAATTTCAATAATGAACTGTGCGATTCTTCTGGACCGTTCTAGAACCGTACTTTTTCCAAACCCGAATAGGCCTAATACATGCTTGAAAATTCCAGTTGAATTTAATCTCCAGTTAAATTCAAAGTGGGTGTCAAATGATAGTTTATGAAAATCCAAGATAGGAATGTAGAATCGGTTTTCCTCTAAAATTAACCGTTTATATTTTACAGCCCGGTAAAGTTGCAAAAAGTGAATTTTCAATTGTCAATATTTCCAAAACAGTTGAACTTAGGTATAGGGTATATTATATGAAATCTGCTCAGAATTTTACGTAGAATCTAAATATGCCATCACATATAAGGTGTTCCATTCAAAATAACAAAGTTCTGTCGCATACTCCATAAACGGAGCACCCTGTATATTCAAAAATACTTTTAACTAATGCATATTAGAGTATCAAACAATTTGTAATTTAATTTTTTTTTCTTGCATCAACCTGTAAGGAGTTAACATCCGATATCGCACTAAGTGGACACCCTGTATTCCTGTATATAATACACTCGTAAGTACCACATATTAATTGTTGTGCAAGTGTTTTGTTTTTGTTAAACCAGAATACTTTAGGAAAAATACAAAAAATGCAGAATCGTGCAATGAGGGTAATTTTGGTATGTCTAACATATACACTTCAATCCTTTCAATGCAGCAACGGTTGCAATGGTTGCCTGTTTCCAAATATATTAAGTATAATGATATGGTATTTACTATTTATATCCAGATCAAGAATGGACATGCCCCTCAATACAATGCTTAATGGACAAAATAATATATAATGATGAAATCCATAACTATAGTACCCGACAACAGAGCGATTTTTTCATAGCACCAAAAAATAAACAACCCAGTCAAAATACGATTTTTTTAGGGTTATCAATATAAACAATAAATTGCCCCTTGCGATAAAGACGTGATTCAATGTATAGTTTTAAGAAAGAGCTGAAAGATTATTTGCTCAGAGAAAATAATGTGTATGTCCCTTGAGATGGTTTTTTTTTGGTTTTTTGTCTTAGGTTGATTTTTTCTTTGAATTGTGAACGGCGCCAGTATATCGTATTTGTAAAGTGGAATTAGTAGCTTTGTTTTGGTTCGAAAAAAGGACGGTTCTATGGTTTATTTTTTTCCAAGATAGATTTTGGCATTGTCAACTTTGAAACATAAACAATGCCGCTAATGCCGCTTATTGGTCGCTATTGTAAAACTGATGTTAACCTGCAGAAACACCTCATTTTGCGACAAATCAGGGTCAAGCGTTATTGTTTATGTTTCAAAGTTTTCAATGTCAAAATCTATCTTGGGAAAAAATAAAGTGTAGAACGGTTCAAAACAATCACACAGTTCATCAATCAACAAAATGACAACGACTCGGCTGTCACAAATTTCAATAATAAACTGTGCGATTGTTTTGAACCGTTCTAGAACCGTCCTTTTTTCGAACCAAAACAAAGCTAGTATATTGTGCTAAATCAATGACTAAATGAAATGAAATTTCTTGAGTACAGAATCACGACTTACCTCTCCATATAACACAATGCCGGAAGACATATTCCTGAAATGTTCATTAATCTCCTCATTCCATGTTCCAGTGGGATTGCACTTGTATGAGGGCTTTATACCATACATAACGCACTCAAACGCTAAGGGAGCAACAAAACATTGGGGTCGTTGGGGCAAATAATACAATTCTTCCATTTTCACTTCTTGAATATTACCATAATCAATAAAAAGAATCTAAAAAAAAAACTCTTCTAAAATGAGTACATATACATAATATTTAAGTTAAGTTGACACATATGTTATTTACTTGAAAATATAAAAGTACAAATCTATGATGCGATTTTACTTGAATTTACTTTTTCTGACATAAACATACCTGATTAATAGCACCCGCCACAGCAACTAATCTGCATCGATAAAAACAATTGTCCTCTCTGAACTTGGCAGCATAAATTTTTCCAAGTTTCAACTGTTCATCTACTCGCTGCAAAGCTTGCCCATTGAGGGCCTCTTCTATCTGTTCTAACAGCTCGGTAGTCCTTTCGTCGGCGATTTGGACCCAGAAATGACCAGCATCAATATGCTAGAAAAAAAGATTAATCCATATGAAAAGGTAGGTCGAAATTATTATCCACTTAACTTAATTAGGAACAAAGATACTTCCGAAATGTTAAGCTTTTAAAATAGATTATTATATGAGCTTTCTGAAGTCAATTTTTTTTGAAAAGTTTAATGGGGCAAAAAACATTTGGATACAACTTTATGACGGTTACAGGTGCTGAGGTGTTATCAAAAGTGTGCATTAACGCAATAATTTATGTGGAAGTAGAAACACTAAAAATTGCAGGTTTCGGAATGCGGTAGCAAGCAATAATATTTATAGCAAATAATATGAACATGACAACAGAAATACATTTATTTTTTTTAAAACGAGCGTAACTTACATTTGTTATGTGAATTTGAATATACTGACAATCGTTGGACGGTATCGGGTTGTACTGGGTCAACGTGAAACAGTTAGTCTGACTAGTAGAAGCTGTATTCGTCCTTGTCAATGGCAAACTTGGATCACCAGCCCCTCTACATCCATTTTTTTCAGCAAATTCCCACGCAGCTTTATAGCTAAAAAGTAGAAACTTTTTTAGACCAATGTGTCTAAATTTTAGACATCGTACAGTGCGTCCATCATAAAGTAATGAACAGGGTTATCCAAGTGCTTTTTACCTTACATACCTGGTAATTGGAGACATACAAAAAAAATGTTGAATATAAAAGTTGTTGGGATTTTTATGAGGAATTAGGAGCATTTATCATTAAAAAAATGGAAAGTCGTTTTAGATTCTATGTATAGCAAAAAATGTTACATTTCTTGCCTAATTTAAATGGAATGATTCATTTTTGAATATTATGGTTTTGGATTCTACATTAAATTTGAGCCCCAATATATGTTAGATGTCCTATAGTTCAATTTAGCAATTTGATTGCGGGAAACACACTTTGCGCAAGTGTTAAGAACAATACTCTTTCTACGAGTGTTTGAAGATTTGGATCCAGAGGAGCTGTACCTCCTAATCTTATTAAATGTTTCCAGATGCTCAAAATTGATAATTTTCTCTCCTAGTTCAATGTGTTGTGTTTTCAATTTCTTTTCAGTAACCAGCTTGACTTTATTTGCAACATTGGTTGTGCTAGCGAGGTTTACTTAAAATTTGAACAAGTCGTTAAGTTTGTTTTCCCTGCCAAATTTTGGTATAGAGGAGTATAACTCACAGTCCAACTTTCATAATCTGATACTCCAAAGGAATGTTAGCTGGTGGCTCTAAATGCCAATGGTCACCTGACCTCACATCTGTTTTTGCTGGATTTTTCCCTTCCCTCACTTCCATACAGAACGTGTCAAATTAAACAATGCCTTTCTTAGAACAAAAATAACATCTGACCCTTCTTTCTGAATATAAGTTATCCAGAAACCCACAAAACATTGAAGAATCGATTATAAATGTGGTAACTATGCGTAACAAAAATGAGTGCGCAAAGAGTTCCCGTGCGCAAAGTTCAACTTTGCGCACGCAAATGAGTGTGCAAAGTAATAGCTTTGCGCACGCAAGTAGAAAAATAATTACCATTAGCTCTTATGGCCCGAAAAAAACTTTAAACGTAAATTTCTCGGTTTCAATCGTGTAAAACTTTGGTTAAAATCATCTTTTTTAAATATACCTTTCATACACAGGGTGTTTCATGAACATCGAAACAGAGGCGTTTTAGGGTATTTTGAGGCCGATTCGAGGATCGATTGAAAAAACGCTCGGACACGTCAATTTTGTATTTGAGGCGGAAACTTTTTGACTCCATCGAGGGTGACTTTCACTCCTCTTATTTAGATAGGGAAGATGGATCAAGTGGTACCTTGTTTTAAAGGAATTTTGATTCTCATCACAAGTGCGTTTTTTTTTTTGAAAATCGAATGATTTGTTCTCAAGATATTCACTGTCAAAGTTGCCATGGGCTAAATATGAAACAATTTTCTTGACCTGTTATTCTCAAATTTACACTTTCTTATCGGACACGTCAATTTTAATTTTTTGTTTCCCTTTAAGAAGGGTAACGTTCATCAAGATAAGGGAGGTAGGTCGAGGTCGAATGCTACTTTATTTCAAAGGTATTGTCGCGGCTTTGGGTTGCCTGCTGACAAAAATCTTGGGTTCGTTGTTCGTTTCGTTTATTCCAAAAATCAAAGTCCAATTAACACAGCAATAATTTATTCCACTTAACAAAACACTCTGACACTAATTACTTTATTAACAAACTCAACAATTCAACTCTTTACAATCACTATTTAAATCGTATCACACTCGAACTGAAACTAAACTACAAACCAATGCCGGCCTTCTTATATATCCCTAAATCTATTCCTGTAAAATCTAGAATACACGATAATATTATTTTCCCGAATTAAGTAGAATAATTCACTAGATTCTAGTATACTCAAGAGATAATACCGAGAGATTCTTGACAGCCTGGCGGACGTTTAGCTTATTGTGACACTGCCCTCCTCTTAAGGTTGATCGTCCCGATCAACTTCTCGCCCATGATATTTCGCCAACCTGTCCAGATGTACAACTTTCATCTTACTCCTGGTGTTGCGCTGGACTCGATAAACCAAATCATTGATCCTCTTGATTACTCTATAGGGTCCTTCCCATGCTGAAGACAATTTCGGTGATACTCCTTTCTTCCTTACTGGGTTATATAACCACACTAAATCACCTTCTTGAAATCCGACCGAATTGGCCTTCAAGTCGTATCTGGTCTTCATTCGGTCACTGGCTAGTTGAATATGCTCCCGAGCAAAATCATGGATACCCAGAAGTCGTGCCCTTACTTCGTCGGCATAATCTCGGATTTCTCTTCGTTCTTCTTCGGGTACTCCAAACATCAGATCGCAAGGTAACCTGAGTTCCCTTCCAAAAACAATTCTAGCCGGACTTTCACCTGTTGAATCGTGAACAGCCGCTCTGTAAGCCATTAAAAATAGAGGCAAATGCTTGTCCCAATCTCGTTGGTTCTTTGCGACCACTTTTGTCAGGTGTTCCTCTATGATCTTATTGAATCGTTCCACCATGCCATCAGATTGAGGGTGTAAAGGTGTCGTCCTTGTCTTACGAATGCCCATGATCTCACAAACTTTCTTAAAGATAGCAGATTCGAAGTTTCGTCCCTGGTCTGAATGTAACTCTAGTGGCACACCATGACGACTAAAAACTTCGTCCACTAGCACCTGGGCAATAGTGATGGCTTCTTGATTGGGAATAGCGAAAACTTCTGGCCATTTACTGAAGTAATCCATGATAACTAAGATGTATTTGTTACCACGCTCTGACTCTGGGAACGGTCCTGCTACATCTATCGCTATTCTCTCAAATGGAAGACCAACGTTGTACTGTTTCATGGGCCCTCGAGATCTTAGTTTAGGGCCTTTACTAGTAGCACAGATGTCGCATTTTCGGCACCAGCTTTTAACGTCTTCATGGTAGTGAACCCAGTAAAAACGTTCCCGAATTTTGTCCAAAGTCTTGTTAACTCCGAAATGTGCCCCTGAGGTTCCGTCGTGTATTTCTTTTAATACATCTTCCACTCGGTCTTTTGGGATTACCAGTTGGCTCTTAGTGGATTTCCCATCGGCACTTTCCCAAACTCTTTTGAGCAAACCATTTTCTACGGCCAGAGAGTTCCACTGGGCCCACAACGCCTTGTAAATCAAGCTTTTGTTTGACACTTCCCCCCATTCTGGCCTACATTCATCATTTTCTTTAAGATGTAGAATTTGCCCGATGTCCTGGTCTGCCTCCTGATCTTCTCTCATTTGCTTGGTAGTCCATTTGTCATCGACGATCAGGCCCGTTCTTCTTACAGCTGGACTAGTGTTTTTCTCATGTATATCGATTCTTTGACAATGTTTGCAATCTTCTTTACATGGCCGTCTAGACAGAGCGTCAGCATTTTTATGCAGGTTTTCAGGGCGATGTTTAATTTGGAAATCGTATTGCTGGAATTTTTCAATCCATCTAGCAAGCTGTCCTTCAGGAGTTTTCATTTCTAAAAGCCATTTTAGAGCTGCGTGATCTGTTCGAATTAGAAACTTGCGTCCGTAGAGATACTAATGAAAATGGTCGACTGCTTTTACTATGGCAAGCAACTCTCTTCTGGTGACACAATAATTTCGTTCTGGCTTTGATAATGTTCTGCTGTAGTACTCCACGACATGTTCTTGTGAATTTTGGATTTGTGAAAGGACAGCTCCAACACTGGTGTTACTTGCATCTGTGTCCAAAATCAACATGCCTTTGTGATCAGGATAGGACAACACTGGGCTCGTACATAATGCTCCTTTCAATCTTCTAAATGCGGAATCGCATTCTTGGGTCCAATTGAATGTTGATTTTTCTTCTGTTAATCGATGAAGTGGAGCAGCTATATTGGCGAATCCTTCCACAAATCTTCGATAATAAGAACATAATCCTAGAAAACTCCTTAGTTCATGTTTGTCGCGTGGTTTTGACCAGTCCCTGACAGCATCTATTTTTCCTTCCATAACTTGTATGCCCTCTTCAGATACCACGTGACCTAAGAATTCCACTTTCTTTTGAAATAGGAAACACTTATTTGGATTGAGTTTCAAGTTGGCATTCCGGAGGCGGTCAAAAACTTCTTTCAGGTTATTAAGATGTTCTTGGAACGAATTTCCCATAATCATGACATCATCCAAATATACCAGGCAAGTTCTCCATGTAAGGCCTCGCAAAACAAGATGCATCAGTCGCTCAAACGTAGCTGGAGCATTACACAATCCGAAAGGCATTACATTAAACTGGTATAGCCCGCTTCCGGTACTGAAGGCAGTTTTCTCTTTGTCATCGTCATGTATTGCCACTTGCCAGTATCCACTTTTGAGATCCAAGGTGGAAAACCATTTGGAGCCCGATAGAGTTGTTAGTGTATCGTCTATTCTTGGGAGAGGGAAGCTGTCCTTCTTGGTGACGTCATTAAGCTTTCGGTAGTCCACACAAAATCTAAGACTACCATCTTTCTTCGTAACCAGTACTACTGGCGCGGACCATGGGCTATTTGACTCTTCAATGATTCCCTCTTGAAGCATTTTATCAATTTGGTTTTCCACTTCCTGTTGCTTAACTACTGGCATACGTCGTGGTGGTTGTCTAATTGGGTGTGCCAATCCAGTATCAATTTTGTGTTGAATTAAGCTGGTTCGTCCCGTTTGATTGTCCATCACAAATACGTCTGCTTCTTTCAAAATGAAATCTGTGGCTTCTTGAAGTCTATCTGGATCGAGATGTTTCCATGATTTCGCCAAAGTCTGTATCAAGAAGTCTGTATCCAATTTGGATTTCACAAAATGTCGCTTATCTGGTAGGTCACAGTTCGATATTTGCTTCACTGGTTCGAGAGCTCCAATAATGTCTCCTTCTTTTATTCTTACTGTTTCGGAAGAAACATTGGCATTTCTTATCATAATGTCTCCATTTGTTCTTACTAGGGTCTTTCCAACAAGAAATCTTTCTGGTTTATCTCCAATGAAATTACGTGTTAGCCCAACGCAACACCCAGGGTTTGTTTCTAATTTTCCGCAAATGATCTTCTCAGTACTTCCAGGAATCCTCACTGGGGTTGTGGCCAGGATCTTAACGGCATCGGATTCTTCTTGTGTTGTTAGGACAATTTCTTCATTACCAAATTTAAGGATGTTCATGGAAGGATCAAAAGAGAAACCATGTTGGCCGATCAAATCCATTCCCAAAATAAAATCATCTTCTATATCGGCGACTAATGTTCTGTGCCTGAAGGTGGTAGATCCAAAAGTAAGCTCAATCATAGCTTCTCCTTGAATTGGTGCAGATTCGCCGGTGACTGTTCGTAGTGACAGGTTTCTAGTGAGCGGTTGGATTGCTCGAGACTTGAGTAATGTTCTTCTAATTATGGAAACTTCAGCACCCGTATCAAAAGTGATGGTTTTCAATTCTCCATTGATTTGTCCTTCGAATTTTAATCCTCTATAATGACTGCCCAATGATTTTATGTAAACAACCCTGGGGGCTTCGTCATTACTAACCAGCATTCGCCCCTCCATACTGGTTAGTTCTCGTTTCCCTGTCTGTTATTAGGGCTGGCGTCTCTTGATCTCGAAAAGCGTTGGAAACGATCCCTTGATGGAGAGGACATCCTCACTCTACAATCTCGTTGAATATGCCCAAGTTTATGGCACCGGTAGCACTCTATTCGGTTTCTCGGAGTTGGTGTTTGTCTGGAGTCGTTTCCCGTTTTTCTGTCTTCTCGTAATATTTTCTTTATTTCCTCCATGAAATTACTCATAAGGTTCTCCAAACTGCCATCCTCTTTTGATGATTGTTTTTCCTTTGGGTCCTCAATGGACACTGCTCGTATTCTGGGTCGTGAGGCACCAAATATTGCTTCCAGTTCTAATGCTCGGACAAGGGCTTCGCTACTTTGTCTGAACTTGGACATTCTTAGGTTTTCCTGGATCTTCGAATCTCTGAGACCGTCAATAAACGCAGATACTGCCATCCATTCCTGCATGTCTTCCCCAGCTGCAGGAAACGCCAAACTCACTAGCCTTTTAACTTCCGATTCGAATTCTTGTAGACTCTCGCCGGGTTTTTGAACTCTTGATTTAACTTGAGGTCTAAATACTTCTTGTCTGTAATGGTCTCCGAAGCGCAGCTCTAAAGTTTGACTAAGATGCTGGTAATTCTGTTGGTAGGCTGAAGGAATGGACTGAAGAAGGTCTAAGGCAGGTCCTCGTAGCGCCACTATTAGTGCTGTAGCTTTTTCTTGGTCGTTCCATCCGTTGGTATTTGCAGCAGCTTCAAATTGTCGAATATACATGGTCCAGGACGTAGAACCGTCGAAAGTTGGTGGTTTTATCTTCATACTGGAGAATGCTCCAACACTAGCTGGATTTATGGACTGTATTTCTAATCTACGCATCTTATTCTCGAGTGCTTGAACTTGGTCCTCCACTTCTTGTCTTAATTGCCGAACATCGTCTTTAACTTCTTGGACATCGGCTTTGACCTCAGCTTTTATTCCCTGAACGTCGTGTTTAACTTCTCTTACATCGTCTTTAACTTCTTGAACATCGATTTTGACTTCAGTTTTTACTTCCTGGACGTCGTGTTTAACTTCTTGCACATCGTCTTTAACTTTTTCAATCTTCTGGTCTAAGTTAGCGACAGTTCCTTGTATGGTTTGGAATATCTTCTGCAGTTTTGCAAGTTCTTCTTGTCGTTCTTGTTGTCGCCTAGCTTCTTCTTGTTGTCGTCTAGCTTCTTCTTCTTGTTTTTCTTTTTGTCGCCTGAGTTCTTCGTCTTCTTTTTCTTGTTGTCGTCTGGCTTCTTCGTCCTGTTTTTCTTGTTGTCGTCTGGCTTTTTCGTCTTGTTTTTCTTGTTGTCGTTTGGTCTCTTGAAGTTCAAATATTTTGTGCAGGAGTTCTTCAACTTTTTGTTCGTCCATTTTGGCTTGTTGTCTTGTGATAGGCATATACAGAATGTTCTAGAATTTCCCTCGAACTTTCTTCAAATATCTTTTCTGGTCTTTGCTTGAGGTTCCAAACACGCCGGTGAAGTCACAAATTGGATAACTTGCCTTCTTCTAGAATGGAATGTTCTGGAATTTTCTTGAAACTTCTTTTCTAGATGTCGATTGATACAGCAAACACGTTGGTGGAGTCACAATTTCGATATCTCCCTTGGTTTCCAAATAGAATGTTCTAGAATTTTCCCGAAACTCCTCGAAAAACTTCTTATGAATGACGATTGATGTTCCGAATACGTCGGCGAAGTCACAAATTCGATATCTCCCTTAGTTTCCAAATAGAATTTTCTAGAACTCACTCGAAGATTCACTATCACAGTTTAAATCGGGGATAGAGTCACTTCCGGGGTAATTTACACGATCGGTTAAGTCTCTTTTTGTGATTGTCACTATTTGCACTGCACTAACTGTCCCAGTGTTCACGTAGTGTTCAGTTTTTATACTACACTAGTGTCCCCGCACTTCCGTAATTGGATTTCACTCTGCAGTCCTTTATATCCCACTTCTTGGCA
This sequence comes from Ceutorhynchus assimilis, assembly GCA_917834065.1. Classification (NCBI taxonomy): domain Eukaryota; kingdom Metazoa; phylum Arthropoda; class Insecta; order Coleoptera; family Curculionidae; genus Ceutorhynchus; species Ceutorhynchus assimilis. Next base: position 15,851,066 of record OU892282.1, read on the forward strand.
CCAATGTCGCGGCTTTGGGTTGCCTGCTGACAAAAATCTTGGGTTCGTTGTTCGTTTCGTTTATTCCAAAAATCAAAGTCCAATTAACACAGCAATAATTTATTCCACTTAACAAAACACTCTGACACTAATTACTTTATTAACAAACTCAACAATTCAACTCTTTACAATCACTATTTAAATCGTATCACACTCGAACTGAAACTAAACTACAAACCAATGCCGGCCTTCTTATATATCCCTAAATCTATTCCTGTAAAATCTAGAATACACGATAATATTATTTTCCCGAATTAAGTAGAATAATTCACTAGATTCTAGTATACTCAAGAGATAATACCGAGAGATTCTTGACAGCCTGGCGGACGTTTAGCTTATTGTGACAGTATTTTGATTCTTGTTAAAACTCCGTATTTTTTTATTTTTATTTTCTTTATTAAGGGTGATTTTCCTCCTCTTATTAGGATAGAGAGTGTGGGCTGAGTAGCATCTTGTTTTGAAGATCTTTCAAATAACAGCATTTTCTAAATGCTTAACATTGAAGGATTATTTTATTAAAAATTGTTTCTTATTCAGCCCATAGCAACTTTGACATATCGTGAGAGCTAATCATTCGATTTTCATAAAAAATATGCACTTGTGACGAGAATCAAAATACCTTTAAAACAAGGTACCACTCTTTGGCATCGTCCTTGTTCCTTATCTAAAAAAGAGGGGTTAAAGTCACTACTTACCCGATCCGGTCAAAAAGTTTCCCTCTAGTCTGACGTGTCCGAGCGTTTTTTTTTTAATCGACCTTAAAATACCCTAAAACACCTCGGTTTCGATGTTCGTGAAACACCCTGTTGGTGTATATATTTTGATAATATTGTTACAATAATGCTAAACGCTGTTTCTAGGATAGGCGTCCGCCAGGCTGTCAAGAATCGATGTCGAGTACACTAGAATCTAGCGAATTATTCTACTTAATTCGGGAAAATAAGATTATCGTGTGCATTCTAGATTTTACAGGAATAGATTTAGGGATATATAAAAGACCGCTATTGCTTTGTAGTTTCAGTTTCAGTTTCAGTTCGACTGTGATACGATTTAAATAGTGATTGTAAAGAGTTTAATTGTTGAGTTAGTTATTAAAGTAATTAGTGTCAGAGTGTATTGTTACGTGGAATAAATTATTGCTGTGTTAATTGGACTTTGATTTTTGGAATAAACGAAACGAACAACGAACCCAAGATTTCTGTCAGGCAACCCAAAGCCGCGAGATTGGTGCCAGAAGTAGGATATAAAGGACTGCAGAGTGAAATCCAGTTGTGGAAGTGCGGGGACACTAGTGTAGTGTAAAAACTGAACACTAAGTGAACACTGGGACAGTTAGTGCAGTGCAAACAGTGACAATCACAAAAAGAGACTTATCCGATCGTGTGAATTACCCCGGAAGTGACTCTATACCCGATTTAGACTGTGATAGTGAATCTTCGAGTGAGTTCTAGAAAATTCTATTCGGAAACTAAGGGAGATATCGAATTTTTGACTTCGTCGACGTATTCGGAACATCAATCGTAATTCAGAAGAGGTTTTTCGAGGAGTTTCGGGAAAATTCTAGAACATTCTATTTGGAAACCAAGGGAGATATCGAAATTGTGACTTCACCGACGTGTTTGCTGTATCAATCGACATCTAGAAAAGAAATTTCAAGAAAATTCCAGAACATTCTATTCTAGAATAAAGCAAGTTATCCAATTTGTGACTTCACCGGCGTGTTTGGAACTTCGAGCAAAGACCAGAAAAGATATTTGAGGAAATTTTAAGGGAAATTCTAGAACCTTTTGTATATGCCTATCACAAGACAACAAGCCAAAATGGACGAACAAAAAGTTGAAGAACTTCTGCGCAAAATGTTGGAACTTCAAGAGACCAAACGACAACAAGAAAAACAAGACGAAGAAACCAGACGACAACAAGAAAAACAAGACGAAGAAGCCAGACGACAACAAGAAAAACAAGACGAAGAAGCTAAACGACAACAAGAGAAACAAGACGAAGAGGCCAGACGACAAAAAGAAAAACAAGAAGAAGAAGCTAGACGACAATTAGAAGAGGCTAAACGACAACAAGAAAAACAAGACGAAAAGGCTAGGCGACAAAAAGAAAAACAAAAAGAAGAAGCTAGACGACAACAAGAAGAAGCTAGGCGACAACAAGAACGACAAGACGACCTTGGAAAACTGCAGAAGATATTCCAAACCATACAAGAAACTGTCGCTAACCTAGACCAGAAGATTGAAGAAGTTAAACACGACGTCCAGGAAGTAAAAACTGAAGTCAAAATCGATGTTCAAGAAGTTAAAGCCGATGTTCAGCAATTAAGACAAGAAGTTGAAGACCAAGTTCAAGCACTCGAAGATAAGATGCGTAGATTAGAAATACAGTCCATCAATCCAGCTAGTGCTGGAGCATTCTCCAGTATGAAGATAAAACCACCGACTTTTGACGGATCTACGTCCTGGACCATGTATATTCGACAATTTGAAGCTGCTGCAAATACCAACGGATGGCACGATCAAGAAAAAGCTACAGCACTGATAGTGGCGCTACGAGGACCAGCCTTAGATCTTCTTCAGTCTATTCCTTCAATCTACCAACAGAATTACCAGCATCTTAGTCAAACTTTAGAATTGCGCTTCGGAGACCATTACAGACAAAAAGTATTCAGAACTCAAGTTAAATCAAGAGTTCAAAAAGCCGGCGAGAGTCTACAAGAATTCGAATCGGAAGTTAAAAGGCTAGTGAGTTTGGCGTTTCCTGCAGCTGGGGAAGACATGCAGGAATGGATGGCAGTATCTGCGTTTATTGATGGTCTCAGAGATTCGAAGATCCAGGAAAACCTAAGAATGTCCAAGTTCAGACAAAGTAGCGAAGCCCTTATCCGAGCATTGGAGCTGGAAGCAATCTTTGGTGCCTCACGACCCATAATACGAGCAGTGTCCATTGAGGACCCAAAGGAAAAACAATCATCAAAAGAGGATGGCAGTTTCGAAAACGTTATGAGTAATTTCATGGAGGAAATAAAGAAAATATTACGAGAAGACAGAAAAACGGGAAACGACTCCAGACAAACACCAACACAAAGAAACCGATTAGAATGTTATCGCTGCCATAAGGTTGGACACATTCAACGAGATTGTAGAGTAAGAATGCCCTCTCCATCAAGGGATCGTTTCCAACGCTTTTCGAGATCAAGAGACGCCAGCCCTAATAACAGACAGGGAAACGAGAACTAACCAGTATGGAGGGGCGAATGCTGGTTAGTAATGACAAAGCCCCCAGGGTTGTTTACATAAAATCATTGGGTAGTCATTATAGAGGATTAAAATTCGAAGGACAAATTAATGGGGAATTGAAAACCATCACTTTTGATACGGGTGCTGAAGTTTCCATAATTAGAAGAACATTAGTCAAGTCTCGAGCAATCCAACCGCTCACTAGAAACCTGTCACTACGAACAGTCACCGGCGAATCTGCACCAGTTCAAGGAGAAGCTATGGTTGAGCTCACTTTTGGATCTACCACCTTCAGGCACAGAACATTAGTCGCCGATATAGAGGATGATTTTATTTTGGGAATGGATTTGATCGGCCAACGTGGTTTCTCTTTTGATCCTCCCATGAACATCCTTAAAGGACCCCGCAATATTTAAACGGAAATTGGTTACCCGTGATATTTGGATGAAATTTAAATATGTTATTGGGGATGGCGTAAGCAACATTTTTCACCATGGGCGCAACCTTGTATATATGACAGGTGAGGCGGTATCGGCTGTCAAATATTGGAATTTAATATTCAAAAGCAGGGTAATTATCGCAGATTTCGATGAACCAAGTATCGATTCCTACTAAGTCGACCAAGGTTAATCGAAAAATGTCAACCATTTTGACATCTGTCAAAACCCTGCCAAATGGCAGCACTCATATTTTTCAGTTTTCAATATTTCATGATGTGTCATTTGACAATTTCAACCTATGTAAATTCTGAGTTTAAAAATTGAAAAAAAAAAATTACAGAACTGTCAAAACCTGTCATTTGTTTTAGTAAAAAAAGATTCCAATTTGGCTCTTTTTCGTTTAAATCTAGTTTATTGGTGATAAAACATTAAACAAAGCTCGTAGACATCAAATTTTGACAGCTGTCAAAATCTGACATTAGCTTTAATTGAAAAAAAAAAACTGAACTCTACTTCTGTTCCAATTATTTAAGTTATGCTTATTTATTATGAAGCATAAAAAGAATTTATACACAGGTTTCAGATTTTGACAGCTGTCACAATTTGATGTCGATGAGATTTGCTTGATGTTTTATTACCAATAGACTACCTTACAACAAGAAAGAACCAGAGATGAATATTTTTTCCTACTAGAATAAATGACAGGTTTTGACAGTTCTGTAATTTTTTTTTCCAATTTTTAACTCAGAACTTACATAAGCTAAAACTGTCAAATGACACATCATGAAATATTGAAAACTGAAAAATATGAGTGCTGCCGTTTGGCAGGGTTTTGACAGATGTTAAAATGGTTGACATTTTGCGATTTACCTTGGCCGAGTTAGTATGAATCGATACTTGTTTCATCGAAATCTGCGATAATTACCCTGCTTTTGAATAATAAATTCCAATATTTGACAGCCGCTACCGCCTCACCTGTCATATATACAAGGTTGCGCCCATGGTAAAAAATGTTGCTTACGCCATCCCCAATAACATTTTTAAATTTCATCCAAATATCACGGGTAACCAATTTCCGTTTAAATATTGCGGGGTCCGGTAACGAAGAAATCGTCCTAACAACAGAAGAAGAATCCAAAGCCGTTAAGATCTTGGCCACAACCCCAGTGAGGATTCCTGGAAGTACTGAGAAAATCATTTGCGGAAGATTAGAAACCAACCCTGGGTGCTGCGTTGGACTAACACGTAATTTCGTTGGAGATAAACCAGAAAGATTTCTTGTTGGAAAGACTCTAGTAAGAACAAATGGAGACATTATGATAAGAATTGCCAATGTTTCTTCCGAAACAGTAAGAATAAAAGAAGGAGACATTATTGGAACTCTTGAACCAGTTAAGCAAATATCGAACTGTGGCCTACCAGATAAGCGACATTGTGTGAAATCCAAATTGGATACAGACACCTTGAAGCAGACTTTGGCGAAATCATGGAAACATCTCGAGCCATATAGATTTCAAGAAGCCACAGATTTCATCTTGAAAGAAGCGGACGTATTTGTGATGGACAATCAAACCGGACGAACCAGCTTAATTCATCACAAAATTGATACTGGATTGGCACACCGCACACCCAATTAGACAACCACCACGACGTATGCCAGTAGCTAAGCAACAGGAAGTGGAAAACCAAATTGATAAAATGCTTCAAGAGGGAATCATTGAAGAGTCAAATAGTCCATGGTCTGCACCAGTAGTATTGGTTACAAAGAAAGATGGGAGTCTTAGATTTTGTGTGGACTACCGAAAGCTTAATGACGTCACCAAGAAGGACAGCTTCCCTCTCTGGAGAATAGACGATACATTAACAACTCTATCGGGCTCCAAATGGTTTTCCACGTTGGATCTCAAAAGTGGATACTGGCAAGTGGCAATACATGACAATGACAAAGAGAAAACTGCCTTCAGTACCAGAAGTGGGCTATACCAGTTTAATGTAATGCCTTTCGGATTGTGTAATGCTCCAGCTACGTTTGAGCGACTGATGCATCTTGTTTTGCGAGGCCTTACATGGAGAACTTGCATGGTACATTTGGATGATGTCATGATCGTGGGAAATTCGTTCCAAGAACATCTCAATAACCTGAAAGAAGTTTTTGACCGCTTCCGGAATGCCAATTTGAAACTCAATCCAAATAAGTGTTTCCTATTTCAAAAGAAAGTGGAATTCTTAGGTCACGGGGTATCTGAAGAGGGCATACAAGTTATGGAAGGAAAAATAGATGCTGTCAGGGACTGGCCAAAGGCACGCGACAAACATAAACTAAGGAGTTTTCTAGGATTATGTTCTTATTATCGAAGATTTGTGGAAGGATTCGCCAATATAGCTGCTCCACTTCATCGATTAACAGAAGAAAAATCAACATTCAATTGGACCCAAGAATGCGATTCCGCATTTAGAAAATTGAAAGGAGCATTATGTACGAGCCCAGTGTTGTCCTATCCTGATCACAAAGGCATGTTGATTTTGGACAAAGGTGCAAGTAACACCAGTGTTGGAGCTGTCCTTTCACAAATCCAACATTCACAAGAACATGTCGTGGTGTACTACAGCAGAACATTATCAAAGCCGGAACGAAATTATTGTGTCACCAGAAGAGTTGCTTGCCATAGTAAAAGCAGTCGACCATTTTCATAAGTATCTCTACGGACGCAAGTTTCTAATTCGAACAGATCACGCAGCTCTAAAATGGCTTTTAGAGATGAAAACTCCTGAAGGACAGCTTGCTAGATGGATTGAGAAATTGCAGCAATACGATTTCCAAATTAAACATCGACCTGGGGCCTTATTCTGTAAAGAACGAACCGTTCGATTCGGTAGAATTTCTTCGATTGTGACGTCATTTTCGGCATTTTCGGAATAGCTTCCGCGCTAGCAAACCGAGAGCTCAGGTCAGTGTTGTATTTTTTTATACATGGTGTCCCAGCCGAAAGTGAACCATTTTAAATGGTTATAACTTTTAAACCAGGTGTGCTAGCTACCTGCGGTTTGCGCCATTCGATTTCTCTTGGTTCAAAGTTTTTCTAGTAGGTTGCAAATTTTTTTGAAACCTATACAGGGCAAGTGAAAAAAAAACAGTTTTTCAACATCAAAATTCTCCACTATTTTCAATGGAACACCCTGTATATCAAAACTTCAAAAAAAAAGATTAATATTCAAGGCATCCATGTACCAATAGACATCGTCCCTAAAACTTGAAGTTTTAGGAGGTGAAAAATCAAAATCGAAATTTTGGTATTTTTGCAAACGCATGCAACTTCATATTGTAGGTACTTGATATCACTATGACAAAGAATTTGTAACTGTCTAGTTAGATATCAATTAAGTTAAAATACAATTTTCAAGAAAATTTCACGAGTTCCAAAGTATTTTCTCTGGAACTCGTCAAATTTTATACCCCAAAAGTAACAGTTTGGTGTGCAATCTCTATTAAGAAAAAATACAGACCATTTCCATTAATGAACCAACGATAACAAAAATTGTAAGACAGGAGGGTATCTTGGATGATATCTATTTCCAGCAGGATGGTGACCCCACCTTATTATTCTTCAATAGCAAGGGAATCACTAGGTATGACATTTAGGGAAAGACGAATATGGAGGTCCTATAGAATGGACACCTTATAACTCTCCTGACTTGAGAGTTCCAGACTTTTTTTTCTGGAGCTATGTCAAGGAAAGATGATGTAATCCTTTGCTCAAATAGCTTGAAAGACCTTAAGCGTAGCATTTGTAATGTTATTGAAGCGATTCTCCAGGAACATGGCCGGATTAAGCTTTCATGGGGCCTGGGGCTAGTGAAGTTTTAAGGGGCCCTTCATAAATTAAGTGCAAAAAAATATATATACAGTGTGTCCACCTAAGTTCGCAGCATATGGGTAACTTTTTTATTAGCAACTTTACGAAAAAAAGTTATTCTTTAAAAAAGTTTCTGCTTGTTAAAAATATATTATTAAACTACTAAAACTTGAAATAGCATGTACAGGGTGGTCAAAAAATAGAAAAATATACAGGGTGTTTCCTAAGTACGGTTCGTAACTTCAGGATGTGATTCCTTACAATATTTTAAGAAAAAAAGTTGCCATAAACATGTGTCCGGAAATGCGTAGTTTCTGAGATACAGGGTGTCAAAGTTTTAGAAAAAAATAGTTTTTCAAAGTTTTCTAGCTCAAAAATCCCTTTTCCAATGTTTTTTTTCAAATTTGGCAGGTCTCTTTATATGCTTAATCTGGAAAAAATATCAAATATTTTAAAAAATAGTGGCATGCCATTTTTTTTCTACTTTTACCAAAAAATTCTGTATATTTTTCTATTTTCTGACCACCCTGTACATGCTATCGAAAGTTTTAATAATTTAATACATTTTTTTCAAGAAGCAGAAACTTTTATAAAGAATAACTTTTTTTCGTAAAATTGATAATAAAAAAGTTTCCCATATGCTGCGAACTTAAGTGGACACACTGTATATAAAAACTATATTCCTGATCTAACAGTCTGACACTGCTATACCTATTATCTATTCACAATCCGATGTCCAAAGGTAAAGGTAAAATTTATCACCTTTCAGTGCTATTGGATAGGAAAGGTGATAAATTTACCTTTACCTTTGGACTACGGATTGGGAATAGGATAGGACGGATAGGTATACATGTTTTACAAAATTATGTCAGAATAACTTTTTCATACTAGATACCAATCAAATATGTGTTAGAAAATAAATTTAGATAAATTCTTTACGAACTAATGTGTAAAGTATTTTCACTTTACGCACTAGTGTGTGAAGTAAACTACTTTACGCACTAGTGCGTGAAGAGAAATATTACGTCTTCTGATTAGTGCGTAAAGTGAGTACTTTACGCACGGTAGTAGAAGAAATTTTGTATGCAATAAGTGCGTAAAGCACCTTTTTTCACTCATGTGATTGTCGCACTCGCCTTTGGCTCATGCGTTAAAACTCACATTCGTGAAAGAATGATCACTTTACACGCTTGTTGCATAAATATCTATTTTTCAGGTACCTTAAGTTTACTTAACAAATTCTTGTATGACATCAGTAAATTCTAATTCCTTCAGAATGTCTCTTTCTATGCACATCAATGTTAATGAAGACAAGCGTTCCTTCTGCATTGTTGTTCTATATTTATTTTTAATTTAATGAATTTTGCGAAACATGACGCGAAAGACTAGAGCATTTGATATTTATTGTTTGCCCACGGGCTCTTGCTTGACCAGCATAAGCCTTAATTTCGAAAGTTGGGCCCCTCCGGGGCCCTACTGGACCGCGGGGCCCGGGGCTGCAGCCCCGTTAGTCCCCCCTTAATCCTGGCATGTCCAGGAAATGTTACACAAGTCATTCACCCATTCACTGATCTATCAATGTCTGGAACAGAATGGTTAACATATACATATACAGCATTTTGTATAGTTTTATGCAGTTTTTATTAACTTTTTATTGGGCAAACATAAGTTCCAAGCTTTGTAAATATGCGTTTGCAAAAATACCAAGATTTCGATTTTGTTTTTTCACGGCTAAAACTTCAAGTTTTAGGGTCTATGTCTATTCGCACATGGATACCTTGAACATTATTCTTTTTTTTGATGTTGTGATATACAGGGTGTTCCATTAAAAATAGTGGAGAATTTCAATGATGAAAAACGGCTTTTTTTTTACTTGCCCTGTATAAGTTTCAAAAAAATTTGCAAAAACTTTAGACCAAGAGAAATCGAATAGCGCAAACCGCATGTAGCTAGCACACCTGGTTTAAAAGTTATAACCATTCAAAATGGTTCATTTTCGGCTGGGACACCTCTCGGGACACCCTGTATTGCCTAAATAATTACATTATACTTATTACTTGTTTTATTTTCATTACTGTTAGTGTACTGGCTGGTTCAATAAATAAAGACTGTGGACTGTATTTTACTTGTATATTGAAACTTTTACATAATATTTAGGGTTGAATTGACAACAAAAGAAGGTTAAATTGATCGAAAACGCCGAGAACGGAATGGTCCCGTTACTCCTGTTGTTGCTGGAGTCGAAGTGTGCAGTCAAGTTGCCTCCGCGTCGTGACGTATGTGCGGTCAATTATCACGCGCAGCGTTGCCAAATTAACTGTCTAGTTTCATAGAATTCTATTTTCTTGATTTATAGAAATCGATTTAAAAGTTCACTGAATACCGAACAGTTAGACTGAGGATAGTTCAATGTTTTCGTTTTCTATCACACATTTTTTGTATTTGGAGAGATTTATTATTAATTTCATTACTATTGTTGATATTATTCGTATTATAAGAGTTATTGTTTTATTTCATTACTACTTGAAGTATGTTTTTTTTAAAGATAATTCCCCAAGTCAAAAATTTAGTAACTATGTTGGCAACACAAGCCTTTTCTACATAAAAAATTTGAAGCATTGACAATTTTACATTGTATTGCCAACATAATGTCATTTTGACTTTTATCTTTAAAAAAAAAAACATACTTTACTTGAAGAATTCAGATTTTGTTTATATTATTTATATTTTAAGAGTTATTATTTATTTCATTATTGCTTGAAAAATGCCGCTAATTATTTTCTCAATAAAACTAGCTTGATAAAGATTTAGGTATTGTTTTTTTTTCCCTAAAAATTTCTATTAAAACCGAATAATCTTCAGTACCAATTTAAATTTCCCGCCATGCGTCCCTCAAGTTTAGTTCATCCTGTAGCTCACGGAGGCGCCACAGGCATACAGCGGTGCCGATCTCTCTCGTTTAATTCGCTACTCTGTTTCTCGATGTCCCTACCAAAACCTTATTGTGCATTGGACCAATAATATAGTTATTTTTGTATCAAGGGCGCGAAATGCTACAAAGTATTTCGCGCCCGAGTTGCAAACAATAATTTTTCTACAACTCCATTTAAATATCAATCATTCGGCTCCGTGTCATTTGCGCGACAGCCGTTTGCGCGAGGGAGAAAAGCGCGATAGGAAAAGCGCGAGGGACAAAACTGCGACGGAACAAAAACGCGACTGGAGAAAAGCGAGAGTAACAAAAACGCGACTGTATAAAAGCGCGAGGGACAAAAACGCGAGGTACAAAAGCGCGACAGAACAAGATCGTGACTGAACAGAAGCGCGAGAGACAAAAACTCGAGGGACAAAAGCGCGACGGAACAAAAACACGACTGAACAGAAGCGCGAGGAACAAAAACGCGACTGAACAAAAGTGCGAGGGACAAAAACTCGAGAGACAAAAGCGCGACGGAACAAAAACGCGAGGGACAAAAGCGCGACAGAACAAAAACGCGACTGGAATGAAGAGTGATGGACAAAAACGCGACTGGAATAAAGCGCGATTGGATGAGAACGCTCGACTATCTACGAGGAATATAGAACGCTTTCCAAAATACAAGACATTAAGACATTCTCAGTGGCTCCGGTTCAAAAGAGCGATATTTGAAATAGTGACATTAAAAAGGCGACATATCAAAAAAGCGACATTCGAAAGCACGATACTTCAAACAGCGACATTGCAGAAGAGCGACATATGTAAAGAACGAGATTTAAAACAGCGACATCAACAACGGCGACCTCTAAGCAAAACAGGGACACATCAAATTGTATCAATAATAATCAAAAAAATGCAGACTACTCAAACTAACCCAAACTAACCCGTTCCCCTAGTGCGATCTTGTCCTCGTAAGTTAGCATTTTATTTGAAAAACAAGGTTGACATTTTTTAAAAATAAAATGCTAACTTACGAGGACTAGATCGCACTAGGCGGACGGGTTAGTTTGGGTTAGTTTGAGTAAGTTTGCAATGAAATGCTAACTTACGAGGACTAGATCGCACTAGGCGGACGGGTTAATTTTGGTTAGATTGAGTAAGTCTGCAATAAAAGCTAACTTACGAGGTGTAGATTTTACTAGGCGGACGGGTTAGTTTGGGTTAGATTGAGTAAGTCTGCAATAAAATGCTAACTTACGAGGACTAGGTCGCACTAGGCGGACGGGTTAGTTTGGGTTAGTTTGAGTAAGTCTGCAGTAAAATGCTAACTTACGAGGACTAGATCGCACTAGGCGTACGGGTTAGTTTGGGTTAGTTTGAGTAAGTCTGCAGTAAAATGCTGACTTACGAGGACTAGATCGCACTAGGCGTACGGGTTAGTTTGGGTTAGTTTGAGTAAGTTTGCAATAAAATGCGAACTTACGAGGACTAGATCGCACTAGGCGGACGGGTTAATTTGGGTTAGATTGAGTAAGTATGCAATAAAATGCTAACTTACGAGGACTAGATCGCACTAGGCGGACGGGTTAATTTGGTTTAGATTGAGTAAGTCTGCAATAAAATGCTAACTTACGAGGACTAGATCGCACTAGGCGGACGGGTTAGTTTGGGTTAGTTTGAGTAAGTTTGCAATAAAATGCTAACTTACGAGGACTAGATCGCACTAGGCGGACGGGTTAATTTTGGTTAGATTGAGTAAGTCTGCAATAAAAGCTAACTTACGAGGTGTAGATTTTACTAGGCGGACGGGTTAGTTTGGGTTAGATTGAGTAAGTCTGCAATAAAATGCTAACTTACGAGGACTAGATCGCACTAGGCGGACGGGTTAGTTTGGGTTAGTTTGAGTAAGTTTGCAATAAAATGCTAACTTACGAGGACAAGATCGCACTAGGCGGACGGGTTAGTTTGGGTTAGATTGAGTAAGTCTGCGTTTTTTTGATTATTATTGATCAATTTGTTCATCACTTATTCTATAGTTCTAAGTAGGACAATATGAAAAACTTTATTAACAAAAAAACCAAATAAATTAGTTAAAAATACAAATTATGGAAAGCTAAGTTTAAATGGTTGAGTTTAAAGCTACTGCTTTAAAGTGATTTTGTACGTTGGAGAAAGGGTATTCTTGGACTAAGTTTAACAATCGAGAATTAACTTGCTCATATTTTGAACTCGTCGCTGGGGGCTTTCTATACCCGGTCCTTTATTTGTTGACAGCCATTTCAACAACGCTTTTGTCCCTCGCGTTTCTGTTCCGTCATGCTTTTGTCCCTAGCGCTTTTGTTTCTCGCGCTTTTTTCCAGTCGCGTTTTTGTTCAGTCGCGCTTTTGCTCTTCGCGTTATGCTCCGTCGCGCTTCTGTCTCTCGCGCTTGTGTTCCGTCGCGCTTTTGTCCCTCGCGCTTTTGTTCCTCGCGTTTTTATCCAGTCGCGTTTGTGTCCATCGCGCTTTATTCCAGTCGCGTTTTTGTTCCGTCGCGGTTCTGTCCCTCATGTTTTTGTTCCGTCGCGCTTTTGTTCCTCGCGTTTTTATCCAGTCGCGATTGTATCCATCGCGTTTGTATCCATCGCGCTTTTTTCCTGTCGCGTTTTTGTTTTGTCGCGCTTTTGTCCCTCGCGCTTTTCGTATCGCGCTTTTCTCCCTCGCGCAAACGGTTGTCGCGCAAATGACACAGAGCCCAATCATTCGAAGCAAAAATTGCATTTTCAATCAAAGGTAGGTAAATTTTAATTATTTTTGATTTCCTGACAGGTATGTGTCACCATGACACCCAGTGTGCGAACTAGCTATTTCGCGCACGGCATCATGGAAACGTTAAAAAATCAATCCCTGCGAAAAAAAGTGTCACTTCGCAAACTGTCATGAGTGTGCGAACATCATCATTTTTTGACAGTTGTAGAAAAAAGAATTTTTTTCTCTATACGGTGGCATCAGTACCTCGATTTTTGATGATAGTACCCTTTTGCGCAGATCTATATACTCAGCAAATTGCATAATGCCTTTCAGATATTATTGGCGTACCATCATCCTTGGAAATTTGACAGGTTGACCCTCGTATAATAATGACATTTGATGACAAAATATTTTTTAAATTTCAGGGTTATGAAACAGAAAGCCGAGTTGCCAGAATGTGTAAAATATCTTGGTAGATTCAATTCCAAAATAGTTTTCCAAATTAATTTAAAAAAATTGGGTACGTAGTAAGATTATTTGATTTATTTGAAATGAAATAAATCGAACTTACCATAACAGTAAGCTTAACAGCATAAATATGTTTTCACTCACAGTAACTTTTTTTTAGGTTTGTTTGAGTTTGGTCCAACAAAGATATTCCTGGTATTCTTTCGATCTGAACAAAGTGATAGTGATCACATGAGGTTTGTTCATGAGGTGTCTCAAAAACAGCTGGGGCCAATGAAATCTATTTAAAACCGGATGATAATTGTTTGAAACAAACCTCACGTGATAATAAGAGATAAGAGTCTATTAATATTTTGGTTATTTTATTTTAATGGTATAGAATTTTTCAACTGTTTTCCGATTTTACCAGGAAATGATTTGATTTCCACTCATGAAACCCTCACAAACAAAAAGTTTACACTCTCCCAAACATACCCAATGTATCAAAAAAATTCAAATTAGAGGAGCCCATGTTTGACTTTGCACAATACAGTGGCGACCATGTATTTATTGTTCTAAAGTAAAAAGCACTTTCGTTGGATAACCCTGTACAAAGTTTGGGCTAGTGCGGTGTCACACTATGCGTTTTTAACACTGCGGCAAGAAGAAATGCGTTTTTAACACTGCGGCAAGAAGAAACGCGCTTTACCGGATAAACTCTACTTTTCACACTTCCCATCGGGATCCGTTTTAACGAGATGTTTCGCCAGGCGAATTTTGGTAGTGGTAGTATCATGGCGAATTTATTACAAATTGTATGTGCTCTAGAAGCGGAGGGTTTATTAGGAAAGGAGGTGGATCGTCAATATTGGATTCACCTTTTCAATTTGGAACGAGAGTCTAGTAGGAGGTTTGCAAAGTTCTACGACAAAATTCGTATGTACGACTGTCTATTCTTTCGACCTTTTCTCTCATAATGCTTGTTTACCGTGGACGCACTAAATGAATAGATTCACGTCAAACAATATGAAATTTAATGAAAAGACAAACAACAAACCACGAACTCAAAAATTTCTGAAGAACCGCTGCGTTCGATCAGTCAGGTGTGACTACAAACAAACTGCACGTGTTTTCGTTCTATTGCGGTCGTCCTGTCGTGCGGTGCCGCCGCAGCATGATGCGGTTGCATCCGGTTTGGGTGTGGTACAACCGGAGCGATCTTGTCGCAGCGGTGAAGACGCTGTGGGACACCACACTGTTGCACATTTTTTCCAATAATAGTATTGTCCGTCGTTTTTAATCTGACACTTTCCGTATGAGGAGCGAGGAGGTGAAGCTTATGGCAAAAACAGGTGTGATGTCTAGTGGCCACTGGCGTTCTAATGTAGGGAGCCACCAGCTCAAATTTTTTTGGAGTATCAGATTAAAATCGACGGAATTCACTCTTTGTTTCACGAGAGTTTGTACTTTTGACATATTTGCCTTCCTTTTCTAACAAATAAAATTTGACTGAAGCAAATCAATTTGTTTCACTCAAATTATATGTGTTAAAAAGGAAACCCTCGTGAAACAAACCTTAAATTGTATACCTAGTATAGGAAAAGCTGAACATTCCTAAGTGATATTAAAAATCTAAAACTATCCAGAGGCGTATTTGTTTGGAAAAGAGTTCAGTTCAGTTCGGATTGAACTGATACAATTAGATTCACTCAAGTAGATTTGATCCGAACTCGTTCAAAAAAACAATTGACATTCACAAACGTATCAGTTGTCACTCTAATCAAAAAGTTGCCTTGTTATTATTTTGTTAATTAATTTACCTACGAGCGTGCGCACGTATTTACAATTGGAAAGTATCACTTTACCGCACACTATACGGTAAAGTGCACTTTACCGCATAGTGTGCGGTAAAGTCAACTTTACATCATAGTATGCGGTAAAGTAGAATACAAAGTGTGCGGTAAAGTGCACTTTACCGCATAGTGTGCGGTAAAGTAGAATTTGATATTTATAATCAAAAATCCTCTCTTTTTCAGAAAATGGATTTTTGATAATTTCTGGATTTTATCTAATTTCATTAATTAATCGGATTTATTAATTAATTTTATCAATGCCTTTTTTTGGAGTTGTAGATGCTCATAGGTAAAATGTTGTACCTAACACATGCGGAAAGTGCCTTTACCGCCCTTAACGGCTTGACCGAACTCCGCTTCGCGTCGTTCGGTCAACTGCCGTTGCGTGCGGTAAAGTATCACTTTCCGCATTTGTTAGGTAAATAACTATAATTAAACATTTCTTGAAGGGTCCTCAATTTAAATCGATTTTTTAATACTTTTCCAAAATGATCAAAACTAATTTATACCAACAATTTAAGGTAGTAAACAATAAAAAATTAGGTTATAATCACTTAATGAATAAACTGAACTGCCAAATTAATGGGATCACTTAGAGCTGCTCTCGGATCAGTACATTGGTAGTGGGGATACTGAACGGTTCTCAATTAAACACGGATCATATCACTTGCGGCAAGTTGGATCGATCAGATCATGCCAAACAAATACGCCTCAGAAAAACTGAATTTTTACAATAAACTTTTTAAAATTTTGAAATAACGATTACGATTAGAATAATTGTCAAACTTAACGCATGAAATAGTTATTTACCTAACAAGTGCGGAAAGTGGTACTTTTCCGCACGAGACGGCAGTTGCACGAACGACGCGGAGCCGAGTTCGGGCAAGCTGTCGAGAAGGAAAAGACATTTTCCGCAAGAGTTAGGTACAATGTTTTTCCTACGAGTGTTTTTGTCCATCTTATTTATCAGAAAAAAGTGTTTTCAATACGCAAAGATTCTATAATAATGGTACAAAATAGCACATGATATAGAATAGTTACATAAATCATTTATTTGGTCCTAAATATCTTCATTTTTAACAATAAAAAAATCGTTCCGAAAAGTAACTTTTCAACATACGGTGCGACTTTTCCGCACTATTCTACTTTTCCGCACGTTTTTTTTTATGCACAAAAAAATAATTGAATCGGATTTTTTTATCATGATGTATTATAGGAAACTTATTTAAAGAACATTCAAATAACAATAACGAAAAAGTTAACGACGATAAATATTACAATTGAAAGTGCAATTTGTGTTTGTTGCAAGCTGCAATATAGTCCAGGATTATTAGGGGTGTAAACACAAAATTTTTCATAACAAGCTAAAAATTCGTATACGTGTTCCATTTATTGTCTGAAATAACATGCTAAAAAAACTCCCCGCGCTTCCCCCGCTTGCTTCATGAGATATAGGCTACACATTCCCGTAGGCATTTATTCATTCCGTAAATGCATATGGCACCTAGCACAATCCCATTGGTCAGATTCGAAATAATTTAAACCAATTAAACTTCGAGTGCCATACGCGCGAACGGAATGTAAATCAGTGCCATATGCACTTACGGATTGTGATAATATACTTAGTTATGCGTATTCTATGGTTATGCGTTAGCGCACGCAAAATCAGCCAAATATCCTGTTTTATTTTTATGATTGTCAGGCTCACATAGGTAGGTACTTCTATGGAGTTTTTTCTTTCGATTTTTTCAAAAATGATTTGAACAAGAAATTGGCAGTTATTGCTTCGTCGACATTATTTTAATCAGATCTCTTGTGTTTATTTGGATGTTTAAAATCGCCATGCATGCTGCGACAAAGTTGATACCTTTGAATTATAAATATTTTGAACAGAGTCCTGGAAAATATGGAGCAAACCTAATGACTGAAAATGACGCTAGACGATGGATGGAAGAATTTGTGTCTTTGACAAATTCACCATGACCATCAACTTTCAGAATGTTGTTGGGTCTAATGCTTTCTTAAAATAGCGAAGTCACTTCTAGTTCACTGATTTTGTATAAAGCTTTCTGGTTTTGTTATATTATTCAATAAAAATATTGACGCTTTCCGCTTTCGCTCTGACTATGTATATTTTCTGTGCTCACCGAAACTTAGATTGATACACCGCATGTTTGTAATGTGTTAATAATACTTATAAAAAAATAGTTGCCTAATTATTAGATTCGAAATTCCGTAAAAAAATTAGAAAATCAATACGCATAGCACTTAATTTGAGATACAGTATTTACAGCAGTGTAAAATAGATACCTATACTTGAAGAATACTTGACGCATAACTCGTTTTCAGCTTAACAAAATTTTCTTCTGCAATAACTAGGTATAACATTCCGTAAGTGCATATGGCACTGATTTACATTCCGTACACGCGTATGGCACTCGGAGTTTAATTGGTATAAATTTTAAATCTGACCGAAGGGATTGTGCTAGGTGCCATATACATGTACGGAATGAATAAATGCCTCCCGTAGACCATTCAAGAGCACGCGCTGCTTTCTGGATAAGCGTCTCAGTCAGCCTATCGGCCTACAGTCTGCTGTGGGCATAGTTTCCATAATTATTGTGTATAATTTTTTTTTAAAAAATCACGTGCAACGCCGTACATGTGGTAGAAGTGAAACTTCTTAAAAACTATCTCCTCCTCATACAATTTTTGGACTTATCGGCGCTTGACAATAATAGACAATCCTCCTTGATTTGTGGCAATCAATGACTGTTTTTCTCCGTTTCTAAAATCATTTTTGATAATGTTTTAATAATTTTAATATACTCACATATTGACAGTGCACGGATATATTTTTTAAAAAAATCGCAGCACACAAATGTACCATCGTCACCAAAAGTAACTGGGACAGCATCACATTAGCTCTTGTCCTATTATATGAATTTTATTGTCAAATATTTGTCAAACTATAATTTAAATGCATTGAAATGAATGAATGAATGAATTAAAACTGAGTATTATAATGAAAATCTGTATCGTAATGAAGTTCATTATAATACAGATTTTAATCGTTTAATAGCGTATTATGAAATGTCAGTAGAAAAATAGTATATTATGCAATGATCATGTAATGATAGCCATTAATACACGAGCATGTTGTAGGATACGAAACGAGCCGCAGGCGAGTTTCGTATATAACATGCGAGTGTATTAATGGCCGTTACATGAGAGTTGCATACACTATTTTTTCTACTGCCATTGATAAAACTTGATGATATTTAGATATGTCAACATTATGCTTAACTTTGAATAGGGATTTTATAATTGAGTAATGCGTCCATACAGTTGAAGGTTTAATTTTTTCTTGTAACTCTTCAAAATATACTATCAAAACATTTTCTGAGAAGGATGATGTATTTTTGGTGTTTCTCCAATCCATAAATTGTCCATATAATTTTTCGTAAATTTTCTTGGACTTGTCCGGTAGTATATTATTAACTGCATTTGTCGCCCTTTCTGTAATTTCTGGAGGTGTTAGTGAAAATTCTTCGTTATCGCTCAATATTTCCATAATAATGCCTTCTCCCAAACTTTAGGTATTAACTTTTAATAACAATTTGAAGTATTTTTTTTATAAAATTATTGTTTTTCGCTAAATTACCATGGAAAAGCTATAAACAGAGTGCTGTCAAAATTCAAAAAAAAAAAAATTAAATTTTTTTAACTGGTGGCGCCATCTATTGACAATGTATAATAATGAAGAAAGTAAAAATTCTTCGTTATCATTCATGATTTCCATAATAATTATTCTTTGTCCCAAACTTAAGGTAACTTTTAAACAATTCGGAGTCTTTTTTATAGTTATCAAAATAATTGTTTTAGGCAAAATCACCGTTTAAAATGTTTAATATCTTAACTAGTGCTGCCATCTATCTACATTGTATAATATTAAAAATGAGTATTATAATGAAAATCTGTATCGTAATGAAGTTTATTATGATACAGATTTTAATCGTTTAATAGCGTATTATGAAATGTCAGTAGAAAAAAATATTAGTCTAATAATATTACTCTTTAGCAGGTATTATAAGTCAAAATTATATTATCAATATCATAATTTTGACTTATGCTTTTTGCTAAAGAGTAATATTATTAGACTAATATTTTTTATGGAACAGGCCCCAGGAGATTATTATGCATTATTTGTGTCCCAGATACTTTTGGTGACGATGGTACATATAAATAACGAAAATAATTACAAAACACAATGATAATAGTACAACAAAAGGTGGACGCGCATCAGTAGTGACGTCACAATGTTATCGACGCTTGTCAATAATCGGCAATCCTCTTTACGCTTAAAATCCTTGGTTTGAGTCAATATCGGCGCTTGTCGAGAATTGGCAATCCTCTTTGCGGTTATAGTCCTTGGTTTTTGTCAATCAATAGCTGTCTTTCTCAGATGCAGATTTTTTATTATGTATAACCCTTTTTTATTTTTGTTCGTATCGTTTACATTTGGATTGATAGCCCTAGGGACTAGAGGTTTAAAGTCCGAATTCCTACCCTCTAGGACTACTAATTTAGATGTAAAACACGCAAGAACGGGAAAGACGAGACATCAAAATGTAGGTACAGAATAAAAAATCTATTTGAAATTATGTACGTACAACTCCACCCTTGCGCTGCGTCTTAAAAGACTTGGTGTGGCGGTTCTAAAGCCGCGTACGGACTTTGCGAGGCTGCCTCGCGAGGCACGCAGTGCGAGCGGCCTTGCATTACTTTTGAAGTGGTAGCAGAAGCTAAACACGAGGCCACGCGAGCCGTCATTCATTGACTCGCTCTGAGGCAACAACAATGTCGCTTATAACCAGCAAACACGTACAAACTTGGGAAATGCCGCGCTACGAGGCTTCTTTGAGCACGACCAAAAAACCGACTAAACATGGCTCACCGCGAGGCTGCCTCTCAACGCGGCAGACAGTGAGTCATAGAAAAGTGATTTATATTGTTAATATAGAACGCTCACTTCTGTTGTAGTCGCCAAGTGACATTTGGTGCTGCCATAGCGGTGTAGTCATTGAACTAATATTTGGCGGGCAGTTTGAATCTCAGTTTTAAATGACTGGTTTGACATTTCAATTTTTTCAAAATAAAGCAGTGCTCCGAAACTTCAAACTAAAATTTTATTCATTTTATTTCCATATATTTATGTGAAAATCAGTTAATGAATAAAATAGTCTATAATCTAGATGATCTGGCGTATCTGACTCATGGAGCTGACTGAATGGCCGTCATATTTGATCAAGTTATTTCTAATTGACCTTTTCAATTTAGAAGCCTCTCTCTCTGGTGTCAGACTGTCAGACGCCAAAAGAGTATGAAAACAATGATTGACAACTATTGATAGTGGTTTGTTGACAAGAGTTTTATACGTGTGAGACTGGAAACTATTATTTCCTCGGTTTTTTCAAGGTTTTTTCCTAACAATGGTGATTGTGTGTAGTGTGCCTTTTCGTGAAAATAATTCCTATTCACCGGCGGACGTGTCTTTCCATAAGTTTTCATCAAATCCTACATTTGTCAAAATTTGGATACACAAAATCAGAATTGATACTCGCAAAAGTAAAGGAAATCCACGACCCATCAAGTATACAAAGATATCCACGTTCAAGTTTAGTTTGCGGAAGCTGTTTGCTTCCCACATTTTCTTTCCAATTTCAAATTTCACCATTCTATGTCGGTCATTGTCATTTTCCATTCACTGAACAAAGATACCTAACTCATCGGTGGAGTCACCGATTAGAATAAAAACCAGGGGATTGCTAAACACCCTATACACTTGACATTGACGAGCAAGCAAATGTTGGCGGGAATCTGAATGTTTTCATACTTTATCGTCCATCTCTTTTAATTGAAAACGTCAATTCCTTCGAGCACGTGTGAAGCATCATACAGTGGCACGATTACGATTTCTAGGTTGTTTATCTCCAAAAAACCAACATTTCTGTTTCTGTGTTGTTTTTGATGTAGATTTCTATGGTCTGTCGCTGCAATTCGCTTATGGCCGATTAATTTTTTTGCGCCTGGTCACATATTGTGGCATGGCAATAACTGCTTAAACCGGCTGCTTGTGATGTACTTATTACTTTCACAAATTTACAATTCAAAACAAAAAACTCAACACTCAACGACGATGCACTCATAGAAAAGTGATTTATATTCTTGATATAGAACGCTCACTTCTGTTGTAGTCGCCAAGTGACATTTCCGACGGTGCTGCCATAGCGGGGTAGTCATTGAACTAATATTTGGCGGGCCGTTTGAATCTAGGTTTTAAATGACTGGTTTGACATTCTACTTATTTCAAAATAAGGCAATGCTTCAAAACTTCATAAACTAAAATTTTATACATTTTATTTTCATATATTTATGTGAGAATCACTTAATGAATAAAATAGTCTATAATCATAGATGATCTGGCGTATCTGACTCATGAGCTGACTGAAACACTTTCCAATCTGCTTTTTGAAAATGTCCATTTTTCCAGTTAAAAGGCTGTCATATTTGATCACGTTATTTATAATTTCCTCGAGCATCTATGGAGCATCATATAGTGACACTATTTCTAGGTTGTTTATCGCCAACAAAACCAAAATTTCTGTTTCTGTGTTGTTTTTGATGTGGATTTCCCTGGTCTGTGGCTGCAATTCGCTTTTTGCCGATTCATTTTTTGCTGCCTGGTCACACACTGCGACAACTCTTAAACCGGCTGCTTATGATAATGCACTTTATCACTTCTTTCATAGTCTTGGAATTCAAAACAATCAACGACGAGGCACTCAACAAATTAATTCCGATGACAACAGAGATGTTGACAAGATGACATTTGCATTATGATGTTAAATGGACACCTGCGTTTTTATGACTTGTTTTTATATACACGATTCTATGTCGGTCATTGTCATTTTCTATTCGCTAAACAAAGATAGCTAACTCATCGGTGAAGTAATAGATTAGAATAAAAATGAGGGCGACGTTGAGAAACGGCGATATGGGCGCACAGAGGTGTAGTCACGAACTAAAACAAAAAGTGGAGGGGATGAATCCAGTAAATGTTCTATTTAAGAATTTATAAATCACTTTTCTATGGATGCACTCAATAAAATAAATCAGATGACAAGATTATGACAAGATGACATATGCATTATGATGTTAAATGGACCTCTGCATTTATGACTGGTTTTTATATCCACCATTCTATGTCGGTCATTGTCATTTTCTATTCACTAAACAAAGATAGCTAACTCATCGGTGAAGTCACAGATTAGAATAAAAACGAGGGGGTCGTTAAGAAACGGCGATATGGGCGCACAGCGGTGTAGTCACGAACTAAAACAAAAAGTGGAGGGGATGAATCCAGTGAATGTTCTATTTAAGAATATAAATCACTTTTCTATGCAGTGAGTCGAGGCAGGTACTAATTTTGCAAAGCACGCCTCGGGAGGCTGCCTCGCAAAGTGCGTACGTAGCTTAAGGTAGGAGGGCTCAACAGGTGGATAATTTTCCGTGGAAAACGTTTACACTTAACAAATTAAGTTGTCATGCTTCGACGAATTTCACAAATCTACCAATTTACGCAGACAACGTTGGATAGCAGTAAGTTTCAAAATAAACACCCTGTATAATTCAATATCTCAGGATGCAAGCGGGAGAGGGGTGCGGAGTTTTAAATGACGACTCAATATCACACCTAGAATAAGTGTTTCAAATTTCAGCTGGTTATAAGGCATTTTGTGTTTTTGGCTAATCTTTACCTAAACATCCTGGGCTAATATAGCAGATGAGATGCCGCAACATCTTTATCTTGAAGAACGTCGTTTCTTATTTGAATTTGATTGGCTGGTGTTTGGCCCACTACAAAAATTGTTTGATTATTGTCAATGTGTTTAGTTTCTAGTAGTGATTTTTGTTATGTGACTTTTTGAGTTTTATGTTTATGAATTTTTATTAGTTATTTTTACACCAAGTGAGTTAAATGAATGTTTATTCATGAGAAGAAAGTTTAACCCACGAGCCCTAGCGAGTGGGTTAATTTTCTTCGAATAAATAAACATTTTAACTCACGTGATTTATACAAAATTTTATCCCATTTTGATGGACATTTAAAAAGTAAGGAATCAAATTATAAAAAGAATTCATTTAGTAGTTATGAAAGCGCTAATTATTGAAATTGGTGGTTGCTAAGGTATAACTAGTTGTTTGTTTGTATTTATAGCAGATTTTTATACTGGCAGAGTGACTTAAAAGACCGAGAGTGAGTTAAAAATATTTTAAGTCACTCAGGTGATAAACGTCTACTTACCTTTGTCATTATGTGTTCAATAATGACATTATTGAACGTATAACAATAAAGGTAAGTAGACGTTTATCACCTCAGTGATTTAAAAACATTTTAACTCACTCTCGGCATTTTAAGTCACTCTGCCCAACTAAAAATCTGAAACCTCAGTGATTTAAAATATTTTTAACTCACTCCCGGCATTTTTCCTTGTACTTTATTTTTCAAATTTCCACAAAATAGGATAAAATTTTGTATATGTGCAGAAAATATGAAAAGATATTTGTCGATAGATATATTTATAGTGGACTGTAAGTTTCTATAGTTAAATATGAAATAAGAACAATTAAACACCACGATATGCACAAACTCCAATCGATGTTCCTTACCTGTGGTGAATCGCCGTGAATGATTCTGGAAAGGGCGCCCTCGTAATGCCACTAAGGCACTGGTTTGTTCACTCGCGTTCAACTGTAGCTTTCTTAATTTCACCGACCGTGTCTTCAATTCAAAGACAATAAAATTGGCAGGACGAATGTTCTTGCACCGGTGTCTTGGACGTATATGATTTCCTGTTTCAAAGGGATCGGTGCTCGCATCGCCGACAGGGCAACAAAAAATAAGGAATTTATTCAAATCTGTGCATATTTTAAATAGTAAATTGTTTGGCGACGGTGCCAGAAATGTAAAATTATTAGAGATATTCTTGCCTCATTTTTGTCCTTAAGATGAACTGATTTTTGTATTCAGTTAATCATTGTGAAATTATTAATTTAAGCGATTGTCATCAACGACACAATGTCGTACATAAACAATTCAAAATAATAGTGAATCGTAAATCCCATGTTTCCCAAACAGTATACATCTCGTGAGTTAAAGTGTTTATTCATTCGAAGAAAATTAACCCACTCGCTAGGGCTCGTGGGTTAAACTATTTCTTCTCATGAATAAACATTCATTTAACTCACTTGGTGTATAAATAACTATTAATGCACAGATCTAGGTTTTCTGGATGAAAAATAATATTAATAAATAAATAGTAATTTATCATTCTCAGATTTGTTGTTTAAGAGCTGAGGATGGATTTAATTATGTATCAGAAACATGAAACATGAAACATGTATGTATTCGTAGTAAAATTTCAAAAAAATTTACAAAAAGAATTGTGGAGAAGACTGTGAGTTTCACTTCTTGATATCGCTCCACTGTGAGAATGGACTTTTTTTTTAGATAGTAATTCGGTTTGAAGTAAAAAGAGTACCTCTAAAGTAAAAATCGTGCGGAAGAGTAAAAAAATCGTGCGGAAGAGTAAAATCGTGCGGAAAAGTACGACTTTCAAAACGAAAAATAAAAGAAAGTAACTTTTCCGCACGCTCGTAAAAAAAGTTTATATAGTGAAATTGTTAAAATAATGGTTGCTGGTCATCAATGACGTCGAAATTATTGCCAATTAGGCAATCCAACGACCTGTCCAAATGGCGCCTGGTTGGCAAACAATAAACAAAAAACATATATTTTTTTTTTGGCAGGATTATCAATACACGGGGCGAGTTCTCAAATTCGACACTTTTCTGACATCGCTGACATGTAACAACCCGTATTCTTACCTCATAATAGTTATTTATGTATCAAGGAAATTATGAGGGTGTTAATACTCCAGGGCAAAGTTTGTGTCCCGAGGGCCTTCGGCCCGAGGAACACCAATTGCCCGTGGGTATTAACACCTGATAATTCCCGTGGTACATAGATAATTTTATTTCCTAAAATACTGAATTTATTGTATTTTGTCCATTTCTATAAAGAAATAAACCGTAAACCAAAATTTCTATTTTTTGTTTCACCTATTCAAGATAAAAGCGGGAGTTATGAGAATCCTTAACTCCCAAGGGAGTTATGATATCCTTAACTCCCTTGGGAGTTAAGACCCTGTTTATGATTATCGTAACCAAGGTATTATATGGGTATAATAGTTCAGTAGGAAATAAAAGTTTCAAAAAGCCGGCTGGTTGGCAAAAGTCACGTGGTTTGGATTCCCTAATTGTAGTTCGTAAGAAATTAAAATTCGTTTCAAACTCAGAGCGCATTTTCTCTTTTGTTTAACCCTAGTTAAAAAGAAATGAAATGCTGTCGAAGCTGCCGATAAAATGGTATTTAGTTTGGAACCTGTGGGTAATGTTGCCAAATGTTTCCTTCTGCAAATCTTCAGTTATTCAATTTAATTACTTTTAGTTTGTTGTCAGTTTTTAACGAGTCGGGGATTGATAGGGATATAATTTAAGTATAATTGCTATAAAATTGTACTAATGGAATTTCGTTTTTTTTTGGTAGGTAAAGTGTGTTTTTTTAAAGATAAAAGTCAAAATGACATTATGTTAGCAATACAATGTAAAATTGTCAATGCTTTCAATTTTTTTATGTAGAACAGGCTTGTGTTGCCAACATAGTTACTAAATTTTTGACTTGGAGAATTATCTTCAAAAAAAAAAAATAAATTATCATGCTAGTTTTATACTGACAATTTGAATTGACCTTTTCAATTTAAAGCCTCTCTCTCTGGCGTCAGACGTCAATGAAGTATGAAAACAATGGTTGACAGCCGTTGACACTGGTTTGTTGACAAGTGGAAACTGGAAACTATTATTTCCTCAGTTTTTACAAGGTTTTTTCCTAACAATGGTGATTGTATGTAGTGCGCCTTTTCGTAAAAATAATTCCTATTTACCGGCGGACGTGTCTTTCCATAAGTTTCTATCAAAACTATTGCATCAAATAAATCAAATTCAAATCAATGACATTAACAAGCAAGCAAATGTTGGCGGGAAAAAGTATGTTTTCATACTATCCTCCATCTCTTTTAATTGAAAACGTCAATTGATAAATTTGTTTGCCAATTTATTTGCCAATTTATGTTGGCTCAACAATGGCTCAACTTCGCTTTACACTGAATCAGCTTGTTGACAACACAAACGACAATAAAAAATTCTACCAACTTAACCAGAATTTCAAGGTTATGTATTTTTATTTATGGCTCACCCAGAAATATATTTGAAGATGTTTAATAATAAAACTAGAAGAAACTGAAGGTAGAAGAATAAACTGAACATCAACAAGTAAATGATAAATAAAAATAAATATCCTCACCTAGCTTTAATATTTTTAAAGTGTCATTTCTAGGTTGAAAGCCTGAATTGACACAAAAATTGACGGAAAAATAGAACATGCGGTAATCCGTAAATAAATTGAGCAAAAACTTGAATAAGTTAAATTATCGCCAAGTTGGCGCTTTACATAATCAATATTTCTTGACAAGCGACTTGATCAATAAATTGACCAATAAATTGTCAGTGTAAAACCGCTTTTAGTGATTCTTATCAATTTGTTAATAAAAATTAACCTAGGAAAATGACAAACTTTACTAGTCAAAGTAAAACGAAGTTGAAGCGGCAACATTGCGACATGCTAACCTCATAAATTTTGATGCCTCACATCCGTTATTTTATTTATGCCAAATGACATTCAGGCCTATGATGTATCCTGTTCTGTTAGTATAACGGTTGTAATAGGGCTCAACATCTATTTCTGTCTTTATTATGACATAATAGTATATTATGCAATGACCATGTGATGATAACCATTGATACACGAGCATGTTGTAGGATACGAAACGAGCCGCAGGCGAGTTTCGTATATAACATGCGAGTGTATTAATGGCCATTACATGAGAGTTGAATACACTATTTTTTTCTACTGCCATTGATAAAACTTATGATTTTTAGATATGTCAACATTATGCTTAACTTTGAATAGAGATTTTATAATTGAGTGATGCGTCCATACAGTTGATGGTATTATTTTTTGTTGTAATTCTTCAAAATATACTATCAAAACATTTTCTGAGAAGGACGATGTGTTTTTGGTGTTTCCAATCCATAAATTATCCATATAATTTTTCGTAAATTTTCTTGGACTTGTCCGGTAGTATATTTATATCCTACTGAACTATTAAAATCATATAATACCTTGGTTACGATAATCATAAACAGGGTCTTAACTCCCAAGGGAGTTAAGTATTTTCATAACTCCCAAGGGAGTTAAGGAAGCGAGTTAAGGATATCATAACTCCCAAGGGAGTTAAGGATTTCCATAACTCCCGCTTTTACCTTGAATAGGTAACACTTTGACAAAAAATAGAAATTTTGATTTATGGCTTATTCCTTTATAAAAATAGACAGAATACAGTAAATTGGATATAAAATTTCGAAGAAAATTAACCTACTCGCTAGGCTCGTGGGTTAAACTTTCTTCTCATGAATAAACATTCATTTAACTCACTTGGTGTATAAATAACTATTAACTCACTTTCGGCATTTTAAGTCACTCTGTCCAACTATAAATCTGAAACCTCAGTGATTTAAAATATTTTTAACTCACTCTCGGCATTTTTCCTTGTACTTTATTTTTTAAATTTCCACAAAATGGGATAAAATTTTGTATATATTACGTAGGCTAAGCTTTTTATTCATTCAAAGGAAATTAAACTTTTTTCTCATGAATAAAAATTCATTTAACTCACTTGGTGTTTAATAACTATTATTTTCCTATATTTGGTGTTTACCCATAGTTTTTCCGTGTTTTCGAATGTTCTAAAAAGCGAAAATAGAGTGTATTCGTTTCTTATAAAGGATCATAATTTATCCACAGTGAAAAGTATTTTCCTATACTAGTTATACATAAAATTGAATGAATATTTTTTTATAAATATTAGGTATAGTCCATTATGTAGAAGAAATAAGATTACTTACGGTAATATGTCCAAAGGAAACTCATATTTCAGTTGACGTTTTCTGATCATTTCATACAATTGTTTTGGAATTTTTTTAGACGCCCTTGAGGAGGAGTTATTGAATCCATCAGTATTAAAAGTAATGGAATCACTAATATTCCTAAACTCCACATAAATTTTTCTGGAAAAATAAATAAATATTTAAGTTTAAACGATTCCATGTGTTTTACCTCACAAACTTACGTGCTGCCATCAAAGCTGATGTGGCAATCTGTCTTTTGTTCTCCATCTTCCCGAAGCATTCGTTTTATTTGTCTCACGTAAATCTGGCCTGGCTGGTTTGTTTCGAAACCTGTAAAAACACGGTAGAATCTTTAAACTAATTACATATTTATAATATATCATATTTTTAACGTAATAAAAAGAATTGCTAAAGATTCAAAAACTACCACAAGGTTTGAATTATTATTAAAGAGAATTTTTCAACTTAGTATTACCAGAAAAATATATTGTAGTACATGGATCTCTTCCTCCAATCGTTTTAACACATTCCCTTTCACGTCCCTTCTGACGACCATCTGATGATTTCACAAAGAAATTCGGGTAAAATGCCCCAGCCATTATGACCTAAACAAAAATAATTTAATTCTTAAATTATTGCCTCAATTTTTGTTTATAAAGTTCCGATTGGTTAAATGTTGCTTTAAAATCATTTAAAATCTCAATTCTCTAAAAAAAAACAATTCCTACCTTCAATACTGTTGGTTTTTCAGATTCGGAAAGATGAACTCTGGATTGACCACCTGTTTCTCTTATCCGTAATCTTTCCAGTCGAGATTTAATTTCTGTAATGAGCAATTTCCATTCCCTTAATCCTTTTATACTGATCAAATTTCTATGACACCAATCCACTTCAAGTTTTCGAATGGAGAAACAGTTTTCACGATGTAAATTTTCCCAGACCTATTGAAAAAATAAAATAATGTTTTCGGTCATCAAAACATAAACAGGTTCTGGTTTTTGAATTTCATCGACTTGCTTTGGAGTCCATCTACTATTATACCAGGTGTCCCACTAAGGTCGGCCAGGTACGATATTATGGAAACCATAGACCTTACGGCTTCGGGATTTTTTTTTTCTCCACTAAATCGGCCAAGAGAAATTGATGGAAATTATTTTCAAGTTTCTAGGATGACCGCTAGGGGGCGCAATTACGATGATATAGCTAAAAATTCAACTTTTCTCAAGAAATCGCTATATTAAGTTACTGTTTTAACAACAGAAATCAAAAGTTCATTCATTTTTGCGCCAGTTTGGTTATTAGGGTTTTTTTCGTATGGGGAGTGGGGGAAGCTGGTGAAATTTTTTTTTAGAAATTGCTGTATCTTCCATACGCCTCATTCAAACTCATTCTATTTGGAAGAGAATTTCATTGTTACATATTAGGAACACCACTTCGTTCGAGGTCGATAGTTCCCACCGCGTCATCTAGAGGGCGCTTTTTATTCAAGATCCAGTTTTTTCTAATTTTCATGAAAAATCCAAATGGCATAATATTAGTTTTTTATTGCTGTGCTTAAAGAGCAAAAAAATATCTACATTTTGGCGCAAACCGCAATTCAATATCTGCATTCATTTTCAAGTTACGTAAGGTCTATGGTCTCCATAATATCGTACCTGGCCGACCTTAGTGGGACACCCTGTATAGAATATTCAATATGAGTTACTGGAGGCAAAACAGGAAAATATATATATGGTAACGACAGCTCCTATAAGCAGACCATTTGCATAACCAAATGCAGCATACCTTCAAGAATATTTGGAAGTGATGTATTTTAACTGTGATTTTTAGGACCCATATAACTGATTTTTCCTATTTTAAATATTATCAATTGAAGCTGCTTACCGAGTATAAATTCAATAAAGCAATGAGATCGCTACACGACTCATCAGCCCAGAGCAACACTTTTCTGTAGGCCTCCAATCTTCTTTGGAATGGAACCGAAAATATGTTTTGTATTGAACAGCCGGCAGCTGAAATAGAAAAAAAGATAAGTTAAATTAAATTTAAAAAAGTTATCTCTGAGCAGTTTTTTTCAGATATGAAATTAGAAACTTTCTGAATCAGTTCCATAAAAAAACTTTGGGAAACCCAAACTAACAACCAGAGACTAGCACAAAAAAAAATCACATGTATTTTTTTTTTTTTTTTTTTTTTTTACGGATATGCCCACTCGCAAGGAAATGTCCTATCACGCTCGAGAAGCGGCAAGTGCGCGGAGATGTCGGTGTATGTTGGTCTTGAAACGGTTCAGGTTGTAACCTGCAGGGAAAACCGTCGCAGGGAGTTTATTCCACAGCGATGCTGTTCTCCAGAGATTTTGGAATGTTAATATTTATTTTTTCAGGAGACCCAAAGTATATCTAATAAAAAAATATCATGGCCAACGAATATTTTTGTACATTTTTAGGCTGTTATTAGGTTAGCCCTGGCATTCAAAGAGTGAACGATTCCAAAAGTATGTATGTATATATGTTACGGTTTATAAGCTAACTTGAATAGTTTGTAAACTACCTGGATAGTTTACAAACTAACCAACCCACTGCCTATTTTGATAGAAAACGCAGTTTTCACTAAAATAGCAGCTAGTTTACACAAAATCGCCAAACCTTTGCAACCAATTTTTTGGCTAACCTACAAATAAAGTTAGTTACATTCTGCAAGATAAATTCACCGTTCTATTATTCTATCGGTCGGTGGATAATTGGCCGACCAATGGGATTGAAGATTCCTAAAAGTACCCTTACTAAACATCCAATTATATATGAGGGTAGAAAGATGTAAAATCGCTTGCCTCTGGAAATCAAGAATCTAGAAAGTGACGAAAAATTTGGCCAAATAGAAAGGAAGATGTTATTGAAGAAAGCTTATTATTGCCTTGACGAGTTTTATGCGGATGATTTATGTTATGTTATGTTAAATTGTATTTATATTTTAAGGAATTTTTAGCTGTTTTTGATGGTTTTTTTTCTATTTGGTGAGTCTATGACCACTGAGTTTATACTGTTCTTATATGTATTTATTTTCAGCTTTGTACATGAGGGTATTTAAGCTCTTTACACAATAAAGCATTTTTTTATTTGATTTGAAGATTGCGTTTTTATCCGTCATAGTACGGGATAAGAGGCCTATTTTATCAAATCATTTTACACCGTCTTGCATTGTTATCATCAGTTAGATAACATGGTACTGAAATGCACTTGTGCATGGAAATAGATGGGAGTGGGGGATTTCGCTGAAAAATATCTTTCAGAAAATGTCGTCATAAACAAGGAAAATATATAATTATACACCGTCTTGCATTTATTTATTGAGTTGATTTGTACACAAACAAAAGTGGATTAACACATGCAAGACGTTTTCATGAGGGTTTTGGGGCTGTAATATAAGATAGAAATTGTCAATTTTCGAGAGGGGTGAAAAATCATTTTATCTACAAGCGTTTGGTTATGACGTTTTTACATAACCATTTTTCTAGTAATTGAGTTATGTTATGAGACTCATAACACAACTAGTGGTGTTATGGACGAGGTTATGAATCTATAACACAACTATTTTTGGTGATTTGACAAATGTCAAAGGTAAACCTGTAAAGGTAAAATAAAGGTAGACATCTACTAATAAACGAAATTAATTGAAAAAACGGGATCACCCCATTTGTGCTAATGTTCATTTGCTCTACCCACCCGAAGTCGCTTTCGGGCGGGAGCGTCGGACGAGCCGAAGTCCGACCGGAGTATAACCCTCATCGAAATGAATGCAGTTGTTGTAGCGCAAATGAGTACAGCGTTGCCGTCCCCTCTCCATCTGGCGGGTATTTAAAATAGAAAATAGAATTCTCTTTCGTATTTCGTTATTATTCAAGTATCGAGTCGGTGTGGTGTTTTCTTTACTTTAAAAATGGAAAATTTTAACTTTTAATATTTTATTGGTTAAATAATAATTTACTTTAAAAATGGAAAATATTAGTTACATGCATAGGTACATAGAAAAATGTACATGCATGAAAGAAACACAATCGTTTGTGAAAACTAGTCAGCTCACATGTTGTTTTTTGATTGAAATCCAAAACTTTTAACCTTTTTTTTTGCTATCTAGGTGGCTGTGGTTAGGTCTATCTTACTTGAGATAATGGACTCTTTCCTTAAATATCAGAGTTCTTTTCATAAATATATTCATCTTCATGTAGATTCTAGCAATATAAAATATAATAATAAAGCTCTTCTTGAAGGGTATTTCTTTTTCACCTTTATTATTAAATAAGAACATGAAAAATATTTAATTTCAAAATGTCTATTTTCAATTTCAATTGGCATTTTTATACATTTGTTACAACATGAATTCAACAATAATGATAAATTACAATAGGTACTTTTTAACAATAAATAATAAGTAAAGTCTGTTTTTTTTTTTAAAGATAATTCCCCAAGTCAAAAATTTAGTAACTTTGTTGGCAACACAAGCCTTTTCTACATGAAAATTTTGAAGGCATTGACAACTTTACATTGTATTGCCAACATAATGTCATTTTGACTTTTATCTTTAAAAAAAAAACACATTTTAGTAGGTAGGTAAGGTTCGTTTCACCAGGGTTCATACTTGACTTTGAAACTTGAAAAAAAAGGGTTGTCGTAGATTAATTCATATGACACATTCAATTTTTTTGACAAATTAAAATGAATGACGTCTGGTTAGGAACCGACGAACGTTTTTGACGTCATTGATTTGTTTCAGTCAATTTTTATTTGTTAAACAAGGAAGGCAAATGCTGGTGGCAAGTACAAACCCTGGCGAAACAAACTTTATATGTTTTACTTGATAGTCATTAAGCAGGGCCGGCTCCAGTCATTTCGACGCCCCGTGCAAAAGGTATTTTTGCCGCCCCTCTTACCGATTACTTTGCTACTTTGTAGTTCCAGTACCACCCTCGGTAATACCTATTTGCTAAACTCACAGTTGATTTTATTATTGTCCAGTGTCCTTATATGATATATACTATATTTTTATTATTTTTTGAGCTTTTTTTGGAATAATTTTATTAGCATTTTAATGCAACCTACAATAGACGTATCTCGTATCACCTGAAGTGCGCAGGCAGTTGAGGGCTTAGAGCAGGTAAAGTTAAAAAGGAGTGGTAGTAAACTGGATTTGGAAAATTAAGCCGTTTTTTTCCAGGTATTTTGACACCAAAAAAATGGCGGTATAGGCAATTCAATGCTTTACCTGTATTTTGGTGCCAAACACCTGCCAAAAACTTGGCTTCACTTTTTCATAAGCAGAATGGCGCGTTCCTACTCCTTATGTCCGTAGGACAGCGCTTTATAGTCCAACAAATACCATTTTAAAGTCACGTGATTTTTCTCTATCCTTGTTGAATACATCTCAAACAGCGGTGATAGCAAAATTGACAAAAAAATTGGTGTCTAATTATTGTTCATAATATTCTTACCTGAAATAGAATCCGTCACTGTCATCAATTAGTTTGTCAAAGAAATTTTGGAAAATAATACAACGAACAAACACAGCTAATAATTTTGACTATATTAACCTTTTTCCAACTCGAAAAGAAGCAAATAGAAATCGGGTACCCAATTCAAGTTCAGAATGTATTACAATGGACAGCAGATGTGACAAAAGTGAGTCTCACGGCAATTGCAAGTATTAAAATTCCCATCTGATTGATCAATACTACTTCAGAAACGCGTTTGTAAAATGCTATTGGGAACATATCTTAAAATTCAATAGTAATTAACCACTAGTAGCTTTTTGTAGGTGATATCAACGACATAATCAATGGACATACGTTTTTTGCCACCAATATCACGTGACTTTAAAATGGTATTTGTCGGACTCTACCTGCTCTAAGGTTGGGGGCAAAAAGGTAGAAATTTGACAGTACGCATACAGTGAAAATGTCACCAACACCCCCAGCGGCGCGCGCATCTATGTTCTCTCCCAGTTCATTTCATTACTTTTAACCATATGCACTGTCTCTTTTTATAAACGAGACACCTGTATTCTTGGCAACTCTCATAGCGTTTTCCATTTGTCGAAAAAGAGCAAAAAAAATGTATCCTTATCCTTACATAATACATGCTTTTAGACAAAGATGCGGATACACTCAGTGCGCACTGATTGACAAATGGAAATCGCCATCAAATACCACAAAAACATAACCTACATCGCTTGCGGATGCGTGAAACTAGCTGGCGATAGGTGTTTTCGGGTTCTCGTTTTTCGAACTGTTTGCGAACCTTCCTGGAACTGCGAACTTATTCAGTCCTTAGAACTGTGCTCAGAGTTTGAAAAAATCCGAACATGTTGTGTGGTGCGGCAGTCAAACCTGCAATTTTGAAAAAAGCGCGGGAGCCAAGAAAGTGGGCGGGGCGAGTTGTCAAGGTTACCGTTGTGTTTCCCAGTTTCCCCCTTCAAAGCATTTTAGTAGTAGCCATGGAACAGTGGTCCAAGCAAGAACGGTCCTTCGCCGTGAAGGCATTTTATCAGAGCGGTAGTTCAAGAGGTGATATTCCGAAAAGGCGCGGCACCATTCCTTGGCCCGCCCGTTCACCCGACCTCACCGCATGTGATTTTTTTTTGTGGGGCTATTTAAACAGCAAAGTTTTCGAAGAACTGCCTCGTACTCTTGACGAACTGGCGAGGAGCAGTCAGGAAATCGAAAGAATCCCTCAGCATATGCTCCGTGATGTAATGGACAATTCAAGAGATCGCCGCCAAGAATGCATCGATCGAAACGGACGACATCTTAATCATGTTATTTTTGAATGAATAATGTTTCTTAAATGCTTCTCAATGTAAATTAACATGGTACCTATATCAATGAAATTTTGAACAATGCAATCGTGTATTATCTACAGTTATTTCAAAAATGCAGGTTTGACTGGACCGTTCTTGCTTGGACCACTATTCCATGGCTACTAAAATGCTTTGAAGGGAGAACATAACCTTGACAACTCGCCCCGTCCACTTTCTTGGCTACCGCGCTCTTTTCAAAATTGCAGGTTTGACTGCCGCACCCTATATTTTTTTTTTACAGAGCAGGCGAACGCGATAATAGACCTATCTATTTTTACCTGGTATGCGCGCGCAACACGAGGCAATGTCTTTTTATTGGCCAGCTAATACAAGTGTGAGGTGATCGTTTTGCACGCTGGGCATCTCTTTATCCTTGTTCATTGCACGTAGTCTGACAAGAATAAATCTAAAGTTGATATTCAACTTGACAAGTGTCATTCAAAAGTTGTTTGACATTTTCATTGACAAATACGTTGCACAACACGCGGTTTTTCTCCTTTCCTTTTTATCCTGTGCAAATAAGAAGGACGGATTGCTATACGTAAGTCTAACATAATTTGGTACGTTTTGCCTCGTCTTGCGCAATGAGCGTTCTGTGTCTTTTTTTATTTAATGAAGTTTTCGTATTATTACCTCTTTGTCTGATAAAATAGATAGGTCTATTGATGAAATAAATTACGGAGGTATTGTAATTTGTAGTGTGGTCTCTTTCACCCAACAATTCTTCCCGAGATTTTTGCCGCCCTTCAATTTTGCCGCCCCGAGCAGGGGCACAGGCTGCACGGGTCCTGGAGCCGGCCCTGTCATTAAGTACACTTCTAATAGGGAACTTTACAATTTTTTTTAAATTTTTTTAAATCATTTATTTATGCCTTGAAAGAGTATCCCCCAAATATTATTCCATAAAACTCAATAATAACTTGGTGAAAAATGTTTAAAGTTTCGCGCGAATTAAAAGCATTTCAAACGACCTTAAATCTGGATGACGTCACGTAGTATGATTTTGCGTTAAGCCGGGCCACACGATGTGTTCAACCATTGGCACCAACGTTAGATCCAACGTTGGGTACAGTGTTTTTTGCTCTAGCATTCGGCAAATGCACATACCTACTTACTTTTGTTACTATAAACATATCACAAATTACAGATTGGCGGATTGCCCTTTGGAATTTCCTTCTTCGGTCATAATTAATAGGTATATCGTTTTATTTATATAATGCTAAGCTAATCATTGAATTTAAGCGAAGTAAACCAATTCTAATATTGATAAAATTTTAAAAAATCAGAGAAAAACGTAAACAAACACAGGTAACGGGTATTTATTATGTAGAGTTCGAGTAAACGCTCGGAGTTGCTGTTTTGTTCTTTTATCCCTGTTCTTCTCATCATAAGAAAAAAAGACGGAAAATGCTCCGAGTGCTCAGTGTTTCAAGACGAACTCACGGTATGATGGACGGTTGCTGACAGACAATGACAAATCATACTACATGACGTCACGTCACGACCAGTACCAGAGCGTTTTTTCCCGCTGGAAATAATTTGAATTTTTCTGCATTTTCAATTCCTTATTGTGGCCGTTTGCGACAAAAAAAAATTGTTTTTTTCGCTGATATAGGTTTTAATTAATGTATTCTTATGATTTATAGTAATATTTTCATGTTTAAATTTTTTGTCAAGTTCCCTATTGTTTTAACTATCAAACTTCATTGAGTGTTTCACTGTTTCGAAACCATGCTTAGTTGTTAAATGTCTTCTCAACTCCTGGGTTTGTTTTAAATGACACTTGGAAATCCTCCATACATTTGAACAAAGCATCGTCAAAGGCATATTCCGGAACTGTAAAAGAAGGGATTACTCTTTCTCCAGAGAAGCTGAGAAGCAATTGTTTCTCAGACTCTAATTAAATAAACTTCAACTAATATAAAATACTATTGTGACTTCTTCCAATAAGTAATATCCTCACCATTTTTGCAATTATTACTGTTTTGTCTGTTGAGGTTGTATTTTGTAGAAAAAACCTTAGCACAAAATTCACAGGTAGCACTATTACTTGGTCCATTTTCCATTATTTCCTAATTCCCAAATCACAATATTAAAATAACTATTATATAGCTAATCAACTCTAGAACACCACCACACGAACTATCGATAATATTTGATAGGATAATATTATTACCTAATTATTGATGTTATTGAGATAAAAAAACCTACAGGTCGCAGAAACAGAGAACAGTAATATCGTTACAATTTGAAATACCCAAAAATATTCGCGCCAAATACTTTCAAATTCAAATACAACAAACAAAAAACATAACCTAATTTTCACGGCTGTCATAGCCAATGAACTATAACCCAGTCTCATTTTGTCCTCGCCAGAGTGTGGGCGGTTGGTTTAAGGAGCTCAAAGAGCTTCACCGGGTGGTGCACTAGAGGCGTGTAGAGACCAAATTTTGACTCACCTCCGCGAGTAAAAACCGAGATTCATCGCCATCCGTGGATTAGTTTGCGTCTTTTTGACTAAGCCGGCTTAGATTCCTAGATAAACAGAAGGTTCACGCGTGGTTACGTTGGCAAAATGGCGTCCAGAGTCTGAGACTCGTGAAAACGCTGTTTGTTTTGACAGAAAAAGGTTATATCCGGTTTCAGCGATTGATCTAGGCAAATCCTGGATGTGCCTTTCACATTAAGAAAAATTGAAGATAGAAGAAAAGAGTGAAACAAATAGGGGACCTATGACATGGCCTAGAGCCAGACAACAGGGTCGCCACGAAATCGTCCTGGCAAATTGCCTCAGTAGCAGCGCCATTAAAACAAGCAAGCAAGCAACTATAACCAAAAACTGGAATGCTAACACATAAGAGCCGCTTTCCAGTATGGGAGTGCGACGCCCGGAGCTACTCGGGGCGTTGAGCTCCTGTCAGTTGTCACATCCGTGGGTGGGTATTTATTTATTTGTTTCTTGTTATATCTCGGGATCGAACGTTTTCAAAATATAGTTTTTATTTTCTTCAATTTTTAATAAATAAAAAACAAACTGCACCAACAAATAGATAATTATTTTTAAAATTTGATATATTTGACACTAAGACAGGCGTCTCACGCCATGATACTGGAACGGTACAAATCTAGCGCGTGGCGCCCCCGAGGTGCTCTAGAGCGCGCCAATGTGCATACTGGAAAGCAGCTAAGGACGAACTTGAAGCCTAGTGCGGCTGCTGCGGAGGGGATACCTGTTTTTGTCGCACTCATTATGTTAAATGGCGAAAATTGCTTCCAACACGTATTCCAATTGATGAAACCTGTGAAGGGAAATATGACAAAACTTTCGAAAACGTCATATGTCAGCGAGCAACAGACAAAAACAACATTCCCCCTTGTGGTATCTGTCTTTCATGGCTTCATTTTTTTGGCAGATATGGCAATGTGTGAGCATTCCAGTTTTTAGCTATAGTTCATTGGTCATAGCCAATGAAGTTCGCGACGGCAAGGGACTAGTTGTATTCCTTTCACACCTAGGAGGAGCTCCGGAACAGCTCCGGGGCTTTACGCGCTTATTCCTTTCGAAAAGTGTTTGTTGCACCTGAAGCGCCCAAGCTCGAATTAAACCATTTAAATGCACGAAAGACAGCGCATCTGTTCCTTTCAAATTGGGGTCGACCAACACCGAGCGAGTAGCTCTAGTGTTTTAAACTCTAGAAAGGAATACAACTACTGAGAGTAGGTTGTCTAATAACAAGGTTACAAAGCAACGCGTGATCACTGGGTAGGCAAATTTTTTAAAAAATACGTTGTTATGGATGTTTCCGTTTCAGTTTTTTTTTTGTGATCATTCATGTTATTATCACTGACCGTTATTATTATGTAGCTATTTCAAACTATTTTTAATGTAAACACTAAAATACTGCATAGTTTAGTTTTGCAATTCTAGGCTGGAGTGCGAACGGAGTCACTCGGAGTGTGCAAGCCGAACCCAGCTCATATTATGTGCATACTGGGTGACGTAGGTACAACCGCTAAATTGGTTTAAAGTTACGTGGCAACCTTGTCTACCATCCTTGAAGAGACAGACTATTTTGCTTTTAAGGCTGATTTCGGCTTTGCACTCCACGGAGCGGAACGGTATGAACATGGATATCGTGACGGTGACGTCATACGCAGAGTGCGCCTTGAATAAGTTCATAAGCCGAACACAGATCGAAAAAAACTGTCAAACCCTTGCCAGTCACTATTCTCAAAAAAAATTGTTTCATTTTGATTTTAATTTTATTTTACTAGTAAACGAGTAGGTGAATTAGTAATGGACCTGAAATAAAAGTAGAAATCTAGGAAAAAAAACCGGAAACGCCAACCGAATTAATTTTTTTCACTATATTCTAGGTTATAATTAGTGACAGTTATTAGTTGATAACTAATTTCCCTTTTCTCTGGTGCTCCTCCATCCATCCATCCAAAAGAGAGCAAGCTCAGGGTCAGAGTACGTGCTCGATTGAAACCAGAACGCAAAAGAGAACACTCTGAGAGCGCGCTCGGACTGCTCGGAGTTTACCGAGTGTAAAGCCAGTGTATGTGCAGAAGCTAATTTCTGGATAGGAATTAGCAAATTAGCTATCCAAGTCCAAGTGCTCCTAAATAGTCGAAGAAGAACAGTCATTCAGATTTTTTTCATTACCAGGAATAGGAATAGGTACTAGGGGACTGTTGGCTTTACGTGTACTTGTGGGTGTATTTGCAGCGAATCTGATGACAGTGGCTAGAATGTTGTGTTGTATTTGATTTGGATGCTATTCGAGCAAGAACACTTATTGCTTATTGAGCTGAAAGTGTGTGCCATTTTAGCCGCAGGCCTCAACTCTTGGCGTAAAATGTATAAGCCGAGTTTAAAATAGTATAGGTTAAAAAAAACGAATTCCTGAACGTTATAATCTTGTTAAAATCACCTTTTCTACATTTAAAATTGATGAAAAAACAAGCACAACCTGAATCGCAAGCATCCCATCGAGGCCTGCGGGTGACGTCGCCACTATAAGAGGCTATGCTGCTAATAGTACTAACGTCACTCGCAGGCCTTGCCGACTCAAGAATTGGCGAACGTACGCCTTAAGCCAGGGACACATCTATCATGCATTCTTCCGATCCGACTCCGATCATACAATCAAGGTCCTTTTATTCTTGGAACACTCGTTCTCCTGGGAACGCTGCTTCCTGTTTCAAGAATAAGCACCCTGATTGTATGATCGGAGTCGGATCGGATGAAAGCATGATAGATGTGTCCGGGCTTTATGAGGATCAGCAATCCTATTAGTTTATGATTCTTGCTATTTAAGTGTTGCCAAATAGTCGGAAATGGAAATTGTTGGCTTCACGTTTACCTAGTTGGTGGTTAGAAGCTAAAATGTTTCTGGATAGGACTTTAGGTGCTCCTAAATAGTCAAAGAAAAACTTGAATTAGTTATAATAAATATTTGAATTACAGATTTTTTTTGCATTAATATAGGGAACTGAACTAGTGGCCTTACGTTGCAGCGAATCTGATAACAGTGGCTATAATGTTGTATTGGAATCAGGTGCTATCTTAGTGCTCCTGAATAGACGAAGAAAAACTTGAACTATTTAGAACTTCAACTTTTTAGGAGCCCTTAAATAGCACCAAATTCCAATACAACAACATTTTAGTCACAGTTATCAGATTCGCTGCAATGCAAATACATCCCCAAGTAAATATAAAGCCAGCAATTCCTTAATAATGAAAAAAAAATCTGTACTTCAGTTTAATAATTAACTGATTCAAGTTTTTCTTCAAATATTGAGAAGCACTTAAATAGCACTAATTCCTATCCATAAACATTTTAGCTTCTGACACACCACCAACTGAACGTGAAGCCAATAATTTGCCAATAATGAAAAAAAACTGTAATTCAGTTGTTAATTAACAGATTCAAGTGTTTCTTTGACAATTTAGGAGCACTTAAATAGTACCTAATTTCTATCCAGAAACATTTCAGCCTTTAACGGTCTAAGCCTCTAACACCCCCAATAAGTAAACGTGAATCCAGGAATTTCCTAATATTGAACAAATATCTGCAATTCAGTTAATAATTAACTGATTCAATTTTTTCTTTGACTATTTAGGAGCACCTTAAAAAGCATATTATCTAAATTTTGATACCTACCAAAGAAAAATATAAAAAAATATTTTTCACTACAAGGGACTACTATATTTCATATAAACTTAGCAATCCCTTCGTTTTTTTCCACAATGGGATTGCTAGGTTCATTGACCTAATATTCTGGGAAATCAATAAATAATACAACCCCATATAATTTCAAATGTGGGGAGATACTTTGGAGGTACCTATAGGTATATGTATTATTGACTTTACATTTATAAATAATTTTACATGTTTGTATAGACTCTACGCTTTAATAATAGGTATATATTTCTAAAATCTTAACTCTACTGTAGTTAATAAAAATAAAAGTCCACAACCATTCACTAAATACAAATACATTTAATTTAATTTATTTTTATTATTATCAGCTGATTACACCAGATGTTCCGCGCGCCCGCCGCGTACACAAACCCTTCAACTACTCGTGCTACTCCTCTCCTACGCGATCATGTTAACCGATCCCGATCATAGCCGATCGCGTTCGTGAGTAGACCATTTACGGATTAGCACAAATGCACAGTAGCACAAATGGAGCCATCTCGAAAAAACATTCCTATTTTTCGCTTTGTAGATAAAACGTTGTACATCACACGTGCGTTTAAACATGACTACAAAACTCGTGTGATTAGAACGACTCGGTCTACGACCTCGTCGTTTTAATCTATCACAGTCGTTATTGTAATCATGTTCATAAACGCACTTGTAATGTAAATAACTATTACACCACTCCATTTTTGATTTAGATTAAAGCTTGAATGTAGAATAGCTACTGGATACTGATACAAGATGTCCTGTGGCGGCATAACGGGCTGCAAGACGGATGTCAATGCGTTGTCTCATGAGGGAGTGGAAAATTATTTTACACTACTTCGTGCTTATGTCCGTCGGAAGAATATATGTTAAGAAATGGTAATACATCAGTCCAATACGTTTTTTCAGGGAAAAAAGTTAATAAATCCGTTTTTTTTTTTAACTGAACTGTTGAGTTATTTACTGAACCGTTCGCACTGTTCATTCTTTTCTGAATCATACAGATGGAAAAGGACAGTTGACATAGCAGCTCAACAGGGGAGTCTGCTGAATACAGGAATTATAATTTCTGTTTACAATTCCAGACAGTGCCAGACACATCATTTGTTGCGTCATTTTTTTGCTGCTTTAAAATCAAATTTCTCAAATTTAGCTAACAGTTACAATCCGTTATGTGTTATGGCATATCAACCCCAAAAAAACTTAAATGATTATAAGCCGTCACAAAAAGAACAATTTTCAACCTTTTCTTATTTGATGTACGTAGAGACATTCAAATATACATAATATTAAGAGAATTTTGCAAAATAGAATTATTCTACGTGGTAAAGAGCAAAACTATTTAAAATTAATGTGCGTAATTTGTAATTTGGAGTAGTATTCACCTTTGTACCTGATGGATTGACCCCCGTCAAAGTTAGTCAACTTCATCACCGTCTTGCAGTCCTTTCTTTCCATTTATAACGTCTTGTATTTTTAAAAATGTTATCAATGTGTTTCCCATTAGTACCAGTGCAAGACGGTGTAAAATGATTTCTCACTCCTTCATAAAGGCCGTTTTACAGCTTGCAATTTTATCTGCAATATGCAAGAAACTTGAACGAGGGCATGCGCAGAAGTGCGTTAGTTGATTGGTTTTTGCAAGATTCTTGAAACTTGAATGGCATTGCATGCAATCGGTTTGGTGCCATTTTTCTTGAAGGTTTTCGTGCAAGCTGGGGAATTTTTAGCAATTATGATGCTTAAAGTTGCTGCTATTGCTTTCTTCTTTTTATATCGACTTATAATCACTTTTTTATTTTTGGAAAATGCAAACATCAACAACACAACATTAATAACAAAAAATTATGGTTAAGGTTAGAGAAGGAAACAAGTCAAATTGCAAGGTGTAAAACGATGTGCAAGAGATCTTGAATGCAATTTTTTTGCATGCAACAAATTGCGTTCAAGTTTTCTTGCAAGCTTTAAAACGGCCTTAAGACAACACATTGACCTCTGTCTTGCAGCCCATTATCCCTCCACAGGACATCTTGCATCAGTATCCAGTGGCTATTCTACATTCAAGCTTTAATCTAAATCAACAATGAAGTGGTGTAAAATGATATTTCACCCCTCTGAAAAATTGACAATTTCTATCTATCTTATCTTACAGCCCCAAAACCCCCATGAAAACGTCTTGCATGTGTTAATCCAATTTTGTTTGTGTACAAATCAACTCAATAAATAAATGCAAGACGGTGTATAATTATATATTTTCCTTGTTTATGACATTTTCTGAAAGATATTTTTCAGCGAAATCCCCCAGTCCCATCTATTTCCATGCACAAGTGCATT
Source organism: Ceutorhynchus assimilis (assembly GCA_917834065.1). Lineage (NCBI taxonomy): Eukaryota > Metazoa > Arthropoda > Insecta > Coleoptera > Curculionidae > Ceutorhynchus > Ceutorhynchus assimilis. Next base: position 15,895,122 of record OU892282.1, read on the forward strand.
TCAGTACCATGTTAGCTAACTGATGATAACAACGCAAGACGGTGTAAAATGATTTGATGAAATAGGCCTCGTATCCCGTACTATCAGATCGCATACTGTCAATTTATCAGAAAGTGAAATAAGGGCGTTTTCTCGATTAAACTCAAATTAGATTCAGTAAGTCCTAAATTTATAGAAGCGAGGCCGTTACCATTTGCAATGAAGGAGAAGGTGGAGGAAGAACTGGAAAGGTTGCGTAGCTTGGGTTTCATTAAACCGGTTGATTTCAGTGAATGGGGAACCCCAATCGTCCCAGTTCTGAAGGCGAACGGGTCAATAAGGATTTGTTAGGACTTTAAATTGACGATAAATCCTCATATTGAAATAGATAAATACCCTCTTCCGAGGATCGAAGATCTTCTGGTTAAGTTGCAAGGTGGCAGTCACTTTACAAAGTTAGATTTATCTTCAGCGTACCAACAGGTTCTTTTAGATGAAAAATCTAAAGAAATAGTAACAGTCACGACGCATAAGGGGTTATTTAGATATACTCGAGCCCCTTTTGGCATTGCTAGCTTACCGGCAAAATTTCAAAAGATTATGGACTGTTTACTAAATGATATTGACGGAACTGTGGTGTTCCTGGACGATATCCTAATTACAGGTTCAGATCGTAATACTCATATTGAGTGTTTAACATAAGTTTTAAGCAGATTACAAGAGGCAGGTTTGAAGTTAGCATTGGATAAGTGTGCATTTTTCAAGTCCGAAATAGCATATTTGGGATTAAAAGTTAATAAGGATGGTGTGCACACCACGGAGGACAAAATAGAAGCCATTAAAAACGCGCCACCACCAGAAAATATTTCCAAATTAAAAGCTTTTTTGGGGTTAATTAATTTTTATGGAAAATTTGTTCCAAGATTGGCTACCATTCTGCATCCTCTTTATAATTTATTGAAAGCTAACGTTAGGTGGACTTGGGGTAATGAATGTGAAGGTTCATTCAACAGAGTAAAGGAGGTTTTAGCTTCTGCTGAGATTTTGGTACATTTCAATCCGGCTTTGTCGGACATTGTTGTTAAAGATCCGGGGAACTGGTATTGGAATTTCATAGCCAGGCCAGTATATATTTGACTCAACTAATTAATGTATTGTGTGCCCAATAAATAGGTTTAGTAAATCTAAGGGCTGTAGTTTCAATTCTAGTCCAACGGACATTACAGTTCCAAAATCGCCAGATGCCTCTGTATTATAACCTGAAGGAAAATAGTCAAGTCACGAATTTTCCCGGTTTGTTGGTGTCAACTAGCAGACCTTTGAAAATAAACTAAAGCTTAGGGTCGACAACTCGCGGACCTTTATAAAATATGTTAAAGCGACGCAACTCGCGGATTTTTATAAAATATGCTATAAGTTCCTCGACTCGCGGACCTTTAGCCAGGTTGTCTTGGATAGTTTATAAACTAACCAGCTATTTTAGTTTACTCAATAACTTCAAGTAAATTAGCTAAGACTCTTGGTTAGTTCGCAAACTATCTGTTATTAATTCGGGTTCGGAATTTTCTCAGGCGCTATGAACTCATGATTTTGTTTAAAAATTGGCAACAGATAAAATTTTCAAAAATTTCCGGAAATATTTCATGCACTAGTTATATTATTACTGGAAATTGCATTTCCTATCAAAATAGTCAATAGGTTGGTTAGTTTGTAAACTATCCAGCTAGTTTACGACATATCCAAGTTTGCATATTAGCTGTAACATAAATATTTAAAAGCTCTACCTAGAATGGAGCTGGGCAAAGCGCTCGATAAAAGTGTTTCGAACCCGTTGAAAAAGTAATTGCCAGCATAAAGCACCAAGCATTCTGGAAATTCTAAGTGCTTGTAATTGCTTGTAACTACCAATTACTGAGGAAAGTAATTGCATAATTTAATTACCAAGCACCAATTACTCGCAAAGTGCTTGAAATAATTGTTGATTACTTGAAAGTGCTTGCAAGCACTTTTTTCTCAAATAAATTACCAAGCACTTACATATTACTTTTTCCTCCCTAATTCAGCAACACGATAATTTCAAAACTAAACGAAAATAAAAACTATTATAATAAAATATCCAAACTAAGGTTTTTTCTCCTTAGCTTTTTGAGTGTTTGCAATCTAAATGAGTGGAAATGCGAAATTCAATTACCAATTACCAAGCACTGTACTTGAAGCACAATTGTGATCAGAGCACTTTTTCAAGGCAATTACTGCTCAGCTTTGCCAGAATGTGAATTATTGCAAAACGTCAATTATTAATAAAGGTTTCTTATGATACAAAATTTAAAAACACTTTGTAAAGAACTGAGTGAATTAAAATGAAATTATATACTCACCAATTATAATGGTTTCCTCTAAACAACTATAGAGATGACCAAATACAATCAACTTTGATAGATGAACGTCAATTGGTAACAAAGCCATAACTTTTCCCAAAAATGTTATATCTCCGTCGGCGTTTGACAAGATACCACGGCAAGTCTTCAATAAACCCCCAATCTCTTTTAACTGCCACAAGGTGGACTCTATATTTTTGAAGTTGGGTGGGTCAAGGGCCAATGCCAAAATTTGAGCAGGTGTTTCATTCAGATCGAGCATTTTTGTCTGGAGCACAATTCGGTCTAATGGTGCTCGTAAAATTTCTGGTTCACCCATCGGGACCATACATTCATTATAAAATTGATTCGAGACAAGCCTATAAACTCGTCCGTCGCATGTTCGTCCCACTCTGCCTGCTCTTTGATCGCAATTTACATGGGATGCCCAGTCCAGTTTTAGGCTTGCGTATTTTGTTATCGGATCAACGGTCAGCACTTTCGTTAGGCAAAAATCGATTACTAGAAAAAAAAAAGTTTCATTAAAAATCAACAATTTTTATAAAAAAAACCTATACATTGTTTACCCTATTTTCAGGCTTTGCCCGAGTATTTGATTCCACATGTTTCTATTGCAATTTTGTACAGGGTGACTCAGAGTAAATTTCCCTTTTCGAACGCGTCCTGTACATCCAACTTAATATTTGTGGAGGGGTTAGCGCTGGCAATTTACGGCAACTGCATGCGGATTAACAGTAAACATGGAGCAGTGGTCGAACAAGAAACGCGCATTTAGTGTCGAGGCGTTTTTTAAATCAAACGATTCCTATGTCACGACACGGCGACGTTTATGTAACCGTTACAATATTCGGCATATACGTGATACTCCGTCAAAAGATTTATTGAAATTAGGGGTTCAAAGATTCAAACAAAGTGGTCCAATGGCAAATCCGAAGCGTCCCGGCCAACAGAAGTCCATCAGAAAGCCAGAGAACATTGGGACTGTGCAACGTGCTGCGCCTGAAAATCCGAGGCGCTCAATTCGAAAATATGGCGGGACGCTTCTGATTTGTCATTTGCTACTGTACCACTTTGAATCTTTGAACCCACGATTTCAATACATTTTTTGACGTAGCGTCACGTATACGCCGGATATGGTTACAGTTACAAAAACGTCGCCGTGCCGCGACAAAAGAATCATTCGATTTAAAAAACGCCACAAACATAAACGCGCGTTGCTCGTTCGACCACTGCTCCATATTCACTGATAATCCGCACGCAGTCGCCGCATATTGCCAACGCTAACCTCCCCACAAATATTAAGTTGGATGTACAGGGTGCTGCAATTTGGAGTGTTTCAACAGTACTTCCAGACCAGATGGAGGAAAATTGACTTAGATGTCATGGGATCGATTTTCGAGAAACGTCAATTGTCAAAAACCGTATCGCGATATCTTCAATGATACCATTAATACAGGGCGATTTTTGATTTTCCCCTATTATGAAAAATGGCTATAAGTTTTTTATTTATCATTTTTTTTCATTTCTGTAAAAACATTATGGAGACACTTTTTTGAGCACAATCCAGTGGCGGACTCGATTTTTTTCGATATCGCTCCGATTTCGAGATATCGACCAAATTTCGATATTTTCAAATGAAACTCCCTATATATTAATAGCTCATTGGATAGCTCCGTTTTTGCTGATTTTAATGATATAAAGTTCGATAGGTTTATCTCTAATAGTTTTCGAGAAAAAAAATTATATTTGTTTTTGTCGTAAGGACCAATGTGTTAGAAAAGGATTTTATATGTGTAAGGGAAGTGAGAAAGGTCTCTTTCTAACACATTGTTTCTTATGACTGAAACCGATATTTTTTTTTTGAAAGATAAACCTATCGAACTCTATATCATTGAAATCAGCAAAAACAGAGCTATCCAATGAGCTATTAATATAAAGGATGTTTCATTTGAAAATATCGGAATTTGGTCGATATCTCGAAATCGGAGCGATATAGAAAAAAACCGAGTCCGCCACTGGATTGGGCTCAAAAAAGTGTCTCCATAATGTTTTTACAGAAATGGAAAAAATTGATAAATAAAAAACTTATACCCATTTTTCATAATAGGGGAAAATCGAAAATCGCCCTGTATTAATAGTACCATTGAAGATATCGCGATACGGTTTTTGACAATCGACGTTTCTCGAAAATCGATCCCATGACATCTAAGTCAATTTTCCTCTATCTGGTCTGGAAGTGTGTTTTTCCTGTTAAAACACTCCAAATTGCAGCACCCTGTACAGGGCGCGTCTAAAAAGGGAAATTTACTCTGAGTCACCCTGTATTTGATTCGATATTTAAATAGATTTAATATTTTAAATGACAAGTTGTCGAACAGAGCATAAAACTGGCTCTGTCAGTAGGATAAGTAAACTTATAGTATACTGACGAGAGAGATTAAGAAAAATGTCGGGAGACCCGAGAGAAGAAGATCTTGCTATTGTTGAACAAACATTTGATATTACTCTTATTGCATCAAGTGCATTTTACAAAAAGGCACTAAGATTTCAAATACTATAATCATAATCTATATAAATGTAGAATTTGAGATTGAATTGCTTAATAATAAATGAGAAACTCACAATATAACTTTTAAGTAGAAAGGATATTCATAATGGAAATTACGGTACTGCGAGTTAATAACAAACACACCCAATGTCTAGACAGAAAACTTTCTTCCAATCTTACCAAAAGTTGTGTTGGGTACAGTAACTGAACTCTCTGCTATATTTGTCGACAAAATAATTTTTCTGTGTCCAGGTGGTGCCCTAATGAAAACTTTGGCTTGTTCATCATTTGGTAGGGATGAGTGCAAAGGTACTATTTCCCATTTTGATTTAGGTCTTCCGCCTCCGGCACTATCTGTGTGAGTTCTGGAATAAGGATCAAAATAAATACCATTTTGTGATAATAAATTTAAAATATGCAAATACTGACTTAGTCTGTTCTGCTACCAACAACCTGTGGGCCTCTTCGATTTCGTTGATACCAGGAAGAAAAACGAGCACATTGCCATTGGGTTTTTCCTGCTCTTCAGGAGTCTCTAGTTTATCAAATATTTTCACAAGAAATATGAACATGTTCCATACTTCGCTTGTTATTTCGGGTCGTGTTTTATCAAACTTGCCACTCTAAAACAAACAAAAAAATACGTGATCAATGAAAATGCTTATAAAAAAAAAGTGCTTCACGCGAGGTTTTACGCTTACTTTTACGAAAGCACTGTACTGATCCCAATAGAATATTGTTTTACCATACTGAGAAACTTCGTCTATATTTATAATTGGCGCCGGAATCGTTTCGGTGTCAACTTTTTTGCGGAAATAATAGGCGAATTGGTCTGCATCTATGGTGGCGGACATCAAAATAAGCTGGAAACCACAAAACATAGTTATTTGTTTTACTATGCAGAAAAGTACAAGATTTAATGCCGCGGCTGGTGTTTCATAGCCGAGGCTAGGAAACCAGCCAAGGCATTAAATCTGCTTTTCTGCCATGTAAAACATATAATTTTTTCTCAGAATGTTCAAATTCACACATGGACATCTTTTTTATATTTATTTTATTCATTATTATTATCCAAATAATTGAATTATTTTGACAATTGTCATTGTCACCATCAATTTCAAATACCAAATTGAGTGAAATTATTACCTGGAACGTTGTGACACTGTCACTTTTAATGCCTAGGCAGTAAAAGTCCACTTTTACTGCCTAGGCAGTAAAAATACAACTTTTGATCCTGTCAAGTGTCATTAAAAGGCCGCTTTTACTGTCATTCGGAGGAAAAAACTTTTATGTAGATATTTACATTTATTTTATAATTCTTAATTTTTTTGTATTGGAAGAAAATTGCTGACTTTTAAGCAGAGATACAATAGTCTAGGAAAATAGTCGAAAAATACGTGCATTGCAAAAAAAAAATCCTACCCAAATGAACTTTTCAGGGATGATAGGAGGCGGGTGGGTGATCATAAAACCGAAAATATCAAACATTCACCCCTCTGGCGTTTTGCGCTATAGGGGTTGAAAGTGCGTCATTGGCGATTACTTAGTACCTATTGATCTTACAAAAAAATGTTTCAAATAAAAGATGTGCAGCATTATTTGATCTACAATGTTTATCTAAAGACTTTTTTGATTAAGGGTGGTCTGTGGTCATAAGGGCCGTTTGAAATTTTATAATGAAAATGAAAAATTTTAACCAACGTGAAAAAATTTTCTACAACACATACAACATTTTTGCTTTATGAAGTTTTTACTCACCCCCTGCCGTTTTTCAATAGGGGTAGGTTAAAGTTTTTTTATTTTTTAACAAAAAAATTTTCTTAATAAAAGTTTTATAAGATTACATTTCCGACAATTTTTCCTTATCAACTTTTTTTGTAACTCACCCTCATTCTGCTAGGGGACACTTCCCTTAGGGAAATTTTAGTTTTTAGGCTGCCATTTTTTTATTTGTCTATCGATATTAACGAAACTTGGTGGGGTTGATATTCTAACCAAACGCCATTTTTATGCATTTATGACAAGTTTTCCTGACTTCCGGTTTCACCGGAAATGACCGGAACTTTTGATTTTTAAATGGCACACTCTGTATATTTTCTGTTTTTCGGATTTTACAGATCGTTTTACGTCCTAATGCACCACTTTTGAATCAAGTTTTGTCCAAATTTTGTTTTTAAATTAAATTTTTATTTTTTAACTAGAGTGCCATGATTATCCTAAAATGACTCTACATACTTCACTTAATTTCAGAAAAATACAAACTCAATTTTATCTTTGTAAATTTTTTTGATAGAGGGCTGTAAACTTCATTATTTTAGTATTTTTGCCCTAGCTCAAAAACTAGAATAGGAACATATGACATTCATAACATTACTAAATGCAGTATTTTGAAGCGAATCCAATGATATAATACACTATGACATTTTTCTTAATTTTTGTTCAAATATTTTTGTTTTATTATGTAGGTAGGTTATTTTTTTTTTTTCTATTTAAAATATAATTTGAAAACGAAATTTGGACAAAATTCGATTTAAAAGTGGTACATTAGGACGTAAAACGATCTGTAGAATCCAAAAAACAAAAAATATACAGGGTGTGCCATTTGAAAATCGAAAGTTTCGGTAATTTCCGGTGAAACCGGAAGTCAAAAAAACTTTTCGTGAATGCATAATAATGACGTTTCGTTAGAATATCAAGCCTACCAAGTTTCGTTGATATCGGTGAACAAATAAAAAAATGGCAGCCGGAAAGTAATCTCGTGGGCACCCGGTATATTAATTTTTTTTGCTTTTCTCGCCTTTAGTGCATATAAAAAGTTGCAATTAACATTGTATTAAAAGGATTTTTTTCCACCACCTTTTTGTTTTTAGGGGTAGTTCGCCTATTTTCAACTTTACAAAAAAAATTTATTAAGAAAACTTGTTCATTTTATTATTTTGAACAACTTTTCTTTGTAATTTTTTTTTGTAAAGTTGGAAATAGACGAACTACCCCTAAAAACAAAAAGGTGCTGAGAAAAAAATCCTTTCAATACAATATTAAGTGCAACCTTTTATGTGCACTAAAGGCGAGAAAAGAAAAAAAAAAGTAATATATACCCCTAAAAACTAAAATTTCCCTAAGGGAAGTTTCCCCCCGCTGAATGGGGGTGAGTTACAAAAAAAGTTGATAAGGAAAAATTGTAGGAAATGTAATCTTATAAAACTTTTATTGGGAAAATTTTTTTGTTAAAAAATAAAAAAACTTTAAAACTACCCCTATTGAAAAACGGCAGGGGGTGAGTAAAAACTGCATAAAGCAAAAATGTTGTAGAAATTTTTTTCACGTTGGTTAAAATTTTTCATTTTCATTATAAAATTTCAAACGGCCCTTATGACCACAGACGACCCTTAATCAAAAAAGTCTTTAAATAAACATTGTAGATCAAATAATGCTGCATATCTTTTATTTGAAACATTTTTTTGTAAAATCAATAGGTACCAAGTAATCGCCAATGGCGCAGTTTCAACCCCCATAGCGCAAAACGCCAGAGCGGTGAATGTGTGATATCTTCGGTTTTATGATCACCCACCCTCGCCCTATCATCCCTGAAAAATTCAATTGGGTAGGAATTTTTTTTTTTGAAAATCGACAATTTTCCTAGACTACAAGCCTAATTAGTCAAGAATACAGTTTTTACGAAATTATTACTTATAAACATAAATATACATGTCTCCAGCGCAAAACAAAGTAGACATCATCATACCACTCCAAGTTTCTACAATCATTATAAACAGTAGGTAAGTTTTGAAACTGAAATTTGAAATTCTCATTTTGCATTTGAAATCCAAATAGGATGGGCATAAAAATCAGCGTTTACTTCAATCTCCCTGAAAAGTTGCTTTCGATGATACAGGAATAGCAATTCGTGGTTTCATAAAGTCTCATTAGTGCGGCAGCTTAGCTAGGATATTTCAACATATTGTGCACTTTTTGATAAAGGCACCAAATTTGGCACAGAGGTAGACCGATGTAATATGAACAAATTTGGATATGGAGCCATCTGCCAGCTGCTCCCCGGCGGCGAGATTTCAGATTCTAGTGCACTTGTGAACGTATTTGTATTTGGCGGCTTGTGATTGGCTGCTTGATCCATAGGCTTGATCTGTCATTTCAGCCTCTATGATGTCAGCGCTTTTGTGAAGTTTTTTATGAGGTTATGTCGTTTTGTTTTTATTCAATTTGTTTGGCCGTTTTTGGCCTATCTTTGGTAATCATTTCTTAATGAATAATCAGCAAAATGAAAGATAACCAACTAATTAAATTCAATGTTGATATTGCAGAAACGTGCAAGGTTAAAGTAAGAGCTTTTATTGTAGTTTGTGTATTATTGCAATATTTAACATTTTAGTTATTGAATATACTACCTGACGTACTAACAGTCCTTACAAAACTGGATTTTGAAGAAAATCTATGTAATATTGAAAATCAGAAATTCATAGCAGAACTGCGAACAAATTATTCAGACAAATAGAGTCCTATAAATTTGATAGCAATATTTGAAGAACTTGGCTACACCAGCTACAACGTAGAGAGTCTTTAACGAAAATACCTTAAAAACTATTTTTTTCTACAAACGTGTTAAAAATGCAATTTTTAACACCCCCTCGAAGCATTAAAAATGTTACTTTATTGCACTAGTGTTAAAAGTCTTTAAGGCACTAGTGTTAAAAATGAAACATCAAAATTTGAAAGCAAACGTCAAAAAAAGTTTGTATTTTTAATTATTTACATTAATATTAATGGTAAAATTTGAACAACTGAGGAAGCTCCATCGGCCGCCTTCTCTATATTTTTCAAGGGATCGATGCAACCCTCTTTTTCTTGTGTATTTTGTTGCATTTTTAGCAAAAAGCTTACTGACCACGATAGACCATACGACAGACTTTCAAGAAACTGACATGACATTTTATTACCTGTAAAACAAGGTGCTGGTTGTTTGAATTTTTTGACAAATATCAAATTCAATAATTTTACGTAGGAAAGATGCTTCCAATTTATTATTCATTTAAAAATCCAATTTGTCACTGGTTATTGCTTGTTATTGCCGTTTGTAGAAAAAATATTGTATGATATTCGTGTTAAAAGTATTTTTAAGGCACTTATGTGAATTGCAGAATTCGCTTCGCTCATTCTGCAAACTTTCACATGCGTGCCTTAAAAATGTACTTTTAACACTTATATCATAAATAACTATTAAAGTAAGTAGTCTATACTCACACTACTTTTATTTGGTTTTGTTTTAAGTTTACTTGCTTAACTTTAGTTTTGTTATTTTCTTAAAAGAATCTCCGTTGCATGTTTTTTGAAATATCCTTGTATTTCTTTATAAAAAGTTTGATTTTTCAATGTTTACATATTACCGGGCCAACCAAAAGAGTCAAAACACCTCACTATAAACATGTTGATTGTCCAGCAAAACTAACCATTAATCCATGTATTCTTTCGCTCTGAACCAACTGATTGAAGTCACTTGAGGTTTGTTCTAAAAATTTGTCATTTGGTTTTAACTTCATTGGTTCTGTTTTTTTGACGCCTCATAAACAAACCTGATGTGATTACAATCAGTTTGTTCAGATCGAAAGAATACTTGTAATGTTAAGAATCCAAAAATGGAAAAGTAAGTTACAACATTACAACCATTGAGGTAGGTTACAACACAACACTGGCTGAGTTTGTTTGTGTCATCTTTTTCGTCGATTTGCTCCGAAATTTTGACAGGCACGTGACTGGATAACAACATCGTGTAGCATCGTTCGGTGTCGCTGCACAGTTTATCGCTCCTCTATTTATTCATATTAATTAAATAATAAGTGAAATAAATTGTTCGTGCTTTGTGTCATTGTGTGTGAAAAAATGTAAGATTTTTAAGTTATTGACATAAAAGCAGTAAAACTCTTTTTTAACTTGCGTAAAACAACAAAAATCATTGTGTTTAAAGACTACAAAAATATCAATCTAAATTGCATGCTTTTTATCATCCTATCAATAAAACGGATTCCTTACCTGCCGGATTGGAATTTGTTACTTTTTTACAAGGATTCTCTGAACTGATTAGGGGAATATGGTGCAAAGTGAAAAATGATATTTTGAAATTAAGTTTGATATCTTAAAATTAAGTTTTTTATTAGGACTATTTTGGCGATACGTTCAGGATCTTCCCGGATTGAGCAGGGCAGCCCTGAACTCGCATAAATGTCTCAAAGAACTGCAACAAATGCTCACTGAATTGCACCTTTAAGGTTTCAACTGAGAAAAAAGATGGAAGTGAGGAGATTTTTGGGCATCCTTGCGATGGTTGCAAGATGGTTTTGTGCAGAAGATGTGAGAAATGGAATACAACGGAAGTAAGATTTATACAGACAATATCCAGAAAAGTACCATTTTTTTGTAATGACTGCTCAAAAGAAAAATCAGGGACACTCGTTAAAAGAGCAGAAAAATTAAGTTTTGATAACAAAAATTTAAAAACTGAGATGGAAAAAATCGAAAAAGTTATTAATCAACAACAAGAAGAAATTAGCGAATAAACTGAGAAAAATAAACTTCTTATTCAGGAAAAAGAGATATGGAGGAGTGTATGAAAAGGATTAGAAGAACTACTATGGATTTTGAGGATGGAGTCTTTGAAACGGAAGAATGCCTCAAAAGAGAGATCAACAAGCAGAAAGTTGAATTAAATAATATGAATAAAGAAAACCTGGATCTGGGTCAAGAAATTAACGATTTACTAACCAGTAACCAAGAAACCAAAGAAAAAAACAGGAAACTAGAGATGGACCTCCAAAACTTAATGGCACTTAAAGACGAAATGTTGACCTCAATCAGAGCCCTAACCGAAGACAACGAAACTTATATGAAAGAGTATAAAAAAGCACAAAAAGAGATCTTTCAAATGAGGACTAACATGGCTGGGAACTTTCAGCAGAAAGAGGCGGTTGATGTCAGTACACAGTATGATCCTACTATGATAGCAGTAAAGGGTTTGCAGAAGGCTATGGACAAAAATGTTAAACCACAATCACAGCCCCCACCACTGATAACGCCACCAATATCTCTGGAACCAGTTCGGCGTAAAGTTTTAATTGTTAGTGACCAGTTTGGGTATAACTTGGGATCAACATTACAGGACTATTTGCCAAATTTTTTTGTAGAAACTCTCATAAAACCGTATGGTCGCTATGCAGATGTAATACAACATTTAGTACCATATACAAGAGATTTTACATTAAATGACTCAATCATAGTTCTGGCTGGCTTTAACGATCTAAACACCAAGAATTATCCTTCCTTCAAAAACATAAATAATATATTTAAATCCCTTGCACACACAAACCTTATAGTTTTCTCTGTACCTTTAAGGAAAAATGATAGATACATCAACAGGAAAAATGATACATACATCAACAACGGAATATCGAAATTCAATAATAAATTGGAGTTATATATAAATAAACTTGATCAGTATGTGCAAGGGAATTTTTGCTTTATAAACCTTAACTTAAGAGGTCGCATACAAAGAAAATATGCATGTCTAAAAATAAAAAATATTTTAAATTCAAGAAATTGTCAAAAAAATTTAAAATTTCTCAATACTCAAAGCTTGGATTATGACAGTTCTTTATCGTTGAAGTCAACGCCACAACTGAGGAGGGAAATTATTGTAAACCCCAATATTGACGAAACCGAAACTGTAAATTTAGATTTAGATTTAGTTAGTTTAAGTACAGCATATTCTGAGAGCACTTTTTTAGACACGATTCTGTCTCAAAAAACTCCATCATGAGCTATTGTAACCATCCAGAAAAGTATATATCGGTTTTTTTACTAAACATACAATCAATAAGAAACAAATTAGATGAACTACTTATTTTTTTAGACTCGATCAATTACCCAGAAATAGTTTTAATTACAGAGCAGTGGTTACAAGCAGATGAACCAATTTTCCTGGAGGGTTACAAAATGATTGCTAAGTCTTATAGAACTCAATTCAAGTGTGGAGGTACACTGATCTTGTTGAAGGATGTTTTTGCTGGGGAGAATAATTTCTTTGTAGTTAATGATTTCGATTATCTCATGGTTGAACAGATTTTTGAATTTTGCGCTATATCTTCCCAAAGGCAGAATCTAATTATATTATGTATATATAGGTCTCCAATCCAAGCTTATGTGCAACAATTTTTGGAGAAATTGGAAACCCTTCTGTCATTGATAAACGTAAAACGCAAAATAATTATTGCAGGTGACCTGAATATTGATTTTAGTAATATTTCTTGTATCTATAGGACAGAATTAGTTGACCTCTTAAAGTGTTTTGACTTGTCAGTGCATGTTAGCAATCCAACGCGTATAACCGAAATCTCTCAAAAAACAATTGACTACGTTTGCACTAATTTTGTGGATACCAAAACATCATGTAGAGTGTTAAGCTCATCCTTATCGGATCACCAAGCGGTCACGTTGAAAATTTATATTAAAAGAAACATTAAGAAAACGCAAAAAAGGAGCGGTAGAATTTTTAGCACGGAGAACTTCGAAAGGTTTCACAGAAGAGCAGTTCTAACGAATTGGAACGTAGTTTGGCAAACTAATGACCCGCTAAGTGTCTTTTATCTCAAAATGAGGGAAATTTTTGAGACATGCTTTCCTGTGAAGTTTTTAAAAGAGCGGAGACATAAGAAAAGATGGATAACTTGTGGGCTGCGAATTTCCTCAAGAAACCTCCGTTCACTGCACTATATTAGAAAATTTTCCTTTAACAACTAAGCTTTTTTGGATTATTTTTCAAAGTATAGGTCAATTTATAGAAAGTTAATACAAAAGGCTAAAGAATCATATTATGCGGAGAGGCTATCAAATTCGGGTAATAAACAGAAAGAAAAGCTGGTTAATTATTAATGACCTTAGACAGTGTAAAAAAAAATAAAAACTTTGACGAACTGACTGAAATTGATAAGAACGACTTGAACACCTACTACTGCACTATCGCTGATAAAATAACTAAACACCTAAATACAGACGAATGTCCACTTGCCTACATGAATCATATCAATATTCAGAATAACTTTTCATTTTTAGCAACAAATATAGATGAGGTTTTGGCATGTATTAGAGACATTAAAAATCAAAATTCATGCGGAGAGGATGGAATCTCTGCAAAAATATTTCTTGCTCTGCCGCGGCCTTTACATACTTCAGTGTCTGGCGGATGCCATTAGTTTCTCCTGGGAATCAGGATTGTTTCCATCCGAGGTCAAGAGGGCAAAGGTCATTCCAGTCCACAAAGGTGGCGAAACAAATAAGGAATCCAATTACAGACCCATTTCACTGCTCTCCACATTATCAAAGATCATTGAAAAACTCGCAAAGAAAAGAATTATGGCCTTCTTAGTGGAGAATAATATCCTCAGCCCAAACCAATTTGGCTTTCAGGAGGGGAAGGGCACCAATGATGCAATTTTTGGGTTCCTTGAAAGCGCTTACACGTCCCTAAATAGTGGAGAGGCGGCAGCCGCAGTTTTCTGTGACTTATCCAAGGCGTTTCACTGCGTTAGTCACAGAATCTTGCGGCTGAAGCTTCAATGCTATGGCTTCAGGGGACAGGCTCTGGAGTGGATAATGTCCTTCCTTCAGGACAGATCTCAGAGAGTCTTTCTGGACGGTCAGTACTCCCGTCCGGAGATATTACCTGTGGCATTGCTCAGGGATCAGTGCTTGGCCCTCTACTGTTCCTCATATATGTGAATGATTTATGTCAAATTAATGTAAATGCAGAGATGTCTGTTTTTGCTGACGATGTCACCTGTCTGTGGCACTGTCATAATCATGCATGTGCAACTCTTATGGCGCAATTTGTTCCGCTAAAAGCTTGCGACTACAGACGGCAGAGGCGCTGTCGTCCAATGCTGTTGTCACATTTATACATAAAAAGTACAGTCCATTTGTTTTAAAAAGCTTCCAACAATGGAAAAAAAGTCGTGTGCCTCGCTACTATATAATTGCCCGTTAGTACGATTTGAAATTACATTTCTTTTTCAAAAGAAATATCCCATACTTTAGACATGTGGCAGCGTCGCTTCACTTTCACTTTTTCATCATATTTTGACAAATTTTGACATATTCCATTTTTATTCAATAATTTGAATCAGAAATTGAAAATTTTCTCCGTTCAAAGCAAAATAGTTAAATCTTGTTGTGTGGCAATGTGTGAAAGCCGAAGGAACAGAGTAAAAATGCATCGAATTCCCAAAAATGATGAGCAGGTATGTTTCGATCCCTACATTATACCGAAATCGGGATTTTACCTCTTGTAATTTTACCACTGCAACTTTTCTTTCTCTTTAGGTGTTTATTTTAAGCCTGCAAAACGTTTACAATAAAAAAATCGTATCCACTGTAGGTAACTATTATTGTCTGGATTGATATCATACTGTATAGTTAATAAAGTAATTCAAAATTGTTATTTTTGTATTTAATACATGGATTAATTAGTATGTAACTCTTCGGTATGTGATCAAGAGACTGTTTACCATAATTTTATTTCCACTAGAAACATATTAAACTGTTTAGTGCTAGTGGCAATAAAAAATGATAAACGGATCCCAGAGAAAAAAAATTAAATTCAAAAAGGATCGAGCGCTTCCCGCGCTCTCAAGTTGCTGACTACACACGCGAGAGGGCGCTGTAATCAGGAACAAAATGTTTGTATTGAGTTGCCCATCTATATTATAGGTTCGAGAGAGTTTTGTATCCCTTATCTATGGTCATAATGTTGGGAATCTTAGGGGGATAGTATTGTCTGGACTTGATCTTATAAAGCGCTGGTTTGATGCAAACAAGCTTGCTCTTAACATAGATAAAAGTAAAATCATAGGATTCAAATGTACGATGGAAGGGTTAATGCTTGCCAATAATCCATTACAGCAGGAAAAACACACCAAATTTTTGGGAATTTTCATCGATGAAAAACTGAACTTTGAAGCACATACAAGTCAACTGAAAAAAAAGGTAGCGTCAGGATGCTTTGCCGTTAGGGTTGTCCGGAGGGAGCTTGGCGTGGGGGTGGCGAGGGATGTTTATTATGCCCTGGTAGAGTCTCATCTACGCTATGGGATAGCATTCTGGGGTGCGTGCGGTGATGGCCTGTTTCAGTCCGTCTTCCGCTTCCTGAAAAGAGCTATCAGATCAATGTTTCAGCTAAGACGGAATGATTCTTGTAGGCCTTATTTCAGGGACTACAGAGTGCTTACCCTAACATCTCTGTATATATTGGAATCAGTTTGTTTGATATTCAAAAATAGATATAGGGATAACTACAATTTCCAGCATAACTATAGAACTAGACAGACACAGGTTGTCCATCTTCCGATACCCTCTTCAACAATGATAAAAAAAATCCTTAATATATGAGAGCCGTAAAATATTCAATAATCTACCTTTACAATTGAGAGAACTTGATAATTTTAATGCCTTCCGAAAAAACGTGAAAGACTATCTTTTGGAGAATTGTTTTTACACTTTAGAAGAGTTTTACGCAGCTAGTTGAATGTCGATTGTTAGTTTATATGTAATGATGTTGATGTTTTATTTTATTTTATTTTATCTTATTTTGTTTATAGTTGTATTTTTGTGTATTTATATTTAATTTTTAATTTTACATACCTTATGAATGCGACTCACATATTTAGTGTAAATTAGTAATACTTTACTTTTAATTTTATTTTGTTTGATTATGTAGATATAAGACTGCTTTGTCAATAAGATTTCTATCTTTGATAATAAAGCTTTTTCTGATTCTGATTCTGATTCTAATAGACCTATCTCCCATGATTAGAAAAAGGAAGCTTCATTGTAATAAATACAAGTTAGAAAACAATAAAAGATGACATGCGCGCGCAACTCGTAGGCTGCAGTGTAGCCAGATTGTATTGTTGCAGAACAAATGTAGGTAATACAAATCGAACATTATAACATTAAGGAAGTTTTATAGTCTCAAGTGTTTCACAACGCCTTAAATCAGACAAAAGAACAGCTTTAAAGCGGATAAACATCGTTTGCACTTTTATTTTGATAAATGTTTCATCTGGCAACATCGCTCAATGAGATTGCAAAGGAATATGTCAAGTATAATCTAACATAACCTTAAACGAAACTGCGGTGAGTTCAAGTAATATGTAAAGTATTAGTTTGCTCTTTGTGAAATTACACGTTACAAAGAAAGAAGGAACGATTCATTCTGAACTGGCCCCTGAATAAGAATATGACGCAAGCCTGTCATAAACTTGCTTCTCATTGGACGCTCACCTGCAGCCTACAAGCGACGCGCGCAGTCCAGGTAATAGGAGATCGGTCTATTTCTGAGCAAATCGATGAAAAAGATGACAAAAACGAACTCGGCCACTGTAAGTTACAACTGTTGCCAACTTGACAACTAGTTCAGCGTTAGTAAAGTGTGTTTTTTTTTAAAGATAAAAGTCAAAATGACATTTTGTTGTCAATACAATGTAAAATTGTCAATGCTTTCAAATTTTTTATGTAGAAAAAGCTTGGGCTGCCAACATAGTTACTAAATTTTTGACTTGGGGAATTATCTATAAAAAAAAAACACACTTTAGTGAATGTTTACTGTCATTAGTTTACTGTTTCCTAATATAATTGTTTTTTTTTTTAGGAGTAAGGAAATTTATTTGAAAGAATTTCCCTGTGTTATTTTCATTCGGTATACTCACAACCATTCCCTTTTTTGTGCCGATATGCTGCGCCATAAGAGACCTTCACAAGCAGTTGAAGCAAAGTTTCGAGAGTTATTTGGGAAAGGTCATTCCCCTTCTTCCGCATTGGAAATATATAAAATGGAGTTACAAGCAATGACCTATTAACACATAGTGATGCGAAGAAGAGAACGTTCTTTTTCGTGACCAGAGAACGTTCGCAACTATGCGCGAACGTTCCCGAGGGTAGGGAACGAAGCACGAACGAGCACAATCAGGAAAACGTTCCCGGTAACCTTTCCGGGAACGTTCCCGAGATATTATGGGAAATCTGGCAACGCCAGAAAGTATTTCGTCTCAGATCGTGTTCGCAGTGGCACGTTCACAATAGACGTCGAGCGTACCCTGGCAGTATTTGCATCTTTTCTATTTTGTGCTCTCAACAAAGACAGAATGACTTAAGAAGGGCTGGAAAACTTACATCTCAGAGGCATTTCCTCGGGCATCTACTTCTACTTTCAGTGAACGCAGTGTAGCTGATTCAAGTAAAACTAAAACTACATTAACTTCATATGAAGAACTTGAGTCAAGCGAAAGTGATTACAGTTTGGAAGGTGGCCAGGGCCGGCCCTACCATAAGGCGAACGGAGCGAGCGCTCTAGGCGCCAGACCTCGGAGGGCGCATCCTGTGAATCCTGTCTTCGCTTTCCGATAATCGGAAAATCTATCTGCTATTCTAGTAGGAGTTGCGAGCAAGCGTGTAGCTAGTATGTGAATCCCATGTGAATATTGCTGGTGACTGTATGCAAGCAAGATAAATTTACCGATCTATAATTCTATTGGTCGATGGATAACGTGGGCCAATGGGATTGTAGATTTCGTTTTTATCCATCAAATTGCATTACCTGACAGTTTATCAAAAAGTGAATAAACCGGCCCTGAAAAAGTAATAATGTGTTTGAAGAAGTTCTTAGAGTGATAAAAATCACCTAAAAGCAGTACTCCAGAACTTGGCATTAAATAATTGGCAATGTACGTTTCCGAATACATGTATCTGGACAGCTCTCTGTATTTTTGTATCCATTCCTGGATTCCTGTGGCTAAAGGTGAACGGAGATTAAGTAAGCTCAAGTTCAACTTAGGTTAATTAAAACGTACCTTAGGCCAACTCTAGCAGGAGACAAAACTTTCTGATCTAGCTCTGCTGTCCATTGAAAATGATATAGCTGAGATGTGTCATATATGAGGGGATTTTAAATAAATTTGCAAATGCAAAAGTGCGCAAACAGCCGATTTACTTAAATTTTTGTATTTTGCTAGCCCGATTTTTATATTTATAAGGGCCGGTTTATTCACCTTCTGATAAAAGGTTTGTAATCTGACTGATAAAAACGCTATCTGCAATCCCATTAGTGGGCTAGTTATTCACCCACCAATAGATTATAGGTCGGTGAATTTATCTTGCCAGATAGTTAACAACAAGTTTATCTGAAGATGGAAAAATCAGGCCTAAGTGTTGATGAGTGATATGACCAAAGTTGATTATTGATTGCGATCTCGTCAAAAAATGTGATCCAAATGTTAGTAAACAAGAGAGCTTCCTACCTAATCATTGTTAAAGTGGTGATAACTGATCTCTTTGAAAAGTAGATATTATAATAAATAAATAAACGTAAAAACTTCCATTATTTGTTTGTCATTCTACTTGAAATCAACTCTCAAAAGGAAAACAGTAGGTACCATCAAACATGGATGTTTTCGAATTTCTATGAATAAGATAGATAAGACTATTTTTCGCGACATAATTTTTCCAAAGATTTTGTTCGAATATGTGGGTTATCCTCAGTAATATGAGCATTACCATTACCCAACATTATCGAACATAATCATTGGAAAAAATATGTCGCGAAAAATAACCTATTAGCCTATCCAAAACGCGTGACTTTGACAAGCGAACAAAGGGTTTGTGTGCCTCTTGGCGGACATTTTAATGTAAGTTTGACAGCATCTTGCCTATACAAAACACGTAACTTTGACAAGCAACAAAGGGTTTGTGTGCCTCTTGGTGGACATTTTAATTTAAATTTGAAAGCATCTTGGATAGTCTAATAGAGGCCTATAGGTATAAAAGCGGTATTAGATATGGTCAAAAAAATGTATGTGCAGAGGATTGACATTTGAATTAGGGGCGCCAAAGTCGGATCTCGCTCCATCCTGAAAGTAGGCTCGGGCCGGCACTGAAGGTGGCCAAATCAGTCTTCACGATACTGATTCCAGTATTGTCCTTGAAATGTTTAGCGATATTGAAAAAGACGTTGAACAGGACCCTGGGGCCCAGTTCATTAATATCAAATTAATGGTTTTCATCTTCATTTTGTGCTTTAATATGTAATACCAACGTAGTACCAGTATTATTAGTACCAGTACAGTACCTATTTTTTTGTCTATGAATACTAAAAAAAAAAATTGTTCGCTGTTAAAGAAATAATTTTTTCTTTTGTTTGCTCGGGTGGAATTAAACCAAAGTTTTGATGTTATAATATAATATGTTATTATGTGTATTTTGTTTTATTTTTTTTTTGAATAATATATTATCGTTCGTGCTCGTATATGCTTGTTCGTGCTCGTTTATGCTTGGGGAACGTTCTCCAAAAATACATGCTCGAGCATTTTGCATCACTATTAACACAGTTGTTAATAGGTCATTGATTACAAGACCTGGATCCAGAAAACTATTATAAAATTGTAGCTGATGGCTCAAAATGCCCAACACGTCTTTGGTGATGAATTATTTTATAATATTTAAAAAAAAAAAAAATATGGAGATCCTAGTGGCCCTGAAATGATCAAGACATTGTCCAAAGTGATTGGTGAATACAACGAACAATGTGGGGATAATTGTGCTGCAATGAAAATTAATGAAAATGATCTAGTCACTGCTATATGTTCACCAATGATGAAAAATATACATGAATATATAAAGTCGTCTGGTGAAATAATGTTTAAAGATTCATCTGGCAATAAGGACCGAAATAATAGCAGAGTTTTTTTGATGTTATGTCCATCAGTCGTAGGGGCTCTCCCAGTAGGCTTAATGATGACATATAGCGAGTCAGAAAATGCAAAATCAAAAGGTTTAGAGCTTTACAAAACCCTAATAAATAACTGCGCATTCTACAAAAATATTCCAAAAGTAATTATCACAGATGATTCCACCGCAAAACGCCAAGCTCTTAAAAAGTATTTTCCCTCTTCTATGTTATTACTTTGCAAATTCCATATTTTGCAAAGCACAATGAGGTATTTGTGGGATTCTAAGCACCATGTTGATAAAAATGATCGTGTTCATATTTATAAATTATTTCATAATTTAGTGAATCGTACTAGAGAAGATGAATTTTTAAAAAGTTTTGAGAATTTATTGAAATGTGGCAGTTGTAAGAAGTACAAAATTGTTGTAAAGTATTCTGAAAATCTTAAGCAAAGATCGAAGGAGTGGGCGTTGTGTTTGTTACAGATCTAATATACTTACAAGGGGAAATCACACAAATAATTATGCAGTAGCAAGCTTTAGAATTTTGAAAGACAAGATTCTTCACCGCACTAAGGCATTTAGCATAGTACAAATGTTTAGTTTTTTAACTGAAAATTTGCACAGCTACTATCATGGGCGCCGCCAGGATTAGTTTCAGGGAGGTGCATACGGTCAGTGGCGGCGCGTGAATTGTTATATTTGTTCAAATTACTAATTTAAAAAGGTGAATGCCCGACGCAGGAGCTGCCGAAGGCGCGAAAATTTTTCCGGGTACCAGAGTCCAAAAACAAAATCTGGGAGTTCTGGGAAAAGAACTTTCATAATTTACGACTTACTTTTCGGAATAATGGATATCCTACACATCTCATAAATCGCATCTTAAACCAGGTTCCTCCAATAACATTTCCACAGCCATCCAATGCCATTGAATCCAACAACAACAAAAAATATTTCAAAATTCCATACATAAAAAACCTATCTGAACCATTAAGCAAAAAATTACAAACCACAAACAACAAGATGGCATTTTACAATACCAAAAAGGTTGGCAATCTATTTTCTTCAGTAAAAAGTAGAACGCAGACTATGGAAAATAGTAATATTATTTACCAGATACCATGTGGATCATGTAATTCGAAATATATAGGGCAGACAAAACAATACCTCAAATCCCTATTGGCCGAGCATCGACGTGACTGCAATATCGCAAATTAAGACCATCCCAAGACGGGCCTAGCTAAACACCATTTCGAAGAGGGTCACATATTTGATTTTAATAGCACTAAGATTTTAGATAGAGAAATAAATTTTAAAAAAAGACTCTTCCTAGAAATGACGTATACTTATTCACAAAAACAGGCCTAATGTGAATCTCAACCGAGACACTAACGACCTCAGTGTGTTTTATCATAACATAATTACTAACTTCACCTAAAATAGAAACAATATTCCCCGCGAAAAATTAAAAATAGAAACAATATTCCCCACGAAAAATTAAAAATAAAAATAATAGTTCATTTCTTCTATCTACAGCAGCGATTTTATAATCCTTTTGTTTGCTTTTGATTTTCTCGTAACCACCAAATTAATTAATTTGCTCAAATAAAGGTACTTTTTCGGCAGCCAATGGTCAAGGACATTGACACATTCCATATCAGGGAATCTCGTTTAATATAATATCAGTATCAATTTGTAGCTTGTAATCATTGCACGGCTGGTTTGAATTTTTATAAATGTCCGTTGGAATTATGTATTTTTTATGTTTTTTAATTTCAAAAAACAAGCACCACAATTACTAATCTAGGTGAGTTAATGTCTGTCAGTATTGATTTTTGATTCTAAACCATCTCAATTTGGGTCTAATAAAGAAATACTATAACAAAACAATAATTTATTTTTATCTGTGTATCTGTTATTTTGATTCTTTTATAAAACAATTAATTGATAATAATTTACATGTTTTTAGTACTGTTTTTTTCTGTTTATGTTGCACATTTGCGAAATGATAAATTCTATGTAAATGTAATGAATATGTTACAAATGTAGTTATGTTAACTGGTTTGTTATACTTTTTAGCCCTGAGGATGACACGCATCCGTGTCGAAACGTTGGCAATTGATTAATATGAGAATAAAAAAAGTCCAAAAAAGCTGCAATTTCGTTTCTTTTTAAGAGTAGTAATGTTCCACAAAATATATTAGTGTACTTAGTAAGGAAAGGGAAGCTATATACAGGGTGTCCCAAAAAGATACCGACAAACTTTAAGGGGTAGTAGGGGACATCAAAACAAACATTTTTGTTTATATAAACATATGTCCGCAAATGAGCCATTTGAGCTGTAGAGCAAAAAAACTTTTTGGTACTTTTATTTTTCGCAATAATTAAATCACTGTTTACTTATTAATTTTGCTTTATTAACAAATAAATTATGGTTCACAATAATTGTTCAAAATGTTGACCATTTACTTCAATGCAAAGATTGCACCGTCGGGTCATTGACTCGCGAACCCTTTGGAATATTCCGGGAATAGCGTCTAGGGTACAACTCGCCAGTATCCTTGCTAACAGATCTTTCTTATTACGAACAGGTGTTTCGTAGACTAAAGTTTTCAGTCAATGACCCGACGGTGCAATCTTTGCATTGAAGTAAATGGTCAACATTTTGAACAATTATTATAAACCATAATTTATTTGTTAATAAAGCGAAATAAACAATGATTTAATTATTGCGAAGAATAAAAGTACCAAACAGTTTTTTTGCTCTACAGCCCAAATGGCTCATTTGCGGACATATGTTTATATAAAGAAAAATGCTTATTTTGATGTCCCCTACTACCCCTTAAAGTTTGTCGGTATGTTTTTGGGACACCCTGTATATTAATGATGTTAATGACAATTTAGTAACGAGTATTGTTGAAGTTGAGCAATCTGCTGATGAAAATCAACGTTTTTCCCAAGAAGATATAGAGGCTGAGAGCAGTAAATTGTTAAAAAATATCCAAAATCTGAATTCCAAATTGTTAAGTGATCCTGATGTTATCAGGAAAATATAATATTTTTTTTGTTATTTAGCATGCTTTAAAAATAAATAATAATAATGCTGTTTTAGTCAAAATTGAAGTAATCCCTACTTATTTCAACTTCTAATGACAAAACTGTGTATTTGTGCCTATATAGGTACCTATTACCTCACTATATACCCACAGTTAATGTTGATATTCCTTATTATTATTTTTATATTTTTAAATAAACAACCTACCTAGATTTTACAAAAAGTGACTTTTATTCAAAAAAACATCTAAAAAATACATGTTATGCTATGTTAATAGTATGGTGACTACTTTTACTTCCACAATCCACACCACGAAACAATAGGAAAAAAAAGGCCATGGGTATTATCCGTAGTTCATAAAGCCTGGCTTGTGGAAAAACTTGGCTTGCATGATGCATTGCAAATGTGACAAAGCCAAGCTTCTCCACTAAGCCAGGCTTATTAACTACGGAGTATATGGCCCTTAAAATATCCCAAAAAGCACAAAAAACAACAATTTAGGCGAAAAAAACTTTATGTGTGTTGGTCTGTCTGTAGTAAAGGTACCTAATGAAAAAATATCTAGGTACTAAATATTAAAATCAAAATAACATTTTGTCATTTACAAAAATATGGCCAAAAAAAGTAGGCAACTAATCCATTATCCATTCCAAAGATATAACTAATCTCATTTATTTACAATTCAATAAATTCAAAGGATAAAATTTTTTGAATCAAGGAGGCAAATCTTCCGCCTATCGCGTGCATCCAAACAAGGATCCATCAGAAATGCACTAGGATCTGAAATCTTGCCCCCCGGCGGCCGTTGCGGCGATTTTTTAAAATGGCCGCCAGTGGACACCCCGATAGACAACGGAAGATAAAGTTTTCTACTGAAGGTTTTAGTGAATGTTTATTGTTTGTTTTGAATGAAAACATACCAGTTTTTAAGTTATACAGAAGGGTGGGGGACGAAAAACTTCCCACCTAGGTTTTCTCAGGGGCCTTATTCTGTAAGGAACGAAGCGTTCGATTCGGTAAAATTTTTTCGATTGTGACGTCATTTTCGGTTTGGTAGCGCGAAAACGAGCGAAAACTAAATCGAAAATGACGTCACAATCGAAGAAATTCTACCGAATCGAACGGTTGTTCCTTACAGAATAAGGCCCCTGGTCTCGTCTCAGGTTTTAGGTGCTGTTCGAAATTTTGAAGGTCGAGCGATTTTTGATTAATCACCTAACACTTGAGAAAACTTGCGTAGGACGTTTTTCGTGCCCCACCCTGTATATACAGGGTGTCCCACGACGTTTTACCCAAGTGATAACTTCGAAACGCGTCGTTGAATGTTCCACTTAGTAACTTTTTATTATTTTCTTTAACAACAAAGCCTTAGCAAATATGGTATTGCCGATTTTGTAATTCAATTTTCTAACGAAAAATGATAGATATAATATCATCAAATACGTTTAAGATTCTAAAGTTGCCGTCACTTGACCGAAACTGAAGCGAAAGTGAAATTGGATGAAGCATGTAGAAGCGGCACAAAAAGTTACCCAGATCCTCAAAGTTTCAGTTGTATTGAATGACGCGTTCCGAAGTTATCACCTGGGTAAAACGTCGTGGGACACCTTGTATACAATACAGGGCGAGCATGAAAAACCACCTAGGTTTTCTGAGATATTAGGTGAATAATCAAAAATCGCTCGACTAGAGATTGAAGTTTACCGGTAATTTTCATTTGTTCTTTCTCAGTGGTAATTTACCGGTAATTTTTCGGTAATTTTCGTAGTTTTGGAAATATTTCATAAAACAAACAATTATGACTATATCATATACTATATACATTCAAGGATTATATATTTCCAGAATTTTTTACCGTAACAATCATTTATTATAATATTGTTTGTTGTAAAATCTAACCTCGTAGAAATATTACAATATTTAAAGATATAATAATACCTAATTCCTAGAATGAAAAACGAGCAAAGAAAATCAAACAAAAATGAAAGAGAACTAAATTCCTAATCTGGTACTAAACTAAATAGTAAAGTAAAGTGAATAGCTACTTTCAAAGGGCAAAAAAAAAACAAATAAATAAAATGATCTGAATAAGTATAGCATAAGAGATACCTAACTCTGTCAAGAAAATTTATTACTTTAAGCGTGCAGCGTTGGCAAAAGTCCGGATTTTTGGAAATTTCTATTGGTTTTTTGGGTTTTTGCGAGAGTTGCGCTTTTGTAGGGGTTTTTGTGCTTTAAGATCTTTGACTCTTTGAAATTCCAAATAATCTCAAACTCAGAAGTCAACAAAAACCCACTACCCACTGAGTTTTTGAAATAGGCTTTTCCCACGAGTACAATATTTTAATTCAAGATATAGGCACTACATATTTTTTACTTCAAATCAAATTACTATCTATAGGTACTATTTTCCATTCAGAAAACCTAGACCTTACACAAATTTTTTTGATCAATTTCTGATAAATAAGATGGAGAGAAACACTCGTGGAAAAACATTACACCTAACTCTTGCGGAAATGTCTTTTCCACCCTTAACAGCTTGCGGAAAAGCACCACTTTCCGAACTTGTTGGGTAAATAACTATTTGTTTATGTATGCCAACAGTGAAAGCGCGTTACAGATTCACAACTAAATGGCGAATATTGCATGAAAAGGATTGTCGCCCGAATGTGTTTTCATTCAGGAAGCATTTCTGAAAATTACCGGTAAAGAAATTTGTCGGGTTAAATTACCAAAATTTCCTTACCAAAATTACCGTTACCGTGGTAACGTTACCACACTTTAATCTCTACGCTCGACCATTTTATTTATTTATTTATTTAATATAATACACAACAGAGGAAGCTCCAAATGGTATAACTTATATACTAGGTCTATAATTATAATAATAAACACATAATAAGTTAATAAGTGAAGGGTTAAGTAAATAAATGTCCACGCCCATACATCGGAGTTGCAACCAATTAGAGAGGTAAATTTTCCAAGTGAATTGTCTGAAATCATTGAGCCAATATCGATCTCAACTTATTTTTGAAGGTGATTGGAGTGCAGTTGAAATCGACATTCATCGGAATATATGTATTGAAAAGATGCATAATACGGTTCATAGCACTGTTTTTGCCAACGTCTGTTCGGCTTCTATTAGTTAAAAATATGTCGTTTAAACGTGTATTGACAGATGGTATTCGAATGTTCATAAGTGCTAAGAGATCAGAGCAATTTATGTTATAGGTAATTATATTGAAACCGAATGTTAGTGTAAGGAAAACCCTACGCATCTCCAGGCTTTGTATATTCAGCATTTGTAGACGATCCTGGTGGGAAAATAGGTTTTTGTCGATTCCGAGTTTATATAATAGGAAATTAACAAACTTCATTTGAACTCGTTCGATGCGTTTAATATGGATTTGGTAATATGGTGACCAGATCACGCAGCAATACTCAAGGTGACTTCGCACCAACGAAAAATAGAGAGATTTTAGTACCTCGACATTAGAAAACTCCCAGCATCTTCGCATTATAAACCCTGCCATTTTGAAAGCTTTGGACAGGATATGATTTATGTGGTTGTTGAATCTTAATTGGGAATCAAAAATTACTCCCAGATCATTTATAAGGTCTACTCTGGGGAGCGGAGAACTTGAAATATAGTAGGTGTGCAATGTTGGGCGCTTTTTTCGAGAAAAAGATATTGATTTACATTTGGAGATGTTTAATTCTGTTCCATTAGATCTGCACCATTCTGATATTTTATCGATCTCGAGCTGTAGAATTGAACAATCGAGACTGCTAGTGATTTTCCTAAAGATTTTTAGATCGTCGGCGTAAAGGAGGAAATGGCAGTTGGTAAGTACGTTGGCTAGGTCATTGATGAACACGAGGAACAATATAGGACCTAGATGAGAGCCCTGGGGTACTCCGGATGTCACCATTATTTTTCTTGATATGGAACCACCAAACCTGACGAATTGTGTTCGGTTACAAAGGTAACTTGCTATCCATGTTAGAAGAGGATCTGTGACGCCAAAGGATTCAAGTTTGCTGATCAAAATAAGATGGTCAACCCTGTCGAAAGCCTTTCTAAAGTCGAAATAAACTGAGTCGACCTGGTCCCCTGAGTCAATAGCTGCAGACACGTATTGAGAGTAAAGGCATAAATTTGTCTGGCATGAGCGACCGGACAGGAAGCCGTGCTGATTTTCAGAGAGGCAGTTGTGTAGAGTTGACAAAAGCTCATCATTTACTATGGACTCGAAAACCTTGGCCATGCAATCCAGGCCCGAAATTGGGCGGTAGTTAGCGACGTTTCCCCTCTCACCACCTTTGAAAATAGCAGTTACGATGGCAGTCTTCCAGAGGTCCGGAAATTTTCCAGAGCTGAGAGAGAGTTGAAATAGGGTGTTAAGTGGAGATGTCAGGGTCGGACAACAATTTTTTACGAAGATTGGGGGTATGTCATCTGGTCCTGCTCCTTTTTTTTCATCCAATCCAATTAGTTTTTGGAGCACAATGTCGCAGTTAACTCTGATAGTTGAAAGGACAACATTATTAATATAAAAACGTAATGGGTTAATAGTGATTGCGGGATCAGAAACTGTGAATGTAGACTGAAAAAAATCTGCGAAAAAATCCGCGATGACTTTGGGATCACTAGAGTCAGCGTTATTGAAAGTCATTTTCGCAGGATAGCTGACAGAATTACGTTGAGACTTTATGTAAGACCAGAACGCTTTAATGTTATTCAAAATATTATTTTGAGCAGTTTGGACGAAGGAATCGTAGTCCCTCTTTATCGAGGTTTTTGATTCTGATCTCAGTTTTTTGTACTGAAGCTCGTCTAAGTTTAATTTCGTTCGTTTATGTTTTTTAAAAGCTTTGTTTTTCTTGTTAATTAGAGCTATTGTTTTTTTAGAGAAATAGTTAGGGTATTTTAGCGTAGAAATTCTTGTCTTTGGAACGTACAGGTCGATTGCGATGTAAAGTACAGTATAAAACATTTCCAGGGCGTTATCAATGTCTCCGCACTGCAAAAAACTCCAATCGATAATTTCGAAGTAATCGTTTAAGTGATCGTAGTTTGCTTTATGAAAGTTGTACTTAAAAAGTTGCAAATCCGATGCATTATCCTTTGTAGCATCAATACAGAACCCAATTACTAAAGCAGGATGATGGGTATCAATACAGGTTAAAGGTGACATATTATTCGATACAGATACATTTGAGAAGTTTGAGAAAACAAGGTCCAGTTTTGCATTATTAAAGTTGGAGACATTATTGTACTGGACAAGATCGTAAAAACACGCACAGTCGTAAAGTGTTTGTTCCCGTTGATCACTGGAAGTGAAGATTTTATTGAGTTCATCGTCACCACCAGCTGAACATAGGTTAATGTCATTGTTATTAACTATGTCGGATGCACAAGTTTCAACTTTGGCAAATGAGTTTGCATAGTTCGGAAGGTTGAAATCTCCCAGTAATAAAACATTGGACCTTGGAAAACGGTCTAGCATATAACTTACTGAAGTAACGAGGTTATCATAGACTACTGCCTTAGAGGATGGAGGTCATTTATTGGAATTGTCACCTTCTACCTGTCAACCCCTAAGCAGGGGTGACAGGTACCCCTAAAATATCAAATAGAAAGGGGGGTCGAGTGATGCGTCATTTGATGGAAAGTTTTATTAAGATTATATCCTCGAAGTTTTAGTTACGGTAGGTTAAATAGTCCCTGCCAAAATGGCGGCACGTCAAAATTAGGAAATATCTAGTACATTGTATCACTCGAACCCCCTTTCCATTTGAAATTTTGTGGTCAGAGGGTGGAAATACCAATAATACATGTCCCCCAAAAACAAAAATTGACGCGTCCGAGCAATTTTTGATTAATGACCTAACACCTAAGAAAACCCAGGTGAGAAGTTTTTCGTGCCCCACCCTGTATAACTTACAAACTATCTGGCATGTTTTCATTGAAAACAATCAATAAACATTCACTAAAACTTCCAGCAGCAAACTTTATCTAACTTTCGTTGTCTCTGGGGGAGTCCACTGGCGGCCATTTTAGAAAATCGCCGCCACGGCCACCGGGGGGCAGTTGGCCGATGGCTCCACATCCAAATTTGTTCATATTACATCGGTCTACCTCTGTGCCAAATTTGATGCCTTTATTTAAAAGTGCACAATAGGTTAGCTAATCCGCTGTACTACATACATCATCCTGAAAATTCAATTTTGAGCCACCTTTGATGTGTGATAATAAATACAATACAAATTAGAAGTACTTGTGTAAAAACATGACTTATTGGTTTTTTGGTTTGGATATCATTCTTAACAGATATTTTATGGCAAACAACTTATATATATTTGTTTCAAACTGAGTTCTCTTTCCATACAAAATCGAAGAGTTGGTTGTATTTTGGAAATGATAAATATAATAATAAGGACAAGAAACTAAACATCCAACACAAATATGGGCTTACCTTAACGTGTGGTGAATTGGTGAAAAGAAATTTTCTGACTATTAGCAACAAAAAGTCCAATTCTTGATTGCGTTCGTGCACTTCGTCGATGATGATATGGCTATACTCGGTCAAAGATTTCTTATGGATCAGCTTTTGTAGCAGTACACCAGTGGTTACATAAGTTATGAGCTGGTCAGGTGATACTTTTTTTTCTAAGCCAACCTGTAATAAAAACAATGAAACAATTTTTGGTTGACATGGCTTCGCAAGAAAAAAAAAACGTTGACATAATTAGCGAGTCCAATTAGTTATTTATGTACCAAGGCTTGTAAGTACACGCTACAAGGCGAGTTGCATATGATATTTTTTGTGCTACCGTACATTCAAGTTAATAAATATCATTCTAATATTTTAAGTTCTTCAATACAAGAAAGTATCCCTGTGGTAAATGTGACTAGTTGTAAAAATGTTTCTTTTACTTTCAAAATTACAAAGTAAATAACTATGAAGTATCTCATTTTTATATTATTACCTATCTGTTTATGCTAATTTCAACTTTTTGACGTCTAGGTATTTTCTATTTGTTTGAATAAAATTGTATCCTTGATTTGTTTTGGGTTTTTTATTTAAGAAGTCGAGTGTTTTTGTGACATTATTTTGACAGAGATATGAACCAAGCAATTTTCACCTTTCAATCAACACTTTTTTGACCCGGTCAAAAAAGTAACTTTTTTGGCCCGGTAAAAAAAGTAACTTTTTTGACTCGGACTGTAAGTGCCACTTACAGTTCATGGACATAGGTCAAAAAAGTCAACTTACAGAATGGGTAGCACAAAAAAGAATATCTATTGCAAAAAGCTTCTAAAAATAAGCAGCTAATGGAAATTCCTAATACACATGTATGTGTCTTCAATATTTAAGAAAATATATTTATGGAACCTACCTGATATCCACAAACAGTACCCAAAGTCCACCCACGCTCTTCACAGACCCTCTTTGCGACATTGATAGTTGCAATTTTTCGTGGCTGAGTAACGATGATGTTGCAAACTTCATTATTTTCTCTTAGTGAATCCATTATCATTTGAGGCACTTGCGTAGTTTTACCTAAAGAACAGCAAAACGTTTACAATTGGGCCAAAAAGGTTTCAAGTATTCATTTTTCAACAATTAGGCCAACTAATTGCGGAAATGTTTAAGATATGGGATAACTTACCGCATCCGGTATCCCCCTGTATGACAACCACTTGATTTAGTGCGATCCTAGTTAAAATTCGACTTCTAAATGAATCTATGGGCAATTCTGATCTCACATCCAGGTTGAGAAGAAAGTTGTACTTTTTATAAATCTCATTGGATGCTCGTCTGTCTTCTGACGCCATTTCACTGTATTGTTGACAATCGACATTTGTGCTCTAATAATAATAAAATGTAGTTAGAGTGTGCGAATTCCATAGAAATTCAACTAAATATTTTTCACATATGAAGCATTAACATTATGTTACATAGAAAAACGAGATTGAACAAAAATATATTTTGGATGAACTGGTCTAGTTTGTAACAAAAGGGCAATCGGTAGAAAGAAATCTGAAGCCTTCAAGGACCTTCTCAGCTAATAAAATGATTGTCAAAAAGGAGAGTTGCGCCTTTGGTCTCATATCAAATCAAATTGAAATATAGCTTTATTGTCTAAAAAATACATAATAATCCTCATTCAATTCAAATTCAAATTCAAAAAAACTTTATTGTCGAAATTTCCCAATAAAAATTATTGACAAAGCAACTTAAACACTATATCCGGAAAATCCGGACAAACAAGTTTCATACTAATGATTACTTAAAA
This sequence comes from Ceutorhynchus assimilis, assembly GCA_917834065.1. Classification (NCBI taxonomy): domain Eukaryota; kingdom Metazoa; phylum Arthropoda; class Insecta; order Coleoptera; family Curculionidae; genus Ceutorhynchus; species Ceutorhynchus assimilis. The sequence continues at coordinate 15,927,166 of OU892282.1, forward strand.
CATGATCTAATTCTAATAGTTAAAAAAAAAAGAAAAAACAATAAAAATTTGTAAAACTAGCCAACAAATAATGACACAAAAAAAAACACAAATGGAAGGTAAAATTCAACATACATAAAATTGCGAGTAAAATTAACAAAAAAATACAAATAAAATGTAAAAAATTTCAAAAATGTAAAAAAATTTAAAAAAATACAACAATCAACAGCAAGATATCACAACATTATTATTATTATCATTAAACTAAAAACAAAAGATACAGTCTAAGAGAGTGCTTCAGCATAGTATTCATCACAATTGTAGAAGGAATATTTTTCAAAGCAGGTCATTACTGCTTTTCTAAATTTTTTAATTTCTCTTATTGACCTGAATTTGAGTGGGTGGTGGTTGTATAACTTGACGCTCTCATAAATTACTGATTCCTTGGTCAAAGTAAGTCTAGGTATAGGAAAGGGTATAAGTTGGTTTGCGGTTTGCCTAGTGGATCGTTCAGGGGCATAAGTAGCAGCATTTGGATTTATTTGCTCTTTATGAATAAGGCAAACAGACTCTGGTATAAAGATAGCAGTCAAAGTAAGAATTTTTTGCTTTTTGAATAATGGTTTGCAATGTTCCCATGGCGCTGCTCCACTCAAGATTCGAATAGCCCGCTTCTGAATTCGGAACACTGAGTCAAGGTTAGTTTTGGAACAGTAGCCCCAAAAGGCCACCCCGTACCTTGCCCGAGACTCAAACAGAGCATAATACACCATCCTCGCTGATTGCAGATTGAGCTCCTTAATAACTATTTTAAGTGCAAAACAGGCAAATGATAGTTTAGGTTTGAGTTGGATAATATGTTCTTTAAAATCCAACTGTTTATCAAGCACCAGTCCAAGAAACTTTACACTCTGATGGGACTCAATAAGCTGGTCACTCAGGGGTATAGAATTTATGGAGAATCTAAAGGAGACAATATTAGTTTTTTTTAATGTTAAAACACAACTGGTTCGCATCACACCATTCCTCTCAATCACATCCTCAAGCTCGCCCCTTTTACCTGTCCACAATATAGTGCTATCATCAGCAAAGACATAAAACTTTCCATTATTGATGTTGATAAAGGTGAGATCATTAATATAGGCAAGGAAGAAAATAGGGCCGTGAACAGATCCCTGTGGCACTCCCTGGGTTATTAGGTACTTTACTGTTTGATAAAGATTGGTTGCAGCTGACTATCTGGGATCTGCCTGTGTTATAAGATAACGCCCATCTTGCAGAAGAGCCCCTGAAGCCATAGCGACCCAGCTTCTGCAGCAGTATTTCGTGATTCACGCAGTCAAAGGCTTTTGAGAAATCACACAACACCGCCGCAACCGAATCTCCCTCGTTAATATTGAGATATACTTCCTGCAAGAGAGCAAATATGGCCTCATGCGTGCCTTTTTTTTGTTGAAATCCAAACTAAGATTGTGCGGTGATGTTAAACTTTTCAAAGTGAGAGGTAATTAGTGATGCGCGATGTTCTGTAAACATCGATGTTTTGTATTCGATATTCGATGTTTTTTACATCGATGTTGATGGCACCAGATATCGATGCTACCATCGATGTTTTTCTAAAACATCGATCAAATATTCTGTTCTGAGAATTCTCTTAGAGGGCTCTGCCTATTGCCTGTCATTACACTGTCATTTGCAATACAGTAGACCACTTTCGCGATACGCACTACTACTACAGGATGGCCTATCCTCAATAAGGCATGTGTGTAACAAATCCCCTCCTTCCCCCATGTCAAAATACCAGTTGTGACGTAGGCAGCATAATATTTCTCGCCTTGACGTAGGCTGTTTAAATAGCTGACGACTTAGTATGACGTCGGCAATGGTGGCACACCAATATGGCGGCGATTACCAAAAACAAAGCCGATAAGCACTCCTTAGAGTGTGTATTCTCCTTGGTCGGGCGCGACTTGGAAATTTTGCATCTTTTTTTATTTGGTGATCTTAACGAAGACAAACATATTTGTGAAACTGCTCGGAGTGCGCCCGGGTGTCTTTCATGCGGCCCGTAGAAAGTAACTTTTCCTTATTAGCCAGCCACACACGAAAATTTCGGCGCGCAAGTTTGGAGTGTGCCGTTCCAAAAGTCGCAAGAGAAGTGTCAGTTAGTGGAGTGTCACGATAACAGGTTTTGCGCGTTCTGATAAGTTTGGCGCGCAAATCGCACGTGCAAGAGTTAATTGCACATAAACGTAGACTCTTGTTATTTTTCTGGAATTTCAAATTTATTTTCGATATAGGTGACAGTCGGAAAGTACCTACTCAAGTATTATATTTAATAGAAATTACCATTAGGCATTCCAGGTCACATGACTTTTGACAGGTCCGCCATATTAGCTGAGGGGCCAACAAAGCCTATAGATCATTGTTTACAATGTTTTTTGAGTTTGTGCTTTGGAATTTTTGCGTTTTTTGATTTATTCAATAAATTTTAAGTTGTTTTTAGTTTTTGTGAATGAATGGAATGAATGAATGGATCTTTATTTACAGACATGCCACTTTACATTTCAATTCAACAATATAGTGATAATAATAATAATAGTAAACGTAAACAAACAATTTATTAACAAAAATAATGCTTAAGAATCTAAATTGTTTAAAAAATAAAAAAGTTTGATACTAACAACCTTACAAATAAACTTTAGCAAAATAGATTTGTGGTAGAATGACTCCTCAAACGTTTTGACTGTTCTGATCGGTGCACAGATCTGGCATGTAGCTTAGCTTACTGGCTTGTTCATTCTGGGCTTCTATCAATCATCGTAGTATATCCTAAATTTGTACTGGGGATCCAATCCGGATTGTTTGTATCCTTAAATTCTGCTGGACTACCTAAAAGGTATTAAAAGTTACCTATATACTTGTAGAAACATAAACAACTTTTTTGATGTACCGAGATGAATTTTTTTTTGTATTTTAACAACAAGACAGTCATAATACTTACCATTAACAAAATGTTTTGAACAAATACGAGCATTTTTCAGAAACATTTCAGTTAAATCTCTCCTTTTGAGGCATTTAATCCACAGATTTCGTCGTTCCTTTTTTAGCTCGTTTAGACGATTCCCTAGATCTCTTAATGCTGCTGGGATCCTGAAAAACCTTTCTTTATCTCTTTCCGCTCTACTAGAGCACCCAACAACGCAGCAAAAAGAAGGCATCTTCACAAAATAGATTGAAAATTCTTGGTTTAACATTGAATCAGGTTATGTTTGGCTTTTGTGTGCCCCCCAAGCTAATATGGCGGATCGGTTATGACATTAACCTGGAATGCCTAATAGACTAATGGATAAGGTTTAATTAATTAAGCAAATAACCCTTGAAATGTAAAGGGAATTCAAGGCAAATTAAAAAAATATATACCACCTAGGTATAACATTTATAATTTTATATCCTACTGAACTATTAAAACCATATAATACCTTGGTTACGATAATCATAAACAGGGTCTTAACTCCCAAGGGAGTTAAGAATTTTCATCTCCCAAGGGAGTTAAGGAAGGGAGTTAAGGATATCATAACTCCCAAGGGAGTTAAGGATTTCCATAACACCCGCTTTTACCTTGAATAGGTAACACTTTGACAAAAAATAGAAAATTTGATTTATGGCTTATTCCTTTATAAAAATAGACAGAATACAGTAAATTCAGTAGGATATAAAATTATCTATGTACCACGGGAATTATCAGGAGTTAATACCCACGGGCAATTGGTGTCCCGAGGGCCAAATAACTATTATCGCCTATAAAAGTAAGAGTTGATTCGTTCACAAAAAAAGCTTAATTTATTGCAAAGGTGGTATATATGACCATATATTGCCCTTTCTTCCAACCATTTTTTTGACCAAGTAGATCGTTTTTTTTTTTTGTCTTAATTGTAAAGAATATGCATACAGCATAGCACATGCAATAACTTTTCTTTTTTTTTTATCGAGTGAAAACATAAGTACTAGAAAATTTACAAAAACAGTACACCTCGTAAAATTCACAGACTCTTAGCAAAACTGTTAGAATTTCTAAAATTCCAGATGCCGTTCCAAATCTTTCCGATTTAAGAAACTTCTAACCCATTAACGAAACACTTTGGAACGTCAGACTAAAATCTGTCGGCTAAGCCCGCATGTATTTTTTGAACGTTTGTGGGCAAAGACGCTCATATGCGTGCCGTTTCAAGCATGTACATCCGGAACGCCCCGCATCCACGCGCGTTATAAACTTTTCGTGTGTGGCTGGCTATTCAGTGCGGGAAAGTAACACTTTCCGAACTAAAATTAGTGCGGAAAGGTTGGCAAAATCGCACGGTCGTAGAAAAATACATTTTCCTTTATTTTTAAAATTTACAATCGAAATATTTTCAACTGCCAACATCGACCATCGATATTTGAAAAACATCGATGTTTGGTAGTCGATATTTTCATACCATCGATGTTGACTTTCGATGTTAACATCGATAGCCAACATCGATATTTCGTATCGATGTCGCATCACTAGAGGTAATTCTTGTTTTAGCAATTTTCTCAATAACCTTGGAAAGAGAAGACAATAATGATATAGGGCGGAAATTTGATGGGTCCTCCAAGTCGCCACCTTTGTGAATTGGTAGAACAAGAGCCTGTTTCAAACAATCTGGAAAATAGCCAATGATAAAGGACTGATTGATGAGTTCCACAAGAACTGACAGAGTGGCATCAGGAAGGACTTTGGTGGACAAACCATCAATGCCTGAGCTAGTTTTATCAGGTTTAGCACTTGCTTTACCTCCAGAAGAGATGTTGTAGCTAATGTTAGAGCTTCAGCGAGGGGTCAACCACTCTGTAAAAATGTGTACACGTATTGCGAAAATGTCGGTATTTCGCAAGTATTTCGCGAAATTCAAAGTATTTCGGTGGTGGTAATTCGAACCTAGTTTTTTGTGGTATTGCCGAGTATTTCGAAATATTTGCAGATAATTCTAAGTATTTCGAGGTAATTCGAAGTATTTCGAGGTAATTCGGAAGTATTTCGCGGTAAGCCTAGTTATTTCGCGCTATTTAAAATTATTAGTATTTTTTTTATGCACTGAGAATAATTAATTCTTTATCACCCAAAATTGAAATATTATAGAATGAAAATTATAGTCCATCTTCGAACAGGCTAACTTGAGGAAATCCGTATTTTCAATAATAATTATGAATGACACACAGATTGCACTAGTCTGTAAATTATCAGTTTCGTACGTTAATTATAATTTTCCGTACGTTAAGTTACGTTAAGTGGATGTAAATGACCCTTTAGTTGTTAAGAGTACAAGATCATCGGTCATCCAACGAGGACTGAACAGGGGTTGACAGGGGATTATTTTTGACTTTCCCTGTATTTTTGAGAACATTGAAAATAGCCAATTGGAACATTTTTTTCTGGAGAACTCAAAAATGATACTAAAAAATCATTTAAACCAAAGAGTTACACCATGGATGAGCGGTTTTTTGAAAGGAACAGCCTATTTTTTGTATGATTTTTGGAGAAGTCACACTTCTCATTCCGTTGAAAATATCTGATATTCCGATAGCTGTTTTTATCTTATGTTAATGTTTTATTTTTATTCCTGCAGCTATTGATTTAATTGTTGTTTGTGGGTCCGAATATAATCCATCATATCAAAAGATACAAAAATCCAAGCAAAAATTCTTCACTGTGATCCACAAGAAGAATCATTCTAAACGAGAATTGTTTTAGTATTGCGGGACTTCGCGCGGTAATTTGAGGGTATTTCGGGAATACCTGGTATTTCGACGTACTTCACGGTATTTCTACACCATTTCCAAATTCAAGCGGCAGTAAATGACATTTCAATAACCTAAATTGTAAACAAACACCAGCCTTCCTATTGGTTGAAACGCCCTACCTGGACCAGTGCAAATGCACGGAGGACATTTGATAGGTTGTAATGAAAATGACCAGTTTGTCATTTACTGCCTTACTGCTGCTTGGATTTGGAAATGGTGTAGGTACTTCGAAGTATTTCGGAGGTAATTCGGGCCAATTGTACAGGTATTTCGGGAAGTGGTTGACCCCTCAAGCCTCAGGAATATTTATATGCCCCAAGAAGGAAATAGGATCTACCGATGAACTGAGATTTGAGGTTAAGGGTATTGAATGCGCCTCGATGCCAAAATATTTTTTCCTGCGCGAAGCACCTAACGCAGTCTATCATTGTATTCTTCCCCCCCTATTAATACTCCTTAGGCGCAGTACTTTCACTTTCAGATAGCGATATTTATTCCACAGATTAGAAAATATCCAAGGGATAAGGAAAACTAGTGTATTTTCACTTCCGTATAGTGATATCTATCAGATAAATGTGGGCTAACCTTTAGTTAACGTATCCTGTGCTCCGACCTAAGAATAACCGGTTTTATCTGCCAAATAGCTCCTCGCGCAGTGTGTTTACTCTGATTTAGGTGAAAACACAGAATTCTGACCTAATTTTTTGAGATTTGTGTTGGTTTGAAAAATTCGTTAAATAGAGGTGTTTTTTTTTTTGTTATTTACAATTTCATTTTTGTACTTAGTATTTCAAATTTGAACCATCTGATGAATCTCGGTTTTACAACTTCTATGTATTTATTTGTGTACTCAACAATCAAAGATAAAATATTTTCACTGAAAAAGGAATTCCAGAATTTGAATCTATTTTCGCATTCGTTGCAGTTTGGCCCACAACGTCCGGCGGCGGACGTGCATGAACTGCGCACTTTCTTAATCTCTTAATGAGGGTTACTTTTAGAACCTAGAATACTTACCACGAATTGCGCTCTGGTGCAATTGCAGGTAATTTTATAAATAATTATTCCTAATGGGTACAACCCTAATAGAAGGTCAGTTTTATAAAACACATCCATCCTTGTATATATTTGTAAATATCTTAAATGAAATTTAGACAGAAACGTACATAAAATTACAAAGTATCGATGAAACTTAGAAAGAAAAGAGAAAAGATTATTCAGTATCCAAAAATAGACAAGCTTCATTATATAAAATGTTTAAAAGTTATTTTTATAAGCAACAGACTAATAATAATAACGAATTGTATATTGTTATAATTTATCTTTGTACATTTTTTTTCTTGTGTGAATAAAAGAAAATATATTGTTTATATTATGGACATATTATTTTTATAATACTTAATTATCATAATCTTCGGGTGCGCAATTCGAGTACTGTAAATTTGGGGCCTCTTTTGTATAGTGCGCAATTCGTGTTAAAATGGATAGGGCCCAGGTATAAAGTGCGCAATTCGAGGCCGCCCGTTTTCTTTGGTTGGTAACACTAGCATTGCCGAAATACTGAAGTTACCAGCAACGGATTGTTAGCACGAGGATAACTTTACTTGAAAATACCCCTCGGAGATATACTAAAGATAGCTACCTCTGGTTTAATTATCCGATAGATACTTATTCGCCGAATAAATTATATTTATACTGAGGTGAAAGTACCGGGCCTTAGTGGGAATGAGATGAATGAAACAAGGAATGCATTGCGTTCTTAGTTTCAACGTAACTTTTTAGCAGTTGAAGTTATATCAAATTTCTTTTTTGCATTCGATTTATAATATAGGGAAGAATGGCGCTATCTTTTTGGAAATCCGGTAATAGAAACGAGTTCTCGAAAAATTACAAAAATGTAATTTAAACTGGAAAAAAACGAGAAAATTAATCAATTTATGGTGTCTTTTTTATTTAGCGCCACTCTTATGTGTGTTAGCAATACAATAGCACAAACCAGAATCCCAAAAATCATCTAGTTTTTTTTGTAGAAATTTACTTAATTCTTCTTGTCATTCTGCCTGTCTCTGTTATACCCGCAGCAAACCCTATGGCTCTTTCCTCCGCCTGATTTGCGATAAATTTTAAATCGCCATCATGAAGGATCCAAGGCCAACCGGCCCAACAGTAGCCCAATGCAATAATCGCGATGAACCTCACATCTTTATTAGCATTAACTTGTTGGGAGTCGTATAGTTCGACGTCGTTACAATATATTTTAAACGGCGCATTCAATACCCTTAAGTTTTTTGCAACTGAGCAGTAATAATCATTCATTAACTCTGGTTCAGTGCTAGTTTAAATTCTTGGTTTTCCCGCGTAGCGAATTGATTATATAACAGTTTTCCCTAGATTTGTTTTTAGCTTCATCTAATTTATCCTCATAATATCTTCGCTTTGCCACTTTGATACACTTTCTATAGATGTTTCGGTATCTCTTTGCATAAGCTGTAAAAAGGTGGTCGTTAGAAAAGTACTACTTATAGCACGTTTTCATATTTAATTTTTATCTTTGGAAATGCCTTTTCAAAATTATGTATCAGAAAAGTGTGAAAGTGGCGAAATGGATCTGATGGTTTGTCGAAGACGTCATTCCAGTTTGTGCTTAAACACAACTGATTAAATTTTTTTAAATTCCTTTTGCTATAGATCCTGCCCAGCTTCACCGGTGTGAAGTTAGCAGCCAAAACTTGGCAGCCAATTTGACGGAAACGCCCGAACGACCAGTGGCGTAGCATTGTTTTTTAATTCGACATAAATTCAATAAACCATACTTAGACATCGAGTCTAGCTATGAAATTGATAGGGTACTATTTTAATATCATCTCCAATCCCCATGCGAAATCCCATTAACTCAAACCCCGTCGAAATATGAAAAACTACCCTTAACAAGTAAAAATGCATAAATATTGATATTATCGTATTTTTTCCAACTCGGACTTCGAGTCTTGCCATGAAATTAATAGGGTACTATTTTAGCACTATCTCCGACCCCCATGCAAAATCCCATGAACTCAAACCCCGTCGAAATATGAAAAACTACCCTTAACAAGTAAAAATGCATAAATATTGATATTATCGTATTTTTTCCAACTCGGACTTCGAGTCTTGCCATGAAATTAATAGGGTACTATTTTAGCACCATCTCCAACCCCCATGCATAATCCCATGAACTCAAACCCCGTCGAAATATGAAAAACTACCCTTAACAAGTAAAAATGCATAAACATTAAAATTTTCGTATTTTTTTCCGACTCGGACTTCGAGTCTTCCCATGAAATCAATAGGGTACTATTTTAGCACCATCTCCAACCCAACATGCAAAATCCCATGAACTCAAACCCCGTCGAAATATGAAAAACTACCCTTAACAAGTAAAAATGCATAAATATTGAGATTTTCGTATTTTTTTCCAACTCGGACTTCGAGTCTTGCCATGAAATTAATAGGGTACTCTCTCAGCACCATATCCAACCCTGATGCAAAATCCCATTAACTCAAACCCCGTCGAAATATGAAAAACTACCCTTAACAAGTGAAAATGCATAAATATTGAGATTTTCGTATTTTTTCCAAATCGGACTTCGAGTCTTGCCATGAAATTAATAGGGTACTATTTTAGCACCATCTCCGACCCCCATGCAAAATCCCATGAACTCAAACCCCATTTCCGCACGCATCTCAGTGCGGAAAATCGATTTTTCCGCACGGCTGTAGGAAATAGCTATTTACCTAACAAGTGCGGAAAATGAATTTTTCCGCACGCGGCTGCCGTTCACCGAACGACGCGTAGCGAAGTTCGGTGAAGCAGCCGAGTGCGGAAAAATATTTTCCGCAAGTGTTAGGTACAATATTTTTCCTACAGACGTAAAAATGTAAATTTTTATTTTTTTTTTGACAGATCAGTGCGGTAAAATTTTTTCCGCACTGACAGCCGTGCGGAAAAACTTTTTCCGCACTGATATGCGTGCGGTAAAAGTTTTACCGCACCGTGCGGGAAAACTCATTTTCCGCACGCATATCAGTGCGGAAAATCGATTTTTCCGCACGGCTGTAGGAAAAAGCATTTTTTTTCAAATTTTATTTTTTTTTGGGATGGTTCCAGGTGGAAAATAGGGGTGCATTATACGAATTTTTCAATATCATTCTAACATCAATTATCCCTGAAAATTTTAACAGGCTAGCATTAGCCCTGCAGATGACATGAAAGGGGGTTGTTTAAATTTCAAGACCCTATATATCTTAAATGGGTTAATGTTTTTAAATAAAACATATATACCAAAAAATCGGCCAATTATTTATAAGTATTTGCTGTATAGTTTGTGGTGGATTCGTTACTGTTCAGTAAAAAAAAAATAATTTCCAAAACATCTTTTTTCAAGGTCATTCAACTTTAGAGCGCCACCCCGACTAAAGGGTAGGTAGGTGATAGTCATATGCTGTCGCTGGATAAATTGTAGAGATTTAGTCCTCTTTAATTTACTAAAAAAGTATTTTTTTGTAAAACGTAGTGGAAGCGCTACCTTTCGGAAAAACCACAAAAAAACACCTTTAGGGGGATGAAAGAGGATGTTCCAGGATGAAATTTTGTTGGAAAAAGTTAGACCCATAATAAGCAACCTTTGTCCTACCAGAAAAAAGATAAAACAAAACTTGTGTTGAGTTTGCGAGGTTCAACCTCTCTTTCCTGGCCTATTATGTTGAAACTATAAATGCGGGTTTAAATGTATAGAATTTAATAAGCTCTTACCAAATCGTCACCATATCCACCACGTTCACCTTCTTTATTGTAACCAGTCTCATACAGCTTCATTTCTTTCTTTACAAATTCCTCTTCATAATTCATATTGTCAAACTCATCATCATCATCCTCATCATCGCTGTCAAATTCTGGATCGGGAATCTGTGCTGGTCGTACTCCGTTCACTCTACCTGATGGGTAGGTAGGGTTTTCATCACACTTGGCCAATAACGAATGCATTTTGAACTGAAAATAGATGAAATCGAAAATAGCTTTATTATATGAAAAATACAGAACAAGTATTTTCTTGTGTAGAAATATGTATAGGAATTTGTATTTATTTATTTCAAAAGTCTTCAACTAGAAATTCAACATTTGACTTCAAAGGCAGTATAAATACATGATATGATATTATCATGAGGAGCATTATTTTGTTATTGGATTAGCAATGTGATTCTGACAGCCATCACTCTCCCTTGACGCTGCAAAATACAGAATTATCCTTCTTCAAAAATAAAATTGAAATTAAAAAGCAAGAAACAAATTTTTTTGTCTGGTGTTTTTAGGATATGATTTACTGTTTGATTGTGAAAATTATCGATAATTTCCATTGCACTCGTTATATTATTATTGATTATACAACTCACTGTACATTATTCCCATATGACACGAGAGGCTTAAGAAGTGATAAGCCTTTTGGGATTATCTCGCTTGGTGGCAATATTGTTATAAATAATAATAAAAATTAATAAAGCATTGAAGTTTAGTTTGTTGTATAACCTTTTGAATACCACTCGATGTTTCAGGATTACCTAATACTTTTACCTGACACTCGTGACAGGTAAAAGTATTATCCGGTAATCCTGAAACCTCTTGTGGTATTACATTCGATAATATTGTTAATCTACGTCGGTGTCATTATGACACATTTGGCATTGTCATTTGAACGTCATTAGGTCCTTCGTTTAAGAATTCATAAAAACGCCCAAATTATGAAATGAAAAATATACAAAAAGAAAGTTAGAATCACCAATATTAATATCATTTTTCACTATTGCTATTTCAAGGCAAATCAAATTTATTTGGACCATCGTAGATTAAATTTTGAATGATACACATTCGATATGAACTTTATTAATGAAACTTGTGTAACTAAATTGTTAACGTTACAGGCGTTTCATTTAGGGTTGCCAACCGTCCTGCATTTCGGTGGACGTCCATCATTCGGGGTTCATTGTCCAGCGTCCTGTAACAACCTATTGCAGGACGCCTATTGTACTTAATTTTTAACTCAATGAAGAATTCTGTTAAATTAAGCCGGCTATAAGCCTGGTGGTGGTTTATAACGAAAATCATACATTACTTGAAAATGAAATTTATTATTTTGGACTAATACCTACTGAATTGAAAAATTTCTGAATTTTGCAACTTGTATTTCGCTCTGACTGGTTTGTGATTACTGCAGCTGCAGAACAGAAACAGACCTTTATAAGTATCTACCTGTACCTACTTAACTTTTCATATTCTTTAAATAATTTGTTAATCTGCGTACTTTTGAAATAAAATTTTAAATTATTAGTTCCTATTTACCCAAAGAATTCTTGTTGGACAGTTTTTTTTTTTAGTGTATTGTATGTTTCTCGGTATGTTTTTTTTTGTCGAATTATTCATTTAAGTTTGTAAATGGTATTTTTCTCTGCAATAATAAAAATGTCCAGAATTTATACTGTATGTCCTGAATTTTTATTACCCTCGTCCAGAAAAATTAAAAAACAAAGTTGGCAACCCTAGTTTCATTATGGTGTTCATAGCGAACTACTATAATTAATAACTATATTATCGCAATACCTTCTGCCTTATCCATAATTTTTCACGGCTATAAGGTAAAGAATCACCTATGGATAATGCGTTTTTTTTTAATATAAAAGAACATATTGCGATAATATTAACAATATTATCATATATAATATCACAAGAGAAAAAAATTTGTCGGCAAAATTTTCGAAAGGTATGAAAGTTTGTTGCTTGGCAATTTCGCAAATCACTCGCCTGACGGCTCATGATTTTGTCAAAAATGTCATGAGTCATGAGCATAGAGATATATAATAGTAGTAAACTACGAGAGACGTTTGTTTAATGTAACAATCTGGAAGTGTGTTTGTGCACATACCCGTAGCGTATTTCGCATGGTGGGGCAGATTATTGAACTAATTACTTCGATCGTTTCTGACAACTCGGTTTAATTTGTCTTTGCCAGCAACTTGCCCGAAAATGTTCTATCTTTTTTTAACACATACAAAATACAAAATTTGATAAATGATTGAATCGAGAGACCATCAATCAAAAACTGAATGCTGACAATCATAACGTAAAATTTCTTCTATTTATTATTTATATTAGAGAAATGAGAAAACATTCTGTGATCATAAATATTAATTAATTAGACAAAACCAACACCAATAATAGTGTGTTTTTGAATTTGCGATAATGCGAGATGCAGTAAAAAGGTAAACACAAAGGCTACGTTCCCCAGAACCAAAACGGATTCTAAACAGTTCACAAATACCAACACAATATGTTGGGTAAACTCTTGGTTCTGCTGAACGATTCAACTTTTCAATGATAGAACGTCACCTTCTGAATGACAGGTCACCACACAAAACACAGCGTTGAAAATTATAAACACGCTGAAATCAAGGCCGAAACCCACTAGCAACACGCCACGCCATACTAGGCCACTCCACGCCAAGTGACACAGGTTCACGTGGGACAGTTTGTGTGCAAATGGACGGATGGCGTGGCGTGCCATGACGTGGTATCGCGTGTGGCAAGTGTGTACGCGGCACATATAGATAAATGGAAGAATATACGATACATTTTCGTCACATGGCGTGATGTGGCGTGTTGCTAGTGGGTTTCGGCCTTTATGCTTGCAAAAATGGCGACCGTTTGCAAAACATGTTTGGTTTTAACACAAATTCGACGTAACGTTCAGCAGAATAATCACAAACCGTTTACCAACGTTTGTATCTGGTGAACGCGGCCAAAGCTTATAATCGAGCTTATAATACAAACATTTTTAGTTACTGTATATTTATAAAATTGGAATAAAAAAATAAGTTTGTTTGAAGATATCTCAATTATGTATTGTTCAATTACCTCCTTGATCCCCTTAAGGAATCTCATTGCATCTAATTTGGATTTTTTAAAAATAAGTTCTGTTATCGTTCTAAACAGTTGCTCAGTAAATTTTAGCAAGTTTTTTCAACAAATTTTTTGCTTTGCAATTAACTGTTTTGAGCGTTTACAGTACTTTATTTTTAATAAATCTTAAATAAAATCAAAGATAATAATTTAATTATTCAAAAAAGCCGCCATTTCACTGTCGATAAAGAAGAAACCTGCATTCAAACAATGTTCACTCTCTAATTGCTGTCCGTAGCCACCAGGGGCGCTAACGTCGACATTTAAGTACAGGGGAATGACTTCTCTCGTAGTTTACTACTGTTATATTTCTCTATGGTCATGAGCCGTAATTGCCGAAAAGCAACAAACTTGAATAAAACCTTGAGAACAATTTTGCCTACACAATTTTTTCTCGAGTGGTATTCGTCATGACTATTTCACGTAAAATTTTGAAAATAAATACAATGCAAAAATATGAATAAAAACTTGAAATTAAAAATATCAGTTTGACGATGTCATAAAATGTTCGGTAAAATATCATGTTGTTGGTATTTCAGCGACCAGGTAGCAATATTGTCAGCTGAATACCGAATTTATTATGAGGAATGGAAATAATATTCAGCTTTCTTGGACTTATTTATTAAATTTAAAAATCAAATAGCCAACGTTTCGATGCTGGTTAGCATCATCATCAGGGCTGCAAAAAACGAAACAATACAAGTTTAACAAGAAAAAAGGACATTGACATCAAAAATAAAAAATTAAAAAATTTAAAAAAATGTTGTTTAACTAATTAGGGCTATGTGACGCAAAAGGCGATTTTATGACATACAACACATTAAAACAAGCTAAAAATGATCACATCATCATACAAAAATTAATTAAAATCACTAAAAGATATCACAAAGACACAATCATTATCCTAAAAACGTTAACACTTAAAATAATATCCTTAATTAAAGCTCAAAAAGACTCACCCAGATTATTCTAATTGAAAATCAAACACATTGTATAACTGCATACGTTAAAAATGTTTGTATTATTATGGACTACCATCATTGCCGCAAAAATCTAAGGTACTGATTTGATGTTAATTTTCTCTAACCCAAAAGCTCTAATCAATAGGATTTTAAACCAACGACCCTCTAATAACGCCAATGCAAATGCAGTCAACTTGGTCAATAATAAAAAAATCTTCAAATGCCTTACGTGCTGGGTTTGACAGAACCCCTCAAGAGGAAACTTAAGACGCCAAACTCAGAAATCGCACAGTACAACACAAAATGCGTGAGACACCTTTTTTCTCGAGTAAAAGATGAAACAAAAAGCGATTTTAAAAGCAACGTTATCTACAAGATCCCCTGTGGTGCTTGCGACCACTGTTACATAGATCAAACCAAACAGTTTTTAAAAAACAGAATAGGCGAACACCGCAGAGATTGTAACATAACCAATTCGGATAACCCAAAGACGGGACTGGCTCAGCATCATTTTGAAGAAGGACATTTATTTAAATTTCAAGAAGTACAAATATTGGACTGCGAGGTGAATTTTAAAAAGATACTTTTTCTTGAAATGTGTCATACCCATAACAACAGGACGAATGTAAATTTAAATAGAGACACACAGAATCTCAATATTATTTATAATAATATAATAAGTAATTGTTCAAAAAACACATAATAAACATAGGTATACCTACACTACCAAAAAAATTCATACCACACCTAGAAAATTAACATCAAATCAGTACCTTAGATTTTTGCGGCAATGATGGCAGTTATACAATGTGTTTGATTTTCAATTAGAATAATCTGGGTGAGTCTTTTTGAGCTTTAATTAAGGATATTATTTTAAGTGTTAACGTTTTTAGGATAATGATTGTGTCTTTGTGATATCTTTTAGTGATTTTAATTAATTTTTGTATGATGATGTGATCATTTTTAGCTTGTTTTAATGTGTTGTATGTCATAAAATCGCCTTTTGCGTCACATAGCCCTAATTAGTTGAACAACAATTTTTTTAATTTTTTTTTTTTTTTTTTTTTTTTTATTTTTGATGTCAATGTCCTTTTTTCTTGTTAAACTTGTATTGTTTCGTTTTTTGCAGCCCTGATGATGATGCTAACCAGCATCGAAACGTTGGCTATTTGATTTTTAAATTTAATAAATAAGTCCAAGAAAGCTGAATATTATTTCCATTCCTCATAACCATATTCGTGGACGTGATACTTTTCCGACTGTAACCGAATTTATTGCCGCTGTAATACACTCTATACCATTTCCAGTATTATTTTACACTAGTGAAATTTGATTTCAAATAAATGAAAACTAAATTCACATCAGTGAAATCTAATTTCGCTCAAATGAAAATTGATTTCAAAGTAACGGAAACTAATTTCTCACAAACGAAATTTGATTTCACATTTTTGAAAATGAATTTCAAACTGACCCTAATTAATACTCATTTTTCAAACATTTATTATTTTAATTTGGAAAAAACATCAACAAATGTTATTTATTTCACCCTAAGGAAATAAACCCACTGAGTTCACATAACATAAAATACAATGAAGGGGGCGATTCGTTGGTTAGGAAAAAAAACATAAAAGGCTTGTTAAGTCTTTGCCAACGTTTTGCCCAGAAGTTTAGGGCTTCATCAGGGCTAAAATATATATTAGGAACATCAGAACAGTGATAACAAAAAACTGAAGTTTACATGCCTTGTACTTAAAAAATTATGTGGCTAGAATTATATAAAATAGTGCGAGATTTTTCACGATGGAACATTCAATTATTGCACATAACAAAATCACAATACATTGATAAAATTGTAAAAAGACAAATTTTTTATTATTTTTTTTGTCCCAACCGACGAATTACCCCCTTCATTGGATAGCGATAGAACACGAACTTCACTTGGATAAAATACAATCATGAAACAATAAACAATAATAATTATAAATTATTTAAATAAATTGAACTTTAGTTGAATCTTCTCACTCTTGAGATAGCTGCATTATACCCTCGATTATACCTTTCCATGTGATTTGCCAAACCGAAGTTTAATTTATTTAAATAATTCATAATTATTATTCGAGTTATTATTATTGTTTCATGATTGTATTTTATATTTTTGAAGAGCAGGATGTACACCGTCGAAACGAAATAAAACAACAGTTGTGTATTTCGGTGTAAATTTAATAAAATTGGCTGAGCGCTTTCGGTCTTATTAGACCATCTTCAGAGCCGCCCTATAACAAGCAAAGTGTACATATTTAATTGTCTTTATAATAAAATTGGTTCTTAAGTACTTACTCGTCATAGAAATCGTGACTCAACATAGGACATTAAAAAACAAAACACCAAATAATGATACATTACAACGGAGACTTAAATAATATTAAAACACGCTTTAAAATTCTTGTATATAAAACAAACAGACACAAAAGATGAACAAATGGTAATTTTAAAAAATTTAAAAAAGAGGATGGTACGCTCTTAATAAAAGTACGTTGTCTTTTGGAATGCAACAAATATTATTTATCGATGTAAAAAACCCCAGAACCATCATCGCATGTATACGTAAAAAATTTTATTATTATTTTGATGTATGATCTATAATTGACTGGGTTTGTCTAAGAAATTTTTAAATTGAAAATTGACTAGGTTTGTGTAGAAGTGGATGGGTAGGTATTATCAGCAAAGAATTTGAAGGTAGGACTTCTGAGGTTGGTTTCATTGGTCCTTATGTTAAGGCAATGGGTGGGGTTGTTTTTAACTTCTCTGGCAATTTCAAGGTCCTCTCTATAATCTAGAGATTTAGGGTTGTTTGACCTCTGTGGAAAAATTATTTTGCTGTCCTCATAAGGGGAGAAATTATGTTTCGTGAAGTTAAGGTGGTGACCAAACGCAGAGTGTCGTGGTCCATTGATATGCTCTTTTATGCGAGTTGAAAGAGGTCGAATGGTTTTACCAATATATGTGGCAGGACAATCTGAGCATTTGAGTTTGTAAACTCCACTTTTTTGGGTATGGACTATGGTTTGCTTGTTGTTGATTAGAATGGAACCTAATGAATTAGTGCTCTTAAAAGACAGTTTGATATTGTTTTGAGAACCGCTTAGTATCCTGGATATTTTATAGGAAAAAGGGCCAAGGTAAGGAAGGGAAACATATTTATTAGTTGAGGGATTTTGGGGTTGACTCTTGTAAGCTTGGATTGCTTCTCTTTTTGTTTTAATTTTGGCAATTTGTTTATCTACTATATTCGGGTCATACCCATTGTTAAAAGCAATTTGTTTAATGATGTTAGTTTCATTTTTTATGTCTTCAGGAGACATAGGGATATTTAATAAACGATTAATATAGCAGTTGAAAGAAGCCATTTTGTGGATAAGGGGATGGTTGGAATGGTAAGGGATGATGTGATCTGTTTGTGTATTTTTACGAAATATTTTGAAGGATGGACAGTTGTCCTTTTTTGTAATGGTGATATCTAGAAAGTTGATGCTGCTGTTGGTTTCCGATTCTGAAGTGAATAAAATGGATGGATGCAAGTTGTTGAGAGAGTTCAAGACTTGCAAAGGATCACAAATAACTATTGCAAAACAATCGTCAACATACCTAAACCAATTCAATATGTTGTTTTCATTAAGTAGTAAAGGGACAGCATTTTTCTCTAATTTGTCCAGAAACAAGTCAGCTAAGAGTGGTGAAAGTGGGTTACCCATGGCAAGGCCTAATGTTTGGCTATAGAACTTGTCATTAAAAATGAAAAAGTCTTGTGACAGGCAAAACTTAAGAAGCAAAATAATTTCTTCGATATCAAATGGGTCTATTTTATTTAATTGTAGAGCTTGTTCAACAATAGGTATTGTTTCAAGTCTTGGAATTGACGTGAATAGATTACTAACGTCAAAAGAAGTTAAAATGGAGTTTTCTGGAATATTAGTGTCTTTTAATCTTTGTATCAGATCTGTTGAATTTTTGATACAATACGTTAGTTTGTCTTTTAGATGGGAAGAAAGTAGATTGTTAAGAAAAGTGGAGAGTTTAGAAACTGGGGTGTTAGTAAAACTCACAACCGGGCGAATAGGTATGCCATCTTTGTGAATTTTAGGCAATCCATACAGCCTAGGGATGCAAGGATTGCTTAAGGTAAGCTTTTTCTCGCCCCAAAACTTTTTGATTACGAATTCACATGTTTTAATCTGTGTTTTGGTTTTATTGATGAACGAAGGGAGGGGATTGTTGGGAAGTTCAACAAAATTATTTTCCTGTAAGAAGTTTTCTACTTTTTGGATGTATGTAGGACGATCTAAAATAACTAAGCAATTGCCTTTATCAGCCTTTAATTAAAATTACCATTTGTTCATCTTTTGTATCTGTTTGTTTTATATACAAGAATTTTAAAGCGTGTTTTAATATTATTTAAGTCTCCGTTGTAATGTATCATTATTTGGTGTTTTGTTTTTTAATGTCCTATGTTGAGTCACGATTTCTATGACGAGTAAGTACTTAAGAACCAATTTTATTATAAAGACAATTAAACATGTACACTTTGCTTGTTATAGGGCGGCTCTGAAGATGGTCTAATAAGACCGAAAGCGCTCAGCCAATTTTATTAAATTTACACCGAAATACACAACTGTTGTTTTATTGTATTTTATGTTATCTAAACCACAGTTTTCTAAACTCAGTAGATTTATTTCATTAGGTTGAAATAATAAATGTTTGAAAAATAAGTATTAATTAGGGTCAGTTTGAAATTCATTTTCAAAAATGTGAAATCAAATTTCGTTTGTGAGAAATTAGTTTTTGTTACTTTGAAATCAATTTTCATTTGAGCGAAATTAGATTTCGCTAATGTGAATTTAGTTTTCATTAATTTGAAATCAAATTTCACTAGTGTGAAATAATGCTGTAAATGGTATAGTGGAATAGTCGCTGAAAAACCATCATGTTGGTTTTGCTCAGGTAGGAACAGGTAGAAGTTTTGTGAGTAGGTATTTTTGATTATTTGCATATTATTTTAAGTTAAAGGACCCCGCACACTTCTTATGGGATATCTGACTGCGGTCAAATAAAATCAAATTCTAGTGTTATACATCTCACCTTTTTGATCAATAGCTGCCATGGGCACAACATAATCTTATGACTAGTTTTTGAGATACAGGTAGTTTAATGTCCAACAAATGCACACATTTTATATGCATTTACATCTACCTGTCACCTGAGCATGAAGATACCTATCCATCCTGGTATTATTGGGTGACAGGTAGATGTAAATGCATAAAAAATTTGTGCATTTCTTGGACATTGAACTACCTGTATCTCAAAAACTAGTCATAGGATTAAGTTCTGCCCATGCGAGTTATTGATCAGAAAGGTGAGATCTATAACATACTAAAATTTGGTTAAATTCGACTGCGGTCAGAAATCCCATAAGAAGTGTGCGGGGTCCTTTACCACATATTTTTATAATCCGAACAAATCAAATCAGTAATCTGAATTACACTTTATTTTTTTCCAAGATAGATTTTGAGATTGTCAACTTTGAAACATAAACAATGCCGCTAATGCCACTTATTGGCCGCTATTGTAAAACTGATGTCAACCTGCAGAAATACCTCATTTTGCGACCAATCAGGGTCAAGCGTTATTGTTTATTTTTCAAAGTTTTCAATGTCAAAATCTATCTTGGGAAAAAATAAAGTATAGCAATAATTAGTTCCGATTATCGAGGTAGTACTATAATTCTATTGTTTTCATTGTTCTTGTGTTATCATCAGTGGTGAACACTGCTTGGGAGTCATACATTAAATTCCTGGTAATAATCGTAAAATAAAAATAGAATGTATGGTGATAAATGTTTGCCTGATTCATCATTTTTTTCTGAATGCTGAATAAACCATGAGGTGAAATGGACGATATTTTATATGCTTTTTATAGTTGATGTTGATTCTATCATCCTAGAATTTTCTTCGAGTTTGTACAGTACAAAAATCACGCAGACAATACAACACAAAGCCTTGTTTTCAGATTTGCTATTAATATCATATCATCATATTAATATAAGAGGTTTATAAACTGTGTAATATTTTTGCAATGATTGTTTGGGTACTGTTTGGAGGTTAGGTTTACAGTATAACCAATTTTGTTTATGCTCATTGTTATTTTAATGAATACATCAACTCACCTTATTTTATCAGCCACTGTTTTTATTTTTTATGTCGATAAAAATTCGCTAATCGCAATTTCTGCTTACAACAGACTGTTTTTTATTTTGCCATGCACAAACCCGAAACACGAAACCGGACAACTGCAACTACGAACAACAAGTAAAAACGTAGAAACAGAAACTGAGGGGGAAAGTGGAAAGTAGGGATAACAAACTATCGATAGGGATATCGATACTATCGATAGTTTTTCAATTTTCGATAGTATCGATAGACCTGTACCAATATCGATAGTTCCAATATAGCCAAAGGTAAATGAAAACATAAAGAAATCTGTAGTTTTTTTGAGAAATCTGTAATTATTTTTGGGGATAGACATGCTGTGCTGCCAATTTTTCGGTTAGGAGGAATTAGGCAATTCCTTAGACAAGGAAAGAGAGAGGACGCGTAACATCCTTTACCTGCACTAGCAGCTGGTTGTGACCGTTTGCCACCAAATAATGGCGACAATTTTTCATGGTGCCACTCAAGGAGAATAAACTTTCTAAGGAGTGCTTATCGGCCCCTTTTTGGGTAATCGCCGCCATATTGGTTTTCAAATGTTTCCAACCACTGCTGACGTCATAACTAAGTCGCCAGCTGTTTGCGCCAGCGGTTTTATAAATTTATAAATTTGTCATGAAAAATATATTATTTTGATTCTGATTAACCATTATAGCGCGTAAAGGTACCCTATGACGGAACCAATAAACATCAAGGTCAAAAGTGCGATCTGAGCGCGATATTTCGATATTTGGCTAGCTTTCGTCATTCCGCCTATTTACACGTTTTCAGCATGTATGATTTAATGGAGCCCTAGGAGAATTACGCGGCGTTTTGTTTACATTTCTTTATGTAAGTATAATAACTATAAGATAATTTATTCTATACTATTTAATTGTTTTTAGGGTTTTCTCATATTATTATAAAAACATATTCCTATTCGAGCATAAATTGATCGTTTGTTTATGTATTATATTCTTGTAAACATTACTGTCCAATATGGCATATGGGCCTGGGCAGAAGCTAACATTTTTAGCTGTACATTTTGTTTTAGTGGAATTAGCCATCAGGAAGTTTTGAATACTGCTTATGATAATGAAAATGTTGGTGGCATATTATTGAGCCCACACAGAAAGCAAAGAGCTCACTGACTAAGATTCAGCAGATGAGGAACGTGGTTTAGCTGACCTATCTACTAGGCAACTTTGTGCTAGTGCAAAAATTGTTTATTCGAATGGGAAATATATCACAGGTAGAGCAGAATTAACAATTTTTTGAGAAAACATACAATTTTAACTTTATTTTTATTTTCAGACATACCCGAGGAAATATAAAGTACCACCTTGCGCTACAGAAGAATATGCTTCGGGCTGCAGCAAGTGATTTTTGAGTCAATAATGATATAAGGTATTATGGACTGCATCATCATTCAAACACTTTTCCTGAACGTAAAAAAAAACGATGTGGTGGTCAAAACTGTAGCAGCTGAGGAAGAACAATGTGCTGTAAATGCAATATCGACTTATTTATTCACTGTTCTCGAAAGTTTCACACTGGGTAATAATTTTCACCCATAATGCTGCTCGTGATGATGCAGGCCAAAATTCATTATAATCTATTTCGTTTACCTGATCCGAAATGATTATATCCATACAACAGCCTAACCGGATCTTTTTCTTATATTTTTGTGAACTTTCTACAATAGGACATTGCCAAAAGGGTCTAAAGTCTAAAGGCAGGTATGGTATCTCCCTTATAATGTCTGTATTTGAATAACTTGTATATGTAATAAATAAATAAATATTTTATAAATAACTCTTTATTTTTAATTATTAATAGGTGAAAATTAAATTAACAAAGTCAAATAACTTGAACACAAATCTGATTTTTACTCGAACTACCTATAACAATATAATACTGGTAATTAGGATTCAATAAAAACTTTACACGTACTGTTTGCTTGGCCGTTTGTATGTCTATCTGAGAAGAGTTTAATAATTGATTAAAAGTATAACTACATTCATTACTTGTATAGTCTCAATAGAATCTTGATTTCTTTTTCTTTTGGCAAGTTTTTCAGCACCCATGGAATCTATTTTTTGGCTCGGTTTATGGATCACTATAGAAGAGGGCAAATTCTGGGATGGTACAACTGTTTTTTTCAATATCCGACCTCTACCTGTACCTCTTAGACCTGTACTCTCACCTGTAAATAAAAAAAAACAGTCAATATTTTCAAACAAAACATTTTAAAAATAGATAGTACTTGATCAATGCCTAGAAGCAGGCCTAATAAAATGAAGCTAGGGCACAAAACTACCCATTATGCTTGTTTACCTTAACACAAAATTCTTGCTTGAGATGCAGAGAATACACTTTCATGAATTTGGTGACTGGTTTGCCAATACGAAGTTTTAAAATCCAGTAGGCTTTTCTTCTCGACACTAACTCTTTTTCCATTTTCGATTCCAAATAAACCTGTGTGGCCTGTTTCAAGGGGAAATATGTAGAAACTCAATCCTTTGTCAGCTTTTTTTTTTAGCCCAAGACTTGCACTGAGGAACACAACAGTAATGATTAAAAGTCATGATTATATGTATCTGATATAA
The DNA here is from genome assembly GCA_917834065.1 of Ceutorhynchus assimilis. Classification (NCBI taxonomy): domain Eukaryota; kingdom Metazoa; phylum Arthropoda; class Insecta; order Coleoptera; family Curculionidae; genus Ceutorhynchus; species Ceutorhynchus assimilis. Next base: position 15,950,765 of record OU892282.1, read on the forward strand.
TTTTATAATTTTAGACTTTAATTATACTAGAAACTAGTTTCATAATTTCCAGCCAGCAGCCAGATCATAACATAACCTGTGGTGCAAACAGCCTACGTCAAGGCGAAAAACGCCATGATGCTTACGTCACAACTGCTTTTTTGGCTAGGCGGGGTACGGGGGGATTTGTTACACACAGGCCTTATGAGGATAAGCCATCCTTAGTAGTATGTATCATCCTTGGGTGCCACTATGTGAATTTTACTTCAGACTAACATTTTTGTGATATTCAGCATGGTGGATTGCTAGCGTATGGCTGCAAAACCCGCAGAGAAAAAAAAGTCTACGGGATTACATTTAACAGGCAAAAAACAATATGCTTTCTAGGTTATGTTATGAAAAAAGGACATTTTTTGGTGGCAAACTGCTTCATTTTCACCTGCTGTGTTACGAGTCCCCTCTCTTTCCTTGTCTAAGGGCAATTCAATCCATCTGTCAAAAAGGAAAATTCAATGTGGCGTGGCGGCCAAGCAAGTTTGTTTTGAATATGTTTTTATGCGTATTTTAAATTATTTTGCATATAAATTTGCTTACAACTATGATTTTCATTATTTAATAAAATATTTGTTAACTAGGTACTTAAACTATTAATTCGAACAGAAACTAGATAATTTTTTGGGAGTGAATCCTACGCCTACCGGTATAGGTCCTTTTTTATCCACCGATTGTGCGCCTACTGGTAGGGTAGGTCCTTTTTCGTCAATTGATCAAGCGCCTACTGGAAGGTGTTTTATTACTTTAGAATCCGTATATCCTATATCCTACCAGTCAGCTCTTGCTAATGCTAAATACGTTGGTAAAATATTGTTTGTTAGTAATAGTATAGTCATTAAGAAATTCGTCCACATAAGCCTTTATTAGTATCTTAACATTTTTCCAATTTGGGCTTTAAACTTGTTGATGTTTCGAATCTGCTTCATTCGCTAGACGGCAACCTATATTCTATATTGAAAATCTTTCTGCACACACCTTGAGTTTGTTTTTGAGTCTTCGATGGCTCACTACTCTCGCCAAACCTCAAAGAGAGGATCCTTGGGAGCGCAAATCCACCAAAAACGTGAAAAACCTTTATTAAATATAACATCTTGAAATTTTAATCATTTTTAAGTCTCTGATTGCTCGCTCCGCTCGCCAAACTTCAAAGATAAGATCCTCGGAAGCATAAATCCACCAAAAACTTGGAAAATAATTTTCAAATAAGGTCAAATATTGATCACTGGCTTAGATCTATTCGCCAACATGAACTTTAAACATTTTTAAGTATGTAACAACAGTGTTAATAACTCAAGAATGAACATTTTGTGGATTACGACCATTCACAACTAGGGCGACGAGTGTCACCTTCTTGTAAATGCAGGTATAGTTAGGTTAGATAGGTAGGGTAGGCGACGGATTCTTGAATTAATATGAACCTACCGGTAGGCTCAGGATTCTTTCAACAAAGAGTACCTACCGATAGGCGTTATATCATGTGCCAACTGGGGACCTACCATAATGTTTTCGCGGTATACAATGACGGTAGGCACACAATCAATGAAACAAACAGCACCTACCGGTAGGCGCAGAATTCACTCCCTACTTTTTTTGTGTTTTTTGGCCCATGTATGGCCGCCACGCCATCTTGAATGTCACGTGGTTTGAATTGCCTAACGACGAGTGAGTTTGATGGACTAATGGAGGTTGGAGGTTAATGTTTATCGTAATTAATTACAAATTTGGTTACTTTGGTCAGAGCAAACTATCGATAGTACAATCGATAGTTACTATCGATGGGTAGGCCATTCTATCGATATCACTATCGATAGTTTTTTTTCGATAGTTTGTCGACCCTAGTGGAAAGTGGAAGTGGAATAAAGTGGAAGTATGCAACAAAACAGGAAGAAGAAGAACGCGTCTGTCTGGCGACTGGCGAGGCGGAGGCGAAAGTCGACAGCGTAGCGATTTTTCTTACATCACACCAAAGGAGATTGAATCAGAACCGATTGAAGAGTATACGGTCGAGGACTGACTTGACTCTGACCGACACCAAGGTTATTTGAGAGAGGTAGGTAAGAGCCGCTTTCCAGTATGCACATTGGCGCGCTCCAGAGGGGGCGCCACGCACTAGATTTGTACCGTTCCAGTATCATGGCGTGAGACGCCTGTGTTAGTGTCAAATATGTCAAATTTTAAAAATAATTATCTGTTTGTTTGTGCAGTTTGTTTTTTTATTTATCATAAATGAAAGAGAATCAAAACTATATATTTTAAAATGTTCAATCTTGAGATATAACAAGAAATAAATAGATAAATAGCCACCCACAGATGTGACAGCTGATAGGTTGACGCGTACGAACAGCTCGGGGGCTCAAGCCCCGAGTAGCTCCGGGCGTCAAACTCCCATACTGGAAAGCGGCTCATGGCTGCGTTCAAAAACGGCTAAAGCCAAGCCAAAATTGGCATATTGCGTTCAAGTTCGGCTCCAGCGTGCCAAAAACGGTTGGCTTTACACGTTCCAAATCGGCCGCGGTAAAGTAAATTTTGGAGGCTCTTTCAACTGAGTCTAGAAATGGTTATACGAATTTTGATTGGATGAGACCAAATTCAATATGGCGTGGCGACCAGCAAGTTATGTGTTTTCATGCATATTTCAATCATTTTGTTTGTTTGCAGCTTCGATTTTGATTATTCAATAAAATATTTGTTAACTAATTACGTAACCTATTAAGTCGGGCAGAGACTAGATATTTTTTGTGTTTTTTGGTCCATGTATGGTCGCCACGCCATATTGAATGTCACGTGGTTTGGATTGCTTATTGAGAAACGGTATTTGGCGTTCCAGCGAATTCACACCAGATTTGGCATCGCCGGTAGAAGGGGAATAGTAGGTTTTGGCATTAGCATTGCCGTCTTTGAACGCACTCCGTGGTAGGTTGCCTGGGGCGAGTTCAGGAATGACACACTCAGTGTGAGTGTGACACCGGTGCGACGCACTAGCCGTTCATAAATGCTATAGGCACACCGAGTGCGCGCACTCTGTGCCGTTCAGAAAGTACTTCGGGCGCGCTCCAGGTGTCGCACCGGTCACACCATAATTTTTTGGTGTGGCTGCGGTGTGATTGTGTCTTTATGTCAACAATGTCAACCATTCCTCCCATAATCTCAATAATCCCACCAAATATAAACAAAACACAAATAAGAATTAAAGTTTTTTCTTCAAATTAAAAAAATGAACAACCAAAAAAAAGTAATCTTAATAGATTTGGTGAAATTTTTGAGGAGATGCTCGATTGGTCACACCAAGCGGTCAGAAATTCATACGAAAGTTGTCGCCTAAGAATTGTCATTTCAGTCACACCCATAAAATCGCACTCACACCTGGTGTGTTATTTCTGAACTCGCCCCTGATAACTTTATGACGTCATCTGGGGTGCCTCAACATAATGCAAATCTCCATAAGGCACCCCAGATGCGTCATCAAGTTACCCATTACCAGACAACCTATTAACTTTATGAACCTTGGACCGATACTAGGCGATTTTATAGGCGAGTTTGGCTAATCAGTAATCCTCCGTTCCGCCTCGCCCATGAGCTTAAAGATAACGTTGCCAGTTTCCGATTTTTTTTGTGATGACGGTCCGGAGGGAGCCCCAAATATACCCCGAACAGGTTTTGTTGGTTCAGTTTATTTTTTTGCCCGTTCATAAATTAAATATCCAGGCGAAATTCGCCCGAGCGATATTAACCAGTGCGCCCAAAGCTTAAAAAAAATATATAAACGGACGGAGCGTAATTTCTGTCTTGAGCAATGAACTATAAACTACACATACCTGGAATGGCCCGCCGATCTATAAATTTGCGGCAGATTGAGATGGAGAATGTGGGGTACACACATCTCTATTTATCTTATTGGCGAATCATGGAATTCTTTCCTTGTCTAAAAAATATTTTATTCGAGGTTAGGAATATGCCAAACCTAACAGCAATGAACTGGAGAGAGAAAGGGATACCCCACTATGTAGCTTTTTTGGACGCACTAAGCGAGATGACAAATGCCATACATATATCATATCAGACAACGGTCGGTGCCATTCCAGATACGTGTAGTTTATAGTTCATTGGTCTTGAGTCGCTTTCCAGTGTCGTATTTTAGCACTCCTGAGCTACTCCAGAGCGCACCGGGCTGTTTATAGGCGGTCCAGTGCATTAGAGTTTCACGCAACTGAACTGTTCGTTTTTCCTCTCCCCTGCCCTCTGAAGCAACTACAATTTTATGGATGCATGAAAAACACGACGCTTAATGTATGTTGCGTTCCAGTGAAACAACAGATGTTTGGAGCACCAGCGTGTGAAGCTACGACTGTGGAGCACCTTAAATTTCGTCACTGGAAAGCGGCTAGAATCATCAAGAATCTGAAGAATCATCCGTCGATCAAATTCATCTTGACCTAACTTTTTAAATAGAAACAGGTGTCGCTTACTAGTTTGTTGCAAATAGATGTGATGTTCCTCATTTGCATATGGTGATCCATCTACATATGTATTTCAATCAGTGTGAAATTTTCGGAATTAATTTCAAGTTCTATCCAATCCATAATAGTTGTATTCCTTTCAAGAGTTTGGAGCATTCGAGCTACGAGCTCCCGCCCGGTGTAAGTCGACCCCGATTTGCATGGCCGGATTAAGCTTTCTTGGGGCCCGGGGCTAGTGAAGTTTTAGGGGGCCCTTCATAAATTAAGTGCAAAAAAATATACAGGGACACCCACGATGTTTTTCCAAGGTAATAACTTCGGAACGCATCATCCAATATAATTGAAATTTTGAAGATGTGGGTAACTTTTTATGCCGCTTCTACCATCGTCATCCAATTTCACCACTTTCGCTTCAATTTTGGTCAAGTGACGTCAACGTTCGAATCTTAAATGTAACTCATGTTATATTATGGCATTTTACGTTAGAAAATTAAATTACAAAATCGTCAATGCTATGTTTGTTAAGGCTTTGTTAAAGAAAATAGGGACTTAAAGCTTCCGTATTTTTTGGTCGGTATCCGTATCGGTATCGTCCTGCGCATGTGCAGAAGCGATACGGACGCCGAGATACCGTACGTACAACGTAACGTTACGGCCCTCTCGCGGTATCCGTATCGGTAACGTATCTTGACATTCCTGACGCATGTGTCAAATTTTAAATGAATATAACCTCACTTTTCTTCCGGGTTGATTTAATTTATTTAGTTTATACTTTCTTGAGTTTCTTGTATGTTTAGTGCTTCTCTATCGCAAAAAAAATAACAATTTTATATAAAAACGCCGGAGTTTTGACACGAAAATTACTAGGTTATGAGATGCGTTTACGTTTACCGGAACAGGGAGCGCTTTAACAGCCTTTTCGCTTGTCAACGTATCTAGTTGCGTTACGAATACCGATACCGATACCGGCGAATTATTTCAAGTAGCTTTATGTCCCTAATGATACAGTGGAACATACGAAGATGCGTTCCGAAATTCATTTGGGAAAAACCGCGTGGGACACCCTGTATATAGAAAAAGACTATATTCCTGATATAACAGTCTGACACTGCTATACCTATAATAATTATAGATAATTATTATCTATTCACAATCCGATGTCCAAAGGTAAAGGTAAAATTTATCACCTTTCAGTGCTATTTGATAGGGAAAGGTGATAAATTTACCTTTATCTTTGGAATACGGATTGTGAATAGGATAAACGTGTTTTACAAAATTGTCAAAATATCTTTTTTCTACTACCGTGTGTAAAGTACTCACTTTACGCACTATTGAGAAGACGTAAAATTTCACTTCACGCACTAGTGCGTAAAGTAACTCACTTCACACACTAGTGCGTAAAGTAATGTCAATGACAGATGTCACACTGTCAATTTGGCATTTTTCTGGTAAATTACTTCACGCACTAGTGCGTAAAGTGAAAATTCTTAACGCACTAGTGCGAGTGCGTGAAGTATTTGTCTAAATTTATTGTTTTACACATATTTGATTGGTAGTAGAAAAAATGTTGTATGCAATACGTGTGTAAAGCACCTTTTTTCGCACTTGTTGCATAAATAACTATTTTCTACTACTGTACGTAAAGTACTCACTTCACGCGTAAAGTAATTCACTTCACACACTAGTGCGTAAGGTAATGTCAATGACAGACGTCGACACTGTCAATATGGTTTTTTTTCTGGTAAACTACTTCACGCACTAGTGCGTAAAGTGAAAATTCTTTACCCATTAGTGCGTAAAGTATTTGTTTAAATTTATTTTTTTAAACACATTTGATTGGTAGTAGAATAGTTATGTGATTGTCGCACTCGCCTTCGGCTCGTGCGTCAAAATTCAGATTCGTGAAAAAAGGTTCACTTTACACACTTGTTGCATAAATAACTATTTTTCGTAGGTTACCTAAATTTACCTAACAAATTCTTGTATGACATCAGTAAATTCTAATTCCTTCAGAATGTCTCTGTAGTCTTTCTATGCACATCAATGTTAATGAAGACAGGCGTTCCTTCTGCATTGTTGTTCTATATTTATTTTTAATTTAATAAATTTTGCGAAACATGACGCGAAAGACTAATGCATATTTATTGTTTGTCCACGGGCCCTTGACCAGCAGAAGCCTCAATTTCGAAAGTACTGGACTGCGGGGCCCGGGGCTGCAGCCCCGTTAGCCCCCCCCCCCCCTTAAAGCCTAGTACTCATAAATGTGGAATTCGCATTTTTTTGACATTGCTTCGACAATTTGACGTTTAATTCACGTCAAATTGTCGAAGCAATGTCATAAAAGTGCGAATTTCGCAGTTATGAGTACAAGGCTTAATCCTGGCATGCCGATTTGAAAGGAGCAGATGGGTGGTGCATCTGAAAGGAATAAGCGCGTAACGCCCCATAGCTGTTTCGGAGCTCCTCCTAGGTGTGAAAGGAATATAACAATTACCAACTTCAGTGAACTACAACCGATTTCGAGGTGATTCAAAACAAAAAAACAAGAAACGTACTGCGCATGCCGGGTCACAGGCGGTGCCTGAGTAGATCAAATCTCCAGCCCCACCACACCACGCCAAAGAACCAGTGTTGACGTAGGCAGCGTGTTGTTTCTATCCTTGACCCAGGGTGTTTGCACAACATGTTATGATTCCGCGGGCTTTTGCTTTATGCATACTTGGTTCAACACTCTTTGACCAAGAATCTTGACATTCCAAAACAACGCTTCTTCAGATCTCGTTCCTCGTTCGCATATTCCTCTTTGCCTATATTTTTCATCATTAAAGGTATGTCTAAACTACGACCGCTGGCGCAAACAGCTGGCGACTCAATTGATGGGGTCTCAATGGTGCTTCAAAACAAAATATGGCCGCGATCCTCAAATACGAGACCGATAAAGTAACAAGGGTAAATAGGGTGATACACACTACTGCTTTTCGGCCTCGTTTTTGCTAGTTGCGGCTATATTGGTGTATCACCATTGGCGACGTCATTATCTAAGTCGTCAGCTATTTGCGACAGCGGTCCTAGTTTAGAATTTGAATTTATGATAAAAAATATAATTTAATTTTGATTAACATAATAGGCAAAGAGGAAGATGCAAACGTCATCTAAAAAAAAGTTATTTAAGAATGGTAATATATGCAGTAAATCCAAGTATGCATGAAGCAAAAGCCCGCGGTATGATATCCTGTGGTGCAAACAACCTACGTCAAGGCGAGGAACGACATGTTGCCTACGTCACAACTGGTGATTTGGTGGGGTGAAGTGCTTCAAATTTGTTCTACACAGGCCTTATGAGGATAGGCTATCTTGTAGTAGTAGTGTGTATTATCCTTGGATAAGCAATCGTAGTCATAGGGCGGGTATTATAAAACTGCTTCGACAGTTAACTTGAAGTTAACTTTTTGGATTACACGTAATTCCAGAAGTTAACTTTAAGTTAACTCTCTAAAGTGGTTTTATAATATTATCCGCCCTTAGAGCAGGTAAGGCGTTGTCCTACGGATATAAGGAGTAGGAACGCGCCATTCTGCTTATGAAACTTAAGGGGGCAACATCGCTCCCATGCACACGATACAAAATACAGAAATCGGATTTAGACTACAAAAAAAAAACGCACATCAGAATTTGCTGAAATTTGGCATAAACATTCCTTGATCGATGATCTAGAGAATAGTGCAGTTAGATTTTCCATATTTCGAAATTTTTTTTGACCTATATTGTGAAAATGAACTATTTCCCAAAAATAGAAATATCCACGGTAAAAATTGAAAAAATAAGAGCACTAACTATTCTCTAGATAATCGATCAAAGAATGTATATGCCAAATTTCAGCAAATTCTGATGTACCGTTTTTTTTTGTAGTCTAAAACCGATTTTGGAATAAAATTACAGATATTTTGGCAAATATAGTTCAGGCTTTTTTTCGAAGATGGCGCCACCATGTGGTGTGATGTCATAATTAGGCGTTTCGAAAACCCCGAACCGTTGGAGCAGCAGCTGGGGCGAGTTCAGGAATGACACACCCAGTGTGAGTGTGATACCGATGCGACGCCCTAGCTGTTCAAAAACGCTAGACGGTGATATGGGCCCAATGGCCAATTGACGTTTTCAATTAAAAGAGATGGACGATAAAGTATGAAAACATTCAGATTCCCGCCAACATTTGCTTGCTCGTCAATGTCAAGTGTATAGGGTGTTTAGCAATCCCCTGGTTTTTATTCTAATCGGTGACTCCACCGATGAGTTAGGTATCTTTGTTCAGTGAATGGAAAATGACAATGACCGACATAGAATGGTGAAATTTGAAATTGGAAAGAAAATGTGGGAAGTAAACAGCTTCCGCAAACTAAACTTGAACGTGGATATCTTTGTATACTTGATGGGTCGTGGATTTCCCTTACTTTTGCGAGTATCAGTTCTGATTTCGTGTATCCAAATTTTGACAAATGTAGGATTTGATGAAAACTTATGGAAAGACACGTCCGCCGGTGAATAGGAATTATTTTCACGAAAAGGCACACTACACACAATCACCGTTGTTAGGAAAAAACTTTGAAAAACCCGAGGAAATAATAGTTTCCAGTCTCACACGTATAAAACTCTTGTCAACAAACCACTGTCAATAGCTGTCAATCATTGTTTTCATACTCTTTTGGCGTCTGACAGTCTGACGCCAGAGAGAGAGGCTTCTAAATTGAAAAGGTCAATTGTCAATTCAGGCACACCCAATGAACTATAACCAAAAACTGGAATGCTAACACATAAGGACGAACTTGAAGCCTAGAGCGGCTGCTGCGGAGGGGATACCTGTTTTTGTCGCACTCATTATGTTAAATGGCGAAAATTGCTTCCAACACGTATTCCAATTGATGAAACCTGTGAAGGGAAATATGAAAAAACTTTCGAAAACGTCATATGTCAGCGAGCAACAGAAAAAAACAACATTCCCCCTTGTGGCATCTGTCTTTCATGGCTTCATTTTTTTGGCAGATATGGCAATGTGTGCGCATTCCAGTTTTTAGCTATAGTTCATTGGGCACACCCATAAAATCGCACTCGCACCCTGTGCGTTATTTCTGAACTCGGCCCTGATGTAGGTTGTTCAGCGTTTCCAAAAAAGCCTGTTGACAACAGAACCTCTTTCTCACCTTGTGTATTTGTTTTGTTTTTTATTATTGGTTTATAGAATAATAGGCACAAAGCATGCTGTGCCATTAGTTTCCATTGAAAATAAATAAAGTATCTATTTTACATACCTAGGTATACATAAAAAAATTGGATCGTGTTTTGTAGGACAAAATGTCTTTGAAAAAATAAAAAGCTTCAATAATAATTATTAAAATTTATTTACAAAGTGGAAAGTGCTAAAATTAGAGTTTTTCCTTTGTGTTCTTGCATATTAGTGCAATAATAATATCCACCAATGCAGTAGAGCATTCAATTTAGGTAACTGGCGATTTGCATTTCTTTTACTAGCTCTTTGATCTTTTACCAATATCTGAAATTGTGTAAGACTCCTGGTGAGACTATTTTTTTATTATTCCTCCGAGTATTCCTCTATTTGTAAACCCATTCATGTGCCAATTGCTTCCTGAAAATCTCATAGATACCTACCACAACTAAACATACCTCAAAAACAAGCTCTACAACAAAACATCACTTTTACAGAGTAGAATAAAAATTTGAAGTCATACCAGGCATGAAAATACAAATCCCTCCATAATCCCATAAGCCAATCAGTGCGAACCGAGTGAAAAAAGTTGCACTGATTCTGCAAATTGAAATCGCTATATTATTTAAAATGCTCCACTGTAAAAATGCTTTCATCTTGGCGCCATCTATAATTTTTTTTTCGAACTAAAATATAATTTGAAGGGGGGGGCGTTGTAGCCTTAACAGCTATTTGCACCGGTGTTCCTTAAAAACAAACAAGTTAGGTAGAGGCTAAGCTTAAGGTGAACCTTTAGGTTAAGTTGCTTTGCACCGACCAAATCTTAGCTAAGAATTGAAAGCTATTGGCAACAGCGCAAAAATGCGCATTTCAAGGCAGAAATAAAGGTGGAGGTATCTATTTCAAGCAAGGAATTTATCCGTTAACCTATCTTTGCGATTAAAATATAAATATTTTCGTTAATTTCGTCTTTTCTTTCATAAGTTATATCACTTGGATATTATTTTGAATATATTTTTGGCATTCTTGTGCAAAATTCTGTAGAAATTACCTGATGCACAAAAATAAAAGCATTAACAAATAACTAAATAACAGCAACAACCATAAAAAAAACTTCGGAAAACTTGTTTTTGCTATGAAAATAAATATATATATATTTTTTTCTCCAAACGTCAGAAAAACGTCACTTTGTTAACCCCTGTCAAGATGTCAGAAATTTGATTTCTATGCTGCTAGGAAAATCCAGCGGGTAAACACCTGTCGAGGTGGTAGAAATTTAATTTCTATGCTGCTTGGCAACCCCAGCGGCAGCAAAAGTACTTTTAGTGCCGCTGGAGCGGCAGTAGAAGTACTTTTAGTTCCGCTCGTACTTTTAATGCCGCTCAACCATCCACTTGCCTCCGAGCTTACCCCATTCGTTTGGAGAAAAAATAGCGTGTTGCATACGGAGTAGAAGCACTTTTTTGTGCTTCAGCAGTATTGCAAGCCTCACTACGTTCGGCTCGCAAACCTACTGCTTCAGCACAAAAAAGTAAAGCTTCTACTCCTAATACAACAACATACTATTTTTTGCTTTAAACATGCAGTCTTCGGAGAAAATTCTCTTGGAACCTTGGATATTACAAATACAAAATCATCGATAATCAGAGTCAACCAGAATTCTGTCAAAAAAAGAAAACAAAACCCAAAAATGAGGTTAGAATCCAACTAAGCGGAGAAAATCTAGGGCTTAACTTAACTAGACTTGAGGTGGACCCTAAACAGCGGTGCAAAGCAAAATCGTAGTTTAAGTTCCACTTAAGACTAAGGCTGACCTTAAGTTGTAGCGGTGCAAATAGCAGTAAGTGAAGCAAGTTTTTGGCAGGTGTTTGGCACCAAAATACAGGTAAAGCATTGAATTGCCGATACCGCCATTTTTTTGGTGCCAAAATACCTGGAAAAAAACGGCTTCATTTTCCAACTCCATGTTACTACTTTTTACCTTTACCTGCTCCAAGTGTGTATAGTCCGACAAATACCATTTTAAAGTCACGTGATACTGGTGGCAAAAAACGTATGTCCATTGATTATGTCGTTGATATCACCTACAAAAAGCTACTGGTGGTTAATTACTATTGAATTTTAATATATGTTCCCACTAACATTTTACAAACGCATTTCTGAAGTAGTATTGACCAATCAGAGGGCAATTTTAATACTTACAATTCTTGCGAGACTCACTTTTGTCGCATCTGTTGTCTGTTGTAATACATTCTGAACTTAAACTGGGTACCCGTTTTCTATTTGCTTCTTTTCGACTTGGAGAAAGGTTAATGTGGTCAAAATTATTAGCTGTGTTTGTTCGTTGTATTATTTTCGAAAATAACTTTGACAAACTAATTCATCACAGTGACGGATTCTATTTGAGGTAAGAATATTATGAACAATAATTAGACAGCAATTTTTTTGTCAATTTTACTATCACCGCTGTTTAAGATGTATTCAACAAGGATAGAGAAAAATCACGTGACTTTAAAATGGTATTTGTTGGACTATAGTAGTGTGAATGATCCTTGACTTTTATCAATAGTTGTATTCCTTTCAAGAGTTTGAAACACTCGAGCTACTCGTTCCGGTGTTCAGTCGCCCCCGATTTGCAGGGAACAGATGCGTGGTGCAACAAACACTTGCCAGAGAACAAGGACTGACAATGTTGTCAATGCCTATTTGTTTTCTTATAATTTACCAGAATGTCATAACGAATTATCAACACCACTGACAGCTAAAAATAACGAAATGAATCGACACGCGTTATTTATTTGAAAATAATCATTTAAATCATGCAACATCGCGCGTCGCGCGCCGTTGCCAGCCAGAAACAAAAGAAATTCCCCTACTTTAAATGCGTTAAGAAGTACTTTTAGTTTTGTTAGATTTGCAGCAGAAATTTACTAAATGTGACGTCATCCTAAATATAGCGTGAAAATCCTATACTGCACCATCCCATATATTATATCAAACCTCAAATATGGGAATTTCATTTATAAAGGATTATAATTTATTTAAAAAAAAAAAGTTTTTATGTCATACCAATACAAGAATCGTAAACCAATACATTATTGTGTTTTTATACCTTAGATACCATCTATATAATTCATTACTTTATGCCCGTGCGGGCATAAAGTACACATTATGGCCCGCGCGGGCATAAAGACGCAAAAAAAAGTTTTCAATTAACTTATTCTTTATTAACAAAATATAAATTTACGCTTATAAACATATTATTTTTGTCAAAAAATGATGATTTTGAACACTGATGACAATTTGCAAAGTGACACTTTTTTCCCAGGTATTTATTATTCACAACCAACTGGTATGACATAAAAATTTGTATGCACCACGGGTACTAAATAGATATAATATACCCTCGGGGACTTACGAATCCTCGGGCCAGAGGCCCTCGGCCACAAAACATCCCCCCTTAGAAAGGTAAGTGCCGTGTTGAGAACCTGTCTATAAGTTTTCAGCGCCTCTAGTGACTGGGGGGGTAAGCTTTTGTAATTCTGGATTTATTGGCGAATGCAAAACGCAATTAGGGTTCGTTCGGTATCTTATTTGTTCCGGTGGATCGTTTGCACCATTGTTTGATTCTAGCGATTCAACACCACCACTTTAAAGTTTCTACCATTTTTTGGCATAAAATAATTGTGCCAAAAAGAAGAAACTCATAAAATCGGTAGTGTTGAAGCGCCTTCAAGGTAAAATTGACTAAAAATTAAGATGACAAATTTAGATATTTATTAAAGTTTGAAACAGAAAATATTAAAGAATATGGAATTAATTACAATTATTGCGAAACAGTTTTTTTTTATGTAAGTATACATACATAGGTAGGTAATGCTAGTTAAGTTAAAGATAATAAGGACAGTTACAAGAAGTAATGACGTACATTTAACAATAGTTTGATGAAAAACTTAAATCGTAAATAAAATGACAAAAGAGGTCCTTTTCTCACAATCCAAAATCGTTGTTAACCTAACAAGTGAGGAAAGTGTTTCTGCACGTGATGGAAGTTGCACGAATGACAACAAAAAGCAGAGTTCAAACAAGCCTTTAAGTCCAGAAAATACACTTTTCGCATGTGTTAGGTAGAAAGTTTATGTAGTTATACATAATATAAAGCTCATTCAAGAAAATGATTTCGCCTGGATGATAGAATAAATATTTTTGATAATAGTCTATACCCTTTACCACTAGCTTTAAGCAAAGACAACGCCAACAACTTCTCGTCCAATGTAAATCGTCTAGCTTTAGGCTTTTGGTTTTGAGTACGGACTTGGCTTAAAATAAAGCTGTATATCAATGGATTGACGTGGTCTACGAGCCTTTGAAATTTGGTTTATGATGCAAGTTATTCAGCAGTAGAAACTTTGGATTTACATGACGACAACCTTCTACTGATTCTTCTTAACTTATTGCTGGATTCTATAACTTTGGAATAAAGATATTTTTCCCTTGGGGATAGGAATTTTTTGCCTAGTGACGTTAATGTTCTTTAAAATTTGGCATCGTCTCTCATGACCTGCAAAAAAAAAAATAGATCAAGATTGGAGACGAGCTTTTCGCACATTTAGCTTCTAATTTTTCTAGCATTCGACTGCAAGTTTTAGTAGTTAGTAGTCTTCTATAGTAGTAGTCCTACTTGAGTTAGGATGTTTTAAAATTCACCTACTCCCAACTGGGTGGTTATTCATTAAGCAATAACACTTAGGTACCTACCAATAAAAGTTTTAAGAGACAAAGTTGGTTGGTGACTTTTTCATGTTTGCAGATGTGATGGTTCCACTTGGTGTAGCAATGTCTGCCCGAATTGCAGAAGTTTCAGTAGATAAAAATTGACGACATGAAGGGCCTGGTTGATCTAAAACAGAAATTTCGTTACCAATGATTCTACCAAAAAAGTTTGGATACATGCATTGTAGAATATGGTGTACCTGTATGTAACCAGGAATATTTTAATTATTGTGTCTCCTGATAAAGGAATAAACATTTAAAAAAAAGAAATGAATAATATTAGCTTTGTTCCAACACAGCAGAAAACCGTACAATGTACCGTCACGATTCTGCGTTCACGCTCTATAATTATTATAAGCCTTCTCGACACTGAGGCTATTTAGTAAAGGATTGCGAACTTTTTCTAGCCATTGTTTCATTTTTTCGGCATCTTTTGGAAACCGGAAATAGCTGCTGTATTTGTCGCCGCACCCCGGAACACAGCATTTCTGATGCTTTTCAATTAACAAACTGGGAGAAGACATTTTGAGATAATAATTATTGATAATTGATAGGTAATTGATAATTCTAAATGTTGGGAGAAGTTCAAAATTTAAATTTTGACGACTGGAAATGACAAAATAAACTTCAAATCTTGGCGCACGGTCCGGCAGGAAAAAGAAAACTTTAATAGGTTGATTGAAGCGCCTCTAGTGATTGGAGGGCAAAGCTGAAACGACTAGACTGACGTCTCTCATAAGACTTACATTTCTAAGGGGGGATGTTTTGTGCCCTCGGCTTTGTAAGATTGTCGCCCTCAGGGCATAATCATCTACTTAGTACCCTTGAAACATAAATAACTATTATGTACGATTGGGCCACAAAGTACCTATTTGCGCCCTAATTTGCGGTCGCAATTTGATACTTTTCGGCCCGCCGGGCCACAATGTGCCACCATGCAGGTGTCAAACAGTTGAATAAATACCAGTAAAAAATTTCAAATACTTTATTCCAATTTTGATATATTAATTTCAATTTTACATTCTTTACAATTAGATACTAATATAGAAGGTAAATTGTTGCTGTTGGTCGAGGTGTTGGTGTTTGAAAAAGAATAATTGATATTTTCTAAAATATTAACATTTTCTGAACAATAAGAACTTAAATTATTACTGCTACTGGCTACGTCCCTTCCCAATATTTTTTCAGCAGTTATAACCTTCTGTTGGATGGAGTCCTCAATATATCCTTCTGCAACAGAAGAGGACTTCCATCCACCGTGGCGTTTCAGGTTGGTAATATCTGCACCGGAATCGGCTAAAAGTGTGGCAGACGAACGGCGGAAGCAGTGGCCAGTATACAAATTTGGATTGGGAAGGGTCAAAAACGTAGCAATTTTCGATGGCAGCATTCCAAAGGTGTTTTTTCCCACAGGCTGTTTTCCACAGGTGCCATCTCTGTAAAATACAAAAAATCTTCTGTGGTTTGTATTTGGAGGACGGAGAGCTACATATTCTCGATACAACTCAAGGAAATTCAACTCATTGTTTACGACAGTGAATGTTCTGGTGACTTTCGTTTTGGTTTCTCGCACTTTAACAATCAAAACAGAGCCACAATCTTCAATATCATCGAGTGTTAAATTCGTCAGTTCTTCTCTGCGACATGCGCCATACACTCCCATCATTAGGGCGACCTGTATAACAATAAAATGTATTAATTTTTTGAAAAATTAATATAGTTTTTCTTTCTGAAATTGTTAGCTTTAATTTTACCTAAAGCAGATACATACCTTAGTCCTTAGTCATTAAGTATGATTTATTTGGGGCATTCAGGATAAAAGTTTCAATTTGCTGTTTATTGAGGATTTTCGACTTTTTCGGTTTTTGATTTTCAGCTTTACGCTTAATGAATGCTATAAGTTTCCCAAATTTGCTGATATTCAAATTCTTCTCAATAATTAGGGTGGCTTTCAGCATGGAGTAAATTGTCCAGAGAGTCGATCCTTCATATTTTTTGGATATTTCCCAAAAATACGCTAGTATAGGCTTTTTACGTTATATTTAGGATGACGCCACATTTAGTAAATTTCTGCTGCCAACCGTACAAAACTAAAAGTACTTTTCAACGCATTTAAAGTAGGGCAATTTCAGATGTTTTTGGTTGGCAACGGCGCGCGACGTTGCACGATTTATCTAAACATTTTCAAATAATGCGTGTCGATTCATTTCGTTATTTTTAGCTGTCAGTCCTTTTGATAATTTATTATTAACTATTTTGTATAATCCTAATTAAGTGCCAAAAATACGTTACAGTTAGAAAAAAGTTCGGTAAAAGTGCAGTATAGCCCGGACACCTAAAATGGTATTTTTTTAATAAGAATCGTTTATTTAACGTTCAAATAGTGCATTTTGACGAAAATTTTCCAGCGGAAATCTTTAATTTAAAATTTACAAATTAAAATTATACTGAAAATACTGTTTATTTGTAACCGACCTATATCTACTGCACTTTATCCCCTAAATAAATATGCAGTATATCCCGGTCACCTGAAATAGTATTTTTTTTAATAAGAATCGTTTGGTTAACGTTCAAATAGGGCATTTTGAAGAAAATTTTCCAGCGGAAATCTTTAATTTAAAAATTGAAAATTAAAATTATACTGAAAATACTCAAAAAATACCTACTATTTTAGGTGACCGGGCTATACTGCACTTTATCCCCTAAATAAATATGCATTATAGCCCGGTCACCTAAAATGTTTATTTTTCAAATGGAAATCGCTTGTTTAACGTCCAAATAGTGAATTTCAAATGAAATTTTCGGTCAACCAAATTTAAAAGATTATGCCACTGTAACGTCTAAGACATTGTGATAGAACATAGGTACTTGATGGAAAACTTTTTAATTTTGTCATTGATTCACTGTTTGGACGTTGAACAAACGATTTTCATTAAAAAAAAATTATATTTTTACGATTTTTATTCAAAAATAGTATATTATGCAATGATCATGTAATGATAGCCATTAATACACGAGCATGTTGTAGGATACGAAACGAGCCGCAGGCGAGTTTCGTATATAACATGCGAGTGTATTAATGGCCTTTACATGAGAGTTGCATACACTATTTTTTCTACTGCCAATGATAAAACTTTTGATATTTAGATATGTCAACATTATGCTTAAGTTTGAATAGAGATTTTTTTATAATTGAGTAAATCCACACAGTTGAAGGTTTCATTTTTTGTTGTAATTCTTCAAAATATACTATCAAAACATTTTCTGAGAAGGACGATGTGTTTTTAGTGTTTCCAATTCATAAATTGTCCATATATTTTTCGTAAATTTTCTTGGTTTTGTCCGGTAGTATATTATTACCTGCATTTGTCGCCCTTTCTGTAATTTCTGGAGGTTTTACTAAAAATTCTTCGTTATCACTCAATATTTCCATAATAATGCCTTTTCCCAAACTTTAGGTATTAACTTTTAATAACAATTTGAGGTAATTATCATTCATTATTTCCATAATAATTATTCTTCGTCCGGAACTTTAGGTAACTTTTAAACAATTCGGAGTCTTTCTTATAGTTATCAAAATAATTGTTTTATGCAAAATTACCGTTTAAAATGTTTAATATCTTAACTAGTGCTGCCATCTATCCACATTGTATAATATTAAAAATGAGTATTATAATGAAAATCTGTATCGTAATGAAGTTCATTATGATACAGATTTTAATCGTTTAATAGCGTATTATGAAATGTCAGTAGAAAAAATACTATTTACTATTTAGTAATTATGCAGAATATACCGGTCACTTGATTTATTTAATTTTTTTTGAAAAAAATACCATTATTTTAATGTCTAAGGAAAGACTTTATGATAAAACATACCCCGCGGCAATCGCGTGAACTTCGTCATTGCTTTTGTTAGTTTTGTTTAATTTGGTAGGACGTGGTTGCTATAGAAAAATTAAAAATGTTTATTTTTTGATTTTCTTATGTCATTAATAAATCATAATAAATACTTAAAATGGCAGATTGCGGGGGTTGTACATTAAATATTCGCAATTTTTGCAAATTAAGTTCAAATAAATTAAACTACATTAATTTTCTTGCCAATCATTGCTTAATTAAAAAAAGTATTCCATGTGAACGATGCGATGGGGTGGCCGAACCAGGGGCGTGCGGTCCATGGAAGCGGGGGAAGCACCGCTTCCCTTAACTTTTTGGAGATAAAAAAATAAAAAAAATTACTATTTATTAATTTATAATGCATAGCAATTATCAATAATTTAGTAATTATTTTCTCTGAAACATAACGTAAATGTACTAAAAGCTCATTGGGAAAACGTAAACGCAACCAATTTTTGTAGCAACGCGTCGAGACCGAGCCCGGCCGGCCCCGGCCTGAGCTTGGAAGCGCGTATGGAAATCGCTGCAGTTCGCTTTGAAGGGGTTATTGACCCTTTCGGCTCCATACGCGGGGCCGGCGAGCGAAAACGCGCGAATTCAGTGGCCAAGGCAGCGCTCGTTTCGCCGCCTTCCACTTATTTTATTTCGATTTGTATTGAAAATCCGATGCCGCCATTTCGCGAAATCGTAGTGCTGTGTTTTTCATTGAATTCCTTGAGGTTTTTCGTGGTTGTTTATTCTTTTTCTGCAATGGAGGTGCCATCTACATCTACTGTGACCGTGCCGGTCCCCAATAACAATTTAGACTGTTTGTATTGTGTGCTCTTTAATAAAAAAAGGATTTTCTAGTCGAAACTTTGAAGAGAAAAGGGACATACCTAATTAATTCGGGTAGGCTAATGGATCCTATTAATTTAGAGACGAAAGTGGAGAAGTCGACAAAGAAATTCACGAGGCATTTTCACGTTAGATTTTATGAGAAATATAAATGGTTACCCGGTTGCAAAATTACAAATGTACCTATGCATAGTTCTAGAAAAGTGAATGACCTTGAAATTTGTGAAAATTTTCACCTGCGGCGCATTGCAAGGGGTGATACCCCCCTGTAACCCCCCTCTGCCGCTTCCGTAACTCTAAAGACCACCGCACGCCACTGGGCCGAACTAAATGTAAATCGGCTTACATTTATGTGTAACAAAAGGTATGTATATAAAATAACAATGTATACCTACATTATTATAAATAAAATTCGTTAGATAGGTATAATCTCCAAATAATTACTAATTTTGTTTTACAATTTTTTTTAGAATCAAGCTAAATGACAAGAAAAAAGGAAGCAAACAATGCAAATTTGAAAAAAGTGCGAGAAAAAATACCTGGTTTGCAAAGTCAAAATTGTCCATTGAGGATGTAGGATACATCACAATATTATGGTGCATTTTGCCGTGTCCTAGACAAAATACTATAATGAAAGAACTTGATTGTAGTGCACATACGGTTATTGATTGTGCATCTTATTGTCGAGAGGTATGTGTGATGTGGTGTTCTAATGTTTCCCAAAAATTAGGTGGACCTGGAATCACTGTAGAAATTGATGAGGCCAAGTTTGGCAAGAGAAAATATAACAGAGGACGTCTTATTGAAGGACAGTGGGTATTCGGGGGTTATGAAAGAGAAACTAAAAATATATTTTTGGTTCCTGTGGAAAATCGTAATGCTGAAACCTTATGCAATTTAATTAATGATTGGATTCAACCTGGAACAACCATAATAAGCGATTGCTGGCGAGCTTACGATTATTTAGATCATGATGAAAACTTCCAACATCTGAAAATAAATCATTCCCTTAATTTTGTATTACCAGATGAACCAAGAGTTCACACACAAAATATTGAGAGGACTTGGCGTGATGTAAAAGGAAGTATTCCACGTTATGGCCGAAAAAAAGATCATTTCGTAGGATATCTCGCAGAATTCATGTTTAAAAGGAAATTTCAGGAAAATAGGATTCACAATTTTTTTAAAATGGTTTCTCAAATTTATAGACCTTAGATTATTAAGTTTTGGAGTGAATTTTAATAGGTATATTAGAATTTATTATGTATAGAATGTTTGCTTTTAAATAAAGATTAATTTCTCAAATTTATTTTTCATAAAATAGTATATTGTGTATTTAGGTGGAAAAGTG
This sequence comes from Ceutorhynchus assimilis, assembly GCA_917834065.1. NCBI lineage: Eukaryota > Metazoa > Arthropoda > Insecta > Coleoptera > Curculionidae > Ceutorhynchus > Ceutorhynchus assimilis. The sequence goes on from OU892282.1 coordinate 15,971,331, forward strand.
ACACATTCTCGGCCGACGGTGTAAGTTAACGGGCGAGGCGTAGCCCAGGCCGGCAAACACCGAAGGCCGAGAATGTGCTTTTCCACCGAAATACACATACCATTTTTTCTGCGATCGGTTCAATACCTGTTAAATGTTTGTCTTTTAGTTCCAATTATTCAGCAATACGAGAATCACTTTCCCGGCCTAGGCCGGGAAAGTGTTTCCCGTATTGTTATTCATTGATTTTGTTAGCAACTATTGAAACATAATTGAAATACCAGGATATTGAGTTTTGCGACCTGTCAACCGGTCAAAAATGCTTACATTTCTTGTCATATCAATCACGGAAAAACATTTTTTTCTGCGATTGACAAGGTAAGACACATTAAAAGCATCACATTTCAAACCTTTCAAAACGGCGACATCTAAGTAAAGCAGCGACATATCGAAAGAACGAACCTCGGAACGAACTATCAAGAAAGCGGCATCTAAACAAAAGAGCAACACATTTAAGTCAATAATAATCAAGAAAATGCAGACTTACTCAAACTAACCCAAAGTAACCCGTCCGCCTAGTGCGATATCTAGTCCTTGTAAGTTAGCATTTTATTTGGAAAACAAAGCGCGATCAAAAGACGCTACGCTATAAGTAAATTACCATTGTTTTTTTTTTAAATAAAATCGAGAATAAAATGCTTACGAGGTCTACATCGCACTAGGCGGTGGGGAAAAGGGGGTTATTTTGGGTTCATTTGAGCAAGTTTGCATTTTCTTGATTATTCTTGGTTCGAATTGATGTCGCAATGTAGACTTACTCAAACTAACCCAAACTAACCGGTCCGCTTAGTGCGGTCTACTACAACAAAGCGTGACCAAAAGACGCTACGCTAAAGTAAATTAACTTTGTCTTTTGTAAATAAAATATTCACGAGTACTAGATCGCACTAGACTAGGCGAACGGGTTATCCTGGGTTAATTTGAGTAGGTCTGCATTATGACATCAAATTGAAATCAATAATAATCAAGAAAATGCAGACTTCCTCAAACTAACCCAAAATAACCCATTCGCCTAGTGCGATCTAGTCCTCGTAAGTTACCATTTTATTTGAAAAAAAAAGTGTGCTCAAGAAACGCTACGCTACAACTAAATTAACTTTTTCAAATAAAAAGCTAACTTACGAGGACTAGATCGCACTAGGCGGATGGGTTACTTTGGGTTAGTTTGAGTAAGTCTGCATTTTCTTGATTATTATTGATTGGCTTACCTAACATAATTTTTTGATTTTGACTGACCGAGCTATACTGCATAATTACTTAGTGGAAAAAGTGTAGTATGGCTCGGTTACAAATAATACAGTGTAATTTTCCACTTGAAAATTTCTTCTGGAAAATTTTATTTAAAATGTACCATTTGGGCGTTAAACAAACTATTTTGATTTTAAAAAAAATTTAGGTGACCGCGGGCTATACTGCATATTTATTTAGGGGAAAATGTGCATTATAGTTCGTTTACAAATAAATAGTATTTTCGGTAAAATTTCAATTTGTAATTTTTCAATTAAAGATTTTCAGATTTCCGGTGAGAAATTTTCTTTGGAATGCACTATTTGAATGTTTAACAAACAAATTTTAATTTAAAAAAAAAAAAAAACATTTCAGGTGACTGGGCTATACTGCATATTTATTTAAGAAGTAAAGTGCAGTATAGGTCGGTTGAAAATAAACAATACATGTTTTGAGTATAATTTTAATTTGTAATTTTTCAATTAAAGATTTCCGCTGGAAAATTTTCTTGAAAATGCACTATTTGAACGTTAAACAATCGATTCTTATTCAAAAAAATACCATTTTAGGTGACCGGGCTATACTGCATATTTATTTAGGGGATGAAGTGCAGTATAGCCCGGTCACCTAAAATAATATTTTTTGAGTGTTTTCAATATAATCTTAATTCGTAATTTTTGAATTAAAGATTTCCGCTGGAACATTTTCTTCAAAATTCACTATTTGAACGTTAAACAAACGATTCTTATCCAAAAAATACCATTTCAGGTGACCGGGCTATACTGCATATTTATTTAGGGGATAAAGTGCAGTATAGCCCGGTCACCTAAAATAGTATTTTTTGAGTATTTTCAATATAATTTTAATTTGTAATTTTTAAATTAAAGATTTCCGCTGGAACATTTTCTTCAAAATGCACTATTTGAACGTTAAACAAATGATTCTTATTCAAAAAAAGTCCATTTTAGGTGACCGGGCTATACTGCATATTTACCGCTTTTCAAGAATTCAGTACTTTTTCGTAGCGTAAACTTACTCAGAAAATGCCCGCAGGTTTGTCGGAGTCGGCCTCAGGAAAGAGTAGTATACTTAATAACGTATTTCCAGCAGGAACGCGACCATTTTTGCTTCTTACTGCTGTGAGGCATGTAAGTAAATTACCTATTTTCCATTTCGTTTGACAGAAAAGACCTATCTATTTTTACCTGGTATGCGCGCGCAACATGAGGCACGTCTTTTTATTAGCTAACTAGTACAGGTGTGAAGTGTTCGTTTTGCACGCTGGACATCTCCTTGTCCTTGTTCATTGTTCGTGGTCTGATAAAAAAAAAGTACGGTTGATATTCAACTTGACGTTACTTGACAAGTGACACTCAAAAGTAGTTTGAAATGTTCATTGATAAATACGTTGCACAACACGCGGTTTTTCTTCTTCTCTTTTTATCCCGTGCAAATAAGGAGGACGGATTGCCATACATAAGTTTAACAAAATTTGGTACATTTTGCCTCGTCTTGCGCAATGAGCGTTCTGTGTTTTTTTATCTAATGAAGTTTTCGTATTTTGTTTGGTAAAATAGATAGGTCTACTGTCACGTGACATTCTGATAAATTATAAGAAAAAAAATAGGCATTGACAACATTGTCTCTTTTTGTTCTATGACGTCATCCTAAATATAACGTAAAAAACCTATAGCACGTCTTCAGTAACGGAACCATCTACGTTTTGCTCCTTGCACCAATTTGAAAAATTCTGAAATTCTTGCATGTACTTGCTTTTCGACTTTGTTGGTAATAATTCTGATGTGGCCTCTGCTACTGACTCCATAATCTTTTCTGGTAGGAATCTTGCATTTTCGCTGGATGAATCCATTTTCACACACAACAATATATTACAGAAATAATTTATTGTTTGTTTGGTTGCTAAGGCCGCAGTTTCTAATGGTAATTTATGCATAGCTGTCTATTATTTTGATTTTGCGGGTGTGTCAAATTTTTACAAACAACCACCAGTTTTGTTGCTTGTTTGACTTTGAAAGCAGGTCCATCTTTAATTGGACGTAGTTATGCAGGAACCTACCAACCCTCAACACGTTCGAAATTTGAATAAGCTCACAAATGGTATCTGAATAACGAATATTTTAAATTGCATTAACCTACCAACTGAAATCAATAACTGTTATCGGAATAACCAACCCATTTTCTCGTCTTCCTTATGTTTGGGGTTTTGCAGAAAGATCCCAATCCACTTGGTCGCATTGAATTATTATTGAGTTTAACCAAGTGGGTTGGTAGGTTCTTGCATAACTACGTCCAATTTATTCTAATTTTTTTAAAAAATAATATCTGAATTACATAATTACTCGCGATCGTACATAAAATCTTGTATGTACCACAGGCGCAAATGGTGTTTAATTGCGCCCTTGGTTCATAAATAACTAATTCCCTCTCTGCTAAAAGCCCTTAAATATTCTTTATAGGTCTGTTTCTGCAGAAATCACAAACCAGTCAGAGTGAATTTCATTGGTTGAAACTAGTTTTCTGACTGTTTTTAACCATTGAAATTTGCTCTGACTCAAAGCCCTGACTGGTTTGTGATTTCTGCAGAAACAGACCTTATATTCACTGGTTTCATTGCTGCTGGCTACTTTCCATCAAGGCAATTGCCATCAACAAAGTGATTTGACATTTTTGGTAGTAGATTCGCGGACAAATATAAAAAACACAATCAAAAAATAAAATTTGAGACTGTTTTTTATGAAAAACACCAAGGTACCACACAATATCCTCAATTCCAAAAACTAAAATAAAAAGTGCACTGAGTGCGCCACGAGCTTTTAAGCCGTTGGCGCACCAATAGCACTCAGTGCAAAACTCAGTGCATTGTTTTCCCAATGAAATACTAAAGAGCAGCGCGGACTCTGCCAATGGATAACGAATATTGCACCAGTGTTGCACTTGCTCTTCCAATGAGATACGCTATAAGTATTCTTGATCCTCTAGTAGCATAAAAATCACACAGCTGGGGCGAGGTCAGGAATGACACACCCAGTGTGAGTGTGACACCGGTGCGACGCCCTCCTAGGTATTCAAAAATGCTAGATGGTGCTATGGGCACAGTTTATACCGTACCGATACAGTTGTATTGTTTGCCCAGCGGATCTGAGTCTACGAAAGGAATTCGGACGTAAATGTGCGATGTTGCCACGTTTAATTATAAAAAAAGCGAGAATACTAGGCATGAAGCATAGTTCATTTGAAAATCCATTTTTTATTAACAAAATGTAGATAACAATAAAACGCTAAATATTTCAACGTGGTTGTTAGATCTATACTTATTTTAATAACTGATTTCTTTAATTTTCTCTATTGTAAAAAACAAACATTTCCTAAAGAATCCATCAACTTTTGACAATTTGGCAAGGATCCGGCCTGGATGAACCTGATTGGTGGAGTTTTTGGCAGGATTGCCATTGCTACGGGCAACCATGCAATTGTCAGTGGGCTAACGTCACCTTACGTCTCGCTATTGGCCAGGGCACTTGTCATTTTATCCTCCCATCTTGGAATATCGATTTATATTGAAATATCCAGTGGCGGCGGTTTGGTCATTGTCGATTTTCGTGAACGAGTTGCAATACGATAACATTTCCAAAAAGTTCCGGACGCAGCTGGGTATTTTATGAATGAAATCAGCCATTTTTTTTTACAACTGCATTCCCCTTACCGTTGCCCCGTAGACACAGAGTCGCTGGGCAGACATTACAACTCTCCATATTTTTTGAGGCCAAATTCTCCAACCAATAGGAGCATTTTGATCCATATCTTGCGCATGCGCTCAATGAGTGAACAAATCTCTGAAATTGAAAAACCAGTTCGGCATATTGCCACCCTCCAATTTTCCCCTAAAGCAAGATACACAAAATAGGGTGGTCAATAAGAGTGTCAGGCTAGCTACCTGCCGGTGAGTGGTCGTGCAAGTTCTTAAAGTATGAATAAAAATAAAAGGGCGCCAGTGACCTTATGAAAATCCCTTTACACTCTCAAAACGTTTAAGTATCCGGCCACGTAATACTTTCTACTTTACTTTCTGCATCTTACAAGGAACCGAATCATTCTAAACTTCATTCAATAACCTTGGTCACTGGGTATCATCAAGTGTCAATTAAACATTAGCTAGGGGAAGTCAAGTAAACAGAAACATAATCAAATGTACGTATATTAGGATTTCTGAAAATATGGAACAATAAAACATTCAGTGTTCCTGAGACTCTAGAAAAGATTATGTTTATCGAAATCGCACCCAGAATAAATGTTAATTATTGCTTAAATTTGCTATTATGGAATGCCTATATGTAATAATTTTCTCAGTACCTTTTGTGATCACAATCGGCTTACACAATATTTATGTAAACAGTTATATACACACTTCTCAGTATAGGCGTTAAGATATAAAACTCTGGGCGCGAAATGTTATGGCATAGAGTCCCAAATGATTAGTTATGAGTTCCAAGGATGTGAACGAACAAATTTGCGGACTTCTATAGCGACTATAGGTTTCAGAGTTATAAAATTATGAGGACTCAGGAACCCGCAAATATTTTGGATATTTCCTAAATCTTACACAATGTATTGATAACACACTATAAAAAAATTAAAGGTTCGATAGTAACGTGATATTATTCCCAGAATAGGTTCCCAAAGACGTTGATACACTTATCTGGCAATCTGGAGAATCCACAGATTGTATTAACGTCCGGACTGTAGAATAGGCGATCTAAAGGGCCTTATTAATCGTGAGAATAACCAGCTAACGAGAGTTGGACATCGAGTAGCTGCTTTACTGTTTTTAAAGGTATGACCACGTACCCTCTTGGTACAACCTTGCTACCCTAAAATGTGACATAAAAAACCCTATTGAAATATAGCTATAGGAAACTACGATTTTCTATGAATTATTGTGCAATAAAAAAAAGTCCTGAGAAATATTTTGAAGAGCAAAATATTTGAATTCAATTTGCCAAAAATTATTGCACAACCTTCATTGATTTTTCGTTCAAATAAAAAAACAATTAAGTACTGCTACTTACACACTGGAATGTAAAGTGTGGATTTTCAGCTTCAATATAAGAAGTTTGTCGATTTCCCAAGAGTAGACGATCTTCCAATTTTCTATAGCAAAAGAAAACACGTCACAAATAAGCCCCAACACTTAGCAATATACTCAGAAAATGTAATTAAATAATAGGAAAACTCACCAAGAGAATTGAGTAATATTCAGCTTTGAGGCGATCACTTTAATCCGACATAAGTCGATGAGTGAGTACAACAACTCCACAAGAGAACCAAATTCACTCAGGATGCTAAATAATGGATATAGATCCCTTTAAAAGGAACGTGCTACAATCTGACGTCTTTTCAAAATTTCCATTAATAGCTGTGATCGGATCAAAAACCAAATGACCACTAAATCACCTTTTCACAATTCGATAGGAACCAATTGGTGCATCGTAGCGGAAGCGGGGTACGAGGGGTACCTAACGCGTTGTGTGGGAAACGAATCGACGCATTAATATATTCTCAGGAATTTCTCAAGTCCTACAATTATGATACTTATGTACATTTTATATACAGAATCCTAAACTAATCGAAACCGTTACAAATCCCCCCCTACTAAAAAAGGAGGTTTACCTAAGTAAACCGAAGAAAAAAAACTACGGATCCTCGTCTTCTGGATGACGTTTCAGATCCTTAATGCTCCAAACACCACAGGATTTTCCAGAGTCATCTTTAAGTTCGTACATCCATGGATTAATTCTTTTAGCCACAATAAAAGGACCAATAAAACGAGGAGCAAGTTTAGCGGAAAAATATTTCGATGCATCCGAAAGGACATAGTTACGACGCCAAACCAAATGATTAGGCAGAAGCTCATCAGGACGACGTCTTAGATCATAAACCTTCTTATTTACCTCATAAGCTCTAAAAAGCTTCTTTTTGACGTCCGAGAAAATTTGATTCAAGGATTTAGACCGATTTTCCATCGGAGTAGCTCTATCGAAAAAAATCGGTTCAACATTATCGAGAAGATTTTCATTTGAACAAGGCAGCTCCCGACCATAGACCATAAAATTTGGGGTATAACCAGTAACCTCATGGACTGTTCCACGAATTGCTGCACCAATACGGTTCAAATTTTTATCCCACAGCCGATGATTTTCCGAAATAGTAGCCATCAACATGCTTTTCATGACTCTGTTGATTCTTTCCGTGGGGTTTGCTTGCGCATGGTACAATGCCGTATATTTGATAGAGATGTTATAGCTTTTCATTAAGTTCTGGAACATGTGAGAACGAAGCTGTGTACCATTATCCACTATGATAGCTCTCGGACACCCAAACAATAAAATCACATAGTCCTCTAAACAACGACAAATTGCCGAAGCAGTGGCAGTTCTTAACGGGAAAATAAGAGGAAACTTTGTAAAACAACAAACTACAACCAAAATATGAGAATATCCAGAAGTTGTTCTTGGCAAAGGGCCAAAGAGATCTGCACAAATTAACTCGAAAGGTTTGGAAATAGTAACTTGGGAGCTTAACATTAAACCCGCCGGTGGTTTTTGTTCAGGCTTCACAGCAATACATGTACGACAACGCCTAACAAAATTAGCTACATCTGACCTCATTTTGGGCCAGTAATATTTCTGAGTCAAGAATTTGTAAGTTTTAAATACCCCGACATGACAAAGTAAATTATGGGCATCTTCCATCAGTTTTCTTCTTTGATCACGTGGAATGACTTCCCGCCAAAAATCACACTCTTGGGCCAAATCAGGGTGCTTTGGATTGACATGCTTAAAAAGTCGAGATCCATCAATTTTAAAAGTAGAATATTTTCCAGGAGACGTTTTTGTGTTATGATAAACTTTACGAAACCAGTTATCCTGAGCATCACCATTTTCCTGTATGGTATTCGTGTCGCCAGTATTTTTAATAGCATCTATAATCGGTACAGTTCTGGATAAAGTATCAGGTAGGATATGTTCCTTACCGTTTCTGTGTACAACGGTGTAATCATAAGCTTGCATTTTAATCGCCCAACGGGCTAATCTTCCTGTAGGATTTTTCAAATTATTCAACCAGCACAATGAGCTGTGGTCTGTCACCACCGTGAAAGTAGTTCCCTCCACATAAGGTCTAAGTTTTTCAATTGACCACAAAACCGCCAAACATTCTCGTTCCGTGACCGTATAATGGCGTTCGTTTTTATTTAACGACCTAGAGACGTACGCAACAACTTTTTCTCCTTCCGGATGTTGTTGGCTTAACACTGCTCCCAAACCGAATCCTGAGGCATCCGTTTGTATTGTGAATGGGAGAGAGAAATCTGGACATGACAAAACGGGTGCATTAACTAAGCAATCCTTGATTCCTTGGAAAGAGTCATCGCAAGATTTATCCCAAATGAAAGGCTGATTCTTTCTAGTAAGTTTGGACAGCGGAGCAATTAGGGCAGAAAAATTTGGCACGAATCTACGAAACCAAGATATTACCCCGATTATTTGACGAATTTCTTTGACTGTTTTTGGTCTAGGAATTTGTAAAATACTACTAACTTTATCCGGATCTACGTGTAGTCCATTCTTGTCTATAATGTATCCCAAATAACGTAACTCTGGTCTACAAAATTTACATTTTTCTTTGGAGACTGTCAGGTTGGCACTTTTCAATTTTTCAAAAACTCTTTGAAGCACTTCTATGTGTTTTTCAAAGCTTTGTGTCACTATACATATATCATCGAGATATACAAACACATGATCTTGCAATTCTGGACCAATCACTCTGTCGATGAGACGTTGCCACGTCGCCGGTGCATTCACAAGCCCCATTGGCATTCTACAAAATTCAAATAACCCTTTACCTGGTATCGTAAATGCTGTGAGCGGACGAGAGGATTCTGCTAAAGGAACCTGAAAATATGCCGATTTTATGTCCAAGGAAGATAGGTATCGAGCATCCCGCAGCTTATCTAGTGTTGCCGACACGTATGGTAGAGGATACGCATCTTTCACAGTTGATTGGTTCAATTTCCTATAATCCACCACGAAGCGCCACGAACCATCTGATTTTTTAACCAATAGAATTGGTGACGACCATGGACTATGACTTGGTCTCACAATACCCTCTTTTAGAAGTTTTTCTAATTCGCCATTAATATTTTGGAGCATTATCGGTGAAACGGGATAATACCGTTGCTTTATAGGCATTGACTCTGTGTTAATACAATGTTCAACTAGAGTAGTATTTCCCAGCCTGTCACCCATTTCATCAAATGCAGTTGCCACCATATTATCTAAAATCATTTGTTGCTGACTGGTTAATTCAGTTTGAGACTGAAGAGCCACAGTATCCACGTTGCATACGGGTTCCAATTCCGAAAATGTCCAGCTTCCATGTCTCAAATCGGGTATTATGCCCATCCTTCTGAAAAAATCTGCTCCCAGAATCAAAAGATGTCTAAGCGCTGGTATCACTAAAACTGGAATAGTTTTAATTCGTCCTTCCAATTCAACGGGAATCTCAACTGATCCTACGCTTTCACAAATTTCGCCATTAGCAACCGTGCAATGCATCCGATTGCTTTGATTCAATTTAAGACCTAAAGAAGAAATTTTGTCCCAGCCTGGACCTCCTAATATGCTGTTTGAAGCGCCACTATCTAGTAAACCACACAATTGAACACCTAAAACTTTCACTTGTAAATAAGGTCTTTCATCTCCTTTCGCATGAGTTAGAATGAAATCCAATATTGCCTGCTGTTTAGCCGGGACTTTATTTAGGACTGTTTGTGGGATTGCCTCTATACAGTCATCTAGCGCCTCCCTTGATAGTTTCCCTGCCGTTTATTAGAGCATGTGGGGCACGTGCGTACCGTATGATTTTTAAATCCACATTTAAAACAATGCTTGGTTCTAGCCTCGGTACACAGGTTTGCTCTGTGTCCGCTTTTCCCACAATTCCAACATGTGAATTCAGAAACAGCATCGCAATTTGCTGTTGAAGTAGATGGCTCAGAGTAAATATAGGCCAAATCTGGCTCTAGAAACTTTTTGTTTCTTGGCGGAGGCGTGAAAGCTTCAATTGCTGCTTTGCGCTCCTCCAAACGACGGCCCAATTCCAGTAATTCCTCAATTGAATTAATTTCAGTAAGTCCCAGCTGACTCTGGTAGAACGGCGTAATATTATTCATAAGGATTCTCAATTTAGCGCTCTCTGGCACGTCACACGTAAATCTTTTAAAAGCTGTTTTCATTGTGGCTATATACATTCCAATTGACTCGTCTGGTCCTTGAGTTCGCTGATTAACTTCTTTAAATAATTTTTCATTCCAGTCCTTTGGCAAGAATTCCTTTTTTAATTGTGTTTCTAAATCATCCCAAGTATGAATATTATCACAATTAGCAGTGTACCAAAATTTTGCTTGGCCAATGAATAAATCACTTGCTGAGGCAACCAGTTGTCCCTTCGACACATTTCTCGAAACTGAAAGCTCTTTCACTCTATCCAAAAATGCCAACAAAGACATATTTTTCCCATCAAATTTAAGGTTCCACTGATACACAGGAACTGACTTAATATGGGTAGAAGATGATGCTTGATGATTCACTGGTGCTGCAGTGGATGCATGACGAGGTGGCTGGAATTCTTCTTCGGATTCCGAAGTTACATCTGTAGTTGATTCATCACTGGAAAGTGTCGTTGAAGACAATAATGCAGCAATTTCCAGAGGACCCTGCGTTTGCGAAAGTCTCTTATGCTTTCTTGCCTTGCTCTGCAATGTAGCTCTGAAACCCAAAATCGAAACCAGGATTTCTGATCTTTTCATCTTTTCATCCTCTGAAGAAGCAGGCATTTTGTTTGCTCGTCCATATGCATGTGAAATTTTTGAAGCCAGCTTCGCATATTCTGGAGATTCTTGACCAGTCGCAAAGCCTTTAAGCAAATCATCAATCTCAGTAATTTTCTGTGTAAGTGCATCATAATCTTCCTGAAATGTAAATGGATGTTTTGGAAAAGTAAATCTTGGATCCTTCCGTTCGACTTTCAACAACTGACGAAAAGTCTTACGCAAGTCGGTAGCTTTGGATGTGTCATCCACTGTGATTCCGCGAATAATCACCTCATATATTAACTCTTCCTTTTCCAAACGATTGACCTCCATTTTCATCGCCATTGTGCCACAATATACACACTCACAAAATATATCTAACTTAAAAATATTATAATTACTTATTAACACCTAACCCACTCACTAGTACCACGGCTATCTAATGAATTATTGTTGTAGCTGAATGCTTCACACAACCTTTTTTTTTTTTTTTTTTTTTTTTTTTTTTTTTTTTTTTTTTTTTTAAATTAAAAAAAAATAACACACAACCGAGTTCCTACCTACACAACTCAACAAGTCTCAAAATTTTGAACCCTACAAAAGTAGTCCAAATAAAAGTCCAAAACAAAACCGGAAAATCTTTACGTATCAACAAAGCAAGGTCTTTATAATGTTTACAAAATAATACCAAACTCGGAACCTAAACTTAAGCTCAAGTAAAACCCGTTCCAAAATTCTCAAGCCAGACCACGTACGATTTTATCTAATTCGTCTTATTCGTCTTCCCCTAATCCCAATACTAAGTCGACCAAACCAAAAAATCAACAATGGTTACCTATAAAAATAACCACATAGAGGTATTTCCTCTCCAGGAGTTGTTGCAAAAATACCCTCTATTCACAGTGAAGTACGATTTCCCAAAATATTGTAACCCAGTAAAATTCTAAATTTGGCAATACTGCAGGAGTTATTATATTAATGAAATCAATATGACCCAAGGCTTAATTTTATCTGAAATATGTAGGTATAGCCCTACTTGGCAAGGTCGAAATCATTATTGTCCAAAAGAATTTATAAACATAAACTATTTCAAGGCTATGCCAAAATTTTCAATGCAAAAATATTCCTTTATAATAATAAACAGATGACCTTGTTTATATTCAAGCAAAATGCTTAAAATCTTATACTTCGATCACAATAGGTACCCATTATCCCCTCTTTGTCGCGCTCCTGATCAAGAAAAGAGAAAGAATTTGTTATCAAAAAAAAAAATCCTCAAAATTTTTAAATTAGACTATCCCTAGCTAATTTTCCCAAAATAGGGGTTGAAGATTTAAACCGAAACGTAATAGTTGGGCGCCATTTTGCCACCCTCCAATTTTCCCCTAAAGCAAGATACACAAAATAGGGTGGTCAATAAGAGTGTCAGGCTAGCTACCTGCCGGTGAGTGGTCGTGCAAGTTCTTAAAGTATGAATAAAAATAAAAGGGCGCCAGTGACCTTATGAAAATCCCTTTACACTCTCAAAACGTTTAAGTATCCGGCCACGTAATACTTTCTACTTTACTTTCTGCATCTTACAAGGAACCGAATCATTCTAAACTTCATTCAATAACCTTGGTCACTGGGTATCATCAAGTGTCAATTAAACATTAGCTAGGGGAAGTCAAGTAAACAGAAACATAATCAAATGTACGTATATTAGGATTTCTGAAAATATGGAACAATAAAACATTCAGTGTTCCTGAGACTCTAGAAAAGATTATGTTTATCGAAATCGCACCCAGAATAAATGTTAATTATTGCTTAAATTTGCTATTATGGAATGCCTATATGTAATAATTTTCTCAGTACCTTTTGTGATCACAATCGGCTTACACAATATTTATGTAAACAGTTATATACACACTTCTCAGTATAGGCGTTAAGATATAAAACTCTGGGCGCGAAATGTTATGGCATAGAGTCCCAAATGATTAGTTATGAGTTCCAAGGATGTGAACGAACAAATTTGCGGACTTCTATAGCGACTATAGGTTTCAGAGTTATAAAATTATGAGGACTCAGGAACCCGCAAATATTTTGGATATTTCCTAAATCTTACACAATGTATTGATAACACACTATAAAAAAATTAAAGGTTCGATAGTAACGTGATATTATTCCCAGAATAGGTTCCCAAAGACGTTGATACACTTATCTGGCAATCTGGAGAATCCACAGATTGTATTAACGTCCGGACTGTAGAATAGGCGATCTAAAGGGCCTTATTAATCGTGAGAATAACCAGCTAACGAGAGTTGGACATCGAGTAGCTGCTTTACTGTTTTTAAAGGTATGACCACGTACCCTCTTGGTACAACCTTGCTACCCTAAAATGTGACATAAAAAACCCTATTGAAATATAGCTATAGGAAACTACGATTTTCTATGAATTATTGTGCAATAAAAAAAAGTCCTGAGAAATATTTTGAAGAGCAAAATATTTGAATTCAATTTGCCAAAAATTATTGCACAACCTTCATTGATTTTTCGTTCAAATAAAAAAACAATTAAGTACTGCTACTTACACACTGGAATGTAAAGTGTGGATTTTCAGCTTCAATATAAGAAGTTTGTCGATTTCCCAAGAGTAGACGATCTTCCAATTTTCTATAGCAAAAGAAAACACGTCACAAATAAGCCCCAACACTTAGCAATATACTCAGAAAATGTAATTAAATAATAGGAAAACTCACCAAGAGAATTGAGTAATATTCAGCTTTGAGGCGATCACTTTAATCCGACATAAGTCGATGAGTGAGTACAACAACTCCACAAGAGAACCAAATTCACTCAGGATGCTAAATAATGGATATAGATCCCTTTAAAAGGAACGTGCTACAATCTGACGTCTTTTCAAAATTTCCATTAATAGCTGTGATCGGATCAAAAACCAAATGACCACTAAATCACCTTTTCACAATTCGATAGGAACCAATTGGTGCATCGTAGCGGAAGCGGGGTACGAGGGGTACCTAACGCGTTGTGTGGGAAACGAATCGACGCATTAATATATTCTCAGGAATTTCTCAAGTCCTACAATTATGATACTTATGTACATTTTATATACAGAATCCTAAACTAATCGAAACCGTTACAATATACATGTCTCTTTCCAATCCTGCACGCAAAAAAGAGATAGAGATAGCTTGGGAGAGAACCCGCGAGAAATAACTGTCAAACGAGACACGCAACAGGATTGTATTACAAAAAAAGAAGGGAAGTTTTTTGACTGAATTTATTCAGGAAATTGAAAAGTTACCGGAAAATTCATCAATTTGAAATTCGGCTTTGTTAAGAGTGTTTTGCTTTCCGTGTTATTCGCGATTTTTGTGTACTTGACTGTTTTATCGTTTATATATTGTGTATTATCATGGTTTCTTCCTGTTTTGTCTGTAAAAACAACACTAGAACTAGCCCAGGCTTAGGATATTTTAGTTTCCCGAACGATGAACGACTGTAAGTATTTATATTTACATATTCCATATTATTAGGTTTACTCTATACATTCACATAATAATCTTGATGTGATGAAATAATTGTCCACATTCCAAAAATATGTAATACTGTGATGCAAATCTGGATGGGATTGAATTCCTGGCTGTGTCCTAATGGTCTAAGAGCCAGTGAACACCCGTTTATATGATATTTGATTGCAAGAAAAATTTCAAATAAATTTTCTAATCTGCGTTATATTTATTTATTCCTCAAGTGACTTTTGGTTTTCAGATATTTCTCTCTATTTATTTTAAGTTTAAGTACCTATTTATCTTTTTGATAGCTTTAAGTAAATTTTCGTACATTGGTTGCATGCTCCATTTTTCTAGAACATCACATCATCATAAAACCGCCAAAAAATCATTATATTATTTGTTTCGAAATTATAATAATATGATCCCGTTATATTCTCAATGTTAATCCACAAAAAATCCTAGTCCGACTCTGTCCACGGCCCAGGATTCGTTGTTTCCGATCAATAATGCGCATGCGCGAAATAAGGGACATAGAATTTGGCTTCAAAAAAATCAATGGTTTGTCAACGGAGTTGAACAACTGTATCGGTACGGTATAAACTGTGCTATGGGCTTAATGGCCAAAATGTCAATTCGGGCACACTCATGAAATCGCACTCGCACCCTGTGCGTTATTTCTGAACTGGGCCCTGCCGTTCGAAAAGGCGGTGTGTGGATGAAAATCACACGGTTTTCGACGTTCGGAAAGGTGGTTGTCACGTACTGGTGCGCGCACCGGACACTCTAGTTCTGGGAGGGATTCTCATCTTCTAGTCGCAACCAGTGGTCGCAACCTACCTTACCGACTCATCCGTAGAAAAGTAATGGGATAGTCGGGACGATAGGTTGCGACTAGGGTTGCCAGACCTCCTATTTTTAATATGAGACTCATATATTTCAACTGTTTCTCATATCTCATATTATGTTTGATATAAGACTATTTCTCATATATTTTCATAAAAAAAAAAGAAATCATGTATATCAGATCTACCATACATGTGATAGGCCGGAGTCTCATGCGTCCCATCCCAGCGTCCGATGGTACGACGGAGCTCCTATAGGCTGAAAAATTTCCCGCCACTTTTTATCCGAATATTTTCAACTTTTTTCCGACGTCGTCGAATAATAGTTATTTATTGTATAAGTGTTTTAGGAAGCAATTTATCCACGCAAGAATGTTTAAACGCGAGAACGAAGTTCGAGCGTTTAATTTTCTTAAGTGGATAAAATGCAAATAAAACACGAATGTAATACAACATTTTATCCACAATCACACGTACAGTTGCGATAAAAAAAAAGTAGTACAAGAAAAATCTCCTGGTCTATTATGCATTAATTTAATTCATAACCAAAAATGACATATTTTTGGCATTTTTTAACGTTTCTAACCTGGAAAGCTTCAGATGACATTACTTTGGCATTTTTCCACCCGTTTTTAACCTAGAATATGTCATTGCCTGAATCAACATATTTTGAAATTTTGAAATATATTTTGAAATGTTTATTTACTGTCAAAATTTTATGTTACACAGGGAGCTCACATTGGAGAATATAAGTTTTGTACTACTTTTTTTTGATCGCAACTGTACATACACATGGCGGATGGAAGAGCTCCTCTGTTGCTGAAAGTTATATCGAGGATTTCATTTCCAATAAGCTTAGTATTGCAGACAAAATCCAAGGGGAAAATAGATGTCCCTTACGAGAGGGGACACCCATTATTCCTGTTCCTGTTAATTCTGCCAAAACACCCATAAACGTGCGTTCCCGAGCGGATGGAAATTATCACCCTTTTATCAACAATAGCGAAGTTATAGGAGACAAATCAAACAACGGAGTATCTAATAATATAAATATTAATGTTAATATCAATAAATAAAATGAAAATTTCGTATTTCTTAATTTCATTATTCCACTAGTGGAATAAAGTTATTTTATGTCCGATTGACCAATAAAGTGCTATTTATAGAACAGTTTTTCGTCAATAAAGTAGCACTTTATTGTACTAGTAAAATAAAGTGCTACTTTATTGCCTACCTGGACTACCTGACAAGGTGAAACGCAGGTCCTGAGAACCTGCCAAAGTAAAACAGGTCCTGACAACCTGCCAAGGTGAAACAGGTATACCTACGCGAATTTTACTTTATTGGTTCAATTTTTTTAATTTTTAACAAAAACCAGTCAGAATCGTACATAAAATCATGTATATAACGCTTACATAAACAGGCTTTATTGACTCATTATTTAATAGCCTCGCTCGCAAGCTCGCTCGGCCATAAAATTATTCGTACAATAAAGCCTTAGTTTATGTACTTGTTATATAAATAGCTATTATTCCACTAGTGGATAAAGTATCACTTTAGACGCTTCATATGGGTGGATAAAACTGCCATTATTTGATTATTGTGGATAAATACCTAATATTTTACTTTTGTCGCTTTTGTACATAATAAATAAAAATAAAAGTAAAAACAGAAAAAAAAACAAAACGATTTTGGGTAAGGCGTTTCGATGAAAATTAGCTGATTGAGTTAGTTTAAAGTTGAGTTTAGATGAAAATTGGCTTGATTAAGTTAGTTTAAAGTTGAGTTTCAATGAAAATGTTTAAACATCAAAAAACCCAAGGTAGGTATTGTCCACAATGGGGTAGTATACGATGTATGAAAATCAGTAAAAAAACTACTCGACATTATTCTATAGGCTGAATAGTGATGGTATAGTGGGATACTAAATTATTTTCTAAAATAGTGTCTATAGAATTAGTCATAGAAAAACAAACTGTAATTTGAATTTAGCGGCAAACCGGCGACCAATAGTATTCGAGCCGCTCGCCATCTGACAACGCTGCTCTAAATGACAGCTGACTCCAACAGTTCAACGTCGTGTGGTGTCGTGTGAATCATGTGACATGTGACATTGTCACATCAACTTTTTTTTTGTTTTGTGTAGTAAATTTGACGTTTCGTTCTTGACGGTCAATGTCAGTGCAAATTGTGCGTTCTCAAAGCCGTGATGTGTTGCCAGATTGGAAAAACTAACTACGTCACGAACTTTTATTTTCACGTAGGGGCGGGGCTAAGAGAAAATTTGAAAAGCAAAATTCCAGGCTATTGCGGTTTTTACGAAGCAACTGATTACACCAAATAGTACGATACGTCGAGTATATCCCTACGCAGTAGTTAAAAATCACTTGTATACTACCCCATTTGTTACAATAAATGAGACTGACGGATCAGGAGCAGTATTTAACTACCTAAACTCTAAACGAATGTCCGGGAGTGCGTTCAAAGACGGCAATGCTAATGCCAAAACCTACTATTCCCCTTCTACCGGCGATGCAAATCTGGTGTGAATTTGCTGGAACGCCAAATACCGTTTCTCAATATGCAATCCAAACCACGTGACATTCAATATGGCGTGACGACCATACATGGACCAAAAAACACAAAAAATACCTAGTTTCTGCCCGACTTAATAGTTAACGTACTTAGTTAACAAATATTTTATTGAATAATCCAAATCGAAGCTGCAAACTAACAAAATAATTGAAATATGCATGAAAACCCATATTCAAAACTAACTTGCCTGGCCGCCACGCCATATTGAATTTGGTCTCATCCAATCAAAATTCGTATAACCATTTCTAGACTCAGTTGAAAGAGCCTCCAAAAGTTACTTTACCGCGGCCGATTTGGAACGTGTAAAGCCAACCGTTTTTGGCACGCTGAAGCCGAACTTGAACGCAATATGCCAATTTTGGCTCGGCTTTAGCCGTTTTTGAACGCAGCCCAGCAATACATTCCAAAATATGTTAAAAATCATAGCTAATTGTCAAAATGGGAGCTTTTTCTGATTTGGGTATTTTGTAGTACATAATATTTTCTTATATATTATTATCCCATCTCATATAATTTTATACAGGCTCTCCTATTTTCAGAACTCAAGTATCTGGCAACCCTAGTTGCGACTAAAAGATGAGAATCCTCCACCTGACTACTTGACCTGACTAGAGTGAGATTTGAGACATATATGACATTACAATTTGTTTATTATAGGTCATTATGAGGTGCTTTCTTTTCAGAGCTTTGAAACCCCGAGCTTCGATGCCCTGGGGGCGTCAGCGCACGCTCTGAAAAGAACGGAAATTAGGGGACATATAAGGTACGTCTGTTTCTGCAGAAATCACAAATCAGTCAGAGTGAATTTCATTGGTTAAAACTAGTTTGCTGACTGTTTCTGTTTTCAAACAATGAAATTCGCTCTGACTGGTTTGTGATTTCTGCAGAAACAGGCCTATAATTATCTGACACTAGTGACAGTTCGGACACTGAGGCTGTGGAGCGTTCGACGCCTCTCTGAGGTGCTAGCGGTGGGGATAGACGACCCCGGGGCTTGAGGCCCTGAGCCGCTTTCCAGTATGCACATTGGCGCGCCCTGGCCAGCCCTGGCGCGCTCTAGAGCACCCCGGGGGCGCCACGCGCTAGATTTGTACCGTTCCAGTATCATGGCGTGATACGCCTGTCTTAGTGTCAAATATGTCAAATTTTAAAAATAATTATCTTTGTTGGTGCAGGTTTGTTTTTTTTATTTATCAAAAATTGAAGAAACTCAAAACTATATTTTGGAAATGTTCGATCCCGAGAAATAAACAAATAAATAAATAGCCACCCACGGATGTGACAAATGAAAGGTTGACGGGTACGTACAGCTCGGGAGCTCAACGCCCTGAGTAGCTCCGGGCGTCACACTCTCATACTGGAAAGCAGCTCTGATTAAAAAGAACAGTTGACACATTTCAAAATTGTGATCCAGGGCGCCCAAGCCTCTGAAAAGAAAGCAGCAATTGTATCAAATCTGTGATTTGATTACTGTGATTTGCTTTGCTAATTTTAGACAAACTTGGTGAGTAAACCACTCGGTCACCGTTCGAATACCTAGAGCAAGATGTCGGACCACTCGGACCCCCACTCCTTGAAATAATTTTCATACCAACAATGTTCTCGAACGCAACCCAGTATACTCGAGTATGTTTGATTATCCTCGCGCACGAAAAATTGTCTAGTGTACTCTCTGTGACGTCACGTTATTCCGTAATCGCTCTGCTCTATCCGCCGAGCGTCGGCCCAAACACGCCCTTCGTTCCCTTCCGTAATCCCTCTTCACGCTTCGCTGAACAAAGATAAGAGGCGATTTCTCGCGTCTCAATTGTTTCAAAACATTTGTCAAAACTGGTTTAAGTAATATCACCATGACGTCATAATTTTTTGGCGCGAGAAAATGGTTTGAAAACGTGGAATGGATTGTATTTCGAAACGGTTTGAACCAATTTTGACGTGACTTCATGAGTTTATCTCGAGACTGTAGTTTTTCAAAACAGTTTCAAAAAAGTGGACACGAGAAAGTGCCTAAGATATGGGCCTGAGTTTGGCTTTACACTCGGTGAACTCCAAGCGCGCTCGAAACAAAGATTCTGTTCGTTTTAGCTCTCAGAGTGTTTTCTTTTGCGTTCGGATTACAATCGTTACAATCGTCGGATGATACACACAGTATTGTGGGCTGTGTTAGTGTGTATCATCCTTGCAGTACTACTACCGATAGCCTATCCGCATAAGGCCTGTTTGGAACAAATCCCCCCTCCCCAACCCCACGTCAAATCAGCACTTGTGACGTAGGCAGTATGTTATTTCTCGCCTTGACGTAGGTTGTTTAAACAACTGACGACCTAGTTAATGACGTCGTCAATGGTGATTCACCAATATGGCTGCGTTACCAAAAACGAAGCCGATCCTTAATTAGGCAATTCAATCCATCTGTCAGATAGGAAAATTCAATATGACGTGGCGGCCAAGCAAGTTTGTTTTGAATGTGTTTTTATGCGTATTTCAAATTATTTTGCTTAGAGTTTTGCTTGCAACTTTGATTTGGATTATTTAATAAAATATTTGTTGACTAGGTACCATCGTCACCAAAAGTATCTGGGACACAAATAATGCATAATAATCTCCTGGACTAATTCTACTGTCATTCATTTCAATGCATTTAAATTATAGTTTGACAAATATTTGACAATGAAATTTATATAATAGGACAAGAGCTAATGTGATGCTGTCCCAGTTACTTTTGGTGACGATGGTACCTAAACTAATAAATCTGGCAGAATCTAGATATTTTTTTGTGTTTCTTGGCCCATGTGTGGCCGCCACGCCATCTTGAAAGTCACGTGGTTTGAATTGCCTAATAGTGTCTATCATTCGTGCATGCACTCTGAGTTCGCTTTCTTTTTTTTTTGGGCTGGAATTCTGTGACGAATAGAGATATTTTCCCTATCTCTATTGACGTCTCCTCTCTATTGATTTCGAAAAGAGAGAAGAAGACAGCAGTAAGTGCCATAGCGATATCGATAACGAAACGATCTCTATCCGTTAACAGAATTACGCCTCTCTGTGGGGCCGTGGGCTCTGGATGGGATGGATGGATGGAGAACCAAAGAATAAAAATTATAAAGAAATTAGTTGTTAACTGTCACTTTTGAGAGATTACAACCAAAAATATTGTTACCAAAAAAATAATTCGGTTTGTACTGGTTTCTGCGTTTTCGGTTTTTGAAAATGAAACTGGAACTGCTTATCATCATAGGGATAGGGAATGTTTTTTCAGCAAAGTGGCAACTGTACCTAAGTTTCAGGATTTTTTTTTTTCGATCAGCGTCAAGGATCAGCGTACGGCGCATCACAATAGCCGCTTTTCAGTTGATTATTTTGAATGAGCACTCAATCGAGTTCTTGGGCGCGCAAGTGCTTCAAGCGCAAGTTCGTGTTCCACCAGTACTGCGCTTCGAAAGCTGCTCACTTTCGCGTTTCAAACACAGAACACTGTGCTGCACCGTGTTTGAAGCACAAACAGTCAGCTGAAAGCGGCTTTCATGCAGCAAGCACTCTGCGTTTGACGTCACGATATCCACGCTCATATCGTTCCGCTCCGTGGAGTGCAAAAGCGGAACCACTAGGCCAAACTGTCAGTTCGTAAATCGTAGGACGTGTAAACGTCTCACGACAATTTATACTTTTTGCCTTCCTGTTTTAACAAATGGAAATTGACTGAAACAAATCAATGACGTCAAAAACGTTCGATAGTTCCTAAATCTTAAACCAAAAGTCAATAGCTTTGTTTTGGTTCGATATTTGGAACGGGTTTAGGATTGCGCAGAACTGGCTTTTGCACAAAAAAATATAGAGGACTGTTCTAATACTAGAGCTGCTTTCTTTTCAGTGGCTTGGGCGCCCCAAGACGATTTTGAAATGTGTCAACCGTTCTTTTTTATCGGGGCGTCAAGCCCCGGGGTCGTCTATCCCCACCGCTAGCGCCTTAGCGAGGCGTCGAAGCTCCACAGCTCTACAGTGACTCTATAACCCACAGTGGCGACAATTACTGTCTCATTTTTGTATGGTTCTAAAATCCCATATATTTATATTTGAAAACGCCGCCATCTTGTTCCCAACCCCTTGTTACTTTTAAATATGAATACATGGGATTTAGGTGAACATCCATCATAAATCATGGAAAACAACGTATTTGATGGACCTAATAATGGTCATCAAATACGTCGATTTCAATTTTTTATGGTAGATGTTCATTTAAATCCTATATAATAATATTTAAAAGTAACAAGAGGTTGGGAACAAGATGGCGACGGGACCTCTATTGTCATCACTTTATGTAAAGGTTTATTTAAGTTGTATTCCTTTCGAGAGCTAGAAACACTCGAGCTACTAGCTTCGGTGTTTAGTCGCCCACGATTTGCAGGGAACATATGCGTGGTGCAACAAACACTTTTCGAAAGGAATAAACGCGTGAAGCCCCGGAGCTGTTCCGGAGCTCTTCCTAGGTGTGGAAGGAATACAACTATAGCCACTGTACACAGCTCCATTGTTCGAACTGTCACTAGTGTCATAATTACTGTTCTTTTCAGAGCGTGCAAGGAGCGTGCACTGACGCGTCCCAGGGCATCGAAGCCCGGGGTTTCAAAGCTCTGAAAAAAAAAATGTTCTGTCTAAACCGATTCGGAACCAAAAAAACCAAAACATGCCGCAAATTACAAAATTCTTAAACAGTTCCTCCTTCAGAGCAAGAACTGAGAAAACCGTTCTAGAACAGTTCCAGAAATGTTCTTAAATAGTTCTAGATAAACCAAAAAACTGTCAACACCTTCCAAACGAAAACGCGTTTTATAATATGCAGAATGATTCCGAACCAGAGATATGTGTTCCGAACTAGTTCTGAGTGAAATCAAAACAAAGCTAAAATATTCATTTTAATTTGTCAAAAAAATTGAATGTGTCATATGAATAATGAACCGTGAAGCGATACCACGTGGATACCACTATTTGAGTAAGCAAAAAACTGAGAAGAAGAGCAAAGGGCTAAATTTTCCAGTTTTTTCGGATACCAAGAGTACTCCCAGTTTTTTCGAGGTCGCAAACTGTTCTTGAACGCAGCCCCAGGAAGCTATCTCATTTCTAACCTAACAGTTTTGCGTTTTCATTTCACTGTTTTTGTTTGCCGAAAAAACAATTTTCCTTAGGGAATTATGAATTGTGTTTTTGTTTCCGTGATTCAAATATTAGTGAACTTGGAATATTTTTTCTTCCTCTAATCACCAAAATTCCTTTTCAAAGATCGGGAATCGGGGTCATCGAACTGAATGTGGAAATAGTTATTTTCCTAACAAGTGCGCAAAGTGTTACTTTTCCGCACGCAAACACAGTTATACGAACGACGCGAAGCGGAGTTTGGATAAGTGTTTGCGTGCGGAAAAGACACTTTGCGCACGTGTTAGGAACTAAATTTTTCCTACGAGCTTCATATCAGGTAGGTAACAACAAAAATTTAGAAAAAAAAATTATTTGTTCAACTATTTTTAATTAACTTGAAGCGAACCTATGCAGTTATCAAAAAATTACATAACAAAAAAAAAAAAAATAACAGAAAATCATCGTCAGAGCCCTTTTTTTAAAACGTTTAAATTTGATGAGAAAGTTTGTAGATTCTTGCATATCAATAGAGAACAAATCTGACAATGTGTCAAAGTTAATTAAATTTGGTGTTTGTATAGATGTTGGCTGATATAGAAACAGAGGAAAAATTTGTCATCATTTGTCAACGTCGACAGGTGCCCTTATTGTTGCTTGACAATTATTTTTACTTTTCGGCACTCAGTGCGGATAAGGCCTGTATCCGCACTGAGTGCGGAAAAGTGTAACTTTGAGAACCGAAATGCGTGCGGAAAAGTACTACTTTGCGCACGCTCGTAGGAAAAAGGTATTTTTCAATGTATTAGTTTAGGCAGTGGATAGAGGTGCGAAAATTCGGATCTCTAGTGGAGGCTGTGCTAGTGGTCATACTAAAGATCCGATAATTTTCGGATTTTTAATTTGTATATTAGGGGTCCGAAAATGCGGATCTTTAGTGGTAATATCGAAGATCCAAAAATAGATGTTTATTTCTAATTCTGTCTAATTAAGGAGTATCGTCGCAAGTATCTACAAAGAATAATATTCGAGATAAGTCTGTTTCTGCAGAAATCACAAACCAGTCAGAGTGAATTTCATTGGTTGATACTAGTTTTCTGACTGTTTCTGACTGTTTTCAACCAATGAAATTTGCTCTGACTAATTTGTGATTTCTGCAGAAACAGACTTATCTTGAATATTATTCTTTGTAGATATTTGTGACACCATTTTAATGAAACTAGCCCAGGAACCAAATACTACTGCACAAACCAATTAGAAGAAAAAATAAAAAGTATTAAATTTCCTTTAAAACCCATAAAGGAAGACCCAAGGGACTTCAATTAACTGCAATTGGACTAAAAAGGTCTAAGAAAAATAAAAGTGTTTTATTCAAAAATGAAGTTCCTAAACTGAGGCACCAGATAATGCTTATAGTTGGGGAGCTGGCGTCAAAAACATGCAAGAGTTTTCGCAAGGCGGATATTTTCAAAATAGGTCGTACTTTAGTGCTAGAATGCTAGTGTACAGTCAGCACTCACAGTTCCGGGACAGCTGGCTCTGGGACGCGGGCAAAGTTGTAATTTTAAGAAGCATCTAAACTGTTTTCTCAAAGCTCAAAATTTATAGAAATTTTGCACATTATCTGTTTGAAGGTCACAGATAACGTATGTAAATCGTCAGACGTCTAGTTCGTTGCAAAAAGGGGGTCAGACGTCCTCAAAGTTCTTATTTTATGGCATTTTCTTCAAATATATTTGTCAAATACCTGCAAAAATATATTTTGACAGGACACCGAAGAAAATGCCATAAAATAAAAACTTTGAGGACGTCTGACCCCCTTTTTGCAACGAACTAGACGTCTGACGATTTACATACGTTATCTGTGACCTTCAAACAGATAATGTGCAAAATTTCTATAAATTTTGAGCTTTGAGAAAATAGTTTAGATGCTTCTTAAAATTACAACTTTGCTCGCGTCCCAGAGCCAGCTGTCCCGGAACTGTGACTGCTGACTGTACACTAGCATTCTAGCACTAAAGTACAACCTATTTTGAAAATATCCGCCTTGCGAAAACTCTTGCATGTTTTTGGCGCCACCTCCTGGACTATTAATGCAGTTTCAAATACAGATGATTTGGTAAGTAAAGCATTACTTAAAAACTTTAAAAATGAGAAATAAAACATTCCCCATCAGGTTCCATCATACTATACGGAAACACTAAAACTTACAAGTTCGATATACTTTCTTCATAAAACCGTTTAGTTCCTCTTTAAAATGTTCAATTAGATGCGGAAAACATTAAATATTCTTATGAAAAAATTAATTTACTGAAATTCATACAGGAAAATATTTGTCATTTAATTTACGAAGATTATTGATTTTATGTTTTTTTTTTTTAAGTTGAAAAAGTTCCTAAAATCAGATCATCTTTTTCTTTACGAGACCCAGAAAAAAATTACTTTACTATTGATTAATATTTTATTTATGTGTCATTATCAAAAAACAGAGCGATAGTGATATTAAACTGATAAGAATTGATATTATTCATTGATCTGTGTCAAAGGTTGAGAAGAGGATCGTCTGTTATAATTTTTATTCTATTTAGGCGGAGAGAATCATTTGGTAAAGATTGATGAATCGGTAATTTCTAAAAGAAAATATAACTGAGGTCGTTTGGTGAAAGAGTCGTGGATATTAAGAATTTATGATGCGACTGAAAAAAGGGAATATATTCAATATGTCAAATATCGATCCGCTGCGATTCTTTTACCGATTATAAGAAAACATGTAAGGGTCGGATTGATTACGTCCACCTCGACGTCCACCGAACAGTAAACCATACCAAATATTTCAAAGATCCCATTACAGGGGTCTGTACCAACCAGGTGGAAGGGTATTGGTCTGGCTTGAAAAAATATCTCAGAGCTATGGGTGTTATGCATTCAAAATATTTGTCACAATATATTGACATTTATTATGTGGAAGCAGATATATGGCAAAAATGCCATTCAACGAATGTAAAACTTAACATTGCAAATTGAACAAAAATATTAAATGGTTTTCTATAAAATTATTTAGTTGATTAATTACATATTTTGTTCCCTAAGGAAGTTTGCTTTGTTTAGTTTTAGTGGTTCTTAATTCAACTTTTCCATTTTTATATTATAATGTATAGATACAAATGGTTAATGGAACTTATTAGTAAGAAATATAAATAAAACCTCTAAGTGAAACTATGACTATGGTTTTTTTAATGTTTATTATTATTTAAGCTCAGAAAATATCACACAATGTGGAAACGTTGATTGCACCTTGCATTTTTATTACGTTTAATGTCGTATTAATGGTCGGCGCACTCGTATTACTTGGCTTTGAGCCAGCTTTTTTAGTTCACTCGTGACCGCTGATGGCTCTGCTGGTCTTATAAAACTGAGGTTATGAAAGTGAAAATGAAACAAATACCGAATGTTCTGTGTACCGAATCCTTTATCGGAAATGTCATTGTCATTTGGCCTTGCCATATTTCAAAATTTAAATTTAAATTGTCTTTTGATTGTGTTTATTCTTGTGAAAAACTAGGGACTCGACAAACCTCTGCAGTCTGCAAACAGTGGTGACGATGAATAGAGGCCCCGCCGCCATATTTTTGAAATTTCAAATATAAATACATAGGAATTATTGGATATAAATGGATATCTATCATCAAAATTTGGAGGTAACGTATTTCTCTGACTAAAATTCAAATACGTTATTTTTAATTTTTTATAATAGACATGGATATATCCGAGGGGCATTCAGCCATTTATTTCCTATTATTCATATAAAAAATTTGCAAGAATATGGCAGCGAGACCTCCATTGTCGCCATTGTTTGAAGAGGGTTGTCGAGTTACTGAAAAAATTACAGGGAACTATCAATAACAAAGTGCCATCTTTCGGAGAATGACCGAACTAGTATTTATAGTTCACTCTCAGTCGGCAGAGGGCGCTAAAATACGACATGATATGTTAACATTGGAGAGTCCAGTCTATTTACCCCCTATATTAGTCTATGGTCGTATTCGATTTATGAAATGGTCAATTTCCGTCAGTTTAAACTGAATTTTCTTACAGAAAAATGAAAAAACCCGCATTTTTTTTTTCATAAAACGACTATTTGAGTTGTCTATTTTAATGTAAAAGCTTCAAAAATGTCAAATTCGTGTTTCCGGATAGTGTGATGGACCCCCTCATCATCAACAAATTGATCCACTTCTTCTTGAAAAAGAAATATCTTTAGCAGAAATAGAAACATATTTTTGTCTGGATTCTTATGTTTTATTACAAAAACGAATTGGAGAAAAACAAAATAGTATTCTAAAATGGATTTGTGATATATGTAACAAAGTGATACATGAAGATTGCTTATGGTGTGATTCATGTCTTCGGTGTAAACATAAAGTGTGTTGTTCAGTAACAAAGCTGCCTTCTAGTAAGAAAGCCTGGTTTTGCATGCAGTGCAGAAGGAACTAAATCACACCTCACATCTCTTACCCTATCAACCCTTAAAATGAAGAAATATTTATTTTTAATTATGTAATGTTTTAAAAAAATAAAAAGGTACCTACTTAGTTTTGTTTTTTGTACTTTTCTGTTTGAAATTTGCACCAACCAAATATTTTCGAGTGAACTTGATTAGCTATTCTACATAAAAAGAATTAGAGGATCCATTTTTTCTAGTATAAATCCTTAAAAATACAAGCATTTTATCAATTTTATTGAAATGGTATAATATTCCTTAATTACGACAGAATTAGAAATAAATATCTATTTTCGGATCTTCAATAATACCAATGAAGATCCGCATTTTTGGACCCCTAATATACAAATTGAAAATCCGAGAATTATCGGAACTTTAGTATGAACACTAGAGATCCGAATTTTCGGACCTCTATCCACTGCCATTAGTTTATGAGATTTCAATAAGTTGGCTCCGGTTCAAAACGGCGATATTTGAAATAAATAGCGACATGTTAAAGTGATAAAGTGATATATAAAATAGCGACATTCAAAACAGCGACATATCATATCACGGTGGATCCATTGATGAGCAGTCTATCTTTTTCTACTTTATAGAAAATCGGAATGACTGTTTCATAATGGTGGATATATCAGTAAGAAAAAAAAAACGCGCCAGTACTTTAATCATGAATGCGACATATCAATACAGCTATGCAAAGAACGACATTTAAAACAGCGACATATTCTAAAAGCGACATATTCTAAAAGCGACATTTGAAACAGCGACCTCTCCTTCAAAGTTTTCTTGGGTTTTCTTTAATAATTACTGGGGACAAAGCAATTATGATACCATTGTATGATACAAAGGACATGGAATCAAAGTCAGGAAATTCGGATGACATAAGTGATCGAGGATTTATCCAGCAAATAAAATAAAATAAGAAATTAATCGCCTTACAAGAGACCTAAGCGTTACTCAGCATCAGAGCTGGGCAAGCTACTTGAAAAAAGTAGCTAGCTACAAGTTACAAGCTACTATAGGGTGTCCCTCCCACTAAGGTCGGCCAGGTACCTACGATATTATGGAGACCATAGACCTCACGTAACTTGAAAACGAATGCAGATATTGAATTGGTGTTTGCGCCAAAATGTACATATTTTTTTGCTCTTTAAGCACAGCAATACAAAAATAATATTATGCCATTCGGATTTTTCATGAAAATTAGGAAAAACTGGATCTTGAATAAACAGCGCCCTCTATCGACCTCGAATGAAGCGGTGTTCTTAATAACAATGAAATTCTCTTTCAAATAAACCCAAATTGAATGAGTTTGGATGAGGGGTATGGAAGATACAGCAATTTCTAAAAAAAAAATTTCACCAGCTTCCCCCACCCTTATTACTGAAGATACAAAAAAAAGCCTAATAACCAAACTGGCGTAAAAATGAATGAACTTTTGATTTCTGTTGTTAAAACAGTATCTTAATATAGCGATTTCATGAGAAAAGTTGAATTTTTAGCTATATCATCGTAATTGCGCCCCCTAGCGGTCATCCTAGAAACTTGAAAATAATTTCCATCAATTTCTCTTAGCCGATTTAGTGAAGAAAAAAAAATCCCGAAGCCGTAAGGTTTATGGTTTCCATAATATCGTACCTAGCCGACCTTAGGGGGACACCTCTGGTACCTATATTGTAAGTAGCGACCACTCCCGAAAAATATGTACATGTATTGCGGAAGTCCTATGATTTCCAAATGATTGCAGCGATTTCGAAGAATTTTTCTAAAAATTTGTGATTTCGGAGGATTGCGAGGTGATTTCAGTGACTGCAGAGACTGCAGGGGGGATTGCGAACTAATTTTTGAGATTGCGAGGTGATTTTTGGGATTGCAAGGTGATTTCTGGGGATTATAAATATGATTGCGGAACATAATTCATTCGATTTTTTTACTATCTTTTGAATTTTTTTATTTTAATTGCAGTTTTTCATTCATAAGTTTATAGATAGGAGATACCCAGGGTGACCCATTTTCCATGTTTTAATAGGTTATATCGAAAACCAGCACAGCAGAGATATCAAAAATGTGGGAGTACATTCTAGATCTCTTTTTTGAGAAAATAACAATGGCGAGGACAAATCATAGCTAACTTGATGTGTTTACGAAATACATCAGGGCACTTTTCAAAGTTTGTCCAATTTTAAGAGCTTCTAATTTTTTCATTAATCAAGATATCCAAAAACCAAAAATACCTACTTTCTTTAAGCAGGTTCATACGTAGAATCCAGTGGCATGACTATTTTTTTTTCCAGATGCCTCCGATTTTGGAATATTAATTCATACACCGACATTTCCGCGCACTTGCCGCTTCTCGAGCGTGATAGGACATTTCCTTGCGAGTGCGCATATCCGTAAAAAAAAAAAAAAAAAAAAAAAAAAAAAAAACCAGTTGTGTTTTTTAAATAGGACACCCCGTGTATTATTTTTTCATTGCATAGCTTTTTTTGAGCTGATTTCAATGATATAAGGTTTTATAGCTTTATCTTTATCTTCATTAGTTTTAGAGGAAAAAAATAAATTTCGTTTCTCCATAAGAAACAATGAGCTAGAAAGAGATAAGTCATGAAATAAATTATGTGTTGCTTATTCATCATTATCACCCCCAATAATTCATAGTTCAAAT
This sequence comes from Ceutorhynchus assimilis, assembly GCA_917834065.1. Taxonomy (NCBI): domain Eukaryota; kingdom Metazoa; phylum Arthropoda; class Insecta; order Coleoptera; family Curculionidae; genus Ceutorhynchus; species Ceutorhynchus assimilis. The sequence continues at coordinate 16,001,734 of OU892282.1, forward strand.
TGAAAAAAAAAAAACTGAACTTGTTGAATTGTTGAATAAGGGGCTGGTTTCTCAATAGCGAGTCACCCCCCGAGTTAAGCATAACTCCAGGGTAAACATTGCAACTGGCCACGCTTACCCTGGAGTTCAAACCAACCCGGAGGTGACTCGCAATTGAGAAACCGGCCCTAAGAATAGAAATTTGTAGCCGATTCATATTTCAACTATCTCTTTCTAATTCATTGCTTCTTACAAAGAAACGGATTTTTTTTCTCTCGAAAACTTTCGGAGATTATGCTATAAAACCTTATATCATTGAAATCAGCTCGAAAAGAGCTATGCAATGAAAAAATACGGGGTGCCCATTCAAAAAAATACAACTTAACAACAGGGTTACCTATTATTCCAAAGTCGGTGGCATCTTGGAAAAAAAAACTGGTCATGCCACTAGATTCTACTTCAAAAACAATTTAGCCTTGATTCGTCTTCTCCATTGTTATTTTCTCTAAAAAAAATCTCTGCTGGTTTTCGATATTGCCCATTAATACATCGGAAATGGGCCACCCTGTACATGTCCAGTTGCCACTTTAAAAACTTGATTCAAGTATCATTTTCCAATGATTCTGAAATACGTCCAATATACCAGATGTCATAAAGAGCTGCATAATATTTTTCATTGGATAATGAAATCACATTTCCACTTGTTCCACATCAGATCCAGCATTTGATTCTTCAAAAAAAAAATATACTGTTGTGTGCTGAATTCAAAAATGGGAGTAACAAAAACCTGATGTCAATTATCAATGTGCCTCAAAAACGGGCAAAATCCCGATCAACAGCTGATTTTTTATCCCCACCAGAGCTGATTTTGAGTGATTTCAGAGATTGCAAAGGTGATTGCATAGGATTTCAGCGATTGCGGACAAATATTTCGGGACTGCAAGAAGGATTTCGGATATTGCGAACTGACTGCGGGATTTCAGAATGATTTCGGAGATGATTGCAAGTGATTTCAGGGCAAATGTACACGTATTGCGGAAGTGGTCGCCCCCTCGTAGCTACCTCTCTGAAAAAGTAGCTAAGCTATTGGTAACTTAACTACATTTTGAATTGGTTGAAAGCTACTTTTTAAGCTACATTTTCAAAAGTTAAATTAATGAAAACAAAAATCAATCAAATTATAGAAGGTTTTTATATTCTGTCCAAACCAAAGTCTAAAAACTGAAAAGGCGGGGATTATAATAATAAACAACTGTGGTGGCGTGGCGTGGCGCTGATTTCAGTCACTCCAAACATGAAAATGCCAAAAGGCAAAAATTGCAACGTCGCATATAAATTGTTTTTAGGCTCCCACCCATTTCTCTTTCGTGAGCACTGTGCCGAAGAAATGCGGTGACATTCAAATCGGCAATCCTCGTTCGTCGTCTTAACACACTGAACACATTGCCGTAGCGTAGAGAACAGTGTCATAGTTAAATATTCTCATTTATTTGGTAGATTTTAACTGGAGGCAGTTTTGACAGGCGCCCGACGAAAATAACGAATTTGTTTAAGCTCATCTACGTTGTTTTTAGATATATTATATTGTTGTTCAAAATTACTGTCTTTATGAGAGAGTACCTACTCTAAATTCTGATTTCTTCTGAATTTAACGGCAGGTGAAACTGCGGGGAACAGAACCACTAACTCCAGCCATGTGCGAATGCGAGAATAAAACGGGACACAAGTTGAAACTAGTCTATAGACAACTTAATCAATAAAAGTAACTTCAACTACCAAAAATAGCTTAAGTTACCAAAAGTAGCTCGAGTAGCTTGCTTTAGTAGCTAGCTACTTTTCACAGTAGCTTATGAATACATGAAACAAATCACTAAAAGCTATAGCTACATGCTACTTTTTGAAAAAAGTAGCTTGAATAAGTTATTAGCTACCAAAAAAGTAGCTAAGTTAGTAGCTTAACTACTTGGTAGCTAGCTACTGCCCAGCTCTGCTTACCATGAGCGCAAGAAATTAAATGATGCTTGAACACTTTAAGGTTAAATCGTTCAGGAAACAAAGTAGGTGGCAGGAAGTTCCAGAGGTGGGCAGTATGGATGGGATGACTGTGAGGCTCTTGTGGTTCTTGGATAACTTCTCCTAGCTGAAATGAATCTGACCAAATGGTCAGAATGACAGAACATCTTCCTTGGTAATAACGATATAATAAGGGCAAGTCAGCAACCTTGAGTCTATGTTCGAGAGATTACAATGAATCGGTGGCAGTTAATTATCGATCATTTTTATTGCTCTTCTTTGTAATGCATCTAATAGAGCCAACAAATGCTTGGGTGTATCGCTCCAGGTATGGCAACAGTATTCCATACATCTGATTTGAGCCTTAGATATAAAGGAGAAAAAGTGGTTCAGAAGTTAAGAAGTTTTTTGCACGAAACAGAAAACATAATTCTTAAGAAGCAGTTTTGGCGATCCAAGATACATGATCATGCCAAGACAAGTTGGTCGATGCGGTCAACTCAAGAAGAGATACTGATGGATTTGTCCCGAGATCCTAAAAACTGGGTTATCATCGGCGGAAGATTTCTTATTTGAGAATACTGTTGCTTGAGTTTTAGAAATAATGAATTTGACTGGGTTGTTAAGGCCCCAGTTGGTAATTGTGTCAAGATCACTGTTCTCTGGCGAGGCGTGTGCAAGAGGCTGCAGAGAGCGGTTTGTTACTATCGTCCGCAAAGCTGTATATGGAGTTTCTTGTTATATTTCGAATCTCTGTGAATTTCTTTCTATCAAAGGACCAAAAGGACCTTGATCCACTCGGGCTGTCGATTACACACTTTCTTGCTTTTGTAACTTCTTAGCCTCGTTGGTGATACGGTTGCAATCATTTCTGGGAGCCGCCAAGGACGATAGAGTTTGTTCGCATTGGTTTCTACGCCAGGCTCGCTACGTTGTGTTTTTTTTTTTGCAACCGATCGGATACACTGCTTGTTAAACTAGGATTTACCGGCCTATAGTATGTTTTATTGGAGTGTGGAATGTGCAATTCCATACCTAAGGAAATTATTTCGCTCCCCTCTTGTGCAGCCACGGAGGAATCTTATCGAGAAAAAGAGTTTTAGGCCTTCCCAGTCTGCAGCTCCATAATGGCACATCCTACGAGGTATTGGGTATTGAAACAGGGGCTGAGGGTATAACAGAGAAGAACTTCGAGCGGAAATCAATGTGTGTTCTGAATTGTCCAAAGGTGCAAACACATCGATCTTGTAAGGATCAAGAATAGTGGTAAGGATTTTAGCAACAAATCTAGTAAATTGGCCTGTTGAGAAACGGAATCGGCAATAGGTGTGCGCTCTTCTACCAATTGGATTTTGGCGTGTGAAATGACAAATGCTTCAGCAATCCTTCCAGCATTGATTTTTTAGTTTGGGAACTTAAGCCACTCTGAGTTATGTAAGTAAGTATACATATATGTATGTAATTTTGGAGTTCGGATAGGTCTCCTGGATAAAATCAAATACATTTTCAAGGCAAAAGAGAAATCGCGTATAAAGTTCATAGGATTCGGTTGACAGAAGATTTAACCTTTGTCTCTGTTAAGACAGCATATTATGTGAATTTTTGTGCCTGAGATGTTGGTGCACTGAAAGTCGGCGTTGATACCTCTGATCTTAGACAATTCATTTATTGAACTTGATGTAGACTTCCATCGTACACCATCCTCCAGGAGATCCGAATCCGGATAAAAAATTTAAAAAAAGGAGAGAAAGGGGGGGGGAACAGTATTGAAAATCGAAAATCACGCTCCAGATCCAGACAATTCGAATCAAATTTACAGGATGGAAGCGAGGGGTGGTATTATTGCCTAGGTGGTAGAAAAGCTATTCTCCCACTCCAAGTGATGAAAGATGATAAAAGAATATTTTCAGGGGTAACCGGATACGAAAGGTAGGAGAAGAAGAGGAAGCACTCTCTGAACTGGGTGAAGGAAAGAGTACTTCAGCTCGGGTAACTCGGGGTTCTCAGGCCCATATTCACTAGATGTGAACCCCCGAGTTGTAATTTTATTTACATTGTCTGGCAGAGACAGAGTCTTATGGTTTGGGATCGATAATAATTTAATTAGTTCCTAATTAAGAGTTTTCTGATTTTCTACATGAAAAAATCATATCTTTTGCATCTAGACATTTGTCTTCGCCATTTACCATGGAAACCTAGTTTTTCAAGCATAAGCTCAATATTGACCGCTCCAAACGCTTTCTGAAAATCAATAGAAACTGCACTAAAGGCAGTGACATTTATTTTATTTTATTTATCTAATTCACCGGAGATGTAGTCCAAGAGGTAGTACCACCCAATGTCTTCGGTCTTCATTTGGAAGGAATTCATATTGTCTGATGTCCAATATAAAAGTTGAGTCAATAAAGCTTATAACTCTAGCTTTATTGATTTTTTTCAAGAATTTTTGAAAACGAACTGAGGAGGGAAATCGGCCGATAAAGTTGTGGACCGTTTTATGGATTGTCAATTTTGATCGAGTTCATTGTGATACATGTCGTTTTCTAATAGAACAATGATGAATCCTATGTTATCAAATAATACCACCAGTCTGATTTTATTATGTTATCCACAATATCCACACCTGGAGTACAGCTATTTTTTAAACCTTTTAAGTATAGTCTCTTTATCATTCATTTCAGTCAGATTAGTAGGTGTGGGGAATATAGGTACTACTCATCTTTACCTCTTTTTTTTTTTTAAATTTTGTTGTAGTTTGTGTTTAATTTCTAACGCTAGTCCAATGTCCAATTTTAGACAAATGTCCTTAGATTTTCTTGCTATATCCTTTAATTTGGGAATGATTTCGATATTTTCTGGAAAAAAAAGATAGAAAATCGTTCTGACCGCATGCCTTGCCGCATATTATATTATTTAGGGTCTGAGAGAGTTTCAATAGTGTTATAGCAAAACGCCCCAAGTACTCTATGTAATTAGTTAGATGGTAAATGGCGAGCGGTATATTGATGGTGTTTATTTCCTTGGAGCTGCTACCTATAAAATTATGGAAGGGTCCATTCGCAAAAGAGAGAAACAAACTATTGAGGTTTACTAAATTATATTTTAATATACATAAAACCAAAAATTTTTAATCAGCAAAATATCTTCCAATTCTGACAGCCTCAACTATTTTTCTAAATTCAATTACTTCACATCCGTTCAAAGGTCATTTTTAGGGACCACTGAAATATCCATACAAATAAAGAAACGCCCTATTCCTACTATTCCTAATAACTTATAAGTTTATTCATTTCAACACTTCCGATTAATTCTTATCAAACTACCCTTCACCTATTTATATAAATTCTTTAAAATTTCTAAGTCCTTTACTGACTGCTTATGATAAACCCAAAATAATTTCCTATTTGTTTATTAATATAGGTATTACTAACTTATTCTTATAAAACCTTACAATAATTTCTGCATGAAATTTAAAACTCTAATTCAAAAGTTCGGCACTTAAGATCATCAATGTTTCTTTATGAACAACAAATTTCAATTAAACCGTCCCAATACGTCTAATGATTATCGTCAGCAATTTTAATTCATGAAGAACGACAGTTTTTAAACTAACCACTCCATTACATTGAATGATTACCGTCAACAATCTCATTTCATGCACAAGTTTCTTTTCGAAACATCCCATTTCATTTAATTAGAACAATTTCTATTTTCGCAATCCTAGCTAACATACAAAATTATTTAAATTCTTATTAGTTCGTTACTATAGCCCTTAAACTTCAATTGGACAATCCAATTCAAGATTCTTTAATAATCCGTACTCAAATCGATACTTAATAAGTGCATTATAAATTCCCTTCATATTTTCTTTGCGAAATTAAATTAGAATGTCATTATATCTGAAGGCAATTAAAGTTATGCAATAATGTTCCATAGTCAAAACACTCGAGTTATTAATATTTGTGCAATAATGTTCCAAAGTAAATCCACTTCATAGTCATACATCATTTATAAGTCAAAAGTTTTACTTGTAAAAATCACTCAAGTTTTTAGGCATTAAAAGTAATTGTTAATTCACTTCTTATCATTCAGAATCATTGATAAAAGTCAGAAAATTATTAACCACTAAAGTACTTACATTTAATTTTTTACACGTAAAATTACTTAATTAATTACTCAAAATTTTTAGCTAGCACGCACATAAATGTTGACGAATTTAATTGTTCTTTCTTTCAAAATTTTCCGCTACTTTTTCAAAGACTGTTACCGAAGCAATACAAGAAACTTTCCGCGAATATTTTCTCGGACTGACACATTAGGTACTGTAGATTTTAACTCAAACTGGACAGGACTGCGAACTCATCTGACCACTCTCTTCTTCTCTCAACTGAAACCGCGGTATTTATATTATTCGATCCCCCCAAACTTTTTTTGTCCATAACAATTCAGATGATGCGATCTCCTTGAAATTTTCGTCATTTCATTTAAAATCGAATAACTCTGTCGCAATTTCCTGATTTTATCGGGGTCACGGATATTTTTTGGTTCAAGAATGCCATAAATCATTCGATTTAATTATTATGGCCTCGCTTAAAAAAGTTCATTGATCGGATGTTTAGGAGATGACATCGCGCTGGAGGAAATAATATAATTTCGACTGTATTTGGGGTCACGTTAATTTGTTTCATTTTCAATTTATCGATACTGATTTGAAATACCGGAAATTCAGTTTTTGATTATTTTTAATTTTTACAGTAAAGACATTGTAATTTACGGGTCTAATTTCTCGGATTATTACAGTGTCGATAGCCTAATTCACGAATACTTTGTAGAATTATTGTTGTGTTTATAAGATAATAATATGTTTTGTAATGTTGTGTTGTAGGTTGTTCCAGATCAGGTACCTAATATAGAAATTTGCAACGTTATTGTTAAAGTATGCTCAGAAACAATAATTTTATCTGATTAGCCTCTCAACTATGATTGAAAGCTCGAAATGCCATACAATTTGGTAAGTCCTATCACTATTTAGAAATTACATGTACCACTCTTTATATACTTTTCAGTATGGTCTCAGATTTTTTCTTTCCAAATATGGGAGGGGTCGAAGAACACATTTTCAACTTATCTCAGTGTCTTTTAATTAAAGGACACAAAGTAATAGTAATGACGCACAGTTACGAAGATAGAATAGGTATAAGATACATGACCAATGGTTTAAAAGTGTATTATTTGCCTATAAAAGTGTTTTATAATCAGTGTGTCTTGCCTACAATGATTTGTAATATTGCTTTGATTCGGTATATTTTGCTGAGAGAAGAAATTGAAATTATACATGGACATTCGGCGTTTTCTGCTTTGGCTCATGAAGCTATGCTACTTGGTAATTTGTTGGGAATAAAAACAGTTTTTACTGATCATAGTCTATTTGGGTTTGCTGATGCTAGTGCTCTGATAACAAACAAATTACTGCAAATATCTTTGGCTAGTTGTAATCATTGTATTTGCGTCTCGCATACAGGCAAAGAAAATACTGTTCTTAGAGGGCGAGTGGATTGCAAGCGAGTTTCTGTTATACCAAATGCTGTGGATACTTTTTCTTTCACTCCAGATCCGACCCAGAGGGATACGACACAAAGTGAGTACCTACCTAGAATGTTTACTTTATTTAATCTAATTTTAATATAATTTAAAGTTACTATTGTGGTGGTTTCAAGGCTTGTTTATAGAAAAGGAGTTGATTTAACAGCTCAAATAATTGGAGATATTTGTGAAAAATACAAAGAAGTTCAGTTTTTGATTGCTGGTGATGGTCCTAAAAGATGGTATGCTTATTCAGATATTGATAACTGCTTCATAAGGATGCAAGCATATTTTTCAGGTTACTCGAAGAAATACGTGAAAAAAGAGGTCTTCAAGATCGTGTAGTTTTATTAGGCAGTTTGGAGCATTCTCAAGTTCTTAATGTGTTAGTAAAAGGACATATTTTTTTAAATACCTCTTTAACAGAAGCTTATTGTATGGCTATAGTTGAAGGTGCATCTTGTGGGTGAGAATCAAGCAAGTCCTTCCTTATTGTTCAATTTGTATTGACAAATAAATTCTAGGTTAAAAGTGGTATCAACTAAAGTCGGTGGAATTCCTGAAGTACTTCCTGAAGACCTTATTATTTTGACTGAACCTACTGTACCCGCACTGTTAGATGGTAAAAGTTATATATTTTTTTTTCCACTTATTTTCAAATCACTTTTTTCCAGGTTTAGATAAAGCGATACAAGATCTTAAAAACGGTCAAATTGTATGTCCCTATGCATGTAATAAAAGAGTTGAAAAATATTACAATTGGCAAGATGTTTCTCGTAGAACCGAAACAGTTTATAAAATTGTTTCTAAGGAAAAAACAATAAACTTTCGGCAGATGTTATACAAGTATAAAAAAAAATTAATATGAAATTTATTGATTTATTTTATTTTATTTTTCAGTCATTTATCAAGTGGAGTGTGGCCCTATTTACTTGTGATATCTTTGGCATTTTTGATACTACAGTTTTATGAATTTTGGGTGCCGAGGAAAAACATTGACATTGCCAAGAATTACAAAATAAAACGCAAAAACGTACAGACATGATTATTCTGCTGTGATATATTCTACCAATAAAATAAATAAATGTTCTAAAATAATGAGACTTTTTTTTGGGAATGTCAAAGATTATAAATGTTAACTTTAACTTTCTAACCAGTCAGATCTGCCCACTTAAAACGTAAAGGTACGCACACAAAGAAAGCAGGTTAATCAGCGCCTATTTCTGGCGTCGAACATCAGCGCCTACAAGTCATCTCATTAGTATAGTATTTTTAATTTGGATTGAAAACCGTTTTGTCGCGTTCACTTTTTTGACATTGATTCAAAACAAGTTTGAAACGAGCAATGGTGTTTTCATTGACTATTTCAAACCGGTTTTGAAACAATGTCAAAAAAGTGAACGCGAGAAAACGTCTTAGATGTTTTTTTTAGTGTTTCAATCCAAATTAAAAATACTATACACGATGAATGCCAGTTTTCGGCCAGTTTAAAAGCAACTTCCATACTACAAAGATGTCTAGTTCATCTTCAAATGAAGACTTTTTGTTGTGTAAACGGGTTAGAAAACCTACTATACAGGGTGTCCCACGGTGGATGGCGTATTAGACGTTTATGGAGAACCAAAAAGCGGATCATTTTGAAAATTTAGCAACCGGGATAAACGACCATGATCTACACTTTAAAAAATATTTTTGACCATTGCGCTTCTACTCTAAACTAGTGGCAACATCACTATTTTAAATGGAACACCCCGTATTAAATTGCATATTTGGATTCTACGTAAAATTCTAAGCAGATTTCATGTGATATACCCTATACCTAAGTTCAACTGTTTTGGAAATATTGACAGTTGAAAATTAACTTTTTGCAACTTTGACAGGCTGTAGAACCTGGACGGTTAATTTTAGAGGAAAACCGATTTTACATTCCTATCTTAGATTTTTATAAACTATCATTTGACACCAACTTAGAATTAAATCCATGATTAAAAATTTCAGTTAAATTTAATCTCCGGTTAAGTTCAAAGTTGGTGTCAAATGATAGTTTATCAAAATCTAAGATAGGTATGTGAAATCGGTTTTCCTCTAAAATTAACCAATTAGGTTTTACAGCCTGTCAAAGTTGCAAAAAGTCAATTTTCAACTGTCAATATTTCTAAAACAGTTGAACTTAGGTATAGGGTATATTACATGAAATCTGCTCAGAATTTTACGTAGAATCCAAATATGCAATTTAATACGAGGTGTTCCATTTAAAATAGTGATGTTGCCACTAGTTTGGAGTAGAAGCGGCAACACCGCATGTTCAAAAATATTTTTAAAGTGTAGATCATGGTCGTTTATCCCGGTTGCCAAATTTTCAAAATGATTCGCTTTTTAGTTCTCCATAAACGTAAACGTCTAATACGCCATCCACCGTGGGACACCCTGTATAGTGAAAATTTTTAAGCATTTCACTTTATTTTCATCATAAATTGGATCAGACGAGAGTTACATAAGTGTATCAAAAATCTTTTTATAATCATAATAGTTATTTATGTATCAAGGGTACTAAGTAGATGATTATGCCTTGAGGGCGACAGTCTTACAAAGCCGAGGGCCTCTGGCCCGAGGGTTCGTAAGTCGCCCGAGGGTATATATATCTATTAGTAGCCGTTGTTGTGGAAACAGCCAAACAATCGTATTTATTTTTTATGATCACAGTGGCAACGTTGCAAAAAAGCCCCCCGCCGTGAAACTTTGCCGCTGGCGCCGTACCAGGCTGTACTGCATTGATCGAGTCTGGTTGTTGTCGCTAAGGGAAAAAATGCATTCCTTATCTTTTTCACTTCGCAGTGTGATTTTTAGCAGTGTGATTTTTAGCAGTGTGATTTTAGTAGTGTGGTTTCACTAGCAGTAAATAGTGCGTAAAAACGTCTAGCTCTATACAAGTTTGAACCTGCTCACTTTTCTCTAATTATTTAATTATTCTCTCTAGTTGCACCCTTGTGCAGTCTCTCTCTCGCTCTCTAAATAAAAAGACTTATTTTTTTATCTCTCTGGCTGCTGGATTGAAAACTCAAGTGCTATAATATCGCGTAAAACATTGAGTTAATCACACTCCCCTTTTTTAAGGGCTCTCTAAAAATATAAAAACTCTCAACTCCCGAAGATTTCTATTAAGAATAAACTTTATCTTGCGCTCTCAACTAAAATATTAGCGTTTCGCTAATACTGACAATTATTGTTAAATTGACTATTGAGCACTTACAACTAGTGAATTTGTACCGATTAGTGAATGTTCTCGAATAACTCAAATGCGACTTGTTAACTAACCTGTGAATAATTAAAAGTACTTGAATGTAGTTACAGTATTTATTACTTTATTAAACGATTATTTTGGCAACAATAGAGAGATATAAAACTGGAAGTGTGAGTGCATTATTTAGCAGTGACATTCCCATCCCCTTTATGATCCAGTGATCTATCCCTAAATTAAATGTTGACACCTCAGTTAGAGGCCCTAACAGCCGTGGTGCATACAAACTTTTATGTCATACCAGTTGGTTGTGAATAATAAATACCTGGGAAAAAAGTGTCACTTCGCAAATTGTCATCAGTGTGCAAACATCATAATTTTTTGACAAAAATAATATGTTTATAAGCGTAAATTTATATTTTGTTAATAAAGAATAAGTTAATCAAAAACTGTTTTTTGCGTCTTAATGCCCGCGCCGGCCATAATGTGTACTTTATGCCCGCACGGGCATAAAGTAATGAATTATGTAGATGGTATTTACGGTATAAAAATACAATAATGTATTCGTATGACATAAAAATAATTTTTAGTTGCGTAGCAATTGTCTAGCAACGAAACAACTTACAAACTAGATTCAAAATCAAAAAAAAATGCTGCTCATCATTTAATGTCAATGTCTCTTCCTTGCCGACTGGTGCTAACTGTCTCTCTTGGAAAAGCCGAATTGACATTGAGGGTTAGGATTTAAAGCTCAATTCATAAGCGGCGCAAACATAAGCCACCCCCTTGAAACATCGGGGTTTCAAAATACGAAACAGTTTTTTTTTTTTTTTTTTAATTGCGAAAATAATTTCACATAAAATGTCTGTGCACTCGCGGTACGGACAGGGCCGGCTCTAGGACCCGTGCAGTCTGTGGCCCTGCACAGGACGGCAAAATCGAAGGGCGGCAGAAATCTCGGGGAGAATTGTTGGGTAAAAGGAACCACACTACAAATTACAATAGCTTCATGATTTATTTCATCAATTATCGTGTTCGCCTGCTCTGGAAAAAATAATATAACATGTTCGGGTTTTTTCAAACTCTGATCAATTCTAAACGATCATCTGAGCACAATTCTAAGGACTGAATAAGTACGCAACTAGTTCTGCGCAGTTCCAGGATGTTTCGCGAACAGTTTAAAAAACGAGAAACCAAAAACACCACGAGCTAGTTTCACGCGTCCGCAAGCGATTTCCAGGTTATGTTTTGGTGTTATTTGAGAGTTGCCGCCAATTGTAGATTGCAATAAAATAGTATTGTCACACGCCTTGCGGCTAGTGTGGGTAGGACCTGAGGTTGGGGGTTGCTATTCAGGAAAACATAAATTACAAAAGGCACTTATCGTATATTGCTCTCTAGTGGGTACATTACCAAACGTAGGTACGCCACATGACTCTAGTAGTCCAGGAGGTGGCGCCAAAAACATGCAAGAGTTTTCGCAAGGCGGATATTTTCAAAATAGGTCGTACTTTAGTGTTAGAATGCTAGTGTACAGTCAGCACTCACAGTTCCGGGACAGCTGGCTCTGGGACGCGGGCAAAGTTGTAATTTTAAGAAGCATCTAAACTGTTTTCTCAAAGCTCAAAACTTATAGAAATTTTGCACATTATCTGTTTGAAGGTCACAGATAACGTATGTAAATCGTCAGACGTCTAGTTCGTTGCAAAAAGGGGGTCAGACGTCCTCAAAGTTTTTATTTTATGGCATTTTCTTCAAATATATTTGTCAAATACCCGCAAAAATATATTTTGACAGGACACCGAAGAAAATGCCATAAAATAAAAACTTTGAGGCCGTCTGACCCCCTTTTTGCAACGAACTAGACGTCTGACGATTTACATACGTTATCTGTGACCTTCAAACAGATAATGTGCAAAATTTCTATAAATTTTGAGCTTTGAGAAAACAGTTTAGATGCTTCTTGAAATTACAACTTTGCCCGCGTCCCAGAGCCAGCTGTCCCGGAACTGTGAGTGCTGACGGTACACTAGCATTCTAACACTAAAGTACGACCTATTTTGAAAATATCCACCTTGCGAAAACTCTTGCATGTTTTTGACGCCAGCTCTCCAACTATAGCGTTTGGGGCTCCATGTATCTATATTCTATACGGAGGTGAAACTGGCTCCCGCAAGTATATACAGGGTGGGCCAATGGAAACTTTACACCCCGATTTTTCGGATTTGAAATGAAAATATGAAAAAACGCTCGGACACGTCGATTTTTGATTTGAGGGGGAACCATTTTTCAGTTTTTTTCCATCCCCGTAGCTTCAACCCCCTAGCTGGGGGGAAAACAACCCCCCAAATTTTAATAGGGGATAGGGGTCGTATCATACATCCTTTTAAAGGTCTCATCCAGTTCTTTATGACCCTAGAATTTCATTCCATTATTTTTATCCGTAAAGAAATGACAGCTTGTCAAAATCTTGGAAATAGACTATTGTTTTAGGAGTAAAAGCGATACTACTTACCCCACTTGATAAAAAATACTTACAATTAAAGTTGTTTTATTATTATTATCAATTAGGTGTACACGTGAATTGTAAATTGTAAGTATTTTTTTTAAGGGAGGTAAGTATCCCTTTTACTCCTACTAAAACAATGGTCTATTTCCAAGATTTTGACAAGCTGTCATTCCGTTACGGATGAAAATAATGAAATGAAATTCTAGGGTCATAAATAACTCGATGAGACCTTTAAAAGGATGTATGACACGACCCCTATCCCCCATTCAAATTTGGGGGGTTGTTCTCCCCCTAGCTAGGGGATTGAAGCTACGGGCATGGAAAAAACTGAAAAATGGTTCCCCCTCAAATCAAAAATCGACGTGTCCGAGCGTTTTTCCATATTTACATTTCAAATCCAAAAAATCGGGGTGGAAAGTTTCCATTGGCCCACCCTGTATATAGCCGCCATGCACTGAAGGGCAAGACTCTCTGAGGTAAGGCGACCCTGAAGAGGATTGCTCCAAGACTCTCTGGGGTAAGGCGACCCTTGAGAGAAGTGTAGCTACTGCTCCTTTGGGTAAGGAGACCTTGGAGAGAGGACCCAAATGGGTGCCGATACCATGGGTTGCATCGGTTTTTATATCCATTTCGTGTAAACATTAGTTTACGCGTTAACCTGCTTAAACTGTTTTAATTAATGTGTTGTTGATATTTATATAGGATGGTTTTTATTTATAGAACAGTTGAGAGTATAGTAATAAAATTATTTCATAAAAAAACTTAAAAATAATAAAAATATACAAGTATATATACCGGGTGCCCACGAGATCATTTTCTGGCTGCCATTTTTTTATTTGTCTATCGATATCAACGAAACTTGGTAGGGTTGATATTCTAACCAAACGCTATTTTTATGCATTTATGACAAGTTTTCCTGACTTCCGATTTCACCGGAAATTACCGCAACTTTTGATTTTTAAATGACACACCCTGTTTATTTTTTGTTTTCCGGATTCTTTAGATCGTTTTACATCCTAATGCATTACTTTTGAATCAATTTTTGTCCAAATTTTGTTTTTTAATTAAATTTTAATTTTTTAACTAGAGTGCCATGATCATCCTAAAATGACTCCACATAGGTACTTTACTTAATTTTGAAAAAATACAAATTCAATTTTATCTTTGTAGAGGGCTGTGAACTCCATTATTTCAGTATTTTTGCCCTAGCTCAAAAACTAGAATAGAAACATATCACTTTCATAACATTACTAAATGCAGTATTTTAAAGCGAATCCAATGATATCGGGTCTTCAAAAAAAAAACCAATCGAAGATTGCTTTAATTACGAAAACGTACGTCGCATTAATGTTTCTTTATTGGTCAGGATTTTTGACGTGACATTTTGACATTAAAGTTCATTGACAAAATTAAAGGCAAATATTGCTAAGACATACATTTGAAAAACCATAGCAATCTTCGATTGGTTTTTTTTTTGAAGACCCGAGTAGATATAGTTTGAGAGTTCTACGCCCTCCGACGCCTCCGACGCATCCGTGACGTCTGCGCATGTGCCAACCAGGGCGTCGCGACGCCGTGGCGTCATCAGTCACCTGTCAATGTCAGTCGCCTGTCAATGTCACCTGTCAATGTCAGCCACCTGTCAATGCCACCTGTCAATGTCAGTCATCTGTCAATGTCAGTCACCTGTCAATGTCACCTGTCAATGTCAGTCACCTGTCAATATCAGTCACCTGTCAATGTCATCTGTCAATGTCAGTCAGCTGTCAATGCCAGCTGTCAATGTCAGCTGTCAATGTCAGCTGTCAATGTCATCTACCTGAACTACTCCAACTTACCCGCTCTCTGCGCCATCTATAAACCCCGTATAACATTACTGTGTATTTTTTATATTTCTACATGTACAGATGAAAAAATACGTGAATTTATACATGAAGAAATATAAAGAAACAGATGGGCTTAAGAAAAAAAAAATACTAACCTCAAACAATTTTTTATTTAAAAACATACATTTTTTAAGACTCAACTATTTCAAAAAGCGATATTTGGTTTGGTCGTCCTACATCCTTCTGGCCTCTGTATATTATTGAATATTTTCCATCCATAAACTGCTCAATATGATCTTCCAATGATTTGGTGGTACGTTTTGGAAGAAACACTGCCTTATCGTCAAGTTCAATGAGGATACTCGGTCCGAATTTACTTTGGGTTTTTTTAGCAGAAAATATTGGGTACTTTCTGCCAGGCTCCATGTCTTGTAATTTCACAAGTGTTTTTTGATTCTTGAAGAGGCACGACTCGTTGATTGATTTCAAATCCATATCTAAAAAATATTCTGTAGGTATTGATATTAGTATATAAAAGATTTACTTACTTGGTCAGAATAAAAAAAATGTGCAATAATTAATAATTATAATGTTCGCTGTTGGACAGACAGAAAAAGACTGAAGCTCGAGTATCATAAAAACCGATTTAAACCTCAACGTACATACAATAATAATTATTTCAGAAGTGTTTGTTTTACAATGACCTCCAAACGCGTCTCGAGTACCACATTTAACTATAGTCCGAGAGCGAGCGCCAAGAAACAGCTATACAGGTCTAGAGATAGGGTTGTATACACCGATACAGGGCTAGAGGCCTGTATACAGCAGTGGTGAGCAAGGGTTGGTTTGGGTTAGTTATAGGTTAACCCCCACGTCGTTGGGTTAGTTGATTAAATAATGAATAATTAGGTACTATAAAAAATAAGTATTATTTTAAAAAATTATCAGAAAAATATGATACCTACTGCCTTGTATATATTAAGCTTGCAAACAAGTCTCAACTTGCTCGATGATGAAAAAAAGAGACCATAGAAGTGTTGCTAACTGAAAATTTCTATCAGGATCGGAGAAGTGTGGGGAAAGGCGAAATCTCTCCATCATCGTGTAGACTTATAGCATATGATGTCATTTAGGTTCGTTCCAACCCAGCCAAAAACCGTTCAATGTACGGTCATGGGCATGCGCCATAGGTTAATCGCGTTCCAACCGAGGGACGATCGTTTACCGTACAGTTTCGTTGTCGTTCCAACCAAACCTGGGATCGTTCGAGAACTGGTTTTAGCACCGTCATTTCGATCCCGAGTGGAAAGCAAGAACCGCGTGGCTGATCCATGACTGACATGCGCAATTCAATTTTTGTCACCTGTTTTTGTTGTTAAACAACCAGTTTCCCGCAATTTCCAATCTAACCTATACAAGAATCGATGGTGAAAATACTAGAATCTAGCGAATTATTCTACTTTAATCTGGAAAATAAGATTATCGTGTGTATTCTAGATTTTACAGGAATAGATTTAGGGATATATAAGAAGGTCGACATTGATTTGTAAGTTAGTTTCAGTTCGAGTTGATACGATTTAAATAAAAAGAGTGAATAATAAATTATAGAAAATGAGTGATGACGAAGGCGACAGTGATTTCTCGGAAATTGAGTCAAGCGAAGACGATTTAGTGCTCCTTGGAGAACATCGGCAAAAAAACGAAAATTATTTAGGTAGGTTATCATAAAAAATTAGTAAATAAATAAAATAATAAAATGAGGTAGTGAAATCTCAGAGAAACTATAATTTTGACACTACTCATAATATTTAAAAAGTACCTTATTGTTTTCTTGCTTGCTAAGAATTTTATATGTAATTAATATGTGTTTTTTTTTGTATGTTTTAGAAGAAACAGTTCCACGCTACTCAGATGAAAATTTTTTCGAACATTTCCGATTGTCAAGAGAAGTTGCAGCTGATATCAGTGATAGATTTCAACATAGCCAGTATTTCAACAACCAACCTGGACAATATGGAAATATTTTACCTGAACATCAAGTAAGTACTTGATTATGATTCAAGGTATAGTAATAGGTCTGTTTTTGCAGAAATCACAAACCAGTTTGAGTGAATTTCATTGGTTAAAACTAGTTTTCTGACTGTTTTCAACTAATGAAATTCGCTCTGACTGGTTTGTGATTTCTGCAGAAACATACCTAATATCTATCATTCATTATGTATTTTCTTTTGTTTAGATACTCATATTTTTGTGGTATGTGGGTCATCAGACTGCTAGCTTCAGGGATGTGGCCGATCGCTTCGATGTAACCATAAGCTCTATAAATAGAATCATACGTAGAGTTACCTATTTTTTGAGCAACTTATCTCCCGAAATTATAAAATGGCCAAATGATGCTGAAAAACGTCTGAATGAAGAACATTTTAGAACAAATGGCTTTCCAAATGTTATAGGTGCTATAGATGGTTGTCACATTAAAATTGATAAGCCTGAGAATGACCCAGACTCCTACTTGAATCGAAAAGGGTTCTATTCTATTCAGGTAGGTAGAACTTTTGAAGCAATTAGTAATTTCAAGATATTAACATTGTTTTTTTTTTATCTTCACAGATGCAAGCTGTATGTGACCATAATAATCAATTGATAGATATTTTCATTGGGTATCCGGGATCTGTACACGACAGCCGGGTGTTTAGAAACTCTTCCTTAAAAAATAATTTAGAAGATAAATGTGGACAGTACTTTCTATTAGGAGACAGCGGATATCCTCTGCAAACAAATTTATTAACACCCTATAAGGACAGGGGGAACCTTACTAGACGACAAGCAAATTATAATTTAAAACTAGCTAGAAACCGTTACGTGATAGAGCATTGTTTTGGCATTCTGAAACAAAAATTTAGACAATTATATCATGTAAAGCTACGAAACATTAGATTTATTGTGCATTTCATTAGAGCAGCGTGTGTTCTTCATAATATTGCAAGAAAAGATGAATTTTTATTGAATTATGAACCAGCGCCCGAAGAGCCCAACAATGAGGAAGATGAAGAAGATGATGGTGATGAAGCGGATGATATTGGAGCACAAGCTCTGAGAAACAGAGTAGTTAATACGTTACCAATGTAAAACTTCATATATGTATTTTTTTCTTAAATTTATAGCAAAATCTTTTTATTTATATTTTTTCAAAACTCAATAAACAATGATTTTCAGTTAAATATTCAATAGTTTTTATTTACACTTTACCTACATAAACTTATATAAACAAAAAACACAAAATCAATAAACCTGCTCAAGTAAGTAACTAATATTGAGATCAAAGTTAACAAAAATATAGGAACAAAAACATACATAGGTATATCACAAAAAGTAAATTAATCAAGTACCCCCTAATAAACTTAAAATCCAAACAAACGTCAATACCTACAAACTTAAATTATTAAAACATTGATAAAACTTAACACAGGCTAGGAAATGAACCTATGCATTGGCAATTGCACTTATTTTCTCTTAGGATGCTGTTTCTTTCTTCAATTAACTGGTTTCTTCTCTCCATCTGTTCTATTTTCTTTTTTTCAATAACCAATTTCTCATCATAATATATTTTTCGATCCAACCGCATTTTCTCCATGGTGCTCGCCTTTTTTCGAAAGATGTTTGATCTTAAAGGCTTTCTTTTAGGCATTTCCTCATTTTGTTTTGTACCAGGTTGATTAATGTTTTCTGCACCTTCAAGCTCCTGAGGTGATTCAGGTTCTAAGGGCCTCACTAATTTTGGGGGTTTTTCAATCGGTTCATTATTTTCTTTGGTATCCAATTCGTGTTCTAGGTCATCTTTCGTGTTTGAACTTAATAATAGCTCAGGGTGAACATTTCTCTTTTTACCAAGCACTTCTTCCATTTCACTTGCATACTCAAAATATTGGCGTCCTCTACCTATGATCAAACAAAAAAATCCTTTAAAAGAATACACCAAAAAGCAATATCTTACCTGTTTTGCTATTGTTGTCTATAAATTTCTTATAGTTCCTTTCAAGAACTCGCCAGCGATTGAGGCAATTATTGGGAGTAACATTTATTCTAAGTTTTCGTAGCTCTTCAGCTATTATCTCCCACAGCTTTTTCAGGGATCGTATCTGTAGTGTCCCTACTTTATTTCTATATTTACTATAAAAATCTATCAGTAATTTTGTATTATTAACACTCCATTTATATTCCATATTATTATTAATTTCATCATTATTTGAAGTTGAAGGCTTTACAATATTTGTGGCCTCATTTTCATTTAGAATAATGACAAACTCCTGCAATTCCTCCTGCATATCTAAAATTATTGAATTACATTGTTTATTAGCCTAACTGGAAAAAATAACATCTTGAAAAGTTCTACTTACTGCTGTAGGTATTTTCCATATTTGCAAATCCCAACAGACACTTTCTTCCAGTATTCAGTTTTTAAATCTTTATTTTCTTATTTTGTTTGCAAACATACAAATTTAGGGTTAGTTATTTGAACTGTCAAACGTCATTATGAAAACGGTCCTGAAACCGTTCCAACTACCCGTTGTTTCTGTACCAAGATAAAACCGTGCAAGGTCAACGCATGCGCCTGCAATCGATCCTAACAGTTTCGAAACCGTTTCATGACGATACGAAAACGGGGGGTTGGAACGAACCTGTTTAGTCTACGGGCGCAACGTTATTAGTACTGGAAAATAAATAACGATAAACAAACTCGGAAATACACTTAGTTAATGTATCCGACCGCGGTCCATTTTTTTTCAAAGAATTTCAATAAAATAGCAGCCAATCGTCAATACAAAAAAAAAAGAATGTAAAATAATGCCTCATTAAACTTATATGTGTCATTGTCTACTAGTCTGGAAATTAGGACTGAAAATGACAATAAACAAACCCGGTAATATACTTAGTTAATATAAACAAGCAGCTCCAACGAATTACTATTGGTGTTTTGATAATTATTAATGAAAAGCATTTTTATTAGGAACTTTTATTATTTAAAAAATGTATAAATTAGTCAACTTCATCATAACCTATATATTTTAAAATCATATCTTCACACATATATTTAGCGACATGCTGTTTTAATTGTTCATGTAGTCCATATTTATTCATTAGCACACATAGGTCCTCCAAGGAGATGGAATTATCCAGATATAGATTACAACAATTGACACCATTTTTATGTTTTTCTACATCTTGCATCCAGCTGAATCCATTAGAGGGTTTTTTCTCAAAAAGTTCTCGAAGTAAAAAGTACATGTCTGATTCTAATCTAGTACGTAGCAAACAAACAGCTTGTCTTATACAGGAAGATTGATCACGGTATTCGCTACCAGTAATACATTCAGACATTTTGGTTCTTTGAAGGTTGCTATTAGACTGTGGATAAAATAAGAAGCAATACTGTTTTTAAATATTTATTATTACTACTAATTAAATTGGATACATGCGTTGAGCTTATCTAAATCCGTAACAATTTTATCTAGGTTCATAGAAGCAAGTTCTAGAAAGTAGTAGCTACATTCACACTTATTCAAGTTACACATGCTGATAATTGATTGCATAAGATTATTGTTGTTGTTGTTGTGAGTTACATTCAAATATTGTAGGTAATCATCATAGTATACAATGAAATTCAAATTCTTAACTAATTTTAACCTATAATTGATAAGATGACTAACACTTAAAATTTGTTTAACATCATCTAAACAAAAACACAATGTACAATTACCCGACTTCAGAGTTAAAGTTTGTTCACCGAAAAACGATATAACATATAGAGTGAAATTCTCGGATAACGCCTGTTGGCCAGACACTTCTTGTTCAGCAGAGTCTTTGACGACAGCATCAGTTTCATTCACCATCTTGGAGACCTTTTCCAGAAATTCGTACCAGTCGAAATCTGCTAGAGTTATGCAAGTTTGGTCTTCAGGTAAATTTAGCATGGAATTTATTATTTTGACTTCTGGCAGCATTCCTCGAGCTACGCTTAGGCCCACAATAAATTTGAAATTGCCCACATGGTAAATAACTTCGTTTAGTAAACGTTTCTCTTGAGCAATTTCCATTCGACTTCTTAAAATCATACTATCGAAATATTTCCAATAATCTGAAGTGTTGCGGAAATAACCCACAACAAGTTTAAAATGTGATTATTTGTAGTTTATCAATATAATCTCAATTTCTATTATTTATCATAAAAATAATATTCTAAAAAAAGGATACCTGTAAAACTGGCAACAGCAGCCCTTTTGAATCGGTAAAATTACAGATTTCTTCATTACCCTATGAGCAATGGATCTATTTTGTTGTTGTGATTGGTCAGTTGCCACCCAACATCCCTGATTTATGCGACCTGCTCCGAAAAAGGCAGTCGACTCGACGCACGGCACGGTACACAACAGTAGTAATCAAGAAGCAGAAGAGTAAGCAAAGACTCTGCACCCTCTCGCCTCTGAACGCTCTACAGAGGAAAAAAACCCCCAGAAAACCCCCGTTAGTACGCGAATTATAGTAAAATACTACTCCCAGTGTCTCAAGGCCTGACATGGCCTATATTATCAACGATATTATTGATTACAATTCATGTAATTAACCCCTAAATTGTTGCAAGTCATCTCGGACCTAGCAAAATTCTCTACTACGCCTGTTTAAGGTTATTCCTGTCTCACTCTCGACGGGCTTCAACTCTGTATATCATTGTGTTCTCTCTCTTAGTGGAAAATCCCTTAGCTGACAGTGCAAATTACTACGAATAGTGATAAATGGATAAATAATCACTATATGGATTTACCGGTATGAACTGGATTAAGCAAGTAAGACCGTTTCAATTTCTCAAAACAGTCGAACAATAAATTAATAAATACTGAATACCGATTCGGTTGAAATGCACTATAAATTGAAGTGTTTGTTCTAACCTTTAATACAGAAATTTGGTTTTCACACTCGTGAAATGAACATTAATTTGTAAATTTGTATATAGAAACTGAGCATATATATATAGACTTTTCTTGCACTTATTGTTTACACACTTCAGCAGAAAAGTGCTCAAATTATTAACTCTCAATAAACAAAAGAACCTTCAAGGATTATAAACATTTTGTGAATACAGTGAGCTGATTGAAGTTCACGAATTATTTGTGTTGTGCTCTCGTAAATTTAAATTAGTTAATTTGTGTTCTCGTTCTTTGAACATTCAACCATAAATGATATTATTATTATGAAATTTCACTATTTTTTATAAATCAAGATACTTATTTACTCGCTTATTTACTTTAGATTAGTATAAAATTTGTAGTTCGACTGGACGTCCAAATAGGAATTATTAGATAGGATTTGATTGCTGATTAAACCGAATTAACTTCATTTATTAATTAAATTGATAACTATTCTATTTCAGCGTTTTATTTGTATAAATGAGAATCAAGGCACCCCTAGTTCAATACAAGGCTTAAATGATCCAACACCTAATGGTTAATTTTTACAGTCAGTCAAAGTAAAAACTTTTGACATCCCTGGTGCGGTAATGACTAGAGTCCACAAAAGGGTAATAGCTAGTTCCGTCACATTGGTCCTTCGAGCCGGATTAAAGCCTTGATTGAAATGTAATTAATTAAAAAATTTAATGTTTTTTTTTTATGCCTCTATCTCTGACTGCTTTAAGATTCTCATTTCTACACTGCTCAATAAAAACTTGTGTTTTTATTATATATTGAAATTTGCCTACTCGAATCCCTGTATTGCTCGTACTTGGTAAGTACATTCTCTGTTGTAAATATTCTATATTGTAAATAGGTACATTGTGTATTGATTTGTATAGGTACAATTTATTAATTAGCTTGTTTGGCTCTCTTAATTCATTTTAAATTAATTGATTATTATTGGTGGAGTTATTTAAAGGCTATTTCTCAATATGGATTTTGATGCTATGAAGCAGGTCCGTACTCGCGCAAAAAGCGCTATTACTCGCATTGTCAATTGGGTGAAAAACAATAAGGATGTTGAAGTAGATCCAACTCAATTTGAAAATCGTATAGTTAACTTAAAAGATAACTTTGAAAAATACTCAATGACTCAAGATGAAATTGAAACTTATCTTGAAGAATTCACTGCAAATGATAACGAAAATAGAGATATTGTTGAAAATCAATTCTATGATACTCTCTCTCTGATACAAAAATGTATTAAAACATTGTCTCCGGTTACCCTGAACACTCCACCAATAAGCCAAACTAGTTTGCCACAGCTGAATTTGCCACCACATATGGAAGTGAAACTCCCTCAAATAAATATAAACCCCTTTAAAGGTGACACCGCTGAGTGGACTTCCTTTTTTCAAATCTTCTCTGCTCTGATAATTGATAATACTCACCTGAGTAAAATACAAAAATTTATTTATTTAAAGTCATTTTTGAGAAACGAACCATTGAAATTGATTGAAAACTTGGCTGTGACAAACGATAATTTTGATATCGCTCTAGAAATATTGCAGAAACGATATGAAAACAAAATCTCTGTAATAAACGCTCATTTTGTTGCTCTCTTGGAACAAAACACACTCAGTAAATGTAACGCTCAAACTCTCAGAGAGTTTGTTACAAATTGTAGAAAAAATTTACTTTCTTTAAAGAATTTGCACTATTCTTACGAACAGCTTTGGGAATTTTTGATAATATATTTAATGGGAAAAAAACTTGATTTTGGCACGCGCAAGGCGTTAGAGAATGAGCGCGATTTAAATCAACTCCCTCAACTTGATGACCTTTTTGAATTCCTCGAAAAAAGATGCTTAGCTTTGGAAAATCTCTCAAGTACGGAAGTGCCTTCAGCACAAAACGGGCAACGAAAAGTAAACAAAACCCCAAACTCTGGCGCTGCTCTGTTCGCTCAAAATAATATAAGTAAAGTCACTACACACTGCTTATATTGCAATCAAGACTCTCACAAAATTTATATTTGTAATAAGTTTAAAGGTTTACAGGACTCGGAAAGGAAGACTTTTGTTTATTCAAAACAACTCTGCTTTAATTGTCTTGGTTCCAAACACACTCTTGCCAATTGCCCAGCAACCAAAGGTTGTTTTATCTGCTCTCAAAGGCATCATACATTGCTCCACAATGCTTTTGTCCCTCAAAATCCTCCAGCTCAAGGTCACAGACCCCAACAAAGACCCCATCATAATAACCCTTCGATTGCTAGACCAAATTATTCTAATGGTCAGCAGCAACCGTCTCAGCATCCTCCCAAGACACAGACACAAGGTTCAAGACCACAAAATCAAGCTGACTCACAACCAAACCAAAATGAGCTTCCCAAATCTTCCCAAAGTCTCCACTCCGTCTCAGCACTCTCTACAAAAAACTCACAAACTCTTTTAGCAACCGCATGCGTGACACTTTATGACGCAGACAGGCGGCCCCTTCAAGCCAAAGCCATTTTAGATAATGGCTCGCAACACTCCTTTGTAACTGACAAACTAGTTAAAAGGTTAAAACTAGTCCCCTATGTCAAAACAACATATGTGTCTGGCATAGCTCTTAGTAACAATGTTACTAATAAGATGATTGATTTGAAAATATACTCAAATTTGTATCCTCATAGGAAATTTGAGATTTCCTGCGCTGTTCTCCCTGTAATAACAGGACCCCTCCCCTCTATACAAATAGATGTCAGTTCGTGGAATATACCGAGCGACATTGTTCTTGCTGATCCTAGTTTCACTCGTCCTTCGGAAATTGACCTTCTGATTGGTTCAGACCTCTATTATAATCTCCTGACAAAAGGCCTGATTCATCTAGGTCATGGCCTGCCCACAGTCTTAAACACTCATCTCGGTTGGATTCTTGGAGGAACGTTTCCCCAAAATTCACACCATAATAACTGCTCTCATTTAGTCACTAGTAGCCCTGCACAACAAGTGCACTCCTCTGTCTCTATGTTTGTTCAAAGCCCGGACAATAGCTCTCTCGAAAATATAGTGACTAAATTTTGGTCCATGGAAGAAATTCATACCAAAGCCCCTCTCTCCCTTGAAGATGCAAAGGCTGAAGCTTGTTTCAAGGAAACAACTCAAGTATTAGAAAATGGCTCTTATCAAGTTAACTTACCCTTGAAATCTCCCTCTGAAAATCTCAAACTCGGTGATTCTTTGTCTATAGCCACAAAAAGATTTCACAATCTCGAGAGGAAATTTGTAAAGGACCCAGATTATTTTCATGAATATCAGAAATTTATTCATGAATATGTTAACCTTGGACATGCCAGGTTCGTACCCCTTTCCTCTGCTAATGAAAATCTGGAGCTCAAATGCTTCCTCCCTCATCATGCTGTGGTTAGAGAAGGTGCGTGCTCAACGAAGCTGCGTGTGGTCTTTGACGCCTCTTGCAAAACCACAACGGGCCTTTCCCTAAATGACATAACTCTCAAAGGCTTTCAGGTCCAGCCTGACCTTTATGACATATTGTTACGCTTCAGATCTTTCAAATATGCTCTCACCTCTGATATTGAGAAGATGTTCAGACAAATAAAGATAAATCCCACTCAGACCTTTTTATTAAATATTTTATGGAGAGACGAGCCTGAAAAACCACTTCAGTGCATCGAATTGACCACTGTCACGTATGGCACTAACAGTGCTCCATTCCTCGCAACTAGAGTCTTAAACGATGTTGCATTAAAAAATAGCTCAGATTATCCCCTCGCGTCTCATTCTCTATTGAAACAATGTTACATGGATGATATCCTAAGTGGATGTGATGACCTTAAGGATTTAGAAATACTCTATAGTGAACTTATCTCTTTATTAAAGGCTTCTGGATTTGAATTACACAAATGGTGTTCAAATTCAAAGGAATTTCTAGACAAAATCTCTCATAAAGAAAAAATAATCGAAGTAGATATGAATTTTGACGAAAACCCAAATAAGGTACTTGGCCTTATTTGGAACCCAATTCTCGACTTCTTCTGCGTCTCTATTCCTGAAGTAAAATTAAGAACCCGCTTCACGTTTGAAGAGTTCTATACAATTTTAGTGCAAATTGAAGCCATATTGAACTCACGTCCCCTATGCGTTCTTTCAAACGACCCAAACGACTATCAAACTCTAACCCCTGGTCACTTCTTAATTGGTTCAAGCCTTACGGCTCACCCAGATAAGGATTTAAGTCATCTTAATGAGAACCGCCTTTCTATGTGGCAGAAAATTTCACACATCCAACAAGTGTTTTGGAAGCGTTGGTCAGTGGACTATTTGAACAGACTCCAAAATCGACCTAAATGGTTCCGGAATTCTCTAGATCTAACCCCCAATACATTAGTACTTTTAAAGGAAGATGACACTCCACCTCTAAGATGGCCTTTAGCCAGAGTCTTAGAGGTATTCCCTGGACGAGACAATAAAACCAGAGTGGTAAAATTGAAAACACAAAGTGGTGTTTTTACTCGAGGAATAGCAAAGGTATGTCCTTTACCAATTCAGGATTAAAACCTGCTACTTTCTCTATTGTAAATATGTTGTTTATTTTTTTTGTTAATGTTTCGTCTCTCATTGAAGTTTGGAAACTTCAAGGGGGGGAATATGTTGCGGAAATAACCCACAACAAGTTTAAAATGTTATTATTTGTAGTTTATCAATATAATCAATTTCTATTATTTATCATAAAAATAATATTCTAAAAAAAGATTCCTGTAAAACTGGCAACAGCAGCCCTTTTGAATCGGTAAAATTACAGATTTCTTCATTACCCTATGAGCAATGGATCTATTTTGTTGTTGTGATTGGTCAGTTGCCACCCAACATCCCTGATTTATGCGACCTGCTCCGAAAAAGGCAGTCGACTCGACGCACGGCACGGTACACAACAGTAGTAATCAAGAAGCAGAAGAGTAAGCAAAGACTCTGCACCCTCTCGCCTCTGAACGCTCTACAGAGGAAAAAAAAACCCCAGAAAACCCCCGTTAGTACGCGAATTATAGTAAAATACTACTCCCAGTGTCTCAAGGCCTGACATGGCCTATATTATCAACGATATTATTGATTACAATTCATGTAATTAACCCCTAAATTGTTGCAAGTCATCTCGGACCTAGCAAAATTCTCTACTACGCCTGTTTAAGGTTATTCCTGTCTCACTCTCGACGGGCTTCAACTCTGTATATCATTGTGTTCTCTCTCTTAGTGGAAAATCCCTTAGCTGACAGTGCAAATTACTACGAATAGTGATAAATGGATAAATAATCACTATATGGATTTACCGGTATGAACTGGATTAAGCAAGTAAGACCGTTTCAATTTCTCAAAACAGTCGAACAATAAATTAATAAATACTGAATACCGATTCGGTTGAAATGCACTATAAATTGAAGTGTTTGTTCTAACCTTTAATACAGAAATTTGGTTTTCACACTCGTGAAATGAACATTAATTTGTAAATTTGTATATAGAAACTGAGCATATATATATAGACTTTTCTTGCACTTATTGTTTACACACTTCAGCAGAAAAGTGCTCAAATTATTAACTCTCAATAAACAAAAGAACCTTCAAGGATTATAAACATTTTGTGAATACAGTGAGCTGATTGAAGTTCACGAATTATTTGTGTTGTGCTCTCGTAAATTTAAATTAGTTAATTTGTGTTCTCGTTCTTTGAACATTCAACCATAAATGATATTATTATTATGAAATTTCACTATTTTTTATAAATCAAGATACTTATTTACTCGCTTATTTACTTTAGATTAGTATAAAATTTGTAGTTCGACTGGACGTCCAAATAGGAATTATTAGATAGGATTTGAT
Organism: Ceutorhynchus assimilis; assembly: GCA_917834065.1. Classification (NCBI taxonomy): domain Eukaryota; kingdom Metazoa; phylum Arthropoda; class Insecta; order Coleoptera; family Curculionidae; genus Ceutorhynchus; species Ceutorhynchus assimilis. The sequence continues at coordinate 16,029,708 of OU892282.1, forward strand.
TGCTGATTAAACCGAATTAACTTCATTTATTAATTAAATTGATAACTATTCTATTTCAGCGTTTTATTTGTATAAATGAGAATCAAGGCACCCCTAGTTCAATACAAGGCTTAAATGATCCAACACCTAATGGTTAATTTTTACAGTCAGTCAAAGTAAAAACTTTTGACATCCCTGGTGCGGTAATGACTAGAGTCCACAAAAGGGTAATAGCTAGTTCCGTCACATGAAGAACACTGCGAATCATCGCTGTCGTTGGCACTGATATCTTCATACATTGCGTAATTCGATAAAGAGCTGTGATATACCTTCTGATTTCACCGTGACTACGTTAAATTAATGAAAATGTAGTAATTTGAGGTTTATAATCGATATGATGCACTACTTTATTCAACGAATGCTGAGCGAGAACTATAACAAAAGGTCATGACAGGTGTTATTTAGAATACCCCCACCATATTTATTTTAATGATTTGAGCTTGTTTATGTTAACCTCTAGAAATAAGAGTTTAACTAGTGACCATCCACTATCTCTCTCCTTGAATTCACTAGATTTGGAAACTATTACTCGTTTAAATTCATCGATTACCTTGAGCAGATCCGTATTAGGAGAAATTACAGTAAAATAAGTATTAAAAGACTTTATTTCCTGCATCTCTCCCAAAATATATAAACCATATAATTCCATATTTAATTTTATGTTGGACTGAGTGGAAATATTCTTCGTTATCAGGCTTATGATTTTTGTTTTCAGTTCCTCCAAATAAAGTTCGACACTGGTTGGATACAGCTTTGTGGATAGTCTATAGGAAATTAGTCGATTTTTAAACGCTGTTTTAAGAATATGTATTTCAGGTTCAAGTTCATTACAACACTTGTTTTTATGTTTATGACTTAGGTTATGCGAATAAGAAGAAATGACTTCCTCACAAACATCACAGTACAGATTCATGATCTTGAATGTATAAAAAATATCAGTGAGTTACAATTTAAACCACATCTCTGCGCATATCAATCCAGCTGTTATGCGATGTATCAAATCCTAACCATTTTACAAACATTTTATTTCCTGCCTTTCGTAACACTTTCTCCACGAGAAATACGTCTGGTTGTTTTGTTTTCTGTAATTCTTCTTCATAAAAACCTCCACTTATAGGCTGACCTTGCAAGTCTTCTAACAGATACGTTATCGGATTCGTAATATGAACTTTGGCTATTTTAAAGAGCTCTGTAGTCCAATTTGGGGTATATCCTTTTTGAAAAACATGTTTATACTTGCTTATGCGAACTACGTCACCAACCTTGAACTTTTGCTTACCGGCAACTTTCATATGACTATAAACAGTATTAAGTATCGCCTTTTCATTCTGTTTATTCACTTTACTCGGCTTCATATGTATCGTTCTATGTTTGCTATCATTATATGCATCAGTTATAGACCGTATTAAATCCAACCATTTATGGTTCCCATTCAATGTAAATTGCTTGAAAAGTTTTTCTTTAATGGTTCGAATTACTCTTTCTGCAATAGATGCTTTCAAAGGACTAAACGAACTATAATGATGTATTCCATATTTCTTCATTAGACTTGCAAATTGAGCATTGTAATACTCCTTCCCATTATCAGAAATAATTTTTTTGGGAATTCTTCCAGATGTTTTGAATATCTCCGCCATAGCGTTGGTAACATCTGGTGCAGATTTCGATTTAATGGAACGCGTCCAAAGGTACTTGGAAAAACAGTCGATTACAACCAATATGTATTTGAATCCATTGTTTTCTCCAGCATACTGATCAAGTTGTGCCAGATCAGTGGCAAAAGTATCGTCGAGGCCATATTGTATGAATCTTCTACGTTTGAAGTTTTTACGAGCCGGTCGATGAAGCTCCTTAACCACCTGTTCTCTAGACATTTCACAAAGACAACTAAATATATATGTATGGGAGTACGTATATTTATAATAACTATTACACAATATTCAATGTATGTTTAATTTGATCAATTCGATGGTTGATGGTTGCTTCAAATTGTTCCATTTTCTGGAAACGTTCCTCGCACGTCATGGCCAGCTGACTCATCTTTTCTCCAGTCTCCCTTGCTAGATCACTAAGGCCCCGAAGGTCATCGTGGACGTTTCTGTTCAGTAATTGATCCAATTCCTGAATGCGGTTCATACTGCTTTTAACTTGATCGCTCATATTATCCACTGCTTCTCCAAGAGCGCCAAGTGCTTCATTTGCGATGAGCACCTTATTGTATAGACTGGTAGTTGCCAAGTCTACATACTTTTTAGTGGATGCATCATTGTCGTCACTAGGCATTCCAATATTGCAGAGCCTATGATTTTCAACATTATAATCACCATCGGTAGTGGTGGGCAAAGCTGGTTGAGGGCGAATAATTTGAACGGGCCTACGTGACGAAGAAGACAGCGAATGTCCAAACTTATTCATGGCTAGCAGACTAATGAGTAAACATGAAATCTGAAGACTATTTTATCCATAAATTATTACGCCTAGCTCTCTCAACTCTTCCAAAATACTCAATATTTCATTTGTGTGATTTCCATTTCCAGCCTCTTGAGACGCATCCAATATAATCAACCTATCAATCAGTTCGTTTACGTCATCGTAATACACATACTGTTTGGGTTTTTCATTATACTGCATCATTAACGACGGTGATGATGATGATGATGACGATGTTGGTAATCCAGATCCCGACAATGATTTTTTATGAGATTTGGATTGCTTTGGTGTTGCTGTTGTTGTTGTTGTTGCATATGGCTTTATAAAATTTTGATATTTTTTCGAGTTGGCCCCCTTTATCTGACCTGTCGGTTTATATTGTCTTCTATGTGCATTAGTGTGAGATAAGATTTCATTGAATTGTTCGTTGTCTTTCTGCGTATTCAGTCGAGGATGCTTGAGAAATAGCAAGTCATATAGACCGCGACTCTTGGGATAAGTTATGTTACCAACATTAATATCACCATTTGGTAGAAAATCAACTCTTTCTGTGCCCATAGTCCAAGAACCGGGTTCCGCATTATATTTCATTCCATAGGTCGAATCAATTTCATTAGAACCAATCAAGTATTTAAGAACATAGTCTTGAGCTATCTCTGGATATTGTTTTATAAATTCTACATAACTCGGAGTTTGTTCTCCAATTGATTGTTGTAAATCATCTTCTGATGCGTTATCGACAAACACTTCATCATTTTTTGGTTGCTTCTTAGATTTTTCTACAAGTTTATTTAGAGGGCCGGTTATAGGGTTTAAAAGTCTATCCAATGCTTCATCTTCGTTACTTTTCTCCAGCTTCAGAGACAAATATTTTTTCCGTATGTTTCTAGCAACAGTATTAATTCGTTTCTTGACATCTTTGTCAGCTTTACTCAAAACAGGCGGAGTCATTGCACCACCAACAACAACTACTTTAATACAGGTCCGTCTACACAGGCAGCTTCTCTTAGGACAGGTCTGACGACAGCTTTTCGAGACAGGTCTGTCTATAGAGACAGCTTTTCGAGACAGGTCTGTCTATAGAGACAGCTTTTCGAGACAGGTCTGTATGCGATAACGTCTTTACTAATACTGAATCTAGTGTAATCATCTAGGGGATTATATAGGTATCAAACTTGTTCCAGTACCGCCCTTTACATATATCGCAATCCTTGACAATAACCAGAAATCCATATTTATCTTTCCAACACTCTGAACAGAGGATTTTAAATTTTTCCAGCGACATATCTGTATTTACGTGATCATTGTAGACATGTTTTAGATTCATATCGTCTTGCTTGAATAAAATCAACATGTTTGCGTTATCTCGCACCAATTGTTTGGGTACTTTGGAATATGTTTGACAGAGGTAGAATGAATCGACTGCATTATGTCGGCCCATGCAAAAGTAGTTTCGTATCTTGTCCTGTTTCTCGCAAGCCACATCGTCAAATATAAATACAGAATCTGATTTTGTATTTTCTGGATCCAACACTGTGTCATTATCACTGAAAGCCTGAAATGTTACACCTGGAACATTTTTCAACACCTGCTCGAGGAACTCGTATTTATCCTGATAAAGAGACTTTGAATAAACGTAGACATTCTCGAATCTGAGTCCATTCGGATCGGTTAACAGACTCAGCATCACATTGGTTTTTCCCGAATTACTAGGGCCACAAATAATTGCTCTAATGGTATTTGGAAGAAGCTCGCTATGTCTTTTCCGATTACTCACAACTTTTTGTGAATCAAAGTTGTCAACTTTAATGGCAAGTTTCTGTTTTTCTGCACGCATCTTATATAAAACACTGTTTACTCCACGACTACCTCATTATCAATGGAGACATCGAAGGGTAAAGGTCTCTTAAATAGTGCTACCAACAAGCTACCATTCGAGCTCCATCTCCCAGGCTATTCCTATTGTGGACCTGGTACGAAGCTTGCTGAACGTTTAGCCCGAGGTGATCAGCCTATAAACAAGTTGGACGCAGCTTGCAAAGAACACGACATTGAATACTCTAAAAACAAGGAGTTACATAAAAGGCATCAAGCCGATAAGGTGTTGGAGAACAGAGCGTGGGAACGAGTTAAAGCTAAAGATTCTAGCTTCGGTGAGAAGAGTGCAGCTTGGCTTGTGACAAACGTGATGAAGGCTAAACGTAAGCTTGGTATGGGTAAACGAAGTCAAGCTAAGCCATTCAAATCTTGCATCTTGAATAAAATTAAAAAACATGTAAAAAATTATGGAAAAGGAATACCAACAAAGGAAAACATAAAATTGGCCCTGAAAGCTGCTCGCATGACGATCAAGCAAGTTGGTGGCCGAAATAAAGTGAAATTACCTCGAGTAATCCCAGTGCCCAAAGTTGGAGGAGTCTTACCTTTAATTCCTATATTTGCTGGTCTCAGTGCGCTGGGTGCATTGAGCGGAGTAGCAGCGGGTATAGCGAAGGCCGTAAACGATGCCCGAGCAGCAACCAAGAACCTTAAGGAATCTCAAAGACATAATCGGGCTATGGAAGCCATTGCCTTAGGTAAAAAAGGAAGTGGTTTATATCTTGCTAAACACAAGACTGGACATGGCTAAGCGATAAAGACATTAGAAATTTGATATCAAAATTGAAAATAACCAATTTTCGTGGAGTGTTTATGCGTGATACATTGCCGTCTAGACCGAAAAAAATCGAATGTGGTGTAATTAATTTGGACACATTCAGCGGATCTGGAACACATTGGGTAGCTTACAAGAAACGCGGAAACATGGTTGAATATTTCGACAGTTTTGGCAACTTGAATCCGCCGAAAGAAGTTGTTCGCTATTTTAAGAATTGTGAAATTTTCTACAATCACGATCAGTATCAAACGTTCGATACATACAATTGTGGACATTTGACTTTAAGTTTTTTATACAATAAATGATTATAAAATCCAGTTACTGTTTCATTCTACATTAGTCATGTCCCAGACGTTCACGTTGAAAGGTCGCTCCAGCTGTTTAACTGTTGACATTAATCCACCAATAGAATTAGATTCTAGATACAGCTATTCTCTGGCCCTAATTTCCTTAAGTACCTGGAATTCTATTCCAAACATCGAAACAGGTCGAAACAAGTTTTACTACTATTTGAGTGACAGAAACGAGCAAGTAATTGAAATTCCAACAGGTTCCTACGAAATTGCCGATATCGAAAGATACCTCCAAAATCAATTGGCTACGAATGGCAGTAGTGGTGCTGATAATTTACTGTCTTTGAAACCGAACAATAACACTCTAAAGTGTGAGCTCAAGAGTGTTTACGATATAGACTTTGAACCTCAAGATAGTATCGGCCAACTGCTGGGCTTCTCACCACTCATCCTAGATGCAAACACGCTACACGAATCAGATATTCCAGTTGAGATTATACAAGTAACTACTATACGAATTGAATGCAACATTATCTCCGGATCCTATTATACAAACAATCCTTCACATACATTATACGAATTCACGCCTACAGTTGATCCAGGATATAGTATAATTGTTGAACCGAGAAATCTGATTTATCTTCCGGTGAATAGATCTAGGATCGATAACATCACTTTGAATATTTTGGATCAGGAAGCAAGACCTGTCAATTTTAGAGGAGAAGAAATCGTTGTAAAACTAGAACTAAAGAAACATGGTTTTAGTTTTTAGTCATCAACAGCAGAGATATAATAAAAGTAGTGAATACTCCAACCCATCTTCAGTCTTTAGTCAGACACCGAAACAGTCACTCACACACAAGAGTCTGATTCATTTACGCTCTCTATCGCACAAATATGGTTTTCGTATCGGAAAAACTTCAAATATTTCACCCGGTCAACGTGGATGAATCCATTTCTCGAGAAGAATGGCATACATATCATCCATTCACAAAATCATTCAACTACAGTGATGTGATTGAGATAGTTATCAACCAGCAAGATGTCTTTATGGACATTAGTCAAGCTGAGCTTTACATTGAAGCCAACTTTAAGGAGGACAATACGGTGGCAGGTGCGGGTGGTGGGACGACAGGAACATGTTCGTTGACAAATAATGTGGGAGCCTTTCTGTTCGAGACCATAGCTTATGAATTAAATGGCAAAGAAATTGAGAAAGTTCGAGATCCTGGACTGACAAGCACAGTAAAAAGTTTGCTATGCTTTAATGAACAGGAAAGCAAAGCACTAGACATCGCAGGATGGAGTACACCGCTCAAAACTCTGAATGAAACAACAAAAGACTTCAATTTACTGATACCGTTAAATTTTCTACTAGGTGTTTTCGCTGATTATACTAGTGCAGTTATGGGAAAACAGAAACTAAAACTTGTTCGAGCTAGAAATGATGACAATTGCTACGTAAACCTTACGGGTAATAAAAAAGCTACTATAACAATATCGACGATTGAGTTGCGAGTTAAACATATTTATCCCAACGATGTCCTAAACCTGCAATTATTAGAGGAAATTTCCAAAAATAAACCAATCTTTTTCGGGTTCCGTGATTGGGAAATTCATGAATTGCCTGCAATGAGAAACACGAAGAAAGATGTTTGGACTGTGAAATCGATGTCGGAGAAAGCACGATACGTTATTGTATTTTTCCAAACTGACTGTAAAGACAACTATCAGAAAGACGTTACATATTTTGATAATGTCAACATTACTGATATTAAACTATACCTAAACTCTGAAGTTTACCCCTACGAATCTTTGAACCTGAATTTTGACAACAGGCAATATACCGAAGTGTATCGCATGTACACCGAATTCCAGAAATCCTATATGGGAAAGACCTATGCTGAACCGTTACTGGATTTTACCTCATTTGCAAATCGATGCATGTTTGTAATAGACTGTTCGAAACAGAATGAGGCTCTAAAAAGTAGCACAATCGATGTTAAGCTCGAGATTCAGAGTTCTGAAAATTTCCCAAAAGATACTCGAGCCTATTGCATCATTGTACATGATAGAGTTTTGGAGTATTTGCCTTTATCAGGAATTGTCCGTAGCTTGATCTAATCAATCACCGTCGAGCATTTGAAGATGAAGTTTGTGGTACTAGATGCTCAAGGCTACTTTTCTGCTGATTTCCTAGTTAAGGAATTAGCTATCTATGATGGAAAGCAGGCCAATAGTTGGATATTTAAACCAAAAATATTATATTGCGACTTGACTCACGCTCAAAAGAAAGAAGTAAACTACGTGTTTCACAACCTTCACGGCATCTCCTACAATGCGGGTTATGTAAGCTATAACCAACTTAATCAACTGCTTATGGATAATTTGAAAGGCATCGAAACTGTTTATGTTAAAGGACACATCAAGAAAGACTTTCTAATCAAAGTATACACAGAAATGAACGTGGATCCTCCAATTATTGTTAATTTAGAATATTTGGGTGGAGTAGTTCCTAAGTTAAATCCTAGCTTTACACATTGTAAAAACCATAGAATTAATTTTTGTTTATGTAGTGTTAAGAATGTTTATGCATTATATAATTATGTCACAAGTCTTTTACCTCAATAAATTTTTTTTCACAAACTCCGTTTTTGTTTTCTATAAATTACAGAACATCTGACTGAATAAGCTCAGTCCATTTTCAGATCATGAGCTGTATAGTAGCTAAAAGAATCGAAAGTTATCTGAAAAATCTCTCTAACTTGAGAAAAGATATAGAATTTTACGAGCAAAAGAAGTTGCTAATTAGGAGTTTCCAAAATCTTGAAATGGATTCGAAATGGGATAATGCGTCAACCTCAAAATCTGAAACAACAACCAGTGGAATAATTACTTCCGAACCAGTTTATAAAGAATATAACATCGAGAATATTGTGCAAATTAAATACAGTGATGATAAAAATGAGGTTATCTTACAGCACAGCAATGAACCCGCAATAAAATTTAGCTATGACGGGTTTGGAGACTTTCTATATTTTCTCGAAACTATCAACGATAAAGATGGCCAGTGTGATATTAAATTCTACATTGGTGATTACATTTATGTGAGCTATTGGCAGGAGGAGGAAAGTAGAGGAATGATTGTAGCTGATTTTCGAACCAATGAAGTGATGACTTTGAACGAAAAATATCTTGAGTTAGTTTTGAGACATAAATACAACCTGTATGAGATATGTTTATAAAATGAAATAAAACAACAACTGAGTAAAACAGTAAAAAGTGTTTTTATTTAAAAAAAGCATAATTTAATGTACATACATACTTAACTAATTATTTGTAAGAATATATCATAAAAAAAAAAATTATCACTACTAAATACATGAAAATAATATATACTATAACATAAAAAAAATAACTATCACTAAAAACATGGATATAATAAATAACGAATTAAAAAAAAAATATATATACATTCCTTAGTGTAAAAATCTTAAACTATAATCCTCTAGAAGCATCGTCTTATCTACCGTTACCAAAAGCAATTGAAGCTAAGAAAGCTACCTCAATCAGTCTTGACCCTCAGGAATTTCCGATGATTCCTTATACTTTTCTAAATCTCGATGACCCCAAGCAAGCGTGTACTCTGTACCGGGTATAACGTAACGCTTGTCGTCCGCGTAAGACAAGGCTACTTTATTTTTCAGTTCGATGTACATATCATGTTTATGTGAACGGAAAGTATTCATTTGCCGATGAATAAGCGTACCTTCTACGTCAACCGCTGTCTTGTAGTCTTCAAGACTAAGTTCTGTCTTGGTGACGTAGTCAGACACGCCTTTGGCTTTTTTAGTCAACTCTCCTTCCACATTAACACAATACGCCTTCGCTCCGGTTCCATAGAACTCCCACACGATCTTTCCTGCATACTCATCCTTCATTCTACCTAAAATGGACTGGTTCACAGGAAGACCGTGTGGGTTGTCCTGTGAGTAATTGGAAGTATCGAATTTGTCTAAATTTTCTTTCATATCATGATAAAAATTTGGTGTCTCTACATTTAAAATGAGGGAGTCGGTATCTGTATATAGTAAGGTTGCTTTATTTCCATATTTAGGCTTAATATAGCTATACAGAAAATCGTACATGATTGTTTTGGAAATGTCCAAGATAGCGAATCCTACATAAATAGGTTTATCGTATATGACTTTCTGTTTAGCCATATGAATAGCAACTAAATTTTCACCGAAAATAGTGACGTCTTTGAAATGTGGTTTCGAAATCCATGCTTCGGCCCCCAGTTTCCTACCAATATTTTCCCAATGGGTAATCAGCTTGATATCTACCCTTTTTTCCACGTTTTCCATGGTTTTCCCAAACACAGCATTATTCATTATTGCTGCAAATTTTGAAGATGAATGACGTATTTTTCTTTTCGGTTGAAATTTGGAATAAGTTTTTTGATTTTAGAACCTTCTGGGGCAAAGGACTCTGGACAAAAAGGTAGCTCATTATGCCTATAATGTAGGTCTTCCGGGTATACTAAATCAACTTCGAAAATATAACCAGTGTTTGAATTTTTATTTAATTTTAGATAATCTAAATTTTGAATTTCATCCACGTCAAGCCATTTAAAGTTACCCGTTGGTAAATATTGAGACATGGCTGCACCATACAAGTTGGTAGCATCCAAGTACATGAGGTATGAAGTAGGTTTGGAAGCATCATAATGGGGAATAAATTTATTGTTCGCGACAGCCTTCCGTACACTACATTGACTGACCCCTCCGCGAATACCGCGTTTCAGGAAGTGTATCATGTCTATATCTATCAGTAATTCCAACTCCACAGCTGTTGTTTTGAGAGCAGCATCGAAAGATAGCCCTGGAGCTGTATAGTACTGACAAGGATCTAGACCGTAAGTTGCTTGACACACGTCTCTGAAATTTTCAAAAACATCAGCTAAAATCAAAACGTCGGATTTTAAATAAATATCTGAATATTCACCCAAGGTTTTACATTTAAACAAGTTCCATGCTTTCTTTGCACGCTTGTAATCTTCCTGCTTGATGCCTTCTTTTCTAAGATCGTTATAGAAGCCATCAATAGATGGGAGCTTGATGTCATCTAATTTCGAAAATGAATCTACGTAAGAATACGGGAAAACGCTGACGAATAATCTGAAACTCATCTTCCGCGGGAAAAAAATTTCTAACTTCTCTACACTGTTCTGGTTTTAAATTTTGTGATAATTTATCTAGACTTGATGCCATGAATCGAAAACTGTCGAGGAAGCGTAATTTTAAAAATACCTGTTTTTGTTTGCCTGATTGATCGAGAGGGATCTTATCCACCAAAACATGTTTGGTAAATGAAATGTACCGCTCCTTATTTTGAGGGATAACATCCAATCTCTCGTTTTCTTGAGCCAACTCCTTGACAAACAGGTGAGAATCAAAATTAGACATACAGTGAAAGAAGATGGGGATGAAGTTTGGGGTTTTAAAATTTAGGTTACATACAGAGTGAGCTGCAGCACGGAAATTACCTGTAAAGTGGCAGTGGTCCCTTACTCTTTCGTCTTCTACTTTAAATGATTTCTCACAAATATGACAATTTTCCGCATTGCGAAACTCATTTTCTTGTTCTTGACTCAGAGGATGCATAGGCACTATGTTTTTCATAAATTGATTATAGATTGATTTACAGTCAGCCTCTAACCATTCTACAAAAACTTTATGCGCATCAGGTCCTCTGAAAGTCTTGAAAATCGAATGAGAATCGTCGAAATCGCATTTAATGTAGTAGGCGAAAGAATAAGGAACAGCCTTGTGAGTTTTAACGGTATAGGAATTTTCGGGGTCCAGCTCATTTTCCTCTGCATCAACAGGTTCAATGATTGTCTCGAAATCGGCATAGCAAACAAAAGGCACCTTTAATTTCTTTTCGAAATTTATAAACTTCAGAATATTCTCGGGAACCTCTTCACCGTATTTATTTTTCTTCAAATCTGTTGTTGGTAATTTAACTGATACATGGGCACAATCGTGTTCTTGATGAGTTTTTAATTTCTGCTCTGTTGAAAAATACACCAAGCAACCATCACAGAGATACTTTTGACCCTTATGTTTAGATAATTGACTTGAGATCAAGCGAGACATGTTTCTTATTAAGCAGTAATGACTATCACCAGAATCATTACTGATTAATAACAAATTCACATGTTCCGCTTTTCGAGACCGAGTAAAGTATAAGGGACCAACAACTTCAATAATATTTCTACCATTTTCATAAGCGTTATCTAATCCATATACATTAATTGAAATATTATTGAGTTGTTCAAACTTACCAATGTCTTTAAGTTTAATCGGAAATTCCATACCTGTAAAGTCCAACTCGTTCTCAAAAGGCAAATAGTTCGCGACTCTATTTGCATGCTGAGTCCAATGAATTGGATGTAGGTGAGCCAAGACCGACCACATGAAACATTTCTGATCGCTATTTTGTATGTTCAGGACAGCTTTCTTCGCATCTATCTCTTTCGGCAGTGGTAGATATGAGGAGGCTTTTAGAGGGTTCACCTTATTAATACTTATATCTAGATGGAGGAGTTGTTGGAGCGTCCAGCCTGTAAAAGACATTATTTAGCATATAAAATTGCAATTGAAATAATACATACCACTTTCTTTCTCCTGAAATTCTGTGGACTTCTTGTCCAGGATGACAGAAAACTGCTGGAACAACTCCTCCAGATCTGCACCATCGCTCACCAGTCGGAATTTGCTATTAAACGACTTGACCTCTTCTTGCTCTTTTGCCTGCAGGAGGAAGCGACCGAAAAGTTCCACACCGACTTTGATATGGCCAAATTTATTGACCATATCCCCTACCAGCTTGACGAATTTCTGTTGAAGATGTTCTAGAAAGTGCTTCACGCTGGTAGGGTCCTGTTTCGATGAAAGCCGGTATGTAGCAATTCGGCTCCTGAATGTTGTTCTGACAATGCTGACGTCTTCCTCCTGCTCCACACAGGTGTTGGCTCGGTGCTGGAGACTCCGAAGATGACCAGCCCATTGATTTATCGGAGTCTCCAAGTCGCAATCCTCGCACCACCGGCCTGTGGCTGATGTTGATGGTCCTGAAAACAATTAAATTAGATTTTAAAAGAAAATTATTCAATTTGAACTTACCGGCAACTTGGTCAAGTCTCGCTTGCTTCGTCATGGGGGTGGCGGGATCTCCAGCCTTTCGTTTGGGGACTCTCGGGGCTGGGTGTTTTTCTTGACGGTGGCGTTGGAGAGCCCCCTCCGATTTGAAAATCCCACCACATTGGTTGCAGATCCTGGCAGATGTTCGGCAATCTCCATGACGTTTCAGGTTATCCCTCCTGGTGAACGATTTGGTACAGAAATCGCAGCTAAACATTTCCTGAAGCAGATATTCACGAAATTAAAAATCCGCTGTTTATGGAGGTTTGTTTTAAAATGAATGAAAAAATAAAACCAGTTTAAATTAGTTAAAGTACCTACCTAAATTTTAGAAAAAGGTATTTGAATTATGTGTAAATGTAAGTGAAAAAGGAAACTCAAGTTGTTAAAAAAAAAAACTATTGGTAATAAATTTCAATCAAAAAAATTACTTTGATATTTGAAAATAGTACTTACTGTTTTTTCGAAACCGACACAATCACTCACAATAAACTAAAATTAGTATTGAATGTTGTTGCTGCTGCTGCCTCTCCAACTGGCTGCGGTCGAATTGAAGCGCAAACTTGTTTGTTCTAGTTATATTGACGCCAAGGAGAATAAACTTTGAATCATCAATCAACAATCAATCAATCATCAAAAAACATAGAACAGCACTTTACCATACTAGAAATATTGATATTGAAAGTAATCACCAACAAAAATATACAACACAACTTTTATAGGTTCATATGCTTGATTTTGTTGCTAATACCTAGCAGGAAAGTGATGTTCTCTGTTTTAAGCAATCCAAATAAACATAAATACCTTCCTTATGAAGTCGTGATGAACTCTTCTCAGTATAAGCAATTATTATTATCAATTTACTAATAAAAATTTCAGCACAGGATTAATTGTTTAGTCTACGAGTTTAGTCTGCTAATTGGATATTGCATTTTCCGTGAAACCGGCGTTGTTTACGTCTTACGACCTTGGTATGATAATAGCTATTTATACAATAAGTTACGAAATGAGCGTCTTTTAGGCACGCGACGTGAAAATTGTCCAACGAGGCAAAGCCGAGTTGGACAACACGTCGAGTGACTAAAAGACATCGTTTCGTAACGTATTGTATACAAGATTTTTTCTACTGGCATTTTATAATAAAAAAATACAATTTTATTTCATGTGAATAAGTCGATTACACCCAAAATCTTTGTTACCTGCTTTTACTTGCCACCTGACACTTTTCATGCGATTTTCTTTTGAAAATTCGACATCAATAATTAAAATCCTAGAAAGTAGGTAATAACACAAAGTTCTGTTTTGAGTAACCCAAACGTTCAATTCAGTAATTCCATTTTCAATATTCATAATAAATACAAAACAAAATTCAAATATGTGTTTATTGTGTTTTTTATTTCTGAATAATGAATGACACTTTTAGGCACTAGTGCTTAAAAATTACTTTTACGCACTCATAAGTCACTTTTACGCATTCAAAAGTCACTTTTACGCACTGAGTGCCTAAAAGTAACTTTCACGCACTCAGTGCCTAAAAGAATGTCGTTTCAAAACTGAAATGACAATCGAAAAGTTGCTATTATGAAACGTCAGTAGAAAAAATATATTTTGCGACACGTTTTGTCCGATTGTGGTACTGGGAACCGTGTGAAGGCCATTGTAAAACAAACACTGCTGAAATAATTATTATTGTATGTACGTTGAGGTTTAAATCGGTTTTTATGATACTCGAGCTTCAGTCTTTTTCTGTCTGTCCAACAGCGAACATTATAATTATTAATTATTGCACATTTTTTTTTTTAACAAGTAAGTAAATCTTTTATATACTAATATCAATACAGAATATTTTTTAGATATGGATTTGAAATCAATCAACGAGTCGTGCCTCTTCAAGAATCAAAAAACACTTGCGAAATTACAAGACATGGAGCCTGGTAGAAACTACCCAATATTTTCTGCTAAAAAAACCCAAAGTAAATTCGGACCGAGTAAAAATGTATGTTTTTAAATAAAAAATTGTTTGAGGTTAGTATTTTTTTTTTTTGCCCATCTGTTTCTTTATATTTCCTCATGTATAAATTCACGTATTTTTTTTCATCTGTACATGTAGAAATATAAAAAATACACAGTAATGTTATACGGGGTTTATAGATGGCGCAGAGAGCGGGTAAGTTGGAGTAGTTCAGGTAGATGACATTGACAGCTGACATTGACAGCTGACATTGACAGCTGACATTGACAGCTGGCATTGACAGCTGACTGACATTGACAGATGACATTGATAGGTGACTGACATTGACAGGTGACTGACATTGACAGGTGACATTGACAGGTGACATTGACAGGTGACATTGACAGGTGACTGACATTGACAGATGACTGACATTGACAGGTGGCATTGACAGGTGACTGACATTGACAGGTGACATTGACAGGTGACATTGACAGGCGACTGACATTGACAGGTGACATTGACAGGCGACTGACATTGACAGGTGACTGATGACGTCACGGCGTCGCGACGCCCTGGTTGGCGCATGCGCAGACGTCACGGAGGCGTCGGAGGGCGTAGAACTCTCAAACTATATCTACTGACCCGATATAATACACTGCGACATTTTTCTTAATTTTTGTTCAAATATTTTTGTGGGTACCTAATTTTTTTTGGTTCTTGAAATTTGATTTGAAAACGAAATTTGGACAAAACACGATTTAAAAGTGGTACATTAGGACGTAAAACGATCTGTAGAATCTGATAAACAAAAAATATACAGGGTATGCCATTTGAAAATCAAAAGTTTCGGTAATTTTCGGTAAAACCGGGAGTCAGGAAAACTTGTCAAACATGCATAAAAATGACGGTTCGTTAGAATATCAAGCCTAGCAAGTTTCGTTGATATCGATGAACAAATAAAAAAATGGCAGCCGGAAAGTAATCTCGTGGGCACCCGGTATATCATAAGGACACTGGACAATATTAAAATCAAAAGTAAATTTAGCAAATAGGTAGTACCGAGGGTAGTACTGGCAGTACTACTAGTACTGGAACTACAAGGTAGGAAAGTAATCGGTGAGAGGGGCGTCAAAAATACCTTTTGCACGGGGCGCCGAAATGTCTGGAGCCGGCCCTGGGTACGGATATTCACATACAATATCTGCACTCGCGATACGGTTTAGTGTTGATTTGGTAGAATACAGACTTTAAGAACCGGTCTTTTAAAAATGCCTGATGAAGTTTTAAAAGTTACTGATCGTATTATATCATTTCCCGGGTGTATTTCAGTTATTTTTCCTAGCTTCCAGTTAAGCGGTGGAAGGCCATCTTCTTTAACGACAATCAATGTACCAATCTTCAAATTTTGCTGGAAGTTTTGTTTCCACTTGACTCGTTCTTGTAAGGTCGATATACATATATTCAATGGACCATCGTGACCAAAAATGTTGCAGTAACTTTTGCAATCTTTCAAATCTAGAGAGTCGGTTCTCGTTTATTTCAATATAGTTATAATCAGGAATTGATGTCTATGGGTACATTCAGGCGGTCCCAGCGGCTAAGCTCGGCCACTCAGCAGGGACTTTATTCTCGAAACCAAGGAACAGTGTTCTCATAAGAACGATTGCTCTGTCATTGTCACTGTTATGCCGGACAACAAAGACAGAACCTTCGTTCCAATGAGAACGCTGCTCCCCTGTTTCGAGAATATAGTTCCTGCTGAGTGGCTGAACTAAGCCGCTGGGACCGCCTGAATGTACCCAATGTCTCGCCAATGATGAAATGTGCGGGAGTTAACGGAGTTGGATCATTAGGATCCTGTGAAAGTGGGCAAAGTGGCCTGGAATTGAGGCAAGCTCTAATTTGGTATAAAAGTGTTGTAAAGTCCTCGTAAGTCAGAGAAACCTCTCCTATGACTCGTTTCATTCGTTGCTTTACAGACTTGACACCTGCTTCCCATAATCCCCCTTGATGAGGTGCGCGTGGGGTGATAAACCTCCATTGAATGCCGTCATTCAATAAGGCAGTATGGATTTTACATTCATTTTCCATGAAAAATCGTTGAATTTCATTATTTGCTCCAACATAAATAAGTACTACCATTATCTGAATGTATTTCAGGAGGTTTGCCACGTCTTGACATAAAACGGCGTAATGAGTGGTAAGATCTGTCACTACTTCAAGATGGATTGCCTTTGTAGAAAAACAAACAAATAATGAAATGTAACATTTTGTTAATTTGAAATTTCTACCCTTTCTATCTCGAAGCACAAAAGGACCTGCATAATGAGCTCCACAAATAAAAAATGGCCTGGCAGGCGTAACCCGTTTTTCGGGAAGATTTCCCATAAGGTGAACTTCAGTTTTCGCATTGACTTTAAAACAACTCATGCACTCGGGAATAACTTTTCGAATGAGATTACGACCAGATAAAGGCCAAAAAAGTTCTCGAATTGAGGCTAAAAGTTGTTGCTGACCACAATGGAATAATCGTAAATGTTCATGACGTGCAATTAAAACGGTAGAATGGTGACTGCCAGATAGAATAGCAGGGTGCTTTTTCAGATAGTTGAATTTTGAATTGTTCAAGCGTCCACCTACGCGTATGATTTGATGAGTTTGGTCAAAGAATGGGTTTAAGCTTAAAAGTTTACTTTTTTTGTCTAGTGGTTTTGAATTAATCAATCTGTTATATTCGTCTGGAAAGCATTCAATTTGAACCATTTTGATTAAAAAATTTATTGATTTGCTTAAATCCTGTTCTGTTAGTTGTCTTCCAGAAATGCGCAAATGCTTTAAATTTCTGCAATTTCCTATAAAACGTAGTACGTAAGCAAGATTGTGCTGCAAACAACTAAAATCTGAAAATCAAGAAATATATTTAGAGAAATCTTTAGTTAAACTGGTAAGAGAGGTCACAGAAATGGTGCGCAACCCTGGCAAAGTTGATTTTTTAATTTCGACTGTATATTCGGGCCATTCAGCCTCTGGCAAAACTTACCAATGGGGTGCATGGAACCACTTGTTTGAATTTATCAAAGTGTGGTATCTATACCTCTTGATAAAAGGTCTGATGGGTTATCTAACGTATTGATATATTTCCAGTCCTTAGAATTAGTAAGCGTTTGAATTTGTGATACACGATTTGCCACGAAAATTTTGAGTTCGTCAGGTGATGTATTTATCCATGAAATCGCAATAGTTGAGTCACACCAGTAAACGGTTTTAGAAATGTTGATATTTATTGCTCCTTTCACTCTCTCAACCAGTTCGTTAAGCAAAAGGCACCCAGATAATTCTAGTTTTGGTATTGATAGTCTTCAGCGGCGCCGACTTTCGAAAGTCCTCATGGGTGCAGGATAATAATAAATTAAATAAATGAATTTATAAATTTGTTTATAGGGAAAAGAGGTGGACGAAATTTTTTTTCCGGATGCCACGTCCAAAAACGTCTATTTTATAGTGTTTCCTATTGCTAAATTCGAGCAGCACTAGAGCAACCCTCGCTCAATTTTTGTATTCGATTTTAAATATCATTCCTACATCAATAATCCCTAGAGATTTGAACAGCCTAGCGGCCATTCAGATGATATGAAAGGGGATTTTTAAATTTCAACACTCTATATTTTGGAAACGACACACTTCCGACCATCCGGTGTCCTATCTCAAATTAGTTCTCTATGGTTCCTCTGTATACTCTAGCATTTTCGACCAGTTGAACGGCAACACCCTGTATAAACACAGTATCCCATTTTGGCTGTACAGGGTGTCCAAGATTCGATGGTTTTGGGGGGTTTCGGGTATTTCTAAAGAAGTTGGAAAAGATCTGACTCTCACTTGCGAGCCTCGATTTTCAAGAGAAATTGACAGGTGGAAACTGCATCTCAATATGTCAAGTCGTTTTGAGTATGGCAGGGGCAAGGTCTATAAGTTTCTGTAGCTTAAAAACGAATCCAGATGTGGGTTTCACCGGCCAACTTCTCTTGAAAATCAAGGCTCTAACGTGGGGGTTAGATTTTTTCCAACTCCTCTAGAAATACCCGAGACCCGGCAAAACCATCGAATCTTGGACACCCTGTACATACAGTCGTGAGCATAAAAAGTGGGACACCCGACTGACAGGTCTTGTCATTTTTCGCTATTTCGGGTAAATCAGGCTTTCCTCTACAATGAATTTTTTGTCAAATATGACAATCCCTGTCATTGCCGTAGGTATAGCTGATGAGCTCGTTTTATAATAGGAAAAACCGGGTGTCCCACTTTTTATGCTCACGACTGTACATAAGGAATATCTCAATTGCTATTGGAATTAGAAGGATACGGTTTTCTTTCACGAACGTTGGCTACTCGCCCTTTCCGTTTTTCAGATACAAGGTGTTTTTGAAAAAATTGCATTTTGAGACACCTCTTGTATCGTATCTCGGCTCTCTCATAAGTGATCGAAAAGGATACAACGGGTTCTTACAGATCTTTCTACATAGATTCCAGTGGCGATCAGTTTTTCTCTAGAAGTGACAGTTTTTGAATAATGAACCAAACATACGTTTTTTAAAATGAGACACCCTGTATTAATAGCTCGTTGGATAGTGTAACATTTGAAATGTCACAAGAACATTTTTTAATTGTTCTTAATTAATTTCTTATATTTGAACTCATTTAAAAATTCTATTTCGTACACCTGGCGACATCTATAATTCCTTTGACTAGTTTCCTGACCTAATACCGAAAATTATATTATCGAAAGGTGGTTTCGGTTTGCTCACTCCGTGCACTTCGAGTGACTTCATTCGCTCTCCAGCTGTTCGGGTACTGCTTTTTACCATATTAGGGTTACTTTTGTTCACTCCACTCCAACTCCGAACCTAACTAGGGTTTTTTTTTGAAAACCCGTAGCACTGTCAATTTTATAATTTCGACAGACTTGACAAAAGGAGAAAGACACAACCACACGGTTTGATACTTTTGACTTTCTTTTCCATTTTGATAGTGAGACTGAACAGGTCGTCTGAGAAGAAATCCAATAATTTTGCCTTTAATTCTTGGCCATTGAGCCCAAAATTATGTAACTTTAAGTAGCCAGAGGAGGGAGTAGTTGTGCCAGCTGGATTAACGTTTCCTGAAGAATCGACCGATTGTTGATTTTTGTGTTAATTTCTGAAAGTGAGGTTATTATCGGCCGTTGAGGTATGTAAACCCTTTTTTCCCTTTGATAAATGGAGTCCCTATATTTCTTCATTCCGTTCAGGCAATTTGGGAGAGTCTTAAAAATCCACGCCTACACTTCTGTGTGAAAATTTGACCAATTTGAGACCATGCGGTACTGCATTTCCGAAGAAAATCTGGGCCCTCTCCTACAAGGAAAGTGGTGTCCTGTAAGAGATTGATCCCCGACCATTGTCTGAGTGCCTCCAGCCAATTTGGTACTTCCAGATCTCAAATTTGTGAGAATTCCCAAGGATTCCGTCCAGGCTTGTATAATTACTTATATACCTATGGGTCCCGTAAATATGCCTTATTAATTACCGTTACTCATTATCTCTCTTCTACTGCTCCCTATCAATTAGCTTTATTAGCTTATTAATACCGTTATAAATATTAATTACTGTTAATTATAATTACCTTTTTTTTTTACCGCCCACTGTCGATTACCTTTATTAGCTAATTATTATCTTTATAATATTAATTACTGTTAATTATTATTATTATTTTCTTATCGTTCACTATCGGTTAGCTTAATTAGCTAATTATTAACTATAAAATCATTTACCGACCTATTTACATTATTGTAGTATCTAGCTAAAATAGCTAACTACAGTTTAATGTAATTTTTATCGATTAATTATTAATCATTATCGTAATCAGATAACTACTATTATTATCGTTTCCAATATTTTTATCTAGTATCCAATAATTATGGATTACTATAATTATTCCAAATATATTTCTGGGATTCATTAACTTCTAGAGGTCAATCTAACCTTTGGCTTCAAATCAATAAAGTGGTAATTCTGCAAGGTATTTTAATCAATGTAAAATCTTTAGGTAGTTGGATTTGAGTTTCATGGTTACGTATTTTGAATTTTAATTACAGGTAAAAGGTAGAGCTCTCCCGGATACTTTTAATTATAGGTTCTGACATTTATAACTCCCTGGGGATTACTTAATACCTTTATGCATTTATAAATTTGATTTTATTGATTTGGTTGATTTAAGTCAAAAATTGAAGATTAATGATATAGTGACTTCATCATTTATATTTAGGTAGATTTCTTCATAGGTATCGATTAATTGTTTTTGAATTTCAATCCTACTAAACTTATTTTAATTGAGTTTTGCTTTTAGAAAGCTACTTGATTATTTTTTTTATTAAAAAAAAAAACTTGGATACTAGACATTTTTTTTTGAACCATATAAAAAAAAAGTTCGCCATATTGTCACAAATTTTAATGATTTAATTAATAAATAATTCTGTTTAGAATTCCAAAGCTTGTGTTTTTGTTGAATGAGTCGAATGTCAGATAGCTATTGGATTTTAGATTTCTTTTACCTTTACAGATTTTTTTGAATTTATCTTTTTAAATAATAACTAATTAATGGAATAGTGCCTAGTTTGGCTATTAGTAGATAATCAAAGGGGGTTCTAGGACCAAAATCCGACCATAACCTCAATCTTTCATTCTTGACACGAAGGTGGATGCGCCGTCGTTGACACGAAGGTGGATGCGCCGCCATGGCCCCATCTTGTTGACAGATGGCGCCATGGGACCTGCTCCCGCAGGGCTCTGCCCCCCAAAAGGGGGCCCGCAGGGCTCCGCCCCCCGAAAAGGGGCCCCCAGATTTTAGTATGGGTAGCAGAAAAGGGGTGGGGGGAAACGTTTTCCCGCCATTTTGTTAAACGTCATCTGTCAAACGTCACCTGTCAAACGTCATACGTCATCTGTAATACGTCATCTGTCAAACGTCATGACGTCATAGCGAGAGAGTGCGGTGAATTCTTGCATATACAGGTTCCTGTAATATGGAGTGTGCGTGGAAGGGATTGTTCCGAGTCGTTTCGAAATCGCTACGTATAGTTAATTATGGTTCGGGGAATTACAAGTTCCTGTAATATGGAGTTTACGTGGAAGGGATTGTTCCGAGTCGTTTCGAAATCGCTACGTATATTTAATTATGGTTCGGGTTCTGTGATGACGTCATAGCGATCTGGGTCACGTCCATTTTTGCATCAAACGCCTATCATTGCGTAAATGGAGTACACGCGTTATATAATTTTTTACTTATATGGTCACGTCAATGTGTGTCGGTGGCGCCATCTAGCGTACGTTGTGCGACGTGTCCTATTACAGGATGCCGTAGTGGTAAATAAAGAAAATTCGTGAAACTCAAGGTTACAGACCATCGAGTCGACGACGCTTAATGTCGGAGCGTTATAAACAAAGGTATCATATTTCACAGTTTATTTTACTGATAAGCATTTCCGTTCTAGCGCAAATAACAAGCTGGGACTTGCATCTAATATTTTGTTGATGAAAAAAAGGATATTTTCACTGCAGATTAACTATGGGAAATTTAATGAATTAAATAAGTCACACTTGTTTTTTAAAATTAAAACCTATTTATTTATTAAACCATAGGGTACATTGACTTTTTCCAATATGGTACGTTAAATTCAATAATAATATTACGCAGCAAATGGCAATAAATATGACTACATTTAAAGTGGATTTCGGTGCGATGTCGTTGTCTGATAGAGTCTTATGGGAATTATTGTATGTTTCTTCTTGCTGTTGTGGTTCTCTGATGAGAGTTCTCCATTCGGTATCTCCAACAGTTTCATCATGAAAATGCAGCCTCACCTTGTAACGCAGGTACGCCAATGACGTCGACGACGGTATACGAGTCGTGAAAACAGCTAAATGGCCCTTATCTATTACTTCATAATGCATTTCTGTCCACGATGTTGTATTATTAGGTGCGGAAAAGTCCAGCATTATTGACATTTTGTGGACATTGTACGGTCTGTGTACATAGAAACTATTTTGCACAAGGGCAACCAAGAGAACATAGTACGATTGACTTGACACCATCATGGTTAGTAATTGAATGAATTTAAGATTCATTTCCACATCCTTAATAAATTGGCGCAATGGTTAATATAATGCAAACGATTTTTTTTTTCACCAAGAAAACTTTTATTTTAATAGAAACATCATACAAATTAGTCAACTTCATCGTAACCTATATATTTTGCAATAATATCATCACACATGTATTTAGCGCCATACTGTTTTAATTGCTGATGTAGTCCATACTGATTCATAAGAACACATAGGTCCTCCAAGGAGATGGAATTAGCCAGATAAAGATTACAAGACTTGACACCATTTTCATATTTTTCCACATCTTGCGTGGAAAACCAACCATTAGTGTCGGGTTCTTGCTCAAGTGCTCGAAGTAAAAAGTACATGTCTGTTTCTAAACTAGTACGTAGCAAATAGACAGCTTGTCTTATACAGGAAGATTGATGATGGCAGCAGGCATCACCACGACGACCAGTAATACTACAACCGGACATTTTGACTCTTCAAAGGTTGCTATTGTAATGTGAAAAATAAAAAGCAAGCATGTTTTTTATAGTCATTTATTAATACTAATACTAATTGGATTGGAGGGTGGTACAACACGCGTCCAGCTTATCTAAATCCCTGACAATTTTGTCTAGGTTCATAGTAGCAAGTTCTAGAAAGTAGCAGCTACGTTCACATTTGTTCAAGTTACACATGCTGATAATTGATTGCAAAAGATGGCTGCCGTTTTTGACATTGTGAGTTACATTCAAATATTGTAGGCAATCGTCATAGTATGCAATGAAATTCAAATCCTTGACTAATTCTAATCTATAATTTATGAGAGGACAAACAGTTAAAATTTGTTTGATATCGTCCAAGCAAAAACACAATGCACAATTATTCGACGTAAGAGTTAGAGCTTGTTCACCGAAAAACGATTCGACATACAGAGTGAAATTCTCGGATAACGCCTGTTGTTGGCCAGGCACAGCAGAGTCTTTGACGCCAGCAGCAGCAGTTTCATTCACCATCTTGGAGACCTTTTCCATAAATTCATACCAGTCGAAATCGGCTAGAGTTATGCAAGTTTGATCTTCGGGCAAGTTTAGCATGGAGTTTACTATTTTGACTGCTGGCAGCATTCCTCAAGCGACGCTTAGGCCCACAATCAACTTGAAATTGTTCACCTGGTAGCTAACTTCGTTGAGTAAACGTTTCTCTTGAGCAATTTCCATTCGACTTTTCAAAATCATACTGTCCAAATATTCCCAATAATTTGACGAACACTGCGAATCGTCGCTGTCTTCGGCACTGATATCTGCGTACATTACGTGATTCGATGCACAGGACATTTCACGATGACACCGTGACTACGTTCAAATACTGAGACACAAATGTGGTACTTTGAGGTTTATAATAACTTTTACGGCCCCCCACCACCACCACCACTCCGTCGAACATGTCTTAGACCAATCACATGCGAGTATTAAATGGCATCTTTATTCATGTCAATCCAGCTGTTGTGTGATTTATCGAAACCTAGCCACTTTACAAGCATTTTGTTTCCCTTTTTTCGTAGCACTTGCTCCACGAGAAATACGCCTGGCTGTTTTGTTTTCTGGAGCTCTTCTTCGTAAAATCCACCGCTTATCGGCCCGGCTGACCTTGCAAGTCTTCCAACAGATACGTCGTTGGATTCGTGATATGAACTTTAGCTATTTTAAAGAGCTCTGTAGTCCAGTTTAGTGTATAGCCTTTTTGGAAAACATGTTTATACTTGCTTATGCGAACAATGTCACCAACCTTGAACTTTTGCTTACCGACAACTTTGATATGACTATAAACAGTATCAAGTATCGCCTTTTCATTCTTTTTATTCACGTTACTCGGCTTCATATGTATCGTATGATGTTTGCTATCATTATAGGCATCAGTTATAGGCCGTAATAAATCCAGCCATTTATGATTCCCATTCAATGTAAATTGCTTAAACAGCTTTTCTTTAATGGTTTGAATCACTCTCTCGGCGATCGATGCTTTCAAAGGACTAAACGAACTATAATGATGTATTCCATATTTCTTCATTAGACTTGCAAATTGAGCATTGTAATACTCCTTTCCATTATCAGAGATAATTTTCTTTGGAATTCTTCCAGATGTTTTGAGTATCTCTGCCATAGCGTTGGCAACATCTGGTGCAGATTTCGATTTAATGGCACGCGTCCAAAGGTACTTGGAAAAACAGTCGATTACAACCAATATGTATTTGAATCCATTGTTTTCTCCAGCATACTGATCAAGTTGTGCCAGATCAGTGGCAAAAGTATCGTCGAGGCCATATTGTATAAATCTTCCACGTTTGAAGTTTTTACGAGCCGGTCGATGAAGCTCCTTAACCACTTGTTCTCTAGACATTTCACAAAGACAACTAAACATATATGTATGGGAGTACGTATATTTATAATAACTACTACAAAATATTGGCTGCATGTTTAATTTGATCAATTCGATGGTTGATGGTTGCTTCAAATTGTTCCATTTTCTGGAAACGTTCCTCGCACGTCATGGCCAGCTGACTCATATTTTCTCCAGTCTCTCTTGCTAGATCACCAAGGCTACGAAGGTCATCGTGGACGTTTCTGTTCAAGATTTGATCCAATTCCTGAATGCGGATCATACTGCTTTTAACTTGATCGCTGATGTTATCCACTGCTTCTCCAAGGGCGCCAAGTGCTTCATTTGCGATGAGCACCTTATTGTATAGACTGGTAGTTGCCAAGTCTACATACTTTTTAGTGGATGCATCATTGTCGTCACTAGGCATTTCAATATTGCAGAGCCTATGATTTTCAACATTATAATCGCCATCGGTAGTGGTCGGCAACGCTGATGCCTGAGCACGAATAATTTGACGACGACGTGACGAAGAAGAAGAAGACAGGGAATGTCCAAACTTATTCATGGCTAACACACTAATGACTGATAGATGAAAGCTGTAGACTATTTTATTATTATGAGTAGATTAGTCTCGGATAACGCCTAGCTCTCGCAACTCTTCCAAAATACTCATTATTTCATTCGTGTGATTTCCATTTCCAGCCTCTTGAGACGCATCCAATATAATCTACCTATCAATCAGTTCGTTTACGTCATCGTAATACACATACTGTTTGGGTTTTTCATTGTACTGCATCATTAAAGACGACGGTGATGACGATGCCGGTAATCCGGATCCCGACAATGATTTTTTATTAGATTTTGATTGCTTTGCTGTTGGTGGTGGAGGTGTATATGGCTTTATAAATTGTTGATATTTTCTCGAGTTGGTCCCCTTTATCTGACCTGTCGGTTTATATTCTCTTCTATGTGCATTGGTGCGGAATAAGATTTCATTGAATGGGCTCTTTCACTAATTTTTGAAAGTGGCATATTTGGATAAAGCAACTAAAAACAGAATTTTCTGTATTTTTACTTTTGGAAAATTCATAGTCCTTCTTGAGAAAACAGAAAAAAAAGAAATACCTCCAAATAAAAACCCAGAATTTATTTCTATGACGTCGCAGCTCGCAATTTGACCGTGTTGCCACTAATTGTCAACATTGAAAATTTGTAATAGATTTAATTCTGAAATGTTCGCAAAATATCATGAAAAGTAGTTAAATTAATTAGTTATGGATTCAAGATTTTATAACATTTTTATTGAAATTATGCTTAAACACAATTTAATATAATTTTCTATGTTTAGTTTTATTCATTTATTTTACATTGCAATCCATTTAGTCACCACCGACAACAGCGCATTCGAACCTTTACCTGCATTTACTACAGGGTAAATACAGCCGAGGCGGACAGCTCTTTGCAACAACAAGCCAAATTTAAAATATTTATGCGACGTCAGCAAATCGGCGCGTTTTTAATTAATTTAAATTTTGGTAGTTTAAAATACCTGTAAAAAACTTATTTAACCTTGTAGAAAATTTTTTTTTGGTATATATGCCTAAAATAGTCCCTCCTTTGGGATTTTATACTTAAATTACGTATTTAAATTTTAGTGAAAGAGCCCATTGTTCGTTGTCTTTTTCCGTATTCAGTCGAGGATGTTTGAGAAATAGCAAGTCGTATAGACCGCGACTCTTGGGATAAGTTACGTTTCCAACATTAATATCGCCATTTGGTAGAAAATCAACTCTTTCTGTGCCCATGGTCCAAAAGCCGGTTTCCGAGCTATATTTCAATCCATAGGTCGAATCCGTTTCATTAGAACCACCCAAGTATTTAAGAATATACTCTTGAGCTATCTCTGGATATTGTTTTATAAATTCTATATAACTCGAAGTCTGGTTTCCAATTATTGATTGTTGTAAATCGTCGTCGTCGTCGTTTTCTATTGGCTTAGCAACAAACAACACGTCATCCTCATTTTTTGCTGGCTTCTTAGAT
This sequence comes from Ceutorhynchus assimilis, assembly GCA_917834065.1. Classification (NCBI taxonomy): domain Eukaryota; kingdom Metazoa; phylum Arthropoda; class Insecta; order Coleoptera; family Curculionidae; genus Ceutorhynchus; species Ceutorhynchus assimilis. The sequence goes on from OU892282.1 coordinate 16,056,836, forward strand.
TTTTCCACAAGTTTATTTAGAGGAGCGGTTATGGGGTTCAAAAGTCTATCCAATGCTTCATCTTTGTTACTTTTCTCCAGCTTCAGAGAAAAATATTTCTTCCGTATGTTTCTTGCAACAGTATTAATTCGTTTCTTGACATCTCTGTCAGCTTTACTCAAAACAGGCGGAGTCATTGCAACAACTCTACTACAGGTCTTGATACAGGTCAGTCTACACAGACAGCTTTTCGAGACAGGTCAGTCTACACAGACAGCTTTTTCGAGACAGGTCAGTCTACGCGGACAGCTTTTCAGGACAGGTCAGTCTACGCAGACAGCTTTTCGAGACAGGTCAGTCTACACAGACAGCTTCTTTTAGGACAGGTCAGTCTACACAGACAGCTGTTCGGGACAGGTCAGTCTACGCAGACAGCTTTTTCGAGACAGGTCTGTCTACACAGACAGCTTTTCGAGACAGGTCAGTCTACGCAGACAGCTTTTCGAGACAGGTCTCTCTACACAGACAGCCTTTCGAGACAGGTCAGTCTACACAGACAGCTACTTTTAGGACAGGTCTGTCTACACAGACAGCTTTTCGGGACAGATCTGTATGCGATAACGTCTTTAGTAACACTGAAGCTGGTGTAATCACTTAGGGAATTATAAAGGTATCAAACTGGCTCCTGTAGCGTCCTTTGCACATATCGCTATCCTTGACAATAACCAGAAATCCATATTTCTCTTTCCAGCACTCTGAACAGAGCATTTTGAATTTTTCCAGCGACATATCTGTATTCACGTGATCATCGTAGACATGTTTCAGATTCATATCGTCTTGCTTGAATAAAATCAACACGTTTGCGTTATCTCGCACCAATTGTTTGGGCACTTTGGAATACGTTTGACACAGGTAGAATGAATCGACTGTATTATGTCGACCCATGCAAAAGTAGTTTCGTATCTTGTCCTGTTTCTCGCAAGCCACATCGTCGAATATAAATACAGAATCTGGTTTCGTATTTTCCGGATTCAACACCATTTCATTATCACTGAAAGCCTGAAAGGTTACACCTGGAACATTTTTCAGCACTTGCTCGAGGAACTTGTATTTCTCCTGATATAGTGACTTTGAATAAACGTAGACATTCTTGAATCTGAGTCCGTTCGGGTCGGTTAGCAGACTCAGCATCACATTGGTTTTCCCCGAATTACTAGGACCACAAATAATTGCTCTAATTGTATTTGGCAAAAGCTCACTATGTCTATTCCTCTGCTCACTCATTCCTTTTTCAGGCAAATCGAAATTAAAATCAACTCTGATGGTGAGTTTCTGTTTTTCTGCACGCATCTTGTATAAAACAGTGTTTACTTGACCACTGCCTCAGTAGCAATGGAGACACTGAAGGGTAAAGGTCTCTTAAATAGTGGTATCAACAAGCTACCGTTCGAGCTCCATCTGCCAGGCTATTCCTATTGTGGACCTGGTACGAAACTTGCTGAACGTTTAGCCCGAGGTGATCAGCCGAAAAACAAGTTGGACGCAGCTTGCCGAGAACACGACATTGCATACTCTGAAAACAGGGAGGATTTACATAAAAGACATCAAGCCGATAAGGTGTTGGAGAACAGGGCTTGGGAACGAGTTAAAGCCAAAGATTCTAGTTTCGGTGAGAAGAGTGCAGCTTGGCTGGTGACAAACGTGATGAAAGCCAAACGTAAACTCGGTATGGGCATGCGTCGACGACGATAACAAACTAAACCGTTCAAATCGTGCATCTTGAACAAAATTAAAAAACATGTAAAACAGTATGGCAATGTAGGAGGCGGTCCAGGAGGAGAAATACCAACAAAGGAAAACATAAAATTGGCACTGAAAGCTGCCCGCATGACAATCAAGCAAATTGGTGGCCGAAAAAAAGTGAAATTACCTCGAGTTATCAAAGTGCCCAAAGTTGGAGGAGTTTTACCTTTAATTCCCATATTTGCTGGTCTCAGTGCGATGGGTGCATTGAGCGGAGGGGCAGCGGGGATTGCGAAAGCCGTTAATGATGCCCGAGCAGCAGCCGACAAGCTCAAAGAATCTCAAAGACATAATCGGACCATGGAAGCCATTGCCTTGGGTAGAAAGGGGAGCGGTTTATATCTGGCTAAACACAAGACCGGACATGGATTGTTTTTGAAAGAGATGCCAAAAAACTACCAGTGAAGCTACCCAAACGAGCGCTAAGCGATAAAGACATTAGATATCTGACATCCAAATTGAAAATAGCCAATTTCCGTGGAGTGTTTATGCGTGATACATTGCCGTCTAGACCGAGAAAAATCGAATGTGGCGTGATTAATTTGGACACAATCAGCGGATCTGGAACACATTGGGTAGCTTACAAGAAACGCGGAAACCTGGTTGAATATTTCGACAGTTTTGGCAACTTGAATCCGCCGAAAGAAGTTGTTCGCTATTTTAGGAATTGTGAAATTTTCTACAATCACGATCAGTATCAAACGTTCGATACATACAATTGTGGACATTTAGCATTAAGTTTTTTATTCAATAATTGATGATAATAAAATAATTATAAAATCAAGTGTGTGTTTTGTAGAAGCATTAGTCATGTCTCAGACGTTCACGTTGAAAGGTCGCTCCAGTTGTTTAACTGTTGACATTAATCCACCAATAGAATTAGACTCTAGATACAGTTATTCGCTAGCCCTAATTTCCTTGAGTACCTGGAATTCTATTCCAAACATCGAGTCTGGACGAAACAAGTTTTACTACTACTACGCGAGTGGCAAAGACGACGAGCAGGAGCGAGTAATCGAAATTCCAACAGGGTCGTACGAAATTGCCGATATCGAAAGCTACCTTCAAAAGCAATTGGCTGCGAATAGTGGTGGTGGTGGTGCTGCTACTAGTGGTGATAATTTACTGTCTTTAAAACCGAACAATAACACTTTAAAGTGCGAGCTCAAGAGTGTTTACGATATAGACTTTGAGCCCCAAGATAGTATCGGACAATTGCTGGGCTTCTCACCACTCATCCTAGATGCAAACACGCTACACGAATCCGATATTCCAGTTGAGATTATACAAGTGACTACTATACGAATTGAGTGCAACATTATCTCAGGATCCTATTATACAAACAATCCTTCACATACATTATACGAATTCACGCCGACCGTTGATCCAGGATATAGTATAATTATTGAGCCGAGAAATCTGATTTATCTTCCGGTGAATAGAACCAGCATCGATAACATCACCATAAGTATTTTGGATCAGGAAGCAAGACCTGTCAATTTTAGAGGCGAAGAAATCGTTGTAAAATTGGAACTCAAGAAACATGGTTTTAGTTTTTAATCAGCAGCAGCAACGACATATAAGTAGTGGATACGTTCAGTCCTCTCCAGTCTGTAGTCAGAGTCAGACGCCGACGAAACATCAGCAGCAGCAGCAGCAGGCACTCACACGCAAGAGTCTGATTTATTTACACTCTTTATCGCACAAATATGGTTTTCGTATCGGAAAAACTTCAAATATTTCACCCGGTCAACGTGGATGAATCCATTTCTCGAGAAGAATGGCATACATATCATCCATTCACAAAATCATTCAACTACAGTGATGTGATTGAGATAGTTATCAACCAGCAAGATGTCTTTATGGACATTAGTCAAGCTGAGCTTTACATTGAAGCCAACTTTAAGGAGGACAATACAGTGGCAGGTGCTGGTGGTGGTGGTGGGACGACAGGAACATGTTCGTTAACAAATAATGTGGGAGCCTTTCTGTTCGAGACCATAACTTATGAATTGAACGGAAGAGAAATTGAGAAAGTTCGAGATCCTGGACTGACAAGCACGATAAAAAGTTTGCTATGCTTTAATGAACACGAAAGCAAAGCACTAGACGTCGCAGGATGGGGTACGCCGCTCAAAACCCTGAATGAAACAACAAAAGACTTTAATTTGCTAATACCGTTAAATTTTCTACTGGGTGTTTTCGCCGATTACACTAGTGCAGTTATGGGAAAACAGAAACTGAAACTTGTTCGAGCTAGAAATGATGACAATTGCTACGTAAACTCTACAGGCGATAAAAAGGCTACTATATCAATATCGACGATTGAGTTGCGAGTTAAACATATTTATCCCAACGATGTCCTAAAACTGCAATTGTTGGAGGAAATTTCCCGAAATAAACCAATCTTTTTCGGGTTCCGTGATTGGGAAATTCACGAATTGCCCGCATTGAGAAACACAAAGAAAGATGTTTGGACTGTGAAATCAATGTCGGAGAGAGCTCGATACGTTATCGTATTTTTCCAAACTGCCCGCAAAGACAACTATCAGAAAGACGTCACATATTTCGATAATGTCAACATTACCGATATCAAACTGTTCCTAAACTCTGAAGTTTACCCCTACGAATCTTTGAATCTGAATTTCGACAACAGACAATATGCCGAAGCGTATCGCATGTACACCGAATTCCAGAAATCCTATATGGGAAAGACCTATGCTGAACCGTTACTGGATTTCAGCTCGTTTGCAAATCAATGTTTGTTTGTAATAGACTGTTCGAAACAGAATGAAGCTTTGAAAAGTAGCACAGTCGATGTTAAGCTCGAGCGGCACAGTTCTGAAAATTTTCCAAGAGATACTCGAGCCTATTGCATCATTGTACATGACAGAGTTTTGGAGTATTTGCCTTTATCAGGCACTGTCCGTAGCTTGATTTAGTCAGTTACCGTCACCTGTACGCCTTGTCAAGATGAAATTTGTAGTCGTCGACCTGCAAGGTTTCTGCACGCCTGAATTTTACGCCAAAGAACTAGCCATCTACGATGGTAAAAATATGCAAAGCTACATGTTCAAACCTGCAATTCCGTTCCATGAGCTCAAACAAGACTATAAAAGGCAAGTGAAATATCTATGTGGAAATCATCATGGTATCTACTATAATAATGGCGAACTGGACTATCAAGAAATTTATTCCATTGTCTATGAGAATCTACGAGATGTTGACGTCATCTATGTCAAGGGCCACTCAAAGCATGAGTTTCTAGCCAAACTTTTATCCGAAATTGAAACAAAACGCCTGCCTCCTCCTGATATTGTTAATTTAGAATTTACTAGTGCTGCTAATAATGTACCAAAGTTAGATAAGAAACAACCTATACACTGTACTTTTCATAGCTTAGACTTGTGTATTTGTAGTGTTAATAATGCATTTACTCTGTATGATTATATTGTAAGCCTTTTACCAAAAAATAAAAATAAATAGGATTTTTGAAAATTACTCTAATGGTTTTAATTATTATTATTGAATAAATCGAGTTGAAATAAATTATAATAATTTGTCATTGCAAGACCATTGTCTTTATTGCGTCAAAATATTTCATTGTTTTTCATAGTATCGGGTTTCAGTTTCCCGTCAACAACGTTATCTTTATTTTCATGGTACCGCAGATGAAAATAATTTCAAGAACTCTGTCGCCGTTCTTCTGTGGAAAATGTGAACCCAGCAGTTTTTTTGGACAAAAGCTGTAGTGCCGTGTGCATACGGGATAGAGAGATATCGCAAAGAGCATCATGCAGTATTAGTGCCCACGTTATTTTAACATTAAATCTATGCCTGAAAAGACTGAAATAGGCAGGTAATATAGGTCATGTTTAGTTTTGTTGTGTCCAATTGAGTAGGTCCATTGCTTAAAAAGCTAATAATAATAAAAATTAGCATTTAAATTTCAAATCCTCTCTGACCTTGACGACGATCATAAACAACACAAATCACAACAAGGTACAAGTAGACAAGGTTATAAAATAGCGTAAGCAAACAGGCAACTTTTACGTAGAACTGTTTTGCGATAACTCTCTATTGGCGACTCAGAAAATTCTGCCTATATAAGAGCCAACGACGCTTCCCAATTGTTAGTTCACACTTTTGCCGCCTATCAACAACAACAACACCAACAACAACAACAAAAACAAAAACAGTGATAGTGAGTGTCTGTTTGTGTACTCTAAAATCGTAAGTGAATTTTTAATTTTTCGCGTAGATTAAATAAATGTTGTTTTTTGGTTATAGATGGATCTAAAAAAATTGAACGTTGCATGTTCTGTTGTTACAGCTGACAACAGGAAACCGGTTGCAAAACTACAGGACCTGCCGCAAAATACGCCTGAACAGATCCTGTCGGCCAAACTGGTGCAAACCAAATTTGGTAAAAGCGTGCTATTGGAGCTGACTGAAAAGGTTGTGTTCCTGCCAAAGCGTGCCACAGAAGTTTTCAAGCCGGTTATTGAACAGTTCGATACCGGAGCTTACAGCGTGATATACAGGGGCCAGAAAGCAATACCCGGTGTGCCGAATCTAGTGTGTGATTTCCAAATTGTGCAGGGCAATTAAGTTCTCTGCTTACCAGAGAGAGAGAGATAAGGTAAGTTTCAATTACATACACTAGTCAAAGGTGATTAGTTTTTCGGAAATTTTTATTTGTAAAAATATTTTTCAATTTCTTATCATTTATTTATTTAATCTAATGATTGTTATGGATGTATCTTTGAACGTAGCGTTTCTGTTGTTGCAGCAGCAGCAGCAGCCAGCAGTAGCCAAACTACACGAGTTGCCTGAAACCACAACAGATCTTGTCACAGCGTGCTGTTGCTGGAATTGGTGGTTGTCTTCCTGCTACGCCAACGTGCTACAGAAGGATTCGAGAGAGAGAGAGGGTAAGTTTCAACTTTGTAAATAAATTGATTGATCTTTAGAGACATACATATACATACACTATGAATGCTTCAAAGGTCATTAAAGAGTCTCAAAAGTTGATTTTTGTATTTCAAAAGTTGCGTAAAATTATTTTTGATAATTTTTCACAAAGAGACAAAACAATTTGGTGCAAACGTTTAACTAAAAAAATTTGCTCGTGCAATAAAGTTGTTCGTAATGCTACAAAACTCTCAGTTGGTCTTCAACGAAAACTGCAAACAATTATTCAACAGCTTAAACTGATTAGAAAACTAATTTCAAAACAACACCAACATGTAGGAACAGGTTTGAGTGGTTCAGCAGCAGCAACAACACCACCACCACCACTTTCAAAGAGGGTTTTATGGGAAAATGTTTTATCTTGTTTTCAGGGAAGGGTACGAACTGGGATTATCATCAATTTAATTCACAAGGATGTCGATCAATTTTTGAATGATGCATTTAGGATATTTCAGAAAAAAGTTACTGAAATTTTACGTCAGTTTCCATTAATTAAAGTCAATACAACATTTTGTGGTGAATTTATTAAAGCAAAAAATGATCGAGATGTTTGTGACGTTAAATATTTCAATACCAAAAATGTCATCATTGATGTTGGAACAGATATTTTTGATTGGTTCAATGATCATGTACGAGATGAAATTTTGAACAAGCTTTCCGAATTTCAGGAGCGCGATTCGGGCTTTGCATTACGTAGAATACTTTATTTGGAAATTAATATAAATAAAATGGAAATTGGAAACGGGTCATCTTACATTAAATTACCCATTGAAATTTCCAGGAAACATGCTTGCATCAACATTAAGAATTCTGATGAAGCTTGTTTCTATTGGTCTGTGGTATGTGGCCTTTTTCCTTCCTCTAACCATAAGCAGCGAACATCAGCATACCCATATTATAGGTCTGTGTTGGATACAAAAAATCTACCTATCCCAATGCCCCTCAATCAAATTCAAAAGTTTGAAAAGTTAAATAATGTTTCGATTAACGTTTACGGTTTGGAACTGAATGTCGCCAATAATAAACAATTTTATACAGTAGCACCGGTTAGATTAACAAAACAAAAACTAAATAAACACGTTAATTTGCTGATTGTTCAAAACAAATATTATCCAAAATTAGACGATTATGATGTTGAAACACCAGCAGAGCTACAAGATGAGGAAATCAAGTATCATTATTGCTATATTAGCAACTTGTCTGGACTTGTCTACTCGCAGCTCAGTAAACATAAAACTAAGAAATTTATTTGTGATAGGTGTTTGAATTATTTTGCATCTGAACAGCGCCTAATTGAACATGAAAATTTGTGCTCCAGATTAAATGATTACAAGATTACTTTTCCTAATTATGAACACGTTGAATTTCGAAATTTTACTTACAAACAACACACGCCTTTTGTCATCTATGCTGATTTCGAAAGCATACTTCAAAATTTAAACAACAGTAAAATTTCGGAAAAAACTCGTAAATACCAAAAACATGTTCCATTTAGTGCTGGATACTACCTCAAATGTGGGTATGATGATTCCCTATCCTATTTCAAAAGTTATCGAGGTGTAGACTGCATGCAATGGTTTGTTGAACAAGTGTCTCAAATGTCGAAATTTATTTATTCCAAATTTAAACATATTGTACCTCTTATTGCTAGTGAAACTATTAGCTTGTCCAATGTGTCGTCGACACATTGTCATATTTGTGAGAAACCTTTTACAAACAGCGATAAGATTGTTCGTGATCATGATCATTTTACGGGGAAATTCCGTAATTTTGCGCACCAATCCTGCAACCTAAACTATCGTAAGCATTTTATAGTTCCAGTAGTTTTCCATAATCTCTCCGGCTACGATATTCATTTCGTAATCCGAGAGCTTGCTAAGCATGGTCACGTGAGCGTCCTACCCGTGAACAAAGAAAAATACATTTCGATCACCTACAGGGAACCTAATAATGGGCTGCGTTTCAGATTCATTGATTCACTAAGATTTTTGGGTGCCTCTTTGGACGAACTTGTCTCCACGTTGAACAAAAAGGACTTGCTGATATTGAAAAAAGAATTTTCAGACTTGGAGCCGTCAAAATTTCAACTATTAACTCAGAAAGGTGTCTTTTGTTACGATTATATTAATGATTTTTCAGTATTAAACGAAACTTCTCTACCTTCCATCGATAAATTCTACAACAAGTTAAATGATGAACATTTAAGCGATGAAAAGTTCGCTCACGCCCAAAATGTCTGGCATTTATTCAAAATTCAAAATTTAGGTGAATATTCTGATCTCTATTTGAAAACTGACATTTTACTTTTGGCCGATGTTTTTGAAAATTTTCGCAAAAACTGTATAGCTACACACAAACTAGATCCAGCGTGGTATCACAGCATGCCTGGTTATACTTGGGACAGCATGCTCCAATTTACGAAATGTCGTTTAGATATTCTACGGGACATTGATCAGGTAATGTTTGTGGAGCAGGGAATTCGTGGAGGCATTTCCGTATGCGTGAATCGCTATGCTGAGGCCAATAACAAATATATGGATACATATGATGAGTCAAAAGAATCAAGGTATTTGCTCTATCTCGACATGAATAATTTATATGGAAAAGCAATGACCGAGCCCCTACCCTACGGTGGTTTTGAGTGGGTGGACGGAGACGACGACGACCTTAAAAATTTTGATGTTATGACAGTGGAAGACGATTCTCCAGAGGGCTACATCCTGGAAGTTGATTTGGAATATCCTAGACACTTACATGATTTGCATAAAGATTTACCATTCGCGGCAGAACATCGTAAGCCGCCAAATTCAAAGTTACCGAAATTAATGACCACGCTGTACGACAAGAAAAACTATGTTATACATTATCGAAATTTAAAACAGGCACTGAAACATGACCTAGTACTGAAGAAAATTCATAAGATTTTAAAATTTAAGCAGTCAATGTGGCTCAAGCCCTATATCGAGCATAACAATAACTTACGTAAACAGAGTAAGAATGACTTTGACAAAAATCTTTTCAAATTGTTCAATAACGCGGTGTTCGGAAAGACTATGGAAAACATACGAAATCATAGGATTGTGAAATTTGTAAAGACGTGGGAAGGGCGGTATGGTGCAAAAAATTTAATATCTAGTCCAAGATTTCATAGCAGAACCATTTTAGATGATGATTTATTGTTGGTTGAATTGAAAAAAGCCGAACTATTTTTCAACAAACCATTGTATGTAGGCATGTCGATTTTAGATATTTCGAAAATATTCATGTATTCATTTCACTACGACTACATGTTGTCTAAATTAGATTCAGAAAAATGTCACATTCAATATATTATGGACACCGACAGCTTCATATATGACATCGAAACCGATGATGTATATGAAGAAGTCATCAAGGCCGACTTGTCTACATTCGATACATCAGACTACCCTCCAGATAACCCCTATAACATACCGCAGGTCAATAAAAAGGTTTTAGGTTTAATGAAAGATGAACTGAATGGTGATATTATGACTCACCAAGTAGGCCTTAGATCCAAAATGTACAGCTTCAAGACCCTTAAGGGAAAAGTTGTGAAAAAATCGAAAGGCGTTAAAAAAAATATAGTCAAGTATAAAATTGCATTTGACGATTATGTAGATTGTTTGAAAAATTTCAAAGAAAGTACCGTAACGCAGAGAACCATTCGGTCTTTTCAACATAATGTGTTCAGCATTGAACAATCAAAAATTGCACTAAGTCCAGCTGACGATAAACGTTTCTTAGTGCCCAATTCCTTCAATACTCTTCCCTGGGGGCATTATAGTCTTGATGTTGGTGACGAATTAAAAGTATAGTAATGTTGAGCATCAATATGTTTTCTCTCTTTCTCTCTCTCTCTAACGCGTATATGTATGTATTATGTTAATTAATTTATAAGGTCAATATTAATAATTGTTTGTATATTTGGAATAATGTATCATTTTATCTCTCTCTCTCTCTCTCTAACTCGTATATTGTATATATTATGTTAATTAATTAATAAGGTCACTAATAATAATTGTATATTTGAAATAATGTATTAATCTATCTATCTCTAACTCGTACTATGTATATATTATGTTAATCAATCGATAAGGTCACTAATAATTGTATATTTGAAATTATGTATTAATCTATCTCTTTCTAACTCATATTATGTATATATTATATCAATTAATCAATAAGGTTACTAATAATTGTATCTATTTTAATAATCTATAATGTTGTAATAAACAGTTCAATAATTATTGTATTTGATTTTTATTTTTCCGACAGCATCCTTTTATACGACACAAAAAACTTGGCACTATGTACTCTAAATGACGCCACAGACGTGACCCAGGTCGCTATGACGTCATCACAGAACCCGAACCATAATTAAATATGCGTAGCGATTTCGAAACGACTCGGAACAATCCCTTCCACGCAAACTCCATATTACAGGAACCTGTGATTCCCCGAACCATAATTACATATACGTAGCGATTTCGAAACGACTCGGAACAATCCCTTCCACGCACACTCCATATTACAGGAACCTGTAATTCCCCGAACCATTCCTGTCGATCAATTGCAAGAATTCACCGCACTCACGACAGATGGCGCCATGACGTTTGACAAGATGGCGCCGACGACGCATCCACCTTAGTGTCAACGACGGCGCATCCACCACGTGTCAAGAATGAAAGATTGAGGTTATGGTCGGATTTTGATGCTAGGACCCGCTTTGACTATCTACTTATGGAGACACTTTTTTGAGCACAATCCAGTGGCGGACTCGGTTTTTTTCTATATCGCTCCGATTCCGTGATATTGACCAAATTCCGATATTTTCAAATGAAGCACCCTATATATTAATAGCTCATTGGATATCTCTGTTTTTGCTGATTTTAATGATATAAAGTTCGATAGGTTTATCTCTAATAGTTTTTGAGAAAAAAAATTATTTTTCTACGAGCGTGCGGGAAGACTTTCTTCCCGCACCGGTGCGGGAAGAGATTTCTTCCCGCACTCACTACCCTCTGCATAATCGCATTTTATTTAAATTAAACTCTTCGTAACAACAGCTTTAGTATGCTCGTAGAAAAAATATAGTTCCTAACTCTTGGAAACTCTTGGAAAATAGCTATTCTGTTTTTGTCGTAAGCACCAATGTGTTAGAAAAGGATTTTATATGTGTAAGGAAAGTGAGAAAGGTCTCTTTCTAACACATTGTTTCTTATGACTGAAACAGATATAAATTTTTTTCTGGAAAACTGTTAGAGATAAACCTATCGAACTTTATATCATTGAAATCAGCAAAAACAGAGCTATCCAATGAGCTATTAATATAAGGGTTTTTCATTTGAAAATATCGGAATTTGGTCGATATCTCGAAATCGGAGCGATATAGAAAAAAACCGAGTCCGCCACTGGATTGTGCTCAAAAAAGTGTCTCCATAATGTTTTCACAGAAATAAAAAAAATTGATAAATAAAAAACTTATAGCCATTTTTCATAATAGGGGAAAATCGAAAATCGCCCTGTATTAATGGTACCATTGAAGATATCGCGATACGGTTTTTGACAATCGACGTTTCTCGAAAATCGATCCCATGACATCTAAGTCAATTTTCCTCTATCTGGTCTGGAAGTGTGTTTTTCCTGTTAAAACACTCCAAATTGCAGCACCCTGTACTTATAAGTGCTTGTATTCGCTTGAGCCTAATAGCTGTTCGGAATTTTTCGAGCTAAGTTAATTTTTCGAATGAATAATGGATGCACTTAATCTTAACAACACCTATTTCTTTGTTCTAGATTCCTAGGAACATCACAAATGCTATTGAAGAGAAGCGCAAAAAGTTATCAAAATACAATTTGCGATCGGAGGGGCCCCATATTATATTATAAATAATGATTTATTTTTAATTGACAAACATTTATTTCTATTTATAAAATCATATATTTATATTAAAAAATTGTTTATTAATTTATAATAAACTATATAAAATTGATAAATTTTCTATATTTGTAATAAGTTTTGTTTTATTTACACGTAATGAATTTATACCATATCTATATTTATTAGAAATTAATTTGAATTTGGTATTAATAAGGTATATTTAGATAATTTGAATACATTATTTGTTTCTCATAAATAGGCGTTTATTCCGCCATATTTGAATAACCAATTTATTGGACGTTAATCAATATCGTTAACTGTGAATAAACTCTTCTTTCAGTGTAGGTAGAAAAGTCTATGCCAAAAAAGGCCAAATTAAATAGACTGATTACTAATGGACCAAACACTCTTCGCTCTTATGCCAGCTGCCAGCCAGGAGTAATCACCATGACAACCTATAATAATAGATCAAACACGGTTAAATAAGAAACAACCAGTTTTTTAACCTACCGTCAGTAATCACCATATTTCTGTCAATAATATTTAAAGCGAAATTAGTCATAATGACATCTAGCTTACCAATTCTTGTTCCGCGACTTATTGGAGGATTGGAGACTAATGTGAAGGGAAATATACATTTCCTTTCGGACGATGAAGTTGTGTACCCTGTCGGATCAGTAGTAGCTATCCACAACTACCATGAGAAGAAGCAGAAGTTCATTAAATTAAGTGAGAAGGGTAAGAACTTAACTCACGTTGCTGTAAGTCCTGACAAGTAAGTATGTAACATTAATTATTTCCGGTTAATTGCGGTTTCCCGGAGGCATCTAAACATTCCGGTATAGGATTCGGCACTTAGGCATATTTCATTGGTCAGTTTGAATTCGGACCGCCAATTAATGCGGAGTGCCGAAATCGGTACTTGAATGTTGAACGGTGCTGAGGAGCCTCAGGTCAGAATGGTCCATTAGCAACAGCCATGTGGAGTGCCGAATTTAAGGTCAAAATGTTAAACAGTGCTGAGTATCAGGTCCGAATGTTGCCATGCGTTTGGTGCGGTATTTATATTAAATCAGCTGTCCACCTCTTTCGTGTTCCTCTCAGCTACAACTTTGCGGCGGATGCGGTTTATCTCGCCGTTGCTTCATGTGTTCTTGTGCTTAAACATGCAAGATGAGTTTGCCTGGATCATTTAAACACTTTCAATGTCGTGAGTAAATTTACTGAGCCAACATTTTGGAGGAAAACAATATAAAGCAATGGATAGAAGAGTATAGTGATATTACATACACGAATTGGAATGTGAAGTCAGCGAAAAATAATTATAACAGATTCAAATGTAGGTTTGTGTTCAATGTCAATTCAATGACGTAGAATCTTCTTGGATGCGGATAGACTTTGTAAAATACATTTTTTAGATATGTTTTTCTATGCCATCATAGTGCTTATAAAAAAGTGGATCAAGGAAATAATAAGAAAGGAAAATTTGTTGCCTGGCTTCAATTGATATTTTAGTTAAACTAAGCAAGCACCACAGATACCAAAAAAAAAAAAGATAAATATATTAGGGCATTTATTTTCAAAATTTTCTATTCTAATTTGCCAGAGGTTTCAGGTTTTTTATAGTCCCCCCCCTGGGTCCGCCACTGCAAATTATTGTCCAAGATTTTTTGAAATGTATCGTTGAAATAAAATAAATGTGTAACAAAAAGTAAATAAAGTTTGTTTGTTGATTTTGTGCCGCGCTAACGGAGTAACATTCCAACCTGCAGCTGGGCACTGTTTAACATTTTGACCTTTGATTCGGCACTCCACATAGTATATGTATATACCATTCCGACCTGAGACTCAGCACCGTTCAACCAAGGCCGCAATTAGAACCCTCGACGCCCAAGGCAAATCCAAATTTTGGCGCCCCTCCACCGCCTTATCAAAAGTAACAATAGATATATTTTTTGATGCTTTGGCTCTCCACGGGCCTTCCCAGCTCGTGCCCAAAAATGCGCACTGAGTGCATACATAATTGCACTGGACTTCAAATTTACTTGAACTGCGCATGCGAAATAGTTTCGAACCAGTTCAGAATCTTTACCGCGAACGAAGCTATTGTAAAAGTAAAAGCTGTTTACGGAAACTATGATCGGGTTAACCCGACCGCCAGCAGACGTATTTTGCCTTTTTTCAATTGTATTCATTAGGGAAAGATAGAATACATTCAGCTGCTGATCGGGTTAACCCGATTATAGTTTCCGTAAACAGCTAAATAGAAAAGAGTCAAATGCAGCATGCAGAGGGCGCCCATGTCGTCTACAATGCTCTTGCTTAGTTTGGTCGGATCAAAGCTCGACTCGAAACTAATCTCTAGCTAACGAATGTTAGGCGCTACGTCATCAATACTTGAATTTATCACAGACATTGCAATTTGCTGCTGCCTTCTGCATGCGCACTGTGTTTGACATAATTCATATGATTACTATCAATATTCGTATTTTTGATGGTTGACAAAGAGATAGTCCCCAGTACATCGACCCTAAAATTTTGTAACTCATGTACACGCAAAACTTCCTGAGCAGCTTCATAGCACCAAGTCGGACAATTTTGTTCATATCTCCAACCCGGGCGATGGGACATTGTCGCGTTAGCTCTTCGGGAAGTTGTCATTCTGACGTCCCTAAGAACGGTGATATATGTATATGTAATTTTAATTCTAATCGACTGTTTCTATGTTATATTAACGATATCACATTTGTCGGACAAAAATCTCGTGGCATCGAGGGGGTCGGACACCCCCAACAGCAACACGTTAAGGTCGTCGGACCCCTCCAATGCCACGAGATTTTTGTCCGACAAATGTGGCATCGTTAATATAACATAAAAAACAGTCGAATGGAATTAAAATTACATGTACATGTATCACCATTCTCAGGGACGTCAGAATGACAACTTCACGAAGAGCTAGCACAATGTCCCATCGCTCAGGTTGAAGATATGAACAAAATTGTCCGACTTGGTGTTATGAAGCCGCTCAGGAAGTTTGGCGTGTACATCAGTTACAAAATTTTAGGGTCGATGTACTGGGGACTGAGAGATGTAACACAAGCAAAATAAATTTCCGTACTACGACAAATGACGCGTAAATCCGTTGCATTTTTTTGAATTGTAAAATATGGATTGATTAAATTAGGCGCCTTCGGCGCCCCAATACTCCAGCGCCCTAGGCGGGCGCCTAGTTCGCCACCCCCTAGTTGCGGCCCTGCGTTCAACATTCAAGTACGTATTTCGGCACTCCGCATTAATTGGCGGTCCGAATTCAAACGGACCAATGAAATATGCCTAGGTGCCGAATCCCATACCGGAATGTTTAGATGCTTCCCGGAGGGCCCATCCGCTCCTGTATTCGCTAGCCGCGTTGTACTTCACAGAGCTTCAATTTATACTTAGCTAAAAATTCAACTAGTTAATTCGATAATTATCCTAAGTGAGCAGCGTTACTTATAACATAAAGAATAACAGTATTAAGCGATTAATGTGCAAAAGGGGCATAAGACATTACTCATCCCTTCTTAAGATTAAACTTTGATGCCAGGCAGGAAATTTGAATGTATCAATCAGGGTTAGGTAATCTTATCAGGACGGTTCTCCTCTCTTCTGTCCTTCATATTCGCTGCTAATTTCTTATAGGCAGAGTCAGCAAATGAGGATGATAAAGATCATGGCATATAGACCAGAATAATTGGATAGTCTTGGTAACTGATTTCAATAAATCTCAGCCAGCTTTCAGCGTTCTAAAATTTCATTGATAGTTGTAGATGCTTAATTTTATGTCTCGAGGTGAATCTAATAAATTTATAGTTGGCTTATAAGTGGAGTAGTCCTTTTCAGATAATGAAAAAAAAAACGCTTTTTGGGAATATTGATAAACCTAATCGTGGCATTAATTTTTGTTAAAACCATAAGTAGCTAATTGTATATTTTGTTTATATTTTATTTTCAGTCCAAAATCAAATAAAACTCCCGAATGTTATAATAGACTTGAACAGATTTTTTTGTATTTTTCAGAAAACTAATAGCTGTAGTCGAAACAACAGATAAATATCCCATTGTAACCCTCTGGTGTTCGGAAACGTATAAGAAGAAGCGAACTCTGACTTTACCCACTGATAAGGATATTATTGCGAATCGCTATGTGGCTGTTGATTTTACCTACAATTCAAAGAACATCATAGTGGTTACAGGAGAACCAGATTGGAGCTTGTATTGTTTTAAATGCGACAAAGGCCGATTGGAAAGTTTTGCCAGGGCCAATAATTCCAATAATACAGGAACGGTTTCACAGGTGAATAATTATTATCAATAGTTTACTCAAATTAATTTTTATTTATAAGTAGACATAGAACAATACACAATACCTACTTATTATTGTAGCTCGCTTGTAATCCGAACGATGCAAACCAGCTGGCAGTAATCGGAGAAACAGTCCTGCGATGTCTGGGATGTACCGACTACACGTGGAGACAATTTGGCTACAACAAATTTGATCCGGTCACCTACACCAGTTGCTGTTGGCTGTCCCAAGACAGACTCATGGTCGGTAGTAGCAAAGGGAAAATTTTGATATTGGAAGTTGGAGAAGTGAGGGCCATTTTCCATGCCATGGATTTGCCAATAATAAACATGAAACTTAAAGAAGAGTGAGTAAGATAAAATTGAAACAGATGGACAAACAATTTGCAACACGATGTTTGGCTAGGCAAGATATTTTTTATATCTCAGTATTGCATATACCTACCTTATATTTTATTCTGTCATCAAAGCTTGCCAATCCTATAGCATCGTTGGTGAATCATGTTTACCTAAACCAAAAACTGTTTTCTTAATTCTATCAGTACACCGAAGGAAAAAGCGTAAGTTGAAAATAATTTCTCATAGTTTTTGTATCTTTGCATTCACACTCGAGGAAATACAAGTTTTGTGTTTGTTTATGTTGCATATTATCCAGATTGCAGGTGGGTTAGTAGAAATACAATCTAATCCACCTGCAATCTAATGCACGGGCTAAGTAAATCACCCTGTATATGGAAATGGAAGTAAGCCACGCCCCCGACGCCATTTTGATGCAAAAAGTTGCATATGAATCATTATATGAATACATGGGATTTTATGGAACCGATCAAAAATAGGGCCACCATTGTCATCGCTGTAGGTTTTTCAAGTCATCAAAGTTTATCAAATTGAAAACATTGGGGGTTCCCAAGTGATTGACCAGTCAGTAACTTTGACAAATGAGCAATGCATTTTATGGTATAATTTATTAGTGGTTCAATATAAAAACGATTTGAATATAGAAATATACTTCCAGAGTATTTTGCTTTATTTTAAATACATTTTGCATCAAAATAAAATTTAATCAACTTCCTCATTGACCGGTCAAACGCTTGAAATCCTCTATGGTCTCTCCATTAACGAAATTCCAAGACCAATAGATGGCGCTATATAATGTAATAACATACAGTGGCCAAATAAACCTTTACATACAGTGGCGACAATAGAGGCCCCGCCGCCATTTTGTTCCCAACCTTTTGTTACTATTAAATATCAATATATAGGATTTAAATGGACATTTATCATAAAAAATTGAAATCGGCGTATTTGATGACTATTATTAGGTCGATCAAAAACGTTTTTATCCATGTTTTATGATGGATGTTCACCCAAATCCCATATATTCATATTTGAAATAAACAATAGGTGGGAACAAGATGGCGGCGTTTTCAATATAAATATATGGGATTTTAGAACCAATCAAAAATAAGACAGCAATTGTCGCCACTGTGGGTAATAGAGTCACTGTACAATAACAAAACCATTTTGTTGAGGTTAGTTAATGTTAAATTGTCTTTTGTGGCGTTTTTGTGATCTATACAGGGGGTTCATTTTAAAACTTACCACCCCTATTATCTCGGAGTTGAAAAAGTCTCTGAAACGTCAACTATAATTTGAAGGGGGATGAGTTTTTATGCAAAATTCACCTTCCCCCCCCCCAACCCCTCAGCCTACAGAGCCACCCCCTAGAAAATCTTAAATGAGAAGGGGGATCAACAGATACATCATTTTGGATGGTTTTTAATTCCATACAAGTCCAAGTGAATTCAAAAAATTTAGTACCAAAATGTATGGAATTGAAAACTTTCCAAAATGATGTATCACTTGACTCCCTTCCCTTTTGAGATTTTCTAGGGTTTTCTGGGTGCTGGGGGGTTGAAAGGGGCGAGGTGAACCTTACCATAAAAACTCATCTCGCTTCAAATTATAGTTGACGTGTTTCAGGGATTTTTTCGATTTTTTTTTAACTTGGATATAATAGGGGTGGTAAGTTTTAAAATGAACACTCTGTATAACGGAAACTATACGTAAAAAAGATAATTTTAAAATTTTTGACTTTCAAAAATTATGCCTGAGTACCTACCAAAGTTGATCAGAGAAGTCGCCTCCGATGGTATGACGAGTATGACGTACAGTGACTTGATAAACCTACTGTGATGACAATGGTGGTCCTATTTTTGATTGATTTTTTTTTGGCAATTTTTGCATCAAAATGGCGGCGGGGGGCGTGGCCTACTTCTATTTCCCTATATACATATACAATACAACAATACATACTTATGAACAGCAATAGCAACAAAACGGCGGGCGCCATTGCCGATTGTCGCCACTGTATGTATAGGTTTATTGAGTCACTGTAGTATGACGGATTGGTTGGAAAATTTCCCGCCAATTTTATCCGACTATTTTAAACTTTTTTTTTCTGCGATTGACAAGAAAATGTCAACATTTTTGACCGGTTGGCAGGTCGCAAAACTCAATATTCTGGTAGTTCAATTATGTTTCAATAGTTGCTAAGGAATCAATGAATAACAATACGGGACACTTTTCCGGCCTAGGCCGGGAAAGTGATTCTCGTATTGCTGAATAATTGGAGCAAAAAAACAAACATTTAACAGATATTCAACCGATCGCAGAAAAAATAGTATGTGTATTTCGTTGGAAAAGCACATTCACGGCCGACGGTGTAAGTTGACGGGCGAGGCGTAGCCGAGGCCGGCAAACACCGAACCGTCACTTATCCACCTAAATACACAATATACTATTTCGATGTGGGACAAAGTTAAAATAATTTTAACTTTTCCCTTTTTTGGATCGTTTTTAGCTCTACTTTTTGACTGACTGGTGAAAAGTAAAAAGTAAATATGACAATACGCACTACGCATTTCTGCGCCAAAGTTTTTAATTTGAATTTCAATATTTTTTTCATTCTCCCCCCTACGAAAATCCATTCTTTTTTGTGCTACCCATTCTGTAAGTTGACTTTTTTGACCTACGTCCATGAACTGTAAGTGTCACTTACAGTCCGGGTCAAAAAAGTTACTTTTTTGACCGGGCCAAAAAAGCTACTTTTTTGACCGGGTCAAAAAAGTGTTGATATGAAAGGTGAAAATTGTTTGGTTCATATGTCTGTCAAAATAATGTCACAAAAAAACTCGACTTCCCAAATAGAAAACCCAAAACAAATTAAGGATACAATTTTATTGAAACAAATGGAAAATACCTAGACGTCAAAAAGTTTAAATTAGCAGAAACAGATAGGTAATAATATAAATAGTTATATTTGCGAAGACGATCCCAAACTAACCCTGATCGCTAAGGTAAGAATCACACCATAAAAAGCCATTAATATTGTTTCATATTAATGGCTTTTCATGATGTGATTCTTTCCTTAGCGTTCAGGATCAGTTTGGGAACTTCTTCGCGAACAAAGCAAATTCATGATATTTGTTATCTTGAATGTACGGTAGCACAAAAAATATCATATGCACCTCGACTTGTAGCGTGTACTTTTTTGACCTCAAATGCTTGCAAACCTCGGCCCTACGGGCCTCGGCTTGCAAACTGCATCCTCGGCCAAAAAAGTAACACTTACAAGCCTTGGTACATAAATAACTAAATATTATCTTGAATAGGCAAGCAAAAGCGAAAGTAAAACATGCTAGGTCATCGGTTGCTAAGTATGAAAAACTTTCGTGCCCTGGACGACGAAAAAATAAAAACGTCAAATAATTAGTAATATCAAATATTTATTAAGATTGGAAATTAAATGTAAAATTGCAATAGTCCTTTTCACGTGGCTCCGTTTAAACTAACCGGGTTAGAAAACGGTTAGTAGCGGTATGTCAAGTATGACATACCGTTTTCTAACCCGGTTATGCCCGATTGCACCTTCTCTCTTAACCGAGGCTTAGAGATAACTATTCCTTAAAGTGACATTTTCCCATGCAAAACTGTCAGTTTAAGGGATAGTTATTGTTAAGCCTCAGTTAAGAGAGATGGTGCAATCGGGCATTACAAAGTGACTTGATCGATACCACTCGAATTTGAGCGGTATGTTGCGGTTTGTTAAACCGGAGCCACGTGAAAAGGGTTTTTGATTACAATTGTTCTATGTTCCTAAAAGATTTAACGGCAAATATTGATTGAAATCCTCTGTTCCACACCAACGTCATCTTGCGTTATTGTGACACATCTTTCGTTGTACACCATTTGATAAAATTTTCATAGGCTTGATTGTATGTAACTGTCTTCGGATTTTTCCGGTAACAAACTTTTGCACGCGATAATTGCTGCCTCTTCAATGGAATTTTCAACTTAATTTTAGACAAATATTGAACCTAAAGAGACGTACTCATCAACTTTATATTGAAAAAAAAAACTTATTTAAAAACTGTCAATCAGAGATACTGTCAATATATTTTTTGTTGACACGAATGTTACCAAAGTAACGTTAACGGTAACAACTGTCGTCATTCTACTATTTTCTCAGTGGCGGCTGAAAAAAACTGAATATTAGTTGTCATATTTTTTGGTTTTATTTTTTGGTGAAGTGACACTTCACCTAATGCACCTGAATAGCCGCCACTGCAATATTTTTATGGCAATAAACCGCGTTGGACCCAGAAAATTTTCAGCATCTGTAAATTGTGTGTTTTATAACTTCAATGGTTTTAAATAAAATCGGGGGAAGAATGAAAAGTTTAATACATTACACGCTGCAAAAGCCCTTTTAGGTGCTCGGAGATATTCAAATAGCCTCGCACCTAAAAGTATACTTTCGCAGCTTGGAATGTAAATAACAATTTGATCACCAGTTGCGAAACATTTTACTTTTCATTCTCCCCCCCTACGAAAATCCACTTTTTTATCTTGAATAGGCAAGCGAAAGCGAAAGTAAAACATGCTAGGTTATCGGTTGCTAGGTATGAAAAACTTTCGTGCCCTGAGTAAAGGGGCTAGGACAGTTCTAGGCTAAAATCAGTCATTTTCCCATGTAAATCTCCATAAGAAAATCTAAGGTTCATTCTGGCAATTTTTGTACCGTTCAAGGTCATCCCTCCATTCCTCGTTGCCGCTAAGCCCCGCCCCCTTTCCAGTTCCCCGTGTATTTCATTGGTCGCGTCAGCCGCCGCTGCGTTCGGGGTCTTTGGCCGTCCTGGCTCCAAGCGGCTCATTGAACACACATAGCACCTCGTGACTTGGTACCCTCATTCAAGGTGCACTGTACTGATGATGACGTAACTAATAATAAAAACGTCGTTCCGCCATCGGGTCTGATGATGACGTAACTAATAATAAAAAATGTCGTTTAGCCATCGGGTCTGATGATGACGTAACTAAAAATAAAAACGTCGTTCCGCCATCGGGTCGTCAACATTTATTGCAACCGCAGCGAAACCATAACTTGTTATTTTCCTGTGACCTACGATAAACAAGCTCTGACTAGTCTGTAGCGAATCACCAGCTTCGTATCCACCTGCACACTCCAGCGAACTTTTCCTAGAAATATAGGCCATCGTTTCAATTTTATTGTTGCTTATTACGTTGGCATCCTGCGATAAGCAAGTCCTAACAAGTCTCTAACCAATCAGAAGGCTGAGGTCTCTCGTCTCAATGTAAACAACTAGCCGGAGATTTTTTTCAAATTATTTAGGTACATCATATTATTATATCGCTTCGCTCGTATTCGGATCAAAATCGCCGCTAGTTCGAGTGACTTTTATTGTCAACATGACTTAGACCCATGACTCATTTATACAAATATTTTTCTACAAAAATAATTCCGTCTCAAGTTTTCCCCATAAGGATTTTCCGGGAATTTTTGCTTAAATTAGGCATTATTTATCATCAATATATTGCTAAATTATATTTATGCACGAGCGGGCGGTAAGTACTACTTACCGCCCGCGTTTGCGGGCGGTAAGTTGAATTTACCGCCCGCTATTTTCGTGTCATCAAACACTCTCGAATATTGGTGGAGGCCACTAGTTCAATTTAATCCGTGTTGTCAACTATGGAAATAGAAATAAAACAAGAATTATAATTTATTATGCACCTCAACAACTATAGTACATAGGTTTAATATTAATAGAATTTAAATATTATTATTTTTTGTTAACATACAAATTAAATATACAGTTATGTGAATTATCTATCACAACACCTCCTTTTCTTATGTGCTTATCAAGAACAACCGTATTTTCTGTATCATTTATCAGAGAAACAGGATGAGGTTCATCGTTTAGTTGTCTGGATGTTGTTTGGATCGAAGTCTTACCACTTGTTGAAGGAGTTTGGTGTAAAATTTGGTCTGCGAATTTCAATTTGCTCTCTATGGAGTCCTCGATATAACCCTCGGCAACCGTCGAGGATTTCCAACCTCCATGTCTTTTGAGAGCTAATACTTCTACGCCGCTATTTGCAAGAAGCGTCGCAGAAGTTCTGCGAAAAGCATGTCCAGTGTATTGAGAAGGATTTTGCAAATTTAAAAATGTGGCAATTTGTGCTGGCCATTTTCCTATGGTATTCTTTCCTACAACTTGATTAGTGCAAAAGCCGTTTCGAATTTTTAAGAATAACTTGTTTGATTTTGCGGTTTTTTGTCGTAGTTCGATATATTTCCTACAAATCTCCAAATAATCCACTCGCTGGTCTTCTTTACCAGTGATGGTGAAACTCCTTTGAATATTGGTTTTTGTATTGGGTATTTTAACAAAAATGAACGTTTCCTGATTATCTATGTCTTGTAAAGTCAAATTACATAATTCCTCCCTTCTGCATGCTCCAGCTACACCAAATATCATGCCTATCTACGAAAAAACAACAAATTAATTCTTTGCATTGTTAAAAACACAGGTAAATTAACTCACTTTCAAAATCAAGTATCTATCATCTGGTGCCTCCATTAGAAACCTGTATAAATCCTCCTTTGTGAAAACTTTAGATTTTTTCGGTGTATGGCCAACGTTTTTTCTTTTCAGAAAGGCAATTAAAGTTGCGTATTTCGAAATGTCAACATTTTCCTTCAGAAAAAGTGTCGCCTTCAGCATGGAATACTCAGCCCATAAGCTTCCAGGTGATTTTAACTTCTGATTTCGGTGTACAAAGTATGCCAAAAGCACTTTCTCCGAAACAGCCCAGTTTTTGTCAACGCACCACTTCTTAAAGATTTCAAAGGTTTTTTCGTACCGTTGCCTTGATTTTTCCGGCATCACAGCGTCACAACCAATATTCCAAGCATTTTTCAGTTCACTATCACTATTTTCACTCATATTTCTCCTTAAATTTCAAAAAAGCGTATTTGCAGCTTGCAACCGTATTGTTTGAAAGCGAGTTTTGCGTAACTAACACAAATAAACAATTTGAGAAGCACCATAACAACCATACCAACCATTAGAAACAAGTAGTCCAGCCAACTATAATAATAATAATAATTGTTATAGATAATGTGCGGTGGTGGATAACCATGGAAATAAGAGTTGTGATTTTTGGAAGCGTTGCAAATACAAAAGTTGCCAATTTTTCATTGGGAACGCGCCTTTATAGGAGGAAGACAATTCTATTTTTGAAAATGTCAATTGGATGCCATTCTATAAATTAAGTTTTTGAACTGGAATAGCCCGATCGTGCATAAAACGTAATAAGTATTTTGGGCGTTAAGTGTCGTTAACCGCCCTCGAATATTGAAGACCTCCGCTACGCGTCGGTCTACAAACAATCTCGGGCGGTAAACGACACTTACCGCCCTTAATACTTAAATAACTATAACACGACCAACAAAAACAAAAATAAGGCTAACGCGTCGCATAGGAAATTACACTGCTTGAGCCGTCCAGCCGCAATACTGATACAGCAACACGGGTTCAAGAATCAAGCATTCTTGACACGTGGTGGATGCGCCGTCGTTGACACGAAGGTGGATGCATCATCGGCGCCATCTTGTCAAACTTCATGGCGCCATCTGTCGTGATTGCGGTGAATTCTTGCAATTGATCGACAGGTGGGTTCAAAATTACAGGATCCTGTAATATGGAGTGTGCGTGGAAGAGATTGTTTAATGTCGTTTAGATGTCGCTACGTATATTTAATTATAGTTCAGGTTCTGATGACGTCATAGTGACCTGGGTCACGTGGGTTACGTTAGTGTGTGCCGGTGGCGCCATCTAGCGTACATAGTGCGAAGTTCGATTTATGGTTCGGGTTCTGTGATGACCTTATAGCGGCCTGAGACACGTGGGTTACGTCAGTGCGGGTCCGTGGCGCCATCTAGAATACATAGTGCAAAGTTCGAATCATAGTTCGGGTTCTGTGATGACGTCATAGAGGCCTGGGTCACGTCCATTATTGCATCAAACGCCTATCATTGCGTAAATGGAGTACACGCGTTATATAATTTTTTACTTATATGGTCACGTCAGTGTGTGTCGGTGGCGCCATCTAGCGTACGTAGTCCGTTGTGTCCTTTTACAGGATGCCGTAGTGGTAAATAAAATAAATTCATAAATCAGCATGCCGCCGACGTTTAATGTGGGAACAAACATTTCACGGTTATTTTTACTTATAACTGATAAGCGTTTCCGTTCTAGCAAAAACAACAACAAGCTCGGACTTGCATTTATATTTTATCGATGATAAACATGCATGAATATTTTCACTGCCGACTAACTACATATATGTTTAATAATATATTTAAAAACATTCCAGCCCATAGCCCCATAATACTTTCAAGTTGGACATTATCTATCACTCAACTAACAACCCTTAGGGCCAAAAAAGGGGTGATATCAAAAATTTAAAAAGTACCTAACTATACCATAACTCTTTTCAGGCGGGGACAGCGAAGCTGCTTTTTCCGGGGTGTACGCAACCCTAACTATCAAGGGAATTCCTGAAAACTGGATTTTGACCATCTGCGCACATGTCGTTAGGGCCTTATTCTATTTTTCCAATTATTTCGTGTTCTAGCGATCCGATTTGATTCGTTCTTTTACCAAAAATTTTTAAATAATTAATTGCATATTTGAAGGCCAGTTTCACCCGTTTAGCATATGCCAAAAGGGCCGTATTCTAGTTTTTTCAATTAATTTACGTTCTATCGACTCGATTAGATTTATTTTTTTGCCAAAAATTTCTAAATAATTATTGGCCTATTTGGAGACTAGTTCTACCCGTTTAGCATGTGCCAAAAGTCCTTATTCCATTTTTCAATTAATTAAGGGCCTTTCTCAATTAAATCAGGTTCTATTGATTACATTTTATAATTTTTTTTTTTACCAAACATTTCTAGATAATTATTGGCTTCAATGAAGACTAGTTCCAGCCATTAAGCATACGCCAACAGGGCCGTAATCAGTTTTTTCAATCAATCCACTTTCCAGTGGTCCAATTTAATTCGTTCGTTTACTATAAATATCCACAATAATGTATTCGAATGTGAATATTTTAGTATAGAAAGTCCTAAACACAAAACAGCAGAGAGGATAACATTTAACAATAGGCTAGATCTGAATAAAGAGTATGCAAATTTCTGTCAAAAAATCTAAGAGCTGAACGAGTTTAGATCTGGATCAGCGTTACAAAGCTTATTAACTGGAATGTTTGTAACTGTATACAAAAATCTGATAGTCGGGGGGGAGGAGGGGGGGGGTCACTGTCATAAACCCGTTCAGTCCTCCGTCCTCATTCATTAGTTTGCAGTTCCTCAAAGAGTGAAGACGTGCAAAACTAGTTCTCCTATACTGATTTACACGTTTGTGAGAAACAATAGCCATCTCCAGTTAGTTCTATAAAAAATATACCCCAAGTAAAACGAAGCGTTCAGATTAAAAGATGTCCCTCTTCGCAGATTTAGTGAAACATGTAGCCTCTCTCCTGGGGCTACTCACACCAAAATATAATGATAACATCGCTAAAGAAGGCCTGGAGGAATGTACTCGAGGACTAAGGAAACTCAACAAAGCTATCAAACAAGCAGCAACCATGGGTGAAAAGCAGCACTTAGAGTCATGTCTGCGGAATATAAGAAGTATGAGGAATCAGTTCAAGAATATGCAAAAGAATGGCGCAGGACTTTCACCATCACGTCCTGAAGGAGCAAGAGAGCGAGTGCATTGGGATGATTCAAATTCAGCTTTCAGCAGCAGGATAAGAACAGGGATCATTACAAATTTGAAGCATAAAGATCCCAAGCTGTTTTTGGTAGATTGTGCAGCTTCATTTAAACGCAGGATCCAGAATGCTCTTAAAAAGGATGAAGCCATCAAAGTTAATGCAGCATTTTGTGGGGAATTCGAGATCGTCAAAGGTGATAAAGTACTAAAAGAATTTAAGTATTTCACAACGTCTAACTCGCCCATCTACCGAAATACTAATCTTGGGCAATGGTTTAATGAAAAAGTTGCTGAACCCATTATGCATGAAATGGAGGAGTTCCAAGAACGTGACAGTGGTTGGGCCTTGAAGAAAATTGTTAATTTGGGCATCAACATTAACAAATTCATACCACAACTAGGATCTTCATACGTAGAACTACCTTCTCAAATAGCTGCGAGGCATGCCTGTGTAAACGTGCAGAACACCGATAACAGATGTTTTGCATGGGCAGTAGTTTCTGCATTGTTTCCAGTTGAGGAACATCCCCAACGCTTAAGCAAATATCCGGATCCTAAAGATGTGTTGAAGTTGAAAGGCATTCAATTCCCCATGACTTTGAAACAAATTCCTAGTTTCGAGAAACAGAATGGTTTATCTATAAATGTTTACAAACTGGAAAAATCTGAGAAAAACTTCAAAGTTATGCCCACACTCATAACAAGACAAACAGGAAAAACATGTTAATCTCCTACTCATCCAGAATAAATATGATGAAGAGCAGGGCGAAGACTTTTCACCTGTGAAGTATCATTACGCGTGGATTAAAAATTTATCAAAATTAGTATCCTCACAATTGAGTAAGCATGATGGGAAAAAACATATCTGCGATCGCTGTCTGCACTATTTCAGATCGCAAGATAAGCTCAACAAACACCTTGAGGATTGTGCAAAGATAAATGAAACAGCTATTAAGATGCCAGAAATTGGTAAAAACATGTTGAAATTCAAAAATTTCAAAAACAAGGAAAGAGCGCCCTTTATAGTGTATGCGGATTTGGAGAGCGTTTTGACCCCAACAAAGGAGGATCCTAAAGGGACTCAGATCCATATTCCAGCTGCTGTAGGATATTACCTAAAGTGCTCCTATGATGATTCATTATCTTTTTACAAGTCATTCCGTGGTGTAGAATGTATGCAGTGGTTCGCTGATGAGATGGCTCAGCTAGCAGAAAATATTGCAACTGTATTCTGGTGTCCCTACGACATTAATATGACCAAAGCCGAAGAATCAGAGTTTCAGAAAGCTACACATTGTTACATTTGCGAGCACCCGTTCAATTCGCCAAGTGATAAAGTTCGAGATCACAACCACTTGATTCCTAACAACAACTACCGAGGTGCTGCCCATTCGTCGCCATGTAACATTAATCAACAAGATTCACACGTGATATCTGTGGTGTTTCATAACTTGAGCGGCTACGATGCCCATTTCATCATTGCAGACATAGCTAACAAAATGAAAGGATCTATTGATTTGTTGCCAATAACAAAGGAAAAATACATCTCATTCACCAAGCACATTGATGATTACCCAATCCAGTTTCGCTTTATAGATAGTTTCCGATTTATGAATTCTTCGTTGGATAAACTGGCATCAAATTTACCTGAACATCCCAACCTAAAGTCACAGTTCACCGGGCTAGACGTAGATAAGTTTAAACTTCTTACAAAAAAGGGGGTGATGCCCTATGATTACATTGACTCGTTTGATCGTTTTAATGAAGCCTGTTTGCCGCCAATACAAGCATTCTACAACACACTGAATGATGCACCATGTCCTCAAAGATTATATCTCAGAGCTAAACAGGTGTGGAATAAATTCGATTGTCAAGATTTAGGTGATTATATCGATCTATATATGAAGACTGATATTTTATTGCTCGCCGATGTATTTGAACAATTTCGCTCGAGCTGTCTCAAAACATATGATTTAGACCCCGCTCACTATTTCACGCTACCAGGTTTTACTTGGGACGCAATGATGAAATATACCAGGCAGGAAATTGAGCTTCTTACCGATCAAGACATGTTTCTCTTTGTGGAACGAGGTATTCGAGGCGGATTGAGCCAAGTTTGCACAAACCGATATTCCGAGGCTAATAATAGATACATACCAACCTATAATCCCATGGAACCATCAAAATATTTAATGTACTTCGATATCAACAATCAGTATGGCTGGGCAATGTCACAGTATCTTCCCTATGGAGGATTCGAATGGGCTGATGTCAACATTGATGTAACCCAAGTGTCAGATGATGCCAATACTGGCTATATGCTAGAAGTCGACTTAAAATATCCTAGGGAACTACACGATGCCCATAAAGATATTCCCTTCTGTCCAGAGCATATTAATCCGAAAACTGGAAAACCTCCAAAATCAGCAAGAGAGCTAATAAAGCTAATGGCAACACTGCACAGGAAAGAGAAATATGTAATTCATTATCGAGCCTTGAAGCAAGCCTTAGAGCATGGCTTAAAAATTAAAAAAATACACAGAGTTTTAAAATTCAAACAATCACCTTGGCTCAAATCATACATTGATCTGAATACTACATTGAGAAAAGAAGCTAAAAATGAGTTTGAAAAGAATCTCTTCAAGCTAATGAATAATGCAGTATTTGGGAAGACAATGGAGAATATTCCGAAAAGAGTAAATGTCAGGCTTCTAACAAAATGGTCGGGAAGATATGGAGCTGAGGCTTATATATCGAAGCCAGAATTCAAGACCAGCACCATATTCAATGACAATCTAGTGGCAGTAGAGTTAAGAAAGCTCGAGATATACTTAAACAAGCCAATATACGTCGGACAAGCAATTCTAGATCTTGCAAAAACCACCATCTACGATTTTCATTACGGCTACATGAAAAAAGAATTCGAAGACAATTGTTCAGTTCTATACACCGACACCGATAGTCTCATTTATGAGATAACTGAAAAAGATCCATATGAAATTATCCGGCGGGACTGCTTCAAATGTTTTGATACATCGGACTATCCGAAAAATAATCGATACAGTATACCTTTGGTCAACAAAAAAGTTCTTGGTCTTATGAAAGACGAAAACAATGGCATTCCAATGACGAATTATGTCGGCCTCCGATCAAAATTGTATGCAACTAAAGTTATGGTAACAGAAGGAGATATAGAGAAGAGGAAAAAAGAATTGCATGATGAAGAATTCGATGAAGATGAAATTGAACTTATTTTATCGAATTATGGGGTTTCAAAAAAAGCAAAGGGAGTTAAGTCACAACATGTTCAAACTAAAATAACGTTTGATGACTACATAGAATGCTTAGAAACCTATAGCGAAAAACATATTACGCAAAATTTGATACAAGCACAGAAGCATGTAGTTTATTCAATAACCCAAGAAAAGATTGCCTTAAGCCCGTTTGATGATAAACGTTTCATTTTATCTAATAGTTACAATACTCTTCCTTGGGGACATTACTCAATTAAGAGTGAATCCTAGGATTGAATGTCACTCAACATCAATGTGTCTAATAATTTTCACTTGTATTACTTTCCAAGTTTTAGCTTTAAGTTGTTGTTGTCATGACAATGTAAATATTTTATATACTTAGCCATAGATATTAATGTAGTATTATTTTATTTTTACACTTTTCACTTTCAATATTTTTCAAGTTTAAATAGTTTAGTCATTGTAAATATTTTCTATACATAGTCATAGATATTAATGCAGTGTTATTGTTTTTTAGTTATTTTTCCTGTTCAAAAAATGTATTTTTTTATAATAATTTAGATAAAAAAACACGATATCCATCCTCGGAGGTCACCAATACCCATAGATAGTAATTGTAAAATTTATAGTTTAGCTGTAATTAATATTCCTGCAAGAAAATGTAATTCTTATAATAATTTAGATAAAAACGCGATAGGTATCTTTCCTTAGGGGACACCATACCTATAGTAATCATAGTAAATAAGTAATTGAGAAAAAAAAAAACAATAGTTTTAGCTGAAGTTATTATTATTCTTATACAAAATGTGAATTTTATAATGTTTACTTTAGTCACTTTAACGTAATACTTATACCATTGTAATTGTACTACTAATAAAGTTGAAAAAAAAAAAACAAATGTAATTTTGATAACAATTTAAATAAAAAATAGTTTCTAAAAACAATGCTTTACTTATTTTTCACAAACACCACCGAATGCGTGTGAAAATTCAGCACACAAGAATTAGCACCAAGCCAATAGAAACAATTAATTTTCCTATTAATTAACGTTCTATTATTTTGATTCACGTTTTTTTTTTTTTTTTCTGAAATAAATACTCAAAGTGAAACAAAAGTATTAGTTCCTAGAGAAACTTTTTTAGTAAATCAATGCAAGATACGTTCATGCAGCCATATTCAGGGTCTTATTAAAAATTAAACTATACAAAGTTTGAGTTACTTAGTCATCTGAGTCAGTTATCTAAACACGCAATTTCAATAGGGGCATAATGAAAAACAAAACTATAAAGAGGTGAAGTTCTATAATGGTTGCTATAACTAGCTAAGAGCACGTTCAGACTGGAAGATTTCGGACCTGCGCGTTAGGTCCCCCGATCTCCAAACGGATACAGGACTGATTTTAGACTAGTCTGTATACAGCTATACAGGTCTAGAGACAGGTCCGTATACAGCTGCTATACAGGTCTATAGACAGACCTGTCTCGAAACGCTGTCTCTGTAGACAGAGCTGTCTCGAAAAGCTGTCTCTATAGACAGACCTGTCTCGAAAAGCTCTGTCTCTATAGACAGAGCTGTCTCGAAAAGCTATCTCTATAGATAGAGCTGTCTCGAAATGCTGTCTCTATAGACAGAGCTAAGGTAATATACATATCATTGGGCAGCTATGATTGACACGGCCTGGTACGCTTAAGTGTACATCAATTATATACAGCGTGACAAAAATAGCTAACAGGAATATTTCTTGGACAAAAAAATACTATTAGGAAGATCTTAGATATGTAACCTGTTAGCTATTTTTGTCACGCTGTATATAATTGATGTACACTTAAGCGTACCAGGCCGTGTCAATCATAGCTGCCCAATGATATGTATATTACCTTAGCTCTGTCTATAGAGACAGCATTTCGAGACAGCTCTATCTATAGAGACAGCTTTTCGAGACAGCTCTGTCTATAGAGACAGAGCTTTTCGAGACAGGTCTGTCTGTAGAGACAGCTTTTCGAGACAGCTCTGTCTACAGAGACAGCGTTTCGAGACAGGTCTGTCTATAGACCTGTATAGCAGCTGTATACGGACCTGTCTCTAGACCTGTATAGCTGTATACAGACTAGTCTAAAATCAGTCCTGTATCCGTTTGGAGATCGGGGGACCTAACGCGCAGGTCCGAAATCTTCCAGTCTGAACGTGCTCTTAGCTAGTTATAGCAACCATTATAGAACTTCACCTCTTTATAGTTTTGTTTTTCATTATGCCCCTATTGAAATTGCGTGTTTAGATAACTGACTCAGATGACTAAGTAACTCAAACTTTGTATAGTTTAATTTTTAATAAGACCCTGAATATGGCTGCATGAACGTATCTTGCATTGATTTACTAAAAAAGTTTCTCTAGGAACTAATACTTTTGTTTCACTTTGAGTATTTATTTCAGAAAAAAAAAAAAAACGTGAATCAAAATAATAGAACGTTAATTAATAGGAAAATTAATTGTTTCTATTGGCTTGGTGCTAATTCTTGTGTGCTGAATTTTCACACGCATTCGGTGGTGTTTGTGAAAAATAAGTAAAGCATTGTTTTTAGAAACTATTTTTTATTTAAATTGTTATCAAAATTACATTTGTTTTTTTTTTTCAACTTTATTAGTAGTACAATTACAATGGTATAAGTATTACGTTAAAGTGACTAAAGTAAACATTATAAAATTCACATTTTGTATAAGAATAATAATAACTTCAGCTAAAACTATTGTTTTTTTTTTTTTTCAATTACTTATTTACTATGATTACTATAGGTATGGTGTCCCCTAAGGAAAGATACCTATCGCGTTTTTATCTAAATTATTATAAGAATTACATTTTCTTGCAGGAATATTAATTACAGCTAAACTATAAATTTTACAATTACTATCTATGGGTATTGGTGACCTCCGAGGATGGATATCGTGTTTTTTTATCTAAATTATTATAAAAAAATACATTTTTTGTACAGGAAAAATAACTAAAAAACAATAACACTGCATTAATATCTATGACTATGTATAGAAAATATTTACAATGACTAAACTATTCAAACTTGAAAAATATTGAAAGTGAAAAGTGTAAAAATAAAATAATACTACATTAATATCTATGGCTAAGTATATAAAATATTTACATTGTCATGACAACAACAACTTAAAGCTAAAACTTGGAAAGTAATACAAGTGAAAATTATTAGACACATTGATGTTGAGTGACATTCAATCCTAGGATTCACTCTTAATTGAGTAATGTCCCCAAGGAAGAGTATTGTAACTATTAGATAAAATGAAACGTTTATCATCAAACGGGCTTAAGGCAATCTTTTCTTGGGTTATTGAATAAACTACATGCTTCTGTGCTTGTATCAAATTTTGCGTAATATGTTTTTCGCTATAGGTTTCTAAGCATTCTATGTAGTCATCAAACGTTATTTTAGTTTGAACAACTTGTGACTTAACTCCCTTTGCTTTTTTTGAAACCCCATAATTCGATAAAATAAGTTCAATTTCATCTTCATCGAATTCTTCATCATGCAATTCTTTTTTCCTCTTCTCTATATCTCCTTCTGTTACCATAACTTTAGTTGCATACAATTTTGATCGGAGGCCGACATAATTCGTCATTGGAATGCCATTGTTTTCGTCTTTCATAAGACCAAGAACTTTTTTGTTGACCAAAGGTATACTGTATCGATTATTTTTCGGATAGTCCGATGTATCAAAACATTTGAAGCAGTCCCGCCGGATAATTTCATATGGATCTTTTTCAGTTATCTCATAAATGAGACTATCGGTGTCGGTGTATAGAACTGAACAATTGTCTTCGAATTCTTTTTTCATGTAGCCGTAATGAAAATCGTAGATGGTGGTTTTTGCAAGATCTAGAATTGCTTGTCCGACGTATATTGGCTTGTTTAAGTATATCTCGAGCTTTCTTAACTCTACTGCCACTAGATTTTCATTGAATATGGTGCTGGTCTTGAATTCTGGCTTCGATATACCGGGTGGTCCTCCCGGAATGACATCGATTGCTTATGGGAAAACTGTGAAAGGTAAAAATTTGAAAATTTGGCAACATAGCAATGTCGATGGGGGACATCTAGGTAAAATATTTTCAAGATGGCGGCATTTCCGGTCATACCGGAAGTTGATACCAACTCGGTTATTTTAAATAGAACACCCCATATATTAATGTATTTTTGGATTCTACATAAAATTCTGAGCAGTTTTCATGTAATATACCCTATACCTAAGTTCAACTGTTTTGGAAATATTGACAGTTGAAAATTGACTTTTTGCAACTTTGACAAGCTGTAAAACCTAATTGGTTAATTTTAGAGGAAAACCGATTTCACATTCCTATCTTAGATTTTGATAAACTATCATTTGACACCAACTTTGAACTTAAACGGAGATTAAATTTAACTGAAATTTTTAATCATGGATTTAATTCAAAGTTGATGTCAAATGATAGTTTATAAAAATCTAAGATAGGAATGTGAAATCGGTTTTCCTCTAAAATTAACCAATTAGGTTTTACAGCTTGTCAAAGTTGCAAAAAGTCAATTTTCAACTGTCAATATTTCCAAAACAGTTGAACTTAGGTATAGGGTATATTACATGAAATCTGCTCAGAATTTTATGTAGAATCCAAAAATACATTAATATATGGGGTGTTCTATTTAAAATAACCGAGTTGGTATCAACTTCCGGTATGACCGGAAATGCCGCCATCTTGAAAATATTTTACCTAGATGTCCCCCATCGACATTGCTATGTTGCCAAATTTTCAAATTTTTACCTTTCACAGTTTTCCCATAAGCAATCGATGTCATTCCCGAAGGACCACCCTGTATAAGCCTCAGCTCCATATCTTCCCGACCATTTTGTTAGAAGCCTGACATTTACTCTTTTCGGAATATTCTCCATTGTCTTCCCAAATACTGCATTATTCATTAGCTTGAAGAGATTCTTTTCAAACTCATTTTTAGCTTCTTTTCTCAATGTAGTATTCAGATCAATGTATGATTTGAGCCAAGGTGATTGTTTGAATTTTAAAACTCTGTGTATTTTTTTAATTTTTAAGCCATGCTCTAAGGCTTGCTTTAAGGCTCGATAATGAATTACATATTTCTCTTTCCTGTGCAGTGTTGCCATTAGCTTTATTAGCTCTCTTGCTGATTTTGGAGGTTTTCCAGTTTTCGGATTAATATGCTCTGGACAGAAGGGAATATCTTTATGGGCATCGTGTAGTTCCCTAGGATATTTTAAGTCGACTTCTAGCATATAGCCAGTATTGGCATCATCTGACACTTGGGTTACATCAATGTTGACATCAGCCCATTCGAATCCTCCATAGGGAAGATACTGTGACATTGCCCAGCCATACTGATTGTTGATATCGAAGTACATTAAATATTTTGATGGTTCCATGGGATTATAGGTTGGTATGTATTTATTATTAGCCTCGGAATATCGGTTTCTGCAAACTTGGCTCAATCCGCCTCGAATACCTCGTTCCACAAAGAGAAACATGTCTTGATCGGTAAGAAGCTCAATTTCCTGCCTGGTATATTTCATCATTGCGTCCCAAGTAAAACCTGGTAGCGTGAAATAGTGAGCGGGGTCTAAATCATATGTTTTGAGACAGCTCGAGCGAAATTGTTCAAATACATCGGCGAGCAATAAAATATCAGTCTTCATATATAGATCGATATAATCACCTAAATTGTGGCGTTAATTTCCAAAGAAGGCAAGCAAATTCATATATGGAACTCTTGTCTGGTTATAGCTATGTGAAAGTGGTACCCGGCAGCTTTGAAACAGTGGAGAAGGCGTGGTTCGAAGCTGTCTAAAATTTATAAGGCGCCACGTAATTAAACCACTAGTCACCTAATTTAGATCGTAAACCTTGACCAGAAACCCACACTAATCACGAATTGTTGGTTCCTGAACCAAACCCAAGAGAGTCAATGACTGGCTTATCCTTGCATACACCATCTGAAATTACTGACAGCTTGGCGGAGGGGAAGGTGCAAATAAACAGGCAGAATATCGGTATCAAAATTTAGGAATGTGTATTAATTAATGTAATAATTATTGTATTATTAACACAGTTGAATTATCACAGTTGATTCTAGAACCTCTATAATTTCACCACCAGTGTCATCAGGCTACTGGTTGTCATCCACAATTCAGTATAATGAATTAATACAAAAAAAATAAATAAATATGAAATGTTTCGAGCTATGTACTTACTCTTGAGAACAAGGCCAGCGAACATTTACTAGCATGAACAGTATGGATGTATTTGTAATAAATCAAAATAATTGAACAGCCTGCTCCATGTTCTCAATAGCAATCAGATTAAATTCATCCTAAAATTACCAATATTACCACACACTTGTGATTCGAATAAAATATTAAACCATACGCGCAGATCGATCTTATGACGTCATAATACCTCGCACCATACGGTGTACAATAAGCTGGCAAAGCCAGTGAACTAAATGCCCAAATATAATATTGGTGAGTGACCGCACAATAATAATATTCAATTAAAAGGGTGGTGGTGAAGTAGGTAAAATAATTTAAAAATATTCAATTGAACGTAGGATGGCGTAGGCAAAATTATTATAAAAAAAATATTCAAATAAAAGTATGATGATGTAGATAAAATATTAAGAAAATATTCCATTAATAAAACATTATGAAAATATTCAATTAAAAAAAAATAGGATGACGTGGGTAAAATTATTATAAAAAATATTCAAATAAAAGTATGATGATGTAGATAAAATATTAAGAAAATATTCCATTAATAAAACATTATGAAAATATTCAATAAAAAAAATAGGATGACGTAGGCAAAATTATTAAAAAAAAATATTCAAATAAAAGTATGATGAGGTAGATAAAATATTAAGAAAATGTTCCAATAAAACTTAGCTGAGCTCCAGTAGCTGACAACAAGCTCTACGTGGTGGTTGGTGATGAAAAGCTGGTTGGTATTAGCAAGTGGTGAGCCCTTTGCTGGAGAGGTGGAGTGCCTTGATGCCAAAGGTTAGGCCCCAACCCCCAAAAGAGTGGTGCAATTTGATTCAGACCCGTACAAAAAACCCTAAATAGAGACAGGAATCAGTCCCCACATTCTTGATACCAATTTTTCCCCAATAAAACCCCTAAAAAAATAAAAATAATTACCTCTGGCGAGGGTTTTCCTATAGAAAGGCCTGGACTGCCCTCTGTAGCCTGCAACGAGCCGGTGATGGACGGATTCGGCCGCAAACATGCACGACAGGAACTGAGGTCAAACCTCTAGGACAACCAATCAACCAATCCTTAATATAAAAAAAAATGCATGAGCTCCAACAGCTCTTTTCCCAATAGGAAAAAAAAGAAAAATTCAAACAAATAATATCAAGCTCACCAGTGATTAATTCCCAGGACTTGTAGATGAGCCAGTTCAGCAGCAGTTAGGGGTGCTACCAAGGTGTTGGGTGGAGCACAACGTGGTCGGTGGTGGTGAAGTAGTCGTTTTATCCCCAAAACGGGTGCGAAATTCCTCCAACTAATCTTCCAAAAATCGATGAGAAACTTTTTCGCCAGCCAGGGCGGATCCTTTAATCCTCAATGGGAAACCAAGTTCCTAGGTTCCAGACAAAGCCTTCTGAAATTGGATGTGCCCTTAGACGTACTTGCACTCACCACAATGCTGCTGAACTTAAACTGAACTGCCCTTACCAAGACTGGCCAGCAGGTAACATGGCGACCGGAAATCCCCTCCGAAAATTTGTGTCAAATCACGTCCAGAAAATTCTAGAAAAATTACCACGAGGAACTCATTTCCGGCAGAACGGCAACAATGCCACTCGATCACAATTAGACGCTCCGAGTGCTCGCAACCAAAATTTCACAAGAAAAGTGCACGAATGAAACCGCTACACAACTCAGAACAGCTGAACAAATGACGACCGGCACCGCTGTACCGAGATCGCTCTGACGAGGTTGAATGCGCTCCTGACCTGGTTCTGGTTACTGTACTGTTGCTCCAAACGATCGCACCCACGGGTCAATAAAACAGCTGATGTGCAGAGGTGAATGACATTTAGAGAAAACCAATAACAATAATATTGCAAGGATTAAAAGAATTATTGGACTATTTGTTAATTTATTTATTTTAGGGGAAGAAAAACCGAAGCCGGAATGATTCTGATGTTTTATTCCCTCGAGGTGACGTATCCTAGTGTTCTAAGTGTTTAAATTCCATACGGCCTTCCATATAATGTCCTGCATCTAAATATTCCCGTTACAAAATCTTGACAATCGAATTTATTCCACACCTGTTTAGCTCTGAGATATAATCTTTGAGGACATGGTGCATCATTCAGTGTGTTGTAGAATGCTTCTATTGGCGGCAAACAGGCTTCATTAAAACGATCAAACGAGTCAATGTAATCATAGGGTATCACCCCCTTTTTTGTAAGAAGTTTAAACTTATCTACGTCTAGCCCGGTGAACTGTGACTTTAGGTTGGGATGTTCAGGTAAATTTGATGCCAGTTTATCCAACGAAGAATTCATAAATCGGAAACTATCTATAAAGCGAAACTGGATTGGGTAATCATCAATGTGCTTGGTGAATGAGATGTATTTTTCCTTTGTTATTGGCAACAAATCAATAGATCCTTTCATTTTGTTAGCTATGTCTGCAATGATGAAATGGGCATCGTAGCCGCTCAAGTTATGAAACACCACAGATATCACGTGTGAATCTTGTTGATTAATGTTACATGGCGACGAATGGGCAGCACCTCGGTAGTTGTTGTTAGGAATCAAGTGGTTGTGATCTCGAACTTTATCACTTGGCGAATTGAACGGGTGCTCGCAAATGTAACAATGTGTAGCTTTCTGAAACTCTGATTCTTCGGCTTTGGTCATATTAATGTCGTAGGGACACCAGAATACAGTTGCAATATTTTCTGCTAGCTGAGCCATCTCATCAGCGAACCACTGCATACATTCTACACCACGGAATGACTTGTAAAAAGATAATGAATCATCATAGGAGCACTTTAGGTAATATCCTACAGCAGCTGGAATATGGATCTGAGTCCCTTTAGGATCCTCCTTTGTTGGGGTCAAAACGCTCTCCAAATCCGCATACACTATAAAGGGCGCT
This sequence comes from Ceutorhynchus assimilis, assembly GCA_917834065.1. Lineage (NCBI taxonomy): Eukaryota > Metazoa > Arthropoda > Insecta > Coleoptera > Curculionidae > Ceutorhynchus > Ceutorhynchus assimilis. The sequence goes on from OU892282.1 coordinate 16,096,441, forward strand.
CTTTCCTTGTTTTTGAAATTTTTGAATTTCAACATGTTTTTACCAATTTCTGGCATCTTAATAGCTGTTTCATTTATCTTTGCACAATCCTCAAGGTGTTTGTTGAGCTTATCTTGCGATCTGAAATAGTGCAGACAGCGATCGCAGATATGTTTTTTCCCATCATGCTTACTCAATTGTGAGGATACTAATTTTGATAAATTTTTAATCCACGCGTAATGATACTTCACAGGTGAAAAGTCTTCGCCCTGCTCTTCATCATATTTATTCTGGATGAGTAGGAGATTAACATGTTTTTCCTGTTTGTCTTGTTATGAGTGTGGGCATAACTTTGAAGTTTTTCTCAGATTTTTCCAGTTTGTAAACATTTATAGATAAACCATTCTGTTTCTCGAAACTAGGAATTTGTTTCAAAGTCATGGGGAATTGAATGCCTTTCAACTTCAACACATCTTTAGGATCCGGATATTTGCTTAAGCGTTGGGGATGTTCCTCAACTGGAAACAATGCAGAAACTACTGCCCATGCAAAACATCTGTTATCGGTGTTCTGCACGTTTACACAGGCATGCCTCGCAGCTATTTGAGAAGGTAGTTCTACGTATGAAGATCCTAGTTGTGGTATGAATTTGTTAATGTTGATGCCCAAATTAACAATTTTCTTCAAGGCCCAACCACTGTCACGTTCTTGGAACTCCTCCATTTCATGCATAATGGGTTCAGCAACTTTTTCATTAAACCATTGCCCAAGATTAGTATTTCGGTAGATGGGCGAGTTAGACGTTGTGAAATACTTAAATTCTTTTAGTACTTTATCACCTTTGACGATCTCGAATTCCCCACAAAATGCTGCATTAACTTTGATGGCTTCATCCTTTTTAAGCGCATTCTGGATCCTGCGTTTAAATGAAGCTGCACAATCTACCAAAAACAGCTTGGGATCTTTATGCTTCAAATTTGTAATGATCCCTGTTCTTATCCTGCTGCTGAAAGCTGAATTTGAATCATCCCAATGCACTCGCTCTCTTGCTCCTTCAGGACGTGATGGTGAAAGTCCTGCGCCATTCTTTTGCATATTCTTGAACTGATTCCTCATACTTCTTATATTCCGCAGACATGACTCTAAGTGCTGCTTTTCACCCATGGTTGCTGCTTGTTTGATAGCTTTGTTGAGTTTTCTTAGTCCTCCAGGCCTTCTTTAGCGATGTTATCATTATATTTTGGTGTGAGTAGCCCCAGGAGAGAGGCTATATGTTTCACTAAATCTGCGAAGAGGGACATCTTTTAATCTGAACGCTTCGTTTTACTTGGGGTATATTTTTTATAGAACTAACTGGAGATGGCTATTGTTTCTCACAAACGTGTAAATCAGTATAGGAGAACTAGTTTTGCACGTCTTCACTCTTTGAGGAACTGCAAACTAATGAATGAGGACGGAGGACTGAACGGGTTTATGACAGTGACCCCCCCCCTCCTCCCCCCCGACTATCAGATTTTTGTATACAGTTACAAACATTCCAGTTAATAAGCTTTGTAACGCTGATCCAGATCTAAACTCGTTCAGCTCTTAGATTTTTTGACAGAAATTTGCATACTCTTTACATGCTCGAGGGATTTATAAATAACTTGAACAAATATGACAGCCTTTTAACTGGAAAAATGGACATTTTCAAAATGCAGATTGGAAAGTGTTTCAGTCAGCTCATGAGTCAGATACGCCAGATCATCTATGAATAGATTATATACTATTTTATACATTAAGTGATTCTCACATAAATATATGAAAATAAAATTTATAAAATTTTAGTTTATGAAGTTTTGAAGCACTGCCTTATTTTGAAATAATTGAAATGTCAAACCAGTCATTTAAAACCAAGATTCAAACGGCCCTCCAAATATTAGTTCAATGACTACATCGCTATGGCAGCACCGTCGGAAATGTCACTTGGCGACTACAACAGAAGTGAGCGTTCTATATCAAGAATATAAATCACTTTTCTATGGTCAAAATGCATTTCCCAAATGGAGAAACACAGGACATCTTTGAGGTTCTGCATGAATGTAATAGAAATACAGCAATCGCAGCCACTGGAATCTAATTAGGTATTTTGAAAATGGACAATTCTTATAAAAAAAAAATAGACTGGTTTCAAGAAAAATTAGAAAAATTCAATTGTTTTCAAATATCCACCTATAGAGTCAGTCCAACTAACTGAAGTTGGAATTTTTTACAACAAAATTAAAGAACAGACTCTTGTCTTTCCAACGAACCTAAGATCGACCCAATTCGTTGAGTCGTTATGAAGTTATTCGTGTTCTCAAGTTGCAATATTTGACAGCTCATAACTATCTTACCCGATAAGTTATAGTAAAAAGTCATGAATCAAAATTGTGGGAAATTTCATCAAAAATCGATTGCTAGCATTTTTGAAATACGTTTCCATTTGAAATTTAAAAAATAAAACCATTTTTGTACTTTGACAGTTGGGTTACGCCCCCTTACGGTCATTTTAGAAAGCTGAAATATATTTCCAGCATTTTCTCTTGGCCATATTTATGGGATAATTTTTTTCCGACATGACTACGATAAATAATTTTTGAGATATGGCCGAGTGCCATTCTTAATGAATCACTCTGTACAGTGAGTTGTATAATCAATAAAATATAGTTTTCACGGATCCGAGCTTGCTAAACATGCAAATATGCAACCACCAACATATTTAGTTGTTTTGGTGGTTGCGAAAATGGATGTTTATGCCAAATTTGAGTCAATTCTGATGTGCCGTTTTTTTAATTAATTTAAAATAAGTTTAGAATCGACCAATCACAGCATTTTCATCGTTGTTACGTCCTTGATGAAAGTGAGTTTGTCGCCATCGTGTTTTGTGATTTCCCTAAAACCTGTGATTGCGTAAATCATAAAATAAAGCTAAATATCTATGACTTCGGAGGAATCTCATACTCATGGTTCGAATTTTACTTCTCCGGGAGAGAACAATTTATTAAGATTGGTGATACTCAGTCATCAAACTTAGCTGTGACCAATGGTGTATCACAAGGATCTGTGTTGAGACCAATATTGTTTTTATTGCCTACTGAACTATTATCTAATACCTATATAAAATTCTCATGTCAGTTTTAGTTACCTTCGTCCTCCGGAACGGCTTTACCGATTTTTATGAAATTTTATATGTATATTCGGTAGGTCTGAGAATAGGTTTTAAGATATTTTTTATACCCCTAAGTGATAAGGGTGGTCCACCCCAAATTTTTTAAATTTTTTCTTGCTTCTCACCCCTACATAACAACTTATTTTTGTTTATTCCATTCAACCGACGTAACAGTATTATCTTATAGCATTTTCGGCTTTACTGCTCCCAGAGCGCTCTTTATTTGGACGGTGACGTCACAGATCTCTGCGGAAGTGCTCCGAGAGCGATTATGATCCAAGCGAGGCACCCTATTTGAAATCAATAGCCAAATGATGTAAAATTTTTATTTTAGGTGATTTCTGATCCAGAGAGTAAACATTAGTTTTCTTCAACCAAGGCCAAATTCACCATTGAAAAAAACTGAATTAAATTCATCTACTAGATACGTTAACACAGCATTTAATAGGTATTTCATAATTCATAGGCGGTACGAAGTTCGCCGGTTCAGCTAGTAACCATATAATACCTTGGTTACGATAATCATAAACAGGGTCTTAACTCCCAAGGGAGTTAAGGATTTCATAACTCCCGTGCGGGAGTTAAGGATATCATAACTCCCAAGGGAGTTAAGGATTTCCATGACAACCGCTTTTACCTTGAATAAGTGAAACTTTGACAAAAAATAGAAATTTTGGTTTATGGTTTATTTCTTAATAAAAATAGACAAAATACAGTAAATTCAGTAGGAAATAAAATTATCTATGTTCCACAGGAATTATCAGGTGTTAAAACCCACGGGCAATTGGTGTCCCTCGGGCCGAAGGCCCTCGGGACACAAACTTTGCCCTGGGTCCCTATTCTTGAAAAAGGGGAGCAGCATTCCCAAGAGAACGAGTGTTCCGTCTTTGTTACTTATATTTTCATTAGCATCTCATTGAGAAAGACAGAACACTCGTTCTCCTGGGAACGCTGCTCCCCTGTTTCCAGTTTCAAGAATACGGACCCTGGGGTATTAACACCCTCATAATTCCCTTGATACATAAATAACTATTACTTTATTTAAATGATATTAATCACCTCCCCATTAGGGCTAAAATAACATGATTCGCTGATGACATTACTCTGTCCTGGAAAGGAATAAATATTGAAGAGTTGAAAAAGATTATTTCTGAAGACCTAAATCTTGTAAAGAGCTGGTGTGACTCTAACTTGCTTTGTTTTAACTTTAAAGAAAACCAACATATTGACATTTAAGTTTTTTTTATGATTTAATATTAGACACACACACAATTGGAAACAAGACAAGCTGTAAATTTCTTGGTATTCATATGGATACTCAAGTTAAGTTTAATGAACACATTACAAATTTAAACAAACGATTGGCAAACCACTTGCCAATGCTGTAAGAATAGCGTCAAATGAACTTGATTTAAATACTGCTAAGTTGGTTTATTTCTCGTTGGTTGAATCCAGGTTGAATCACATATCAGTTATGGCATTGCATTTTGGGGTAACTGTTCTAATAAATTGTATTTGATTCTATTTTTGTCATTCAAAAGAGAGCAGTGCGTTTGCGCTATTTGTGTAAGGTTGAATATTGGGTTGGGAGCATTACAAGCCACTATTTTTAGAACATAAAATTCTCACAGTATGCCGTATATTTATCATGGAAACTGCTTGCCTTATGTACAAAAAATATCATGATGAGTTAGAATATCCAAGAACTTAATCCAA